>CM062290.1:437799454-439056158 GCA_031216915.1 Pictodentalium vernedei
CGGAGGTCCATTGGCTGAAACATTGCTTGTGATTTTTTTTCGATATGAACACAATTTGAAAGTTATAGCTTGGGTGATAACTCCACTCTGCGGGTGATTTAGTTACAATCCACTCTCCACGTACTGTACGGGGGAAATGAACAAGAGGAATGTCTTTAATTATTTCGATCAGGGACGTGGCTAGAGGAGTCCGATGGTGTGTAGGGGGGGGGGGGGTGTATGGTAGTGAATTTCCAACTGGGGGAGGGACCGGAAGAGGAAATCCACCTCTCGGTCCCTCTCCCGGGTGAAAATTAACTACCGAGAAAGTTTTGAAAATGAAGCCCTGAAATGGGGCATAAAATTGATTCTAGTACCTGAAATGCCGACACATTTATGATAGAATTATCAGGTTATTATTATTTGGTATTATTCTGGGAATTGAATATGTGCTTAACAGATGCTCATGCTTAGAACTTTGAACAAGTCACACTGTTCTAACATTAAATCAGATCTTATGCAGGAATGATAAATTTTCGATGTTTCCTCATTTTGTTACTGTGAATGATAGAATTAACTCAGGATAACGATTTTACCTGATGTGATTTTCTTGAAGTGCATTTCGTGGATTTTTTTTTATTACGATACGATACTATAGAAATCTCGTACCGATTGACATCAAACATACTCATGAAGCTCGATATTGCGTACACTGCAGTTGTAATTGGTAACAAGAATTTTTGCCGACTTGAAACCGAGTTGGAATTTGGGAAGTTAAGGAGACATAAGCATCAAGAAGCTATAAAATCAGAATAGATGGAATTTCCAACTACTCATGACTTGCCCTCCGAATTTCCAACTATACGAAATGTTTGCCCGGATTGGGGGTGGGCGGTGACACCCCCCCCCCCCCTCCCCCCCTCCCCACAAACACACATTCCGTCGCCATGTCCCTGAATCCGATATTTTCGTTTTATTTTGCACCAATGTTTTTTATATGGCTCCATAGGTGCGCCATCGTACCATCTTTTCTGTGCTGTTCCATTTGCAACGCATAATTAGCAGATGGATTTATTTGACATTAAATCATAATCGAAGTGGTTTTTTTTTCTTTCTTATTTCCGCCATGCCGAGCACACTCTTATATTTTTTTACCGGAAACTTCGAAAAGCTCCTAACACCACTCGCAAACACAAAACGAAAACAGGGAGCCGGAAAGAAACAAACCCTTTACCATCAGAACTGAAACATTGACGATGCCTCAAACCTCGTTTGCATTACATGAAAAACGGTACTTTTCACGGGGGAGTGGGGCGGGGTGTTTTAAGGCCCAGGATGTTCTGGTGCGTTGTTGTCAGTTTCTCGTTTGCTGGCTATTCCCGCAAAAGTAGAAATTCGTAATATCGCGTCTGGAGCCTTCTATTCTACTTTTACGAATATAACAGACTAAAATGGAATTGGATCAAAGCTTTGATGCGTTTTAGAATCGGTTAGTCGCAGGGCCGTCTCTCAAAAGATAAAGCTGCTAATCGGAGTCAAAGGTTATTCTTAGCACCTGGGTGCTTCTCGTGCTAGAAACGGGTAACAACAACGCAAGCTCTTATTGCCTGCATGTTTTAAAATACCTGGCGCCATAGTTATTTCTTTCGACCACTTTAGTCAATCACAAGATACATTCAGTGCTGATAAAGAGACAACAAAGTATATACTTTAAAAAGTGATTGGTGATTGCAAACAGGGATGTGGCGAAAGGGGGGTGGGTGAGGGTGGGGGAGTGTCTCCCCCACGCCCCCACCCCCACCCCCCCCACACACACACCCCAGCTAGGAGTATTTTTTTCAATAGTTGGAAATTCCGAGGTCAAAAATCAAATAGTTTGAAATTCAATAAATTAGCATTGTTCATGAAAAATATTAAAATTCCAACTCATGATGAGAAATTTTGATCTTTTATTTCCTACTCTAAAATTGACATGCCCTCAAAATTTCGACTCTGACATCAATCCGGTAAATTTTCTGACACAGACACATTATAAATGATGCTTTTTTCCGTTTCAGGACTAGTAAAAATTTTCAGAAGGGTTCATAACCCTTTACCCAACGCAAACGATTTTAAAATTCATTATTTTAAATATCATTTTTTAAATTTTTTTTACAAAATTTCAACAAAACCATATCATGTGACCCCTCTTTGGAACGAGCTCGTTCCAAAGAGGGGTCACATGATATGGTTTTGTTGAAATTTTTCGAAAAATAATATTTTTTCAGCAGCTGTATTTGCATATTACGCGGGCGGATGCGGGCGATTCGTTGGGTAAAAGGTTAAAAGATATCACCCAGTGCAGCAGTGCAACCACCTAAAAAAACATTCACAGTTGGAATTTACACCGGTGGCACCACCCTCTAGCCACATCCCTGATTGCAAAGCGATGGAATTTGCAGAATTTATTTTCTGTTCAGCATTTACCATTTATAGCAACGTCTGCCTCATCCCTAAAATGGTAACATGTGGGACACTTTTCTGTATGTGACCAATGAGCGCACCAGTAATACAGAATTCAGTAGTGATAGCCAGGGCTGGGTGCAGTTAACGTTTCAAACGTTAACGTGTTAAATTGTTTTAACAATGTTAAAAAAAATTAACCAAGTCAATTAAGAAATAACTGTTGTTTTCTTCGGTTTATGCGATATAAACCGAAAACTTTCAGCACAAGCTTCATAACTCGCGTAGCAAGTTATGATTAAGCTTGTGTTGAAAATTTTCGGTTTATATCGCATAAACCGAAGGAAAACAACAGTTATTTCTTATAATTTAATCCGGCTGTAATATTAAAATATAAAAACGATGTGTACGTGAACGAAAAATTTTTAATTTTCGCAAAAGACAACAGTCAAACTCAGGAAAGTGTGCCACAAACAGGTTACGTCAATCATTGTCAAATTGTTTGTTGTTTTGATTTTCGATCGCAGACGACAGATATTTAGCAAGTCACGTAACAAAATCATTAAAATATTTTTTTTAAGTTCCCACAAAATCATGTTTGGATGTATGATCTTTTATTCGTCTCCCACTTCGGTATATTTTACTAAATTCAATTGTTCCCGAGAAATTATCATTATATTCTCGCTAACTGGAGACGATGAAAAATCGATCACTGATGTTTGTTTACAAGCTTGTTATCCATCTATCAGTCTGCCGTCACGCCCTCACGGTGACAACTGAATTGAGTGGGCGGGGCTTCAAAGTTGACCGGATGTGCGAACGTGTAGACATTCTAAATCATTACGTGATTTGGTTTATACCATTTTGACGACTTTCACGCTGTATGCTTTCAATCTATCAAACGCAAAGGCGGGGCAAATGATTAAATTATTAACGTTTAACTTTGAAGGTTATAATTGTATAGCATTGCGTCGTTATCTTGTGTTTACCCAAGCCGGATCGCGCGTGACGATGACGTCGAATTTTGCGTCATTTGACGAAATTTAAGAACACGAATAATTTAGATGTCCGTAGCCCTCCTACCAACGTAGGCGAAGTTGACGATACAGCAATATCAGCTTCATCCGAATGCCTATCTTCATGTTAAGACTGGTATTCGAGCAACGGCGTATGTCTCTTTCTAAGGATATGGACGCAGAGATTGTGTTCTTAAATGAAAACATTGATGAATGTTAGAATTTACGATAACCTTAGAGAACTATCTTAACTACATTACGGTGCGTAAGTTCAATTATATTCAAATTCAAATCAATAAAAATGGCCTAAGTTATTAAAAGATTGTTTATGTTAACATTTAACTTCATTTAACTCATTAACGCAGAATTATTTAACACGTTAACCTGTTAAGGAAACTTTTAACTCCTTCCAGCCCTGCTGATAACGCTAATTTTTCCAGTGGACGCGGATGATTGTTCATTCATTCGCCAGTCATACGTGGCTCTGTATTACTCAGCACATGGGTGTATGGTGGCGCTGTGTACCAAGGCGTACTGTGCGTTAGAACGTTGGGAAGTTTGGGATTTGCTCTCCGATGCCTGGAGGTTCTCTCCGGTTACTCCGGCTTCTTCCAACCGTAAACCTGTCCGACACGAAGTAGCCCTGGCTGTCAGAAGTGTCGCTATGTGCAAATAAATAAATAAATTTAAAAAATAAACAAATAAATAAATAAATAAAAAAATAAATAAATAAATAGTATTTCTCAGCGAGCTGTTTAGTATAATGATTAAGTAAGCCTAGTATCCATTAACATGTGTTCACATCAATAAACAAGGGGTTGGCAATTTCTAATAATTTGTTCGAATCCACTGACGTTTGTTAGAATAGGTTTACAAATGGGAGCAAGAGATAGCGGCCGACTCACACACAAAACACAAAAAGCCAAAGTTGACGTTTTTTCACAGTGTTGGTAGGTGTCACATTGCTTGATATTCTTAATGACTGGTTATCTGTCAACTTGTTGCTTCTAATTGATTTGCCATAAAATCTGGTTTACTTTTGTAACTCCAAGAGGTGTGTGCTGTTTTCGCTTATTAAAAGTTACAAAATGAAACGCGGCTTTATTGTCTACTGATGTCCCAGGTGTTTTCTCAACAATTATTTGCTTCTTAATTGGACCTTCCTCTCGCGTGTAATAATTTCAAGGGAGATAACTTCACTGAAAGTTGATTTTCGATACAATTTTTATAAATCTGAAAGTAAATAGACAACAGTCGTTTTTTAGATTCAATCGGATAGCATATTCAGTGGCGTAGCGGAAAATCTTGTGCCTCCCCCCCCCCCCCCCCCGCGAGATAGAGACGGGGGCCCTTTCATAATGGTGATTGCCTTTAAAACGGGAGCAAATTTAGTTTTGTTACCGTGCACAGCATACAGGATTTCACGTAGTACATACGCCATAAATTAAATGAAGGTATAGCCTATAGGATCGATTCTAAAAGTACGACTCTGTAGATTTTTTCATTACATGTTTTAAGTTTCACCCCACCATCCATTCAACGATACACACATGCACGCCCAACATGTGTGACTTGAGGGGAACTGTGTATGTGTATTGTTCATTTCTCACCCCTTTCAGTTACAATGATGTAGCGTTCACTTAACCCTTTACCTAACCTGAAAAGCAGACGACACTTGCAAAAATAATTCTTGAATAACTAATTTTTTTCATTTTTTGTCTCAAAAACATAGGTTATGACCCCCCGTTGGAACGAGCTCGTCGTCGAGCTCGTTCCAACGAGGGGTCATAACCTATGTTTTTGAGACAAAAAATGAAAAAAATGATGAAAATTGGCGATTTTTGAGAATAGCGCTGGCCGGTTTTGACTGTTACGTTAGGTAAAGGGTTAAAAGAATAATACATAGACTACAAAGAGTACGTCGTGTGGAAGTGAGAGTTTGAAATTATGTGTATTTGGTTCACAGTCTCTCTCTCTCTCTCTCTCTCTCTCTCTCTCTCTCTCTCTCTTTCCCTCTTTCTTCCAGCGTTGGGGCGTCCTTCAAGACGGGGGCCCCCTTCTAGCCCCCCCCCCCCGCAATGCGGGCTCTGCGGGCCCATCCCCTACGCCACTGAGCATATTCGAGTTGATCGGAGAGGCAAACCTGAAAGTTTCTTTTTCTTTTCCTGATCAACTGACATATTCCATTCCAATGAATGTAAAGTTGTCGCGAACATTAATTGTTTGTTTCATTACAAGAAATGTCCGTCACGACAGAGACTTAATTTGACAGAATCTTGAATTGTATTGCTATAAGATCAAATCTGTGACTCCATTACTAAAATTGACTGGTGGCCTGCGAGCTTATTTATTGTATTCGTGCCAGTTCTTTTCACCCATGTTACTGCACTTTTACAGAATTTTAGTCATTTCCGTAACACTTGTAGCTACCACGCGCAATCGTGGAATTCCAAAGACAGGCGCCCATATGGCCACGAGAATGCATGTCACCCAGTCTACAGTTCTACACATGAGCAGGATCGCCATCATATCGAATGTAGGAAAAAAAGTAACAGGAAAAAAAGTAACAGGAAAAAAAGAAACGGAAAAAAAGAAACAGGAAAAAAAGTAACAATTATAATAATACAACAGGAAAAAAAGTAACAGTGTTTTTTCATTATTTCATTTTTCATTATAATAATTATAATAATAATTTTATTTTTTATTTTTTTAATTATTTTGTAATTGGAGATCATGTGTGCTATGACAATGTTGTTACAAGGATATCCATCATGCTTTCTTTGATGTACAACAATGTTCTTGAAACAAATGAACACACATTGTAATAAACACACAGCAAGTGTGGTTACTTTCAAGTATTCTCTTCTTTGAGATACAACAACAGCAAATTTATGTTGTTAGGGTTAAGTTTCATGACAGTTTTTTATCTTGTGTATACGCTATATTACAGAGGAAGACACGTACTTCCTATGAGACTCTGTTTCAAGCTATTGTAGATAAACTGACTGAGCTAAATATTGACTTGAATGTAAATACTGTTGTGACTGATTTTGAAGATGGTGTGTTACGAGCTGTGAATGCTGTGTTTGGTAGACATGTACAGAGTAGAGGTTGTTTCTACCATCTGACACAAAGCACTTGGCGCAGAGTGCAGAGTTTAGGTTTAGTGCAGTTGTATCGGGATGATGCAGACTTCAGACTGTTTTGTGGGAAACTGGATGCACTTGCATTCTTGCCAGTTTCAGATGTGCGTGATGGTATGAATCACCTCAAAGACATTGTTGATATGTAATAATCTAACTAGTTTCAATAGTATAACTAAATCATAATTAAGTAATCTATCACTTTTATGAAATAAAAATAAGAAAGTGTGACTCTTTTTCCTGTTTTTTTTTTCCTACCCAAATCTGTTACTTTTTTTCCTGTTACTTTTTTACCTTATAAAAATAAGAAAGTGTTACTTTTTTCCTGTTTCTTTTTTTCCTACCCAAATCTGTTACTTTTTTTCCTGTTACTTTTTTTCCTGTTACTTTTTTCAGATTACCATCATATCAACATGACAGGGTGGCAATGACGACTCGCATTACATCAATAATGCATTGTGACTTAACCATCCCGCTGTGACATTCACTCTCAAACAATCTTCCATTCGTTCCATCTATAGTACTAATGCGTTATGCGATTCCATTTGCATAAACGGATAACTAGCCATGAATAAACGTAGGGCTGACTGTTCATATTTTCATATTATCACATCGTAACAGAAATTTCGTAACATAAACAGCTACGACCAACGCGCGATCTCGCCAAAGCGAGATCACGCGTAAGTTGTGGCTATTTATTGTGGTAGAAATTCTTTGTTACCACATAACCATCATGGCTGGATAGTAAAACCGACTGAGGCGAGATGGAAAAGCAAAAACAAACAAAAAAAAACACTACTTTCTACAGGTTACCATTATGTTTTATAGCGTAACCTGCTTTCGGGTTACCATGTAAATTCTTTATTTTCAGGTCTGAGTCAGCCGTATCGATGATTGGAACAAGACTCCAACTGACCTTTGCGAAGACAACCGTCATGTCCCTCTTTAAATTTCCTGCACTTGCATTTACCCAACAAACTTCCGTTTCCTTTCATAGTCTGTATTGAACACCTTTCGCTAATCTCTTGCAGGAAGGCCTTCTCCGGTTTAATATTTAGATAATCTGCTATCATTTGCATTACAGACACAGGGTCCTGAAATGAAAAGTAAACCTGAACTGCAGGACTGTACTACCTTCTTCAATACCATGTGTTAACAAGATACAGATATAGAGCTAAAAATAAACGAGCTCTTTGATATAGATATAGAGCTACAATCAAATGAGGACACAGGATCCGCTCCATAGATTTATAGGCATTTCCAAAAATGACATGCCATACATTCTCTTAAGATGCGAATATTCTTTAACTTAGTTATCTAACCCAAAATATGTATAACATTTCCCAACTCCACTACAAACATATAACACTATCGGACTAAGTGGAAGTGAACAATCTGAATGTGGGTGAAATAATTTATTGTCGAAAGCAAGACTTCAACCTGCAAAATGGCATAAAAAGGCCGATACCAGTCATTTTTAGCCATCCAGTAGCCTCAAAAGGAGATATTTCCCACTACCCTCATTTACCAAATCCTGGAAGATATACCCATTCCGATTCTACAAAGTGAAAAAAAATACTTTTTGTTTCCATTTCATTTTTCAGTTACATGCCTGGTAACAACTCCGTGTGAAAATGACATTTTAAAAAATAGCCAATTTTTCGAAGACACTGTTTCCCATATAATTCCTCTGGCAATTTACCCCTATGCATCAGACTCCAACTCTGTGACTAAAACGTCAAGTGCCTTTGTCCAACAAATAGCCTAATGTAATCATATATCTAATACCAAAAATATATCTCCAATTTATATAGCATTAGTTTCAACATATCCATTCGTTTAGAATCTTACCCCTGTTAAATAGCGTGAAACTGTAGAGCGGTACCATAACATTTTTTAGGGTCCGACGAATCTCAGATCATGTGGAGGATTTCGAATGGAATGAAATTGAATCTCAAATCGAATTCCGTCGCTCTTCAAGTTGTGAACATTGCACTTCGTACAGCAGTAAATATTGCCAGAAACCGCTTGGGTATTGTATGCATAGGTGTATAGCTTCTTTGGGCAAATCATTTAACCCTTTACCTAACGTAACGACCAAAAATGGCCAGCACTATTCACAAAGATCGCCAATTAATTTTCATTATTGTTTTTATTTTTTGTCTCAAAAACATAGGTTATGACCCCTCTTTGGAACGAGCTCGTCGAGCTCGTTTCAAAGAGGGGTCATAACCTATGTTTTTGAGACAAAAAATGTTAAAAATTAGTTATTCAAGAATTGTTTTTACAAGTGTCGCCTGCTTTTCATGTTAAATAAAGGGTTAAAAACCATACCCAACAATACTGATTAAAATAATATCTTTCGCGAAAATGATCTTGAGATTTCTGAACTTGCAAGACGAAATCCAATTTAGAAGACAGTGAATGTAGGTGGTGAGGTGTGAAATTTCTGAGACTTGATGTGGGTGGATGAATGACAATGAGGTGTGAAATAGCGACACCAATTAATTTCTCATCCATCTCTGCGTTATTGTACAGTCCGAGAATGTGTTTTCATAGCAATTTGGAAGTTTTAATTCATCAGAGGAAAAAGATTGGAAAACCACATCTGACAGACTTTTAGATTATTAAAAAGAACAGTGTCTGTATTTTATGCAACGATGCACACACTGTTGATATAATGAATATACAAAAAGTTATAGATCACCAAAAGGGTCTGAAAAGGCAGTTTTCTATTTTTTTAAATGGGTTTCTACTGGGAACAATAGTCCAATGTTCAAATTGATTGTGGAAAAAAGTGTAACAAGATAGCTTTTATTTGCTTATACTACGCCGCTTCAAAAGAACTGTAGTTTGAGAAATGATGCGCACATCAATGATAAAAATACACGAATATTAAAAAAAATAAGTTTTTATATGAAGTTCCCATCTCTCTCAGTGTTAATTGCCTGAACCAAATTAAGGGGAGGTAATGTTATAGAGAATCGCATCAAGGGAAACATTTTCTTGGCCATGCGAGGAATATTCAAAAACGAAATCGAAGAAGTGTCGGAATGTGAACATCCTTCCACTCTTTTTCTTTTGTACAAATACCTGGTGATAGAAAATTACGAGTGGAGGCGACATTTGGTAGAATTAAAAAATATCTCGAGGATTCAAATATTTCAGAATTAGCGCGACTTGATTGAGAGCAATTTCGAATCGAATCACATTCTGAACCTCCGCGTGAAAAAACAACGAATTCCAATCCTTCGCAGGGGTCTAAGCTTTCTCCGAATCGTGGCTTGATAACGTAAGTCCAATAGTGTTTGGCTGCGTGGGTACGTCTACTGTGTTGAAGATGGCGATGGTCCTATTTTCGGTAATAGGTATTGGTATCGGTCGATATTGTCAAAAAGTGTGATCGATAACCAAAAACCTCATTTCTGGTTCACGGTAGTACTGAAATGGTTAACCAGATAACCGGTTTGAAACCGGTTACCTACCTAACCGATTAAAAAAACGTCAACCGGTTATCCGTATTATCGATAGTGATCGTCATTCCAAGGTTAAAACGTAGTAAATCTGTCGCTTCTCCTTTGGAATAAGATTACACCTCGAAGCAGCGCTGTATATATTGAGAAATAACCGACTTTGGTGTTCAAGACTTCGGCAATTTTCGTGAGTTCTGCGTAACCGCAGAAACTATTCCGTAGTATGTATAAAAACGAACGTTGTCGAGTACTCGACAACGTTCGTTTGTATACACACTTCGGAATAGTTTCTGAGAATACTGCTTTCCAATTCCTGTAGTTTTGATCCCAGATTCGGTGAAATAATGACTACGGTTAACCAGATATTATCCGGTTATAGCCCTCGGTTGGTCGGTTGTGAGAATGAGCCAACCGCTTCAGCCCTAGTTCACTCGACCTCGATGATTCGCAGTTTATAGAGGAAATTACCGAAGCCAACGGAGCTGGTTCTTCAAATTAAGGTTAAATCGTTTCTTGCAATGTTGCGACCAAGGACGCAAGAAGAATTTGGAAGTTGTGTAGCTCGGTTAAATATATTAGTTGTGGTCCATGCGCTCTAGCAGCATAGCAGGAGTTGAAATCAAAATTAAATTTCACTCCACGGAGTTGAAATCTTAGGATCGTTTTGAACACCGAGTCCCGAATACAAGGGTGAAATTGTGAACATCTAACTTCAAACCTCCGAGATATGACGTTAGTAACATCGAACCTATTATTTCACCAATTAAGATATTTGGGACAGTTGTCAATAAAAACGCTATCTTGTCAATCATGTAACTCCGTATTTATAACTAGCACTTCTATCAAACTTCACACAATGTGTTCTGTCTTTTTTTATATTGTGCAGTTTTATGTTTCCGTTTCAAAGTTTTGCACCCTATGCCATTGATGTAAATTTTACGTTTTTCTGTACCTTTTATTTCCAGTCTCTTGTTTATCCACAGTCTTTCTAATTTTCAGTAATATAATCTCCGCAAAAAGCGATATCTAAAAATGTGTTGTCGTCCAAGGAAATTCTCAACCGTTATACCCGAACGCTGAAGTGACGTCATAGAGGAGGGTCATACGGTCAGTGCATATGTGTCGGATATGTTTGAAATTTTTGTTTGCTGTAGGGCACAAACAAAATAAATAAAGAGACGGCTGTCTTTTGTTATTTGATTTGCCGACCATTTTGACGTTTCAAGTGACTTCAAAGTTTAGTCTACTTTTAAATATTTCATTGAAAACGCTGCCTTCTAATTCAGTATCCCCGTATTTATAAACGACACAGCTACAAAACTGCATACACTGTATTCTTCTTATTTGAAACTGTTCAACGTTTTTTTTTATTTCAAATTTACGCACCCAATGCGAGCGATGCTAATTTTAGATTTGTTCCATACCTTTTATTTTTAACCTCACTTTGAGCCTTAGCCTTTCGCACCCAATGCGAGCGATGCTAGTTTTAGATTTTTTCCATACCTTTTATTTTTAACCTCATGTTGAGCCTTAGCCTTTCGCACCCAATGCGAGCGATGCTAGTTTTAGATTTTTCAATATCTTTTATTTTTAACCTCATTTTGAGCCTTAGCCTTTCGCACCCAATGCGAGCGTTTCTAGTTTTAGATTTTTTCCATACCTTTTATTTTCAACCTCATGTTGAGCCTTAGCCTTTCGCACCCAATGCGAGCGGAGCCAATTTTAGATGTTTTCCATTCCTTTTATTTTTTGCCTCATTTTGAGCCTTAGCCTTTCCACCAAATGCGAGCGATGCTAATTTTAGATTTTTTCCATACCTTTAATTTTTAACCTCACTTTGAGCCTTAGCCTTTCGCACCCAATGCGAGCGATGCTAGTTTTAGATTTTTTCCATACCGTCTATTTTTAACCTCATTTTGAGCCTTAACCTTTCTCACCCAATGCGAGCGATGCTAGTTTAGATTTTTTCCGTACCTGTTATTTTTAACCTCATTTTGAGCCTTAGCCTTTCGCACCCAATGCGAGCAATGCTAGTTTTAGATGTTTTCCATACCTTTAATTGTTAACCTCATTTTGAGCCACAGCCTTTCGCATTTTCGGGAATATAATCTCAGCAAAAATATATCTAAAAATGCGGTGGCATCCTGGGGAATTTTCGATAGATATACCTGAACTGTTAAGTTACTTCATAGAGGGTTATATGGTTAAAAATTAAAATGCGTCGGAGTTTTTAAAAACAACTTATGTTGTGGACCTTAGCTCAAAATATTAAGGCATAGCTGTTTTCTTCTTTTTTTGATTTCCTGCCATTTTGACGTTTTTCTCAGTTCAAAGTTTAGCCTATTTCTTCGAATCGTACCAACGTAGCACAAGTGCCTATTCTCTTTATTTCTCTCCGGTGAAAAAGAGAGCACATTTTGGAGAATTCCAAGGACAAAACTCTTGGGAGATTTTAAAATAGTCAAATGACAAAATTGAAACCAAACCGGACCAACCAGGTGCCGATTTTGTGGGGTATAATGATCCAGGTGTCCCGTATCCTACAAAGAACAGTCACCCCTTGTCCAGTTCTCAACTCTCATGCACAAAGTCATTTTCCTCTTTTTGACAAACAATAGAGGAACCACTGTAAATTTCTGTCCCATTAAAGAAAAAACGGCAATTTTGCAGGACGTCTTGTAGTGTTCTGGGTGTATTAGTGCTGGTAAAGATGATTTATAAGTACCTATATGAAGATCACGTTGATTTCTCTCAGGAAAGAGCTCTTGGAATTTCTGAAAATTGGAAAATTCTGAATATGCTAACATAACGATTTTTTGTCACCTATTTTCGTGCTCTAATTCTTTTATCCAAAAGTGTTTTCTATTTTAAGTATAGGTAATTTTACTCATTCGTATGTATTTTTATATAGGTGACAAACAACACTGAAGACAATTCTTGTGCAAGTATAATGTTAAAAACTCATCCGTTTTTCTAATCAATCAGTGGAAAAGGTGATAGTTTGGACTTTTGAGCTGATCCCTTTCATGATCTAATCGTTATTGGGTACGATATATACTGTACGTGGAGAGTGTATTACCAATAACTCACCAGCAGAGTGGAGATTCCACCCAAGCAATAATGGCAAATTTGTTGCAAAACATAACCAGCACCAGCAAAGTTTCAGCCAATGGACCTACGGGTTTAACCCGGAGGTCCATTGGCTGAAACATTGCTTGTATTTTCTGTCGATATGCACACAATTTGAAAGTTATAGCTTGGGTGATAACTCCACTCCGCGAGTGATTTGGTTGCAATCCACTCTCCACGTACTGTACTACAATAATACTCATCATTCAGGACCATTTGGTACTTTATTTACCCAAGAAGACATATTTTAGAGTTGTAAGGAGGTGGCCGTTCAAAAATTGTGAGTGAATTTTTTTCTTCATAAAAGGAAAGTGGTGGGTCCCAAAAATGGAGCTCCGAAAATTTTGGCATACCTTCCTACATTCTTCTACTGCACCCCTTCCCCCTTCCATACACACAGTCCGCTGCAGACAATTTTAAGCAACGGGCTGCAACAAAATGTTTTGATATGTTTCTTGTAGCGCCCTGCGAACCGGAAATATCTGGCTCAAATCAAACCTCGAATCCAATCAAGCAATGTCTAACAAACTCGAACCGAATTTCGAAACTCTATTTATGAAGGAGTGACGTCGTTTGGGAGGATCATATGTTATTCGGCTATGGGCTTACATTCCAACTTTTACATCTCCCAAATAATAAAGCTCTACGAGACAATGGAAAATAATACGCCGCCGTGCACCAGTTTGAGTGCCTGTTAAAGGATTCAAAAAGATTCGATGACCCGGATTCGAAAAGGAATCGAATCGAAAACTGATTCGAATCATCCCAGAACCCAAGTTTCTTTGCCACGAGATTTGTCCTGGCCGCAAGACTATCTCGTCAGTCACTCTTGTATTGTGAAGCTGCAAACCTTAAAAAGAATACCTCTTATTTCCAAATGAAACAAAATACGGCGTTTTGATTGGCTGAGAGGTACGGTGTAACTTGCAATCCACAGTAGCTTTTTTTACCCTCTAATTAAACGCAGTGTAAAAACTTATTAAGCCAGTTCCAATAACATCCATATTTGTCTGGTTTTATTAAGAAACTTACAAAGTACACATTTCCTGTCTTTTTTTTTTTGCCAACAATGTAGGTTAAAGTATTAAGTATACCAAATTTCTTGGGAATAAATAAATCGGTTATCCTTGTGTTTTCCAGGGTGGATGGGAGTTACACGGGTCTGGGAACTCATACACACTTCGGTTTCGCCTCAGGGTGTATGAGTTCCCAAACCGATGTAAGTTCCCACACACCCTGGAAAACACAAGGCTATCTAATAATATCGACATATTTCTGATTGTGAAACTTATGAAAAGATACCAAGGCCACTCTCAAACCAGCGTTGCATGCTTACTTGTGAGTCCGTTTTTTCTTCTTCGACCCTAACTTGACCGTATGCAGTATTTTCTGGTCTCCTTTCCAGTTAAAACTAGAAGTCATGTCACTGCATTGTGCACTATTCTGAAGTAATAGCGCGCTGAGTAAGTGCACATTTGACCTGATCAAACTTCACCATTACAGTCATCTAACTCCTGTAGAAAAAAGGTGCCCAACTCTGTTCAATTCTACACTATAGTAAATTGAGATTATTTACACCATTCCAAACCTCACCTGGGATACATGCGCATATAATGACGTAAATAGATATAGAGGATCTCAAACGAGTGATATTTGGATATAAGATTTTTTGAAACAAGTTTGATGAATTTGATTCACAACGAGCCTTTATATCCAAACATCACGAGTTAAAGATTCTGTATATCACATGAATTTTCGAATGTTTTTTACACTTTTTATTTAATTATTGTCGCTGAATTCTCCCAAAACAACCGACAATCAGTTCGTTGGCTCAGATGATTCACGCCATGATGCCATGAATGAGCTTTACTTGCACTTGTTGTAGTAATTGACGTTATGTCAGGAAATAAGACATGGGTTGTTACGTCGAAATTAACGACGTTTCATGTGATAGATTAAAATTCAACTACATATACAGAATGAAGAGAGTGTATTTCTATTGAATCGTAACGCCATATATTCTCCACTGAATAGTATTCTTTGATTTGCACAATAGCACAAGAAACACTTGCACACTTTCATGACATGGACCACCGGGTTCAAGTGATTTTTGTGTTTTTTCTCAGAAATGGTTAATATTAATTGCCAAGTGAAAATATATCCCACGGCAATTTAGTAGTAATACATCCTCCAAATACGGTAGAGAAAATATCTTTTGTGTTTGATTGGTTCAGTTAGTGATTTCACTTCTCACCGCACTAACAGCATATTATAATTTGCTTTGTATAGTGCAAACGTTCTGTTGTATTGCAGTTAGACTACTCCATTCTTCAGCAATAAGGAGCGCAGTAACTTACAAGCATTTTCTGCGATAATTTTGCCAGGACTTCTAGTTTCAACTGTATAACAGAGGGTTTCTACTACTACCACTATAGGTCCATGTTCATATCACTATGATGCATGGCAAGACACTTCACCTCATTGCCTACGTGGGGGTTCGGTGGCGTTGTGTACTAAGGCGTACTGCACGTCGATGGTGCACGTGTCTTCAATCAATGCTAACCCTGCTTGTGTGGAGTTAGTATGTTGGGGAGCTGACAGTTGCTCGCCGTTGCTCGGTGGTTCTCTCTGGGTACTCCGGCTTCCTCCGCCCGTAAAACTATCGTGGTCATGATTAGCCATTATGCATAAATATGTGACCTTAAACACCAATAAATAAATAAATATTATAATGCATATCATAGCTTCCACTGGTACTAGCAACCAAATACAAACAATATGTTTAAATGTCTCTTTGGATTAATAATTGAGAAAAAAATATCGGCACCCCAGTTAATTGTTAGATATTGGTGCTGTGAGCAGGCGATGAGAGTTGTTGATACTGATTTAGCCAAATGTGCTAAAGAGACAGTAAGAATGTTTGCTCCTTGGAGTAAACTGTTTCTTTCGGCTCTTTAAATCATCTGTGAAAAGTGGCCCTGCATGGCAACAGTTAGGACTGAAAGGTTTTGATTTTGCAGATTCGACTTCGGTTCGGTTTCAGGAAAAAAACGCGGTTTCGGTAAAGTTCTTCTTTGAGTTAAGAACGTATGGAAAATAACACTTCAGTATCCTTAACATGGAAAAATTCGCAGTGCTTTGTATGACCCCACTGACCACTAAATGCTTTAACCCTTTACCTGACATGAAAAGCAGACGACACTTGCAAAATAAAATTCTTGAATAACTAATTTTTTTCATTTTTTGTCTCAAAAACATAGGTTATGACCCCTCGTTGGAACGAGCTCGACGAGATCGTTCCAACGAGGGGTCATAACCTATGTTTTTGAGACAAAAAATGAAAATATTTTGAAAATTAATTGGCGATTTTTGATAATAGCGCTGGCCGGTTTTGGCCGTTACGTTGGGTAAAGGGTTAAAGTATCTCCACTGTGTTCAATCTAACTTCACTTTCATCATCCGTAGTGATTGTAAGGGATCAGTTTCCAAGCCTACTGGGTCAGACAAAAACAAACTTAACTAAATGAAGTTCACGTAATCTAGGTTGTGTTCTCATTGTTAAATTTTTAGCTTGCTGCCACGTCCGGTGGACGAGTCAATTAGGGAGGAAATGTTACAGTAAGAGCATGACGTATTCACTCATTCATTTGTATGGTAGAATTAGTGACTAGGCGGCATTGTAACCAGCCTTCCACTTCCACCCCTGTAAGATAGTTTCATGAGTTTAGGCACATAAACTGTAAAACCGCTTGGCCTGCTTTTGCTGGGTCTTGCGGTTCGGTTTTCTGGTTTCCCGCAAAACCGGAACCGAACCGGAGACACAAAAAACCTCTCAGCTGTCGCCACAGATTGACCCTTTACCCAAGGTAACGGCCAAAACCGGTCAGTGCTATTCCCAAAAATCGCCTATTAATTTTCACTTTTGTTTTCATTTTTTGTCTCAAAAACATAGGTTATGACCTGTCACTGGAACAAGCTCGTCGGTCTCGTTCCAATGACGGATCATAACCTATGTTTTTGAGACAAAAAATGAAAAAAAAATTAGTTATTCAAGAAATATTTTTGCAACTGTCGTCTGTTTTTCATGTTAGGTAAAGGGTTAAAGAAACTAGTACAGAAACGTGGATGTTAACTTTGTCAAATTCACAAAAAGAGTAATAAGATTATTTCCTCCAAAGAGTCATCTCAAAAACCGGAAGATCATAAACCACAGTGGTGCTGTAATAGTGATCCTTGTAGTCAGCAGAACATACAAACGGCTTTCCTCCTCGGAGGAAGAATTGCTCGGACCCTTATTCGACTCGTCTGGGTGTTTGATGGGAATCGGGTGGAAACATCGAACACCCCTTCAGCACACACACCATATTTTTAAAATTTTTCAAGTGTCATAGTATTCACATGTCATAGAATATGATGCCCTGGTCGGGTTGTTTCGGTGATATTAGTCAATGTCGGGTCCTTTTCGGTAATTATAATACTCCTATTGAATCGAATGAAAATATCCTTAGAAAACATTGCTATATAGTTGAAAACCCTTGGGTCTCATGGTAACTACGTTCCACGATGGAAATCAACATAACTGTTACCATAACATACGCTGAGCAAGCGCACCGACACCATATCACCGTGGTAATCACGTCACAATGCCGCCGATCACACAGTCTACCACAACAACCTATCTAACGTAAATGGTCACGTGGCTTATGACTCCATGTCCACACCGTTTGCCACATTATAAGCTACTAACAGTCTAACCGTCCGGAAGTCCTCAGAATTAATAAACATTCACTTTTAGACAAAGGCGTCATCTGTGATGACCGATTTGAGAAGAGAGCGTAAACATGATTTGCCCCGACTATGATGGCTTAAGCATGGTCGCTCACGTGACCTACCCAGAATCCTATATGACGTAACTGGTCCTGCGACTTATGACGTCACTTTATCCTCCATCTCCTCTCCCAAATGGAGTAATTTATCATATTACTTATTACTGCTGTTTTAGGGGCACCTAGAGTGGTCGTTTTCGAGTAAACTGACCGATAAATGCCGTAATAGTTCGTGATGGTAAGTGGAAAAGTAGGGAATAGGAATTGATTAATACATACCTCAGATAATGGACAGTGATGTAGGGCAAATTAGTGATGAGCTAGCCTGGAGTGATTGATACATACTTCAGATAATGGACCGTGTTGATGGACAGAAGAGTTATTGAGCCTGAGTGGACCTAAACATTCATGGACAGAATGGTGGACGGAACAGTTCGTAAGGCTAGAGTGTATTAATACATATCTCAGACAAAAACCCTGATGGTTATTTAAAAAGTATGTAAGCAAGAGTGGATTAATACGTACTGCAGATAACTGTTCATAGGAAAAGCAGCATTTCCTGTTCTCTTTTATAAACGTCTCCCACGAATTCATATATCGATAATAGTCTCCAAACATAACTGAAAAATATATACGTAGTTGTATTACTGCTCGGGATTTCTCTCTGACTGTTAATTTATTAATTTATACCAAACATATTCGGCGCGTTTGTTTACGTAAAAATCATTACGTGTTGTCGAGGCCCCAAGAAAGTCTACCCTAAAACTAGTTCGCCCCACGACGTTTCGTCCCGTATGAAATTTCTTATGTGTTCGGTTCGTTCGAGACAAATCGACTCATCAAAAGACTGAGGTTATGGCTAATCAAAAGAAGACTGATTAAAAAGGTGTTTTACTCGAAACCTCTATTGATACACACAAAACTTTTCTTAAAATTTTGCTACCAGTTTAGTAGCTAGAGATAAGTAGTATGGACATATATTACTTCCGCCGACTGAAAGTCAGGGTGACCTATACTGAGAAATACTTGTTTATCGTCCATCGTTGTCGTCTGTTCAATTTTGTAAAACATATGGCCCGATTTCAACAAAGTTCAGCATACATCACGCATACGTGTAATGTTCTTTAATAGTCGGTAGCCCAGTCGAAACCCATAAAAGTAGTTTAAAATATCCAACGGCATTTCTGTCTGGACGGTCCTACAAAGGTAACTGATAGTAGGTATTGATTATCCCCATGGGGAGTATGGTCACAGAGGCAAAACTACTGAACGAATTTATTATATGAGGTCTCTCATTTTAACCCTTACAATACTTGCGCCCTGGAAGGATCATTTCAGTCAATACTGTCAACGGCGAAATGGGCAAAATTATCCTGGTTTGTTGGAATGCTCAGTAATAATGTAATCCAAAAGCTTTGTCGAGACTCGCTCCCGATTTTTTGCTCTTCAATTCGTCTGCTCGGCCACCACCAATTGTTTGTTCATGCAAAAATTTATGCACACCGGATTGAAAGGTTAAAATGAAAGGTAACTGAAAAAAACTGTTATATATTTCTCACCACCACTAATCCTAATGTGTGTAGTATTTCTTCGCTTGACATAATTATAACATCTGCGCAGTCCTAACACTAACCCGCGAATGACCTTTTAGATTACGTGTGGGTTACGTCAATTGTAAAATACGCGGATGAATTGTGGGTTATGGGAACACCGTGGCTCCGTGATTACGGTGTTGGACTTCAAGGTTCACAGTTGGACTGAAAGGTTCATCTCGTTCGAACCCCACCATTAGTAACCACGTTGTCTTCTTGGGCAAGACACTTCATCTGATTGCCCACGTGGGGCGGGGCACGTCTGTACTGTACACTAAAGCGTACAGCACGTCGATGGTACACAATGCCAACCCTGCTTGTGTGGAGTTAGTAAGTTGGGGTGAATCTTACAGTTGTTCGTCACTGCTCGGTGGTTCTCTCAAAGTACTCCGGCTTTCTGCACCCATAAAACTGGCCGACACGAAGTGACACTGGCTACCTTAAGTGCCATTAAACCCCAATAAATAAATAAAGAAACAAATAAATAAATTAAATTTTGTTTTGCAAGAAATACTTTGTAAAACAAAGAGGTAGACCACAATAAACGTCAAGCGTCGAAATGCAAAAGTTTGAAATGTAAATTTTATTTAATGCTCAGGCATCAATTCACGCTGAAAAATTAAGTCATATTCCCCTGTCGGTCGGCAAAACGAAATATCAAAATGATATTTAGAAATCGATATTTCATCGTAGGTTCGGATGACGAATCACAAGTACTTTAAACGAGTCAGCACATCAGTAATGAATTCCAGAGTCCCAAATACAAACGAATTCGAATAATTGATAGTGACAGTGACTAAATCAATTCATTAAATCAGCGGTTTCAAAGTTTGACTTTCTCATTCACCTTCCAGCGAAAAGCCGAAATCACTTTCAAATTTCTTCAGTTCAACTTCACACGTCTTCAGTGCATTGAGTTCAAAAAAAATAAAATGACGTGTCTTGTTATTGAAAATAAGAAAGTGGTGTTTTTTGTTATTGTTCTATTTCTTCGAAACACATTGCGATTATTTCAATTCGCCAGCCTTGGTAAATCGTAAAGTTAGGGGAGAAATAAGACGGGACTACTTTTTGTGCGGATATTCACACATTCCAATGGTTGAAGTTTGGTTGTTGTAATTTTTGTATGGACGCCGGTTCGGCACATAAATTTTGCGCCTTAATGGCAAATAAAGGCCACAAATTGGAGAGTTTGTAGTCGTAGAGCATTAAATAAAAAGAAAATTTACGAAAATTTGATGAATACCGAAAATATCTCGTTCGTGGCTACAAGAAATATGAGGATCTTCACTCGCGACTGCGTCGCTCGTGAAGATCCTCATATTTCTTTGTAGCCACTCACGAGATATTTTCGGTATTCATCAAATTTTCGTGAATATCCTCTATATATAACATTCTGAGAAATAGACAGGCGGTCCAGACAACTTAGATCACCTGCCACATATTCTAGTTTCCTCAGGTAGAAAGAAGCGAATGTAGAAGGTTGCATACAGTAAACAACATTCATAATATTTGATAGACCAATAGAATTAGCATATGGCCAGGAGGAAGATGAAGCTCTAACCTCATGAACAGATATTCTATCCACTTCACTATCTCTATGGGATAAATTATGATAACCGACAAATATAGTTGACTGAATCCACCTAGAAATGGAATGAACTGAAATCTCCTTTCTGCCTAAGAGAAAGAGTCTTCCTTTCTTTAAGAAAATAGATCGCTCGCATATATTTGTAGAGCTCCAACTGGACATAGTAAGAGTCTAGAGTTATTAACAGGCGATAAAGCATGAATAAATATAGGAGAGGAGCAAGTAAGTCGATCTGGTGCCCGATTCTTAGGTGAAAAGCCTACTTGAGAAGTGAGAGTAATTGAATTACCCATACTACGATACTGTGAATCCTCAATAGACAGAAAATGAAGTTCATTAACTCTTCTAGCTGAAGCAATAGCAAGCGAGTATCCCGGTTTAAATGTCAAAAACTTAAACTCCATAGAATCTAAAGGTTCAAACGGTGCTTCGTTGCGTTTTAACAAGATCCAAGCTAGATTCTGCTTTGGAATTAGCCTGAAAGGATTTGTTTTTTTAATGGAAAAATTCTTTAGTAATTTTGACAAGTATTTTTCCGGACCTATATTAAAATGGCCTACATGAGCATAAGTGTCTTACAACAAAGAAAGATATCCATTGATTGTGGTTGGTTGAAATTTCTTAACCCTTTACCAAACATGAAAAGTAGACGACACTTGCAAACAAAAGTCTTGAATAACTATTTTTTTTTCATTTTTTGAACTTGGAATCGTCGAGCTCGTTCCAAAGAGGGGGTCATGATCTATGTTTTTGAGACAAAAATGAAAAATAATAATGAAAATTAATTGGGGTTAAATGAAGAATGTAAATAATTTACACCTTTGTCTTAGCACAAAGCAAAAAAAAAACTCCATTTCGCTACATAGTTTAGAGAAGAGGAGCTCCTCCTTGAAGCGGAAATGCAATTTTCGGCTCTTGTTGAAAAATGTTTACATCTGAGGAAGGAACTGACAACAGAAGACGTGAAGGTTGAGAACGGCCGGATCGCTGTGAAGTTTGTAAATTTTGCCTTGACGCTTCCACAGAGGCAAACGACGCGGAATGTCCAGTAACAGAGGTTACAGTAGGTTGACCCATGAAATATCACGGGACAGAGGGGCTACAGAATGATTATGCAAGTTGCTTGTGCTATTTTCTGAAACACCTGAAGTATTAACGGAGTTGGAGTAAAGAAAGGCACATCCAATGACCCCGTTCCACGAGTTTAACCGAGCCTCTACTGCAAAAGCTGAGGAATCCAGGCACGGAGAGATGAAGGCTAGCTAAAGGCAGATTACGTGATCCAGTCTGTTTACCATAGCTTTCCAGTATTCTGTGAAATGAAACTGGTGAGGTATAGTGAAGAGACGTGCAAGCGGAATGAAGTTTGAATAAAACAGAGGAGGGAGAATGTTCTTATGAGACGAGCTCTGGCAAGGGGAATTCAAACACGATTGAGGTAAGTCTCAAAATTCAATTCCCAGGTGCCGATAGGTGGACGAAGGTGTTACATCCGACTTTTGTATGTTACAGAGAAACCCCGTGACTACAAGAGAGTTAGAAGCTTCTGAACATCTTGACGACGAGTTTCCTTGTGGAAAAGTCTTTGGAGGATATTGTCCCGATAAGCGGACGAATTGAGACATGACGGAGTTCATAATCCGAGTGAACGCCCATGGAGTAACGCCATGGAGTAAGGTTCAATCCGAAACACATAAACACGTAAAATGAACTGATAAACCTTACCGTTTGTAGCAAACATCAAGTACTTCCTGGGCGAAGGATGAATCATCTCATGAGGGTTAGCATCCTTGAGGTCGATACTGGCCTTAAAGTCGTTCGCTCGGATGCTGTAGCTTACCGACCAGATGGTTTCCTTATAAAACTTTGGAGCGAGAATGAACTTGTTCTTAGATCTAGGATCGGTCGGGAGGAATCGTCTGGATTCGGTACCAAGAAGACTCTTGAATAAAAACCAAGAGATGAAATGTTAACTAAAACTTCTATTGCCTTCTGTGATATCATCAAGTTTACTGCTTCGAGAAGACAGTTTCTCTTGATAAGGTCTGCAGGAAGATTTTTATAAATAGGAATTCTTGACAAAGGAGGTTTTCTTCTGAAAGAGAGAATTAATCCCTCTTGAATAACTTCTAGAACCCAGGGATCTCTTGCAATTTTCTTCTAATTTTCGCAAAGTGGGAAATTCTCCCATCGATCGGAAGACAATGAAGGTTGAAAGCGTCATCTTGAACGTCTTCGAAGCTTGCGATAGGAGAAAGTTTGTTTTCCTTTAGCCGACTTACTCCTGTGGAACTAAGAATTTCCCCAGTTCGACTGACCCGAGCGAACCGAAGACTGGATACAGGGAGCTGAAGATTTAGAGACGAGAAGCCACGAGATTCTGTAGAGCCAGAAAACCTTGGTTTGTAGGAACTAGAAAATCTGAAGCAATCTTACGAAGAAAAAGACTATTTGTGGCTTGTTTGGTAATTTTGTCGTGTACAAAAGTGACTTGATCGTTAAAGAGCGAAGACCCTGTCAGTGGAGTTGCTCTAAGTGAAGTTTTAAAAGCTGTGTCTAGGGTAAAAACTGGTATTAAAGCACTGTCCCATCTCACCAGCTTAAGGTTACCAACCGTCCGAGCTGCCGTATGGATAGAAGCCACAATGAAACGAGGTAACACTCTCAGTGGAGAAAGTATGTCTTCAAATGCATCTTTGTTCAGTCTTTAGTATAGCGCCTGAGTTATATGAAAGGATTGAACATTCAGTTATCCCCTGGGCGCTTCAATAGGTTGATCCAGAAAGAACGTATGTATGGAGACGGCAACTGGATGTTCAGTTCGTGAGACTTTCTATCAAATTGAAGCGGTGTAGGGTGAATGGATGGATCGACAGTCCTGAAGAACTTTGATTCACTAAATCATAACGCCGAATCTTTTGGTGAAAGCTTCTATCACCTGATGAGATTGGGTAGGTAAAACAGAAAATCCTCTTTTTGCGACACTGAACCATTCCAAAGAGGATGACGATTTTAGAGGGAGAGGGAGCGCTTTGTAGCTTCTTTGGAGCAATATCCGTTAACCCTTTACCCTTCGTAACGGCCAAAACCGGCCAGCGCTATTTTCAAAACTCGCCAATTAATTTTCATTATTTTTTCATTTTTTGTCTCAAAAACATAGGTTATGACCCCTCTATTTCCAACGAGGGGTCATAACCTATGTTTTTGAGACAAAAAATGAAAAAAAAATAGTTATTCGGGAATTTTTTTTTGCGAGTGTCGTCTGCTTTTCATGTTAGGTAAAGGGTTAAGAACCCATGAATGAAAACCATTGCTTCCATGTGTTACGTTGATAGAGATGGACCGTTAACATCATTCGTAAACTCTACAAGAACAGAGCGGAATGACCCTTGATCTATGTCATCTGACCGTTCCGATCCAGAATCTGATTAATATGAAGCCATCTCTGAGCAGTAATTTTGCTCGTCGAGATCACACGCGAGAGCAAATCTAAAGCTTTTGGGAAAGCGTGTCCCGACTTGCAATCTAGACGTAACGGGCGATCATGATATCTAAATGAAGAAGTCGAGACGTTGGAAGGTGATGTTTGCGTGAGTGGTAATGTGAAGAAGAATAGGCGTCGATGTGTGATGCATCTCTATTCCTATCATACTAAGAACGGCGACCCGAATGGGGGTGGTGTCTGTGTGGCGAACAATGACTTCGACGGTCGGTATTTTTACCGGGCGAATGTCCACGGCAACTAACATGATCCACAGCCGAGTGAGGAACCATTGTTTGCATTTTCTCTAGATAGTGTGCTGTAGGAGACGTAGTGATGGGGGTGGTTCCAGTAATTCCGGACGATCCACTTAAAGGAAATGCCTGGGAATCACCTGGAGGGTACGTTCTCTCTCTCGCTTGCGTGAACGTATTAAGGATTGCAGTAGCCAAACCTATGCAGGATGGCGCCCCCTCCCCAGATGAGCTAACGTCAGTCAAAATAACGACAGCCCTTGACGCCAAGACTGCTGCCGATGAATTTTTATTACTGAGCATCTTCAGTGCCAGATCTTCCTCAACTGATACAGCCTCCGAAAAACCCAAATCCGCCGAATGAACATCCGAGATGAAAACGATTTATACACCGTTGATTCTTCTGACAAACCTTCTGGAATGGGAGAAGACGTAAAATGAGATACATTGTTGGTAGAAAGTTTAGACATGTTAGAAAATAAGCTTAAAACAAACCGTTGAACTTTAGTCCAACCAATTTAACACAAATATCAAAAGTATTTTATGGGCTATGTCTGGTGCAAGTCAAGCACGATGAATGATTATCACCTCTTGACTTCTTCGGATGCGCGAATTTTGGGAACAAAGAAAACAAAATTCTAAATACAGTCAAAATTGAGAGTTAGAATAAAAAAAAGTAATCAAAACTCAATACACGAATGCCGGTTAGTTCGGGAAATATAAAAAAAACCGGTTTTTCAGAACAAAGAAATGTATTTGAATACTAAGTGGCTATAAACCCTTGGAAATCGGGGTAGAATCTAAGATGCTGAATGTTGTCAAAACCTTATTGAATGCATAATAAGCGTAGACAAGGCATAAAGTGCAGAATATACATAAAAATATCACGCCCAAGGAACAATAAATGACTATAGACGTGATATGAAACGTTTAAAACAGGGTGACATTTTAAACAACGCCGGCGAAAATACCCGAAGTGGAAAAACACACCTGACATAATGATACACAATTACACTACAAATAGTAAACAATGAAGCAAGATGATAAGGTAGTGAATAAAGGATAACAGAAATCTATCTCTCTCTAACTCTATTAAACCTTTACAGTTAAAACTAGAAGTCCTGTCATGAAATGTGCGCTTTTCTAGGCTTAATTGCGCGTAGGAATTGCACGCAATTGCCATATCGAATGGCATCCAAAGCAAAGCAGGTTTTCCTGGTTACTCAAAGCAAACACAGGCAGTGTTTCTGCCAATGGACCTTCGGGTTACACGGAGGTTCACTGGCTGAAACATTGCTTGTGCACAGACGATATGTACATAACTTGATAGCCTTACAATGGTGTAACGCGTATATTATCGCGCAGATCGACGTGCTATTTGTGCGCATTTCATGACAGGACTTCTAGTTTTAACCCCTTTGGTCCTAACCTATGTTTTTGAGACACAAAATAAAAATTAATTGGCGCTTTTTGTGAATAATACTGACCTGTTTTGGCCGTTACGTTGGGTAAAAGGATGAGACCGAACCACAGTAAAGTACGGACCAATAATATGCAATTCGGCGTATTTTGCAATTCTGCAATAATAAAACTTATCAGTTATGCAGATAGCCGGACTGTAAGTGCTGAATATAGATATTATAAACCCATGCAGAGTTGATAATATTTTAACCACAAAAGTGTTATAGATAAGTATACAGACTCTAATTAACACAACATTCAATCCAGGTATGCCCCAAAATAAAAATAATATTTGGAAGTGTACAGCATCGGCGTAAAGTTGGCTCTAGCGAAGATAAGCGGAGTAATCCGTAAATATAACCAAACAGACAATGGCCTATACACACTAGAGCAGGGTCCAATTTGAGGGTGCATTAAAAGACTGGTGTCCTAGGGTAGCCGTCTCTAGAGAAAACAAACTGGCATAATGTGCGAAAACATATTCTTAAACGAAAAAAGTATTCTTGAAAAAAAGCCAAAATACGCCGAAACGACTAAGGGTAGGACAATGGAAGGATACATTAAACAGGCTTTAATAAACTATATTATTACATGCCCATGCAGTCTCTCTTATGCAATACGGCGTGCAATACGGCTGTGCAATACGGAATTCCGTATTGCACACCAACCTGTTCCAACCGGGACTTTTTTTATGCAATGCGACTGCATAAAGTGCATGGTGTTTACCACCGTTGATAGAAAAGAAAATTAGGTCAGAAGGTGCCTGGGTCATGTAATAAATACAAAACCACATGTATGTTTCAATGAGTCGTTTTGTATTCAATTCGTCAGAGGTGCGTAGAAAGAAAACGTCTCGACCTTCGGTCTCGACGTTTTCTTCCTACGCACATCTGACTCATTGAATACAAAATGACTCATTGAAACATACATGTAGTTTTGTCTATATATTTGTTTTGGTGAAGGGTGATCACACGTTTGAAGTTAGGGAAACACAGATATTTCACAGATCTTGAGAAATAAGACTGTTTACACCAGGTAAAAGATAAAAAATAATTCCCAATGAAAAGCAGTTGAACGAGACTGAGGGAGGGTGTTGTGGCATATGATTTGGTAGACATGTTTTCAAAAATAATGTTTTTTCAATTGCTCAATTTGTAAATTACTGTGCGGATGCTTTCGATTCGTAAGATAACCGGTTAATATCGTGATGTGTCGGAAATTGTGTATTAATTTTCCCATTGATTGACTAATAATAACACTTCGGCCGGCGGCTAATTTGTCGCGGTTCTCGTATGAGAAGGTCTTGGTTAACCATGTTCTACCAACTGCCTCCCTATTCCCGCGCTTCTTCTCTCCTCCCAAAACTCGGAGACGAACTGCTCGATGACATCCCTTGCCCCATTCTTCCCAATCTCTCCGATTAGTATATTAACCCTCTCCTTTGAGTCGCCCCCTAACCACATGTCCTTCATTCTCCCACCCCACTTCCCCATTATACTCCCCGTGAATCTTGTTCTTTTAGACTGGTATTTTGAGCATACTATAAGAAAGTGTTCCAGGGTCTCCACCACGCCCAAGTTACACATCTGGCACTCCTCTTCACTGTTTTGCCCAACTTTTCCCCTCAGTTCCAGGGACCGCGACCTCAGCTTGAACAACAGTGACCCTCCAAAGGCGTCATCAAGGTACTCTTCAACACCAGGCTTCTCTTTATCACGCAGGTCACCCAAAAATCTCTTTGATTTGACCCCCTCTCGGCAATTACGGTTACAATGTCCCATGACCCTTTCTCTGACGATCTGTTTGCCCTGGTTTGCCCCAATGTCAAGGTCCGAGATCTCCAATGAGTAGTTTTCCACTAGCTCCATCACTTGGACCATCCACCCCGTCTTGATATTTGAGTTGAAAGTTCTCAGGAACATTACTTTACACTATCGGCTATCGGGGAGATTTACCAAATAATTAAGGTAACCGAGTTTCAATAGGTCTATCCTGTCCTTGATCCTCATCCACCCAAGCTCACCCCTGATTGCTTCTAGCGCTGCGGCATTACTCGAGCCTGTTATCCATCGGCCTGCATCATTCTGCAGGATTTCCAAGCTCTTAACAGCTGTCTGGTTTAGGGGTACAACTTGCGTACCGTATGTTATCCTTGGCAGACCCACCATTTCCCAAACGGTTTTCCCAACGAAAACCTTATTGAAACTGTTTCTCCCTATAAGTTTCATTTGGTTAAGGATTCGGTTCCCCTTCAGAATCAATTTATTTGTGTGGTTTCGGTAGATGCCTCTTCCTGTGATGTTTATATTTACCCCCAGGTACTCATAGTCACTAGTCTCTCCTACACTAAGAAGTCTACTGCTACCTTCCGGAATGCAGAACTCCCCTACTCTCCACCTTCGAGTGGGGTCCACTTTGGGGCCCACGGGTATAACTTTGCTCTTGCTTTCATTAAGTTCGAGTCTCCATTTGCTCCCATATTTCCCAACAATTCCCAGCATCTTCGCTAGCCCCTCTTCGCTTTCTGACACTAGCACAATATCGTCTGCAAAACATAGCCCTGGGATCAAAAAGAATTGGCGAAAGGATACACCCCTGTTTTAGGCCTATCTCCATAGGCACACGTTTTGTTGGAATGTTTCCCAGGCTAAGTTCACTCTGTACATCTTTAACAAACTCGCCACCCCCCCCCCCCCCCCAAGCCCAGAGCCTCCAGCTTGCACCACATACCCTCCCTCCATACTCTATCGTATGCCTTTTTAACATCCAAAAAGGCCATGAACATTTTTTTCTTTTTTGCTTTCGCGGATTCTATCATTTGGGATAGCGTGAAAAGATGGTCAGTGACTCTCCTTCCCTTTCTGAAGCCATTCTGGATTTCTCCCAAAATACCCTTCTCTTCAATCACCTCCTCTAATCTCCCATACAGGACTTTACAAAAGATTTTTCCAATGTTGCTGCTGAGAGAGATCCCTCGATAGTTATCCAAGACGTCTTTTTCCCCCTTTTTGTGAATAAATGTCACTTTACTTTCCCTCCACTCCTTTGGGACCTCTTGTTTTTCTATGGCTAAATTGAATAGGGCAGTTAGGCTTTCCAAGAGTTCCACTCCCCCTTTTTTGATAAACTCGTTATGAGTTTCGTCCACCCCTCCCGCTTTTCCATTCCTTAATTTTGAGATCACCCTTCGCACCTCCTCAGTTTTGATTTCGCTGCACATAGATTTTCCTCGACCTGGTTCGGACACTCTGGTGGGTTCCCCATGCCCCATCGCTTATCGTTTATCTTTTCCCAGTGCTTGACTAGTTCTAATGCGATTTGATCTCGCTCTTCTGTAACTCTGACATCTACTTTAATGCTCTGTGGGTTATTCCCTTTGTTACGTTTATTCACCCATTTCCAAAATACGTTCGAACTCTACCCCCTTGTCGTTCTTATCGTCCTAATAAGACTGCTATTTCGCACTCTCCGGTTGTCGTCTTTAATCTTGTTTACTTTATTTCGTGCTTGTGGGTATTCTTCCTTTGCTACCATGGCCTCATTGCTTACCACCCCCTTAGGTTTTCTACTTCTCCTGTAAGCAGCACATTTAGCTTTTCTAACCTTTATGACCCTTTTCAGTTCTTCGTTCACTCTGTACCCAAGTTCCCGTGTTGGCACCCTAATCTTTCCTACACTTTCCTTCCCTGCCTCCACTAGGCTCGCAACAATGGCGTCGGCCATCTTCTGGACCCTGCCTCCCCCCCCCCTTGTGTACGGCTTGCACTTTGGTTTCAGTTTTTCTTCGAACTTCGCCCAGTCGGCATCCTTTTTGAGTTCCCAAACCTCCTTGAAGCTTCCTTTGCTTTTCTCTAGATTTTTGGCCCTCATCGTCACAGTAATCAAGTTGTGATCACTATCCAACTCCATTTTGCCTTCATCATCCACTGCTATCACCTCCCTCCATAAATTCATATCTGTGAGAATGTAGTCAATTATTGAGTTTCTGTCGTTTCTCTCCCAGGTCCATTTCCCCTTCCATCTAGCGTCCCTGTTCAGAATCTTCAGACCGAGCTCATTTGTGAAATTCAACAGCTTCCTTCCATTCCTGTTGACTTTCTTATCCCCACCCTCTATGCCTTCTTATCACCTATGTGTCCATTAAAGTCGCCCATCAGACTTATACCGAGCCCCCTGTTTTCTAGTTCAGTGACATTGGACCTTAGTGTTGAGTACATCGAGTCATTCCACTCGTGTTTACTTCCCTCCACGCACAGTACACAATCCCAAAGGCAATACTTTTGTTTCTCAGACTGATCTTTACCCAACCAATTTCTTTTGACACCTCAGCCGAGGTGATGATATCTTCCAGATCTGTGATCAGCGACGGTTTTAAATCCTCTTTAATGTACATGCCTACCCCTCCCCCTTTTTCTGGCCTTCCGTTCGCCCTACACCTATCCACACACACCCGCTTACTTGGTCCACCCGTTCCTCGTGTCTTACCCACGTCTCGCTTAAGACCATGACATCAAACTCCCCTGCCTCGATCAATGTAGCAATTTCACTTACTTTCCGGTGGAGACCATGGATGTTGCTATAACCCACTTTCAGGGTGCCGAGGTTTATTGGCTTCCGCCTACTGGGCCCATTGTTTTCTGGCGCTAGTCTTGGTAAACTTATTCTGTCCCCCTCACTCTTGTTCACCCCACCTATGTCCACTCTAGTTATACTTGCCTCGGACCTCCCACCCCGCTCCTTTCCAAAAAAGGCTCTGCTACCCGTAGAATTTTATCCCCCAATACCCGTTTCCCCACCCTGCTAAGATGCAGCCCATCACGCCCGTACAACCTCCCATTGCCCCAAAACGTGTCCCAGTGGTCGATAAAGGGTATTCCCAGATCAACGCAGTAGTCCTCCAACTCTTCATTTAGCACCAAAAGCCTTGAGTTCCGTTCGTCCTCACCTCCAAGGACAGGAAGGACCCCGGTTACGACTACCCTTGCATTCCTACTTAGCAGTTTGCCCACTAAGCCTCTATACGATTCCACCAAACTTACTGACCTTCTCTCCCTGATATTGTTGGTCCCCACATGGACCACCACTACTGGTTCCGGTCCTGACCCTGCCACAATGCCATCTACGCGTTCCCTGAGATCCTCCACCTTCGCCCCCGGAAAGCACAAGACTGTTCGAGTGGAACTATCAGGACCACAAACTACATTGTCAATCCCACGTACAATGCTGCTCCCCTCTACAACTCATTTTCTTCTTCTGGCCCCAGTTCCTATATCATCTGCACCTCCTATCGTCTTGCAAGCTCCTGGCCCCCTCTTTCTCTTGACCGCTCCCTTACCCCGTCTGGCCTATCATCATCAACAGCCACCTCACCCCCCACCCCACACTTTCCCCCCTCACTTTCGTCCCCAGGGGTATCAGAGTCTAAAACAATAAACCTGTTTTCTAAACACCGCCTAGCAACCTTGGCAGCCTTACGCCGACTCTGGCTTCCGGACTCGACGCAGCTCTGTCCTGACGCCACCTTCCGAATTTTCCTACTAGAACCCCCCTCCTCAGTTACACCCACCACATCAAGCATTATTCCCCCACGTTTCCTGCTTCCCAGTTTCCTCTTTGAGTCCACAACGACCTTCCACCCACCTTCCATCTCACCATCGTAGGTAACCTTCAACCGGGTAACTCCAGATACACCGGCCCACCCCAACCTCCCTCTCAGCTCTGCAATCTCCCGCTTGAATCCAACACACTTAACTGTAAAATATCCCTGCAATTCGCACATACCCCACTACTCTCCGTTGGCCGACCACAACCATACCTCATATTACACTGTCTGCACGCCTCCGGATCCTCACTCTCCCCCACCTGCACCCCTCGACGCACCTCCCTCAGACCTCCCTTGATACCCATACTTACCTCCGTCTGAACACCCGTCGTGCACTTACCACTCATGATTATAAATATTATGTAGAATCTAATGACCGAAAACACCAAGGCAGCAAAAACACGAAAAAGGGTAACTGAGGTAGACAAACAGTAAAATTGGAAAAACCTATCAACTAAACCTCCTTATTACACCCTGCGATCCCCCCAAACACATAAACAAAACAAAATAAATAAAAACCTCCCTGAAATAAAACTAATATTAAAAAAAAATACTTATAAACAGATCTGAGTAGAAAATCGTCTTCTCTTCGTGAGCAGTATTCACTTGAGTCGTTGACTATAGAGGCGCCATTACTTAAATATGTCGGCGCTTATTTTTGTTTTATAGATTGTTCACTGATAACGCAGGATGCCTGAGAACGAATCGAGGGGTCATTGATAACGTGCTGTTAATTACGCAGACGTATGGCCCCATTACTACTATAGATATAAGTATAAATGACGTCTGAAATCGATACGTAGTGCCATGTGGTGTCAGGTGATATTTGTCAGCGTAGACGTCATCAATCAATAATGGCTCGAGACTTCCTCTGTGACGTCATACAATCGATAAAGGTGCCACCAAGACTAGTTGCATAAAAATTTATAATGCTTCTGTAAGAAAAAGTGGAATTGTACAATAAGGGACACACACACGGTGTGTGCACAGTGGCCTATATCTATGTATGTATATTATATATATATGTAGGTATGGGTCTGTGTGTACATATCGAGTGTGTGTTTGCCCGCTTCAGTATTGAAAGTGCTAAAATACTCTGAGGTGGCCTTAAATTGTTACATTGATCATTAACTGATAGCGTTATGGATCAGTGGTTCTTACTTCATTGACCACTATTGTGAGAGACATGTAGTTTCTCGTGCTCGGCGGTGTTGACTTCGCACGAAATGATTGCGTCTGCAATATTATATTAATCTGAATCGGAGTCTAGTGGATCAGAACCGTGTGGAGCTTCCTATAGGTGAGTCGAATATTTATTTCTCCGTAGTTGTACCCTGCCGGGGCCGGTCATATTTTATGTAATTTACCGATCCTCGCCGTAAGCCGAAATATGTTATAAAAGGCTATATTAAATTGGTTCTGGGATTATTCACGATTGATCCAGGGCATCTTATTGCTGTTGCGATAGGATGCTATGGCCTAATCGTGATCTTTCGGCTTGGGGCGAGTTTCGGTGGCCCGATGGATTGTACCCCCCCCCCCCCCCTCTCCTTTTATGGCATTAGCTTGAATGTACAGACGTGAATACTGAGATAACGCTACCCTCAGTGAATATTTAGCAATATTTAGGAGGGTAGGTGGGTCACAAATAATGAAGTAACCCTTCTGCTGGGTGACATGTGAAAGTAAATATTTGGTATTGCCGTATCTTGGACTCCCCTTCTTTAGTTAAGGGTAGTAGTCATGTAGTCTGGTGTGCATATTTTAAGGCGGCATAAGTGCCAGATTGTAGAGTTTTTCCCCCTCTTTAGTAGGGGACGTAACTATTTTATGAGGAAGTATGATCTCACCTTGAAGGGTGAATGAAATGAGTTGGTCTGTACAACTTGAATGTAAATCTGAATGTACTGCTGAATTGTGGGAGGGTAGAGACGATTTGGGGATTTGTGAATAAATTTGCTAATAATTTAGTGGAATTGGGTTTTTTTTGTATTTTTAATTCCTATTCTGTTTCAGAGTCCTAGTCCTAACATATATCTTAACACAAAACACGGTTTAAGGGTGGATTGGAATCATAGGAAGATGTTTGTTCCTTGGTTGACTGTTGTGGCGAGGTTCTCGGTAAGGGCTCACTTATTGTAAGTGAGTCCGGCCCGAGAACAGCGGCACAGCACGGGTGCCAGGGTAGTCTGGAATAATTTTGTAGAGGTTCTAGTTGATTGATTACGCTAACTAATTTTCGGTTTGAAATTGCGAACTTGTAACTAACCCCTCGACAACAAATCTGTGCTATGGCTAGACCTTGTTTGGCTTTGTGGCGTGGCTCTCGGCCGGAACTCACTTCATGTAAGTGAGTTCGGGGCCGAGAGACTCGACACAAAGTGAGAGCAGGGCGGGGTGGGTCGAGTTTCGCTACAGATTTTTGGCGTCGCCGACAGGACAATTTTTGTATTCGATAGGATAATTTTTGTATTCGACAGGATAATTTTTGTATTCGACAAGATAAATTTTTATTTTCAACAGAATATAATTTTAACCGATTAAATTTGGTTTGGCAGAGTAAATTTGAACCAACGTTTTGGATTGAAGGGTTGTGTGATTGAATCCGAGATATTTATATCCTAGTGACCATAATTTGTTAGGAATGTTGTAGGACTAAAATTGGACTCCTTGTTGTGAATTAATGTAATTGTTGGGGGTGTGGTCCTTACATATATATAAAATGGCTAGTGGAATTAGTAAAGAGCTAGGTGATTATATGTATGCCTCGGAGGCCTTGACCGCTGATATGACCTCCAAAGGTGCTAGATCGAAGAAATTACGTAATATTCCTCCTACTCCTGATCCTACCCCTGATGGGAAGTTTAATAAGGTTGATGAAGTTATGTTGAAATGTCAACAGTTGAGTGACGAATTGCAGAATTCTATTGTTGAGTTAGGTGACCAAACGGAGGATTACGCTGCAATCTTTGATACACCTGGGACGGTTTCGACAGGGGCCTCTGTGCGTCGAACTTCTGCAGGGCGTGCGGTTGATATGATGGGATTGCCCAGGGTGGTTCAACCTAAGAAAATTCCTGGGGAGAATCCGAAAGTATCGAGTTTGCCTAGACATCAGCATGGGGCAAGAGTTATACAGTCTGACGATAGGCATGGTGAGCAAGCTTATCCACGTAAACCGATTGTTACGCCCGATACGTTTAATGGAACCACCAGTGTAGCTGATTGGTTATCCCATTTTGAGAAATGTGTTGGGATTAACCAGTGGTCTGAAGACCGGGCTCGTCAATTTTTAGTGGTATCTTTAAGGGGCGCTGCCTTGCAGTTTTATGAAGATTTGGACCCGGAAATCAAATCCAATTCTCATAGAGTTATGCAGAGTTTGCGCGATCGTTTTGATCCATTTAAGGGGACTGCAATATATAGGGCCCAATTAAGGTCTAGACGTAGGTCACAGCGAGAGACTTTGCCTGAGTTAGCGGGAAGTATTAGACGCTTGGTGAGAAAGGCGTATCCAGGGGTTCCCCTCGATGTTAGGGATGACTTGAGTAAGGATAGTTTTATTTCCGCGTTGACGGACAATGAAGTTAGGATGCAAGTGTTGAGGGCTAAGCCTGAAACCCTTGATGCGGCAGTGCGTGCTGCTTTAGATGAGGAGTCGTACAAGAAGGTAGAGGTACCTTCTTCAGTTGGTGTAGTTGGGGAATCGGAAATTTCCAGTGAAATTGGTGCATTAACCCAGGCGGTCGAAAGTTTGCAGGAACAATTGAAAGAAATGCAGGTTGAGCAAAATAAATTGCGAGAAGAACTTTTCAGGCAGGATCGTGGTCAGGATAGGGATAGTTTTTATAGAGGTCGTTTGGGCCGAGCTGGTTATGGAAATGGTAGAGGTAGGAATAGAGGTAGAGGTAAAGGTGACTGGTCCCATAGGTCCAATTTAGATAACAATCAGGATTTAAACGGGTAAAGACTGAGGTAGGGGTCGAACCTCAGTCTGTGATAGAAAGGACCCTCCCATCAGAGAGTATCGGTCATAGTTATCTGACTCTTAAGGTCTTGAATGAAAATGTTAAGTTCCTACTGGATACTGGTTCAGCGGTAAGCTTAATCAGTACCAGAGTGTTGCATGAAACTTTAGGTATTGAGCAGTCTCGAGTTAGAGAGGCTCCTCGTAGTGTTTTGGGGGCGAATGGGCAGCCCCTTGCTTTAAAGGGGTTGGTGGATTTGCCTGTAACTGTTGGTAAGTATCAATATGTTCAAACATTTTACGTGGTTAATCTGTCCTTTGATGCAATTCTGGGAATTGACTTTATGAATAAAACTAATTCAGTGATTTCTTTGCCGGACAAAACTGTTATGATCCAAGGGGTTAAATTTTCCCTTGAGTTTTTGAAAGAAAATGATAAAATTCACGTATTATTGATTGAGGGATTGACAGTACCTCCCTTTTCTGAAGTTATTGTGCAGGGCCGAGTTGACGGTCCACCGGTTGGACAGAGCCTGTGTGAACCCGACCCAGGGTTCATGAAAGGTCATCACAGATTAATGTTGGGACGAAGTGTTGTTGATGTTAGTCAGCCGGAAGTTCCTGTTAGGCTGATAAATGTTTCTCAGACCCCTCAAAAGTTAAAAGGTGGTGAGTCTGTGGCTGTTCTTGAGAATGTTGACATTTTAGGTGAACAAATTAAGGAGGCTTCCCCTTCGGATGATGGGAAGTTCTCTTTGTTACAAACCTATGACAGAGCGGTTTTGACTGGAAATCAAGCGGAACAGGTCAATGATTTTTTAGAGAAGAACCGCGACGTATTTATACAGTTCGAAGGTGATTTGGGCCGCACTGATCTCATTCAGCATGATATTTGTACGGGTGACCATCTTCCTATTAAACAGCGGGCATATCGGCTCCCTTTTCACAAAAGGCGCGAGGTTGAGCAGCAGATAGATGTTATGCTTAAGCAAGGGGTAATTCAACCTTCCTCTAGTCCTTGGGCGGCTCCTATAGTTTTAGTTAAAAAGAAAGACAATAGTTTTCGTTTCTGCGTGGACTACCGTAAATTAAATGCCATTACAAAAAAAGATGCCTATCCTTTGCCCCGTATAGATGAGAGTTTAGAGGGTATGGCGGGGGCACAGTGGTTTTCCACTCTAGATTTGGCTTCTGGATACTGGCAAATGGAGCTAACTCCTGATGCCCGGGAGAAAACGGCTTTTACTACTGGCGTTGGGCTCTATCAATTCACGGTCCTCCCTTTTGGGCTCTGTGGCGCTCCTGGGTCCTTCGAGAGGCTTATGGAGCTAGTTCTCAAAGGGCTACACTGGAAGACTTGTCTCATATATCTTGATGACGTCATCATATATGCGCGGTCTTTCCAGGAGCATATTGAACGATTACAAGAGGTTTTTACTAGAATAAGGTCTGCAGGATTAAAATTGAAACCTTCTAAGTGTGCGTTGTTTAGACGTCAGGTTTCATATTTAGGTCACATTGTTTCCGCGTCGGGTGTGTCAGCTGACCCGGAGAAAATTGCGCGCGTAAAAGATTGGCCTGTTCCGACTTGCTTGAAAGATCTTCGAAGTTTTATCGGGTTATCCGCGTATTATCGAAAATATGTCTCACACTTTTCTACTTTGGCTAGTCCTTTGACCAAATTGACTCGTAAGAATGAAAAATTTGTTTGGGGCGAGGCCCAACAGGAGGCTTTTGAGATATTAAAAGACAAATTGTGTCAAAGTCCAATTTTGGCTTACCCAAATTTTGAGCACGAATTTATTCTTGACACGGATGCGAGTGATTTTGCCTCTGGTTCGGTTTTGTCACAGATTATAGAAGGCAAGGAGCAAGTAATAGCTTATTTCAGTAAAACTCATTCCCAACAAGAGAGAAATTATAGTGTTACTAGGAAGGAGTTACTGGCAGTAATTAAAAGTGTTAAACACTTTAGACATTTCCTCATTGGCAAGCATTTTACGCTGCGAACCGACCATGGGTCCCTGCAGTGGTTGTTTAATTTTAAGGAACCGGTTGGGCAGGTGGCGCGTTGGCTGGAATATCTCAGTGGGTTCGATTTTATGACGGTTCATCGTCGCGGTGAACAACATAAGAACGCAGATGCGCTGAGTAGGATTCCTTCCTGTAACAAACATGATATTAACACTGTTGAGTTTGAGTCTGCAATTCAATTGACTAAGGAAAGTCAGGGGGCTGATCCCCTTATTAAAAAAATTCTCGAAATGAAGAAAACGGGCGAGAAACCTGGACTTGAGAAATTAAAAGGAGAATCCCCGGAGCTTCAGAGGTATGTGAGTCAGTGGGAACAATTTTTAGTGGAAAATGACATTCTTCTTCGAGAGTGGACACAAATAGGGTCCCCCAGCAAATTTTTGTGGGTGGTCCCAAAAGACTTAAGAAGTCAGGTATGTAAGGAGCATCATGACTCTTTAGTGGGTGCACATTTGGGCGTTCATAAGACATATTCTAAAATTCGAGAGCGTTTCTTTTGGATAGGTTTGCGTCGGGATGTAGAACTCTGGGTTCAGTCTTGTCCGAATTGTCAGTGTCGTAAGCCACCGGGCAAGACCAGTTGAGCTCCTATGGTAACAGATAAAGTTTCGGAGCCTATGGAACGAATTGCTTTGGATATTTTGGGGCCATTACCTGAATCCGTTCAGGGTAATATTTACATTTTAGTTATATCAGATTATTTCTGCAAATGGACGGAGGCTTTTGCTATCCCCAATCAAAGGGCAAGTACAGTAGCCGATGTGGTAATTCGAGAGTGGATTAGTCGGTACGGAATGCCGAAATTTATTCATTCAGACCAGGGGTCAAATTTTGAATCTGATTTGTTTCAGGAAGTTTGCCGCTATTTTGAAATTAAAAAGACTCGTACCTCTCCCTATATGCCCCAAAGTGATGGCCAAGTTGAGAGGTTTAATAGAACTTTGGCGGCTATGTTAGCTTGCTTTGTAGAGGATAATCATGGCGACTGGGAATACTATCTTCCATTCGCCATGATGGCCTATAGAAGTGCCAAACATGAGACGACTGGGTTTACTCCCTTTAGTGTCATGTTTGGTAGAGAAATTACTTTACCTACAGAGTTAATCGCTGGTAAGATTGCTGATAGGGATTGGGCTCCCTCTCAATATGTTAGCGATTTGGAAAGTCGTCTAGCCCAAATATTTCAATTGGTCTCGTTGAAATGTGAATCCGAGATTAAGAGAAGAAAGAAAATATATGACAAGCGAGTTTTCGGCAAACCTTTTACCGTTGGGGATAGGGTCTGGCTTTATTTACCTAGAGTAAATAAAGGTCAGACCTCAAAATTTGCAAAATTTTGGGTTGGTCCCTACATCATAAAAAGCAAACTCTCGGACGCAAATTACCTTGTGGTTCGCGTCGGAGGAGGTAAACCCCAGGTTGTACATTTCAACCGGTTGAAGAAGTGTTTTTCACGTAATTTAAATTTGGGTGCCCCCATTGCTCCCACACCTGATAGTCCTATTGAGAGTAATGTTGACCGGCCCTCGGTGAGAGATCCTGAGGGGAGAGAGACGTTCGACGGGGAAGCTCCGACTAGGAGGCGTGGTCGTACCCTCCGGCGACCACGTCGACTAGGTTCTCAAGACTTTGTTTTTTATTAAGCATTTTTTTTCTTTCTCTCTGCCTGACACCACACTTGGTATTTGAGTTAAGTGGCAGTTCTCGGGGGCCTGAATATATATATATTTTGTTGAGCGCAATAAAATGTAAAAATTTGATATTATATTTAGCGCTTATGTATTGGCCTCCGAGGTGGTGCTGCCTTTGAAGTGTATTTAGTGTGGAACCAAATTTTCATGTAGATAATGGATAGATGAGCATTATTGGCTTGTCCATAATACGAGCTTTGTTGCATTATTTTAAATTGCGTCATTTCCCTGGTGTGGGGAGTTGCCGTATTGTATTGGTTCCGAGAAATTGGGTTTTTTTTTATTGGCTGTTGGAAATGGCAAATACAAGTGTGGTCGTCAAATTTCTATACCTGTTAAGATTTTTCTTAAACCCGCTGACCGGTTTGTTTTTTTATTTCGGTACGCAGGAGGGTTGGGATGTTAATAATTGGGGGGTTTTCGTGCGCGTGTGTATGGAGGGCGGTGAGAGTTATATGTTAGGGTATGATTCGGAATATAAGAGTTATGGAAGTTAAGGCACCGGTGCCAAGTATAATTGGATTTTTTTTTTTTTTCGCGAGAGATGTGTCCGTGGTAGAAAATAAATCAATTGACGGGTCAGCTTGGTTGGAGAAATTATCTTTCGGGAAATATTGAAATGGTTGTCCTTTTTAGTTGCTGGGTCCTCATCTTATCTATGTAGAATTATTGTATGAACAAAGATACTGTTCTGTTTGTAAATTTTCTTCTTGTAGCATTATGGCTTTAATAATGGGCCATTCCTTTATAAGAAGACTTGCAGCATGGTCAGGGGAAATACCTGGACGTCTGAGTTCGCTGGAAGCATATGGTGTTCCTGGTGCAACTATCCAACAACTTGAATGGATTTGTGTGGAGAGTGCAGAGACCGTACTTGTGCAGGTTGGCGAAAATGACATTGACTGTGATACTTTTTGTTTTTCACATTTTAAACTTTCTGTCGAAAGACTTTTAGAGAATTTGTTACGCCAAGGCGTTAAAAAAATGATCATTCTAGGACTGTTTCCTCGTGTGAAGACCAGAGTGTCTGGTATTGTGTATGAACTCCGTAGGGTGGCTGTCACCCAGTTTTACGAAACACTTAGAAGGTCTAATGTATTTTATAAAGCCTTATTTAAGGTGTAACGTTTACATTTTGCACGAGATGGTGTGCATTTGAATAACCTGGGTCAATGTCAATACCTAAAATACCTTGCTTTGGTCTTGGAGGAGCAGTGCTCCGTTGAATAAAGGTTCTACAAATAATCTTACCAATTTCCCGGGGAAATTGTGTGAAAGCTGAATGCTTTAGAATAAATGACATAAAAAGAATTGTATGTGCCTGATAAAGGTCATTACATCCAGAAAGTGAGATGAGTTCCTTGAGAACTTTCAGTTGTAATAGAAAAGATTTAATATTCCTTTGTTTTGGAAAGATAACCTTGAACTAAACTGGGTTCTAGATGGGACCATTATAAATATTGTCATCGTTTTATGCTTGAATGAGCTCAATCTGACGCTTACATCTCCTGTTGCATGACCTCGTCGGCTTCAGGCAGTGCAGACCCTGTACGTGGGTCAGTGCTGGTCAGGGACTCATTTCGGCCTAAAGCTATGACTGATTTCCTAAACGGAACCCCAGTTGGATGGATTTAAGGTGAATTATTTAAATAGTGATTTATTAATTTTTTTAAAACGAAAATACATAGAAATTATGAAGAAAAATTTATGTGTTTTATGAGGAACCAGCGACTACTTTTATTCAGCCAACAACTATTTCAATTCAACTAGCAATTATCTGGCTATTTTTTTTTAAATGGCCAGTATGACAAAATCTACTACCTTTGTTTGCGGAGGGGTGTATATATCTTTCCCCTTTTCCTTTTTCCTCTCCTATCTTTTTCAACAGGGACGTTGAATCTCGGGGTGGGGGTGGTGTAAGAAAAAGTGGAATTGTACAATAAGGGACACACACACGGTGTGTGCACAGTGGCCTATATCTATGTATGTATATTATATATATATGTAGGTATGGGTCTGTGTGTACATATCGAGTGTGTGTTTGCCCGCTTCAGTATTGAAAGTGCTAAAATACTCTGAGGTGGCCTTAAATTGTTACATTGATCATTAACTGATAGCGTTATGGATCAGTGGTTCTTACTTCATTGACCACTATTGTGAGAGACATGTAGTTTCTCGTGCTCGGCGGTGTTGACTTCGCACGAAATGATTGCGTCTGCAATATTATATTAATCTGAATCGGAGTCTAGTGGATCAGAACCGTGTGGAGCTTCCTATAGGTGAGTCGAATATTTATTTCTCCGTAGTTGTACCCTGCCGGGGCCGGTCATATTTTATGTAATTTACCGATCCTCGCCGTAAGCCGAAATATGTTATAAAAGGCTATATTAAATTGGTTCTGGGATTATTCACGATTGATCCAGGGCATCTTATTGCTGTTGCGATAGGATGCTATGGCCTAATCGTGATCTTTCGGCTTGGGGCGAGTTTCGGTGGCCCGATGGATTGTACCCCCCCCCCCTCTCCTTTTATGGCATTAGCTTGAATGTACAGACGTGAATACTGAGATAACGCTACCCTCAGTGAATATTTAGCAATATTTAGGAGGGTAGGTGGGTCACAAATAATGAAGTAACCCTTCTGCTGGGTGACATGTGAAAGTAAATATTTGGTATTGCCGTATCTTGGACTCCCCTTCTTTAGTTAAGGGTAGTAGTCATGTAGTCTGGTGTGCATATTTTAAGGCGGCATAAGTGCCAGATTGTAGGGTTTTTCCCCCTCTTTAGTAGGGGACGTAACTATTTTATGAGGAATTATGATCTCACCTTGAAGGGTGAATGAAATGAGTTGGTCTGTACAACTTGAATGTAAATCTGAATGTACTGCTGAATTGTGGGAGGGTAGAGACGATTTGGGGATTTGTGAATAAATTTGCTAATAATTTAGTGGAATTGTTTTTTTTTTGTATTTTTAATTCCTATTCTGTTTCAGAGTCCTAGTCCTAACATATATCTTAACACAAAACACGGTTTAAGGGTGGATTGGAATCACAGGAAGATGTTTGTTCCTTGGTTGACTGTTGTGGCGAGGTTCTCGGTAAGGGCTCACTTATTGTAAGTGAGTCCGGCCCGAGAACAGCGGCACAGCACGGGTGCCAGGGTAGTCTGGAATAATTTTGTAGAGGTTCTAGTTGATTGATTACGCTAACTAATTTTCGGTTTGAAATTGCGAACTTGTAACTAACCCCTCGACAACAAATCTGTGCTATGGCTAGACCTTGTTTGGCTTTGTGGCGTGGCTCTCGGCCGGAACTCACTTCATGTAAGTGAGTTCGGGGCCGAGAGACTCGACACAAAGTGAGAGCAGGGCGGGGTGGGTCGAGTTTCGCTACAGATTTTTGGCGTCGCCGACAGGATAATTTTTGTATTCGACAGGATAATTTTTGTATTCGACAGGATAATTTTTGTATTCGACAAGATAAATTTTTATTTTCAACAGAATATAATTTTAACCGATTAAATTTGGTTTGGCAGAGTAAATTTGAACCAACGTTTTGGATTGAAGGGTTGTGTGATTGAATCCGAGATATTTATATCCTAGTGACCATAATTTGTTAGGAATGTTGTAGGACTAAAATTGGACTCCTTGTTGTGAATTAATGTAATTGTTGGGGGTGTGGTCCTTACATATATATAAAATGGCTAGTGGAATTAGTAAAGAGCTAGGTGATTATATGTATGCCTCGGAGGCCTTGACCGCTGATATGACCTCCAAAGGTGCTAGATCGAATAAATTACGTAATATTCCTCCTACTCCTGATCCTACCCCTGATGGGAAGTTTAATAAGGTTGATGAAGTTATGTTGAAATGTCAACAGTTGAGTGACGAATTGCAGAATTCTATTGTTGAGTTAGGTGACCAAACGGAGGATTACGCTGCAATCTTTGATACACCTGGGACGGTTTCGACAGGGGCCTCTGTGCGTCGAACTTCTGCAGGGCGTGCGGTTGATATGATGGGATTGCCCAGGGTGGTTCAACCTAAGAAAATTCCTGGGGAGAATCCGAAAGTATCGAGTTTGCCTAGACATCAGCATGGGGCAAGAGTTATACAGTCTGACGATAGGCATGGTGAGCAAGCTTATCCACGTAAACCGATTGTTACGCCCGATACGTTTAATGGAACCACCAGTGTAGCTGATTGGTTATCCCATTTTGAGAAATGTGTTGGGATTAACCAGTGGTCTGAAGACCGGGCTCTTCAATTTTTAGTGGTATCTTTAAGGGGCGCTGCCTTGCAGTTTTATGAAGATTTGGACCCGGAAATCAAATCCAATTCTCATAGAGTTATGCAGAGTTTGCGCGATCGTTTTGATCCATTTAAGGGGACTGCAATATATAGGGCCCAATTAAGGTCTAGACGTAGGTCACAGCGAGAGACTTTGCCTGAGTTAGCGGGAAGTATTAGACGCTTGGTGAGAAAGGCATATCCAGGGGTTCCCCTCGATGTTAGGGATGACTTGAGTAAGGATAGTTTTATTTCCGCGTTGACGGACAATGAAGTTAGGATGCAAGTGTTGAGGGCTAAGCCTGAAACCCTTGATGCGGCAGTGCATGCTGCTTTAGATGAGGAGTCGTACAAGAAGGTAGAGGTACCTTCTTCAGTTGGTGTAGTTGGGGAATCGGAAATTTCCAGTGAAATTGGTGCATTAACCCAGGCGGTCGAAAGTTTGCAGGAACAATTGAAAGAAATGCAGGTTGAGCAAAATAAATTACGAGAAGAACTTTTCAGGCAGGATCGTGGTCAGGATAGGGATAGTTTTTATAGAGGTCGTTTGGGCCGAGGTGGTTATGGAAATGGTAGAGGTAGGAATAGAGGTAGAGGTAAAGGTGACTGGTCCCATAGGTCCAATTTAGATAACAATCAGGATTTAAACGGGTAAAGACTGAGGTAGGGGTCGAACCTCAGTCTGTGATAGAAAGGACCCTCCCATCAGAGAGTATCGGTCATAGTTATCTGACTCTTAAGGTCTTGAATGAAAATGTTAAGTTCCTACTGGATACTGGTTCAGCGGTAAGCTTAATCAGTACCAGAGTGTTGCATGAAACTTTAGGTATTGAGCAGTCTCGAGTTAGAGAGGCTCCTCGTAGTGTTTTGGGGGCGAATGGGCAGCCCCTTGATTTAAAGGGGTTGGTGGATTTGCCTGTAACTGTTGGTAAGTATCAATATGTTCAAACATTTTACGTGGTTAATCTGTCCTTTGATGCAATTCTGGGAATTGACTTTATGAATAAAACTAATTCAGTGATTTCTTTGCCGGACAAAACTGTTATGATCCAAGGGGTTAAATTTTCCCTTGAGTTTTTGAAAGAAAATGATAAAATTCACGTATTATTGATTGAGGGATTGACAGTACCTCCCTTTTCTGAAGTTATAGTGCAGGGCCGAGTTGACGGTCCACCGGTTGGACAGAGCCTGTGTGAACCCGACCCAGGGTTCATGAAAGGTCATCACGGATTAATGTTGGGACGAAGTGTTGTTGATGTTAGTCAGCCGGAAGTTCCTGTTAGGCTGATAAATGTTTCTCAGACCCCTCAAAAGTTAAAAGGTGGTGAGTCTGTGGCTGTTCTTGAGAATGTTGACATTTTAGGTGAACAAATTAAGGAGGCTTCCCCTTCGGATGATGGGAAGTTCTCTTTGTTACAAACCTATGACAGAGCGGTTTTGACTGGAAATCAAGCGGAACAGGTCAATGATTTTTTAGAGAAGAACCGCGACGTATTTATACAGTTCGAAGGTGATTTGGGCCGCACTGATCTCATTCGGCATGATATTTGTACGGGTGACCATCTTCCTATTAAACAGCGGGCATATCGGCTCCCTTTTCACAAAAGGCGCGAGGTTGAGCAGCAGATAGATGTTATGCTTAAGCAAGGGGTAATTCAACCTTCCTCTAGTCCTTGGGCGGCTCCTATAGTTTTAGTTAAAAAGAAAGACAATAGTTTTCGTTTCTGCGTGGACTACCGTAAATTAAATGCCATTACAAAAAAAGATGCCTATCCTTTGCCCCGTATAGATGAGAGTTTAGAGGGTATGGCGGGGCACAGTGGTTTTCCACTCTAGATTTGGCTTCTGCATACTGGCAAATGGAGCTAACTCCTGATGCCCGTGAGAAAACGGCTTTTACTACTGGCGTTGGGCTCTATCAATTCACGGTCCTCCCTTTTGGGCTCTGTGGCGCTCCTGGGTCCTTCGAGAGGCTCATGGAGCTAGTTCTCAAAGGGCTACACTGGAAGACTTGTCTCATATATCTTGATGACGTCATCATATATGCGCGGTCTTTCCAGGAGCATATTGAACGATTACAAGAGGTTTTTACTAGAATAAGGTCTGCAGGATTAAAATTGAAACCTTCTAAGTGTGCGTTGTTTAGACGTCAGGTTTCATATTTAGGTCACATTGTTTCCGCGTCGGGTGTGTCAGCTGACCCGGAGAAAATTGCGCGCGTAAAAGATTGGCCTGTTCCGACTTGCTTGAAAGATCTTCGAAGTTTTATCGGGTTATCCGCGTATTATCGAAAATATGTCTCACACTTTTCTACTTTGGCTAGTCCTTTGACCAAATTGACTCGTAAGAATGAAAAATTTGTTTGGGGCGAGGCCCAACAGGAGGCTTTTGAGATATTAAAAGACAAATTGTGTCAAAGTCCAATTTTGGCTTACCCAAATTTTGAGCACGAATTTATTCTTGACACGGATGCGAGTGATTTTGCCTCTGGTTCGGTTTTGTCACAGATTATAGAAGGCAAGGAGCAAGTAATAGCTTATTTCAGTAAAACTCATTCCCAACAAGAGAGAAATTATAGTGTTACTAGGAAGGAGTTACTGGCAGTAATTAAAAGTGTTAAACACTTTAGACATTTCCTCATTGGCAAGCATTTTACGCTGCGAACCGACCATGGGTCCCTGCAGTGGTTGTTTAATTTTAAGGAACCGGTTGGGCAGGTGGCGCGTTGGCTGGAATATCTCAGTGGGTTCGATTTTATGACGGTTCATCGTCGCGGTGAACAACATAAGAACGCAGATGCGCTGAGTAGGATTCCTTCCTGTAACAAACATGATATTAACACTGTTGAGTTTGAGTCTGCAATTCAATTGACTAAGGAAAGTCAGGGGGCTGATCCCCTTATTAAAAAATTTCTCGAAATGAAGAAAACGGGCGAGAAACCTGGACTTGAGAAATTAAAAGGAGAATCCCCGGAGCTTCAGAGGTATGTGAGTCAGTGGGAACAATTTTTAGTGGAAAATGACATTCTTCTTCGAGAGTGGACACAAATAGGGTCCCCCAGCAAATTTTTGTGGGTGGTCCCAAAAGACTTAAGAAGTCAGGTATGTAAGGAGCATCATGACTCTTTAGTGGGTGCACATTTGGGCGTTCATAAGACATATTCTAAAATTCGAGAGCGTTTCTTTTGGATAGGTTTGCGTCGGGATGTAGAACTCTGGGTTCAGTCTTGTCCGAATTGTCAGTGTCGTAAGCCACCGGGCAAGACCAGTCGAGCTCCTATGGTAACAGATAAAGTTTCGGAGCCTATGGAACGAATTGCTTTGGATATTTTGGGGCCATTACCTGAATCCGTTCAGGGTAATATTTACATTTTAGTTATATCAGATTATTTCTCCAAATGGACGGAGGCTTTTGCTATCCCCAATCAAAGGGCAAGTACAGTAGCCGATGTGGTAATTCGAGAGTGGATTAGTCGGTACGGAATGCCGAAATTTATTCATTCAGACCAGGGGTCAAATTTTGAATCTGATTTGTTTCAGGAAGTTTGCCGCTATTTTGAAATTAAAAAGACTCGTACCTCTCCCTATATGCCCCAAAGTGATGGCCAAGTTGAGAGGTTTAATAGAACTTTGGCAGCTATGTTAGCTTGCTTTGTAGAGGATAATCATGGCGACTGGGAATACTATCTTCCATTCGCCATGATGGCCTATAGAAGTGCCAAACATGAGACGACTGGGTTTACTCCCTTTAGTGTCATGTTTGGTAGAGAAATTACTTTACCTACAGAGTTAATCGCTGGTAAGATTGCTGATAGGGATTGGGCTCCCTCTCAATATGTTAGCGATTTGGAAAGTCGTCTAGCCCAAATATTTCAATTGGTCTCGTTGAAATGTGAATCCGAGATTAAGAGAAGAAAGAAAATATATGACAAGCGAGTTTTCGGCAAACCTTTTACCGTTGGGGATAGGGTCTGGATTTATTTACCTAGAGTAAATAAAGGTCAGACCTCAAAATTTGCAAAATTTGGGGTTGGTCCCTACATCATAAAAAGCAAACTCTCGGACGCAAATTACCTTGTGGTTCGCGTCGGAGGAGGTAAACCCCAGGTTGTACATTTCAACCGGTTGAAGAAGTGTTTTTCACGTAATATAAATTTGGGTGCCCCCATTGCTCCCACACCTGATAGTCCTATCGAGAGTAATGTTGACCGGCCCTCGGTGGGAGATCCTGAGGGGAGAGAGACGTTCGACGGGGAAGCTCCGACTAGTAGGCGTGGTCGTACCCTCCGGCGACCACGTCGACTAGGTTCTCAAGACTTTGTTTTTTATTAAGTATTTTTTTTCTTTCTCTCTGCCTGACACCACACTTGGTATTTGAGTTAAGTGGCAGTTCTCGGGGGCCTGAATATATATATATTTTGTTGAGCGCAATAAAATGTAAAAATTTGATATTATATTTAGCGCTTATGTATTGGCCTCCGAGGTGGTGCTGCCTTTGAAGTGTATTTAGTGTGGAACCAAATTTTCATGTAGATAATGGATAGATGAGCATTATTGGCTTGTCCATAATACGAGCTTTGTTGCATTATTTTAAATTGCGTCATTTCCCTGGTGTGGGGAGTTGCCGTATTGTATTGGTTCCGAGAAATTGGGGTTTTTTTTATTGGCTGTTGGAAATGGCAAATACAAGTGTGGTCGTCAAATTTCTATACCTGTTAAGATTTTTCTTAAACCCGCTGACCGGTTTGTTTTTTTATTTCGGTACGCAGGAGGGTTGGGATGTTAATAATTGGGGGGTTTTCGTGCGCGTGTGTATGGAGGGCGGTGAGAGTTATATGTTAGGGTATGATTCGGAATATAAGAGTTATGGAAGTTAAGGCACCGGTGCCAAGTATAATTGGATTTTTTTTTTTTTTTCGCGAGAGATGTGTCCGTGGTAGAAAATAAATCAATTGACGGGTCAGCTTGGTTGGAGAAATTATCTTTCGGGAAATATTGAAATGGTTGTCCTTTTTAGTTGCTGGGTCCTCATCTTATCTATGTAGAATTATTGTATGAACAAAGATACTGTTCTGTTTGTAAATTTTCTTCTTGTAGCATTATGGCTTTAATAATGGGCCATTCCTTTATAAGAAGACTTGCAGCATGGTCAGGGGAAATACCTGGACGTCTGAGTTCGCTGGAAGCATATGGTGTTCCTGGTGCAACTATCCAACAACTTGAATGGATTTGTGTGGAGAGTGCAGAGACCGTACTTGTGCAGGTTGGCGAAAATGACATTGACTGTGATACTTTTTGTTTTTCACATTTTAAACTTTCTGTCGAAAGACTTTTAGAGAATTTGTTACGCCAAGGCGTTAAAAAAATTATCATTCTAGGACTGTTTCCTCGTGTGAAGACCAGAGTGTCTGGTATTGTGTACGAACTCCGTAGGGTGGCTGTCACCCAGTTTTACGAAACACTTAGAAGGTCTAATGTATTTTATAAAGCCTCATTTAAGGTGTCACGTTTACATTTTGCACGAGATGGTGTGCATTTGAATAACCTGGGTCAATGTCAATACCTAAAATACCTTGCTTTGGTCTTGGAGGAGCAGTGCTCCGTTGAATAAAGGTTCTACAAATAATCTTACCAATTTCCCGGGGAAATTGTGTGAAAGCTGAATGCTTTAGAATAAATGACATAAAGAGAATTGTATGTGCCTGATAAAGGTCATTACATCCAGAAAGTGAGATGAGTTCCTTGAGAACTTTCAGTTGTAATAGAAAAGATTTAATATTCCTTTGTTTTGGAAAGATAACCTTGAACTAAACTGGGTTCTAGATGGGACCATTATAAATATTGTCATCGTTTTATGCTTGAATGAGCTCAATCTGACGCTTACATCTCCTGTTGCATGACCTCGTCGGCTTCAGGCAGTGCAGACCCTGTACGTGGGTCAGTGCTGGTCGGGGACTCATTTCGGCCTAAAGCTATGACTGATTTCCTAAACGGAACCCCAGTTGGATGGATTTAAGGGGAATTATTTAAATAGTGATTTATTAATTTTTTTAAAACGAAAATACATAGAAATTATGAAGAAAAATTTATGTGTTTTATGAGGAACCAGCGACTACTTTTATTCAGCCAACAACTATTTCAATTCAACTAGCAATTATCTGGCTATTTTTTTTTAAATGGCCAGTATGACAAAATCTACTACCTTTGTTTGCGGAGGGGTGTATATATCTTTCCCCTTTTCCTTTTTCCTCTCCTATCTTTTTCAACAGGGACGTTGAATCTCGGGGTGGGGGTGGTGTAAGAAAAAGTGGAATTGTACAATAAGGGACACACACACGGTGTGTGCACAGTGGCCTATATCTATGTATGTATATTATATATATATGTAGGTATGGGTCTGTGTGTACATATCGAGTGTGTGTTTGCCCGCTTCAGTATTGAAAGTGCTAAAATACTCTGAGGTGGCCTTAAATTGTTACATTGATCATTAACTGATAGCGTTATGGATCAGTGGTTCTTACTTCATTGACCACTATTGTGAGAGACATGTAGTTTCTCGTGCTCGGCGGTGTTGACTTCGCACGAAATGATTGCGTCTGCAATATTATATTAATCTGAATCGGAGTCTAGTGGATCAGAACCGTGTGAAGCTTCCTATAGGTGAGTCGAATATTTATTTCTCCGTAGTTGTACCCTGCCGGGGCCGGTCATATTTTATGTAATTTACCGATCCTCGCCGTAAGCCGAAATATGTTATAAAAGGCTATATTAAATTGGTTCTGGGATTATTCACGATTGATCCAGGGCATCTTATTGCTGTTGCGATAGGATGCTATGGCCTAATCGTGATCTTTCGGCTTGGGGCGAGTTTCGGTGGCCCGATGGATTGTACCCCCCCCCCCCCCCCTCTCCTTTTATGGCAAAAGCTTGAATGTACAGACGTGAATACTGAGATAACGCTACCCTCAGTGAATATTTAGCAATATTTAGGAGGGTAGGTGGGTCACAAATAATGAAGTAACCCTTCTGCTGGGTGACATGTGAAAGTAAATATTTGGTATTGCCGTATCTTGGACTCCCCTTCTTTAGTTAAGGTAGTAGTCATGTAGTCTGGTGTGCATATTTTAAGGCGGCATAAGTGCCAGATTGTAGGGTTTTTCCCCCTCTTTAGTAGGGGACGTAACTATTTTATGAGGAATTATGATCTCACCTTGAAGGGTGAATGAAATGAGTTGGTCTGTACAACTTGAATGTAAATCTGAATGTACTGCTGAATTGTGGGAGGGTAGAGACGATTTGGGGATTTGTGAATAAATTTGCTAATAATTTAGTGGAATTGTTTTTTTTTTTGTATTTTTAATTCCTATTCTGTTTCAGAGTCCTAGTCCTAACATATATCTTAACACAAAACACGGTTTAAGGGTGGATTGGAATCATAGGAAGATATTTGTTCCTTGGTTGACTGTTGTGGCGAGGTTCTCGGTAAGGGCTCACTTATTGTAAGTGAGTCCGGCCCGAGAACAGCGGCACAGCACGGGTGCCAGGGTAGTCTGGAATAATTTTGTAGAGGTTCTAGTTGATTGATTACGCTAACTAATTTTCGGTTTGAAATTGCGAACTTGTAACTAACCCCTCGACAACAAATCTGTGCTATGGCTAGACCTTGTTTGGCTTTGTGGCGTGGCTCTCGGCCGGAACTCACTTCATGTAAGTGAGTTCGGGACCGAGAGACTCGACACAAAGTGAGAGCAGGGCGGGGTGGGTCGAGTTTCGCTACACTTCCCATGACACACGCCTGCAACACGAGGTGTTCACAAGTTTCTGTTCGTTATCCGTTTATAGTCAATGGTGTTAAACACTGTTGGAATAGCACAGCCCTGTAAACTGTGTATTTGCGTGTCGTCTGGAAGGAGAAGGGGAGAGGTGGAGAGCTGTCGGATAAAGTTGAATCCTAATTCCATTAACCCTTTACCTAACATGAAAAGCAGACGACACTTGCAAACAAAATTCTTGAATGACTAATTTTTTTCGTTTTTTATCGCAAAACATATGTTATGATCCCTCTTTGGAACGACTCGTTCCAACGAGGGGTCATAACCTATGTTTTTGAGATAAAAAATGAAAATAATTATGAAAATTAACTCGCGATTTTTGTGAATAGCGCTGGCCGGTTTTGGACGTTACGTTAGGTAAAGGGTTAACAACAAAATAAAAAAAAAATCAGTAACTATAATACCTCTTCCATCCTGAAACAACAGTATGAAGTCCTCAAAACTGCCATCGTATCCCAATGCAGTACCAGCAGAAGTAAATTTGTATTGGGAATAAGCTGCATCTTTCGGGTTTCTGTACACAAATATCATTCTCAGTTTGTGCAATTTTTCAGGCAACATGAACAATGGTACATGTGTTTGAAGAATTCTAGGTCGGATACTGTTGAAATTCTTTGGGATCTGTTGGGCCACGGTGCGTCGATATTCAATACATCTCCAAAGGAATGAAGCTTCATCATACTCAGTGTTGCCCCGCGTCAACATGTTAACGATTTCCATTGTCCAGTGGCTCCCTGAGGAAAAAAAAGACAAATTGTATATGCGAATCATTTTTTTTTTCTATGACATTTAGGGTATCAAAAAATCTTTAATTATTGTTAATATTAAGCATTATCTGTTAAATGTGATTTTATTACAGGCCTGTTCTATGAATTTCCAATCTTCAGCAACACAAAACCATGCGGAAAATGAAAATCTGCTCCACACACATGTGCCGAACGGAATTCACTGACGGACTATTTTTGGACGATCACGTCATCTTTCAAAACTTAACATAACCCCACCTATTTGGAATTTCCATTTGTCCTACAATCATGGAAGCAGTGCAGTTTAAAGGATGTGATTGGGTTCTAATAAGCTATCAGAAAAAAAAAAACTAAGGAGAAACATTTTTGTGTACAGAATTACTTCTAACGTTTAGAAGGGAGAGTGCATACCATTCATTATTAGTTGTATAATGATAACAAATTGAACAGAACTAGCTCTAATATGCGTGTACTACAATACATACACCACATGTTTGACGTATTTATAAATGTACCAACGGGAATTCTCCCCCAGATCGCACACGTGTTTGTAACATTAACGGACGATTGATCACCCGAAACTGAACCGATTGCGAAATAACTTGCTGATAGTTATCAAACGAGTGCCATTCTGGCAGGAGCGGGACGTTTCGGCCCTGGGACGTCTCGGCCTCGATATTTTTTTGAAACTGGGGACGGTAAGTTCTCGGGGAAAAACATCGAGGGGGACGTTTCGGCCTCCATATTTGGAAAAATCCGTTACGAAAAAGTGCTAATTGGCAGTCTCCCAATTGATATCTCATTGTGAAGGATTTTCCATTGAATGGAACTTTTAATTATTTCTTATTACAGGTGAGACAGATATATTGGGGTAATAAACATTTTAAAAGATAACAGAGAACACCAATAATAATTATAATTCATTTATTGTCTTGCTTTTGTAGATAATAATATACACAGATCAATGGTGATGTGCAATGTTTCCCTTTATTTTTTTTATCAAATACATATTTATACATAAAATATTTTCAATAATTTACAAAGAGAAACACCAGTACCACATGTTCTGTTTTGCCAATGGACACAAGAATCGCAGAACACTGCGTGTTGCTTTGGCCTGACACGTATTTCACATGATATGCACGGATACATTTTGGAAATGTGGCGATCCCTGTCGATTCGAATGAATGAAAGGTTTTAGCGCGCCGAAGGCGCGCAGGGACGATGTGGGATTTACAAATCCCTTGCGACCCGGTTAGCCTTATTTTATTTCACTTGGATCTTGGATCACACAGGCCTAGCTTTCCTACTGCCTCAAATGGGGTCTGAAGGGGTATGCACGCGGTTAGAATTCCGGCAGTTTGCATTGGAGTGATAGATTGTCAAAGATCAATCCTTCAACGCCATTAAGACTATTAGAGAGTGGGCTCTATTCGGTTCCAGCTTGGCGATGGTAGAGGTTTGAGTCCCACCATGGTGGCGAGCCAGAATATAATGTTGTGCGATGGCAATTTTAAGGGAAGAAGAAAAAAGAAAACCAAACAGCAACGCCGGTTTGGTAGCGGCCCCGGTATTTGACCATAGCGGTTACAAAAAAGGAGTGGAGAAAGCTCCAGCAGTTTAGTTTGAAAAAAAACGGGAGTCATCCATCAAGCCTTCTGGGAGATAGGATGCCGTATGTGATTGAGGTATCTGGTTATCCTTCGGGAATTCCAAATGACCTCCACCCCCCCCCCCCAACCCACAAAAAAAAAAAGAAAAAAAAGCCCTTAAAAGGGCTGTTTGCTGGCAAGATTGTTTCAATCCTTGCCTTGGTCTGTTTGGTTTTCTGCACATCTTTGCATGAGGATTGTTTCAATCCCTCATAGTTTGTCATTCAGTTTGGTCGTGTGTCTGATGAGATAGAGGAGGTAGAAAAGATAATAGAGAGCTGGAAATTAGAGCAATTCGGTTTTTAATTTACAACTGTTCGTCCGTGACGTCCAATGACATGTGGATGGGGAAGCCAGCAATTTTTCCCCGAGATTTATATCTCAGGGAGGGGAGACCCGGCAGCAGGTGGAGATTTTCCTCGCTGTTTTCAACTCCCACTGCTAACAGAGGCAAGCTTTCGTGCGTATCGTGTCACCCGCAGCCAGTTCTAAATTTAGGTCACAGAATGCCTGGCTCACCCCATCACAATGATGTAATCTTTAACCCTTTCGATAGACACGCCCCATATTATTTAGTTTTCCTATTGAGGACGCGATGCGCATTGAGTTCTATTATTAATTCGCTGTCTTGAAGTCTATTTAGAGTTTTGCTTTGAAGATCTTTTAAGCGCATTGCTATACTGTCTATTTTTGCTATCTCGTGAAGTTGTTTTATCGATGTCCACGTGGGCTTGCGCAGAGCCACGCGCAAGGCATGATTTTGGACCCGTTGTAGTTATTCAATGTTGGTTTTATTCAGGTCACTTGTTATTATGGCCCCAGACTCTAGTACTGGGCGTATATATGATTTGTAAAGATTGAGGAGAATTTCTTTATTGGCTCCCCAATTTTTACCTCTAATCATTTTCAGGAAATTGATGCGTTTAGTGGCTTTGGCAGTGACTGAGTTTATGTGATTGTTTAGATTGAGACTGCTATCCAGGTTGAATCCCAGAAACTTTGCCTCATTACTAGCTTCAAGTTTATGATCGTAAAGCTTAAGCTCAATATCAGGGACAGGCTTTTTCCTTTGTTTTTTATAGAATGTGATTCTTTGTGTTTTCGTGGCATTTAGCTTGATGCGCCACAGAGCGCACCAGTCTTGCAGGTCGCGGATGGTATCCTTCAGGCGGTTTTGTATTATGTTTCCAGACTTACTGGCCGTCCACATTCCTTTGTCGTCTGAGAATTGAGATAGTTCAACATGGTTCTTCCCTAGTTTGTCAATGTCATTCACATATATTATAAATAGAAGCGGGCTGAGGACCGAACCCTGTGGAGTGCCCGCTTCGAGTTTTACCTCGGCTGACACTTCGTGGTTGACCCTCACTTTGATTTTTCGATCAGATAAAAATGATGATATGATCCTTAGAATTTTGGTAGGTAGCCCCATTTTAGCTAGTTTGTATCTCATGCCATTGTGCCAGACAGAGTCAAACGCTTTTTTCTACGTCGAGTAATAGCGCGGTTCCTATTTCATTTTGACTAAACACCGTTTTCATATAATCTACCAGTCTATAATCATGCTCGATTCACTCTCTTTGGCTTCTGTATGCCCTTTGCCACTTATTGAAAAAGCTGATTGATTCGAGATGGAGTCTAGTCGTGAGAATCCGTGTGAAATTTTTTCCAATACAGCTGAGTAGTCTGATTGGGCGGTAATTAGCTGGATTGCTCAAATCCTTGTCGGGTTTGTATCATGACTCCTATAGCTACTTTCCAACATTTTGGGAAGTATCCACTAGAGAGACAGCAGTTTAGGAGGTTAGGGAGTCTACCGAAAAAAAGTATTGGGACATTGTTTCAGGATTTTGTATGAGACCTCGTCCCCTCCTGGGGAAGAAGAAGACTTACATTTTTTAATTGTGTTAGCCACTTCTTCTTGGCTCATCGGTTCCGTGAGTTCATGGTCATCCCCGTCCTCGGGTGTTTGGCTGAAGTTGGCATCGTTAAACGTTGTCTTGTTGTCTTGAACAAATTTGTATACTTTTTCTTTGAACTCGTCATCAAACCTATCGCCCTCATGTGGACGATGATATTTCTTAAGGAGCTCAGCAAAGGCGCTAGCCTTCGCCTTGTCATCCAGGGCCAAAGTTCCATCGCTGATCTTTAGAGCCTTACTGTTGGCGTCTTTATGTTTTTGTCCAGTAAGGGTTTTAAAAGTATCCCAAAACTTTTTAGTCTCCCTGAGTCCATTTAGATTTTCCGTTGCTTTTTCCCATCTTACGCGATTGTCGTTTGCTATTGCTTTTTTAACTTCGCCGTGGAGGCGATTATACACAGCTTTAAGTTCGACCTTTTTAGTTGGAAGTTTTTCTGATTTTTATGCACGGAAGGCCTTTCTTGTTTGTTTTATTATTTGGAGTGTGGTTTCAGTTATTCTGTTGGGCCGCGGTTTAACTGTCTGTTTGGGACAAATCTCATCAAGAGTGTTGTTAATGACTTCACTGAGATTGGCACATGCTTGCTCGAGCTCGCAGGTATTCATTGGGTCGTTTTTGTTTATTTTAACATGAATTATTTTTCTGAAGAGGTCCCAGTCAATTTTGGATAGATTCCTCCTCCTCATTGTGGGGTATCTTGCGGGTCCGCTGCAACCGTGTAATGTAGCATGAACAGCCAGGTGGTCGCTACCTAGATCATCGTCCCCCACAAATATGTCTTGCATTTGATTAGTTGGTGATTTGCTGGTTATAATTAGGTCAAGGATGTCGGATTGGTGGAGGATGTTATTACTGACGTGAGTAATGTCATGGTCGTTATTTAATACAAAAGGATCAAATTGTTCGATGATATTGAAGAGAGCGTCGCCATTGGGCTCCGTTTTATTGCATCCGAAAACCTGATGTTTGGCATTGAAATCACCTAAGGAAATACAGTGTTTGTGATTTTTCACAAAGAATTCAAAGACTTTGCTGTCAACTGTTTTTTCGGTTCATTATAATATGAGATTACTGCAACTTTTTATGATCTAATTCAATCTCAGCGTCAATCACCTCTGCATTGAGATGATCGCTTGACATCGTTTTATATTTTAAGTTCTGCCTTATGAGGAGAACGACTCCGCCTCCACGTTGTGTGGGACGGTCTCGTCTAATGATGTTGAATCCACTTAGCAAAAATCTCTTACTTGGCTTTAACCATGTTTCGCTGATACCAATTACATCTACGTTTGTGAAGTAATCGGACATCTGTGAGCTTTTGCAGTTAACGCTTCGAGCGTTCCACTGAATTATTTTCAACTTATCCATAAGTGTTCAGTACCTGACGTAATTTTACTAGTTAACGTGTTGTGGGTGTGATTTATATTTTATTTATGGCGGCTTCTATTAGCGAGGAAGAGATTTGAGTTCTATATAATTTGGATGCTGTTTTCCCAACTTCTTTACATATGTCGGAAAGACTGACGTCGAAGTGTTTGTTCATTATATTAAAAATTGAACCAGCCATTAGGCTGCACATCGAATGTGGAGAGGTTGAGTTTTCTACGCTGTTGACATTAATAGCTTTGAGTTCTATGTCGGTTTTAACTTTTTTGTAGTGGGGACACCCCCGATAATTGCTTGGGTTTTGCCCGTTACAATTTGGGCATTTCAGTGTCGAAACCTTGCACGACTTTGTTATATGTTTTTCGCCGCATTTCATGCAACGCAACTCTCCTTTGCATCTGTTCGACATATGGCCAAATTTCTAGCATTTATGACATTGTGTGGGCTGAGACAAAACACGATACTCCGCAGTCTCATATTTTGTCCGTTTATACAAACACCTTTGTTAATGAAGTTAAGTTTTATGGCTCTATTGGGGCATTTTACTTTCATTTTCCACGTAGCGTTGCCTGTAGTCTTAGATATTAGTATCCCCCACGAGTATCCCGACAGGGCTTCATCAATATCCCCATCATTGATCTTTGTGGGAACCCTTGTGACGACTACGCAAGGGTTTTGCAGCGGTTTATGCGGTTGTTTATTCGTCTGGTGTTTGGCCGTGTTATCCTTTTGAGGTTGTTTAGAAAGGGCTCTTACCTTGTCGGCAAATGATACACCACCGTCAGTGGTGAATGTTGGCGTCGCCGATATCGTTTCCGTTGCGTTACTATCTGCCGATTTCCCATCATTGTGGATCTTCGCACTGGTTGTTACTACTGTAACATCCATGGTGTCCGAGGTATCTACGACAACAACACCCGGGTTATCGGTGTGTGTCGACGCTTTCCGGGTTTTTTTAGCCACCGTTTCTATTTCCAGGGAATCACCATTTTCCTGGAAGTCTGTATCCAATTTCCTTTTCGGGCGCGGCGTAATCTGATTGACCACATCACAGGTGGGAACAGTAGTTGCCTCTTGCTCTATGAGCGAACGCAACCAGTTGTCTTGACTGGTGGTAACGAGTTCCGAGCCCTGATTTGGTGGTACCTCCAAAGAGATGGCGTGCACAGGTCTCCCCATCTCAGCGGTATTATCTATAAAGGGCGAAACAGGTGTAAGATTAGTTTTGCCCACCATCCCCTTGCTAGGTTTAGTTTTCGAAAACTGCTGAGTTGTATCAACTGGTTTAGAAGCACTAGCGATATCCGTAACTGTGTTCGTTTTAGGGCCCAACGAGTTGGACTCCACACCCTTGCCCTTTTGTTTAGAGTTTCCGTTGCTGGGGCACGAACCCAAACCTGAATTATTTCTTCCTTTTCCCTTTTTTCCAGATGACGACTTATTTTCCTTTTTTGATTCCGTCGAAGCTTTTATTAATTCCATTTTTTCTTTCTCGAACTGTTCTTTTCGAGCCCTAAGATCCGAGCGCAAACCCTCTATAGTGTCGTTCAATCTGGCTATCTCTTTTTGAAATCCAGATATCATCGATATTAAATCCATTCCCGAAGTGGTTTCAGTGGTGGAGTTAGTTGCCATGTCACTCTGTTCAGTTATCATTTATTGTCTAAGTTATCAGAAAATTTTTGGTAAAATATTTCGTTAAAGTATATTTAGTTTTAACAGAGAAAAGCAGACAGAAAATAGATAGAGTTAAAGATAAACACTTACAAAATTACACTAGAGTGCACTTGAAAGTGATAAATTGTCAATAAATTCTACAAAAATATGTTTTGAAAACCAAGGTTTGGTATATATATTCCCCTATCACCGAGACATAATATATGTCAGAATTGCACCCATGTCTATCATATGAAGATTTTTAAAATAAAAAAACATTCCGACTCGGCTTTTTTTCGACTCGGACTCGGACTCGGATTACCTCTTTTAGTCACCACCTTCCAGCACTCTACCAGTTAATCGCTATGACACTTGTGCCAACGCGGAAAGATAAAACTCGAGGGCTGCGACCTCTCATTTTATCTTTCCTCGCTAGCACTCGTGCTAAATCGATTAACCCATTCGCACACTCACGTCGTTCTGTGTATTTCCATCCCAGAATTGCCCATTATCAAACTTGGGAGATATGATTCCAAACTCGGCTGATATGAAGTCGATATCGGCCGATATGAATCAACATAAAGCTCTCCCCCTTTAGGTGCTATTAGTCACAAACAGTTTGATTACATTGAAACCTTCGCTGTTTTCGGTGGTCACTAAAAGAGGTAGTCCGAGTCCGAGTCGAAAAAAAGCCGAGTCGGAATTAAAATCTTCATATAATAAATATGGGTGCAATTCTGACATATATAATGTCTCGGTGATGGGGGAATATATATACCAAACCTTGGTTATGATAACATATTTTTGTAGACTTTATTGACAATTTATCACTTTCAAGTCACCAAAAGCGGTAGCTATTTATTTATTTATTGTTGTTTAAAGTCACATATTTATGCACAATGGCTAATCATGACCGTGACAGTTTTACAGGTGGAGTACCCGGAGAGGGGAACGGAACCACTCGCTCCCGGACCAACTCGCCCCCTTGCTGGTGGGCCAACGCACCCCCGGGCCAACTCGCCCCCGGGCCAACTCCCCCCCCCCCCCCAGATGGAATAACGAGGCTTGGTCATGATGGGTGTTGAGAAACGAGTAACAACGCGCGATTTCAAAAATAATTTTGTTTATTTTTAAAAAATCTCTCAGTTATTAACGATAATATAATTGTTTTACCTCTCAATTTTTACGTAACATAAATAATGAATTTTTATCAAAAATATAATATTTATATAATATTTATTTACAAAAGTATAATAAGTCTACTTCTTTACATAAACAGATGAACATTTCCTTAAAAAGGCTGCCGTTGACAGTTCTGGGGGATCTGCCATATATTTATCCAAATATTGTTGAATCTTTTGAGCCATCTTCCTGTATTTTGTTCGTGTATCCGTTTCCAAATCTGCAGCTCTGACGCGCAATTCCACTGTCTCTGCCTCTTTCTGAAGTATTGGGACCAGTTTGTAGAAACTCACATCCCTGCCGATGGTATTCATTCTACGATGCCAAGCTGAAAATAGAAAAAAGTTCACCATTAAATACAAATACTAATAATAAATATTAAATAAATAAATAAATTTAAATAAATAAATATACATTTAAATAAATAAATATAAATTTAAGTTCGTATCATTACATACTATCTTTAAGTTTAAGATAAAATGTAACTTTTTTATTTCAATTTCTAGAAATTCAGAAAAGGAGAATTTATTTTAGAAATACTGACCTTCAATATCATTATTAGTCCTCACTGTATGTCCGAAAATGCTCCACTCGTGGATTCCAAAGGTGGTTGAGTCAATCCACTGTTGTTGAACATAATCTGCCAGTTGTCTGAGTTTTGACTCTGGTGGTGTTCTGTTGTATAGCGCATCGAATGTGTCACGAATTTGGCAGGCAGGTAGAAATGGGAGCGCTAAAATCTGTCTTACAAAGTCATGAACCGCTCAAAATTTATTTGTGCTGGGATGTACTAAGTCTGTGAAGCTGATGATTAAAAGAAATCGGATATAATTGGGATTACTAATTCAGAAAACTGTAAGTAACAGGAAATATAAATTAAATCAATTTAATTCAAATACAAAAATAAATAAATAACGATAATTTTCGAAGTGGGCCAACTCGCCCCCAAAATCGGGCCAACTCGCCCCCAGAGGGCGAGTTGGCCCGGGGGCGAGTGGTCCCGTACCGAGCAACGTCGAGTAACAAGCGACCATAGTTCACTCAAACAAATCATTTTCAATAATATTAACCGATGCTCTTTAAACAAAAAGAACTGCATATAAGGATTCAAACTTCGTTGGAGCATCAAAAGAGTGACTGAAATGCGTTTAATGAGATCTATATAACAAAACCATCTACATACTCCAGGATAGTAAATCAATGGTGAAGCTGAACGAACACCGAACCCTTAACAGAAAAACAAGATAAGCCACAGTAAATTAAAATTACTCAATAGAATTAAACTGCGTGGAGTCAGTGAGGATTGCCTCACTACTCACTGAGATCTTTAGGATTGAGTCTGTGAGGATTGCCTCGCAACTCTGCGTGTGGGGAGTGGGCTCCGAAGAAACACACCCCTTACCCCATCCATAGCAACAATCACACAATAGTCACAATACACAATAGCGGATACCTATCTTTCTCTCTACCAAAAACTTTTCTAATAACATTCTCAAATTTTCTTGTAACACTCTTATCAAGAAGACGCATGGCAATGGTAGACAAAGCGTAGGAGGGATTGGTGCAACCTACCTTTCTGTTAACATACACAAGAAACCACCAAACCCAGGCAAGGGTTGATACCCGAAACGGGAACGGGACAACTCGCCGTCGGGACAACTCGCCGTACCCGAGGTGGGACGAGTCGCCGTCGGGACAAGTCGCCGTCGGGATAAGTCGCCGTGGAGTAGTAATTGATAAGTAACACGCGGCAGAGGATTAAATTATCTTTATTAATACTCATGACTTATATAACAAGACGGGTTCAATATAACACATAATAATATAGGATATAAAATAATAGTTACTAACATAACAAGATTAATCAGAGTGACAGACTTCGTTGAAATCAATGACAATAATTAATTAATTAATACATTTTGAAGCAAATTTTTTTCTTTTTTTCCGATCGTGCTTAGACAAAGGGGTACAGCATGCACATGTCTGTTCTTTGGAAATTATTTTATATCTGTGAATTCACATGAAAATGGTCCGAAAAGACCATTTTCATGTGAATTCAGATATAAAATAAATTTATAGAATTCTATATTATTTGGAAATTACTATAATTCACAAAAGATATAATTTATACAAAAATATATAAAGATTGAAGTACAAATGTATGTTTGATATCCATTATGGGAGAACTACTTTATATAGACAGCTGAACATTTCTTTAAAAAGGCTACAGTAGACAATGAAGGTGGATCTGACATATAGGCATCCCAATATTTCTGTATCTTTTGGGCCATCTTCGAATATTTTGATCGGACGTCAGTTTCAAATCTGATGCTTGCACCCTGAACTCCACGTTCTCAGCTTCTGTCTGCAAACAAAGGTTCATAAGTTACCATAAAATATTTATTTATTTATTTATCAAAACAATTATTTGCCTGTTTCAAAATCTAAAACCTACAGTGTTGTGATAATTACCAGGGATTGTACTGGAATAGAAATTTATTGAGCAAACTACAATCCCAACTCTTTGTTAAAAAAAAACAATGTGAAAGCTGACGATTTTATCTTCAATAATCTCATTCTTCTGAAAATGCTGTAATGAACAGTTTAGTACTGGTAAAACATGGATTTAACTGGATTTAATTCTGTTTTTTTTTCAATTCACGGACGTGGGATTTATTTGTAAAAATACTCTACAGGTAAGTAAATGATAAAATTAACAGTATTTCAATAGAATAAATTACATTTTTTGAAAAACAAAAAAACGGGACAACTCGCCGTAAAAATCGGGACAACTCGCCGTCCGACGGCGACTTGTCCCGTACCCGATTGAAACAAGCTTGTCTGGCTGGGGACGAGTGGAAAGTTTATATAAATAAGCATTTGAATAAAGATTTAACAGCCCTTGTAAGGGCTTGAGGGTGTGTCTGTGTGAGGGTGTGTTTTTTTTTTTTTTTTGGGGGGGGGGTGGGAGGTCATTTGGAATTCCCGAAGGATAACCAGATACCTCATAATCACATACGGCATCCTACCTCCCAGAAGGTTTGATGGATGACTCCCGGTTTTTCAAACTAAACTGTTGGAGCTTTCTCCATCCCTTTTTTAACCTCTATGGCCATATACCGGGATCGCTACCAAACTGGCGTTGCTGTTTGGGTTTCTTTTCTCTTCTTCCCTTAAATTTGCCATCGCACAACATTATATTCTGGCTCGCCACCATGGTGGGACTCAAACCTCTGCCATCGCCAAGCTAGAACCGAATACAGCCCACTCTCTAACAGTCTTAATGGCGTTGAGGGATTGATTATTGACAATCTATCACGCCAACTTAAACTGCCGGGAATTCTAACCGCGTGCATACCCCCGCAGACCCCATTTTAGGCAATAGGAAAGCTAGGCCTGTGTGATCCAAGTGAAATAAAATAAGGTTAACCGGGTCGCAAGGGATTTGTAAATCCCACATCGTTCCTGCACGCCTTCGGCGCGCTAAAACCTTTCATTCATTCATTCATTCATTCGGAGCATCAAATCAAAAATGGATGCAATACTGTACGATCACAGCGACTCACTTTTGGACTTCAAGACTGTTATAAATATTTTAGCCGAACCAGATGAAGAGAAAATAGCTTTTGTTCCACCTACGACACCAAACGGAGGTGAAATGTACCTCATAAACAATTAAAAGGAAGCAACTTGTGACCAATATATATGGTGCAACAAAGGTTGTAATGACATTCCAAAAAAGAATCCAGTGATACAAAGAAGGGGTTTCAAACTCAAAAGATTTGTTGGTGACAAAGTAGGCGACAATGGATTTAGACGAGTGTGTTATTTCGCTCGCATAAATGACTATGTGTTGGTGCATTATATAGGAGACGAAACCTTGTTTGTTGCAAGGCCACAGGGGAACTCCAAGCAAAACGAGCAGGTTAGTTGTATAATTATATATATATAATGGCGAGAGACGAGGCAGTTGAGAAAATTCGTTCATTCATCCGTAAAGGAAGGAATAACTAAATACATGGCAGAAAAATACATGCAACGCCGTCTATTTATTTATTTATTCATTCAGTTATTCACCCCTTTATAGAGGCGAATAAATAAATAAATAAATAAATAAATAAATAAGATAGATAGTTGGCGAGAAATAAGGTAGTTGAGAAACGAGGTAGTCCAGTCCGTGTCGACAGCTTAACAAGTCAATGTCTTTGGGAAATTCGTGCATTCATCCGTGAATGAAGGAATAACTAAATACATGGCAGGAAAATACATGCAACGCCGTCTATTTATTTATCTATTCATTCATTTATTCATCTCTTTATTGAGGCGAATAAATAAATAAATAAATAAATAAATAAATAAGATAGGTAGTTGGCGAGAAATAAGGCAGTTGAGAAACGAGGTAGTCCAGTCCGAGTCGACAGCTTAACAAGTCAATGTCTTCAGATATTCCTTCTTATATTTAATTAATTTATTCTTTATTTTATTTAGGTTTGCACCAGGACTCGAAACTCAACAATCGCTAAAATAAAGGAACAGGTTGCCAAAAAGAACCAAATGCGGTTTATATGGAAGGGCAAGACTCGGCAAATGCATCACAACAATGGATATCAACTGCAAAAAACAGAAAGCAGATCGAAAACCAGTGATACCTATCAAATAAAACCAAGAAATCAACGCAGGACGCAGCTTACAATACCCTACAGGTTGCATATGAGGTGGACAATTTTGTGCTGGAGTTCAGTTTTGATCCGGAACTCAAAGTTGAGCTTGGACATGAGGAGTTACTCAAAGAATTCAACAGGATTCTACCTTTTGGTGAAACTGTCCTGCTGTCCTATGACACAACGTTTAACATCGGTGATTTTTTGTGTCTTCTTTAGTGATGAAACATCCATTCTTCAAAGGAAGGTGCAGCAGTCCATTAGCTTTTTTAATACAGGATAGGAAAAATCATAAGTCATATGACGTATTCTGGAGAGAGATAGCCGACCAGGTTCCGAATGTTCAAACTTGTGAGGGATTGTGCCCATCTCCGAACCAAAAGGGAGTATTTTCGATTCAGTTGTCAAAAGTTAGCTGAATTATCTATTTTTCTTCCAGGTGTTACTGTAGATATATATTGTTTTAGTGCTGTATAGATGTGATTTTTAATAAAAGATAGTTATATTAGTGTTTAGTTTAGTTTCTTTATCGGATATCAGTGGCGTGTTCCCTATCTTCGAGCGGGTCATTTTCGGTGTTTTGTTTTTTATTTTGTTTACGATTTCGACCGGTTTTCAAAATTTAAGCTTCTCATTCTAATTTTGGCTATGGTCGCTATGGATGGTATGTGTTTCTTGACGCAAGAGGTTCAGACCAGCAGTGTAGAGACGGTTAGTATAGGTGTACAGGTGGGGGCAGTGGTTGAGGCCAGCACAGGGGGTGCTAGTGAATTACCAACGGACGGCCAGCGGTTGGATGTGTGTAGGCACTGTGATATGGTGTATGTGGATGGGCGTGAGCTGGGGGAGTTGGGGATGTGCGCCATCTGCGTAGAGTTAATGCAGCTGCCAGAGGCATATGTAAAGTTGGAGGAAGAGGTGCAGGTGGTGAGGGGGAAACTGGGGAAGGCAGGAAAGTCTGGTGTTACTCCAGTTAGGGTGGCATTCGATGGGGGATGGAAGGTGGTGGGTAGTAGGAAGAGGACGTGGATAGTGGGTCTTTTGGGAATTGTAAAGGTGTGTCGGGTTGAGGGTAGGGGAGAAGTAGGGGCTAGAGTGTCAAATTCCTTGGCTAGTAGTGTGAGTCGGGGGGGGGGGGGGGCAAAATGCGTATTCGTTTAGAATCGGATAGTGAGGGAGATAGCGATGACCATGTGGAGTCTGTCAGGGCAGGAGTCAGAGGAAAGGTTAGAAAGGTGGTAAACGAGGACAAGGTGGCTTGTAGTGGGGGTGGGCAAAAGGTGGAGTGCAGTGTCCAAAATAGATTCAGTGTGTTAGATAATTTCGAGAATTCTGAGGAGCAGGTTGGGTCTGAAGAGGTGGAGGTGGAGGTAGGCATGGAGGTTAGTGTGGCGGAGTGCAAGACTGCGAGCCGGTCCAGTGTGAACATAGGTAGTAACAGGGGTAGTAGGACAGGAAAGAGGACAGGAAAGAGGCAGTTGGTGGTTGCAGGGAGCAGTATAGTGGGGGGGGGGGGGGTAGATAGGGTGGTGTTCCAGGGGCCAGGGTGGAAGACCTAAGGGACAGAGTGGGTGGATTAGTAAAGGGGTCAGGCCCAGACCCAGTGGTTGTTGTACACGTGGGGACCAACAAAATCAGGCAGAGGAAATCAGTTCAGCTTATTGAGACTTACAAGGACTTAATAACTCAACTGAATGCCAAGAATGCACAGGTAGTGATTTCGGGGCTTCTCCCAGTACAAGATGGTGGGGGCGAGCGTAATTCGTGGATCATTGGGACCAACAAGGAATTGGGGAAGTATTGTAAGGGACTTGGGATACCCTTTGTAGACAATTGGGGATCATTTTGGGGCAGAAAGGACCTATATGGAAGGGATGGTCTCCATCTTAGCCCAAGGGGTACAGAGGTTTTAGGAAGAAATATGTTGCAGGTGGTGGAGCCTTTTTTGGTATAGGGAGGGGCGGGGGATCAGTGAAGGGGGAGAATGAACACAGGAAATGTGCCACGAATCATAGTTGTAAAAAATGGGACAAGGGGGATAAGGAAAAGGGACCAAAAATCCAAATCAATAGGAATAGCTTCCCAAGGAAAGCACAGTTACCCCAAATAGGATATACAAACATACAGGGACTAGATAATAATGGGCTCAGTAGGCGAAAGCCAATGAACCTTGATACCCTGAAAGTGGGTTATAGCAACATCCAGGGTCTCCACCGGAAAGTAAGTGAAATTGCTACATTGATCGAGGCAGAGGAGTTTGACGTCATGGGCTTAAGCGAAACGTGGGTAAGACACGAGGAACGGGTAGACCAAGTAAGGGGTACGTATGGATAGTTGTAGGACGAACGGAAGGCCGGAAAAAGGGGGGAGGGGTAGGCATGTACATTAAAGAGGATTTAAAACCGTCGCTGATCACAGACCTGGAAAACATCAGCACCCCGGCTGAGGTATCGAAAGAAATTGGATGGGTAAGGATCAGCCTGAAAAACAAAAGTATTGCCCTTGGGGTTGTGTATTGTGCGGTGGAGGGAAGCAAACCCGAATGGAATGATTCGATATACTCAACACTAAGGTCCAATATCACCAAACTACAAAACAAAGGGCTCGGTATAATTCTGATGGGTGACTTTAATGGGCACATAGGTAATGATGAAGAAGGCATAGAGGTTGGGGACAATAAAGTCAACAGGAATGGAAGGAAGCTGTTGAACTTCACAAACGAGCTCGTTCTGAAGATTCTGAACAGGGACGCGAGGTGTAAGGGGAAATGGACCTGGGAGAGGAACGACAGAAAATCAATAATCGACTACATTCTCACAGATATTAATTTATGGAGGGAGGTGATAGGGATAGAAGTGGATGATGAGGGTAAAATTCAGGTGGATAGTGATCACAACGTCATTACAGTGACGATCAGGTCCAAAAATCTAGTAAAAAGCAAAGGAAGCTTTAAGGAGATTTGGGAACTCAAAAAGGATGCTTACTGGGCGAAGTTCAACGAAAAACTGAAACCAAAGCTTGCAACCGTACCCAAGAGGTGCAGTGTCCAGAAGATGGCTGACGCCATAGTTGCCAGCCTGGTGGAGGCAGGGAAGGAAAGTGTAGGAAAGGTCAGGGTGCCAACACGGGAACTTGGGTACAGAGTGAATGAAGAACTGAAAAGGGCCATAAAGGGAAGAAAAGCTAAATGTGCTGCATACAGGAGAAGTAGAAAACTTAAGGGGGGCGAAAAGCAACGAGGCCACAGTAGCAAAGGAAGAATACCACCAAGCACGAAATAAAGTAAATACGATTAAAGACGATAATCGGAGAGTACGAAATAGCAGTCTTATTAGGACGATAAGAACGACAGGGGGTCGAGTTCGAACGTATTTTGGAAATGGGTGAATAAACGTAACAAAGGAAGTAACCCACAGAGTATTAAAGTAGATGGCAGAGTTACAGACGTGCAAGATCAAATCGCATCAGAACTAGTCAAGCACTGAGAAAAGGTAAACGATAAGCGATGGGGCATGGGGAGCCCACCTGAGTGTCCGAATCAGATCGAGGAAAACCTATCGAACTTCGTGTGCAGCGAAATTAAAACGGAGGAGATGCGAAAGGTGATATCAAAATTAAGGTATGGAAAAGCGGGAGGAGTGGATGAAATTCCTAACGAGTTTATCAAAAACGAGGGAGAGGAATTCGTGGAAAGCCTAACTGCCCTATTCAATCTAGCCATAGAAAATCAAGAGGTCCCAAAGGAGTGGAGCGAAAGCAAAGTGACATTTATTCACAAAAAGGGGGAAAAAGACGTTTTGGATAACTATTGAGGAATGTCTGTCAGTAGCAACATTGGAAAGGTTTTCTGTAAAGTCCTTTATGGGAGACAAGAAGAGGTGATTGAAGAGAAGGGTTTTTTTGGAGAAATCCAGAATGGCTTCATGAAGGGAAGGAGAGTAACTGACCATCTTTTCGCGCTATCCCAAATGATAGAATCCGCGAAAGCAAAAAAGAAAAAGATGTTTATGGCCTTTTTGGAGGTCAAAAAGGCATACGATAGAGTATGGAGGGAGGGTATCTGGCGCAAGCTGGAGGCGCTGGGCTTAGGAGGCGAGTTTGTTGGAATTATGAAAGCATTATATAAAGATGTACAGAGTGAACTTAGCCTGGGAAACATTACAACAAAACGTGTGCCTATGGAGATAGGCCTATAGCAGGGGTGTATCATTTCGCCAATCCTGTTTGCATTGTACATCAAAGGTTTAGGAGATGAACTCCTGCATAGCGACGAGAGGGTGGCAGTTGGGGACTTGAAGATCCCAGGGCTAATTTTTGGAGACGACATGGTTCTAGTGTTAGAAAGCGAAGAGGGGCTAACGAAAATGCAGGGAATTGTTGGGAAATATGGGAGCAAATGGAGACTCGAACTTAATGAACGCAAGAGCAAAGTTAAACCTGTGGGCCGCAAAGTGGACCCCACTCGAAGGTGGAGAGTGGGTGAGTTCTGCATTCCGGAAGGGAGCATCAAACTTCTCAGTGTAGGAGAGACAGGTGATTACGAGTATTTGGGGGTAAATATAAACATTACAGGAAGAGACATCTACCGAAACCACACAAATAAATTGATTCTGAAGGGAAAGCGAATCCTTAACCAAATGAAACAGTTTCAATAAGGTTTTCGTGGGGAAAACCATTTGGGAAATGGTGGGGCTGCCAAGTATAGCATACGGTATGGACGTTTTACCCCTAAACCAGACGGCCGTAAAGAGCTTGGGGATCCTGCAGAACGATGCAGGCCGATGGATAACGGGGTCGAGTAATGCCGCAGCGCGAGAATCAATCAGGGGTGAGCTTGTGTGGATGACGATCAAGGACAGGATAGACCTGTTGAAACTCGGTTATCTTAATTATTTGGTAAATCTCCCCGACAGCCGATGGTGTAAAGTAATGTTCCTGAGAATTTTCCACTCAAATATCAAAACGGGGTGGATGGTCCAAGTGAAGGAGCTAGTAGAGAACTACTCATTGGAAATCTCGGGCCTGGACGTTGGGGCAAACCAGGGTAAAAGAATCGTCAGAGAAAGGGTCATGGAGGATTGTAACCGTAATTGGCGAGAGGGGGTCAAATTAAAGAGGTCTTTGGGTGGCCTGCGTGATAAAGAGAAGCCAGGTTTTGAAGAGTACCTTGATGCCACCTTTGGGGGTCACTGTTGTTCAAGCTGAGGTCGCGATCCCTGGAGCTGAGGGAAAAAATTGGGAAAGACGATGAAAGGGAGTGCCAGATGTTTAATTTGGGCATGGTGGAGACCCTGGAGCACTTTCTTCTAGAATGCCCAAAGTATCAGTCTAAAAGAATGAGATTCACTGGGAGACTAACGGGGAAGTGGGATGGGAGAATGAAGGCCATGTGGTTAGGGGGAGACTCAAAGGAGAGGGTTAATATGCTAATCGGGGAGATTGGGAAGAATGGGGCAAGGGATGCCATCAAGCAGTTCGTCTCCGAGTGTTGGGAGGAGAGGAGAAGCGTGGGAATAGGGTGGCAGTTGGGAGTACAGGGGTAACCAAGGCCTTCTCGTCCGAGAACCGCGAAAAATCAGCGGCTGAACAAAGTGTTATTATTATTATTATTATTATTATGTGAGCTTGTAATTGTTACTGACAGAGAAGCATCATTCTCAAAAGCAATCAACCGATTTATTCCAAAGGCAAAAATTCTTTATTGTTGGAATCATGTGAAGCGTGATGTTAAATTCTGGAACAAGACACATGGAGGAAAGAGTGATGACCTTGTAGTATATAGGTATATAGTTCTCATATCGATTCATTGCTACGATCTGAGAATGAAGGTGATTTTGTAAGCAAACTGGATGAAGTGCAGCAAACCTTGAGCCATAGCTTTGTTAAATACTTTGACGATAATTTAAAGAAGGATCTTCTCGAACATTCATGTAAGTTCGTCGTCGAACCATCAGGTGTTTATGACTCTTATTCAGGAGTAACAAATAATATTTCTGAGGGGCTGAACTGTTTACTAAAAACCTCTCTTGGTTTGAAAAATGTGACATTAGATGGTACCGTTCTTGTGTTTCATTATCTCCAATACAGATAGGAAATTATGAGAAGTTTTTGTGATTTAGGGGACTAAAAAGTTAGCATCGACACAGAAAGCTTGACCCTGAGATGTTGGAAATGCCTTGTGAAATAGCTCGACCTGAACAAATCATTGACATTATTCAAGGTAAACTCAACGAAATTGAAACAAAACAGGACACTAACAATTCAAATAATGAGGAAGAAAGCAAAATAAAAATGAAAGGAAACACACAACAGGCATTGGCATCTAGCGCTCTTGCTCAAAAAAGGTTTTCCATTGTGCAGAAGCAAAGGCCTTTATAGTTGAAGGGACAAAAGGTGACAAACACACTGTGACTTTGTTCCCGGAAAAGTGTGGATGTCTTGCATTAGGAGGATGTTGGCATATCATGGCTGCAAAACTTTCAATTGGGTTAGACATTGGTGATGAAAAGAAAATATATAATTTAACACAGCTAACTAAAAACCATAGAAAGAAACCCAACAAGTGTGCGGGTAAAAAACGCCCGAGACCAATCGATAAAGAAGATTTAGATTGTATTGTTAACCCAGCCCCAGATGCTAGTATATTGGCCGATACGTCAGATACTGATGCGCCAATGTTTAGTTCCACGCCTGCTAGATCAGCTAGGAAGAAAATTAAATCTGAAACACCGAAAACAGCAAAACTAGCAAGCAAACTCGATGTGCATTTGCCAATCATAATTGAAGAAGAGCCTCCAACAAGAACAGACGAAACAGAAGATGCTAAAGTTTGGGTTTGTTACAATGATAACACTCTCACCCAAGAGCATAAGGAAAGAATAGAAAAATGTGAAAAATTATGTGACAATGTCATGAACTATGTGTCACTAGCTGTTAAAGACCAATACTCAATCAATGGACTTCAATACACAGGCCGAGCTCCGCTCTTTGATACAAAGTGGCAGTACCATTTAAAATTTGAGCCTGTTCAACAACCTGCAGCTCAAATTCACCATAATGGAAAGGATCATTGGTTTTTTTTAGCTATGGACAACAGTGGTGTGTATGTACTAGATAGCGCATTCAATAAGACTCGGCCGTTGTCTGCCTCTGTAGAAATCCAGTTAGGGCAGCTGTATGGTGAAGAAATCATTAGAATGCCAATGGTTTCTCAACAGAAAAATAGTGTTGACTGTGGCATTTACGCCCTTGCTTACTTGATAGAGTTTGCAGCAAATAATTACACTGGGACTCAATACTTTGAATTTGATGAGACACTGATGGGGCAACTTTTGGTGACATGCATTGAGCGTAAAAAGTTTGATGCATTTCCAAAAAAAGGCATGTAAATAAAAAAAACCCAACTAAATATTATGTTTATAATTTGGATTTGTCATGTACAAAATGTAAGCTACCGGATATTTTTGATGATATGGTTCAATATAATATTTGTAATATGTGGTATCATGTCAGTTGTGTACATTATAATATTTCAGATAGTGCTGATTTTCGTTGTTTTACATGTTAAAGGTATATTTGACTGACTGAATGAATGAATGAATGAATGAATGAATGAATGAATGAATGAATGAATGAATGCGTCAATCAATCAATCAATCAATCAATCAATCAATCAATCAATCAATTAATCAAATCAATTAATCAATCAATCAATTAATCAATCAATCAATCAATCAATTAATCAAAGAACAAAAAACATTGGGGGCGCAGTGGCTCAGTAGGTAGAGGTGCAGGCTGCAAGCCGAGAGGTCCTCGGTTCGAATCCCACCTGCGGCAACCGCGTTGTGTCCTCGGGCAAGACACTTCATCCCCATTGCCCGCGTGGGTGCACGATGACGCCGTGTACTAAGGCATACTGCATGTCGATGGTCCGCATGTCTTCAACCAATCTAACCCTGCCTGTGCTGCAGTGCGGGGTTACGATGTTGGGGAGCTGGCAGCTACTCGTCGTTGCTCGGTGGTTCTCTCCAGGTACTCCGGCTTCCTCCACCCGTAAAAGTGTCACGGTCATGGTTAGCCATTGTGCATAAATATGTGACCTTAAACATCAACAAATAAATAAATAAATAACAAAAAACATTTTCTGTGTAACTTCTTCCATCGAGTTATGTAACCCTGTAAACTTGAGCATGTTTGTCAAAATATTTTTAGTGTCATAGAAATGTTTTTATGTGTTTGGAAATATGTGAATAATAATTTAGTTAATAAATACATTTGAAATAATTTGAATTAATTGTTTGTTGTTTTTTCATTAAATGAGTCCATCCGTGTAAACTAGCCAAAGTCAGAGCTGCTGTCCACTCCAAACATGTATACGTCGCAATTAAAGATGAACATTCCCGATCTTTCTTCTCGACTCGGCATTTTCCGACACGGACTCGGCGATTCAACTACCTCTTTTAGTGACTTGAAAGTGATAAATTGTCAATAAATTCTACAAAAATATGTTTTGAAAACCAAGGTTTGGTATATATATTCCCCTATCACCGAGTCATAATATATGTCAGAATTGCACCCATGTCTATCATATGAAGATTTTTAAAATGAAAAAACATTCCGACTCGGCTTCTCTTATTAACCTACCTCAATTGTTTACTACAGGCTTGCACTACAGTGGAAGAACGTAACTCGGATAAAATACTCTCTATTTTAATCTTTCCCAAGATTTGGGAAAGAAAAGTGGTGTAAAAACACCACGAAAAAATAAGCCAAAACTGTGTTGAGCGCCATCGGCGCACACCCAGTATGGGACGCTCTTCCATAGTACAAATCCACGACTACCGTAAAACAGTGCGCAGTGCGTCAATTCGTCATTCTTTTGATTATCCGCACACGTGGTGGATGTGTGCCATCTTGCTCAGTAACAGTGATATTTTAACTCGTCGATTATGGTTTTCCTGTGACTGGAATTATGGATCTGAAGATCGTGTAATAACAGAACAGTGTTTTATATATTCTCGTTTATATTTTCAACCACATTCTCATTGTATATTATTTACTATTCCGTTTTCGCGAATGTTTTGTTTTCGACATCACGCGAATCGACAATGAATTTTTCGGTTGTTCAATTAATTGTTTTTGGAGTTAGGTGTCAATCAGGGTCTGTCTGGACAGGATTTCTTCACTCAGTTGAGGGCTGAATTTCTGTTTTTTCGGTCCCTGTCGACCGTCTGGGTTTTGTCGTGTACCCACCGTTTTTTTTCTGCCACCTTCTCTCGTAGTTGAGGGTGTTCTTCTACTTTCTGTTTCTGTTGAGTTCACCTTTTTTCTTCTACTGCTCTCATCTCTGTTATTTCCAGTTCGGTTCCTTTAGGGCAATTCCTTTTGCCCTTGCCTTGGTGCGTTCTCGTAGCCGTTTCTTCCGCACCCGCGGGTGGTGTGGAACGCTGTCGTTTCAGGAGCCTCCCGACTCGACCACGTCTGGTGAGTTTACCTCCTCCGTGGGGGATGTGCAGCTCCTCCCGCCCCCGCGGGGGGGGGGGGGGGGGGGGGAGGGGGACACTGTCGTTTCGGGGCCCCCGACTCGACCACGTCTGGTGTGAGTTTGACCCCTCCGTGGGGGATGTGCAGCTCCTCCCGCACCAGCGGGGGTGGGGAACGCTGTTGTTTCGGGGCTTCCCGACTCGACCATGTCTGGTGAGAGTTATTCCCCTTCCGTGGGGAATGTGCAGTTTTTTACCATGGTGGATACTGCGCGAGCTGTTGGATTTCTGGTGAAGAGATGCCTGGTTCCGGGACTATGCGCCCTCTCCAGTCGACATCTGAGGCTGTCATTAGGGTTGTGACTCCTCCTTTGGAGGGCGAGCTTGGTGGCTCTCTCCGCTTTTCCGCCAGTTCCAACAGCTCCGACAGCTCCCGTCGCATCTGCTGCTACTGCTGTTCCGTCTACAACGTCATTGGGCACCGTTTTTAGCCGGCCTCGGCTTATCCCTGCAAGGGTCTGCAGGGATGTCTGTAGTGTGGTTGTGGGGTATCGGCCTCAGCCTTCCCCGACTTCAACTCGGCGAAGTCGGAAGGGGCTGCCGACTGAACCCCCTACTGTGTCCTCTCAGCCGTTGAGCACAGTAGTTTTATACCTGCAGTGGTCTGCTGCGGTGTCTGGGAGTGTAGACGTGGGGGTATCGGCCTCAGCCTTCCCTGACTTCAACTCGGCGAAGTTGGAAGTGGCTGCCGGCCGGACCCTCTACTGTGGTCTCTGCGCCGTCGAGCACCACAGTTGTGTTCTTGGATACGGATGTTCTTAGTGGGGACACTATGAACTCCGTGGCGTTTCCAACCACTCATTCTAGCCACACGACCAGTTTTGGGGTTCCAACGTCTTTTGTGCAGCCTGGACCTTCCGCCACGCAGAGGTCCGCGGTGAGTCTCATGAGTTCCCGCTATGTTGATCCTCGGGGTGTGTCGTACCCCTATACACGTCTGCCTTCAGACGTTTCGGCTGCCGCTCGTCGTCCCGCGTCGGGTGTTTTGGAGGATCGTGACCCTTCGCTGGTTAAGAGGGTCAGAGGTGAAGCCACTTTGCCGGTTCGTTCCCCTGTCGAACCGGCCAGTAAGGGCAGTGAGCTTAGGGAGGCCCTCTCCTTACTCACTCAGGTTCTGTCAAAGAGCCTTCCCGTTGCTTCCAGCGAAGCAGCGAGTGGTTTCCAGCCCCCCCCCCTATGGCACCGCCTCCCGGGATTGGAAACAGGCCGCTTTCTGATCCCCCTGGTATTCCGACACCATAGGAGGCGTCGGCTGGTTTGCCGACGATGGGCTATGTGTATTCCGACTCAGGGGAAGAGTCACACATGCTTGATGTCGAGAGCCAGCAGTCTTCGGACTTGGGGGCAGCTCTTGATTTTGTGTTAGGTCGTCAAGAACATTCAGTCAGTGGGGTTCTATTCCCGCCTGTTCTTGGTGCCGAAGAAGGACGGCCGACTTCGACCGGTTATCGATCTGAGTATCCTAAACCAGTCTATCATTGCTCCCAAGTTCAGCATGGAGGCTTTCAGGTCGGTCCGCTGTTCAATTCCCCAGGGAGATTTCGCTTCCAGCTTCGACCTCTGAGGCGCTTACTTTCACATTCCGATTCATCGGGCGTCACGGAAGTATCTCAGGTTCGCTTTTCTGGGGCGAATTTACCAGTTCAAGGCCATGCCTTTCGGCCTCAACCTGGCTCCTTGTCCCTTCACCTGACTGATGTCGCTTGTGATAGCTTTCCATCGCACACAGTCCAGGGTGACTACTTCGGCATATCTGGTCGATATCCCCCAGAGGCATTCCAATGCTGTCTTACTGGAGTCGGATGTCGCCACTCTGTTGAGCTTGCTCACTTCGCTTGGATTCAGAGTCAACGAGGAGAGGTCGGAACTGGTCCCTTCTCAGTCGTTTTGTCATCTGGGGATGGCTTTCCGCACCCAATTCAATTTGGTGGCGGTTCCCCAGGCCAAGGCTGTGGTTCTCTCAGCTTTTGTTCTGACTCTGTCCCAGTCCACATCCGCGACGGCACGGAGTATTCTCCGGCTGCTCGGTCTCTGCGGTTCGGCGACGGATCTCATTCCTCTAGGTCGGCTGCGTGTCATCAGACCTCTCCAACACATTCTGCCCAGTCGTTGGAGGCCGAATGTCGATTCTCTGGATCTGGTGCTTCAGTTACCAGATTCTCTTATCCTCACCTTCTCCATTGGACGAATGTTCAGTGGATCACGCAGGGTGTCCTGTTGGACCTACCCACGTCCGATCGCGTTCTGACGGCAGATGTCAGCGATCTCGGATGTGGTACCAGGATCAGGCATCGCTACACATCAGCCAGCAGGGCTTCTTGCTCTTTTTCTGAATTTTAGGCAGTGGATCCCTCACCTGTCGAATCGTCAGGTCCTTCTGTTGTTCGACTATTCGACAGTGGTTGCCTACATTCGGGACCAGGGCGACACGCACTCGGTTCCAATGTACGAATTGGCTCGGGATCTTATACTGCTCGCTCAGCATGTCAACGCCGGTGTGGTTGTTCGTCACATTTCCGGTCGTCTGTACGTCCTAGTCGACCCCCTGTCCCGACGGGGCAGGTTCTTTTCCACCGAGTGGATGCTCCACATGGCAGGTTCCATCGATCTCTTTGCGGCTCGTTGGAACCATCAGGTGGACACTTTCGTGTCCCCGTGTCCAGATGCTCTGGCTTTCGCCGTGGACGCTCTGGCCCTCCTTTGGGACGGTCTTGTCGGCTACGCCTTCCTGCCGGTTCCGATTCCGCCTCAGGTTCTCTCCCAGATATGAACCTGCAGTCGTCGAATCCTTTCGATCACACCCCGTCTCCTCGGTGGGTGTGGGTCAATCTCCCCGCTCTTTGTTAGCGGCGGTTCCGGCGTGTCTCTCTCTACATCGTGACTTTCTTTGCCAAAGTCGCCCGAGGAGGTTTCAAGTTGACCCGACTTCATTGTGCCTTGGCACATGTCTTTTATAGGGTTCTGTCTCCTCCGTAGTGGTTTTTCGAGACACGCAGTGGAGTTGCTTTTCTTCTTCAAGGAGGCACTCACTCCACTGGTTTAGCCTCTGTGGCTAAGTGGAAGGTTCTTCTGTCGATGGTGTGCGATTACTCTGTTGCTTCTGGCACTCCTTCGATCACACCGCTTGCGGAGTTTCTGGTTTATGTTTGTTTCTGGGGGTCTCCAGCAATGGGTACAAGTCCATGCTTCGGAGACCTTTTTCATGTGGTACCGCATTGTTGCGACACTCATCCTTGCCTCCTCAGGCTTGTTCAGCTCTTTTCCTTGAAAAGGCCTAGGACTTAGCAGTTTACTCCAAGATGGTCGCTTTCTTGGGCGCTGCTCTGCTTGGGGGTGGGGAGCGTTCGCCCCTTTATCCTGGATGACTATGCGTTTTCTCACATGCCAGATCTCTCCTGCATCCATTTCTCGATGGATTTGTCTTGCTATTCGTGCAGCTTCCGCTCGTCTAGCTACTGGTGATTGTACTACCAATTGTTTTTTCTGCCACGAGGTGTGTGCATTATCTTCCTCTTTTAATAACTCTGTCATGTTGTCGGATGACGGATGTTATACTGGCAGCCTATTGGAGAAATGCTACATTCTCCTTTTATCTGCGACAGTTGCAGGAGCCGATAGAGGACCTTGGTCCTTGGGGCCCTCTTTCTTCGGATCAGGCTGGTGTCTATCCAAGCCTTTCAGCTTTTTTCAGGGTCAGTTCCAGCCCTGTGCTGTTACTGCCCTTTTTGTCTGTGCATCGCACTTCACCATATGCCTCATCTTACATTGTCTTTTCTAATGTTTGTGATGCTATGGTTTGATAGGCCTAGGGATCTCTTCCTCTGTCCACGGTTCCAGTGCTATTGAGTTATGTGTGGGTTGGTTATGTGATTCCCTCCATCCTTTTGTCTATTCAGCCTGTAGTAAACAATTGAGGTAGGTTGATAAGAAATATAAATTTTATAGTAAATTTCCTTTCTTATTATACCTACCGAAATTGTTTACATGGAGGCCCTCCCGTCTACTTATTCGGGTAAGAATCATTCCTCCCCGCTGATCACATAACTCCTGTGTTGTTCGAATCAAAAGAATGACGAATTGACGCACTGCGCACTGTTTTACGGTAGTCGTGAATTTGTACTATGGAAGAGCGTCCCATACTGGGTGTGCGCCGATGGCGCTCGACCCAGTTTTGGCTTATTTTTTCGTGGTGTTTTTACACCACTTTTCTTTCCCAACTCTTGGGAAAGATTAAAATAGAGAGTATTTTATCCAAGTTAGGTTTTTCCACTGTAGTGCAAGCCTGCAGTAAACAATTTTGGTAGGTATAATAAGAAAGGAAATTTACTATAAAATTTATATTTTTTCGACTCGGACTCGGACTACCTCTTTTAGTGACCACCGCTGTTTTCGCCGAACACAGTCAGAAACATTGGTGAGTCAAGACTTAATGGAGTGACTTGATGCTGAGTTTCTGCATGATAAGAAATTAAAGATGGCAAGAAGTAATAATAAAGCGGACGCGAGTAACAAAAAGAGAGTTGTACAGAAAACTCAATGCAAACTAACAGTCAGAGTTGTAAATGGATATTAACTACATTAACCCTTTACCCAACGTAACAAGAAAAACCGGCCAGCGTTATTCACAAAAATCATGATCCAATTTTCATTATTGTTAGCTTAACTTGACAAAGTCAAGATAAGCTATTGCCAATATAGCACAGTCAACAGGCCATATTTATGAAGGGATTTCAACTTTCATTGACATACGTTAACTGTGAGGTCAACATGCATTAACTGTGAGGTCATATTAACCCACACCTCAGTTCTTTAGTACAGTGTACATCTCATATCATTTTTATTAAAAACATAGCATACAGGGAACAGAAATTAAAATATTCCCAATTATCACAATTCATGTCTTATTTCATAATCCTTTCAAAAACACTGAACATTATCCTTTTCATCAAACACAACACACAGTCAAGTTAAACTACAGTGTCATTGACACTTTCATTTTCATTTTTGGTCTCAAAAACATAGGTTATGACCCCTCGTTGGAACGAGCTCGTCGAGCTCGTTCCTAAGAGGGGTCATAACCTATGTTTTTGAGGCAAAAAATGAAAAAAATAGTTATTCAGGAATTTTATTTGCAAGTGTCTTCCTGCCTTTCTTGTTACCTAAAGAGTTAAAGTGGTAGAACAGACGGTTCAGCTATCCGAATGTGGGGAAACTAGGAATTGGTGAAAAGAATGGGAAACAATAAAACTGTTTGAAAATTGTTACAGATCTAAGAACATTTTGTAATTATTGGTTTTGGTTTAATACATAAAGAGGTTATTTCGTGGTTAGTTTTATATTGGCCGAGATATCCGACATCGGTAACTTCACATTAACTTTGTCCTTCAATCTCAGGCCGATATAAAGTTACCTGGGGGTGATATCTCGGCCGATATGGCACTAAACAAGTGAAAATGCGCTGTGTACTTGCGTAATATACTGAATCGCGATTTGTTGGGGTACGGTTAGACGGTGGCGAGTCTGACGGTCACTAGCCGCTATTCGGTAGTTTTCTCCGAGTTGTCCAGCTTTAAATTGTTCCATTCGATGCGGCCCTGACTTTTGAAAGGGTCGTCAAACCCCAATAAATAAACAAACAAATTGACCGCATCCGCCCGAGTCGTTTACTAATTCTACAGTTAAAAACATGTTCTTTTTTTCAGTAAATTCCACCAAAACCATGTAAAGGATTCTTAAATAAAACGAGATCGTCGAGCTTGTTCCATTGTAAGGGATGGTGAGCTTTTTTTCCATACCAATTTCCCATTGGAAAGTGTGAAGTGCCGTAACCTCGGCATTCGTCAGAATTGTAATTTTCCGATTATCGCCATTTTGCTCCGTGTTATTCCAAGGGGGAAATTCTGAAGAAATTGTATGAAGCCGCAGGTTGTATTTCACTACTCTTTTGTGAAGTCGGGACATTTCTGAGACATTAAGTTGAAAGGAACATCGGGTCGCCATCGCCACGAAAAAAAAAAAAAAAAAAAAAAAAAAATGATCTGATTTTTCGAGGTAGTTTATATCACCCGTTTTTCCTTAATACTTGAAAAAAAAAGAAAAAAAATAATGAATAAAATACATAGGAAAGAAAACTCTAAAAATTAAATCATGTCCCTATTAAAGACCAGTGAACCTTAGTTGAGAGATGAGACTTTTCGTCGATTTCTAGAACTGAAGAGGAATGTTCAACAGAGCGATATGGCAAAACGAATGGGCGAAATCGAGATGAGTAGTAAGAGATGAGGTAAACGGCCCCCATTGGCCGGACCCAGGCCCGGACCCCGGAAGTGACGTCATAGTCATGTGACCCAGTGGCGCCGTGTTGTATTATCATGGTAACCCGCGTGAGCGGCCATCTCGTGGTGTCATCCCCATAGTGATACGTGATGTGAGTGCGCATGCGCAGTGCGTGTTGTTAAGGTAATACATGTTTCCGTCGTCCATTTTGTATACTGGCGGCCGCTATCTTGGTTTCTATGGCAGCAGTGGTGGCTATGTGACCCAAAGGCTTATAGTAGGACAGGGGTAAGTTCGGGGGTATGTTCGATTGAATCGGAGTATCACGAAATACCACAAACAACCCGACAATCCCCCAAATCACCGAAAACGACTTTATTGACTATGGATTTCCCCCAGAATCATATTTAGGCCCGCCATACCATGGTACCTAGAGACCCCTAGGTACCGAGAAGGCTTCCAGGGGTAAGTTCGATTGAATAGGAGTATTTTTCTGGCTTGAAGTTTTCCCAGAATCCTCGTTTAATTCATAGAATTACCACAAACAACCCGACAAGTTGTAATATTTCGAATTCTTTCAGAATCCTTCTTAGGACCGCATACTTTGGCTTATAATAGTAGTGCTATAGTACTGAGGGGCCTTTGGATTGTAGTCAACTAGTAGACAACCTCTATGAAAGCCTATATCATTCCTAATGCCAATAATCTAGCGAGTAGTTACTGATAAGCTCGAACTTCACGAATCCCACAAAGCAAATAAGCCATAGAGTATTTACTCGAACGAGTGACTCCCATATACGACTCTTAGCCTCATTTCGGTATTTGAAGGTACCTATGAACTGGCATTGTATTATTTAAGAATACCTATCGAGAATACCTTCTGGAAAATCCCTTTTTGTTATATGAGGCCATGAGGGCCATAAAAAAACCCTCAATGAAGTCTAATTTACTACCCCTCTTAACCTCATTTCTTTTGAGGGCATGAAGGCCATAAACAATCCCTCATTGAAATCTAATATACTATCCTTCTTAACCTCATTTCTTTGGCCATGAGGGCCATGAAAAAATTCCCCAATGAGGCCTCATTTACTATCCCTCTTAGCCTCATTTCGGTATTTGAGTATACCCATGGCCTGGTATTGAATTATTTGGGGATACCTATCGAGGATACCTTTTGGAGAATCCCTTTTTGTCCTTCTGATCCGATTTATGGTTATAGACCTTCTGGTCAACCTCGTTATACACCGTCGTATGCACTCCGACCGCACGTCCTCTGCCTCTTCAGCACGAGCACTTTCTGCCGAGTCCTTCCAAGATAGGCAGAATTCACACCAATTCAAAGAGTGAATTATCGGTGGTTACTACGAGCACGATCGTTGACATGATGGTGGATGGCCGCCATATGAAACCCGGAGATTACACAAATTTATATAAAACGAATCTGTCAAGCGCGGACTCTGTCCTCAGTTGGCGTGGTGAAGACGATGGCAATATCTACATAGGTGACAAACGAGTGGAAATAACCGACGACTATAATCATACCTTCGAAGATTGTGAATACGAAGGTACAAAGGGACTGTGGAATCTGCACATGCTAAACCTAATGATTATGATGGAGATGATTACAAAACTTATGGCAGTCTCCTGGTTCAGACGCATATCGTGAAAAAAAAACCCAACTATTCCAGAGAGACGAGAACGAAAGAGATCAGTGGTTCCAACTGGAAGAACGTGGTGAAAATCATATGGGATGCTAATAAACCACCACGATTCTTCCTTGCAATCCTAATGCGCTATTGGAAAGATTGGATCTCTTGACGGTGAGTCGAGAAGCCAGTAATATGGGATTGGGAAACGAGTTTGTGAGCATATGCAATGAATTGTTGCGACAGAAAGTTTTTGGATAGAGATACATATAAATCGATCACAAACGCTTTGAAAAAGAAAATTAATAGTATATAAAAAAATAAATAAATAAAAATAAATAATAAATAATAAATAATTAATAAAAATAAGACAGAAAAAACTTATGTTATTGATAAAGAACAGAGGAAATATGAGATCTTACGTCTATGGCGGATTGGGTTTGCCAGATTTGATGATGGGAGTTCTATCACACCTTTACTGGCGATGTGGTGAAACAGATCATTTCGACTACCATGAAGGTCGGAAAAAAGACTGTGATGGGCATGGGTAAGAAAGCTGTGATCGAAGTGCGCACTAGAATCGCTCTGGAGACTGGCAAAAGGAGATCCGATTTAATTCAGAAGTTGACAACACTGGTGGCTAAACGACCGAGAATGTAGCGAACATGAAACTTTGAAATGACAAGGATTCTGGTGTTATGTTGACGGTTTAAAGTAAGAAAAAAAAATTTTTATCATATATTAAAAATAAATAAAACAAATAGTTAAAAAAAAAACATCTAAAAAACTTAGTTAAAAGAAATTTAAAAAACGAGAATGAAAATAAAAGATTTATCATGGAATGCACTGAAGACCATGACATCGAATCACAACCTCCTTCCCCAAAGCATAAGAAGATTGATAGTGGCAAAACCAAATTGTGGGAAGACAAATCTGTTGATGAAGTTGTTGCTGCGACCGCAGCGGTAGTATTATCACAGTTTGTTCATGTTCGGCAAGTCTCTCTTTCAACCTGAACACGAAGTCCAGTTAAATCTAGAAGTCCTGTCACGAAATGTGCGCTTATCTAGGCTTAATTGCGCGTAGGAATTGCGCGCTATTGCCACACCCGAAGGTCCATTGGCTGAAACATTGCTTGTGCACAGGCCGCATGTAACAATTTGATAGCCTTACTATGGTCATAACGCGTAGAGTAACGCACAGATCAACGTGCTATATTTGCGCATTTCAGGACAGGACTTTTAGTTGTAACTGTATTGTGTGCAAGCTCTGAGCACAAAATTTATGAAAGATGTGATAATGAGAGTCTTTGATTACTGGGACGATTTCAACAAATGTGATGAGACCTCGAAAATAATGAAACATCGAATGGGGAATTTGAATTTTACGAAAATGAGTCATGATCTTCGACGATGTTAGAGAAACAGAACTGATGAGAATCTTACTACTTTCGAGGACGTCACAGCAATGGGGGTTTCTATATGTCTCAAAATTAGTTCTGATTGCCGAGACAGACCAGAAGAGAGAACACGAATTTTCTGTCTACTTTGTCAAGATCTTGAGAATCGCAGTCACATTTGTAATGATCACATGGCCAATGACATGGGCAATTATAAATTCAGGAGATTTTGTATAGTGAACCTTATAATTTCGTAGTCATCAGTCTAAAAGCAAATGCCACGAAAAGTATAGGTACGGATTCGACAAATTGTATATTCTGTGTGATTACAAGTAATAATAAATAGAGAAAAAAATAACAATATTGAATAGAAGAGTAAAAAAAAATAAAAATAAAAGAAATAATAATTAAAATTTAAGAAAACAAATGTCACTAGAATACGAAACTCAATTATTAGAAAGGATAGACAAGAACACGGAAAGAACAATTGATAATACAACTGCAAATGGTTCGTCTTCGATCGTGTTGAGTGATGACAAGACTGGATGCAGGACGAAAATTAATACAATTGAAGTGGGATAGGAGATGCGAGATGGCACTGGTGAATCTGGAGACAAACTTCTCGTTTCCCAACATTCCTCAAGAAACTGATACGAACAAACTCATCCAGACTAGAATGAAGATCGACGGTCATGACGGAATCGCCAACAACATAACTGCCAACATCAACACTACGCAAATGATACTGGACATGAGACAGGGTTACTGAGTGGATTTTAAGAAAGATGACACTTTTGGAAAGATGTTGGGATTCAATCAAAACATGTACAAAGGAACTGTGACATCAGGAAACGTGGTGGACATTCTGTCCATCAACAGCATTTGGGTAATAGTGATCTCTGAAAGTTACGTGAATGATGGTACACAGCCCATAAACTACTCGTTCTTTCCAACAATCTCTGCAAGATCATAGAATGGCCATGAAATTTAGTTTAGGATGCTTGTGATAATGCATGCTTTGTACAGTATCACTACTGAATTAATCGATCAAAATGGAGAGTTGTTAAGTCATCACTGCAATCGTGCGATGATGCGATTTCACATAAGAAAAAATTAAAAACAAAAATCTTTTATGAGTATATATATTTTATTAAATAAAAAAAAATCTAAAAAATTAAAAAAAAAGCAAAGAAGCAACGAAGAAACAAATTGATTGTAGTGGTACTCCTGATAGGAAATCCTTCCACCTTTCAGAAAAAAAAATAATACAAAATTTATTAAAATTGAACAAACAATTTCATTACAAATTAACAAATTTCTTTTTTTAATTCTAATCAATGTTTTTATATATATAATAAAAAATAAAATTTAATAATAAAAAACTTCAAGAAAATTAAAGTTAATATTAATAAAAAAAATAATGATGAGATACATAATACAAACCATAAATGTATCCAAAGGTTAGAAAGACAAACTTTATAGAGCATCAGAAAATCGAGGAGATACAGTGAGATTGAAATTAAGTCATCAAGATTTGATCAGTGGGTGTGACAAGATTGTGTTGGCCCAAACGCAAATTAATAGAATAGCTAAAGTGCATCGTAATTGAAGTGGATTGACCATGATACTGAGTCCCACTCAATTGAGATTTAATTTAAAAATGAAAGGTGGTTTCTTGGGATTGTTGGTGAGATTGGCCACCAATGCATTACCCATTCTCACCAAAAGCATGCTGCCAGCTTTGGATATAGGAGCTGTCAGGATTGACCAGATAATAATAGGAAACGGATTGCTTCTGAAGAAAGGAGGAGTTGTGTGTCAAACTGAAATGGATGGTAAAGGATTGTATCTAAAATGCCTGAAAGGTAGTGGTGCATTCCCCACTTATGAATATGGTCTCTGTTTGAATAGAGGAAATAATTTGAGCGATAGTCAAGGACTGTTATTAGGTCAGCATTCACCTTTTAAAAATGTACCCCTTCTCAGTTTGTTATTATGAGACTTTGCTTTGAAAAAAAGTACATAAAGCATGCAAAATATTAAATTGGTTTTATATATTAAATAAGAACAAAGAAGAAAAAACAAAGGAAATGACAAATATTGGATATCCCAACTTATCGACTTTACCACTGATGGCACCTCCTTTGGAAGATACGGGCAACGCCACTGTGCCCCCACGTGGGAAATTGGGGTGATGTGTCATCTTGCCCACGGACACAATGCGGTTTCGAACCAGGGACCTCTCAGCTTGCATCCTGCATCTCTACTTACTGAACCACGATGCCACCGAAAGCCGAAAAACACGACAAATGTTGGCTGACACAACTAATCAATTCAATAAGTGACATGATATCCATTTTTAAGCAGGATTGAATGATTTCCTGTCAGGATTATGGCTACATTCTGAATGAAAAGGATAAAGTCAACGTACTGAAAGAAGGAATAAGAATAAAGTCTCATCAGATTGTTAAAGAGGAGATGAAACATAATCTGATACAAAAAAGCTGAGAAGACACCAGAGAATCTTTTTGTAAATTCTTGGGAAAAAATAAAGATCCAGAAATAGTGACAGATTTGAAACAAAAATAATGACATCATATATACAACAAAATAGAAAAAATTAAAATTAAAATAAAATTAACAAGAAAAAATGTATTGCCAAAAAATGTAAGAAAAATATGGACGCCAAAAACTTGTGAAGAGTGACAACTAAAAATAAGAGGCACTCACTTCATAGCAGTGGTGAAGTGTGCGGTTCGACCAAAACTCAATTCGCCAAAAGAGGTGAAGGAATGGTCAACAGACTCATCAATTATTTTCCCTTCAAAATGCATCTGACACGACATCAATTCACAGGAAACGGCACAAACATGAATAAGAGATTGAATAAAGATCTGACGCCAAAATTGTGGTGAAAAGGACCACCCCAGGGGCATTTTTTGAAGATACTCGTTTTGCGATACCAACACTTTGTAAATGAAATGTAGAGATCAGAAGAATTAGGATAAATCAGATTAACCTGTATCCTGAATGTATGTCGGGTAAAACAAAATTCCATAACCTATACTTGGATTTTTTAGGAATCCAGGTATAAGTTATTGAATTTAACTTCCCATTTTTATATTTTCTTTCAGGTTGCCAATTAAGATCAGGATACAGATCAAACTTTTTCACCTGGCACTCCTCTAGTTCATATCCACGAACTGCCAAGAACTGCCTTATCTCTGCACGTCATTCCAATTTGTCAATAATGTGCTGGCTCCACTGACGAGCATATTTCTGAGGACCAGAATGGCGCATATGTCCAAAAAAAATTTCTGATAACTGTCTTCACTACATCTTTTCTTTCTCTATTCTTTCGTGTTATTCTTCCAGTTGCTTATTCCATTCATTATCAGATTTTTCCCCGGTCCTCCACTTTCTGTAAAACTTCTTGATCAAGAGAGAACTTTACATTGTTTTCGTGGAAGAAGTGATAAGCGCATAAAATGTCCACTGCTTTTTATACCCACCACAAACTGTCATTCAGATTAAAATCTCTCCAAAGAATACTCACATGCTATTGGATTATAAGGCGGGAGAAAATCGATATTTTACAACATTGTTATCTAACAATCATATAGATGTAGGCCTGAAAACCACGAAAAACGGTGCGTATCACATAATGTGTTCCGATTCCGTATCATATAGACGACTCATCCTGATTCCGTATCATATAGATTCAACTTCCGGTAAACACCACTATGACAAATAATATCATTATATGCATTGTTATATTTATTTATTGGTGTTTAAGGTCATATATTTTTGCACAATGGCTAATCATGACCACATATGCATTGTTATTACGCACTAAAATATGAAATTCAAAATTTTGACCAATTCCAACCCAATTTAAACGAAAAAACGGGCTTTATGTAACTGGATTGTTAGATAAATGTAGTATGATGACCAAATGCATGTCCTGTAATTTGTATCAGATTCTCGGTCATGTTTACAATCGGATCACAACTCGCCCTAACAGGCTCGTTGCGATCTAATTGTAAACACGACCTCGAATCTGATACAAATTACAGGACATGCATTTGGTCACGATAATGTATATATATCACGTCGTTGCAGTAAGTGTAAGACTTTCAACTCAAGCTGACATGGATTTTTAAAAACAATGAGAGAGACAACAGATGAAGATACAGAAAAAGAAGCACAAAGCTTTTTTTGAAAGAAAAAAGACAGAGGACAAATGAAGTTTTCATGTTAGCTCTCTACCAGTGATGTAGTTCAACCCTGCCAAAACATGAATTTAGAGAAATGATGGAAATGTTTTCGGAGATGGGGGCGGTGAAATGGCCATTCAGAGAGATCCAGTTCCATAACAGAGCAAAACATCCCTGCGATTACCCAACGGCCGTCTACAAGGCGATCTTGTCAGGCAAAAGAGAAGAAGATTTGGAAAAACATTCTTCACCAAAGAGCAGATGAGATCGCCTCAATGCCACTTCTTGGCAGGGTGAACTTCACCACCAGATTGGCTTTGTGCCAGCCCTTCTTAAACCCTAAAATTGTTTAAAAAGAGCACCTTCTTCACATGATACATTGCGCTTTTCCTCAAAAGTATGAAAGTTTAGTGTGTGATTTTTTATCAAACAAAAATGTCTAAATGAGCTCACCCATCTCACTTTGCTTGAACATAAAAGAAAGAATTAAAAAATGTATTTCCCCATGAAAGTCAAGTGTGTGATTTTTTATCAAACAGAAATATCCATCTGGCCTTTCCCTCTCACTTGGTTGAACATAAGGAAGAAACAAAGTATAAAAAAGGGACTGTGTCTCTATGAGACTTGATTTTTGTGAATGTCTGTGCCTCTCTTTTGAATCATTAAATAGCCCTGAAAAGGTTTTTTAAAAAACAATTCTGTCAGTGTATTCACTTATCCATTCTTTTTGAATATCTTCCAATGCCATTGAAATACATATGTGTCATGTTGGGTAGTGGAGTGAGTGTTTTTTATTTGATTCTCTTCTACCATCTTGAATTCCACCAGTACTATTAGTTTCTCTGCTGATAGGACTACTCGGTTGTGACAAGATTTAATTTCTTGAATATCTTTTAAAATATCGTTCAGTAAACCTTCATTACGATCTGTTGAAGTAGTGGTTAATTCCGATTCACTCGCTATAGACTCCTCTTTCCATCTCCTGAGATACTAGTATTGCAGGATTAATGCTTATTAAATCATCAAAGCCTGATAAGAAATTGAGCTCTGCCATATTTTCTTAACTGAACAAATACAATCATCATTTGTTAATGTGACATGGTATTTATAGGCAAAGCAAGCTGTCATTCATATCAAATTCTCTCCAAAGAACGCTCACGTGCTATGTTGATTATAAGACAGTAGAAAATCAATCCTTTGCAGCGTTTACTATCAGGTCGTTGGAATAAGTATAAAACTGTTATCTCGAGCTCAGTTATTACTTGATACTGAACCAACCATGAGAATACAGCTATTCATAGAGATGAAGATATCAAAGGGAAGAAATAGAGTTGGAAGAGGTGGAATGGAGCGGGAATCAATCATTACTATTCAAAGAAATAATTTACGAAGATTTGCAAGAAGAGCTGGAGTCGAGAGAATTTCACCATTAGTATTTGACGAAATTCAACAAGATTTACAACCATTTCTACATAATGTCATCTGAGATACCATCCAATCTGCAAGATTAAGAGGAGCTTAACCCTTTACCTAACATGAAAAGCAGACGACACTTGCAAACAAAATTCTTGAATAACTAATGTTTTTTCATTTTTTGTCTCAAAAACATAGGTTATGACCCCTCGTTGGAACGAGCTCGACGAGCTCGTTCCAACGAGGGGTCATAACCTATGTTTTTGAGACAAAAAATGAAAATATTTTGAAAATTAATTGGCGATTTTTGAGAATAGCGCTGGCCGGTTTTGGCCGTTACGTTGGGTAAAGGGTTAACAGGCAATTGCTACTAGAGGTGATGTTAACAAATGATGTAAGAAGAATGGAACAAATGTGATCGGTTAGCAATTAAAATAAGGGGAAACAAAGCAAAAGGCCCATTTCAGGGCCACCACAAATTGTAGAAAAAGAAACCTCTTGATACACACACTTGGTACTTCCCTCAGTTGAGGCTTGGCATCAAGACTTTATTCCATCCAAAGTTCCCACGTTTTGACAATTCAAGTTTTTTCAATGTGGTGACATACTTGGTGAGTTTACAAATGGTGTAATGCAAAACGTGTTTGTGTTACAAATAAGTTCCTTTTGTTTTTGCGAAATTTTGTGCATTGTACAAATTCAGAAAAAACAAAAAAAAACCTTATTTGTATCCCGTTTTGCACTGTACCTCAAAACATTTCAACATAAAATTATTTTTAATCGTATGCAAATTAATTTTTCAGAAAAAGTATTTGTCTATTTGAAATCAGTTTGCTGAAAACAGAAAACTAATTAGCAAACAGAAAAATGTTTTCCGTATTTTTTTGTTTCTATGAAATTATTTTCCTATTTGCAAAATAGTTTTCAAAAATAGTTTTCGGTTTTAGAAAAATAACTTTTCAACAGAAAAAAACAATTTTTGTACTCTTTATTTCTAAGGAATTATTGTTTCTGTTTGCAAATTAGTTTTCTGAAAAAAGTGTTCTGTAAAACAGAAAACTTTCTTTAAAAAACTAATTTGCGAACACAAAATAATTTTGGAGTTTTTTAGTTCTATGCATTTTTTGTTCTTGCCTGACAAATAGTTTTTTTTTGAAAACTGATTATCAGGCAAATATAAAGACAAATTCCTCACTGAGACATATTTGAACAGAAAGCATAAGATCATTTTCTGAATTTTATTCCATGAATATTTTGTGATACAACACAATTATGTTTCACTTTCTGAATGTCACCCTCTTGAATGTCACTTTTCAAATGTTCAGTACAGTTTCTTGGGCAGTTTTGACACTTTTGGTTTACTGTCCCTGGCTTTATGTTTTCTTGAAACTTTCATTGGCGGTGCCTCTTTCTCTGGAAATAATGTTTCTAGTTCATCATCTGTTTTTGTTTCACTTGGTATGTCCATATTATATAACTAAGCGTCTGATTCCTCATCAAAATCTGGTAACACATTATAGTCAGGCTGTTTTGGTGAGATATTAGGTATTGTGATATCCAGTGGTGGAATCTCTCATCCTATCTGCTCTGAATGAATGCCAATCCCTGTAGAAAGGTGGTGGAACAACTGGTGTCCCCTACTTTGGTTGATTAGATAATTTTTTCAATGCACATTCATTAATGCAATATCGTTTCTGCTTGCAATAATAACATGCCCCTTTATTTGGGCATGTTTTAGCCAGAGTTCACTCTCCTTACAAATATAACAGTGCTTCGTGAGTTCGTAACCTTGATTGATAAGAGTTTTTGCTTCATATCTGGTATTATCTCATAAAGTCCCCCTACAAGAAATCTCACTTCTTCTTTATAATAAATACTGTTTGGATTACTTGTTTTCTATATTTTCTTGGATCTCACTATCTCGCTATCTCTCTGTCTTTCATTTTATAATAAATACTGTTCCGGTCACTTACTTTTTCTAATCTTGGATTTCTCACCTTATACATCATTGGAGATTATGAAATTCAGTATTAACCTCTTGATAGTCTAAACGCAACTGTGAAGAAAAGCTGAGAATCGATGGCCGTTTATACTCTCCTATTAAGAAATGTTTCATATAATTATTGAAATAAGCCATGTGCATTTTTCACACAACACTGGAAATAAAATGTATTGAATTGCAAATAATTGCATTCATAACTTTTTAATTCCAGGGCAATGTGACAAATGCACATAGTTTATTTCAATAATTACATGAAACATTTCATCCCACATACTAAAGACAACTTTTAGTTTTTACAGAAACGTTAAAGTAAAACACAGAACAGTCAACATGTCTCTACCACTTAATCCTACATATCCTATATACCTATCAGAGCTGGGGGTGCGGTGGCGTTGCAGTAACCGGTTCTCGTCAGATCACCGAAGTTAAGCAACGTCGAGCCCGGTTAGTCCTCGGATGGGTGACCGTCTGAGCGATTGATTCGGTATCCTGTGTTGTGTCATTGGGAAAGGCACTTAACCCTGATTGTCCACATGGGGGCACAACGACGCCGTGCACGTCGATGGTGCGCATGTATTCAACCAATCTAACCCTGCTTGTGCTGCAGTGCGGATTTACGATGTTGGGGAGCTGGCAGCTGCCCGGCGTTGCTCAGTGGTTCTCTCTGGGTACTCCGGCTTCCTCTACCTGTAAAGCTGTCACAGTCATGATTAGCCATTGTGCATAAGGATGTGACCTTAAACACCAATAAATAAATAAATAAATAAATAAATAAATATCAGAGCTTACAAGACTTTCGAGTTTTAGTATGACTACAAATCCTATTTTACAATACAAGGAAGAAGAAATAGCTAAAGCTGGTTTTTCTATGTAGGAGATAGTAAAGTAAAATGTTTCGTTTGTGGACAAGATTTAAAGATATTCCTTTACAAGAGCATGTTAAGTGGTTACCAAATTGTTCTTATATTCAGTTGATAATACATTGTCAATTTTACAATCCACCATCATGTATGCAAACACCTCCAGATAAAATATTATCAGTGATGGACTATGGATACAGTTTAAAACAAATATTTTCAACTATCCACAAATATCTAGACAATATTCCAGATTCTAATTTTCTACATTCACTCATCCTTTTAGATAATGCAAATATATCAGTTTGTGATGTGATTGCAAGAAATGCTGCACTTGCAAATAAATTAAAAACTAAGTTAGACAAAATATTCATAGATGGTATAGAAAATGATTACCCAGATTTACAAAGTACATTACCTCAAGATGAAGAAAGATATGAATAGAATAGAATAGTGACTTGTAAACATTTATTGTGAAGAAATAAGGGTACCAAATGGGTGATTTTCAGTTTTCTTCACACTTGCTTTTCTGAATGCCAAGAAGAAAAGACTGATTTATACAAGAGAATACAGAAGATGAAGAGAAACATTGAAGATAACAGTGAGATAGAGAGAAACAGATGATGTCAGTAGAGAGTAAGAGACAAAGATTAGAGAATGAAAAAGAAATATATAGAATCCATCCTTAGATGCTAAGAACATCAAGAAATTCCATTCAAAATTCCACGTATAATGAATAACATTTAAAGAATTTGATGAAAACCTATCCAAAGTATTTGACAACATGTTAGCAGATATTAAAGATGAATGTATGATAGAAGAAACCGCCACATGAGAGTATCTGTGAATCACCATGGCTTGGATATAGGTATATTTATTCCATTATACAGTGTCAGATGAAATTAAAAAAAAGTTGTACCATCCAATGATAACTTTACTATCCATGATGGGAAATTATCTTTAGAAGTAACACACACTTCCTTACCACAAGGATCTGGACGATATAAAACAAAATTCGAATCTGCTTGTAAAATGGTTGGTAGTAAAGGAAATATTGTTGAAATTAAAAATGTTAGTGATTTCATGTGTCTCGCACAGGTCAATGTGGTAGGAAAGTGTCATGTTGATCAAGATGGGTCACAACTTTGGCAAAAGAAATGGCAAAAACTTAGAAAACCAAATGTGAAGTTTGATGGACAAAGTAGGGCTTGATTATAATACTCCTTGTGGATATGAGCAGCATTATAAGATACAAGATCTGCTTTATCTAGTACCACCTTCACCAGCACTTTGACACCATTACCAACATAACAGGACTTTTATGACTATTATTGTAAACTTGCAACTAAGGCTACCGTTTTATGGAACGAAACATGTGTAAATGTGGCTGTGTTTGCTATGCCCCATCAAAATGTATTCCTGAACACTCCATTACCGGTTACACTTGCATTAGACAGTTTGTAAGTTCATCATGTTATCAAAATCATATCACTACAACAGGGAGAGAACATAAAACGATTTGTCAACTAGTGCAAAATGTAAACAAGATGGACGCCAATGCCCTATAGCTCACCAACATTCCTCTTTGATAGTAACTTTGTCAAACACAAGAACTGTATCAAACAGGCTCATAACATGTGACAAAGCTGACCTAAACACAACCTCTTAAAAATAAAACACAGAAACTGACATAAACACTAAATTAAACATGAAATTCTGAGCTAAGCAGAAAACCAAACGTAAGTAAAAAATAAATGAAAGAGTTAAGAGAATGGTTTAAAACACATAGGCTGAGGGTTAAATAGTGGTAGAATGATAATAAGCACCATATAGAAGCAATATAAAGGCCATGGGATGAAAAGTGTGTCAGCAGCTGCTCTGAATAGAAATGTTAACACACTGGAAATGTCTAAGTGTGAGCTAAACAGAAAACTCAATGTTCAAAAGTTGAAGAGAAATTTGAATTTAAATTCATTGGACAATGGTGAAACCATGGTACAATGATAATGAAGAACACATATGAGGAATAGAAGCACTATGGGAAGAGATGGAACACAGCAGGTGACCTAAACACTAAGTTAAACATGAAATTCTGAGCTAAACAGAAAAGTAAATGTAACTAAAAAATGTAAAGAAAAATGTTTAAAATGCACTGGGTGAGAATGAAATAATGGTAGAATGATAATAAGCACCATATGGAAGCAATATAAAGGCCATGGGATGACAAGGGTGTCGGCAGCTGACCTAAACAAAAACTTTAACACACTAAAAATGGCCAAGTGTGAGGTAAACAGGAAACTTAATAATAAAAAAGGGATGAAAAATTTTAAGAAAACCACTGGAAAGGGCTTAAATGATGCTAGAATGATAATGGGGAACATGTATGATGCAATATAAGCACCATGTGAGGAGAAGGAAAACAGCAGCTGACCTAAACACGAACTTAAACATGAAATTCTAAGGTAAATAGAAAAGTATACAGAACTAAAAATGGTAAGAAAGGGGTTTAAAACACACTGGGTGAGGGTTAAATAGCGGTAGAATGATAATAATCTTTATAAAGGCCATGGGATGAAAAGGGTGTCAGCAGCTGATGTAAAAAAAAAATTAACCCCCTGAAAATGTCGAAGTGTGAGCTAAATAGAAAACTAAATGTTCAAAATTACAAGAATTTTTTTAAGAAATTCACTGGACAAGAGTTAAACCATGGTAGAATGATAATGAAGAAGATGTATGATGAATATAAGCACCATGGGAAGAGAAGGAACACAGCAGGTGAGCTAAACACTAAGTTAAACATGAAATGCTGAGCTAAACAGAAAACTAAACGCAACTAAAAATGTCAAGAAAAATGTTTAAAATGCAGAGTATGAGGGATTAAATCATGGTAGAATGGTAATATTCATCATATAGCAGCATTATAAAGGCCATGGAATGAAAAGGGTGTCGACAGCTGACCTAAACAGAAACTGTAACACATTGAAAATGTGTAAGTGTGAGGTAAAAAGAAGAGTTAACGTTCTAAATTTGATAAAAAATTTAAAGAAATTCACTGGAGAAGGGTTAAGTCATGGAACAATGATACCAAGGAACATGTATGATGAATATAAGTGTCACAGAAAGAGAAGGAGCACAGCAGCTGACCCAAACACTAAGTTAAACATAAAATACTGAACTAAACAGAAAAGTAAACGTAACTAAATAATGTTAAGAGAAACGTTTAAAACACACTGGGTGTAGGTTAAATAGTGGTAGAATGACAATGAGCACCACATGGAAACATTATAAAGGCCATGGGATGAAAAGGTGCCAGCCGTCGATGTAAACATAAAATTTAACCCACTGAAAATGTCAAAGTGTGAGCTAAACAGAAAAATATATGTTCAAAATTGGAAGAAAAATTTCCAGAAATTCACTAAACAAGGGTTAAACCATGGCAGAATGATAATGAAGAAGATGTATGATGGATACAAGCACCATGGGAAGAGAAGGGACACAGCAGGTGAGCTAAACACTAAGTTAAACATGAAATTCTGAGCTAAACAGAAAACTAAACGCAACTAAAAATGTCAAGAACAATTTTGAAATGCATGAAATGAGGGGTTAAACCATGGTAGAATGATAATGAAGAAGAAGTATGATGCATATAAGCACCATGGGAAGAGAAGGAACATGGCAGGTGAGCTAAACACTAAGTTAAATATGAAATTCTGAGCTAAACAGAAAACTAAACGGAACTAAAAATGTCAAGAAAAATATTTAAAATGCAGAGTATGAGGGGTAAATCATGGTAGAATGATAATAATCATCATATAGCAGCATTATAAAGGCCATGGTATGGAAATAGGGAGAGAAAGTGACCTAACCAGAAACTTTAACATTATTGGACACGTACGCTGATGCCGACTGATCGAGCCATGCCATAAGCTCACACAACTAAAGTTGGTGAGCTAAAAACACAAAATTAACAACTTTAACAAAACTGTACTTCATGTGATCAATTTGGACAAACAGAAACAAAATTCAAAGTGGATTCTACTTTGGCAGATTTCTGTAAATGACTTTTCAGTGAAGAACATAAAGGGACTCCAGCTATTGCTCGTAATTTAAAAGGATTTGATGAACAATTTGTGTTAAGACTTCTTGTTGAAAATGATAGTACACCTTCAGAAATTTTTATGAAAGGAAACAAAATTATTCAACTTCAAGCTGATGGTGGGAGACTAATTGATTCTTTGAGGGTTTTTTTCCATGAAGTTGGCACAATTCCCTAAAACATTTAGTTTGACTGGGTTAGCAAAAGGTTATTTCCATCATTTGGCAAATACACTAGCTTATCAAAATTATATTGGTGATTATTTAGATACAATATTTTACATGCCTAATTCAATGTCTCCATCAGATAGGGAAGAATTCATCAAATTGCCAAATAAAAAACTCACCACCAATGTTACATTTAACTTTCAAAGGGAAATGGAAATGTACTGTCGATCAGATATAGATATTTTACAAAGAGGTTGTGGGGAATTTAGACAGAAATTGTTAGATAGTGATGGAATAGACTCCTCCAGAGAATCACATACTTTAGCTCATGCCTGTAATAACGCTTGGGGGAAAACATCAATACCAGAACAAACAACTGCCATCATTTCAGACATACAGTTAAAACTAGAAGTCCTGCCGTGAAATGCGCACAAATAGCACGTTGATCTGTGCGTTAATGTATGCATTATGGCCAAAGTAAAACTATCAAATTCTGTACATATGGCCTGTGCACAAGCATCGTTTCAGCCAATGGACCTCCGGGTAACCCGGAGGTCCACTGGCAGAAAAATTGCATGTGTTTGCTATGAGTAACCAGGAGGACCTGCCGTGATTTGGATGCCATTCGATATGGCAATTGCGCGCAATTCCAACATGCAGTTAAGCCTACATAAGTGCACTATTCGTGACAGGACTTCTAGTTTTAACTGTGGGCTACCCATCTCAGTCAAATACTCTATAAAGGCTATCAGATTTTTACAGTTACCTGCACAAAATGAACACATAACATACAACATGCACTGAATGGTTGGGAAGTTAAAATAAGAGATTATTATGTAAATGGATTCCACAAAGACACAAAGACCATTTTTGAATTTTTCGGATGTATGTAGAATGGATGAGAAAAATGTTATCCGGACAGAAATACAAAAAAACAGTCAATTTAAAATGTTACAAAACTCTGTACACACAGACACAGGATCACACAGAACATCTGAAGTCATTTGGGTACACTGTGCAAGGGACATGGGAACACGAATATGACACTTTATGCAAAACTGATTCTGAATTAAAACCAGCACTCAATTCATTTTTTCCAAACATGGATCCAATTAAGCCACGTGAAGCATTATTTGAAGGGAGAACAAGTGTCACTAAATTATACATAAAATAGATCAAAGCTCAAACACTGAAATAAACTACATAGATATTTGTTCCCTTTCTCTTTATGTTAATAAACACAAAGAATATCCAGTAGGTCACCCGAAAATCCTCATAAAAAACATAGATACACATAATTTACGACAGTATAGGGGACTCATTAAATGGAAAAATTTACCTCAACAAAATCTTCACATGCCAGTTTTACCAATTCACTGTAACAAGAAAATGGTTTTCGCACTTTGCAACACATGTGCAGAACAAGAAAATGATCACTGTGAACACACACGTGAACATCACAGTCTTGTAGGTAGATGGACAACTGTAGAACTTTTCAAAAGAATGGGTATGGGGTACAAAGTACTTGGCACTTATCAGATTTGGCACTGTGTAGAATGGGCTTCACAAATGTACAAACATTACGTGAATAAATATTTAAAAATGAAACGAGAAGCTAGTGGGTATCCAGACTAGGAGGAAACAGATACAGATAAAGCCCCTTTTAAAAAAGATTATGCAAAAACTGAAAACATAAATTTACAATATATTGAAAAAAATCCAGGAAAAAGATCATTTGTAAAAACCATGTTAAACTGTTTATGGGCAAAATGCACAAAACAATGTTAAAACAAAAACGGAATACATACATAATCCATCCAAATATTTTGACTTGATACAGGACCCAAATATCATTCTTAAACATGTAGATATATTTGACCATGATCAATTTATTTTAGTGAATTACACAGATAAAAAACAAAGGTACTAGTCTCATTGTTCAGCTAATGTTGTTATATCTTCTTTGTCACTGCATATGCACGCTTGGAATTGTACAAAGGTATAGGAGGATTAGGTAAACAGGTTTCATATTTTGTTAAAGATAGTTGCATTTTTATACATAACCCATTATATTGGAATTCAACAATGATAAACAGTAGGTTAGATCAATGGACAGATGAACATCCAGATGCAAAACTCATTGAATATCTAGATTTAGGTCCTAAATATTATGGTTATAAATACATTACAGATGGACAAATACACACTTCATGTAAAGTCAAAAGGATAACATTAGATTTCAACTCATCACAGAAAGTCAATTTTGAAAATATGGTTGAATGTGTGCAAGATAGACAGAATTACAAAATAAACATTGAATACACACACTAAATGTAACAATAACAGACAAGTGACAAGGGAAACACAAACCAAAACATTTCAATCAAAATGTTATGTGATAAATAAATATGATACATGTCCATACGGATATAAGGTATAAATAGCTCACACCTATGATGGCAATGGAACATTTGAATTTCAACCAAGGATCAGACAGGGTGTCTTTTAGAAAACAAGATCTCACTTAAGGCATTACTATCATATGCTTCTCAACTTAGTACTCCTAGTCACCAAACAATAACAAAAGATGTTATTCAAAACCAATTAGAAAAAACAGAAATGTATATTGAATTTTGTAATGCATTATACATGATGAGTGGTTTTTACAAAGACAATTTACAAAATATTTATACAAGAGTTATGTGGGAATTTATTATTTATGATGAACAAATCGTAGATTATTTATATAAACAATATGCGCCACAAACTGATCAAAGAATATATTGTTCAGAAACCATATATTGAGTTAAAAGCACCTTTATGGAAAATTCCCAACAAGCAGTATAAGGAAATCATGGAAGAATGTAGTATATACGTTAGTGATAGAAAACTTTTTCACAAAAAACAATTATGTCATCAAGTGAATGTTTATTGTTTTAGCATCCCTATAATATTTTCATCTCAGGACCTAGTGGTTCAGGGAAAACAGAATTTGTTAAAAAACTGATTGGTATGAAGCATGATTTATTTCAAATTGTCCCTCAAAAATCACTTGGTGTTAAAAAGAATAGCAAAAGACATTTAAAGAAAGTGAAGACACCAAATTCATTGAAGGTATTCCTGACGATGAATTTGACATTGAGAATGATCAGTATACCACATCTTGTAGTTTTTGATGCTATGCTAGGAGATAAAGATGAAGAAATTTATGGTTTATTCATAATGGACATCATTGAAATGCAAGTGTTATTTACATAACTCAGAACATGTTTCAACACTCTAAATCTAGTTGTCCCATACAGTTAAAACTAGAAGTCCTGTCATGAAATGCGCGAAAATAACACGTTGATATGTGCGTTAATATACGCGTTATGGCCATAGTAAAGCTATCAAATTCTGTACATATGGCCCGTGCACAAGCAATGTTTCAGCCAATGGACCTCCGGGTAACCCGGAGGTCCATTGGCAGAAACATTGCATGTGTTTGCTATGAGTAATCAGGGGAGCCTGCCGTGAATTGAAGGCCATTAGATATGGCAATTGCGCGCAATTCCAACGCGCAATTAAGTCTAGATGAGCGCATTATTCGTGACAGGACTTCTAGTTTTAACTGTATGTGCTTTATGAGAAAACTTTGTTACAGTATGGTAACTTTCTATGGGTGGGCAATATTTCCAAGGACGCAGTAATATTAGGTTCTAAACACTGATTATAGGAATAATCATCAAAAATTTAATTAATGAAGTTTAAATGCACATTATATGATCTTATTTCAAAATACAAGAGATAAAAGATAAATTAAAGTATTGGCAAATCAACTTCAATTACCGCATTCAGCATATCAAGATGCAATGAGTGTCAATCATGGTTATTTATTAATTGATTTTCATCCTAGAATTCCTCATTCATTGAGATGAAGAACTGATAATATAATAATAACACTTTGGCCAGCCGCTGATTTGTCGCGGTTCTCGGACGAGAAGGCCATGGTTACCCCTGTACTCCCAACTGCCTCCCTATTCCCACGCTTCTCCTCTCCTCCCAACACTCGGAGACGAACTGCTTGATGATATCCCTTGTCCCATTCTTCCCAATCTCTCCGATTAGCATATTAACCCTCTCCTTTGAGTCTCCCCAACCACATGTCCTTCGTTCTCCCATCCCACTTCCCCATTTGACTCCCAGTGAATCTCATTCTTTTAGACTGACACTTTGGGCATTCTACAAGAAAGTGTTCCAGAGACTCCACCATGTCCAGGTTACACATCTGGCACTCCCTTTCACCGTCTTTCCCAATTTTTCCCCACAGCTCCAGGGATCGCGACCTCAGCTTGAACAACAGTGACCCCCCAAGGTGCCATCAAGGTACTCTTCAAAACCTGGCTTCTCTTTATCACGCAGGCCACCCAAAGACCTTTTTGATTTGACCCCCTCTCGCCAATTACGGTTACAATCCTTCATGGCCCTATCTCTGACGATTTTTTACCCTGGTTTGCCCCAACGTCCAGGTCAGAGATCTCCAATGAGTAGTTCTCTACTAGGTCCCTCACTTGGACCATCCACCCCGTTTTGATATTTGAGTTGAAAATTCTCAGGAACATTACTTTACACCATCGGCTGTCGGGGAGATTTACCAAATAATTAAGATAACCGAGCTTCAACAGGTCTATCCTGTCCTTGATCCTCATCCACCCAAGCTCACCCCTGATTGTTTCTACCGCTGCGGCATTACTCGACCCCGTTATCTATCGGCCTGCATCGTTCTGTAGGATTTCCAAGCTCTTTAAGGCCGTCTGGTTTAGGGGTACCACTTCCGTACCGTATGTTATACTTGGCAGCCCCACCATTTCCCAAATGGTTTTCCCCACGAAAACCTTATTTAAACTGTTTCTCCCTATCTGTTTTATTTGGTTAAGGATTCGCCTCCCCTTCAGAATCAATTTGTTTGTGTGGTTCTGGTAGATGCCTCTTCCTGTAATGTTTATATTTACCCCCAAATACTCGTAATCACCTGTCTCTCCCACACTGAGAAGTTTGCTGCTCCCTTCCGGAATGCAGAACTCACCCACTCTCCACCTTCGAGTGGGGTCCACTTTGCGGTCCACAGGTATAACTTTGCTCTTGCTTTCATTAAGTTCGAGTCTCCATTTGCTCCCATATTTCCCAACAATTCCCAGCATTTTCGTTAGCCCCTCTTCGCTTTCTCACACTAGAACCATATCGTCTGCAAAAAATAGCTCTGGGATCTTCAAATCCCCAACTGCTACCCCCTCCTCGCTACGCAGGAGTTCATCTCCTAAACCTTTGATGTACAATGCAAACAGGATTGGCGAAAGGATACACCCCTGTTTTAGGCCTATCTCCATAGGCACACGTTTCGTTGTAATGTTTCCCAGGCTAAGTTCACTCTGTACATCTTTATATAATGCTTTCATAATTCCAACAAACTCGTCTCCTAAGCCCATAGCCTCCAGTCTGCGCCACATACCTTCACTCCATACTCTATCGTATGCCTTTTGATATCCAAAAAGGCCATAAACATCTTTTTCTTTTTTGCTTTCGCGGATTCTATCATTTGGGATAGTGTGAAAAGATGGTCAGTAACTCTCCTTCCCTTCCTGAAGCCATTCTGGATTTCTCCCAAAAAACCCTTCTCCTGAATCACCTCCTCTAGTCTCCCAAACATGACTACAGAAAACCTTTCCAATGTTGCTATTGACAGAGATCCCTCGATAGTTATCCAAGACGTCTTTTCCCCCTTTTTGTGAATAAATGTCACTTTACTTTCTCTCCACTCCTTTTTGGGATCTCCTGATTTTCTATGGCTAGATTGAATAGGGCAGTTAGGCTTTCCACGAGTTCCTCTCCCCCTTTTTGATAAACTCGTTAGGAATTTCATCCGCTCCTCCCGCTTTTCCATCCTTAATTTTGATATCACCTTTCGCACCTCCTCCGTTTTAATTTCGCTGCACACGAAGCTCGATAGGTTTTCCTCGACCTGATTCGGACACTCTGGTGGGCTCCCCATGCCCCATCGCTTATCGTTTACCTCTTCCCAGTGCTTGACCGGTTCTGATGCGACTTGATCTTGCTCGTCTGTAACTCTGCCATCTACTTTAATACTCTGTGGGTTACTTCCTTTGTTACGTTTATTCACCCATTTCCAAAATACGTTCGAACTCGACCCCCCCTGTCGTTCTTATCGTCCTAATAAGACTGCTATTTCGTACTCTCCGATTATCGTCTTTAATCTTATTTACTTTATTTCGTGCTTGGTGGTATTCTTCCTTAGCAACTGTGGCCTCATTGCTTTCCGCCCCCTTAAGTTTTCTACTTCTCCTGTATGCAGCACATTTAGCTTTTCTTCCCTTTGTGGCCCTTTTCAGTTCTTCGTTTACTCTGTACCCAAGTTCCCGTGTTGGCACCCTGACTTTTCCTACACTTTCCTTTCCTGCCTCCACCAGGCTCGCAACTATGACGTCGGCCATCTTCTGGACACTGCCCCTCTTGGGTACGGTTGCAAGCTTTGGTTTCAGTTTTTCATTGAACTTCGCCCAGTCAGCATCTTTTTTGAGTTCCCAAATCTCCTTAGAGCTTCCTTTGCTTTTTACTATAGTTTTGGCCCTGATCGTCACTGTAATCAAGTTGTGATCACTATCCACCTCCATTTTACCCTAATCATCCACTTCTACCCCTATCACCTCCCTCCATAAATTAATATCCGTGAGGATGTAGTCGATTATTGATTTTCTGTCGTTCCTCTCCCAGGTCCATTTCCCCTTACACCTCGCGTCCCTGTTCAGAATCTTCAGACCGAGCTCGTTTGTGAAGTTCAACCGCATCCTTCCATTCCTGTTGACTTTATTGTCCCCACCCTCTATGCCTTCTTCATCATTACCTATGTGTCCTTTAAAGTCACCCATCAGAATTATACCGAGCCCCTTGTTTTGTAGTTCGGTGATATTGGACCTTATTGTTGAGTATATCGAATCATTCCATTTGGGTTTGCTTCCCTCCACCGCACAATACACAACCCCAAGGGCAATACTTTTGTTTTTCTGCCTGATCCTTACCCATCCAATTTCTTTCGATACCTCAGCCGGGGTGCTGATGTTTTCCAGGTCTGTGATCAGCAATGGTTTTAAATCCTCTTTAATGTACATGCCCACCCCTCCCCCTTTTTTCTGGCCTTCCGTTCGCCCTACACCTATCCATACGTAACTCCTTACTTGGTCCACCAGTTCCTTGTGTCTTACCCACGTTTCGCTTAAGCCCATGACGTCAAACTCCTCTGTCTCAATCAATGTAGCAATTTCACTATTTTTCACCCATGGGTAACACAAGATGAACGTGGACGTATCATTTATACAGAACTATAAAAAGGGTAGTGTTATAATATTTGTGTTAGTTGTTCAAATTCTGTACATATGGCCTGTACACAAGCAATGTTTCAGCCAATGGACCTCCGGGTAACCCGGAGGTCCATTGGCAGAAACATTGCATGTGTTTGCTATGAGTAATCAGGGGAGCCTGCCGTGAATTGGATGTCATTAGATATGGCAATTGCGCGCAATTCCAACGCGCAATTAAGTGTAGATGAGCGCACCATTCGTGACAGGACTTCTAGTTTTAACTGTACTCATTACCAACAATGAGAATGATCAGTATACCACATCTTGTAGTTTTTGATGCTATGCTAGGAGATAAAGATGAAGAAATTTATGGTTTATTCATAAAGGACATCATTGAAATGCAAGTGTTATTTACATAACTCAGAACATGTTTCAGCAATCTAAATCTAGTTGTCCCATAAGTTTAGATGCACATTTTGTGATTGTATTTCAAAATACAAGAGATAAAGGATATATTAAAGTATTGGCAAATCAACTTCAATTACCGCATTCAGCTTATCAACTTGCAATGAGTGTCAATCATGGTTATTTATTAATTGATTTTCATCCTAGAACTCCTCATTCACTGAGATGAAGGACTAATATTTTTCATACATGGGTAACACAAGATGAACGTGTACCTATCATTTAAACAGAATTATAAAAAGGATAGTGTTATAATATTTGTGTTAGTTGTTTCAAATCTGTCAATGAGTACACACCATATGGTATCTTTCATACATCCTTTGGGAAAACTTAGCCATCAGACCAATCCATTTGAAAGAGAAAAATTACTTAAGAAAGAATTTTAAAAATTCTGAAAATCGTTTACATTAGCAAGTAGAATCATACTTAATAAGAAAATTAAATTGCCAAAACAAACTTTAACCTATATGGATAAACATAAACAAGATCTTGAAAAACTTGCAAATCTGAGAGTAGATCATGAAACAAAAAGAAAAACAACATTATTTTAAAACCTGGTGGTGGTGGGTTTTTTGGTGGTGTTATTGTTCGTAATTTAATTCGAAGGGATGGTTATAAAACCACAAGAAACTTTCAATCGTCATTTAAGAAGAAAACACATATGAAAAGAAAGTGTCCTAAAAAACATCAAATAATTCATCAAGTTATAGAGAGATAAAAATCAACGAAAGGTAGGACCTAAATACATGTACACAAATTTTGGAATCATACCTTATAATTCTCAAACTACCAAGCACACAAAAACGAAAGCATCACTTGTGAAAAATTTACAAAGCCCTGAAAAAGAATTGTGGTTAGTGTTATTATGTAGTTCTTTAGGCTATATTCTTCCAAGTCCAGGTTTAAAATATTTGAAACAACCGCAAGATAAGAAAAATGAATTTTTTTTATGTAACACTTCTGAGTGATAGTTGTATGAATATGTTTCTAAATAATACATGATGTTGTTTTCAAACATAATTACCTAAATCCATTCATCTTGATAAAGAACGATGGGAAGTTGAAGTAGTTTGACCTTCAGAGGCAAAGGATATTACAGACGAAGACTCTGGTGTTAAAATGATTTTGACAAATAGCAAAATATCGACGTGTATCAATAAAACACCCCTGAAACATACGATTCACAAAGGTATTGCTGTTGTTGAATTAAATCTTTTACCATATGCTTATGCAAATGACTGTCATGTCATAGCTGCAATGCAAACAAAAATTCATGAAAAACTTGTAGATATATTTCAAATATTTGAGGTATCATTTCATGTTGGATATTCACTTCACAAAGGCCATGTAAAAATAGTAGGAAATAGTATTGGAAAAGTGGGTATTGAAATGTCAGAAAGTTTATTGCAAAAACTGGGATGTGAAAATATTATTCCTGTCATTTTCCCTACCACAGGAAGAGATGCACTTAAATAGTACGTAGATTTTCATATTGATTTCAATCAACTTTTTATTTATTTGGATATCGACGATTGTACGTTTTAGGTGACACTGAAGCACCTATTTGATGAGTAATTCCTCTTGACTCACAAAAAGAATGTCAACACGTTCACAAAGAGTTTGATAACGTACATTACGTACGAGTACCAATATCTTATTTTGATCAGATTAGTATAAATATAAATGGAAACACTGGTAAACCTATTCAGTTTGTCAGTGGTAAGACTGTTGTTGCATTTTAGAGAGCTGAACAAATTACATTTATAACATGATGCCCTTATATCAAGGTATACCACGTCAATATGGAATGGATTAGGTTCTATCTTTCGTACAGTATTGAGAACAGCTGCACCATTTGTAAAACCCAAATCCAAAAATGGATTTCAAACTTTAGAGAGAAAATGTTTGAAACATGGTATACAGATGACAAACGAACTTTTAGGAAAACGTAAAGCACCTAAGGAAATTTTATTCTTTCATGGAAAAGTTCTTCTGAAATCAATAGGAGCATCTTTTTTAGGTATAAAAAGACGAAAACGAAAAACAGTAAGTAATTCTAAGAAAGTTTCCCAATGAGGAAAGATGTGTAGAACTCCTGTAAAACGAAATTCAAGACCACTTAATATATTTGATTAAAATCATGTTGTTATAATTATAGATCATGGGAACTATTTGGAAGTAGTTTTGATCCAGACAATGTTTCACCAACATCAAGTGGTATAGAAAATATTGGTGAAATTAAACAATTTCCAATAGCATCATGAAACAACTCTTCATCAATAGAATTTTTAATTTTCAGACAAACAACCAAGTGGTTAGATCTTGCAGCTTCTACACTTGAAGTTCAGTTTAAAATTACAAAACAAGATGGGGGTGTTTTGGCTCCAGATACACAAATTGCTCCCATTAATATGTTTTTCATAGAATGTTTAGCACAATTGATGTCACATTGAAAGGCAATCTTATCACCACAAATACAGATCGTTATCCTTATAGAGAATTTTTGGACAATTTTCTTAGTTATTCAAGAGATGGTCAGATTACACATTATATGATAAAATAGAGAGTAATCCCTGGACTGGACTGGTTACGTGAAATAATTCATTCAAGACGAGGGACTATATTGCATCCGCGCACTCGTGTTTGTACAACGTCCCTCACCTCTCAGGAATTATTTCACGTAATCAGTCCAGTCAAGCGATTACTCTCTATTTTATCATGTAATGTGTAATCCGACCATATGCCTAATGTACCTGCCGAAACCGACAGGCGCTGTTAAAAAAATAAACAATTAGTTTTCTCAATTTTTACTCGAAATCACGGTTCACGATCTCTCGCTGGAACGAGCTCATCATGCTCCTTCCAATTACAGTCATACCCATTGCTTTCGAGGCGATGGTTTTCAGTTATTCTGGAAATTCTCGAACGAATATCACCTGCTAGTAAAACCGCGGAGATTAATTTCATTCTCACTCACAATGTTACGACGTCAGGTTAAATTCTGCCATTATATATTTAATAATAATTCTACGGCCTTCCGTTGATTTTCTGGGGTCCTCTAACGAGAAAGCCTTTAACCCAGTGCCCCTGTGATATTCCCCCACCCCCTAGCATTCAGTGAAAACCTGTTTCATAATCCTTCATTGGAGTTTTCTCGATGTCCCCAACTATAAAAAACCTATTTTCCTCATGTTGTTCCTCATCCAATTATCCTTCAAATGTTTCCAACCCATGTGGCCATTAGTTTCCCAAAGAGTCTTGTTTACTAAGCAACTATTGGGGGTATTCTAAAATGAAAGTGACTTGGATCACACTTTAAACAGCAATGACACCCCCCCCCCCCCCCCCCACACACACACACACACTCTCCCCAAACGAACCAACCAGGTACTCAACAAAAACTGCCGGATCGTTTTTTTATATTACCCATCTGAAGAACTATTGGTCCTATTTCCAGCTCGCCAGTTTCTATTACAATCCTCAAGCACCTATTCCCTTATAAAGCTACGCCCCCTGCTTCAATCCCCCTTGTAGATTTTCAGTTTCTATTTATTAGACACGTTAATGGCGCTATTTCAGAAATTGATTATTTGATTGAGATTGTGTGATAAATAATAATAAAGTTAATCCCCAGTTGGCCACAGACAGCAACAGATCTGTTATTACGTCGAGATCAGGCTCCTGCCAAGCTATGTGTGTTACAGATCCATCAGTGACAATTATCGTACTTGGAAGAAATTTACAGGAAAGTTAGCTCCCCATAATGTTCTAAAGTTGTCAGTAAATTTAACATTAACACTAAGGGTATCGGAAATTCGTATAGAAACGGAAATTTCGAATTGTTAAGTTAACGGAGCTGCATCATCAATGAGCGCATCATTTCACAAACAGCAGACATTTTTCTGTCGAGAAGAATAGAAATTCAGAAGCTGTCTTTTTACAATTTACAAACTAATGACACCATCGGAAAGAGCGTGCAAAAGTTATGTATATACCAAAGGTATATACCATTAAATCAATTAGGAACGGTGGCATCCTGAGGTTTAAAGAGTTTTAGAGCATCAAACTTGGATCACACGGCATTCTGATGACGTCAATATGAATTAGTTGGTAGCAAGAAACTGATACGATATGCATAACGTCATAATAACGTTATAAATTATGACGTCACGTGGGTAGGGTAGGATACATCCGTCTCTCCCTGCTATCTCACCCTGGACAGACGTATATTACACATGCAGTGGGGGGAGAAAGTTACTTAATTGCTTTTTATTAGCTTACCATAAAAGCCAAAGGCAAGTTTTCTTTCGTTACTTTAATAACGAAAACAACAGATAGCTCCATGAGCTGTCTGTTGTTTTCGTTTATGAAAAGTAACAAAAAAGAAACTTCGCTCTATGCTCTACTGATGTCATAGGCGTTTTTCAACAATCACAAGCTTCTTAATTGGACCTTCCTCGCCCGTCTAATAATTTTAGGGAAGATAATTTTATCGAAAGTCGATTTTCATGACGAGATAAGCCAGGGATGTGTGGTCCCAAGCAATTCGAGTTACAGATTTATGTTCACGTTGAAAAGCGCAGGAACTCAAACTAATATATTGAGTTGACTAAATTCCTAATTAACCCTTTACCTAACATGAAAAGAAGACGACACTTGCAAAAACAGTTCTTGAATAACTGTTTTTCATTTTTTGTGCCCAAAACATAGGTTATGACCCCACATTGGAACGAGCTCGACGGGCTCGTTCCAAAGAGGGGTCATAACCTATGTTTTTGAGACAAAAATGAAAATATAATGAAAATTAATTGGCGATTTTTGAGAATAGCGCTGGCCGGTTTTGGTCATTACGTTAGGTAAAGGCTTAAGTAAATCATGAAAACATGAATGCAGAAAATGTCCATATTTCCAAATAGTGAAATTATTTCCGTTTATTAATTGACCAACAGAATCACCCTGTTTCCATATAATTCTACTATACCTGTGCTTTCGCTTGTGTATGGAATAACGAAATAAAGCGTTTTAGCCTTTATATATGTCAGAATAAATTATGATTTGTGCTTGGAGTTGAGGGTGTGCGGTGCCACACAGTGTTAACGGCACTGAACTTCAAACCGAAAGGTTCACAGTTCGATCCCCACCTGGGTAACTGCGTTGTGTCCTTGGGTACGGTATTCAATCCCGATTGTCCATGGTGGTGCTATGTACGAAGGCGTACTGAACGTCAGCGGTGCAGGTGTCTTCAAGCTATGCTAACCCTGTTTGTGCGAAGTTAGTACGTTGGAGAGTCTGGCAGTTGCTCGTCGCTGTTATGTGGTTCTCTGAAGTTATTCCGGCTTCCTTCACCCTCGAAACTCACCGACACAAGGTTACCATGAATGTCGAAAGTGTCGTTAAACCCGAATAATAAATCACCGAATACAGTTTCGACTTAATATAATTTACTGTGTAAGACTGATTTGAACCATGCTGTCAAACAATGGAAATGTGTTGAACAGGCTGAACGATTCGTTGCATCAAAATTGTACTCATCGATTTTGTGTTTAAATTTAACATTGGGCTAAGGGAATTATTACCTTTGTTTTTAGCAAGGAACACGTTAGAACCATCACATGGATTAGATATTACAAAGTGGGGAGAAAATCACCATTCTGTCGCAACGTTTGTCCACTTCCTTTGTGCAAAACCTATAAATACAATGATAATACAATTCTTGTATTTTCCTATGGGTTTGATCGCGCTATGAATCCGAAGAATCGGTAATGGTAAAGGTTTATTACCTTTATACCAATTCCCATAATACCAATTTCCTTCCAACCAATTCCCATAATACCAATTTCCTTCCAACAAATTCCCATAATACAAATTTCCTTCCAACCAATTACCAAAATACCAATTCTCTTCGCACCAAGTTCCAGAATACCAATCCTCTTCCAACCAATTCCCATAATACCTATTTCCGTCCAAACAATTTCCATAATACCAATTTCCTTGCAACCAATCACCAAAATACCAATTATCTTCGCACCGAGTTCCAAAATACCAATCCCCCTCCAATCAATTCCCATAATAACAATTTCCTTCCAAACAATTCCCATAATACCAATTTCCTTCTATCCAATTACCAAAATACCAATTCTCTTTGCACCAAGTTCCAACAGACCAACCCCTTCCAACCAATTCCCATAATAGCAATTTCCTTCCAACAAATTCCAATAATACAAATTTCCTTCCAACCAATTATCAAAATACCAATTCTCTTCGCACCAAGTTCCAAAATACCAATCCTCTTCCAACCAATTCCCATAATACCTATTTCCGTCCAAACAATTCCCATAATACCAACTTCCTTCCAACCAATCACCAAAATACCAATTATCTTCGAACCGAGTTCCAAAATACCAATCCCCCTCCAATCAATTCCCATAATACCAAATTCCTTCCAACCAATTCCCAAAATACCAATTTCCTTCTAATCAATTACCAAAATACCAATTCTCTTTGCACCAAGTTCCAACAGACCAACCCCTTCCAACCAATTCCCATAATACCAATTTCCTTCCAACCAATTTCCATAATACCAATTTCCTTCCAACCAATTGCCAAAGTACCAATTCTCTGTACCAAGTTCCAAAATACCAATCCTCTTCCAACCAATTCCCATAATACCTATTTCCGTCCAACCAATTCCCATAATACCAATTTCCTTCCAAACAATTACCAAAATACCAATTCTCTTCGCACCGAGTTCCAAAATACCAATCCCCTTCCAATCAATTCCCACAATACCAACTTCCTTCCAACCAATTCCCATAATACCAATTTCCTTCTAACCAATTACCAAAATACCAATTCTCTTCGCACCAAGTTCCAACAGACCAATCCCTTCCAACCAATTCCCATAATACCAATTTCCTTCCAATCAATTACCAAAGTACCAATTTTCTTTGCATCGAGTTCCAAAATACCAATCTCCTTCCAACCAATTACCAGAACACCAATTGCAGTAATATCAATAACACCGATTCCCAAAATAAAAATTATCTTCCTACCAAAATACAGGCCTGGCATTCTGAAAAATTCAGGAGGGCAAAAAATCGCGCTCCTCAATCAGCTCAGGAGAGCAATTAGCTTTACACAGCATTTTAAGTATCCAGTTGAACAAACTCATTGAAACTGAAACCAACAGACTACATCAGTGATTTTATTAACTTTACTAAGGTAAAGCAAAATCTCTTAGACATCTAGATGTCTCACTCAACAACCGAACACACACTTGACAAGACCTGTGTGTGTACCCAGACCTGTTGTCCAAGAAAGTCATACGCCTACCACTACCACCTTCAACCCCCCAAGGGGGTTGAAGGTGGTAGTGGTAGGCGTATGACTTTCTTGGACAACAGGTCTGCTTGAATCAACAGTCACATCCTGGTGCAAATGCTTCAAGTGACAGGATAGTAGTAATGGTAGTATATTATAGTGTCAATATTCCTTGAATAATTACCCCTCAAACTGTGATGTCAGTTGTTGAACTTGAAACTGACAGAAAAAAAATATTGCTGTGATCCATTTTACTTCAAATGATTGCAACTGTGTTTGGGTATGGTTGCAGCCATTACCTTTTACCACTAAACCACTTTCAAAATGAAATTACGTGATGTTATGCGACTTCGAAGTTAAATTACATATTTGCTTTACAACAAAAATTTAATGTGAGCATAATGCATGTAATCTCAATCATCCCAGACCAAAATATTTAGGAGGGCAATTTTTCGCTCTCCTTAATTCTTTCAGGAGGGCAGTAAGGAGAGCTAAAAACTCGCTCTCCTGAAATTGCCAAGCCTGAAAATACCAAATATCATAATACCATAATATCAGCTACGACTTTACCAATGCTTTGTTTTTTAACTATTTTTGGAACAGCAATATGTGGTATTGCAAATTCTGTATATAATCGTTATTCTATTTTTTAAGTATTTCTTCTGTTTTACATTTTAGCTTCTGTATTATGGTTGTTTTTCATCTGTTACTGATCACACAAGGGCATTGTTTTATTGTTGTCAGCAACATCCTTTGATGTTTGAAACTCCTGTTGAAAATACAAAATTGTGATGTTTCTATGGGTTGTTTAATTGGGTTTTTTCCCCAATCAAGCTGAGGAATCACTCAACCGCAGTTCACCGTGCAAATAACAATGTAGAAGGGTGGCACAAAAAAATGAATAGGATTGTTTACAGTTTGACAATCTTAATTAATGTGACAGGTACAGTAATTATAACGATAACAATATAATAAAAATAACCCCAATATATGCACCCGACCCAAGCGACCTATATGTCACCTATTGCTCTAATCTTCATTGGGCATGCCCAATATTGGCGGAAGAGTAAATAATGTCATGTCTTGCTATTCATATAGGTCAACGTGAGATAAATGAGCCCGAAGAGTGGAACAAACAATATCCCCAAGCCACCGTCCGGATAGCGATAGCTTGAGATAGTGATTGTTTAACAGTTCGATTTCACGGCGGACTACACAACCATACGCATCAAAAGACTAGTTACGAATAAAACATGAATGCATGCACCAGACTGGACGACTTATATACAGCTTAAACATAATGGCTAACAGTATGAACTCACAGTGGACTACACTGCAAAAAATATAGGTTATCTTTAGAACCAAAACTGGTTCTAATCTTGTCACTGAGATGGAACCAGTATTTTGGGAAATGGTTGGTCTGCCAAGTATAACATACGGTACGGAAGTTGTACACCTAAACCACACAGCTGTTAAGAGCTAGGAAATCCTGCAGAACGATGCAGGCCGATGGATAACAGGCTCGAGTAATGCCGCAGCGCTAGAAGCGATCAGGGGTGAGCTTGGGTGGATGAGGATCAAGAACAGGATAGACCTATTGAAACTCGGTTATCTTAATTATTTGGTAAATCTCCCCGATAGCCGATGGTGTAAAGTAATGTTCCTGAGAACTTTCAACTCAAATACCAAGACGGGGTGGATGGTCCAAGTGAGGGAGCTAGTAGAAAACTACTCATTGGAGATCTCGGACCTTGACGTTGGGGCAAACCAGGGCAAAAAGATCGTCAGAGAAAGGGTCATGGAGGATCGTAACCGTAATTGGCGAGAGGGGGTCAAATCAAAGAAATCTTTGGGTGGCCTGCGTGATAAAGAGAAGCCTGGTTTTGAAGAGTACCTTGATGGCACCTTTGGGGGGTCACTGTTGTTCAAGCTGAGGACGCGGTCCCTGGAGCTGAAGGGAAAAATTGGGAAACACAGTGAAAAGGAGTGCCAGATGTGTAACTTGGGCGTGGTGGAGACCCTGGAACACTTTCTTATAGAATGCCCAAAATATCAGTCAAAAAGAACAAGATTCACTGGGAGTATAATGGGTAAGTGGGATGGGAGAATGAAGGACATGTGGTTAGGGGGCGACTCAAAGGAGAGGGTTAATATACTGATCGAAGAGATTGTGAAGAATTGGGCAAGGGATGTCATCAAGCAGTTCGTCTGCGAGTGTTGGGAGGAGAGAAGAAGCGCGGGAATAGGGAGGCAGTTGGTAGAACATGGGTAACCAAGGCCTTCTCATACGAGAACCGCGACCAATCAGCGGCCGGTCGAAGTGTTATTATTATTATTATTTATTTCAAATCAAATAAATTTACCAAGATTAGCATTCAATTTTAACAGAATATTTCATGAACTGAAGTAGATTCAGCAGTAAAGCAGGAGCTTTTTCAACGCAGTCGTCAAACATTTTTAAACAACGGAGATATGAACTGTTGGCATATGGAACCAGTTTTGGTTCTGTATAGAACCAACACTGGTTCGATATGCCAACTGTTCATCTCTCCGTTGCTTAATAATGATTTGAAACAACCTTGTATAAGCTCTAAACTTACGACTAAAACCCCTTCAATTTATGTTTAATTCTGTTAATATTGAATGTTAATCTTTATAAATTTATTTGATTTGAAATAAATACTGTTTAAACAGAACTGGTTCCATCTCAGGGACAAGATTAGAACCAGTTTTGGTTCTAAATGAGAACCTATATTTTTTGCAGTGTAGTCCACTGTGAGTTCATACATATTTTGCAGTGTACTCCACCATATACGATGCCAAATAGATACTCAAGGTGAGCTACTACAATTAAGAAATGTTGGAAAATGGCATAAGAGTACTCAATTTGACAGTTCTTATTAGCTTTACGATTTTTCATCCTTTTCGTTTTGATGAGAGTTTTAAAGAGGAAATTACTTAATATTGTCTTAAAAAAAGAAGAATGTAGAAAAACCCAAAAGTCACCATGATGAGCTGAATTTAAATGTTATGGTATACATGTAAGAGTACACAATTTGACAGTTCTAATTATCTTTAACATTTTTCTATCTTGTCGTTTTGACGACAGTTTTAAGTGGACAATTATTAAAAATTGTTCTCATAAAGATGAACGTAGAAAAATCCAATAACCCCAAGAAAAGGAGAAGGGTAAGTAAGTAAAGTTTATTCAACAGAATATTATAGTACAATAATTGTGAAAATTTGTACATGTATTTAATTCTAATGATATTCTGTTAGGAGAAAAGCATGGCCAGATTGGCCGTCTACCTGCTGTCTCCAATAACGTAAACATAAATGTGTTGAGAATGTGTCAGAAGAAGCTCACTGGTTCTATAGAAATTAATTATAATAACAATGTTGAACTCTAAACAGTTCCTTATATGCAACGGGATGGTGAAATAAGAATAATGGGATTGGGGTAATGGGATAGAAGAATAAATGGGTAGATGGAATACAAATAGATCAATAAATAAGTCAAGGAAGACACCTGACCTTATCATTGATCCAGCATTCATTGACGTCTACAATCGTTACAGTAGGGATTATTGCATGTTACGCTTGAGGAGTATGAATTTAAAATTGTCATGAAAAGTTTCTTCTTGAATTATCCTCTAGTGGGAGTTTCTCTTAAAGTTCTATCGAGCTCATTCCATACTTTCGGAAAAGCGTACTTTGGTAACTGAGCCGAAAAATTGGTCCTTGGTTTACCACACTGCAACAGGCCTACTTGCCTTGTTTCCATGCCCGTTGGATATATATTAACATTAAAGAGGTTTTCAAACGTTTTTGGTAAATTAGAGTGGTGCCAGTCAAACATAAATAAGGATACATTCAACTTGTAGAGGGCTTTCAGTTTTAATATTCTACACTTTTTAAACAGCGGATCAGTGTGGCAATTATATTTTTTATTATTAATCAGGCGGATTGCTCGCTTTTGAAGTGAGAATAATCTGGGAGCGGCATTACTATGACCCCATATTTCGATTCCGTATTGCAGGTGACTGTGTATTAGTGAAAAGTACAGAGTTTTAAGGGCAGAGTATGGTAGGATATGTTTTGCCTTGTTCATTACGTAAAGTGCTCTCGATACGTTGGTACATATATTAGAGATGCGAAACTTATATTTAAGGTTTTTGTCCAGGTATATGCCAAGAAACTTTATCACGGACTCGCCATTTGTGTCCGCCAACGCGATTTCTTGGTTGTAGACACTCAGACGTCTATCATTTGTATTGTATATTTTATTTGGTGGGCTGAACAGCATATACCTAGTTTTTTGGGCATTCAAAACAAGGTGGTTTGCAGCGCACCAATCTGTTAACTTAGAAATCTCGCGGTTCGCAACATTGAAAAGCGATTCAAGACAATAGTGAGAAGTACGAACTGTAGTGTCATCAGCAAAGGTCAAGAGATCTAGCTGTCTGGCAGCACTAAAATCGTTTACATCAATTAAAAAAAGAAAAGGGCCTAAGAGGTTGATCCTTGCGGAACACCACACTCAGGAATCAGTAATTTGTATAAATATACTTTCATTATAGTTGTACCCAAAATAAGCTTTGTCGAAGCCAATGAATCCACAAATAATAACAGTACATGAATTCTGAAGGACTACTAGCAGTTGTTGATGGGCTGAGGAGAATACGTTCATTACAGTTGTACCCAAAATAAGTTTGTCGGAGCCAATGAATCAACATATAGCAACAGTACCTGTAATTTGTATAAATATACTCTAAGTACAGCTATTGTGGGTGGGGGTGGGGGTGGGGTAAAGTTGCGGACAACACAATCTCACCCTCCACAAACAAATATAGGGACCAAAAATTTACCTGTAATTTGTATAAATATACTCTAAGTACAGCTGTACCCAAAATCGGTCACGTTAAGTGGCAAGCCAGTGAATCCACATGTAGCAACAGTGCAGGGCCACTTCACAGGAGTCACTAGTTGCTGGTGGGGTTGCCGATGGCGAAGTTGTGGCTAATACAACCTCACCCTCCACAGCCACATCGGGAACCAGTAATTTGTATAAATATACTTTCATTACAGTTGGACCCAAAATAAGTTTTGTCAGAGCCAATGAATCCATAAATAACAACAGTACATGAATACTGAGGGACAACTAGCAGTTGCTGATGGGGCTGAGGAATATATGTTCATTACAGTTGTACCCAAAATAAGTTTGAAGGAGCCAATGAATCAACACATAGCAACAGTACATGATTACTGAAGGACCCCCGAAGGACAACTAGCAGTTGTTGATGGGACTGACGAATATATTTTCATTACAGTTGTATCCAAATAAGTTTTGTCGGAGCCAATGAATCCACATATAACAGCAGTACATGATTACTGGAGGACAAGTATCAGTTGTTGATGGGGATGAGGAAGGTGAAATTGTGGCCAGCACAACCTCACTCTCCACAGCCACATCAAAAACCAGCAATAAATATACTCTTTTTACAGTTGTATTCAAAATATTTTTTGTTAAGTCATAGTTATATCTGTTATATCTCTTACTTGCATTGATCAGAGTCCAATTTAGTCTATGTAGCTACTCAAAACATAATTGCATGACTATAACAGCTATGGCTGTAAGTGGTCGGCTATATGAGTAAGATAATCCATACATAGCACAACACAGGACTACTGCAAAGCAATTAACGGTTGTTGATGGGGCTGTGGGGGGGGGGGGGGGGGTCACTGCTGTTAAAATTGCAACAATGACATTCGATTTTTTTTCCCTTTTATGGAACTTCACACTTCATACTTACTCAATATACAAGAAACTTACACATGTTCATCACATATGTCACTGGTGAGTAGAAATTGGTCAAAGTGTCTACTCTGTTAATTATTTCCATTGTCTCCCTCCCCTTTCCATTACATCCAAGATCGCTCGAACACCAACAACACGGATTCTGGTTTTGGAGCCCTTCTCTGTCCTCAACTTGTAGGCTATGCCTGAGAGCCTTCCTCTTTCCTTCTTCAGAACAGGCGGTAAATCAGTCCGTACAGATTTCCTGGTACCCCTCAATGATGTAGTTGCATTAAGTATGGTCTGTTTGTCCCTGTCATTACCCAGTCTCACTATGATAAGCTTTGGAGGTGGAGGCTGCTTATTCAAGAAATTAGTGGATGGCAATCTATGTGCATTGGCAATTCTTCCCACGACATTTGCTGCAGTATTCCCTTCCACTTGGAGGTCTTTGGTGATGAATTCTTGAACTGTGGTATACACATTCTGATCGTTATTTCACCATAAATAAGGAGATTGTACTTTCTATCGTGAATCTCTGACAAAATCAATTTTTCCTCCAATTCTTTGATTTTGGCCTGATATTCCAGCCTCAAGTCAGGAATGGAAACATTCTCAAGAGTCTCCAGCTTTTGGGCATTGTAATCAACGCTCCGCACAAGATCGGCATTTTCACTTTTCAGATTTGTTATTGTCTTTGACATTGTGGTCAATTCCATTCTCAAATCAGAGATCTCCTCCCTCATACTTATAAATTCTGTTTTGAAGGATTGTTCGATATCGATAATTAATTTTTTAAAGTCTTTATTGGTGATATCCTTCTCTATTGGCATTTTCACTCCCGGTTTTTTGACACAGGCAAAATATTTTTACAGAAATTTGGTGTCAATTGCACGAAAATATGACACGTAAATATGGAAAAAAAATGTTGCGATCAATATATCCACCCGCTCTCAATCGACAGGAATGAGTAAAAGACACACAAAAGTTTCATTTCTTCTCCCTAATTAACTAAATATTAACTATTCATGATCAACATGGAACACGGCAGAAACCAGCACCAAAACTTAGCAGGTCATTCACAACACCTTCACATCACCGCCATTTTGACTATTACACTTGAGATCACGATATAGCCATAGATGCTACAACTGATGTTGAATACCGATAAATAATAATAATCATACATTACATAATAATACATTACATGAGATTTTATGATTTTAGGTGCAATGATTCTGAATGCTGTAATAATTCTTGGATAACCTGTTTACATGTATTTTTATGACACTATGTCCATTGATATGTCAGTAAGGAGTCTAAGATAAAATTGTTTTTGAAAGACTCGTTTTTATTCATTGCAGTGATATTGATGTTATAGGAGTAATCAGCACTCCAACTTTCTCATTTAGATCAATTATGTTCTGATAATCAGTTTATATTGTACAGTAAGTGGAGAGTGTATTATCACTAAATCACCCGCAGAGTGGGGATTTCAACCCAGCAATAATTGCAAATTTGTTGCAAAGCATAAACAGCACAAGCAAAGTTTCAGCCAATGGACCTCCGGGTTAAACCCGGAGGTCCATTGGCTGAAATATTGCTTGTGTTTTTTGTCGATATGTACAAAATTGGAAAGTTATAACTTGGGTGATAACTCCACTCCGCGGGTGATTTAGTTACAATCCACTCTCCACGTACTGTAAGTACCTCGGAAACAATAATTGGATAATATGGTAATAAAAAGCTTTATCGTTAAAATATTTATTTCGGACTTCAAACATTGAGAGTTGCTTTCTATATTCCAGAATATTGTTGAGTCAGCAGTTAAAAAAAACATTTTTAGACACAAAAATAAATACATGAAAATTGAAGCTTTCTATTCATCTTTGCCATTTTCCATAAGATTTTTTTTGTCCTGGGATGTGATGCAGTTTTGTTTGAGAGGTTTTGTCCTCAGAGGATTTGTCCACCCTTGTATTTCTTGAGGAGATTTATCTTGGGGGTTAGGTCTTCAGGGGTTTTGTTGCGAAGGGTTTTGCCCTACACTCAAATGATTGTTCCCAGTGGACGCGTGTGCTGCTTTCTTTACAATGTGCTGCATCCTCCCAATTTGTCCCATTACATTGTAGGTTGTCTTCACCATCTGTACAGGATGTGAAGAGAATATCCCCCAAACGCTTCAATCAAAAGGAACAACCACGAAATAAGTAAATTACTCATCTGAGCGTAGATAGGGTACTATTAGTAAATTACTCGTCTGAGCAGGGATAGGCTACCATTAGTAAATTACTCACCTGAGCGTGGATAGGCTACTATTAGTAAATTATTCGCCTGAGCAGGGATAGGCTACCATTAGTAAATTACTCACCTGAACGTGGATAGGCTACTATTAGTAAATTACTCACCTGAGCAGGGATAGGCTACCTTTAGCAAATTACATACCTGAGCGTGGATAGGCTACTATTAGTAAAGAACTCGTCTGAGCATGGATAGGCTACCATTAGTAAATTACTCACCTGAGCGTGGATAGGCTACTATTAGTAAATTATTCGCCTGAGCAGGGATAGGCTGCCATCAGTAAATTACTCACCTGAACGTGGATAGGCTACAATTAGAATGTCATCATCAAAGTACTCTTCTGCTTCGATGTATGCCCATCCCCTTTCATGTTTTGCAGTTGTGTCTGATGATTGGTTTTCCGCCATGTACACGTGTTCAGCAACTGCGTCCGGTGTAAGAGTATATCCGCTTCTGTCCTTAATTTCCATCTTCTCAACCGCTGACATAAATATAAAGTATGACATCTCAGTATTTTTCATAGACCAGCGTTATCAAGATACATTAAATAGAGTACCTCTAATGAGTTATGATTTCAGATGAAATTTATTTACAGAGGTCACTAAAATTGATCTAAGCCGATGTTTACCGATGCTCAGATCATTTATAGTGAATGAGGTTCAGAAATGCTATGTCAACGCATGACGAATTTAAGTCTCTTTATATCCCACAATAAATAAATACGTAATTTAACCTTATAGCTAACATAACAGCTAAAATTGGCCACCGTTCTTCACAAAATTCGTCAAATATTTGTTTTCTATTTTATTCAAATTTGGCCTCGAAAATATAGCTTATGGCCTTCGTTGGAACGAGCTCACATAGCTCGTTCCAATGAAGGACCATAAGCTATGTTTTCCAGACTCAAAAACTTGATGTTATTTATGATTTTTTTAAAATGCGGTCTGCTATTCCTATTCGTATCAGGGAAACAGTTAAAGAAACAAAAGAGAAGATAAATTCGATTTCATTTCAGAAACCAAGATTCTCGATTCGACACACATCGTAATTTCCTATCTGTCTACTCAGCATACTTCTATTCACTTAAGGGGCTGTCTGAATAAACGTTGGTCAAATGTTAGGAACTTAGAACTTTGTGGAAACTAAAATTTACCATAGAACTCTTGCTGTGTGAAAGAACGCGCCATCTTAAAGACTGTTATGATATGAGTTAGCTAAGCGATCACTCTTTTTATAATCAATAGCCTAAAATAACAGAATCATACTACTAAAGACTCATGGAAATCGTTCTGTCATTCACGAGAGAAATGGACAATGATAGTTTAGTAACCAAACTCAGAGTTGTAACAAGCTGAATTCTTGCATGTCGTTTGTCTGTAACACGGGTCATCAGAAATGCAATGTTGGAATGTCGTGCTCCGTGTATAAATATTTTAAAAACAATGCATTTTAAGTGAAAGATTTTCAATATATCGTTAATTTAAGTAGAAAGAGTTAATTTGTACCAGAGTGTGTTTTTGGTTTTATAATATGTTCAGGAAGATGATAGATGTGCATAAATCTCAGACAAGAGTGCATTTCGTGGTATTTTTTAAGTGTTTCTCGAAATGATACAACAAATCGCAGTTATTGACTAAACTGAAAAATTTGAGCTCAAGTTTGTAAAATTCCTTTTGAAACAGTTCACAACTTCATCGTTTAAATGTTCCACAGGAAAAGGGGAACAAAACAATATATCGAATACTACATTGTCCCTTATAGTCAACACTGGCATTCGTATGTTAAGGACTCTAAACATTTGGGTTTCTCATCTAAGAGATAAGAGACGCCGCATCGCTTTGAATTGTGAAGGTAACATGTACCGATCTGGTGGTATGCGATGTTAGTTTGCTTTCGGAAAACGTGTTAATAGCAGGGATGTGGCGACAGGGGGGGGGGGGGGGGGGTATCACCCCCCTAAGATGAGTATTTTTTCAATAGTTCGAAATTCCGACGTCAAAAATCAAATAGTTGGAAATTCAATAAATTAACATTGTTCATGAAAAATATTAAAATTCCAACTAATGATGAGAAATTTTGATCTTTTATTTCCAACTGGAAACTTGAGTTTCAAATTTCCTACTCTAAAATTGAAATGGCCTCAAAATTTCGACTCTGACATCAATCCGGTAAATTTTCTGACCCAGATACATTAAAAATGATGCTTTTTTCCGTTTCAGGCCCTGTGAAAATGTTCAGAAGGGTTCATAACCCTTTACCGAACTCACACGATTTCAAATTTCATTATTTTAAATATCATCTGGCTCAGACAGATTCTTCTCAAATCAGCGATTTCGACATTGCCTGGGCCCTATTCCTGACTACCCTAGCAGTCTATCTTGCCATAGCTACTCTTTGCTACATCATGTCTTGACCTTGACCCTCGATCAAAATTGAGTTAAACTGCACTTTAGTTTGTATCAATCTCTTGCTTAAGTGTGCACGAGGCATCCATGAGATGTGCTTATGTGAAAGTTTACAATGAAGTACTAAGAGGTGGTTATGACTTGTGATATTACAGTCTTCGTAGATCATAGACTTTTAGACACTATCCTATGGTATTCGGTGATCATAGACTACTAGTCACCATCCTATGGCCTTCGTAGATCATAGATTACTTGTCACCATCCTATGGTCTTCGTAGATCATAGACTACTAGTCACCATCCTATGGCATTCGGAGATCATAGACTACTAGTCACCATCCTATGGTATTCGTAGATCATAGATTACTTGTCACCATCCTATGGTCTTCGTAGATCATAGACTACTAGTCACCATCCTATGGCATTCGGAGATCATAGACTACTAGTCACCATCTTATGGTATTCGGAGATCATAGACTACTAGTCACCATCCTATGGTATTCGCAGATAATAGATTACTAGTCACCATCCTATGGTCTTCGTAGATCATAGATTACTAGTCAACATCCTATGGTCTTCGTAGATCATAGACGTTTAGTCACTATCCTATGGTATTCACAGAGTAGTAGTCACAATACTATGGTCTTCGTGGATAATATACTACCAGTCATCATTCTACGGTCTTCGTAGATCATAGATTTAAGATTCAGATTCAGATTCTTTATTTACGGTATACATATAAAAACGTTTTACAGATAAATGTTTTACAGATAATATATTCAGCATAGCGTGGGAAGTGACATAGCCAGATTGGCTGTCTGCCTGACACTCCCTAGAAAATTAAAATCGCAACAGACTGTAATGAAGTGATCGGACTTGAAGTAATTAGTTTAATTCCTAATGAGGGGTGGGTGTTCATATTATTTTGCCAATAATTTGTTCTCGTATAAAAAATAAGTTATAAGTTAGGGGGAAATAATTATAGATTCCAGCGGATGACTGATACCTCAATGTTGCCAATATCCTGAAACAACCTGCTTAATATATTGTTAACACAGTTCAGGGTAGCAAACAGGAACAACAGATCCCGTCATAAACTATCGTATAAATCTTGGAATAATACAAGTCTGTTAATGGGAGGTCCACATCGGCTGACACACGGTGGGGTGCAAATAGCGGTGAATCAGCCCGTTTCAGTTTAAACTGGAACGGCTCCCCCAGCGGTACCTCACGATGTGACAGTCGGCATAACACGTAAATTATTGATGCATATTCACGGAACAAATCGAAGGATTTGTAGGTTGTACAGGACGAGGATACCAGAATGGGACATAGAGCATAACTTTTGTGTATAAGTTCTTTTTGGTAAGTTCTTCTCGGTAATTTAATGAAAATACTGATTTTTATGATTTTTATTATGTACATTCTGGGCAATAAGGGTTATTACACCGGACATAATTGGAGTAGGAAGAAATAAACTCGGAGGTTAATTTGCGTCTAAAGGCGGTTCTATTGTTAATATTTCGAACAGTGACGTCTAGAGCATTCCATAATTTCGGGAACGTGTATAATGGAAGTTTATCTAAGGTACGGTTTCGTGTTTTTTCTATGTTCAGAAGTCCAGACTGTCTGGTTGTTCTACCTGACGTATTGTCGTTGACGTTGAACATATCATTAAAGGAAGAAGATAATTCGCCTTTGTGCCAGTCAAACATGAACAGCAATGCATGTAGTTTAAACAAATCGTCAACTTTGAGGATTTCATCCTTCTTGAACACAGGGTCGGTATGAGAGTTGTATTTTTTGTTATTGATAATTCGTAATGAACGCTTCTGCATAATAGCTAATTTATTTAATTGCTTTCGAGCTCCCCCATGTTACGATTCCATATATTAAATGGCTGTGAACCAGGGCGAAATACAATGTCTTCAGGACTCGATGGGGGAGGATATTTTTTACTTTGTTGATACTATAGTTTGCTCGCGCTATTTTCGAGCTTATTCGGGATATGTAGGCTTTGTAGGATAAATGTTCATCGAGGCATATTCCCAAAAACTTTATGGATTTTTTTGGTTCGTTGTCTCCGACCTTTTTAATAATATGGTTATTTATTTTTACCTCATGGCGGGAATCAGTATTCCTTCCTTTTGTTGGATTAAGTATAATGTATGAGGTTTTATTAGCATTCAGCATCAACTCGTTCACAGAGCACCATTCGAATAATTTTTGAAGTTCTTCGTTAAAATAAGGTGTTATTGAACTACTGTTGAGACCAGAGCAGTGTACTGTAGTGTCATCGGCGAACGACCGACAAGAGATTAAGCGAAGTTGAATTACTTATATCATTTATATACAGAAGAAATAAAACGGGGCCCAAGATCGAGCCCTGTGGAACACAACAGCTTTGCCTGGCAAAGTCAGATTTTTGTTCGTCATATAGAACATATTGGAATCTATCGGAAAATTAGCTTCTAAACCAGTTGTTGGCTAGTCCTCTGATGCCGTAGTATTCGAGTTTGCCCAATAGTATTTCATGGTTTATCGTGTCGAATGCTTTAGACAGGTCCAAGAATAGTGCCAGTGTACTATTCTTTTCCCGTTTATTGTTTTCCATAGCGGTGCTTTTGAGGAGTTGGAGGACTGGGTGAATCGTGCTATGACGTTTTCGAAAACCGTATTGATAAGGATATAAGATATTAAACCTCTCGAGATAACTTCTAAGTCTTATATCCATGAGCTTTTCCATTACTTTTGAAAAAGCTGGAAGGATACTAATGGGTCTGTAGTTTGCAAAGCTGTGCTCGTCGCCTGATGTGAAAGTGGGTACCTCCTTTGCGATTTTCATTCTATCTGGTACTTTGCCCTCGGTAAAGGAATTATTGATTATGTGGGTAATGGGGACCAATATCTCATTTATCGTTTGTTTAAGAAGACTGGTTGTGATACTATCGCAATCTTTCGACGATTTTACTTTCGATCTGTTTACAATTTGACTAACTTCTACGGGATTTGTGGGTAGAAGATAAAAGTTCTTGGAAATACTACCATGCATGTAGTTTAAATACGATTTATCCGGTTTCTGGATCTGGTTGGATATGGTTCTACCAACGCTGAGGAAAAAAATATTGAATTCTCTTGCAATGTCCTGGGCTTCGATCATTTCTGTACACCCCTGGACAAAGAAAGTGGGTAGTCTGCTTTCACGTTTTCCTTTATTGATAGCTTCGTTTAAGATCTGCCATGTTCTTCGCATATTGTTCCTATTTTCATTCAAGATATCCCTATAATAAATTGATTTACATTGTTTCTTAACTTTGTTAAAAATTTTACAGTAGTTTTTGTAATTTCGAAAATTATGTTCATTAGGGTTTTTAAGTTTTCTTTTATAGAATTTTTCTTTATTAACTGAGGATATGACAAGTCCCTTTGTCATCCAAGGTTGTTTTTTAATAAATTTATTGTTCTGGCGGACACGCTTCAAAGGGAATGCCTTATCGTAAGCTTCCATATTGATGTTTAAAAATGTTTCATATGATTCATTGGGACAGTTTGAAAGCCAGACATGGTAAAAATTACTTTCTGAGAGTAATTCTTTAAATTCAGACATTCTTTCCGCGTTTATGATTCGTTTTATAGTAAACCGTGGTGTATCATTTGCCTTGGTAGATTCTTCAATGTAAAAAAACACCAAAGTGATCTGATACATCAGTTATAATTATACCCGGTATTGTTGTTTGTGAAACATTGTATGAAAATATGCGGTCTATCAGACTAGCTGAATGATTAGTTACTCTCGTTGGTTTGGTTATATGAGACAAGAATCCTTGGCTAAACATGAGATCGACAAATTCTTCTGTCTTGGAATGTATATTTGCTTTTAAAACGTCCAGATTGAGATTCCCCATGATATAAACTTTCTTGTTTTCGGCATTCAGAACATCCATTATTTCACCTAATTTTGATATGAGGAGGTTTATATCGGCTTTCGGTGGAGTGTTTGGTCTATATATGACGCCAATTATTTTAGAGTTGTGTTTATCTTCAACTTCTATGAATAGAGATTCGAAAACGTGGGGGATGAAAATTGTAATATCACTTCGAACTTTATAGGATATTCCCTCTTTTATATATAGCCCAACTCCCCCTCGGCCATCATCATTTTCGGGTCTCATACATTTGATAATTGGCGCATAACCCTCCAGAGTAAACGAGTTTTGTGGGGAATTTTGAAATATTTCTGTGAGTCCAATTATGTCAAAAAAATTATTATTTGTTTGTAAATTATAGAGCAGGTTCTGGAAGGAATCCCAGTGAGCCTTTAAGCTTTGGCAGTTAAGATGGAACAAAGAAAATTCTGAGTTTATTTTACTAGTCATAGACTGAAAATCTTTAGGTGTAAAGTATTTACACTCATTTGAGTGGAGTTTAAACGGAGATTCGTCATTTTCAGGGGAGGAACATACTTTCAGTCAATTTTAGTCACTAACCTTTGTTCTTCTCAGATCTTTGTAGATCATGGACTACTAGTCACCACCCAACGGTCGTTTGTAGATCATGCACTTCCAGTAAACATCCTATGACCTTCGTAGCTCATTTACTACAAGTCAACATTCTATGACCTGTGTACATCATATACTACTATTCACCATCCTATGAGCTTAATGGATAATATACAATTAGTCACCATCCCATGGCTTTTTGTAGATCATGGACTAGTAGTCACATCCTAAGACCTTCGTAGATCATTCGCTACTAGTCACCATCCCACGGCCGATTGTAGATCACGGACTACTAGTTACAATCCGATGACTTTCGTAGATCATGGACTACTAGTCATCATCCTATGGCTGTTTGTAGATCATGGACTACCAGTCACCATCCCATGATTTGTAGATCATGGACTACTAGTCACCATCATATGGCCGTTTGTAGATCATGGACTACCAGTCACCATCCCATGGCGGTTTGTATATCGTGGACTACTAGTCACCATCCTATGACCTTCGTAGATCATAGACCACTAGTTATCATCATATGACCTTCGTAGATCATGGACTACTAGTCACCATCCCATGGCCGTTTGGAGATCAGAGACTACTTGTCACCATCCCATGGCCGTTTGTATATCATAGACTACTAGTCACCATCCTGTGGGCTTTGTAGACCATAGACAACTAGTCACCATCCCATGGCCGTTTGTAGATCATGGACTACTAGTCACCATCCTATGGCCGCTTGTATATTATAGACTACTAGTCACCATCCTGTGGGCTTTGTAGATCATAGACTACTAGTCACCACCCTATGGCCGTTTGTTTATCATAAACTACTAGTCACCATCTTGTGGGCTTTGTAGATCATAGACAATTAGTCACCATCCCATGGCCGCTTGTAGATCATGGACTACTAGTCACCATCCCATGGCCGTTTGTAGATCATAAACTACTAGTCACCATCCTGTGGATTTTGTAGATCATGGACTACTAGTCACCATCCTGTGGGTTTTGTAGATCATAAACTACTAGTCACCATCCTGTGGATTTTGTAGATCATAGACTACTAGTAACCATCCTATGGCAGTTTGTAGATCATAAACTACTAGTCACCATCCTGTGGATTTTGTAGATCATGGACTACTGGTCACCATCCAGTGGGTTTTGTAGATCATGTGCTACTAGTCACAATCCCATGGCCATTTGTAGATCACAGACAACTAGTCACCACCCCATGGGCGTTTGTAGATCATGGACTACTAGTCACCATCCCATGTGGGCTTTGTAGATTATAGACAACTATGTAGATCATGGACTACTAGTCACCATCCCATGGCCATTTGTAGATCATGGACATCTAGTAACCAACCCATGGCCGTTTGTAGATCATAGACTACTAGTAACCATCCTATGACCTTCGTAGATCATGGACTACTGGTCACCATCCTATAGCTGTTTGTAGACAATAAACTACTAGTCACCATCCTGTGGGTTTTGTAGATCATGGACTACTAGTCAACATCCTAAGGCCGTTTGTAGATCATAGACTACTAGTCACCATCCCGTGGGCTTTGTAGATCATGGACTACTAGTCACCATCCTATGGCCGTTTGTAGAACATAGACTACTAGACACCATCCTGTGGGCGTTGTAGATCATAGACCACTAGCCACCATACCATGGCCGTTTGTAGATCATAGACTACTAGTCACCAACCCATGGCCGTTCATAGATCATGGACTACTAATCACCCTCACATGGCCGTTTGTAGAACATAGACTACTAGTCACCAACTCATGGCCGTTTATAGATCATGGACTACTAATCACCATCCCATGGCCGTTTGTAGGCCATAGACTACTAGTCATCATCCCATGGCCGTTTGTAGATCACGGACTACTAGTCACCATCCTATGATCTTCGTAGATCATAGACTACTTGTCACATTCCATGGCCGTTTGTAGATCATGGACTACTAGTCAGCATCCTTTGACCTTCGTAGATCATGGACAACTAATCACCATCCCATGGCCGTTTGTAGAGCATAGACTACCAGTCACCATCCCATGCCGTTTAAAGTTCATGGAGTACTAGTCACCATCCCATGCCGTTTGTAGATCAAAGATACCAGTCACCATCCCATGGCCGTTTGTAGATCAAAGATACTAGTCACCATCTCATGGCCGTTTGTATATCATGGACTACTAGTCAGAATCCCATGGCCGTTTGTAGATAATAGACTACTAATCACCCTCCCATGGCCGTTTGTAGATCATGGACTACTAATCACCCTCCCATTACCGTTTGTAGATCAGAGACTACTAGTCACCATCCCATGGCCGTTTGTAAATCATGGACTACTAGTCACCATCCCATGGTCATTAAACTTTGTAGATCAGAGCCTGCTAGTCACCATCCTATGGCCGTTTGTATATCATGGACTACTAGTCAACATCTTGTGACCTTCGTAGATCATAGACTACTAGTAACCATGCTATGGCCGTTTGTAGATCATGGACTACTAGTCATCATCCTGTAACCTTCGTAGATAATAGACTACTATTCACCATCCTATGGCCGTTTGTAGATCACGGACTACTTGTCACCATCCTATGACCTTCGTAGATCATTGTCTACAAGGAACCTTCCTGTGGACGTTTGTAGATCATAGACTACTAGTCACCATCCTGTGGATTTTGTAGATCATGGACTACTAGTCACCATGCCATGGCCGTTTGTAGATCATAGACTACTAGTCACCATCCCATGGCCATTTGGAGATCATAGACTACAAGTCATCATCCTTTGGGTTTTGTAGAACATAGACTACTAATCACCATCCCATGGCCTTCGTAGATCATGGACTACTAGTCACCATCCTATGGCCGCTTGTAGGTCATAGACTACTAGTCACCATCCCGTGGGTTTTGTAGATCATAGCCTACAAGTAACCATCCTATGGCCGTTTGTAGATCATAATCTGCTAGTCACCATCCTGTGGGCTTTGTAGATCATAGACTACTAGTCACTATCCTATGGCCATTTGTAGACCATGGACTACTAGTCACCATCCTATGGCCGTTTGTAGATCATAGTCCACTAGTCACCATCCCGTGGGTTTTGTAGATCATAGACTACTAGTCACCATCCCATGGCAGTTTGTAGTTCATAGGCTACTAGTCACCATCCCTTAGGTTTTGTAGATCATAGACTACTAGTCAGCATCCTGTGGGTTTTGTATATCATGAACTACTAGTCACCATCCTATGGCCGTTTGGAGATCATAGACTACTAGTAAAAATCCTATGGCCGTTTGTAGATCATAATCTACTAGTCACCATCCTGTGGGTTTCGTAGATCATAGATTACTTGTCATCATCCTATGGCCGTTTGTAGATCATGGACTACTAGTCACATCCTATGGAAGTTTGTAGATCATAGTCAACTAGTCACCATCCTATGGCCGTTTGTAGATCATGGACTACAAGCTAGCACCCTATGACCTTCGTAGATCATAGACTACTAGTATCCACCCTATGGCCGTTTGTAGATGATAATCTACTAGTCACCAACCTGTGGGTTTTGTAGATCATTGATTACTAGTAACCCTCCTATGGCCGTTTGTAGATCATAGACTACTAGTAACTATCCTATGGCCGTTTGTAGATCATAGATTACTAGTCATCATCCCATGGCCTTTTGTAGATCATAGACTACTAGTCACTATCCCATGGGTTTTGTAGATCATAGACTACTAGTCACCATCCTATGACCTTCGTAGATCATGGACAACTAGTCGTCATCCTATGGCCGTTTGTAGACCATAGACTACTAGTCACCATCCCGTGGGTTTTGTAGATCATAGACCGCTAGTAACCATCCTATGGCCGTTTGTAGATCATAGTCAACTATTCACCGTCCGGTGAGCTTTGTAGACCATGAACTACTAGTCACCATCCTATGGGCGTTTGGAGATCATAGACTACTAGTCACCATCCTATGTTCGTTTGGAGATCATGGACTACTAGTAACCATCCTATGGCCGTTTGTAGATCATAATCTACTAGTCACCATCCTGTGGCTTCTGTAGATCATAGACTACTAGTCACTATCCTATGGGCGTTTGTAGATCATGGACTACTAGTCACCATCCTATGGCTTTCGTAGATCGTGGACTACTAGTCATCATCCTATGGCTTTCGTAGATCATGGACTACTAGTCACCATCCCATGGCATTTTGTAGATCATGGACAACTAGTCACCATCCCATGACATTTTGTAGATCATGGGCTACTAGTCACCATCCTATGACCTGCGTAGATCATGGACTACTAGTTACCATCCCATGGCATTTTGTAGATCATGGACTACTAATCACCTTCCTATGGCCTTCGTAGATCATGGGCTACTAGTCACCACCCTATGACCTTTGTAGATCATGGTCTACTAGTCACCATCCCATGGCCGCTTGTAGATCATGGACTACTAGTCACCTTCCTATGACCTTCGTTGATCATGGACTACTAGTTACCATCCCATGGCATTTTGTAGATCATGGACTACCAGTCACCATCCTGTGGGTTTTGTAGATCACGGTCTACAAGTCACCACCCTATGACCTTTGTAGATCATGGACTACTAGTCACCACCCTATGACCTTTGTAGATCATGGTCTACTAGTCACCACCCTATGACCTTTGTAGATCATGGACTACTAGTCAAAACCCTATAACCTTTGTAGATCATGGTCTACAAGTCACCAACCCAAGGCCATTTGTAGACCACGAACTACTAGTCACCATCCTGTGGGCTTTTTAGATCATTGACTAGTAGTCACCACCCTATGATCTTCGTAAATCATGGACTAATAGTCGCATCCTATGACCTTCGTAGATCATGGACTACTAGTCACCATCCTATGGCCTTCGTAGATCATGGACTACAAGTCACCATCCCATGACCTTCTTAGATCATGGACTACTAGTCACCATCCTGTGGGCTTTTTAGTTCATGGACTACTAGTCACCACCCTATGACCTTCATAGATCATGGACTACTAGTCACCATCCTATAACCTTTGTAGATCATCGACTGCTAGTCACCACCCATGGCCTTTTGCAGATCATAGACTACTAGTCACCACCCTATGACCCTCGTAGATCATAGACTACTAGTAACCATCCTATGGCCGTTTGTAGATCATAACCTACTAGTTACCATCCTGTGGGTTTTGTAGGTCATAGACTCTAATCACCATCCCTTGGGTTTTGTAGATCATAGACCACTAGTAACCATCCTATGGTCGTTTGTAGAGCATAATCTACTAGTCACCACCCTGTGGGTTTTGTAGATCATAGACTACTAGTCACTATCCAATGGCCGTTTGTAGATCATAGACTACTTGTCACCATCCCATGGCCGTTTGTAGATCATAGTCTACTAGTCACAATCCCGTGGGGTTTGTAGATCATCGACTACTAGTCACCATCCTATGGCCGTGTGTAGATCATAGACTACTAGTAACCATCCTATGGTCGTTTGTAGATCATGGACTGCTAGTCACCACCCTATGACCTTCGTAGATCATGGACTACTAGTCACCACCCTATGACCTTCGTAGATCATGGACTACTAGTAACCATCCTATGGCCGTTTGTAGATCATAACCTACTAGTTACCATCCTGTGGGTTTTGTAGGTCATAGACTCTAATCACCATCCCTTCGGTTTTGTAGATCATAGACTACTAGTAACCATCCTATGGCCGTTTCTAGAGTTATGGCCGTTTGTAGATCATAACCTACTAGTTACCATCCTGTGGGTTTTGTAGGTCATAGACTCTAATCACCATCCCTTCGGTTTTGTAGATCATAGACTACTAGTAACCATCCTATGGCCGTTTGTAGAGCATAATCTACTAGTCACCACCCTGTGGGCTTTGTAGATCATAGATTACTTGTCATCATCCTATGGCCGTTTGTAGATCATGGACTACTAGTCACCATCCTATGGCCGTTTGTAGATCATAGTCTACTAGTCACCATCCCATGGGTTTTGTAGATCATAGACTACTAGTCACTATCCAATGGCCGTTTGTAGATCATAGACTACTAGTCACCATCCCATGGCCGTTTGTAGATCATAGTGTACTAGTCACCATCCCGTGGGTTCTGTAGATAATAGACTACTAGTAACCACCCTATGGCCGTTTGTAGATCATAGTCTACTGGTCACCATCCGGTGAGCTTTGGAGACCATGTACTGCTAGTCACCATCTTATGGGCGTTTGGAGATCATAGACTACTAGTCACCATCATATTGCCGTTTGGAGATCATAGACTACTAGTAACCATCCTATGGCCGTTTGTAGATCATAATCTACTATTCACCACCCTGTGTGTTTTGTAGATCACAGACTACTAGTCACCATCCTATGGTCGTTTGTAGATCATGGCCTACTAGTCACCATCCTATGGCCTCCGTAGGTCATGGACTACTAGTTACCATCCCATGGCCTTTTGTAGATCATGGACTACTAGTCACCATCCTGTGGGCTTTTTAGATCATGGACTACTAGTCACCACCCTATGACCTTCGTAGATCATGGACTACTTGTCACCATCCTGTGACCTTTGTAGATCATGGTCTACTAGACACCATCCTATGGCCGCTTGTAGATCACGGACTACTAGTCACCACCCTGTGAGTTTTGTAGATCGTGGTCTACAAGTCACCACCCCAATGACCTTTGTAGATCATGGACTACTGGTCACCATCCTAAGGCCTTCGTAGATCATGGTCTACTAGTCGCATCCTATGACCTTCGTTGATCATGGACTACTAGTCGCCATTCTATGGCCTTCGTAGATCATGGACTACTTGTCACCATCCTATGACCTTCGTAGTTCAGAGACTACTAGTCACCATCCCATGGCCGTTTGTAGATCACGGACAACTAGTCACCATCCTATGATTTTCAAAGATCATAGACAACTGGTCACATCCCATGGCAGTTTGTAGATCATTGACTACTTGTCACCATCCCATGGTCGTTTTGTAGATCATGTACTACTAGTCACCATCCCATGGCCGTTTGTAGATCATGGACTACTAGTCGCCATCCCATGGCCGTTTGTAGATCATGTACTACTAGTCACCATCCCATGGACGTTTGTAGATCATGGACTAGTAGTCACCATCCTATGGCCGTTAGTAGATCATGGACTACCAGTCCCCATCCTGTGGGTTTTGTAGACCATAGACTACTAGTCACCATCCTATGGCCGTTAGTAGATCATGGACTACTAGTCACCATCCTGTGGGTTTTGTAGACCATAGACTACTAGTCACCATCCCATGGCCGTTTGTAGACCATGGACTACTAGTCACATCCTATGACCTTCGTAGTTCAGGGACTACTACTCACCATCATATGACATCCGTAGATCATGGACTACTAGTAACCATCCTATGACCTTCGTGGATCATGGACTACTAATCACCGTCCTATGATCTTCGTAGATCATACACTACTCATACACTGCTAGTCACCATCCCGTGGTCTTCATAGATCATCGACTGCTGGTCACAATCCGATGGTCTTCGTGGCCCTTAGACTACTAGTCCCTATCCTATGGCCTTCGTATATCATAGACTACTGGTTGCCATCATATGACCTTCGTCGACCATACACTACCAGTTTCCATCATATGACCCTCGCAGATCATAGACTACTTGTCATGACTACTTGTATATCACAGACTACCGGTCACCACCCTATGGTCTTCGTAGATCATAGACTATTAGCCTCCGTCACATGACCTTCTTAGGTCATAGACTACTAGTCCCCATCTGATAGCATTCGTAGATTATATGCCCCTAGACCACTAGTCACCATCCTATCACCTTCGTAGATAGTAGACTACTTATCGACGTCCAGTGGTCTTCGTAGATCGTAGCCTACTAGTCACCATCCTGCGGTCCTCGTAGATCATAGTCTGATGGTGACCATCCTGTTATCTTCGCAGATTATAAACTACTAGTCACCATCCTATGGCCTTCATAGGTCATAGACAAGTAGTCACCATCCTATTGTCTTTCTAGATCATAGACTACTATTATCAACTAATCCATGGCCATCGCTGTCTCTCCTACGTTACGGTGTAAAAATAACAATTATGGTAGCAGAAAGAAATCTGAGAATCGGCAACAATAACTCCAATTTAACTATTCTAAAATTTAATAAAAAGCATTTGAAACTAAAATGATACAAAATCTTTTACACTATTTGGGTTTACAGAAAAATAAAAACAGAAATACTTATGAGTTAGTCCAAAATAAAGTTTAAAAGAATCCAATAATCCGGTAATAAAAAAATCCAAGCTTTTCAGCTGGTATTGTTATGTACAAAAATGTGTCTTCAGAAACAGTATACACTGTAATGACATGTTCACTCAAAACTTCAACACCCTCCAATAAATTCAAATAAAGCAAGTGGTTTCTACACAGATGGCTTTAAAATAATACAGCATAATCTTCTTTGTTTCACAGAGTAAACTCTGCTTCACAAGATTAAATTCTCTTAAAATTTTGGAAACACTTTTCCAATACACAGATCTAAACAATTTTCCATAAAATGTATAATAAATTCTCAGCTGCTGACTATAATAATGTACTTGTAATAATACATACATAATTTTTATACTGTGCAGGTTAGTTTTGACACTGATTAAAGATTAATTAGGTAACAAGTCTGTTGCCAAATAGACTGATTGTGGTTACAAAATACAAAACGAACCAGTCTGGTACTGTAAATAGTGGGGGCGCGGTGGCTCAGTTGGTAGAGGTGCAGACTGCAAGCCGATAGGTCCTCGGTTCGAATCCCACCTGCGGCAACCGCGTTGTGTCCTTGGGCAAGACACTTCACCCCGATTGCCTACATGGGGGCACGATGACGCTGTGTACTGAGGCGTACTGCACGTCGATGGTGCGCATGTCTTCAACCAATCTAACCCTGCCTGTGCTGCGGTGCAGAGTTCAGAGTTACGATGTTGGGGAGCTAGCAGCTGCTCGTCGTTGCCCGGTGGTTCTCTCCGGGTACTCCGGCTTCCTCCACCCGTAAAACTGTCACGGTCATGATTAGCCATTGTGCATAAATATGTGACCTTAAACATCAATAAATAAATAAATAATACGAAACTTGTAGACTGAAGTGTGTTTTCGCAACACCACTTTGCAGGAAGCAATGGGAATCTCAAATAAAAACCTTCCCCTGATAAATCAATTATCATTGTCCTTTTTCGCGTGGCTAAATGGGAAAAGAATAATTTCTGTGAACCAACAAAGACTGCGTTAATAGCCACAGTGACACTATTGCTGCAATCGACTCGTGTTTGATTTGGCTTGTTAGGAGAAAATCGCACAAGGGTAAACTCACAGGACGTTAACAAAGGGTATGTTACAGCCAAACATAATTGTTCATACAGCACGGCTGGCGTGGACTGGTCACTTTCCATAGATGGGCAATATTTCCACGGATGCAATAATGTTGGATTACAAGCACTAATTGTAGAAATAATCATAAAAAAAATTAATTAATGAAGCGCCAGGTTGTTAAAAATATTGCTGATGATGATTTTATTTAAGTATACAATGCAATTTTTATAATCTTTATTGGAGCATGAACGTGTGGGAATGGGTACAATATATAATTTGTACCCATTCCCATACGTTCATACTCCAATAAAGATTATAAAAATTGCATTCAATTCTTATAATTACATTCCGTAACTGTTTAAATTACTTTTAACCCTTTACCTAACATGAAAAGCAGACGACACTTGCAAAACAAATTCTTGAATAGCTAATTTTTTTCATTTTTTGTCTCAAAAACATAGGTTATGACCCCTCGTTGGAACGAGCTCGACGAGCTCGTTCCAACGAGGGGTCATAACCTATGTTTTTGAGACAAAAAATGAAAATATTTTGAAAATTAATTGGCGATTTTTGAGAATAGCGCTGGCCGGTTTTGGCCGTTACGTTAGGTAAAGGGTTAACCAAACAACAAAGCAGAAAGACGAAATAAAACATGTAGGAACGAACGAGGCGAAAAACCACACTCACACAAAAGACAAAGCGCGCAACTCTGATTTTTCATTTTCACAACTTTAGAAATGGAAGCGAGTATTTTAGTAACGGCCTTTATGCCACAGTTGGGAAATGTCACCAAAGAAACAACAGCGGAGTTGATCACTGCGAGAGGCGCTAAAAGTTAAAAACCCGCCCAAACACCGCCCAAATTACATTCTGTCAGCTGCGCTCTACAGTAAATGTGGGTCAAAGTTCGACGAAATGTATTCATTGGAAAATGAATTACATTTGGTCATGACGTTTTCATCCAGCTGACCAATGGGAATTGAGTATTTGGACCCAAAAAGTACAACTACATTAACAATGTAATTAATGAATACATATCAATGCTGGGTCAACGAATGAAAAAATAGAATCCGGTTTACAGTTTTTTATATCGTCTGCAGCCAGAAAGTTCAATGAAAAGACATTTCTCCAATGTTCTTTTGTTCCATTAATTGTTATTAGTTGAATACTGTCACCTCATTAAGCTTCTAGACAATTCTGTTTCATTTCAAATAAACAAGTATGACCCAACTAAACAATCAGTGAACTAAAACTAGTTTCTGTGGAAAAGTATCTGTAAACCTGTTGATAGGTACTTTCAGAGGACGCTCAGAGCAAATAAGTGATGGCACAAGCCAGAGGCTGCTTTATCTAAATAAAAACTGACCTTAGAAAATATTAAATGTGTACAATTATCAACTAAGGACAAATCAATTCTGAAATTATAATGCGGGCGGGGGGTGGGGCATAACACCTATGATCAACATGCATTGTCTTCAGTGAGTACTATAGTGTTCTTCTACTCACGCTGACTTGTGCTATGACCTCCATTATCTAACTTGTATAAAAGTATTCCCCCGTTACTGCCGACTTGTGTCATCCTATGACCTTCGAAGGGCACAGACTACAACTACTGGCTGATGAGCCGTAGTAAATTATGAAATGAGGCTAAGAGTCGTAGTAAATTATGCCTCATTGAGGGATTTTTAATGGTCCTCATAACCTCAAAATTCAATAAGGCTAAGTAAGAGGGATAATAAATGAGGACTCATTGAGGGCTTTTACATAGCCCTCATGGCCTCATACGACAAAAAAGGGATTCTCCAAAAGGTATCCTCGATAGGTATCCTCGAATAATACAATACCAGGCCATAGGTATCCTCAAATACTGAAATGAGGCTAAGAGTCGTAGTAAATTATACCTCATTGAGGGATTTTTAATGGCCCTCGTGACCTCAAAATTCAATGAGGCTACGAGGGAAAATAAATGAGGCCTCATTGATGTTTTTTACATAGCCCTCATGGCCTCATACGACAAAAAGGGATTCCATAGCCACGGGTGTTTCCCCAAAAATGGGATTCCATGGGATATGCCCATTGGATATAGAGGTGATGAGAATCGGATACGACTTCGTAGGGGAGATAACTCTGCATACAGATTATGGGAAATCAAGCAATTTGATTGGTTAGTTATAATTTATATAGATGATCTAGATAAATGAAACTACAAGAGTACACGGAATAGGGTCAGAAATAACAAGAATAGACTAGAAAGGCTAAATATAGTAATAATAAGTAAAGCTGTTCCCGTTGATAGGCTCTTCTACGCTACTGGAGTATACTCCGGGACAAAGGAACATGCCTAGGTAAACGAAAACTATTGCATATATAGATAGAAGCAGAGAATTCTGAAAGAATTCGAAATAGTAAAAATTGTCGGGTTGTTTGTTGTAATTCGTGACACTCCGATTCAATCGAACACACCCCAGAGCCCTCTCCCCCACCCTCGGTACTATAGCATTACGTGCTAAGCCGATAAAATTGGAAATCCGTATCAAATAAAGTCAATTTGGTGATTTTGGGTGGATTTTGGTGATTTGGAGGGATTGTCGGATTGTTTGTGGTAATTAGATTTACTCCGATTCAATCGAACATACCCTCCGAACATACCCCTGTCCTATAAGAAGGTTTTAGGTAACACAACAACCACGTGCTGTCATAGAAACCAAGATGGCGGCCTCCAGTATACAAAATTGACGACAGAAACACGCGTCACCCTAACAACACGCGCTGCGCATGCGCACTCACACCACGTATCACTATGGGGATGACGTCACAACATGACCGCTCACGCGGATTACCATGACAACACAACATGGCGCCACTGGGTCACGTGACATGACGTCACTTCCGGGGTCATCCACCGGGGTCATCCAAACCATGTCCCAAACGTACGCGGCATACTACTTGAATCGTCAGAAAATGAATCGCGATGCATTCGCTCATGATTAATCGTTGAGTAAGCGGAGTCACTCTTTTGAGTAATTAATAGATGACTTATTTGCTCGATTAGATTTTAGTCGTTCGAGAAATACCTGTTCCTGTCACTGCTGGAATGACTTTCAAATTTATGTACCTACACGCCCTCGTATTTATTGTTTATTTATTGGTGTTTTTAAGGTCACATACTTATGCACAATGGCTAATCATGATCGTGACAGGTTTTACGGGTGGAGGAAGCCGGAATACCCGGAGAGAACCACCGAGCAACTCCGCGCTGCAGCACAGGCAGGGTTAGATTGGTTGAAGACATGCGCACCATCGACGTGAAGTACGCCTTAATACACGGCGTCATCGTGCCCCCACATGGGAAATGGGGGTTAAGTGCCTTACCCAAGGACACAACGTGGGAGTCCGAATCGATCGCTCAGACGGTCACCCATCCGAGGAATAACCGGGCTCGACGTTGCTTAACTTCGGTGATCTGACGAGAACCGGTTACCGCAACGCCACCGCGCCCCCACACGCCCTCGTAATGCATGACTGAAATAACTCTGTAGACAGATACAAAAATGAACCAGGATGATTGATTAATGCTAGATAGATGTGAGAAACAGTGATAGTTAACATGTGTGTAGTAGTACAAGTCAGTAGTTATGTTTCAAAGCTTCTTGAGTTGTAGACGACTTTAGTACCCCGTGACTACGGTAGAGGCTGAACAAATGACAGATGGTGGTGAATATGGGCAAGTTAACACAAGTGGCCTTGGATCTGTGATGGTCATAGAGTAATCCAGTAGCCATAAGTTGAAGAGCAACTAGAAGCGATGACTATCATCAGATAGATATACGAATAGGTATCCTCAAAATGGCACCCTTAAAAATATTATCCAGTAGTACATCACCATGTCATAGGTATCTTCCAATATTTCAGATGAGCATAAGGGTCACTAGAGGAGTTACTCGTTCGGTTAATTAGTCGATGGCCTATTTGCTAGATCAGATGGGAGTCATCCGAGAAATATCTGTTCCAGTCAACGATCGAGTCTCCTCCGAACTTAATCTATGGGGTCAAACAGGTCTTCGTGTTGTACAAGAATAATAAATATGTCTGGACAGGAAAAGGCTATAGTAAACAAAACTACCAAGCCTTAGAAGATCGATAAAAAACCCTTACGGATACCATACCAGAACATCAAGCATATTCTAGAACACTCGGTGACCTAGCATCACACACTTCCTACATCAGGCGCTGTATATGTTTCGAAGTACTCTCGCAGGAGTTAATAAAGCTAGGAAGAAGAGCTATAGCTCTTCAGTAGTTGACCCACCCCAGTTATTGTGGCCATAGAATATTTAATAGACAAATTCTATTTGGGATAGGAATCATATTTTGTGTGCAGTGTTACATGAGTAGGAATACGAGTGTTCTATGATTCACACACTTGAGTGGAAGCCACATGTTATGTTGACAATACCAGGGATTCTCCTGCAGACCAGTATTGTCAACTAACAATGATACTTGATATTGCAAGATTTGTTTATAGATATTATAGAAGTAGTTTCCGGAATGTTGTTGTTTTATCTGTCACCAAATCATAATATGCAATGGGTGAAACATCATAAGGCATCACCCGATGCTGAGTTGCTGAATAATGAATTCCACCACGCAATTCTGCCGGTTAACAGACACCCAACAGAGTGCGTTTTTGACTTCGAAATCTTATGAGGTGCATGCAGACTGAATGACAGCTTGCATGGCCTTGTAAGAGTCCAACAATGGCGGATGCCACATCATGGGACTTCCTCGTAATTTCCCTGTGAGTGGTATGTCGCGTGATTAGGTATTGCATCAGAAATGGTGTATAGAAGCATCGTTTTCTGGGTGTTGGGTCAGTTGTCGCCGGTTCATCACCAATGCACCAAGAACTTCTTTACCGACCTCTAAATGGATGCCGCTGTCGGAAAATAGTATTAAGGTATGACTGAACTTTGACTATTTTATAACTTGAAAATAATTAGTCGGAGGTGACAAACGTATTTTATATTAAATGTTAGAAAACTTGATAAAAGTGTTCGTTACGTCACTTTCATAATTGATGCACAAGTTTCGTGAAGTTACTGGCAAGCTGTAAACTGTCTGGAACCTGCGTTCAATACCGTCTGTAAAAAGGACCTTGTAGTTCTATCAGTTAACACATAGAACTTAGTAATATTTTACAACTGTAGATCAGTAACAAGATTAACCTAACTCCGCAACATGTACAACACAACGTTAAGATGAATAGAGGTACTAAGGGCTAACAGAAAACCAATGGATACAGACAATCCATGAAATACTATCGTACCAAGCAACTGAGCATATTCCATAACAATTTAGAACCTAGAATTACGAACTATCCATATCTACAGTAGGATGATATAACACCTCAAGTTGATTAATAGTACTAAGGAATATCAGTAGAACAACAGGGGTACAGACCGTACATCTAATACTGACATACTACAAAATCAAATATTACAGGACAATGCCGCATGGTCTGGCATTACACATTACCTATACAATTTTTGGAGTAGCATAAGGCATCAGGTAAATAATATAACAAAGAGCTAAAATAGACAAATGGGATTCAGAGTCCTTCATACACTACTGTCCCAGAAAACACAGTATAACACTGCACGACCTAACAATACGTTCTACCATACCAACTGTAGGACACAGTATAACGTCTTAGGTGGATTAATAGTACAAAGGGCTAACAGTAAACCAACAAAAGTGGCACAGACCGTACAGCCTATACTACCTCACTAAACAACCAAGCATACACCCACAACACCGCGTGGCATTGCACGATAACACACCGCTTTAGATTGATTAGTAGCACTGAATGCTAATAGTGAACCAACTAGGGTACATAAACTGCATCCTATAAACAGCCAAGCAAAACTGAATAACAAAATATTACTTACTACCCATAGCAATCCCCGATTGTGAAATGCATTCGATTGATAAGTAGTATTAAGGGGATACTAGTCCAACGGTGTTCAGATGATGCACCCTATACTACCATTCTAAACAAACAACTATAACACTGCCCGTACTTCCCATTCCAGTCATAGGATAATACAAAATATTAGGTCGACACATCCGGATCCGAACAACGTTATGCCAGATCGAACAATGGACATTAACGCTGGTAACGTTTCTTTGAAGGGTTTCGTTATACACAAGAAAGATAACCATGTAGTAAGATACAGACTAAGGGAAATGAAGCAGTCGGATTGGTCGATGGTGTATGTCAGAAACAAAGATAATTGTTCGAACAAAACAATAAATTGTTTAAACAAGAAAATTACTGGTGTGAGCCTGGCTGTTCCACGGTGCCGCCATTTAATTATAATTAACTTTGAGGTTTAACGCAATGTTAACTTTTGTACAGAACACTCAATATTTCTCAGTAATATAACAAATGTTTTAATAGGGAAAGGGAATACACTGGGAGATGATATCACCCGTTATCGTGATATAACTATTCGCATATATATCGTTCAATAGTACATTATATCGCACCTATCCTCAAATGATAGTTTATACGCGTGTGTTATGTTTGTGAGGCACATTGTGCACTATCACAGAAGCACATCTTGTCACATCCACCATGTCCCTCTCTACTCTTGCACAATGCGCACTATAACATAAGGACATCTCAGTACTTTTAATATGTGCCTATGCACTACATATGTTGCGAACATGTTAACTATCACAAAAGCAGGTCTCATAGATTTCTCATGTTCACTTGAGCAAATGGATAGATATATACCGATAAAGGCGAATGGCCCGAATTGAACTCAAATATTTATCCAGGACAGAGGCCACAAATGAGGTGGCAAGCAGTAGCAATTTGTAAGGAATAGGCAGGAATCTAGAATCTAGAATTATGGAAGCATGCGAGTCAGATAAAACTATTGTCAGCCCGATTTGGGTTAAATTTTAAGTAGTGGTCGGGCTGTTTATGGTAAATCGACATACTCACAATAACTCAAGTGACGCGCGGCACTCTTTAGGACTACACAGCTCTGCGTGTTACTATTATAAACCCAAGATGAGAAAGAAAACATTAAGTTTGGATAATCAGATCCCAATAAAAAGTTGTCTTGTCGTTTCCTGTAATTAGATATACTCCTTTTGAATTGAACGCGCAGTCCAAACATATCCCGAATAAATATCGAACTTTTAGTTACCTAGTAGGATGCTAGCACAGAAACAAACAAGATGTCAGCCTGCAGTAAACAAAACAAACCTGACGATGTTAAAACGCATTACCTCAACATGTGCTACGCATTTTCACTAAATCCACACATCTCGACAGCAACCACGTCACAAAATTGCCGCCTCAAGCATGCTACCATGGTAGTACTCAAGACATACACAATGTACAACGACATGACGTCACATGAAATCCCCCAGATTAGACTCTTCAAATGTTGATAGTCTAGATCCTGGCATGGTACTAATGCTATTTTCGGGGCGTGGTATCATTCACACCCACAGTATCCCAGTATACATGAGGAGGATTTGTCGTTGTGTTCCCCTTCCCCGTATAAAATGTTTGATCGAAAATGTTTAATTTAGTAAAAAAAAAAAACGCGATTTTTGTAAAATGTTGAGGACAAGTGTCCACAATAAGACACAATTTATCCTTATCAACGGTTTTGCCACAATTATGGTCTGTCAGAACATTCAACAACACCTTAAAACGGAACTTTCAACAGCAAGGGTCACCTTGTGTCAGACAGTTCTACGGGTGGAGAAATTCGCAGAACAAGGAGAGAACCACCGAGCAGAGACGAGTTATGTCACACTCCTCAGCGTACCATATCTGAACACTACACGACGGGTTAGCATTGGCTGAAATCAAGTGCACGATCGACGTACAGGACGCCTTAGTACACATTACTACGTGACCCCACGTGGTCAATCGGGACTTAGAGCCAGGATTAAGGATACAGCGTAGTCATCCCTGGCGGGGATCGAACCGAGAACCTTTCTCTTTGAAATCCAATGCCGTAGCTATTGAACAACTCCGCTGAATATTAAACTTTTATCCAACGCAGACGATATCAAAATTTATTATTTTAAATATCATTTTTTACATTTTTTCAAAAAATGTCAACAAAACCATATCATGTGACCCCTCTTTGGAACGAGCTCGACGAGCTCGTTCCGAAGAGGGGTCACATGGTATGGTTTTGTTGAAATTTTTCGAAAAATAATATTTTTTCAGCTGCTGAATTTGCATATTACGCGGGCGGATGCGGGAGATTCGTTGGGCAAAGGGTTAAACCTTCTGCATATTTACACGGCCATTATTCCAAATATTCAACGAAATTTCGTGATTTTTTCACTAAAAATACTTTTTATTTATTTTACATTACTTGAACCATTTTTCACTCAATGTGATTACATGACAGTGAAAGTTAAATTTATGATGTTCAAAGATCTCACAGCATAATTATGGAGTGCTTAAAAAGGGAATGTAGTTTAAAAATCGCAAACATATTCTAGGATACAAATACGGAAGCCCATTGTGGTCATCGAAATCGCCAGATAAAATATATTATTGCGTTTATTCGCCATACTATTGGGTTTATTCGCGAGAGTTTTGCATTTACTTGCAGTACTATTGCGAATATTCGTAATAATTTTGCGTTTGTTCGCAAAAAGTATTGCATTTATTCACAATAGTACAGCACTACTTTATTCGCAAAGATATCGTGTTTTTCGCAAGAGTATTGTTTTATATGTGAAATCAGTTGTTTATATCAATTTTCAGATTCGATTTTCATTTTCTAAGCCACAATAAAATATGACAGAAAAAATGCGGCGTAAACGAAGTCAAGATCATTGACATATAAATCTCTCCCAATCGGACGTGTATTCATGGTACAATTGGGCCTCTATAAAGGGAAGAGTATCGAAAACTAATTTGATAATGTAAAAGTGATCAAATAAATAATGGTGTTCGCGGAGACAAATTGACACATTTCCCTTTCCCACCGACCCCTACGAAATCAGCCCCTGAAAAGGACAAGCCACTTGTTGGCAAGCGTTTAATGCCCGGGTGATAAACCAACGTGCGTAGATTCCATTTTCTCTGACAGCATACTCATGGATAGATATAAAGCGACAGATGAAATACAAGATAGACTAAACAAGGTAACACTGGACCAAAGGTGTAAGGAAGCCAGATTTTGGTCAAGTTGGGAATATCGACACACAAAATATTGGAAACTCGGACTATTAGGTCACTGACGAGGTCACGTGATACCAATGGTAATCGACGCGACACACCCTTGCAACGGGCAATCTACTACTTTAACCCTTTACCCAACGTAACGGCCAAAACCGGCCAGCGCTATTCTCAAAAATCGCCAATTAATTTTCAAAATATTTTCATTTTTTGTCTCAAAAACATAGGTTATGACCCCTCGTTGGAACGAGCTCGTCGAGCTCGTTCCAACGAGGGGTCATAACCTATGTTTTTGAGACAAAAAATGAAAAAAATTAGTTATTCAAGAATTTGTTTTGCAAGTGTCGTCTGCTTTTCATGTTAGGTAAAGGGTTAATTTTAACCAACCTTGGTATATGGACCGATAACACATTAGATCGACACATTGGGTCACTGTCCATATCACGTGACACCAATACCAACCAAAGCGACTCACTAGCATTAGGGAAAGTACTTGGAATATTTAGCAAATTTTGTATATGGGTACATAACATATTTGAAATTCGCTATATTAAGGTATGGACGAAGCCACGCAATTCTCCTAGCACATAACGCTACTCCCTAGCAACTGGCAAACTACTATGCCGATTTTGACCAATTTGGTATTTGAACCCATAGTTCATTGGAAACCAATCCATTCGTCAAGTGACCACGGCACGTGACACCCATAGCAACCAGCAAAATTTCCTAACAACGAGCAAACTACTGGGCCGAATTTGATTGATTGATTGATTGATTGATTGATTGATTGATTGATTGATTGATTGATTGATTGATTGATTGATTGATTGATTGATATTTTATTTGCCAATACACTAAAAAATAGCAATATATACATTAAAGTACATGTAATAAAAATATTGAATTTCAACAAGAAGAAATATTGCATATTGTACATTAAATTACAAAAAAATCAAATTAATTGTTGCATTGTGTACTGGCAGGGGAAGGCATAGCCAGATTGGCTGTCTTCCTGCCTTTCCCTTAGAAAGAAGTAAACGAAAGAGAAAGAAAGATCAACAGAAAGAGAAAGAGGTGGATATTACACTTCAGCATTTGAGAATTCCAGTTACTGTATCTTCAATGGGTCTCATACAGCATGCGCGCAAAGTGTCGCTGATGGCCAACAGCGAAATGTCGCTCTCTTAATTCTGCTGACACCATTCCTCCCGTTATCATGGAAATAGTACAAGATTGAGAAGATCTATGAAATGGTTGGTGGGAGCTGAAAGAGAGGCGACATGGACGAGAAAACCAGACAACAACAACAGTTACTGTGGACAACAAATCGTTAACCGTTTACCAAGGTAACCTCCTAATCCACCCCTCGCCCTTCATAGAAGTCCCTATTCACATTTTTGTTTGTTTTCACACTCTGCCTCAAAACCACAACATTTGGTCCCTCACTGGAACGATCTCGTTGAGCTCGCGCCAATGGGGCGGGTGCATAAGCTATGTCCTTGAATTATAGGTTGCGAATGTATAGTTTTTTTCAAAAACTACGCCAAGAAGGCAATGTGAGCGGTGCTAGACAATTGATTAGTTTTTGTGGCATCCAGATCAGCGGAGACAATCCGGACAATAAGAGTTTGAACAGGAAATGTCTTCGCAATAAGAGGAAAAAAACATTGTTGTTAGCTTTTTCTTGAATTCTTTCCTATTCTCTGTATTTCTGATATCTAATTCTAGCTCATTCCATAGCTTTGGTAGCGCAAATACCGGTAGTTTATCCAGAGTCCTGGTTCTAGTTTTGTGTCTGTGCAAAAAACATGCCTGACGAGTATTCATATTAGATTGGTTAGTTGAGAAGAAGTTTACAAATGAACCCGGAAGGTTTCCATTATGCCAATCAAACATGAATAATAAGGCGTGTAGTTTGTATAAGTCTTTTAGCTTCAATATGCCATCATTAATAAATAGGGGGATCAAATTTGGAATATCGACCCAGAATACATTGGAAAATCGGCCTGGTGAGGTCACGTGACTCACGTAGCAACTGCCCTGATTCCCTAGCAACGGGAATTTCCGGCGCAGATTTTAACCATATTTGGTATATGAACTTATCATACACTGGGAGCTCCACCTATTTGGCCATTGGCCATGTCACATGACATCCATAGTAACCAAAGTGACTCCCTAGCAGCAGGGAAAGTACTGGGCAGATTTTGACCAAATCAGGAATATGAACTCATAATACATTTTAAGTTTGACTCTTTGGCCACTACCATGTCACGTGAATTCCATAACAGCTGACGCGAAACTCTAGTAATGGGCACTACTGTTTGGCCAATTTTAGCAAAATTTGGTATATGGACCCAAAATACATTAGGAATTTGATGAATTGGGCCATTGACTAATCCGCGTGACCCCCATAGCAACCAACGCAACTCCCTAGCAATGGGCAAACTACTGGGTTGATTTTGTCTAAATTTGGTCTATGAACCAATAATATCGTGGAATATCGATCTATAGGGTCACTGACTTGCCATGTGACATCTACAGCAATCAATGCAACTCTCTAGCAACAGGGAAGGTAGTGGGCTGATTTTGATCAAAGTGAGTAAGGGACACATAATACATACGGAATTCGTCCTATTTGGGCAGCGATCGTGCCACGTGACTTCCATAACAACTAACCCAACTAACGTCACATGATTCTGGTAACAATCAACGCGACTTCCTACCAACGGGCAAACTACTGGGCCGATATTAACCAAGTTTGGTGTTTAGTACCATAATGCCATGGGGAATCGACTTATTGATGTGCCACGTGACATCTACAGCAACCAATGCAACTCTCAAGCGACAGGGAAGGAATTGGGCCATTTTTGACCAAATATGTTGTAAAAACCACAAGTTTGTTTTCTGTGGTAAATATTTCAAATGTGTTATGGGTGATTATTTCAGTGTTTCGATTTTGATGTTATTTCTTCATTAATGATTATTTTTTTTATTATTTTGACGAATTTTGCTGTCTTTACAGAGACAGCGTTTGCAGAGATAACGTTCAAACGTGGGTACCCTATGCCATCTCCTGATCAAAATCAATAGCGGGTGTGCCCACTCCTGGCTTCAGTCGCAGGTCTAACTCTCATTACCATTGACCCCAGCAAGTTGGTCCTTTGTGTGATGTCATTCCACTCCTGAAGACGGTCTTGCGTGAGCTGATCGACATTGTTTGGGATGTTGACGCGCTTCCTGACTCTCCTGTTCAGCTCGTCCAACAAATTCTCGGTCGGGGACAAATCTGGACTGTGGGGTGGCCAATCGAGAAGTGAAACATTGTTTTGGTTGAGGAAGTCACGACAAACCCTAGCAACGTGCGGCCTCGCATTATACTGCTTCAACGTAAGGTAACGCGCATGGATGAGTGGAAGGATTTGACGCATGATGACCAGATTCCGATATTCTAGGGCTGTAAGGTCCCCTGGATGACCACGCGAGGTGTTTTCACGCCATGACAAATCCCCCAACCCCCAACTCCCCCCCCCCCCCCACACACAAAAAAAACATAACAGACCCCCTCCCGAATCTTAACGCATGCATCAGAATATTGCTCACCTCGACGTCGATAGCAATGTTGTCGTCCATCTGACCTGTGAAGCGTGAACCGAGACCTGTCAATGAATAACACACGTCTCCAGTGGTTCAAGTGAAACTGATTTGGTGGATGTGCCCGCAGCCATTGTAATCGACGTTGACTTTGCCTGTGTTTAAGTTGCGGGTCAACTTAGGACGTCGTGGCCTTAAATGGAACTCCCGCAACCGATTCCTAACTGTTCTTGGACACCTTCAGTGAACATGAGTGTACAACCTGACTGGCCAATTCCGTCGCCGTCAGAAATCGGTTAACGAGGTGTGAGAGACGTGTGCCTCTATCTTGACGTGGTGATGTAACGCGCAGACGTCCGCTCCTTAGACGGTCAGATAATCTTCCTGTCGCTCTGAGACGCCCAACTAAACGAGCTATCGTTGACTCATGGAACCCAAATTGCTGGGCGAAGAGAAGTTGCGCTTGGCCCTGCATAATTAGAGCAATCGCCCAAACCCTATCAACTTTGGACATTCGTCGAATTTTTATTTTCAATGGAGTTGAAATGAAATATTGTGCAATCGATGTGTACGGTTCGAAACTTCGATTTGGTATGGTTTTCAAACCCATAGCACGTGGGAGTTCCCCGGATGTACGCTATATCGAAAACATTTTTTGAAAGCATGCAGCGTCATGGTTGACTGAATTTTAAACAGAGACGCCTTAGACAGTTCAATGAGGTAGCTACAGTACTTGGAGAGTGGATTGTAACTAAATCACCCGCAGAGTGGAGTTATCACCCAAACTATAACTTTCAAATGTTGCACATATCAACAAAAAACACAAGCAATGTTTCAGCCAATGGACCTCCGGGTTTACCCCGGAGGTCCATTGGCTGAAACTTTGCTTTTGCTGGTTATGCTTTGCAACAAATTTGCAATTATTGCTTGGGTGGAATCTCCACTCTGCGGGTGATTTAGTGATATTACACTCTCCACGTACTGTATGTGTCAAATTTTACTACCTTTGGTCTATGGATAAAAAAGTATATTACAAAAACTGAACTTGCTTTTCATTTTTCTGTGAGTATACATTAGGAATTCGTCGTATTTGGGAACCGATCGTGTCACGTGACTTTCATAACAAGTAACTCGATTCCGTAACAATGGGCACCAAAGTAGGCCGATTTTGTATATGAACCCATAATGCATTGTGAATTTCGATCTATTGGACCAGTTACCAGTTACCATGTCACGCGACTCCCATATATCCCATATCAACCAACGAGACTATCTAGCAACGAGCAATCTATAAGGTCGATTTTGGTCAAATTGGGATATGGACCCAGAATACATTTGTAATTCGACCTATCAGGACACTGGCCATATCGTGTGACTTCCATAGCAACCAATGTGACTACCCAGCAATGGGTAACTTACCGGGTCGATTTAACAACTTTTGGTATATGGACCCATAATGCATTGGGATTACCGGGACGCTGACCATGCCAGGTGACTTCCATGGGAACCAGCATCACTCCCCAGCAACACCTGAGCAAGAGATTTTAACCAAACTAGGTACAAAACCCATAATACGTTAGTACGTTAGGAATTCAACCTATTAGGCTATTGGCCATGACAACTGACTCCCTTAGCAGCCAACGCGATTTCTTGTACCCGCAAACTACTGGACTGATTTTGGTCAAATTTGGTATTGAACGCTTAATTCATTGGGAAAATGTCCTATTTGGTCAATGACCATGCCACGTACCTCCTTAGCAACCAACGCAACTCCCTGGCAACTGAGAACGCACAGGTCAAATTTTGACCAAATTTGAATTTTGTCTCCCAATAGATTTGGAGTTTGGCCAATCAGAGCACTGACCATTGGTGTTTGACTTCCAAGCAACAAAATACGAGTTACTAGCAACAATCAATATGATGAAGTTTTCACGAAATTCGGCTTCTTAGATGATACAATATTGTGTAACAAAGCAGATCATCGATACTATCACATAACGTCCCCTTCAAGCAATAAGACTTGGCAACCGAATTTGTTGGTTTTAAACAAATTTAGTTCATGGACTCACAATACGCTGGTAATACAAACGAATAGGTCTGTGATAATATCTCATAAACTAATTCTCCTACCATCCACAGTGACATTCTTTCAACAGCAATCTAATACATAGTTATTGATATATAGTCCATATTACATGGGTTTCCATGCATGGGAGACAACAATAATATCGCATGAATCCCACTACCCATCCAGACTGACAAGGAAAGGGTAAACTAGTGGCCCCAGTGGACCAACGTAAGTACATCCTACTATATCGTAATACATTGGAAATCCTACCAAGCATATCACTGATGTGCCTTGTGGCCCCCTACTAATGTGGAATGCGAATCCCCAGTGACATGAAAACCATTGGGCCCATTTTGGCCCATGTTGATAAGTGATATGCAATATAGTGAGAAAGAGTTACAATAACTGTGCCATGTGCTTTCCAAAACAAGTTCCAAGTTTTATTTGCAGTGGGTCACCGTCCTGTTTTGAACAGCTTTGTTATATTTTTTTTTTTTTTTTTTTCGTTTCGCTTTGACTCTCTCCAGGCGTCTAGGGTCACGGATATTGCGACTATTGCCTAATTAAAACAAACATTTCGTGGACTCTCTAGACCCCCACCCCCATCCACCCTATCGGGGAACATGACCCCTTTGTCGGGGAAATCCTGGCGCCATCCCTGATGATAATAACGGTGAGAACTGTGGCCACAGAGTAGAGGATCGAGTTTCGAGTTTCGTGTGAATGTTTCATCACTGTTAAAGTCCTACTCTAAAACTGTGTAGGTTGAAGCAGCTGCATAGTTGATGGGTTAGACGTGTCTGTTGTATGTGAAGTTAAAGATCTCACAACTGTATAAACTATTATAGTGCAGAGGGTGGTGTCACGAACGCCTGTTGGTTTTACATTCATAATAAGGACAGGTTGGTTAAGAAACCTCCATGGTGGGTACACTCTTGAAGATAAATGGCTTGTGAGGTTTCTCGCTGGTGCCCACTCACTATATGGCCACGGTCCCATGCATGTGTATAAGGGATGGTCCGAGGTACAAAGGTCAGCAGGATGAAAGCTGTAGGGTGAAAGAGAAACGGAACAGCCAATGCACGTGGCGAACTGTTCCCAATCACTCATCAACTGTTAATGCCTGTATTACATTATCAGTTCTGATTGCTTTGTGGAATTTGTTAATGTGTGTATTTGAACTGGTAGAGTGCTGGAAGCCCATATTCTGAAGAGCAGATATCACAAGCTGAAGGCTTCATATTCTGTGGATGTGTTTCATTTATCTCTAAAGTGAAATTATTTCATCCTTATGAATTTGTCTTGTTACAGTTTATCTGCAGGCACTCTTTCAACAATTTTAACATTTTCCATTAGTATTCAAAGGAGTCTTCTTTTACTAGGCAAATATTATTGAGAGAATGAAGTGTTCCAGGGTCTCTTACACTCTCAAATTACACATTTGGAAAATTTCTCCTTGTCTTTCCCGATTCACCCCCTCAACTCCAGTGACTTCGACCTCACTCTGAACAACGATGACCTCTCACAAGATCCACCAGGTTACTCCCCAGAACCTTGTTGGTGTTTCATGGAAAGTAATGGTTTGTGTTCAAAGAATTAAAACCAGTGCTTAAGCTTGTTTCATGCGTAGGATTGCCCCACTAAGGAGGTCAGTGCAAGAAGATGCATTGCTTGTTAGTTTGTGTAGAATGCGATGTATTTTCCATGATCCCATTGTATAAGTGAAGGATTGCAGGCTTGTTTCGCAGATAGACAAGGCTGTGCTTTAAGTCACATCATTATCATTCTCTTGTGCGCTATTTTCATGTTAATACTAATTTACACAGCCGGTACGGGAGCACATAATAAACTTGAAACAACGATTGTAAAGCATATCCAGTCGCTAATGGATATTTTTAGTCATTATTACTTTTCAAAGTGTGATTTACTGGGATTTCCGGGTTTGATTATAAATGATAACTTCACAAGTGAATTATGCAATCAACAATTGGGTCAGGTATCCGTGCGCGCAAACGAAGACGCTTTGCCGTAGGTGTAATGGGGACTTCATTCTTTTTGGGGTTTTTTTAACCTTTTTCTCACACGAAAAGCAGCCGACACTTGCAAAAACAATTCTTGAATAACTATTGTTTTCATGTTTTGTCTCACAAACAGAGGTCTACGAGCTCGTTCCAATGAGGGGTCATAACCTATGTTTCAGAGACAAAAAATGATAAAAATAATGAAAATTAATTGGCGATTTTTGAGAATATCGCTGGCCGGTTTTGGCCGTTATGTTAGGTAAAGGGTTAAATAATATAGTTATCGTTAATAAAGAAAAGTAATAAACAGAGTAATCGCTTGACTGGACTGGACTGGCTACGTGAAATAATTCGAGGCGAGGGATTATATTGTAAAACACTCGTGCGCATTCGCGCACTCGTGTTTGTACAACGTCCCTCACCTCTCATGAATTATTTCACGTAACCACTCCAATCAAGCGATTACTCTCTGTTTTATCGCCCGCAGACCGGCTATAACGCGCTGGCGTTCTGAGCATGACATCATTTGGTCTCCCTGGAAATCTGTTTACATTCCATAACGAGTTTACCTTTCATTAGTGTTGATTGAGATAAATATAAAGTGTTTTGCCTTAAATTGCCTAATAAATGATGTTTCACGTTGATTCTTTTCACGATTCAAAGGGTCGAAGATCGTTCTTATAATTACTAAGTATTCATAATAATGATAATGACCTGATTTCCAAGGCGTCGTTTGGCTCCATTAATGGACCTCCACCTGTGATTAGCAGCCCCACACATTAGCGGCCATAAAGACTGCTCCAGTAATGGAGCCCAACTCCCTCGAAAATCAATGTTATTGTATAATCATGCTCTACAGAAGTTATATATCACCCTTGTTGAGAAATATTTTGGTCGACCCTCCGTAATTGTGTACTGGGGACTATTGTATACAGCCTCTGGTGGCTTACGTGATAAGGGAAGGTGGGAAATACGACAATTCCTTTTGTATTTGGATCTTAGTCATTGTGACAGTGGTCTCTTGGAAAGAGGGTGCACGTGTCGTTTATCATCACAGAACTCTTAAAAGAGTGTTCTAAAAGTCGCCATAAAACTATAGAGAGACTGGGAGTGCATCTCTGTGCATCGTGAATTTCCAGTACTTGCTGTTGTGGGTGGAGTCTATGTTTTCAACTTTATATGTTCGGTTGAGTCCTTGGACACTCTATGTATTGATGGTGTCACAGGAGAAGATAAGCAAAGTCGAGTGCGTCAAGTGGTGAGATGTTGTGATCGACATGGAAACCGATGAACTAGACCCTTTCTGACTAGTTGGATACTGTTGAACGTCCATTGAATCAGCTAAGGCCTTAATGTATAAATAGATTGGCCTTCGTTCCACTGCTATGTCAGTGGAGACTCAGTAGGCAGGGACCGACCTGGGGATGCGCCAGTGCGTATTTGGTTCTGAAACATCAGGACCTGGCTCTTAAATCTCAGAAATAGGCTTTTCAGTTGGCGCGTAACTTCTCAGATCATATTTTGATATTCTTTCGATGGATAATCGAGAGAGACACTCTTACATGTATTATATATATGATTATCATGTATCATTGTTGTAGAGTGCTTAAGTTAATACTTCAAGTCTTAATTACCAGGCATTAATCTTCAGTGTGGTTTCTGATCAAGTCTTGGCTGCCTAAATAGGCGGCCAATACTTGCTCAGAAACCACAGTGAAGATTAATGTTTGATATAGTGTACTAAATGAAAATGATGAGAGCTATTACATACTTGCAGTGTGTGTTACAAACAGCAGTGTGACTCCGTAAATTGAAATCTGGCGCATGAATTGAAAAAATAGGCTCCGAGGCTAGAGCGTATTTTAAATAGTCCTGATCGGTCCCTGAGTAAGTATATTGCCCCTGTCGCATGTGTGAACCTGCTAGCGTTTCCCAGATTCAGAACGAGTGTCCTTTGTGAACGCAAATCCGCGAGATATATTTCCGGGTAGACTCATATCCCCTGGCTCAACAAGGCATGTTTCGCCGCGATGGTTTCCTGTCCATGTCAGTGAAGAAATAGTGGAATAGATGAACTGTGCAGTTGTGCTGAATTGTTTCGCTGTAACGTCGGTAATTGGCGTGATTAGAGTGGACAGGCCTGCTCTGGTTGATAAGTGGCATCATATGGAAATGATGTCTCTCATATATCATCAGTACCGTCCGACCGATTGCAGTCAGTCTATGGAAGCTCAGGTTGTGGCTATCTGGCGTTAGATACACCGAACGTTTTGGTGTTTGGTATAGGGATTTCGGGGCGAGTGGTAATGTTGGTCATGCCATGGAAGGTGTAACGTTTGCAACTTAAATTTATATGCATTAAGTATATAAAGTCTATACACTGCATGCTACTGTATTGTAGAATCAGAAGTTATGTATGCCTATTAGTGTTAGGAATATTATATATAATGTAATTAATATACAGCGTTACCTATAACCTATAACGTTTTCAACAAGCACACACTAATACAGAAGGAGGTGTGTGTCATGTATGGGTGCTTGCACCTGATGTACATAGATACATAATTATTACTATAAGTTACTGCTAAACACAGGAAAGCAACATTATTAATTATCGAAAGTCAATTGTACTACAAATTAGTACAATGGCAGTAATGCTATATTAATAAATATTCCAACGTCAATATTCAAGTTATGTCTTTGGGGCGAAATGCCAGTGGCCGTAAAGCACAATTAAATGTTGCTTCTCTGGAAAACGATTCACGCTGTTTTTGCTCTTACATGTACCTTACGTTTCAAATACTCCTGATGGAAAAAGTTTTATGGATATTTCAGGTCGTCACACTATTAGTATTACTTTACTTATTGCTCAGATTACCACACTCGAACGTACACGTGATTTTCCATTGCCAGTATTTCTTGAAAAAACATACTTTATTTGTATGGACACAGCTGTACGACTATACTGAATCATTTCAAATTATAGCTGTGTTTAATGTCCGTCCATATCTAGGCGTGGCATTGTGTTAAACGTTCGAAATCTTCACTGATGTGCACTCGGCGCCCCCACTTTAAAAGTCTCCATTATGGCTTGTTTGTCTTTTAGAATTCAGCGCAGCGCGTGCTGATCCGTTTACGGAAACTACGGAAACACAATAACCTTGGAATTCTTCTACACGTAGACTTCCGATTTCGACTACAGTCGCGTGTGTGTAGTCAAGTATAAATAAAACAGCCGTACACAAAAACGACGATCCGGTCCACTAGCAAGCAAAGCGAGCAGACGTTCAGAGCCTCGACCATTAACCACCTAATCCTAGTTGTGTATCGAAACCAGATACCATAAAATATTATATCTCACGTGACTTCCTTGCATTCTGATTGGCTGAAAGATGATACCCTATTTCGTGTAGTTTGCATCCACAGAACTGACCAGGCACTACACCCAGGCACTACACGTTTTCTATTTTTAGCACACTACTCTTTCAGTTTTCTTTTCTTACTGGGCGAATAAAACTGATCAGGCTAAATTTAAAAATCGATTCACAGAGGCACTACATCCACAAAACGACCCGGAAAGAAATCTTTCTGGGAAAATGTACCGCTTTTCCGTTGTTGAAGTCACATTTTTCGAGGCGTTCAGTTTATTCCTTGAGAAGATGATCCATATCTCGTTTCGAAGAGAATGATCCATACCTGGGTCCAACTTTCATAAGAACGCGCCCGGATATGAAAAATCGTTTGTTTCGCTGCTCATATTAGAAGGTGATATTTGCGGATTCCAGGACACGTTGTACATGTACGTACACGTCATGTATATGGTGTGTTTACCTCCATAGGGATTCAGTGTTAAAATCGTGTACAAGTGCAAAAAATGTCGTTTTTTCATGGTGTCCCAGAATCCGCAATAGTATTGGGGGCTCACAGATCGCACTTTTAACGTTCAAATACCCATTGGCGAACGTTTGTATTCGACACGTCGCTCAAAAAAGTGAAAAATGTACGAAATTGTACACGTACATTTTCTTAAAACTTTTTTCCGACGTTCCCATCGTGGATTAGACCATCAATCCATCGTTGGTGAACGCGAGCAAAAGACGTTTTGCGGCTTCTAGGACAGCATCAAAAAGGTGGTTTGCGGATTCTGGGACAGTGTACCAGAATCCGCAATTGTTTTTGAGGCTCACAATAGATGAGTGAATAATCTGTGAAACGTTTTTTCGACGTTCGCCAACGGTGAAAAGTGGTGTAAAGTGTAATTACTCATCGAGGATTTTTTTTTAAAATCGATTTGGGCCTACGGTACATGGAAAAAAGGTGATTCAGAACCCGGAAACCACTGCCACATTCCCGATCGCGTTTCGGACGGTATAGGGTGCGATTTGATCGGTGAAAACGATTTGCCGATTCATCTCTTGAGTTTTGTGAGGTGAATCGCGTTTAAAAACGTGGATATAATGGCTAGAGCAATGTATACCAAAAACCAAAAGCTTGAAGAGCTTGAAATAAGTAACCACCCAATCATTTCACGTTCCTAATGCTAATTAACCAATCAGATTGCTTGATTCTCAAACCTAAAATTAATCATACAAAGTTATCTTCCCTCGTCGTGGGGATGGGGGTCACACCCATCAGAAAATCGAAAGTTTCGAGAAAGTGGTCACGTGACCTATCAAATTGAAGGTCTCTACGAGTGAATTAAGAAGATCGTAATTTTAACCCTCGTCGTGGGGTGGGGTCACGACCAGAGACGAAAAACGTCGTCCTTTTTACAAATCCAGGCATGTGAGGTATTAATATGAAGGGCTCGATGAATACATTACAAAAATGACGTCTTTTATTTTATGTGGGGGTGGGGGTCACGCCCATCATAAAAATCGATTGTTTCGAGAAGGTGGTCACGTGACCTACCACATTGAAGGTCTCGACGAGTGGATTAAGAAGATCGTAATTTTAACCCTCGTCGTGGGGTGGGGTCACGACCAGAGTCGAAAACGTCTTCCTTTTTACAAATCCAGGCATGTGAGGTATTAATATGAAGGGCTCGATGAATACATTACACAAATGACGTTTTTCATTTTATGTGTGGGTGGGGGTCACGCCCATCAGAAAATCGAAAGTTTCGAGAAGGTGGTCACGTGACCCATCAAATTGAAGGTCTCGATGAGTGGATTAAGAAGATCGTAATTTTAACCATCGTCGTGGGGTGGGGTCACGACCAGAGCCGAAAAACGTCGTTCTTTATACAAAGCCAGGCATGTGATTTACTGATATGAAGGCTCGATGAATACATTACGAAAATGACATTTTTCATTTTATGTGGGGGTGGGGTCACGACCAGAGACGTAAAACGTCTTTCTTTTTACAAATCCAAGCATGTGAGGTACTGATATGCAGGGCTTGATGAATACATTACAAAAATGACATTTTCCATTTTTCGCCGTGGGGATGGGGTTAACACCGATCAGAAAATCAAAAGTTTCGAGAAGATAGTCGTGTGACCTATCAAATTAAAGCTATCGACAAGGATATTATGAAAATCATAATCTTTCCCTTCTAATAACGGTGGAGTTGGGACCATCTTGAAATCGAAATTATTAAGAAAAGGTAGTTATGGAACATATTAAATTGAAAAACAACAAGTTGAATCTGATGCATCATTCATTTTTGATATCTGTGTTAAAACGTGAAGTATGTTTTCAAAAAATATATGATTGTTATGCTAATTAGAGATGCACTCGCTTATTAACAAGTCACGCCTTAAGATGTTTCCTTCAATAATAACTCTGTTTACTGAACCATAGATTTGTCAATAAAAAAATTATTAGTTGATCTTCTAACGTTTCTACATATTGAGGATAGCCTATTTCACCATTTCCGAAAAAAGTATCAATCCAAACTATTTTTTTAGGACAAAATGCCCACGTCGAGAAGACATTACAAAACTAAACGAGTATAACCTTAACTAAATTCAAATAAAACCATTTGTCACGTGTTAGAAAAGATTTGTAAACAGTCTAAACGCACGCGTGGAAAAGTTGTTTTGTTTTTTACAATAGGAGTTAAAATAATTTAAGATAGGTGGCGTTATATAAATACAGCAACAACAAAAAACAGTGTTTACAATGTGTCAGCGTATGACTGAATGAAAATGAGAAAAAAGCTCTTTTTCTAACCACCTGATAGCGAAGCATTACATCAGTAGTCGCGATATTGATGTCATCCAACAGCAGCCAAGACATTAAGCTTTTTACGTCGACATACCACTTGTCCAAAACAATTCTCTTTTAACGCTATAAAACGGGTGAAATACATCTCGGTAACGACTCCCTTTTTTTCTTGATCAGACACCGTTGTAGGTGGAAAGTTGACTGGAGGGTCGTTCAAAACAATTGATATTGATATATATTGATATATATTTTATTCACCAGCATACAAATTTACAAAAGACTAAACATAAAGTAACTGAAATCAGAACATTTACAATATATAAATACAGATGACACTATATTACAGATCCGTCAATACTTCATTCGTATACTGGTAGGGTAAGGCATAGCCAGATTGGCTGTCTTCCTGCCTTCCCTTATGTAGGAAAGAGAAAGAGCATTGAGATATAGAAGAGGAAAATAGAGTGAAATAGAAAGACCAAGGGGGTAGAAAAAATGAAGAAGTTCTAATGCAACATGGTAAATTCCCATTATCATCTGTTAAGAAAAGCTCGAATAAATCATGTGTTGGTGATGCGAGTGGTGGCCAGAGCCCAGTTCAGCTAGGCACATGAAACGGACTTCACCATTCCTTTCATTTATACGTATACAGAGTGAGAGGCAAACTGCTTAAAAAAAAACAAAAAAAAACAAAAAAAAACAAAAAAAACATGGGGAAGACCGAATCAAAAGCCAGCAGGGACGAGAATACCAGACAAATTACATTGAGAATGAGTTTCCAATACATCCTGAGAGCTTGTTAATCCAGGAAGTAAAAGTCGGTATAAACTAGTGAGAGGTGGTACATAACCGGGGATGCAACTAGATAGCACAATCTGGGCAGTAGGGATTAGAACAGGAGATATTGTTTGAGTATGTCGAAAGCAATCTTGTAATTAGCGTTTTTTTTAACTTCTTCCTGTTTTTTATTGCCCTGATATCCCTTTCTAGTTCGTTCCATAGTTTAGGAAATGCAAAGACAGGCAGCTTATCTAAGGTTTTTGTTGAAATATATGGAACGAAAACGACTCATTTTTTAACTACGATTGTCGCCACACTAATCATACAATACGATATTGGAACTGCACTACCTCTTGAATATTACAAATTTACGATTTGTATTGTCTTCAACACAAATCGTAAATTCCTTCCCGCATCACCATACTTATACTATACCGCATCGAATTTGACATCGTCATCATCCCCTTGCTAGATAAACTTGAACTCGTCATCCGAATGGTATTGTGAAATGAGCCTATAGGGGTTAATTAAGCTCGCAAGCTCGGTAAGAGCTCGAGCTGTTGAGGTTTTATTTTGAGGATTCAGTGGACTCATGTTTATTCAATGAGCCTGATATCGTTTGGTAAGGAAACACAAAATTCCAGAGCTGGTGAGAACTCACAGAACTGCCAGTTATCACAACGTTTATAATCCGATCTTACGATCTCTGATCGATAAATTTTCCCTAACATTCCGTAACAATGGTCGATAATAGAAATTAGTATAGTAATTCGTGTGAATTGTTCTCTGAAAATTGCATTCGCTTGTGCAGTATTTCTGATTTTTTTACAGATTGCGTTCAGGGTTTAGTTTAAAAAAAACCTTGTCAAATGGTTAGGTTCAAGGGAAGTAACTCTGCAAGGTTCAAAGGAAGTAACTCTGTCATCCGTAGGTAGAGGTTTATTATGAGGTCATCAGAGGTCATAATACAGGCTTGGTTCATGGAAGTAACTCCGTTCATCCGTAGGTAGAGGTTTATTAGGAGATCATCAAGGGTCGTGATACAGGTTAGGTTCAAGGGAAGTAACTCGGAAACAACCCATCCCAAAGTAGAGGTTTATTATGAGTATATCAGAGGTGATGATACAGGTTAGGTTCAAGGGAAGTAACTTCGTAACAACTCATCCGTCAAACGGTTATGTTCGAGGGAAGTAACTCTGTAACACCTCGTCCATAGGTAGAGGTTTATTATGAGGTCCTCAGGAGTCATGATACAGGTTAGGTTCATCAAATGATTAGGTTCGAGGGAAGTAACTATAAAACAACTCATTCATCCAAACAAAATTAAAATTCGATGCACCATGCTAAGAAGTGCTTGAAAAAAAACATTTTTAGGTTAGGTTCGAGGGAAGTAACTCTAACAACTCATCCGTTCAAACAAAAATTAAAATTCGATTTACCATATTAAGAAGTGCTTGAAAACACCTCCAGGTTTTAGGTTATGTTCAAGGAAGTAACTCTGTAACAACTCATACGTTCAAATGGTTAGGTTCGAGGGAAGTAACTCTGTATAACAACTCATCCGAGGTTTATTATGAGGTCATCAGGGGTTATGATACGGGTTAAGCTCAAGGGAGGTAACTCTGTCATCCATAGATTCGAGGAAGTAACACTATAACACCAAGGTTTATTATTATGTCATCGGGAATCATGATACAGGTGAGGTTTAAGGGAAGTAACGCTATCATCCGTAGATTCGGGGAAGTAACTCTCAACTCACCTGTCAAATGATTAGGTTCGAGGGAAGTAACTCTGTAACAACTCATCCGTAGGTTCGAGAGAAGTAACTCTGTAACACCATAGGTAGAGGTTTATTATGCTGTCATCAGAGGTCATGATATGGGTTAAGTTAAAGGGAAGTAACTCTGTCATCCGTCAAAATAATTCGGTTCAAGTGAAGTAACTTTGTAACGCCGTAGGTAGAGGTGGATTATGAGTACAGCAAAGGTCATGATGAGTACATTAGAGGCCACGTTGAGACCATCAGAGGCTAAGATACCGGTTAGGTTCAAGGAAGTAATAACTCATCTGTAGGTTCAAGGAAGTAACTCTGTAACACCATAGGTAGAGGTTTATTATGAGGTCATCAGGGGTCATGATACAGGTTAGGTTCAAGGGAAGTAACTCTATCATTCATAGGTTCAAGGGAAGTAACACTGTAACACCTAGGTTATTATTAGGTTATCAGGAGTCATGATACAGGTGAAGTTTAAGTGAAGTAACTCTATCATCCATAGGTTCGAGAGAAGTAGCTTTGTCGCACCAAGGTTTACTATGAAGTCGTCAGGGTAGGTTCGAGGGAAGTAATAACTCATCCAAGGTTTATTATGAGGTCATCAGGGGTTACGATACGGGTTAGGTTCGAGGACAAAGTAACAGGTTCGAGGGAAGTAAATCTGTAACACCAAGGTTTATTAAGAAGTCATTAGGGTAGATTCGAGGGAAGTAACTCTCTATAACAACCCATCCGAGGTTTATGATGAGATCATCAGGGGTTATGATACGGGTTAGGTTCGAGGAAAAAGTAACTCTGGACAAAACAAATAAATATCATAAAGTATAAGTCGTTGCAGTTTTTTTTTAGTCCTTTTCCATAAAGAAAAATTATATATATTAAAAAATCGATAATAGAAAAAAATTAATAAGACCATATAAAGTTGATTGTCTGTTTCTCAATCCATTTTTTCCAAAAAAAAGCATTCGGGCGGGTGGTCTTTTTTTTTCTCTCCGAGAGGTTGTTTATGGTAATTCAACCCCCACCCAAACGCCTGGTGGATCACGCAAAATTTCCCAAAATATATTGGTTATTCACCGTAGGGGTGTTGGGTCGGAAAAAGAAGTGAGGTTTGAATGTTTGTTTTTTAAGTCAAACGTGAAAATTATGACTCAGGACGAAACGCCTCGTGGGTGAAAACGTCTCAGGATGAAACGTCTCTGGGACAAATCAAATGTCGTAGCGCCAACTTTTACAGATTTATTTTACCGCCGGCCCCGGGGACGGGGGAGGGGGGAGGGAGGGGGAGGGAGGGGATTAAGGAAGGGGGATTAAGGAAGGGGAGGGGTTAGGGAGTGGTGGTGAATGGGATTAGAGGAGGGAGGAGAGGGGGTAGGGAAGGGGATGGGAGGGGAGGGGAGGGGGTAGAGGAGGGGGATTAGGGAAGGGGGTTAAGGAAAGGGAGGGGAAGGGAGGGGAAGGGAGTGGTGGTGAATGGGATTAGGGGAGGGGAGGAGAGGGGGTAAGGAAGGGGAGGGGATTAGGGAAGGGGAGGGGAGGGGGAGAGGGTAGGGGTAGGGTAGATGGGAGAGGATTAGGGAAGGGGGATTAGTGGAGGGGACGGGGGTAGGGAACGGTGGGGAGAATTAGGGAAGGGGAAGGGAAGAGATTAGGGAAGAGAAGGGAGGGGAGGGGAGCCGGCGGTTAGGGAGATGTATAGGAAATATATATTTGTTTGTGTTGGACAATTTAGTTGAGGGTTATAATCACAGTTTTCCATAGTAGAATTCAGAGAGAGAACTCCCGTTTCAGTATCATTAGAACATGAAGTGGCAGTATCTCAACCTGAGCGTTTTATCTCTGGTAAAATCTGTCAGAGTCTCAGAGATTAGGTCTTATTACTCTACTGTGTAAAAAAGATAGGGATAATGTCGAGAATTTTAAAATTCTAGGGGGTCCGTACCCCTACCTAATGTAGGTAATGAAATCCTTACAAAAAGCAGCATTGTCCTTACGATAGCGCGATGTGTTACAGTATATTGCTTGCCTGGATCGGACCTGGAAATGATCAATGGGTTTTCGTGAGCGAAAGAGGAGAATTCAAAGTTCCTCTGGAGGGTAAAAAAAAGATGAAAAAATCGTTTGATCCGTTTACCAAACACATATTCGATTTTTAAGACAGATTGGTCAAAAGCAAGCAAATGATTCTTACAATTCGAAAACGTGAGAACCAAGAAAGATAAGCTGCGTTTGATATCGTGTTTCGCGTCTTATCAAGGAGAAAATCTAAAAGACGTTTCTAGGTTCAACAAACTCTTAGTCATTATTTTTATATAAAATTTAAGCAAACAGCAAGAGAAATGTATACTTCGTGAAGTTATAAACCGTTTCCAAATCTCGATGAGGTTAACACCTCTTGAATTGAATTGAAAAAAAGAAGTCTTCACGCAAAGGGACTCGAGTGAGGGAATGGAATAGAGCTGTCCACCTTGATGTACTCGTAATAAAAACCCTAACCTATCAGTCATAACAACAACACTACTATCAGTTAAAAACTAATTTTTTAAAAAAAAATATTGATGTATTATTAATTACATTAGACGAGAAAAAATAACCTCTATGTTTTTCAGTCCCACGCGCATGGTCATTTTTGCTGCGCATGCAACCTTTTTATGACATCAAAAAACCTTAAAAAAAACATGAGATATTGTGCTCATTTCAGTAAATCGATATCAATGAGTTGACGAATTCTTTTTTTTAAATTAACGCTTCAAGCCTTTTCTATATCATACTTTAATTAATAGAAAAGTCTGCAAAGTCAGGTTCTATGTTGAATGGAACACAGTCTCCTGACATTTATTTTAGTAACATTTGTATTGTAAATGACTGTCATTGGGAATTTGTGTCCTGTTATTTGAAACCGTTACGAGTTTCCCAGTTAATTTAAATAAATGCATTTAAGATGCAGGATAATTGGATAACTAATAGTAACCGTTGCTTGATATAAAAGTAACAGACATAGTTGAAAATAAATCGCAAATAGGCAGGTATGTGCGGTCGAATTGGTTAATAAAAACACGCAAACATTCGTTTTTGTATTTCATTTTCAGATTTCCCAAAAATATGATTTATGGATGAACTACCCGTTCAAATGGCTTGTGATAATTTTGAATATAATGAGGGAAAAATTGTGATTCACGATTTTATTAGGCAGGTTGTGAAAGGATTTTTTTTTATTATTGGAAAAATAAATCTGTGAAAGTTGGCGCTACGACATTTGATTTGTCCCAGAGACGTTTCATCCTGAGACGTTTTCACCCACGAGGCGTTTCGTCCTGAGTCATAATTTTCACGTTTCACTTAAAAACAAACATTCAAACGTCACTTCATTTTCTGACCCAACACCCCTACGGTGAATGTGAATAACCAATATATTTTGGAAAATTCTGCGTGATCCACCAGGCGTTTGGGTGGGGGTTGAATTACCATAAACAACCTCTCGGGGAGAAAAAAAAAAGACCGCCCGCCCGAATGGTTTTTTTTGGAAAAAATGGTTTGAGAAACAGACAATCAACTTTCTATGGTCTTATTAATTTTTTTCTATTATCGATTTTTTAATATATATAATTTTTCTTGATGGATAAGGACAAAAAAAAACTGCAACGAATTATACTTTATGATATTTATTTGTTTTGTCCAGAGTTACTTTTTCCTCGACCCTAACCCGTATCATAACCCCTGATGATCTCATCATAAACCTCGGATGCGTTTTTATACAGAGTTACTTCCCTCTAATCTACCCTAATGACTTATTAATAAACCTTGGTGTTACAGAGTTACTTCCCTCGAAACTGTTACTTTGTCCTCGAACTTAACCACTATCGTAACCCCTGATGACCTCATAATAACCCTTGGATGAGTTATTACTTCCCTCGAACCTACCCTGACGACTTCATAGTAAACCTTGGTGCTACAAAGCTACTTCTCTCGAACCTATGGATGATAGAGTTACTTCACTTAAACCTCACATGTATCATGACTCCTGATGACCTAATAATAACCTAGGTGTTACAGTGTTACTTCCCTTGAACCTATGAATGATAGAGTTACTTCCCTTGAACCTAACCTGTATCAGGACCCCTGATGACCTCATAATAAACCTCTACCTATGGTGTTACAGGGTTACTTCCTTGAACCTACAGATGAGTTGTTACTTCCTTGAACCTAACCGGTATCTTAGCCTCTGATGGTCTCAACGTGGTCTCTAATGTACTCATCATGACCTTTGCTGTACTCATAATTCACCTCTACCTACGGCGTTACAAAGTTACTCCACTTGAACCGAATTATTTTGACGGATGACAGAGTTACTTCCCTTGAACTTAACCCATATCATGACCTCTGATGACCGCATAATAAACCTCTACCTATGGTGTTACAGAGTTACTTCTCTCGAACCTACGGATGAGTTGTTACAGAGTTACTTCCCTCGAACCTAATCATTTGACAGGTGAGTTGAGAGTTACTTCCCCGAATCTACGGATGATAGCGTTACTTCCCTTAAACCTCACCTGTATGATGACTCCCGATGACATAATACTAACCCTTGGTGCTATAGTGTTACTTCCTTGAATCTATGGATGACAGAGTTACGTCCCTTGAACTTAACCCGTATCATAACCCCTGATGACCTCATAATAAACCTCGGATGAGTTGTTATACAGAGTTACTTCCCTCGAACCTAACCATTTGAACGTATGAGTTGTTACAGAGTTACTTCCTTGAACATAACCTAAAACCTGGAGGTGTTTTCAAGCACTTCTTAATATGGTGAATCGAATTTTAATTTTTGTTTGAACAGATGAGTTGTTAGAGTTACTTCCCTCGAACCTAACCTAAACATGTTTTTTTTCAAGCACTTCTTAGTATGGTGCATCGAATTTTAATTTTGTTTGGATGAATGAGTTGTTATATAGTTACTTCCCTCGAACCTGATCATTTGATGAACCTAACCTGTATCATGACTCATAATAAACCTCTACCTATGGACGAGGTGTTACAGAGTTACTTCCCTCGAACATAACCGTTTGACGGATGAGTTGTTACGAAGTTACTTCCCTTGAACCTAACCTGTATCATCACCTCTGATATACTCATAATAAACCTCTACTTTGGGATGGGTTGTTACCGAGTTACTTCCCTTGAACCTAACCTGTATCACGACCCTTGATGATCTCATAATAAACCTCTACCTACGGATGAACGGAGTTTCTTCCATGAACCAAACCTGTATTATGACCTCTGATGACCTCATAATAAACCTCTACCTACGGATGACAGAGTTACTTCCTTTGAACCCAACAGAGTTACTTCCCTTGAACCTAACCATTTGACAAGGTTTTTTTAAACTGAACCCTGAACGCAATCTGTAAAAAATCAGAAATACTGCACAAGCGAATGCAATTTTCAGAGAACAATTCACACGATTTTCTATACTAATTTCTATTATCGACCATTGTTACGGAATGTTAGGGAAAATTTATCGATCAGAGATCGTAAGATCGGACTATAAACGTTGTGATAACTGGCAGTTCTGTGAGGTCTCACCAGCTCTGGAATTTTGTGTTTCCTTACCAAACGATATCAGGTTCATTGAATAAACATGAGTCCATTGAATCCTCAAAATAAATAAAACCTCAAGAGCTCGAGCTCTTACCGAGCTTGCGAGCTTAATTAACCCCTATAGGCTCATTTCGCAATACCATTCGGATGACGAGTTCAAGTTTATCTAGCAAGGGGATGATGACGATGTCAAATTCGATGCGGTATAGTATAAGTATGGTGATGCGGGAAGGAATTTACGATTTGTGTTGAAGACAATACAAATCGTAAATTTGTAATATTCAAGAGGTAGTGCAGTTCCAATATCGTATTGTATGATTAGTGTGGTGACGTTAGAATACGGCGACAATCGTAGTTAAAAAATGAGTCGTTTTCGTTCCATATATTTGATCAATTGTTTTGAACGACCCTCCAGTCAACTTTCCACCAACAACTGTGTCTGATCAAGAAAAAAATGGAGTCATTACCGAGCTGTATTTCACCCGTTTTATAGCGTTAAAAGATAATTGTTTTGGACAAGTGGTATGTCGACGTAAAAAGCTTAATGTTTTGGCTGCTGTTGGATGACATCAATATCGCGACTACTGATGTAATGCTTCGCTATCAGGTGGTTAGAAAAAGAGCTTTTTTCTCATTTTCATTCAGTCATACGCTGATACATTGTAAACACTGTTTTTTGTTGTTGCTGTATTTATATAACGCCACATGTCTTAAAATATTTTAACTCCTATTGTAAAAAACAAAACAACTTTTCCACGCGTGCGTTTAGACTGTTTACAAATATTTTCTAACACGTGACAAATGGTTTTATTTGAATTTAGTCAAGGTTATACTCGTTTAGTTTTGTAATGTCTTCTCGACGTGGGCATTTTTTCCTAAAAAAATAGTTTGGATTGACACTTTTTTCGGAAATGGTGAAAAAGGCTATCCTCAATATGTAGAAACGTTAGAAGATCAACTTATAATTTTTTTATTGACAAATCTATGGTTCAGTAAACAGAGTTATTATTGAGGGAAACATCTTAAGGCGTGACTTGTTAATAAGCGAGTGCATCTCTAATTAGCATAACAATCATATATTTTTTGAAAACATACTTCACGTTTTAACACAGATATCAAAAATGAATGATGCATCAGATTCAACTTGTTGTTTTTCAATTTAATATGTTCCATAACTACCTTTTCTTAATACTTTCGATTTCAAGATGGTCCCAACTCCACCGTTATAAGAAGGGAAAGATTATGATTTTCATAATATCCTTGTCGATAGCTTTAATTTGATAGGTCACACGACTAGCTTCTCGAAACTTTTGATTTTCTGATCGGTGTTAACCCCATCCCCACGGCAATGGTGGAAAATGTCATTTTTTGTAATGTATTCATCAAGCCCTTCATATCAGTGCCTCACATGCTTGGATTTGTAAAAAGGAAGACGTTTTTCGTCTCTGGTCGTGACCCCACCCACATAAAATGAAAAATGTCATTTTCGTAATGTATTCATCGAGCCTTCATATCAGTACCTCACATGCCTGGCTTTGTATAAAGAACGACGTTTTTCGGCTCTGGTCGTGATCTCACCCCACCACGAGGGTTAAAATTGCGATCTTCTTAATCAACTCGTCGATACCTTCAATTTGATAAGTCACCACGTGACCACCTTCTCGAATCTTTCGAATTTTCTGATGGGTGTGACCCCCCCCCCCCCCTTCCCACATAAAATGAAAAACGTCATTTCTGTAATGTATTCAGCGAGCCCTTCATATTAATACCTCACATGTCTGGATTTGTAAAAAGGAAGACGTTTTCGACTCTGGTGTGACCCCACCCCACGACGGGGGTTAAAATTTACGATCTTCTTAATCCACTCGTCGAGACCTTCAATTTGATAGGTCACGTGACCACCTTCTCGAAACTATCGATTTTTATGATGGGCGTCACCCCCACCCCCACATAAAATGAAAAACGTCATTTCTGTAATGTATTAATCAAGCTCTTCATATTAATACCTCACATGTCTGGATTGGTGAATAGGAAGACATTTTTCCCTTCTGGTCGTGACCCTACCCCACGACGAGGGTTGAAATTGCGATATTCTTAATCCACTCATCGAGAACTTCAATTTGATAGGTCACGTGACCACCTTTTCGAAACTTTCGATTTTCTGATGGGCGTGACCCCCACCCCCACATAAAATGAAAAACGCCATTTCTGTAATGTATTCATCGAGCCCTTCATATTAATACCTCACATGTCTGGATTGGTGAATAGGAAGACGTTTTTCGGCTCTGGTCGTGACCTCACCCCCACGACGAGGGTTAAAATTACGATCTTCTTAACCAACTCGTCGAGACCTTCAGTTTGATAGGTCACGTGGCCACCTTCTCGAAACTATCGATTTTTATGATGAGCGTGACCCCCACCCCCACATAAAAATAAAAGACGTCATTTCTGCAATGTATTTCTGTAATGTATTCATCGAGCCCTTCATATTAATACCTCACATGTCTGGATTTGTAAAAAGGAAGACGTTTTCGACTCTGGTGTGACCCACCCCACGACGGGGGTTAAAATTTACGGTCTTCTTAATCCACTCGTCGAGACCTTCAATTTGATAGGTCACGTGACCACCTTCTCGAAACTATCGATTTTTATGATGGGCGTCACCCCCACCCACACATAAAATAAAAGACGTCATTTTTGTAATGTATTCATCTCATCAAGCCCTTCATATTAATACCTCACATGCCTGGAGTTGTAAAGAGGAAGACGTTTTCGACTCTGGTCGTGACCCCACCCCACGACGAGGGTTAAAATTACGATCTTCTTAATCCACTCGTCGAGACCTTCAATTTGATAGGTCACGTGACCACCTTCTCGAAACTATCGATTTTTATGATGGGCGTGACCCCCACCCCCACATAAAATAAAAGACGTCATTTTTGTGATGTATTCATCGAGCCCTTCATATTAATACCTCACATGCCTGGATTTGTAAAAAGGACGACGTTTTTCGTCTCTGGTCGTGACCCCACCCCACGACGAGGGTTAAAATTACGATCTTCTTAATCCACTCGTAGAGACCTTCAATTTGATAGGTCACGTGACTACTTTCTCGAAACTTTCGATTTTCTGATGAGTGTGACCCCCACCCCCACGACGAGGGGAGATAACTTTGTATGATTAAGTTTAGGTTATGAGAATCAAGCAATCTGATTGGTTAATTAGCATTAGGAACGTGAAATGATTGGGTGATTACTTATTTCAAGTTCTTCAAGCTTTTGGTATACATTGCTCTAGCCATTATATCCACGTTATTAAACGCGATTCACCTCACAAAACTCAAGAGATGAATCGGCAAATCGCACCCTATACCGTCCGAAACGCGATCGGGAACGTGGCAGTGGTTTGCGGGTTCTGAATCACCTGTTTTCCATGTACCGTAGGCCCAAATCGATTTTTAAAAAAATCCTCGATGAGTAACTACACTTTACACCACTTTTCACCGTTGGCGAACGTCGAAAAAACGTTTCACAGATTATTCACTCATCTATTGTGAGCCTCAAAAACAATTACGGATTCTGGTACACTGTCCCAGAAACCGCAAACCACCTTTTTGATGCTGTCCTAGAAGCCGCAAAACGTTTTTTGCTCGCGTTCACCAACGATGGATTGATGGTCTAATCCACGATGGGAAAGTCGAAAAAAAGTTTTAAGAAAATGTACATGTACAATTTCGTACATTTTTCACTTTTTTGAGCGACGTGCCGAATATACACGTTCGCCAACGGGTATTTGAACGTTAAAAGTGCGATCTGCGAGCCCCCAAAACAATTGCGGATTCTGGGACACCATGAAAAAACGACATTTTTTGCACTTGTACACGATTTTAACACTGAATCCCTATGGAGGTAAACACACCATGCACATGTACGTGCACGTACATGTACAACGTGTCCTGGAATCCGCAAATATCACCTAATCCTATTATTTCGCTATTTAATTGTATGTTTTGGGCAGTAAACGAATAAATAATGGAATTCAATTGAATCTTCGGAGTTTGTATCCCGTGCTGACCCATTCGGTAATGTACATGTGTGACAAATGTGTGGAAATTATCAAACTGCGTTGTCAAATTTCGAAAATTTTAGTTTTCATTCGCGAGTTGCGCGATTCTAGAATACACAGTTCCGTTTGGGGGAAACGTTTTGTTCACCATTGTCGACCGATTCAAAATCTGTCTTCTGCTCATATCAATAATCCAAATTAGCCGTGTTTTGGAAGAAGAAAATGTTTTTTAAAAACTACATGTTTTTTTTTCTATATAACGCTGGTTGGTAGGGCTGCTACCTTGGTAATAGATTAACAAATCGGACAGATGTTTTTCTTGATGGGTGTTCGATATAATATAAGGATTAGTGCATGTCTTGTCGTTGACTACACCCATATAGTGCCCAGCGAGGTGGTGTAGTTCCCTCCGCATCGCGGCGGGAACTACACCACGTCACTGGGCTCTATATGGCCGTAGTCAACTCCAAGCCATGCACTATTCCTTAAATAGAAAGACACCACAACCCTCTGTGATATGAGATTATTCCTCCGAGAGGCTGTCGAATTTGTAGCCAATTTATTTCGATTGCATCAGTGGATCAGAATACCCAGCCGTGTTTACCGAGGTAATTTGCGACCACGAACATTGTTTACAATGTTTTGACGCACTTTCGCAATTGCACGTTCGGCTTCACATGAAAGAGAAATTCCTTCAGCTGCCGTTAATGATGATATTCCGTCAACAGCGCAATTTATATTTAACCGTTAATCGAGTTATTTACAGCTGATTCGCGATGGAGCTGATCACAAGTACAATTAGTCCGTCCATTCAATTTCAATGATTAGTACATCACGTGACAAATCCCCGTATTCTCATTGGCTGTATTGATAGGGACTATGAAAGCATAGTGCCCGGAGTCAAGCATAGTGCCCGGAGTCATGCAATAGTGCGCACGCATTGCAAACAGAATCCCGAGGGGATTCCCCTTTTCTTCTGAGCAGACGGCAAATGTGGAGACGAATAGAAATAAAATGAGCGTTTCGAGATTCGCAAACGAGAATGTTAATTCTTTTCTTGAACAATATCAGAGCCGAAAGACTGTTAGTTTAACCAAATATGCTGTCAATATTCTCCGGCAGTTCTGTTCTGACAGAAAAAGGAATGGTGCATTTGAAACGTTAGATGTTGGAAGATTAACGGAACTATTGAAAGACTTTTATACAAACGTTAGAAATCGCGATGGTGATTTGTATTCCAAAAGCAGTATTTGTGCCATTCGTCAAGGAATAAGAAGATATTTGCAAGAACCCCCACATGAGAGACACTTTGATATAATAACAGACCCACCTTTCAAAGGTGCTAATCGTGTATTCGACAGCATGTTGAAGAAAACAAGAGAAGACGGAAAGGGAACAGTCCGACACAAAAAAACCCATTCCGCCAGGTAACTATAAAAAATACATAATAAAATAAAACACAACAAAACTAGAAAGTGAACAAGTCAGTGTCTGCAATAGACAGTGGTGTTGTAATTATTTGTTCTCGTATAAATACACAGTCTTGTTAATTACATGAAATAGACGAGTGTTGTTTATTACTCAAATCGACAAGAGACACATAAGAACAGTTGTGAGAGAAAGTAAATAAATAACAGCAAAGTTTGCTGAAAGTTATCATAAACATGAATAAATAAATAGATAAATTACGGGGAGTAATGTATGTTGAAAGTTATCATAAACATGAATAAATAAATAAATTGTAGACCTATCAATTAAATAGTTTTGAATAAGAGTGTCAGAGAGGGCACTGAATATTATTTATCTTCGATCACAATAAACGATTGTGATTGACCGTGTAAACGTTTATTCTGTTTTGATGCTTAGTGTTTCATTCTATTTCAGGCGATCTAAGGAAATTATATCAGCACCCAATTGTGTTTAATCGGGACATTCCAAGAGGTCTTTTGAATAACGTAATGTTTGAGCTTTTATTTTACTTTTGTCGGAGAGGGAGAGAAAACATTCGAGAAATTAAAGCTTGTGATTTTGTAGTTAAAACTGATGACACTGGAAGAAAATACATCCTGAAAACTACTTCTGAGCGAACAAAAAATCACACAGGTGTAACGAATGAGGATGAAGGTGACGGACCTAGAATGTATGGAACTGGCACAAAAATGTGCCCTGTTAATAGTTTTCAACGATATCTGATGAAACGAAACCATGAGTGTGATGCGTACTTCCAAATTCCCAAAAATTCATACCACGAGAATGACGAATGTTGGTTTGAGCGAAGGGCAATGGGAAAAAATTCCATGGGAGAGTTCATGGTAAAAATGTCTAAACAAGTTGGTCTTTCTGATACATATACCAACCACTGTGTGCGTGCTACGACCATAACAATTCTTAATGATTGTGGATTCAAAGATCGCGATATTATTTCTTTATCGGGACACAGAAATGAAAAATCATTGTCAAGTTACGTTTCGGACACAAGAGCTGATGTCAAACGAGGTATGTCGGAGAGCTTGAGTTCCATGGTCGATAATGCAGATGCTGAACATTCAGAAATGCCTGCAGCGAGGAATGCTGTTGAGAAAACAACAACGCAACTCTCTTTCCAGTCAGCAAATTCCACAGTATCAGCACCCGAATTATTAGATACCGATATTGATGACGACGATCTGATAAGTGCGTTGGAGGAAATCGAGTGTTCAAAAAACTCAACATCAATTGACATTCGAAAGCAATCCAAAGAAATATGCAACAAAATGCAGTATTGTGCCCCAAAATTCAATTTCAGCAATTGTGTTGTAAATATTTACAATAATTAAAATGTGCTCGGACATCAGAGGAAGTAACCATAACACGTTCAATGGGGTGAACGTTAATAAAACTTTAGTAGCCATGAGTAATGGAATTTCTATAGTGCCTCACAAGCTCTGTTAATACCACCATATGTGAGACGTTGATTCTGTTGTATGATATCTCGTGTTAACCAGTTATGTGCCACATGATTGGTTGATCGGTTTCATGTGTTTATTTACATTATTCTACTTTACCCGTTGAGCTCGAATCCAGTTGATAGTTTAATGTTTTCCTGACATTTTCATGTTATTAATTTCATTGTTTTATTTTGGATAGTAAAGTGTTAGTTATCTCTCCGTTCCTTCTTTAATATGTTGTGGAGATGGTCTGGGTGTGATGTACTAAACCTATTAATGCCTTCCGTTTCGGGCACTAGGTTCTCATAGTGTTGCTTCGGGAACCAAATAGTGCCCTCGCTATCGCTCGGGCACTATTGCATCCCTCAGCAACACTATGAGAGCATAGTGCCCTCAACGGAAGGCATTAATAGGTAAATAGTTTACCTACTTGTGAAATCTATTATTATTAATAGGTGGGGTCACAGTGCCGCTTAGTTTGGCGTCCAAATATTTCACCTGGCGAGAGTTATTCTCCAAATTCCGTAAAAAGCTTTCCCCAAAACATGTGTATTAAATATTAAATTGACTGAGTACTGAAAACCACGGAAACGTATTTAAACTGTGTTGATGCAAATATGAACAGAAATCAAATAGGAATATTTTAATTGCTGTGTTTTAGTTTTTGCAAATTCATTATTTCATCTTTCATAAATTGCCACCTTTTACCCTCCATCTCAATCTGTTCTTACCCCAGCCCTCCTTGAGGTCAATAGTCAAATGCATAACGATCAGAAAAAACTAAGAGAAACCGAGACCAGAGCATTATTAACCATACAGAACAGAATATAACCATACAGAACAGAATACAGCTATGGCCAAAACTGGAGAGCACAGATAAAATCAGGGAACAGGGAGGAGTAAACCAGTAGGCCATATTTTATTCCCTGTGGTGACACAAGTCCACTCTTCCACTCCCAGACATTTTTTTTTTATCACAAGGAAAAGCTCGGCCACGCTACAAAGGCATCCACCATAATTAAGCGCTTGTGTGTTCATTGGAGCCGCTGGAGTCAGAAGTTGCATTGTGTCTTTTTTATTTTGAGACCAAATAGAGGTACTGAAAGTCGAATATTTTCAAAGCTTCGTGCGATATTGAAAGCCGGTATGTTCATATTTTGGTAATATTAATCTCGAATTTCGGTTGTTTGCATGTGTTGGCATAGATGGGCCAATGAAGTGTTGTGTATAGAGATCGGAATGACGTGTTTTGCGTTGCACTGGTGTTACTTGTATAGATGGTGTGTATTGTGCACATCCATGACAGTAGTGGGGATGCGGTTTTCGATGTGGAATGACCGGAGGAGGAGTGGATGAGGAGCCGCTTCTCCACCGACAAAGGGAGTCGAAAGAGGTTATGGGGAGGCGCAAAGGAGATAAGGGTGCGGTTATGTTTTTAAACAAAAATACATTTTTTAATAATTTTAATTGCTATGACGTTGCATATTTTTAAATAATTGTAATTGCTACGACACAATACCCCCACCCTCTCCCCTCTTTTAAATTTTAATTCCTATGACGTAGTCCCTCTAACAATTGGCGTAATGTAGTAATAATTTTCGTTATAGAATTTTAAATTACATTTAAACGGCATAACAATCTGTTAATTCTCCTTAAAGAATTAAATAAGTTTAAAACATTTAAATGGCGTAACAAGTTGTTAATTTTCGTTAAAGAATTTTTGAAGGAACTAAATGTACATTTAATATATTAATAATTTTCGGGAATTAAATGACGTATGATCATTTAAAGTACTTAAATAACAGCAAAACATTTCAAAGTATTTATCAAATTAATTTCAACACCAACAAAAAGTTTTAAAGTATTAAAGCATTTGAATACCAATAAATGGGTACTTATACTCCAAAATAGGTTTTGTCATCAAAGTCTAGAGGTGTATTGTATTAATAAAAAAATAATGTCATTCACCGCTGTGTCAACATACAGTACGTGGAGAGTGGATTGTAACTAAATCACCCATGGAGTGGAGTTATCACCCAAGCTATAACTTTCAAATTTTGTACATATCGACAAAAAAACACAAGCAGTGTTACAGCCAATGGACCTCCGGGTTTAACCCGGAGGTCCATTGGCTGAAACTTTGCTTGTGCTGGTTATGCTTTGCAACAAATTTGCAATTATTACTTGGGTGGAATCTCCACTCTGCGGGTGATTTAGTGATAATACACTCTCCACGTATTGTAAGAACAATGTCAATTGTTCTGACCTACATTTAGGTGAAACGGTAATTCCTTATCAAAACACCCTCAGGCTCGAATCACCTCACTGTTAATAGAAACCAAAGCCTCCTTTGTGATTGCTCAGCCAATTTGAGCGCAGGAAGTTATTGGTGGACAATTCGAGAACCCCACAGTATCAGTCATTTTAATTTTGCATTCGCAACACTGAATACGCAAATCTCAAATTAAAAAAATGTAAAGAATTGCATGTACCGTTTGTGACAAAACCTTTTCGAGTGTCAAAAACCAAAAAAACGTCACGAGAGAACAGCGCATCAACAGGAAACAAGGTGTGCACATGCCAAGTGTGCAATAAGAGTTACGGGTGGAAAGATAACCTGGACAGGCACCAGAAACAACACCAAAATGACGAAGAGTTTCCTTGTCGTTATTGTTACAAAACATTTACAGCAGTATTCAACAGAAATCGCCACGAATTCGAACAACACCCTATCGATTGAAGAGAATCGGCGAAGAAACATCAGTGTGAGCATTGTCACAAGACATATTTCAGAAACAAGGATTTTGAGCACCACAATAAAAGCTGCCGGTCCTCGTATACCTGCAATGCCTGTGGAGAGATATTTCAACAATTGCTACATTTTAATCGACACAGGACCACTGCCCACTAAGCCGTTAAGAGAAATTATACATCCGCTACAGCAGTGAAACCAGCCAAAATACCGACACCGAGAATCTATGATATTGACCCTGAAGAGTTCGACGAGGCATTATTAGAAGAAGAGGAAACGTCCGAAATTCTGGATTTATACTAAGACAATTGGGGCACCATTCGTACCCACCATATCATCGATCGAGCTCTTCAGGACTTATTCAATTTTCGCGGTGCTGACGTCAGTGTACTAAGTGAGAGATTAGTGGACGTGATATTCAAGGAGCAGCAAAGGAAGTTTAAAATCAATTTGAGTGTTGGATTCGTTCTGAGGCACGCAGAAACTGGTGAGTTACGATTTTTTTACACTTCTACAAATAACGCTCGTGCGCTGGACAAACCATCACTGATCACGAACGAAAATGACTTTCGCCAGTGTTTAGAGACGATTAAAGACTTGGATTTCGCAGAAGAGGCCAGATTACGTCATCTAACAACAAAGTGGAGTGTAGAAAGGATCACAAACATTACTGTTTACATCAATAGAATTGTGGATCACCCCATAGGTGGCGCACCAATGGACATGCCAGACTACATTCTGAACAATCCGTCCATTATTGGCTTCCAGAGTAATCACGGCCATATTCCCCCGGACAATTTGTGTTCATTTCGCTGTCTGGCCTTGTGGAGTGATCCAGCCGCCGAGTATATCGAACGAAAAGCTGAACAATACTTCAAAATGTTTTCATCGGAGTCAACGGAAAAATTCAAAGGTGTGACATTGTCGGAGCTACTAACAGTGGAGGAATTATTCGAAGTGAACATTACTGCATATCAATTGGGCTCCTTAAAGGATGGTCGACAACAACTACCGGAGAAAATATCAGCGACTCTAGTTCAGCGTTCACACGGGCGTTGCAGCGAAACCATTTTCGTAAACCTGTTCCAGAATCATTTCAGTTCTATCAAAAACATTAAGAATTACACAAAATCTTACAAGTGCCGGGAATGTGACAAGGTGTGGAAAGAGTGCACGAGAAATCAGGCAAAGGTGAAGTTGTGTTCGATTTGCAGGTGGAAATTTCCACCCAGTAAAATCAATATTCGAAAAACTGGAAGAGGGGGGAATTGTCGTACCCGATGCGGATAGATATCACGAATATAGAGCAACTTTCGACTTTGAATCCTACTTTTCCAAAGATTACTTGCCACAAGATATCAACAAAAGAACATGGAAAGCTCGACACGTCCCTCTCAGCGTGTCAGCGTGCAGTAATGTCCCAAATTTTATAGAACCGAAGTGAGTAGTATGTCGGGGGCTTTTCAGGGGTTAGTCGGGGGATCTCATCGGGGGACCCCGCAGGGGGACCATTGAAGAGAGAGCCAGAGGGGAAGGGAAGTAGGAGGAGATGTGGAGATCCGGTTGTAGAAACCACAGGTTTTTACGACAATTAGCCTCTAGTCCCCACCAGCCCCAAATAGTCCCCACCAGACCCCACTACTTCCCACCAGTCCTCAAATCACCCCCCCCCCAAAAAAAACAAACAAACCCGACTATATGTGATATGGATTCTTCAAGAATATTTTGCAGCACGTAGTGCAATAGGACCGCCATACCTTTCGCATAGCCTTCATGGCCTCATACGACTAAAAAAGCCCTACTTACGGAATCCCTTTTTAAGAATCCCTTTTTGGAATCCCTTTTTTCTAAAATGAGTCCAAGAGTCGTTCGAGGAGTCACTCGAACGAGCAATTGCTCGTTGGCTCATTTGCTCGATGGGATTCGAGTCGTTCGAGCAATATATGCGAGTCACCCGAGGTAAGACGGAATCCCACTGATGGAATCCCTTTTGTGGAATCCCATTTGTGGAATCCCTTTTTCGAAAACGGATGTGGCTATGGAATCTCTTTTTCCTGAAATGAGTCTAAGAGTCGTTCGAGGAGTCACTCGAACGAGCAATTGCTCGTTGGCTCATTTGCTCGATGGGATTCGAGTCGTTCGAGCAATATGCCGAGTCACTCGATCGAGCAATTACTCTAAAGCTCATTTGCTCGATGGGATTCGAGTCATTCGAGCAATGACTTATCAGTAACTGCTCGATCGAGGGACTCGGCATATTGCGTGGGGGTTGTCTTAGGCGTTGTAGACTGCTGAAGTCGTTCGAATACCCTTGGGTCAGCTAACATCATTTGCTTGACCTGCTCCATCACCCGAGCAATCCTTTAGTCAGTATCGATAAAACTGGTGCTATAATCGAGCCCAAGAAACCGCCTGTCTGTAATACATCACCCGAGCAATCCTTTAGTCAGTACGGATAAAACTGGTGCGATAATCGAGCCCAAGAAACCGCCTGTCTGTAATACACGCCTTTTCCTTTTTTCCGAAACTTTTTTTCCGCTAATAGTCTAACTTGTTCTATCTTCCGGCGAAGTTTAATCTTTAACCAAGTGATGTTTCGTTAAAGGTATATTTTTGTTTAAAATATTTTTAGCGCACTCGCAGAGGCAAAGTATCAAGTCTGTTGGCGTGTCGTAAAATATGTTTTACAATGTGTGGTCTTCCTCTGAGTAAAAACATGAGCGTTTCGATGTTGCGTTTAAGACGGTTAGGCATAGTTATGACAGGTGCGACTATTTATCCCTCCTTTTACACTCTGCTCTGATACACGTAATGATACTCGCCTGGAAAAATATGGGAACGCAGTCTTAAATGGTCCGGGGTGGTTTGGAGGAGGTCAGCCAACAAATAACCGTATGGCCCAGATGTAGCTTCTTCAAATACTTGTCTCAAGAAACGCGCTTCCCAGGGTACATTTGCGCAGCGAGGCGAGATATTTGCGAACGGTCACGTGGGTTTTTAAACAAAACTTAATTTTGACAGTTCAAAGTAATAGTTCTATGGTATTTATTTTTATCGAAAAAGGTTCTGAACGAAGTATACAACACTCATGTTATGGTGGTGGGGGCCTTTGGTAAACAATTTGACCACCCCTTCGTCCACGTCATGCATTAAATCGTCGACCACAATTAAAGAGTCCCGTGTGAATTCTTGAGGGAACCCTTCCACAAACTCAACATTGGGCAAAGTCTCGAATAAGGGCTGCCATTCGGTGTAACACCATACAATATTCGGGGGTGCGGGTGTTACCATATCATCCAGTTTATCAATTAAATTACATACAAATGTGCTCGAAACATCTCCAAACGCGTTCTTCTGACGTCATCAGAAGGCAGACATAGTGTTGTATCTGGCTGGGATGGTCTACTGTGCAGCCATAGCAAAGTTGGGTGGCTACCCCTGGGATTTTCTTTTCAACCAATTTCACATACGCTCGGTTCAGTTCGTATTCTATTTGCCGATTCCGCAGTTCTGCTGTTGGATTTACTTCCCGTGAGTCGTTGGTAAATCCTCTCGTTTTCTTTTTCCAGACATTTTTCTCTCAGCAGCTATAATTTTGTTTTCTATTTCATAAATAGCCTTTTTAAGATCCCTCCATTCTGTAACATCTGGGGCTATTCCAGTTTTGGTGGGGCGTCATAGAATCCTTGGTATATCTTATGTGAATCTTCAAACAATTCCCCTTTAAAACGCAAAACATCAACAAAAGTATTTCTCTCTCCACTTTTCTCCATTTTTAAATACGTCTCGACTCTTGAGAATGCAAAATTAAAATGACTGGTCTTGATCGCTTTTCGAATTTTCCCAAATAACTTCCTGCGCTCTGATTGGCTGAGCAATCACAAAAGAGGCGTGGGTTTCTATTAACAGTGAGGTGATTCGAGTCTGAGGGTGTTTTGATAAGGAATTACCGTTTCACCTAGGTCAGAACAATAGGCATTGTTCTCATGTTTACACAGTCGTGTAAACATTCGATGACATTATTTTTAGCTCACCAACTTTAGTTGTGTGAGCTTATGGCATGGCTCGATCGATCGGCGTCGGCGTCAGCGTCAGCGTCGGCGCCGGCGTCAGCGTACGTGTCCAATAATGTTAAAGCTTCTGTTTAGGTCACTTACTCACCCTATTTCCATATCGTGGCTTTTATAATGCTGCTGTGTGATGATTATTATCATTTTACCATGATTTAACCCCTTAGCCCTGCATTTTAAACATTTTTCTTGACATTTTTAGTTGCATTTAGTTTACTGCTTAGCTCGGAATTTCAGGTTTAACTTAGTGTTTAGGTCAGCTGCTGTGCTCCTTCTCTTCCCATGGCACTTATATTCATCAAACATGTTCCTCGGCATCATTGTTCCATGATTAACCCCTCATACCCTGCATTTTAAACATTTTTCTTGACATTTTTAGTTGCGTTTAGTTTTCTGTTTAGCTCAGAATTTCATATTTAACTAAGTGTTTAGGTCAGCTGCTGTGCTCCGTCTCTTTCCATGGCACTTATATTCATCATACATGTTCCTCAGTATAATTGTTCCATGATTAACCCATCATAAACTGAATTTTAAACATTTTTCGTAACATTTTTAGTTGCGTTTAGTTTTCTGTTTAGCTCCGAATTTCATGTTTAACTTAGTGTTTAGGTCAGCTGCTGTGCTCCTTCTCTTCCCATGGTACTTATATTCATCATACATGTTCCTCAGTATCATTGTTGCATGATTAACCCCCCCATACGCTGAATTTTAAACATTTTTCTTGACATTTTTAGTTGCGTTTAGTTTTCTGTTTAGTTCAGAATTTCATGTTTAACTAAGTGTTTAGGTCAGCTGCTATGCTCCTCCTCTTCCCATGGCACTTATATTCATCATACATGTTCCTCAGTATCATTGTTGCATGATTACCCCCATACACTGCATTTCAAACATTTTTCTTGACATTTTTAGTTGCGTTTAGTTTTCTGTTTAGCTCAGAATTTCATGTTTAACTAAGTGTTTAGATCAGCTGCTGTAATCCGTCTCTTCCCATGGCACTTATATTCATCATACATGTTCCTCAGAATCATTGTTCCGTGATTAACCACTCATACCCTGAATTTTAAACATTTTTCGTGACATTTTTAGTTGCGTATAGTTTTCTGTTTAGCTCGGAATTTAATGTTTAACTTAGTGTTTAGGTCCGCTGCTGTGCTCCTTCTCTTCCCATGGCACTTATATTCATCATACATGTTCCTCAGTATCATTGTTGCATGAATACCCCCATACACTGCATTTCAAACATTTTTTCTTGACATTTTTAGTTGCGTTTAGTTTTCTGTTTAGCTCAGAATTTCATGTTTAACTAAGTGTTTAGGTCAGCTGCTTGCTCCCTATCTTCCCATGGCACTTATATTCATCATACATGTTCCTCAGTATCATTGTTCCATGACTAACCCCTCATAAACTGCATTTTAAACATTTTTCTTGACATTTTTAGTTGCGTTTAGTTTTCTGTTTAACTCGGAATTTCATGTTTAACTAAGTGTTTAGGTCAGCTGCTGTGCCCCTTCTCTTCCCATGGCACTTATATTCATCATACATGATCCTCAGTATAATTGTTCCATGATTAACCCCTCATACCCTTCATTTTAAACATTTTTTTTGACATTTTTAGTTGCGTTTAGTTTTCTGTTTAGCTCGGAATTTCATGTTTAACTTAGTGTTTAGGTCAACTGCTGTGCTCCTTCTCTTCCCATGGCACTTATATTCATCATACATGTTCCTCGGTATCATTGTTCCATGATTAACCCCTCATACCCTGCATTGTAAACATTTTTCTTGACATTTTTAGTTGCGTTTAGTTTTCTTTTTAGCTCAGAATTTCATGTTTAACTTAGTGTTTATATCAGTTTCTGTGTTTTACTTTTAAGAGGTTGTGTTTAGGTAAGCTTTGTCGCATGTGATGAACCTGTTTGATACAGTTCTTGTGTTTGCCAAAGTTACTATCAAAGAGGAATGTTGGTGAGCTATAGGACGTTGGTGTCTTTATTAATAATATAATAGAACTCTAGACTTTGTGTCTCGCCTATTGATTGCAAAAAACCTGTTCTGGAGTATAATTATCCATTGTTGGTATTGAAATGCTTTAATACTTTAAAACTTTTTGTTGGTGTTGAAATTAATTTGATAAATACTGTGAAATTTTCGCTGTTAGTTAAATACTTTAAATGACCATACGTCATTTAATTCCCTTAAACTATTTAATTCTTTAACGAAAATTATTAATATATTAAATGTACATTTAGTTCCTTTAAAAATTCTTGAACGGAAATTAACAACTTGTTACACCATTTAAATGTTTTAAAATTATTTAATACTTTAACGAGAATTAACAGCTTGTTATGCCGTTTAAATTTAATTTAAAATTCTTTAACAAAAGTTATTAATACATTACGCCAATTATTAGGGGTACTACGTCATAGCAATTAAAATTTAATAGAGGGGAGTGGGGTGGGGGTATTACGTCATACCAATTAAAATTATTAAAAATATTCAACGTCATAGCAATAAAAATTATTAAAAAAAATATTTTTTTAAAAATATGACCGCACCCTTGTCTCCTTTGCCCCTCCCCATAACATCTTTCGACTCCCTTTGCGGGAGGAGGAGCGGCTCCTCATCCACTCCTCCTCCGGTCAATCCACATCGAAAACCGCATCCCTACTACTCATGACCCTGTTGAAATGAGCTGTATTCATCTGGAGGTCGAGTATGAGAAGGTAAAGACGCAACAATTCCATTATGAAATATATCGAAGGGAAGCTCAAAGACATTTCAGAACGACTGTATCTTGCTAAGGCACTGATCTGAGTATCCAATCCACGGCGACCACCTTGTTGTGTAACTCGAGTTCTGTCCCAACACTCTTTGTCAAATAAATTAACCCTTTACCCAACGAATCGCCCGCATCTGCCCGCGTAATATGCAAATTCAGCAGCTAAAAAAATATTATTTTTCGAAAAATTTCAACAAAACCATATCATGTGACCTCTCGTTGGAACGAGCTCGTCGAGCTCGTTCCAAAGAGGGGTCGCATGATATGGTTTTGTTGAAATTTTTTGAAAACATTTAAAAAATGATATTTAAAATAATAAATTTTGATATCGTCTGCGTTGGGTAATGGGTTAAAGTCTTTCTCAGAGCTGGAAGTGTAGCCTTGCAGCGTTGTTAGTATGAACCGTGTTACTTGAATAGTCATTTTGTCAGTGAAAATAATGCATTTAACAGGAATATTCAATTAACAGGGGTTTTGGCAATTTCGGGTATGCTTGAGAAAACAAAATGAGCATTTATTTTATATCTTGACTGACAGAGCTGATGGAGCTCTCTCAAACAAGATATAACACATTAAGAGTCTGTATTGGATACACTGGGGCCAAATAGGTCTGTAAACAAGGAAATTCTGTAATTGTCAGGATAATTTCTCAACATATTGTAAGATTTTTTATTCAGTTAACAGGAGTTTATTCTATAACCTATATGCAATTAAGAGGTATAATTTGTACAGAAGGTATGGGTTGTGTTTGGTGTAGACGTTATATTCAGTTAACAGGGATATTCATTTAAAGGATATCCAATTAAGTGGGTTCCGTTGTTTATCTTGTAATATACGTTAGGTTTGTACAGACAGTGTGATAGAACTGTTGTCGAGTCAAATGAGTGGATTAGATGTCTGAGATATTCGTTGCTTCAGGAGCTAATATATGAGCGCCTTACTCCATGTGAGCTTGGTCAGCGACCATGTAAACATGGACATCCGCCATTGCGGGTAAACGCAAGGTTGAGAGCTGTGGCATGAAACAAAGAAAAGATTAAAACATTCCAGTTACTCGTGCGCGGAAAAGTTAAATGTGAGCACTCAAGTGCCTTGTATTGTAGATGTACCTGTGCAGGAGTCCTAATATGAAATACTGTCCGAAGTTGTGAAACAAAACTGTAAGTAAACTCTCAGGTAGATCGTGAAGGGAACTGTGGTGTAGATCACACAACAACTCTGCTCTCGCGGTAAACTAGTTTCGCACGACGACTACAGATAATGATATTTGAAAGGCAACACACCTGCGAGTTCATCATCGCCTACATGGCTACTCACTCAGCAGTAAGGTGACATCAGTTTATTCAATCCTTGTTCATTCGTGAGGAACTAACTACTCGACGTTGCGTGCTCTCACGAGTTCTGACAGTATAAGTTATCTCCGCCAACATGTATGGTGACAGCAGTTATTCAGTCCCTATTGATTCGTGAGGAATACTTTTGCATAATTTGCCCCCATGATTACTCCTCCAACATGGAATCAGCAATTGGAATGGTAAACTGGTCAGAAGAGTAAAGAGAACCGGTGACGTCACCAAGGGAGTGGTATATAAACTGATCAGAAGAGGGAACCCAGTCGTTGTGTTTATCTAGTTGCTGATCGTATCATTAGGTGAGTTTAACCCTTTACCCAACGTAACGGCCAAAATCGGCCAGCGCTATTCTCAAAAATCGCCAATTAATTTTCAAAATATTTTCATTTTTTGTCTCAAAAACATAGGTTATGACCCCTCGTTGGAACGAGCTCGACGAGCTCGTTCCAACGAGGGGTCTTAACCTATGTTTCTGAGACAAAAAAATGAAAAAAATTAGTTATTCAAGAATTTTTTTTGCAAGTGTCGTCTGCTTTTCATGTTAGGTAAAGGGTTAAAGTACCCGTCCGTTGGAGGAAATAACCCACTTGATGAGCTTGTGACTAGTTGGTAAAGGGTATTACAGATATATGTTAGTAGATTGAGATTATACCCCAAAAATTACCACAATACTCCTTGAATTTGGGCGCTCTCACGAGTTCCGACTTTAATTTTGAAACAGTTACTGGTTCTCTCACGGAAAATTTTTAATTTTACAGGGAAGAAAGTAAAGCAAACGGAAGATTGCGTAAGTATTTTATTTCTTTCTGATTGGGATCTTATCGCTACTATCAAGTAGCACACAGATGTGTCAATAACACGAAAAGCAAAATACGGAAGCCCATTAGCGAACAGGTGAGAATATTTTAACGAAATTTTATTGCGTTATTACGAGATAATATTGCGTTATAACGATATAATTATTGCGTTATTACGAGATAGTTGTGCGTTATTACGAGATATCAAAATTCCAGTTACTCGTATGCAGAATGTGAGCACTCGAGTGTCTTATATTGTAGATGTACCTATGCCGGAGTCCTAATATGAAATACTGTCAGAATCCAAAGTTGTGAAACAAAACTGTAAGTAAACTCCCAGGTAGATCGTGAAGGGAACTGTGGTGTAGATCACACAACAACTCTGCTCTCGGGGTAAACTAGTTTAGCACGACGACTACAGATAATGACATTTGAAATGCAACATACGCGCGAGTGCCTCATCGCCTGCATGGCTACTCACTCAGCAGTAAGGTGACATCAGTTTATTCAATCCTTGTTCATTCGTGAGGAACTGCTCCTTGACTTTGCGTGCTCACACGAGTTCCGACAGCATAAGTTATCTCCGCCAACATGTATGGTATATGGATATTTAATACCTGGATGTCGGTTTTTGAACACCGAGTCGCATGCGAGGTGTTTTAATAAGACATCCAGGAATTAAATCTCCATGTACAAAACATATTTGCGGAGATAACGTTTTTGTCCAATTTGAAACATAATAAAACTTAGTGGAAATAAATTTGTGGACCCATTTCTCAGCTCCACAATCATTTGGACCAAATCGTGATAATAATTTTGATTTTATAATCGCAGAAGACAACAGATAGAGTTACATCCCTTGGGTCGTTAAGGAAACGAGTAAACAGTATTTTGTTGACATATCGTCCCCCGAGTTCTAATGTGTTCTATGTGCCTACTGACTCATAGAACACATTGGTACTCAGAGGACGAATTATTTGCTCTTATTTTATTTTTATGATTGAATTGTCGGAAATCTGATGATGTTTGTGACTATTTTCGGGCTTTTTGGTTCGATTTTTGTAATGAGGCGAGCGGAAGCGAAAAGCTTTCATTGAAACCTCGATGTTTCGCGTGAGCTTATACCCTGGATGTTGCACGCTCTCATATACCTTGGGTGTTGGGTGCACCCTTTGCCATGGCTATTTGTCCAAGGCATTCAGACCAATCAAAATACAGAATCTATCGGGATGTAGGGACAATATTTTTTAAACAATTACTGGCTCACTCACGGAAAATTTAAAATTTTACCAGGAAGAAAGTATAGAAAACAGAAGATTGTATAAATATTTTGTTTCTTTCTGATTGAGATCTTATCGCTACTCAAATGGCACAACGATGTGTCGATAACACGAAAACAACAAGCAGAAATGTACAAAATTGAACATTTTGTGATTTTATTTCGGTGCTCTGTCGAGTGGACTTGATTCTCTCTCGGGTGCTCTATCCGAGATACGTCATTGTATTATATCACCCAAAATCTTCGAAAATCATAAAAACTCGTTACTGACCAGAAAATGGTCCTCTAGGCATATCATTTTGTGGTTCGAAAGCCCAATACGCTTTGGCTTCCCATGTGAAGCGCCGATTATTTGGGATACATGCAGTGACAGAATTGATTAATTGTGGGATTCGAGTTCATATTTTCAATGAAATCCCTTCAAATAAATTACAAGGTTTGTTATATTTCTAATTATTTGTCTATATGTGTTATTTACTCGCTTTTTGGGGCCCACTATTTAAGGATGTCGGTTGAGAGGATCAGAGAGAGGGGCGCAAAATATAAGGTGACAATTTTCTCCCCCTCCCAGTCAGGAATTATTGAGTTTTTTACGTAGTCAATATTTCGACTAAATCATCAAGATATGCATTCGACGAAGGCATGTCCTGGTGGTGTGGTTGGAATAGTTCATCAGTCGGGACTTGAACCCCCACAGTCAAGAAAGTCGGGGTTATACTCCCCCAATGGAGCACGCCGCTGTGTATATAGCCAAATACCCATGGCTCCATGTAGGCCAAGTACAAGAAAAAAACCTTTATGGAAGTGTGACATCCTTTTCTTTCTGTTTTAATGCCGCAAAGATCGGTGACCTTCATTAGTATACCTTCTCATACAAGATTTAAATCGAGGGAATTGCCCGTGCAATTTCATTTTCATAATGGATTATCATGCCTTCCTGTCTAAACCCAAGGCAATGGGCCTAAATTGATCCATGCTGTCAGTCGCAAATATGGGTCGCCTTTTCTACAAGGTCACCGTGAACTGTAGTCTTGCATAGCAATGGAAACCATGACATTAAATTTTATCTGGATACACAACAGGCAAATCTATATGGCCAGGGTGGTATTAACATTTCACACGGACTAACCAAAGATATTTCCAACCGATTAATAAACGACTTCAATTGTTAGTCAAGACATCAGCTTGTCACAGAAGGCATATTTATTCTACCTTCGATATTTGACATGTTCATGGCATAAAAGAACGCGAGTACTGTTAAATCAATTGAACCAATTCTAGCCTATTCACTGACACAGAACAGTGGACTAGCTACCACTTCTTATTCAGTATCAGCTCTGCATCTTACAAAAGTTTCATCAACCTCCGCCCAGAACTAAAGAATCACCACACAAAGTTATATTTTCTACTGAAACCTGCTGAAAATTCTAAAACGGACTCTTTCCATTGAGGGCTCTCTATCCATGAGTGTTTTATTCAGTGGCGTTGCGATGATGGAAAAAATAGGCGAGGAAGGGGGTCGGAGGAGGGTAAACCTAAAATGTCCCGACTACCATAGCACAAGTCCAGACTGATGAAATATTCCAACTACACCATGAAGGTATGCCTTCGCAGAATGCAGTTGGAATAATTATCACTGAGGATTATGGTTAAGCAAAAACTCAGAAAAAAGTGTTTGTTGATACATATATCCAGTATCGTTGCGAAGCATTGTCTTCCCAACCTCTTGTTTAAGTATTTAAAAAATTCTCGACAATCTATCAACGCCATCACACGAAATGTTACAAAAAATGTTTTGACTATTGCCGGAGCGGTTCACGTAAGTTAACCACCCTCTCTCCCATACACATTCCAAACTCAAGAAAATAGTAATACACAGTTTGTCGTGAATGTACATACTATGATACATATTGATCAGAAAGTCACTGTGTATCTTACATTAAGTGAATCCAAGCGGGGAATGGACGCAAATCTACGTCGTAACACAGAAATAATCAGCATATGAGTTATACCTATAACACACCAATATCCATGTTCGAACTCTCGTCAGGTGTGCGTTTCAGGGAAGTTTATGCCGTGATACACCACTGTAACCCTTCCGTGTAGGTCCGTAGGGTGACATAGTTGTGTGGTAGTATGGCTTTCAGGTCGTGTGTGCCCATATGCTGATGCATTTCATTAGTATAAGGGATATTTGAGGGAAAGATCATAGAAAAATATACATTTGAGATGCCGGAAACCTGCGTGTCCGGTCGTTCCTGTGACGATTTTGGACAAATCCAGGATTCTTTGTGTAATCGAGGCCTCTCACAAGCCCTTATGGGATAGCCAGTTAGAGAGAAGGGTACTAGTTTGTTTCACGGCCACACACGGTAAGAACCTATGGTTAAAGGGCGAGTTTAGCGCATTTGGAGTTATTTGGGATAATTCGATGGAAAATTGACGCTAAAATGCCCTCTGGACAGGTGAGAATTACAGACCTCAGAATCACGTGCGTGCATGCGCACTGGAGATCACATATCGCTACAGTAATGACGTGACACGATGGCCGCTCACGCACCCTACTCATTATACATCACTTTCCTTGATACCAGTTCCGGACATGCACACTACGACTAAACGGGAAATGAGAATATGCAAATGGGGTTCCAAAACCGCCTGGCCTACTACTTTCGTTAAATCGTTTTGAGTAGCCCTCTCGTCTTGGACCTTTGGGCCCTCGACGGGATGGTTTCTGAAAACGATTCAACTCAGACTCGTTCTTTATCGATTACTTGAACATTCAAGAAAATACTGACAGCTTTTGCCAAAGGTCCGTTTAAACTTGATTCCTGCTTCAATAAATCAATAATCCCTTTCAAAGAAATGAAATCTGCTTGAAAACAGAATTGTAGGTCTTCACCAAATTCGTTAAACAAATTGGATTCTAAAAACTAATAAATTAGATGATGATTACGGCTCCCAGTTGTTCGTTTCGTTCAAATATCAGGGTTTGTTCCTTGGGAGAGCACCGGAAAGGCCAAGGTGCATTTGGCAGAGCATCTGAATCGCTCGATAGAGCACCAGAATATCCTACTTCTCCTGACTTCCCAGATTCCCTCGCGTTCGCGAAACAACAATACAATTTTCTTGTCAGAATTTTTGGAAAATTGAACCAGGTGTTTGTATTCAATGTTGTAGCTCACGGATGCAGATTTTAATTGGAAAAAATGCCAACGAAGCGGTAGATTGAGGGTATTCACATCTAAACTTGACACATTTGTTGACATCAGAAAATCTTGAGTTACAACGTTTTCTTGACATTATATATATTACTAACCCTTGTTTGTGACGTCCAAGGTGTTGTAGTTTTTCGCTGTTCAGGCACCTATAAACTGTGGTTCTGACCACTCTTCTGTTTTGAGCAAATCTGAACAGAGCACAGGGACATTTGCTCGTAGAGCACGTAAACATCGCTAGTAGTAGATGTGGTAAACGTGCCCCATTGGCAGGAGGGAGAGCAGGGGGGGGGGGGGTGACGCCATTGTCACGTGACCCAGTAGCGCCATGTTTGGTTGCCGTGGTAACCCGCGTGAGCGGCGATCTTGTGACGTCATCCCATAGTGATACGTGGTGTTAGTGCGCATGCGCAATGCGTGTTGTTAAGGTGATACGTGTTTCCGCCGTCCATTTTGTATACTGAGGCCACCATCTTGGTTTTTATGGTAGCACGTGGTTGCTATGTGACCCAAAGGCTTACAACAAGACAGGAGTATGTTCGGACGGTATGTTTCTTTGTACAAGAGTAAATTCTCGATTCGGAGAATTACCACAAACAACCAGACAATCTCTCCAAACCACCCAAAACGACTTTATTTACTACGGATTCCCTCCAGAATCCTTTTTTAGGACCACCATACCATGGTGCCGAGATGCCCTACTCCGGTACCGAGAAGGCCCTTGGGGTAAGTTCGATTGAACTAGATTAGTTTTTCTGGATCAGATTTCCCCAGAATCCTTTTTAGAATATACCATCTGATCGATCAAATGAGCTATCGAGCAATTGCTCGATCGAGTGTCTCTACATACTGCTCGAGCGACTCGCGTAATGCTGGGTCAGGCAGTATTATAATCGTTTGTTTAGAACTGGGGCGTAGGATGCACGGTATATATCCTGTAGGTCTCGTGTTAGCCCTCGGTATTATTAACCAACCGATTGCTTTGTATTATTCTATGACTGGTATAGGTAGTACGTTATGACAAGTCAAGTGACATTGTGGGGTGGGGGTAATGCCTGGTAGTATAGAACGGCAGTATAGTATGGGCGATATATACCTCTGCGGGGCACCGAAAGCCATTGGTACTATTAATCGACTTAATGTTTCATGTCATCCCATCACTAATATAGGTAGTATGTAATGCAGGGCCAGACGTTATTCTGGGGTGGGTGGGTGTAATGCATGGTCGCTTAGTGTGGTAGTATAGGATGTACGCGTCCCCCCCCCACAGGTCCCACATTAGCCCTTAGTAGTATTAATCTGCCTAATGCTTCATGTTATCCTATGACTTGTATAGGTAGTATGTAATGCTATGCCAAGTGGTATAGTGAGGTGGGGTAATGCCTGGTAGTTTATCCAATCAGGCCACTTAATCGTCACGACTTGTCCCCTGGAATCCTTTTTTTCTGAAATGAGGTCATGAGGGCCATGAGAAAATCCCACAATGAGGGATTATTTTCATGGCCTTCATGGCCTCATTTCGGTTGAGGCCATAAGGGCCACAAAAAATCCCTCAATGATGTATTTTCTCATGGCCCTCATGGCCTCATTTCAAAAAAGGGATTCATGTGCCATGGAATCCTTTTTTTGGAAAACGGCTGTGGCTATGAAATGCCGTTTTTCTGAAATGAGGCCATGAGAAAATCCCTCATGGCCTCATTTCGGGTGACCCACCAGTGGTGGACCACTTCAACACCGACCCTCGAACCCTCATGGCCTCATTTCGGGTGACCTACCAGTGGTGGACCACTTCAACACCAACCCTCGAATTCCGCCCTCAATATGGTGTGTTGGAAAAAATGTCATTTATATATACTATTCACAAAAAGTAGGGGATATCCAAACTAAATGTTGATATTTTCGGAAAATAGTATTGGTTACGCGTGAATGTCTGTGAGGTACGTTCTGAAATATTCATTTGTACTGGGCGGCTTTTTCGGAGGACCCATCGTTCTTTTCTTGGTATAAACTGGTTCATCAATGGTTTCTGGTCGAAACGTAACTTTTGAGGTATGCGAAGACTGACACGTGACGAACGTTTATGTGTCGTTGGCATGTTGGAAGCTGGCAACAGACAGACGGCAGTGGCTCAAATTCTCAACGTTACTCAATCGGTGATTAGCAGGTTGTGGTCACGCTGCCGACAGACAGAAAATGCTGATGACAGACGTCGGCCAGGTCGTCAAGGGCGACAACTGCTAACCAGGATCGTTTCATCCGAACCACTGCATTACGTAACCGCCATCAAAGTGCCTCAGAAATTGGACAGTAGCTACACCGAGCGACAGATGTGCGAGTCAGTGGTCAGACTATTCGAAATCGCCAACACAGCTGGAATATGGACGCTCGACGAACTCGAATAATTCCACTTTTGACTGAACGTCATATCGCAGCAAGGCGTAATTGGTGTGGAGCACGACAGCAATGGGACTATCGTCGATGGAGCAACGTCATGTTTTCCGATGAATCGAAGTTCACTCTCGACTTCCACGGCAGGCGAAACACAGTGTGGCGGCAGTGGAACGAACGATACAATGACGTAACCGTTAGGCAGCACGATCGTTTTGGTGGTGGATCGATTATGGTGTGGGGAGGCATAACCATGACAAGCAGAACAGCATTACATGTCATCCAAGGGCGTGTCACAAGGCAGTACTACCGTGACAACATGTTAACAGCTCATGTGGTGACATTTGCGCGACGTCACGGCCGTCGATTCATTTTCCAGGACGACAATGTAAGAGCACACAGGGCCCCGAGTCGCTACAGAGTTCCCCCATGAGTAGAACAATACTACACTGCCTTGGCCAGCACGAAGTCCAGACCTTTCACCAATCGAGCATGTCTGGGATATTCTTGGTAGGCGCCTACGACAATGCCAACAGCCCCCTACCAATGTCTAGGAACTCGTTGCTGCACTGCAGGTAGAATGGAATAACATCAGTCAAGCTGATATTGGACGTTTGTTGAGGAGTATGCCACGTCGGATCCACGCTTACCTCGCAAACCGTGGATGATTTACAAGGTACTGAGGTCTTGGACTGAATGTGATAAATTCTCTGACTGACCGTCCATTCGTCTACGGCTCAGTGCGTGGAATGTGTGCTTGTCAGACACCCAACTATCGCTGAAATCATTCACCAGAAGTCTCATTGCAATGCCTCAACTGTCTTTTTGATGAAAATGTAAATATATTTCTTTATTTTTCTAACTTTTATCAAATATCCCCTACTTTTTTTGAATAGTTTTGCATGGCCGTTGATGGTTTCTTGAAGTTCGATTCAATAGTGGACGACCCCTTAACCCCCAATCCTTAAGTGTCGACCCCAAAATTGGTGCGTTTGAAACATGTCATTCATGGACCGATTGTGGTCAAATAAACGGCATTGTTGGGTGGCCGATGCCGATTCATTAAGATTCGACCCATAAAGGGTGGACCCACTCAACCAACAGTCTTTGCATTTCGACCCCAAAAAAGGATGAGTTAGAAAAATGTCATCTGTGGAACAATTTGTATCAAATAAACGACATTATAGGGTGGCTGTTGACGATTCAATATGATTCGACGCATTAAGCAATGAGCCCTCGTATTTGGACCCCAAAAGGCTGAATTGGAGGAAATGCAATTTATGGACTGATTTTGGTCAAATAAATGGTATTGTAGGGTGGCCGGTGGACGATTCATTAAGAGTCGACCTACAAGGGGTGGATCTCTGAACCCCAAGCTCTCGAATTTCGACCCTCAAAACGGTTAGTTGGAGAAGATGTCATATAAGGATCGATTTCGGTCAAATAAACTGCATTTGGGGTGGCTGTTGATGAGTCAAGACGATTCGACCCATCAAGGGTGGACCCGCTCAACAGTGAGCCCCCGCAGTTCGACCCAAGAATGTTTGAGTTATAAAAATATGTAAATTATGTATTGATTTCGGACAAATAAACGCATCGTAGTGTGCCCGTTGACGATTCACTAAGATATGACCCATAAGGGTTGGACCTCGTCAACCACCAGGCCTCGCATTTCGACTACCAGAAGGGTAAGTTGGAAAAGTGTCATTTATGGACCGAATTTGGTCAAATACACGCCATTTTAGGGCGGCTGTTGACGATTCAAAAAGATTCTACCCATCAGGGTGCACAACCACTATCTCAGCTCTCGGATTTTGACCCTAAACATGGTGTGTGAAAAAATGTCATGTATGGACCGATTCTGGTCAAATAAACGGCATTGCAGGTTGGCCGTTGTCGATTCATTACGATTCGACCTCTTAAGGGCGGACCCCCTTAACCCCCAGCCCTTGAATTTCGACCCCAGAAATGGTGTGTTGGAAAAAAGTTTATTTATATATATGGACCGAATTTGGTCAAATGAACACCACTGTGGGGTGACCGTTGACGATTCGTTAAGGTCCGACCCATAAAGGTTAGACACCTTAAACCCCAGACCTCGAATTTCGACTACAAATACTGTGATTTGGAAATATGTCATTTATGGACTGATTCTGGTCAAATAAACGGCATTGTAGGGTGTACGTTGACGATTCTTTAAGAAGCCCCGCCCTCGAATTTCGACCACAAAAAGGATGAGTTGGAAAAATGTCATTTATGGATCAATTTCGGCCAAATAAGCGGGATTGTAAAGTGGCCCTTGACGATTCATTAAAATTCGACCTATAATGGTTGGACCAACACAGCTGGAATATGGACGCTCGACGAACTCGAATAATTCCACTTTTGACTGAACGTCATATCGCAGCAAGGCGTAATTGGTGTGGAGCACGACAGCAATGGGACTATCGTCGATGGAGCAACGTCATGTTTTCCGATGAATCGAAGTTCACTCTCGACTTCCACGGCAGGCGAAACACAGTGTGGCGGCAGTGGAACGAACGATACAATGACGTAACCGTTAGGCAGCACGATCGTTTTGGTGGTGGATCGATTATGGTGTGGGGAGGCATAACCATGACAAGCAGAACAGCATTACATGTCATCCAAGGGCGTGTCACAAGGCAGTACTACCGTGACAACATGTTAACAGCTCATGTGGTGACATTTGCGCGACGTCACGGCCGTCGATTCATTTTCCAGGACGACAATGTAAGAGCACACAGGGCCCCGAGTCGCTACAGAGTTCCCCCATGAGTAGAACAATACTACACTGCCTTGGCCAGCACGAAGTCCAGACCTTTCACCAATCGAGCATGTCTGGGATATTCTTGGTAGGCGCCTACGACAATGCCAACAGCCCCCTACCAATGTCTAGGAACTCGTTGCTGCACTGCAGGTAGAATGGAATAACATCAGTCAAGCTGATATTGGACGTTTGTTGAGGAGTATGCCACGTCGGATCCACGCTTACCTCGCAAACCGTGGATGATTTACAAGGTACTGAGGTCTTGGACTGAATGTGATAAATTCTCTGACTGACCGTCCATTCGTCTACGGCTCAGTGCGTGGAATGTGTGCTTGTCAGACACCCAACTATCGCTGAAATCATTCACCAGAAGTCTCATTGCAATGCCTCAACTGTCTTTTTGATGAAAATGTAAATATATTTCTTTATTTTTCTAACTTTTATCAAATATCCCCTACTTTTTTTGAATAGTTTTGCATGGCCGTTGATGGTTTCTTGAAGTTCGATTCAATAGTGGACGACCCCTTAACCCCCAATCCTTAAGTGTCGACCCCAAAATTGGTGCGTTTGAAACATGTCATTCATGGACCGATTGTGGTCAAATAAACGGCATTGTTGGGTGGCCGATGCCGATTCATTAAGATTCGACCCATAAAGGGTGGACCCACTCAACCAACAGTCTTTGCATTTCGACCCCAAAAAAGGATGAGTTAGAAAAATGTCATCTGTGGAACAATTTGTGTCAAATAAACGACATTATAGGGTGGCTGTTGACGATTCAATATGATTCGACGCATTAAGCAATGAGCCCTCGTATTTGGACCCCAAAAGGCTGAATTGGAGGAAATGCAATTTATGGACTGATTTTGGTCAAATAAATGGTATTGTAGGGTGGCCGGTGGACGATTCATTAAGAGTCGACCTACAAGGGGTGGATCTCTGAACCCCAAGCTCTCGAATTTCGACCCTCAAAACGGTTAGTTGGAGAAGATGTCATATAAGGATCGATTTCGGTCAAATAAACTGCATTTGGGGTGGCTGTTGATGAGTCAAGACGATTCGACCCATCAAGGGTGGACCCGCTCAACAGTGAGCCCCCGCAGTTCGACCCAAGAATGTTTGAGTTATAAAAATATGTAAATTATGTATTGATTTCGGACAAATAAACGCATCGTAGTGTGCCCGTTGACGATTCACTAAGATATGACCCATAAGGGTTGGACCTCGTCAACCACCAGGCCTCGCATTTCGACTACCAGAAGGGTAAGTTGGAAAGGTGTCATTTATGGACCGAATTTGGTCAAATACACGCCATTTTAGGGCGGCTGTTGACGATTCAAAAAGATTCTACCCATCAGGGTGCACAACCACTATCTCAGCTCTCGGATTTTGACCCTAAACATGGTGTGTGAAAAAATGTCATGTATGGACCGATTCTGGTCAAATAAACGGCATTGCAGGTTGGCCGTTGTCGATTCATTACGATTCGACCTCTTAAGGGCGGACCCCCTTAACCCCCAGCCCTTGAATTTCGACCCCAGAAATGGTGTGTTGGAAAAAAGTTTATTTATATATATGGACCGAATTTGGTCAAATGAACACCACTGTGGGGTGGCCGTTGACGATTCGTTAAGGTCCGACCCATAAAGGTTAGACACCTTAAACCCCAGACCTCGAATTTCGACTACAAATACTGTGATTTGGAAATATGTCATTTATGGACTGATTCTGGTCAAATAAACGGCATTGTAGGGTGTACGTTGACGATTCTTTAAGAACCCCCGCCCTCGAATTTCGACCACAAAAAGGATGAGTTGGAAAAATGTCATTTATGGATCAATTTCGGCCAAATAAGCGGGATTGTAAAGTGGCCCTTGACGATTCATTAAAATTCGACCTATAATGGTTGGACCCCCCCCCACCCCCCCCCCACCCCCCCCCCCCGCAAGCCCCATCCCTCAAATTTCGACTCCATAAAGGGTGAGTTTATTTATGGATCGATTTCTGTCAAATAAACGGATTTGTAGAGTGTTCAGTGACCATTCATTGAGATTCGACCCATAATGGGTGCATCCCTCAAACCCAGCCCTCGAATTTCGACCCCAAAAATAGTGTATTTGATTCATACATATGGACTGAATTTGTTCAAATAAACGGCACTGAGGGTGGCCGTTGACATCACTAAGATACGTCCCATAAGGGTTGTCCCCTTCATCACCACCACCCCTCGTATTTGAACCCTAAATATTGTGAGTTGGGAACAAGTTTTTTATGTGCCGATTTTGGTCAAATAAACGGCATTGCAGGGTGGTCATTCACGAATCATTCATATTCGTCCCACAAAGGGTGGACCCCAACCCACAGCAACTGGAATTTCTATCACAAAAAATGGTGAGTTGGAAAATGTCATCTATGGACCGATTGTGGTCAAACAAACAGCATTGTAAGTTGGCCGTTGACGATTCATTAAGATTCGACTCATAAGAGGTGGACCCCTTAACCCACAGCCCTCGAATGTCGATCCCAAAAATGGTGAGATGGAAAACTGTCATCTATGGACCAATTTCGGTCACAAAAACGACACTGCGGGGTTGACCGTTGACGATCCAGTAAGGTTCGACCCATAAGGGATGGATCCCTCAAACCACAGCTCCCTCCATACTATGTCGTATGTTTTTTCACATCCCGGAAGGGTATAAACATCTTCTTCTTATTGACTTTTGTTGATTCTATAAGTCGGAAGAGAGCAAAAAAAGTGGTCAATGACTCGTCTCCTTATCTGAAACCCATTCTGGATTTCCCCTCCTTCTTCCACCCTCAATCTTATTTCTTCGACATGCCTTCTATAGAGAAGCTTACAGAATACTTTTTCAATATTACTGCTAACAGATATCCATCGGTGATTATCTAAAACTTCTCTTTATTACTTTCAAAAGTGTGATTTACTGGGATTTCCGGGTTTGATTATAAACGATAACTTCTTTTTTTTTTAGATTTTTTAGATTTTTTTATTCAGACACAGTTGTGAAAAATACAATTAGACATTGTTAGATATGGGTTTCTACATAAAGTTATACACGAGTGACTTCATACAATCGAGGTCATGTAGCTAATAAACATTGAGTACGAGTATAACAATGTAGGACTTAAATTCTATCAAGATATTAGATAAAAGAGTGTTGCAGAAGCAGGTTTGAAAGCTCATGGAGGAATGGTAAAGCAAAAACCGCCCGACTCCCAAAAGATTAACGCGCTTGAGCTAGTCACACTCGAACTGAAACCGTGCTGTGCCAAACTGTCAACTATTTAATAAATATAGCATGGCTTTGAGTTGACCACTAATAGTGGTCCTCGAGGAGAGGATAGTCCCGACGCGTAGCGGAGGGACTATACTCTCCTCGAGGACCACTATTTTGGCATAGTTAGCGAAAAGTCATGCTATATTTATTATATTAGATGTGTGTGTGTGTGGGGGGGGGGGGGGGGGGGTTCTTCATCGGTCATATATGCAAGATAATATTCTTATTTACAGCCAAAGAGAAAAGAAAATGGTTCAGGGTTTAAACAGGTAAACTAAGTTAATTCTGCCACTCTTAGTTCTGGGATAAAGAGGTAGAGAACCAAAACCCCAAGAAACACAATACCATTATTCCATTAACCCCCTCCCCGCCCCCAACACTACTACAAACATCACATTCGTTACACATATTTTTATTTCTCCAAACTAAATGTAATAATGTATATGGGACGAGATGTCTTGTAAAGTATGTACGCTTCAATGGAATTTTCTAAGCGAATTCGAATGTTACTATTTATAACCGTGCACTATTACCGTGCACTATTCTTTTTTCAAAAATGATAGTAGGTCTGTGCGATTTCGCTGACGAACTATCGGAAAATAGGGTGTTTCTGTTCAACCAAACAGAACGCGGGAAAGTCACGTGACATCTAATATTATGAGATAGTTGACAATCCGGCCCATCTCGCCTTCAGCTCCAATTACTTTTTAGATGAGTATACACCAATGGACATTAATTCTATATTTTTGTACACTTTCAATTGTTTAATGAAGCTTGTAAAAGCTGGAGAGCACCCTCTCACCTTGCAGGAATAAATGATTTTTTTATAGATAAGAATACATATATCTATTATTGATTCCGTTTTTTTCGTCGTTGTTGTAACCCAAAATTACATCTTGTTTTTCGAGCGGTAGTATGATTCCATATCCCTCTTCTAATCTTTCCTACAAGTTTATTAATATAGTTTTCGAAAAGGAACATTCAAAAAGAGGTGCAAGATTGTCTCTTTAGAAGTATTACAGAAGGTACACAATTCTGTTAAGAAATAACTGTTGTTTTCCTTCGGTTTATGCGATATGAACCGAAAATTTTCAGCACAAGCTTCATAACTCGCGTAGCGAGTTATGATTAAGCTTGTGCTGAAAATTTTCGGTTTATATCGCATAAACCGAAGGAAAACAACAATTATTTATTATAATTTAATCCGGCTGTAATATTAAAATATAAAAGCTATGTGTACGTGAACGAAAAAATTTTAATTTTCGCATAAGACAACAGTCAAACTCAGGAAAGTGTGCCACAAGCAGGTCACGTCAATCATTGTCAAATTGTTTGTTGCTTTGATTTTCGATCACAGACGACAGATATTTAGCCAGTCACGTAACAATATCATTAAAAACATTTTTTTAAGTTCCCCCAAAATCATGTTTGGGTATATGATCTTTTATTCGTCTCCCACTTCGGTATATTTTATGAAATTCAATTGTTCCTGAGAAATTATCATTATATTCTCGCTGACTGGAGGCAATGAAAAATCTATCATTGATCTTTGTTTACAAGCTTGTTATCCATCTATCAGTCTGCCGTCACGCCCTCACGGTGACAATTGGATTGAGTGGGCGGGGCTTCCATAGTCTTCAAAGTTGGGTCGGATGTGCGAACGTGTAGCGACATTCCAAATCATGACGTGGTTTGGTTTATACGATTTTGACGACTTTCACGCTGTATGCTTTCGACCAATCAAACGCAGAGGCGGCGCAAATGATTAAATTATTTGCAGATAAATTACGTTGATAAAGTTTAGAGTTTGTGTAGAGAATCATATGTAGTATTTTGTGTTGCAGACTCTGTAAATAAGAATCCTCAGTGACTGTGAATGAATTTTTATATATCTGCTCCCAGTGATCAGACTGTAAGCTAGTATTCAAAATTTCATTCCAGTTTCTTTGTGTTTGTAGAGGAGATGTAGCAAACTGTTGCAAGAATATTGGATAAAAGGCCTGACAGACCTCTTGGGAGTGTTTAAGTTTTTCAATATTTTCATTTTTATATGTCGTCAAGTTTTCCATACTGTCTCATTGTTTCCTTCCACAATTATGGAATAGCATGAATGACTCCCTGGTAGACAATGAATGGTATTTTGAGATTGTATTTCTCGCAAAAATCAGTAAAAGGTAAGATTTTTCTATCCTCTGTTAAGAGATCATTGACAAAAAATGCATCAGCCTTGAGCCACCGTTTATCAAAAAAAAATGTCTATTATTAATTTTTATGTCATTATTATAGTAAAGTGGTTCCGAAAATATCTCTTCTGGCGTCAACGTGTTATTTTCGTCCAGAAGTGGCCAAGCAGTTCGAATATTTTTCCAGAATGGGTTTAGCAGTTCTCCTATTTTGTGTAGTCCTCCTTTATGAAGGTGCCATATTTTGTTGCTTCCGAGATCTTCGATGTCGTTTAACACAAGAGTCTTCCAAGGAGCAAAGATATTTGGGTCTACCAGTTTTTTGATCCAAGGTAGTTTTAGTGAGTAACTATAAGCTTTTAGGTGGGGGAATTTAATTCCCCCATTTTTTATAGTATTTATTATTGTAGATCTTTTTATCTTATCATTTTTTTCCTGACCATAGGAAAGTAAAGAATTTAGTTTGTATCTTGCAAAGAACATCTTCAGGGGGGTCGGGTAAAACCGACAGGCAGTGTATCAAAATCGGTAAAATAAGCGTTTTGACTACAGCAGTCTTTCCAATTAGAGTTAAATTTCTGAAGGACCAATCATTGAGTAACTTTTCAATTTTTCCAATTTTGTTTAGAGAATTGTTTAGTATATAGTTTTCATTGAACAGATTGTACTCTATTCCCAGTACTTTTAAAGAATTTCAGTGATTCCAGTAAACTTGTTCGCCAGTTTGTATTTCCTCTCCACAACCCTTCTTCGATCCGATCCACATCACCTGCGTTTTCTCGAAGAGATGAGTCATCTGCATATTGACTTATTAAATATGCTGCGTCGTTTATTTTTATTCCATTGATATTTGAGTTGTTTTTTAGAGCTGCACTAATGATCTCAGCACAGAGGATGAAGAGGTTTGGGGATAGAGGATCTCCCTGTCTAACTCACCTCTGTAGGTCGAAATGTTCCGTGCAATGACCATTGTTCAAGACATAACTATATATATTGTTTTAGAAAGTGTAAAACCATTGTATTATTGATGGTCCAAAGTTTTAAAAAACGTAGTGTTTTTCGATGAAGGTCCAGTGAATGATGCAATCAACAATTGTGTCATGTATCCGCGCACGCAAAAGAAAACGCTTTGCTGTGGGTGTAATGGGGACGTCATTGTTTTTTGTTTTTTTAACCCTTCAGCTAACATGAAAAGCAGACTACACTTGCAAACAAAAATTCTTGAATAACTATTATTTTCATGTTTTGTTTCAAAAACATAGGTTATGACCCCTCATTGGAACGAGCTCGATGAGCTCGTTCCAATGAGGGGTCATAACCTATGTTTCAGAGACAACAAAAAAAATGAAAAGTTAATGAAAATTAATTGGCGATTTTTGAGAATAGCGCTGGCCGGTTAAATAATGTAAGTATCGTTAATAATGAAAAGTAATAAACAGAGTAATCGTTTGACTGGACTGGTTACGTGAAATAATTCATTCAAGGCGAGGGACTATATTGTAAAACACTCGTGCGCATTCGCGCACTCGTGTTTGTACAACGCCCCTCACCTCTCATGAATTATTTCACGTAACCAGTCCAGTCAAGCGATTACGCTCTATATATTATGTTTTGTGTATGAATGTTATCCTGCTTTCCTTCCACTTTGTCGGCACGTCATGCTTTGTAATTGTCATGTTAAAAATGGCTGCAAGATGCTCATATAATGGATCCACTCCTCTTTTTAAAAACTTGTCGGGAATTTCGTCAGTAGCTGCTGTTTTGCTATCCTTTGACTTGTGACTGTATTTCGTGCTCCCTACACACATCTGGGTTCCTGCATACAAAGTCAGATTAATTTTCTACGCTCTCCATTATACAGTTTGGATGGACGCCTTCCGCCATCTTCTGTTATCATCGGTACACAACAATGTATTTCGGATTTCTTCGGTATCCATTTCTGATTCCTTTAAAGAACACTTTAAATGGTGAGCGCAGAATTTATTTCCGGTGTCTGGAAAATTTATTTTATTTGATTCCTCTATGAAAATGTTTAAATGGTGTTTACAAAACCCATTTCTGATTTCTTTAAAGACATTTTTACTCCCTAAAATATGTCTCCATAAATTCTGTTTCTACATAGTTTAGTTCTGAGGCTGTCACTATTTTCACACAGACTTCAATTTACTGAAGGCAGTAAATTCTGTTTCCCGAGGTGAAAATGTATTTGAAATGTTATTAATTGACTTAAGTTTTTTTCTGATTTCTGCGTGGATTTCTATCACACCCGCGCACCATACATCGAGGAAATTCATAAATCGTGTTGGTGTCTTTATGAAACCCATTTGAGTTATGTTCTATTTTAACATCCACACCATTTAATGCATATTGTTTGTGTATATTTTGCTATTGTGCAAACCTTGGTATACAACCAGTAGCTTTCCTAGAATATCTAACATATGTGGGATAACCTATTATCCACCCGTAAAACTGTTCGACGCCATGTGACCCGGGCTGTCAACCCCACAAACCCCAGTCTAGATGAAGATGGACTCAGAGAGTGAGGGGGAAGATATGGCTGTAGTAGGAGAGCGATGAAACATCCCTCATTGGGGGAGGGGCGTCTAGTGGGTGACCTAGTAAGTGATGTCACGTGACCTAGTGACGTCATGTTTGGTTGTCATGGTAGCCCACATGAGCGGTCATCTAGTGCGCATGCACATCGTGTGTTCTTAGGTAACACGTGTTTCCATCGATCATTTTGTATACTGGAGGCCGCCATCTTGGTTTCTATGGTAGCACGTGATTGCTATGTTACCCAAAGCATTCTTATAGGACAAGGGTATGTTCGGAGGGTGCGTTCGATTGAAAAGGAGTACTTTCTTGATTCCAAGAATTAACCAAATAAACCCGACAATCCCTCAAAATCAGCCGAAAACGACTTTATTTCATATGGATTCCCCACGAATCCTACTTATAATAGTAGCAAATACTGTCGGATGTTTTTCTTTGTATGAGAGTAGTTTTACTCTTAGAATTACCTCAAACAACCGACAATCGCCCCAAATCACCAAAATGCGCCCTAAACTACCAAAACGGACTTGGCGAAGCCCCAGGATGGGCTTGTTTTCCCAGTAACAATCGCGTCCCTTTGTATAATAGTAGCACGTAGTGCTATAAGAGCTTTCCTTTGTATAAGAATAATTTCACTTTGTAGGATTACCCAAACTGACCCCAACAATTGTTTTACTTGGCTGGGATTTGCCACTAAATCCTCCTTTGTACCCAACAATTAACCACCCAAGGACTAGTGACCACTTACAGAAGGACGGTGAAGTCCTTCCAGACTTTTGGGGTATGGAAAAAAAACAACACATGTTTCAAACATTCTAATTTCTTTTACTGAACATACAAAATTATAACATGTTAAGTTTCTTCTTGGTTCATTGCTCATCCGCCTATGGTGTGTAGATTGTCAGATATTCATTAACAGACTTTCTGCAGATTGGACATCTTCTCAGTGGTTTGCAACAGTCTTTGCACAGGCACAAATGATTACATGGTCGTGGAGCGATATTGGCTTCAGCTAATAAGCAGACACAACAGTTTGTCCTCCGTGAATCTTCTTTTGTCAATTCCTCTTTCTTGAACTTCTTCGACGTCCGTGCAGTCTGGTAGTAAATTTCTGAATGTAATAACAGCCTGCAGCATATTTTCTGTGTTTTACCATAACATTTATCTTCATTATCCCAGAAACGCACGATAATACCACAGTGGAAATATTCAGTTCTATCTTCAAGATAAAGAATTCGGCTCATGCTAGTTCCTTCGATGTTTTTGTACATTCACTTGGTAACATGAACTTCATGAAGTCGAAAGTCTTGAGACGTGTTTCCTCCAATGCTTACTTGATGCGTTTTGGTGGTCTCTGTAATATCCTTTTAGCTACTATTAACCTGGGCTCATTTTTTCTACGTAGAAGCTGTTCCAGTACAGACGGTGGAACATCATGAAACTGCGTTTCGAATGAAACGCTCATTCTCTCTACAAAAACTCCTGGAAACGGATTTCTTGATTTATGGTTTCTTCATTTTCTTTCGTTCAACGCCATCTACATCAAAGATGGAATAGTGAACACTCGTTAATCTTTTTTATCTTCATTCTTCTTTAATTTTCCTTCTAACTTCGGTTTGGGTTCTCCTATTTCAAGACTCCTCTTCTTCGCTATATTCACTGCTTTGGTCACTTGTTCACAATCTCTCGTGGTAAATTGGAACCCAACGTCGTTTTTGAACAGTTGAATATGTAAATCGTTGTTGAGTTTGAAGACGGTCACATTTGTAGGCATCTTTCTTCTTTGGCTGTCGAAACACGAATGAGCCGAAAGCCAAGTGAGCCATTTTATAGTTTTCTTTAAAACTACGACATCTAGTATCTATGGCGTCAGTAGTACGTCATGTACCAGGACAGCCATAGGTTGGGGGACCCCGGTGGGGGACCCAGGAAGTGACGTCACGTGACCCAGTGGCGCCATATTGTGTTGCCATGGTAACCCGCGTGAGCGGCTATATTGTGACGTCATCTCCATAGTGATGTGTGGTGTTAGTGCGCATGCCCAACGCGTGTTGTTAAGGTGATACGTGTTTCCGTCGTCCATTTTGTATACTGGAGGCCGCTATCTTTGTTTCTATGGTAGCACGTGGTTGCTATGTGACCCAAAGGGCTACAACAAGACATGGGTATATTCAGAAGATGTGTTCGATTGAACAGGAGTAATTTCCCGATTCGTAGAATTACCACAAACAACCCGACAACCCTTCCAAATCACCAAAATCCACCGCAAACTACTGAAATTGACTTTATTTAGTACGGATTTCCCACAGAATCCTATTTAGGATCGCCATACCATGGTACCGAGAAGCCCCCAGGTACCGAGGTGGAACCCCGGGATACGTTCGAATGAACTAGAGTAGTTTTTTATGGTTCTGATTCTCCCAGAACCCCTTTTTATGTCTTCATTGTTCTATTTATTCTAACTTCCCTAAACATGTTTATGTTTTATTGTACACATTACAGGTAGCACATAGGCACATGTTGGATGTGCAGATATGTGCTTATGTGAAAACGCACAATGTGACACAATGTGCACTAGCACATGAGCTCATGCTGGATGTTTCGATCTATATGTGCTTATTTGAAAAGGCACAATGTGACACAATGTGCCCTAGCACATAGGCATTTGATAGGTATTTGATGATACCTATGGCCTGGTATTGTATTATTTGAGGATACCTATCGAGGATACCTTCTGGAGAATCCCTTTTTTGTAGCATGTGCTTATGTGAAAATGCACAATGTGACACAATGTGCACTAGCACATAAGCACATGCTGTATGTGCCGATATGTGCTTATGTGAAAAGGCACAATGTGACACAATGTACCCTAGCACATAGGCACAAATGGGTATTTGAGATACCTATAACCTGGTATTGTATTATTTGAGTATTTGAGGATACCTATCTAGGATACCTCCTGGAGAATCCTTTTTTTGTCGAATGTTCTTATGTGACACGTTGTGCACTTGCACATAAGCACATGCTGGATGTGCCGATATGTGCTTATGTGAAAATGCACAATGTGACACTAGCACATAGGCACATACGACCAAAAAAGGATTCCATAGACACGGGCGTTTTCCAAAAAGGGATTCCGTAAAATGGGATTCCGATCCGACTCTGTAAAATTGTAAATTCCGTGTTTTAACATCAACATTCGAGAGTATGAAAATGCACTGATAACACCCAATTATTATTGCAAGAACAATTTCGGTAGTTTGGGGCGGATTTTTGTGATTTGGAGGGGTTGTCAGGTTGTTTGTGGTAATTCTACGAATCGGGAATGTATGGGTGTGCATTTTTAGCCTTTTTACTATTTATAACATTCACGTAGATCTCTTATTGTACACATAAACAAGCTTGTAGCCACTCTGAACCCATCTACAACCCACTATACCCACTCAAAAGCCAACCGAAACGCTAATCTTCAGTACAGATGCCTATGTTACTGACGCAGCTGATTGCGCGCATACACGAAGAGTTAAACCTTGCAGTTCATTTCCGTGCAAAACAATAATTGTACCGCATACACTTGTATCTATTCGAATGCAGTTAAACGAGCATGCATGTGTCATCGTGCCCCGTATGCACGTGTGTGCATCTTATAGATACATCTTTATGCACCAGTAACTTGTAAACCTCCCCAATTCCATCTTATTTAAACTTTCTGTTGCATGTTGGGTTTTGCCACACAGGTTAAAAAATAACCCAAACGGGCTGAGTTTATACTGCAGTTCGTGTGTGGAAAAAAACCTCTCTCTCGATACCCCACCCCCTCCCCCCACACACACCCAAATATGCTTGCACTCTATGCACATGTGTGATCGAGTTCACTTACCTACCTCCTAAGGAAGGAAGGACCAAGCTCGTTGTATAGCTTAAATACAAATTACGTCCCCCTCACCAACACACTCCCACCACCACCAGTCTTTCTGATTACTCTCAGCAATGTCTTTACAGTGCATGAATTCAGTCCAAAACTCCCTACCAAACATCAGACTAAGCACAGCTATGCTGATTTATGTGTGGATGTGCATTTTTAGTATTTTAACATTTACGTAAATCGTCTATATACAGTGTAGCCACTCCGATCCCACCCGGAACTCATTATACCCACTCAAATCATTCCAACCGAAATCCCAGTCTTCGATACAGACGCTTATTTACCGACACAGCTGGTCGCGTGCATACACGAATAGGTAAACCTTGCAGTTCGTTTCTCAGTAAAACAATAATGGTACTGCATACCCTGTATCTAAGTGAATGCAGTTACACCAGCATGTGTGTGTCATCATGCCCCGTTTGTACGTGTGTGCCGCCTTATATATACACGATTTTGCACTGTAACTTGTAAGCCTCCCCAATCCCATCTTTTTAAAATTTTCTGTTGCATGTTGTGTTTTGAAACACTGGTTCAAAGATAACTCAAATGAGCTGACTTCATACTGAAACTCGTGTGTGGAAAAAGACCTCTCACTCGATAACCCCACCCACCCCACTGAGTATGTTTGCAATCTACGCACACGTTTGATCGAGTTCACTTACCAAACTCACAAGGAATGAACAATCTGGTTGTAGGTTGTATAACTTAAATACAAATTACCTCCCCCCCCCCCCACCCCGTTACAAACAAACAAATACACACCCACGACAACCACCAACCAGTCTTTTTGAATACTCTCAGCAGTGTGCTAACACTATTATCTTAGCAGCTATGTCCCTACAAGTAATAGCAGTGCATGCATTCACTCCAAAAATCCCTACCGAACATCAGACTATGCATATGAATGCTGACTTATGTATGGATGTGAATTTTTAGCATTTACGTACATGTCGTATTATACACTTATAGGCCACTCTTATCCCACCCACTGCATACTATACCCACTCAAACCCCAACTGAAACGCTAATCTTCTATACCGATGCCTATATTGCAGACGCAGCTGATTGCGTGCACACACGAAAAGGTAAACATTGCAGTTCGTGTCTCAAGTGTCAGTCACAAATGGCCTGTGGTGTGTTGGCCACGGCCGTAAGTCTCCAAAATTGCCATAACCGCGCTGTATCCGCACGTAAGAATGCGGCAACCGTGAGGTGATCTCAAGGTTTTGTGCTCGTCGCAGGGGCTTGCGATTTTTTTAACTTGACATTAAACTTTTTTTCGGAAATCGCAAGGCCGGAGGACGCAACCCCACAGCAGGTATCATCGCAGGTATCATCGCAAAGTCACTGTACCTTATATACTCATCGCAACAAACCGCACAGGTCTCTATTCCGCGCCCTTGCGGTGGCCGCAACCATCGTGCGGGCGCCGTGCGATTGCCTTGCAGTCGCCGTGAGGGCGGTCTCCTCACGGATTTTTATTTCATGACTTTCCCGATTGCCCTGCGGAGCTCGGAAACTTTGTGAACACTGCTGCCGCAGCCCGCCAAGCCTTACGATTTGTATAAATCACTTCTACAAACTGCAGACCGCATAACTGCGCGGCGGCAGCATCATATGTGACTGAGGTTTTAAACAATAATTGTACTGCATACCTTGTTTCTTTGTGAATGCAGTTCCACGCGCATGCGTGTGTCATCATGCCCCATATGTACGTCTGTGCCGTCTTATAGATGCGTCTTTAAACACCAGTAACTTGTAAGCCTCCCCAATCCCATCTTATTACAATTTTCTATCTACTAATTGTCTGAGCTCCACAACATACTAAAATTTTTTAAAAAATCCAGCCCTTTTAAATTTTTGACCATATGACCCTGTATGAAGTCACCTCAGCATTCGAGTATAATGGTTGAGAATGTCCTAGGACAGCAGCATATTTTGGGATATGTTACAGATATCATATTTTTAAAATTTCAGAAAGATAGTGTTTAAAATGAGATGTAAATTTAAATCCTAAAAAAACAGCTTAAAATCTGGCTCCAACGAAGTGTAGAAATTCTTAAAAGTAAAATTAGATGGATCAAGTTCAGATAATCGGAAAATGATGAGCCGAGTTTGAAAGCTGTTTCATTCAGAACTATGGAGCTATGCATGTTACAAAAAAAAAAACTTTTTAATACGTAAATGTTACAATTTCACGTGACGTGAAAACGTCAAAAATGGCGAACTTATAAAAAACAAAATTACAGCGATCTCTTAATTTTGAGAGCTCTACAACAAAGGTGAGTAATAGACCCGACAGTCCCAATTCAGCCGTATCCCGGCCCGGATTCCGGAAATGACGCCATGTCACGTGACCCAGTGGCGCCATGTTTTGTTGTCATGGTAGCCCGCATGAGCGGCCATCTTGTGACGACATCTCTTTAGTGATACGTGGTGTTAGTGCGCATGAGCAGCGCGTGTTGTTAGGGTGACACGTGTTGGGACGCTCTAATTACTGAAAACAGGTAGGATTCGTGGGAAATCTGAGCCAAGTAAACAATTATCGGGTTGTTTGTGGTAATTCTACGAAGTATCAGAGGATTCTGGGGAAAATCTGAACAAGAAAACCTGCTCTAGTTCAATCGAACACCCCTGTTATTGGCGAAAAAAGCCCAATCTTGACTTTCATATCAAATAAAAGTTGTTTTGGGTGATTTCGAGAGATTGTCGGGTTTATTTGGGTAATTCTACGTATCGGAAAATTACTCTTGTACAAAGGAACATACCCTCCGAGCATACCCCTGTCCTATCATAAGCCTTTGGGTAACATAGCAACCACGTGCTACCATAGAAACCAATATGGAGTCCTCCAGTATACAAAATGGCCAACGGAAACACGTATCACCCTAACAACACGCGCTCATGCGGGCTACCATGACTACACAACGTGGCGCCACTGGGTCACGTAACATGACGTCACTTCCGGGGGTCCGGTCCGGGGTCCGGCTGAATTGGGACGGTCGAGTACATGATCTACTACTAAGGTGTATTTTTCAACTTATTAGCCCTATGGCGTCACAGTAGTAATTAACAATTTTCCATGAGTGAACACATTTTGAAATATGGTATTTACTGGAGATGGGATATGCAAAGTTTGAAAGAGAGGGTATTGATACAGGCATTTATATTGAAAACAATAGAAAAATATCAAAATTTTAAAATCTGCATCGCTCTCATCGCGAATAGAATTTCGGAAAACAAATTAATGTTTGAACAAGATATTTATATTTCTGATTGGCGTACCAAATTCCGTAAATGTGAGCTAAGAGGAAGCACACAGAATTTGGGTCTGATAAACAAGAAAAGAAAGGATAACGATCCTAACAAGTCATTCCAACTTAGTTAGATGAATTAATGATTATTAGAACAGTGAACGGTTCTTGTGTGTAGGGACGTAGGTGGTGGAGGTTGTCACCCCCCCCCCCCCCCCCAATCCTGGCCAAAATTTTCTATAGTTGGAAATTCGGTGGGTAAGTCATGAGTAGTTGGAAATTCCATACATGTATATCTGGATTTTAGGGCTTCTTTATCGATACTGATGTCTCCTTTACTTCCTAAAATTCCCACTCGGTTCCCAATCGGCAAAAATTCTAACTGTTACTCTTTACAACTACAGTGTACGCAATGTCGAGCTTCATAAGTATGCATGATGTCAAGCGGTACGAGATTTGAAAAGTACGTTTACTTATCGTCATAAAAAAATCCTCGAAATGCACTTCGTGTAAAATCGTTATCCTGAGTTAATTCCTTCATTCACAGTTACAAAATGATGAAACATCGAAAATTGATCTTTCCTGCATAAGATCTGATTTAATGTTTGGACAGTGTGAATTGCTCAATTGCTCAAGGTTCTCAGCTTGAGCATCTGTATAGTACATATTCAATTCCCAGAAGAATACCAACTAATAATAACCTGCTAATTCAGCTTCGTGATAGACTCACACCTAAACCTATAGTTACCCTGGACATATACAACGGGACGAAAAGTGGGGACTGACTATTTTGGAGAACGGTGCGTGTTAATTAAGCGGACAGTGGAGAAACTCGTGCGTCACGACTGCCACATGTATTTGAACACAAATCTCACTCACTCACTCACTCACTCACTCACTCACTCACCCACTCACTCACTATATTTTATCTGGTTATTGAAACAAACTATAATTTTAAATTACCCAATTAAGTTGTTTTTGCTGCACCAAAATATTAATCCAATAAAAATTACAATTGATAAATTGGCGCGCCCAGTTAACAAACAAAATCGAACCACCATCGAGATTAATGGATAGGTGTTAATTCACATGACCTGAACGGTAGTTGGGATTTCCCTAAAACAATTAAAACTAATTAAATCTAACTAAGTCTAATTGAAAACAATACAAAAACCAATTCAAACATCAATTAAAAAACTAAAAAAAACAATTAAATTGTTTTAAAAACAATTAAAAAAAAACAATTATAAAATTATGTCATCGATACCGCTGATGCCTCTTGCGACAGAAAAGGGTAAGTTGAAGACATACACACTACTAATGGTGCTCAGATGTTCATTCATAATTTTTCTTTAATATATTTTCCCGATGTCAACAAGGTCGCGCTTCATTTGAAATGGTCTCAAGAAGTATACGGCGCGCCTCCCATTTTTAAAATCGAAAGACTGATTCGGCAACAAGCGTAAAGCGTTTGCAAGTCGCATCCTATATAGAGGTGATATTTACTTAGTGTCATCACAAGACTAGGGTGGGATTAAATATAAGTTCTTGTTGAGAGGAGTAAAATGAGAAAATAGAACAGCAGTTGTTGAAAAAAAATGACTACTTACAATTACATGGGGTTCTTACAGTGTACAGATGTGAGTTGGTGATTGCCAAGTCGTAACACTGTGAAGATGGTGAATCTAAGTTTATTGCACTCCGTCTACTTTTCCTCCAGTTCCATATTTACACATTCATACGGAACATATGTTCGACACGTATTTCCTTTTGTGGACTGCGGTCATGATAAGTCGTTGTGAATAAATATGTGACCTTAAACACAATTGAATAAATTGATGGACTATTTTTCCACCCGACCTCATGGATCCACCAAAGGAATTGAACTCCGTCCATTTTCGTATTCAACCAATTGAAACATTACATTCTGACCTGCATCAATTTGGAAGCTACAGAGGCAGCCGATAAATCGAATGTCAACTGGAAAATAGTAAATTAATGGATTTTATGTCATAGAGGCGTGTAATAAACACAAAAAGCCACGTTACCATCGTATTCGTGCTGTATTGACGTACACATTCAAAACTCGTGACGTTCTGTGTATGTATTGTTGCTAGAGCAGACGTGTCGCACATTGGTATTCTTTTGTGTGACACTACCAAAGTGGAGTGAATTCGAGGAAGGCAATCACAAGACAAAATACTGAATTACCTTAACCCCAAACACCGCAATAACAGGTTGACCACCCCTGACACCCTCGCCTGAAACCCCAAACAGTGCTCTCTGATATTGGGGTCGGTACTGATGTGTGGTATATTTGCTAATAAATTTAATAATAATAATTTAATACTTAACAATAATAATAATTTAATAATTTAACACTTTAGCCAACTTTACGACCAAAATCACCCCAGCGTTATTCACAAAAATCACCACACCACATTTTTCTTTCAAATTCTCCGCCTACCAGAGTACAAGTGACAAAAATAATTTCTCCCGGCGACTAGGTGTCATTGCCCCTACAATTTGCTCTCCTCCGCCGGTTTATGCAAATAGTTTTTGTTTTATCCCCCTTTCGACTGAGAACCCGAAAGGCGCATAAGAGAAAACCCTTCAGAATCGGGAACTGTCGTGTCAATGGAACACGTAAATCATTTACCTGAGCGGGGATAGGCTTCTATGAGAACGAATCATCAAAGAACTCTTCGTTTTCGATGTCATTCAAACCATCGACATGTCTTTTGCTTATATCCTATATATAAATGTATATATGTCTGATTGAACTCGTAATCACTGATTTGTTCCGTTTTGACTGAACAGCCGCATCTGTCATTAATTTCTATCTTCACTACTGTTGCCATGATGACATATAAAGTGTGAAATGGCAAACGTTTCAATAAACTTAAACATCACTGAACATTTCCGTTGGTGTGTGCGTCAAGCTATGATCGCAGGCCATACCATTTCACTTTTGCATCTGCATTTGATACATACAGTGCGTGGAGAGTGTATTATCACTAAATCACCCGCAGGGTGGAGATTCCACCCAAGCAATAATTGCAAATATGTTGCAATGCATAACCAGTACGAGCAAAGTTTCAGCCAATGGACCTCCGGGTGAAACATTGCTTGTGTTTTTTGTCTATATGTGCAAAATTTGAAAGTTATAGTTTGGGTGATAACTCCACTCTGTGGGTGATTTAGTTACAATCCACTCTCCACGTACTGTATTGTGTGTCGACCTCCTCTTCACCAGTTCAATGCATTTCTAATCGCAGGGTCCTCCAGATGGTAGCACTGGGTCCCAACTTTAATCTTACTCGAAGCAATGGATAAAATATCGTTGTGCCATAACATTGTTTCACGTTATTCTACAATGACTTTGCCACATCTTACTTTCATATTCACCCTCAAATTCCAAATGACATAAATGGCCACTTCCTGCGACCACGTGCTATTATCTTTACAATGTGCTACCCCGTACGAATTGTTCCAATTATTTTGTGTTTATGAGACTTCCTGCGGAGGATACAAAGAGCACACCTGGAAACACTGCAAAAAGATAAAGAAGCAACGCACCTGAGCGGGAATAGATATGTTTTTAGAGAAATCCTCGGATAACATGAATTTTTAACCTTTTGAGAGATATCGCTCTGTAACCAGTCCTAAACGGGTTAATGATTGGTTTTGTGAATACCTTCTTTACTTACAAAAATGATCCTTGCTGAATTCCACCTCCAATGAAGGAGGTGATGTTTATCTCGCAGGTACACTTTGGATGCTATGGGTGCCCAAGAACAGTCCATTTTCTCAAAATGTCTATGCTTGGTAGACTCTGTAGGGTTAACAAAGGCTTACCGGAATGTTTTGTCCATGCAACTTATAATGTCTCTCCAAGACCCGCAAATGGTCAATTTTTTTGGAGAACTTACTAGATATTTTGGAAAAATCCACAGAAAACGGAAATTTTAAGGGGTACATCTCCTTAACCAGTCGAAAATGGGTTAAAACCTCAATTTTGAATACCCTTCACTTACAATTTTTTTTCCTATCAATTTTGCGTCCTGTAAAAGAAGTTACATTTCTCTGTGGCATTCCCATTTGATGATGTTGGTGTCCAAATTTTGACATTTAGCAGCACATGGAGGGTTAACAAATGCTTACCGGAATATTTTATCCATGCACCTGGTAATCTGATAACAAGACGTATCAATGGACATTTTCTCTTGAAAACCTACAGGATGTTTTTAAAGAAATGAAGGGATAGCATGAATTGTTTAAGCTTTTGATGGGTATCGATGTTAACAACCCCAAAAGAGGTTAACGCTTGTTTTTTGAATACCCTTATTTACCTACAAAAATGGCCCTTGGTGAATTCCCCTTCCAGCAAATGCGATTGTGTTTATCTCTTGGGTATACATTGGGTGCTGTGTGTGTCCGAAAACAGCCCATTTAAAAAAATACGATATCTGGCACCCTGTAGAGGGTTAGAAAACGCTCACCGGAACACTTTGTCCATGCAACTTGTAATGTCACACAAAGACCTGCGAATAGACAATTTTTCTTGAAAACCCACAAGTTGCCTTTAGAGAAATCCACAGAAAATGGGAATTTTAAGCTTTTAAGGGTTAAATCTCTTTAGTCTGTCCAAAATGGGTTAAGACTTGGACTTTTGAATACCCTTACTACTTACAGTACGTGGAGAGTGTATTATCACTAAATCACCCGCAGAGTGGAGATTCCACCCGAGGAATAATTGAAAATTTGCTGCAAAGTATACCCAGCACCAGCAAAGTTTCAGCCAATGGACCTCCGGGTTAAACCCGGAGGTCCATTGCCTGAAACATTGCTTGTGTTTTTTGTCGATACATATAAAAATTGAAAGTTATAGCTTGGGTGATAACTCCACTCCGCGGGTGATTTAGTCACAATCCACTCTCCACGTACTGTACAAAAATGTTTCCGTATAAACTTTGCGCTCGATAACAGAAGGCACTTTTCTTCGTGGCGTACCCATGGGTGTTGTTGGAGTAAAAAAACTACCCATTTTATCACAATTTTGACATTTAGCAGCCCGTGGATGGTTAACAAATGCTCATCGGACTATTTTGTCTATGCAGCTTGTATTGTCACATTAAGACCCGCACGTGGCCAATTTTTCTTGAAAATCTACAAGACACATGTAGAGAAATCCACAGAAAACATGATTTTTTTAGCTTTTGAGGAGTATTGCTGTTTAACCAGCCCAAAACGGATTAACTGTTGGTTTTTTGGAATACCCTTATTACTTGCAAAAATGATCCACGTTGAATCCTACTTCCAATAAATGAAGTTATGTTTATCTCTCGTGTATCGTTTGGGTGTTGTGGGGACCCGAAAACAGCTCATTTCATCAAAATGTCGATGTTTGACAGCCTGTGGAGGGTTAACAGATGCATTGCCTACTATATCTTGTATATGAATGGTCGTTTCACAGACAGGTCTGACAATGATGATTCTTTAAAAAAAATCAAGACACGTTTCGAGATAGTGCCTATAAACCCTAATTTTGACAGTTCTTTGCCAATTCTGGAGAAATAAGGGTAAAATCGAACATTCCGCTTCGGTACATTTTTAGATTTTGTGTCTCTCTATGAACGTACAAAACTTTGTGAGAATCGGTTCGAAAATGGCTTCTGAATCGAACGAACAAAATGTGTGGAAAAAAACCCTCAAAAAACTTTCCCCCAAAAAATAATAATCCGTAGAAAAATAGAGGGAAAAGCCTGAAAAAGTATCGTTTGACAAATTCTGAAAAAGTATTCTAGAAAGTCCGAACTCCCGGTAAAACCCAATTTTAATATTCCCTTAAAAGGAAGTGGAATTTTAGAAATGTCAAAATATTTCTATGCATTACATGAACCAAGTAGCCCGCTAGGAGGTAATTTTAGGATTTGGTGTTTTTCTAACTGTGCGAAACGACATGGGGATGTGCTGTGACTGCCCCGCAATGGGATAGTGCCACTAAAGGATTGTTATTCACTGTCACTAGTGCAGGGAAGCGACTAAGTAAAACATGCATCTACAAGACCATTGCTAGTGGCTCCGGCACTGCCTAAAACACTTAGATGATCGCCAGAAGTTAAAAGTGAACAGATTTTGCGGTAGGATTAATGGCAAAAATGTGTAAATAGGCTAAAAAGACACTGAAGATGATGAAAATGGTAGCATCGGACAAAAATAAAATGCGCCCAGGTCGCTGAGTGCAGTGGTGTGTAATACATATATGTATATATATGGTATTCCTAACATGCGGATTTCCAAGGTGGTGTATTGAAGTCGCATCATCGCCTCTGGAAATATATCGACGGGTCCGTTAGTCTAGAAATAGATTTTTTTATGAATGAAGATCATAACATCATGGTATGGCGTTCTTGAACTATGCATGGCGCAATCCTCGTTCATAGTTCTACTTTTCCTACAACCGTTGAAGTTTATAGTGTTTCATCTGTGTGTTTCTTTGATTTATTTCAGTGGTAGGCTTATATCAGATATCACCGTTGCAAAAAATGATCTTGTGTCATTTATTTCATTGAGCTGGTGATTTGTTTATCATTTAATTACTGTTATCAAAAACGTTTACCTCGTCATGTGCAATAATTCGATGACAAGGAGTGCAGATACAGTACGTGGAGAGTGGATTGTAACTAAATCACCCGCAGAGTGGAGTTATCACGCAAGCTATAACTTTCAAATTTTGTACATATCGACAAAAAACACAAGCAATGTTTCAGCCAATGGACCTCCGGGTTTAACCCGGAGGTCCATTGGCTGAAACTTTGCTGGTGCTGGTTATGCTTTGCAACAAATTTGCAATTATTGCTTGGGTGGAATCTCCACTCTGCGGCTGATTTAGTGATAATACACTCTCCACGTACTGTAAAAAACGTTTTTTTTTCTGACAAATGATCGAAGGTTTGGGTTATATTCAGATTGAGATACAGATTCAGATAATTTATTCACAGATTACATAAATAATGGTTACAAATACATATATTTCATAAGTTCAGTAAATAATATACTGTAGTGAATGACATAGCCAGATTGGCTGTCTACCTGTCAATCCCCGGAAGGAAGTGTAGTTGCATACGGACTGTGACCAATTGGTTAGGAGAAAAAAGTATGTGACGCTAAGTTGGAACTGGGGCTCAATTTGGTTTCGTTGCTAAGATTTATTTACAGGATGTTTTCCGGTACAAAAGCCAGTAGGAGATCGGTGGTTAGAGATTGGTACATTGGTACAAGACTAGCCGCTCTTGGTGGCCACTCCATTGCTCAGTGCCAGGTCCCATCAAGCACTCGATGTCGTTCGGAGAACGTTAAAGAAATAGATCTATGTGAATTGAGTGCCAATGCCGGACAGCGCATTCAGAGGTCATCATGTTTGGGGTGCTCTACGAAAGCGCCTGCATTGTGCTTGGATCACCTACTGAGCACCAGTAGTGATGCACCTCATTTCTCTCCATAATAAAATGCATCACCCACCTTCTATATTACTGGCAATAGATTCTTATTGGGGGGGGGGGGGGGGGGGGGGGGGGGGTTGAACGTATTTTTGGTGTACTTATTGGGATAAGCAGCAAGTTTGACCAAGACGAGGGTTCCAGATAAAATTAGAGTACGTGTATTGCGTTATGAAACACCTGTTAGGGTTATTTTAGATCACAAGTTTACTAAGTGCAGTCAGGGCAGTAGGGATTGTCACAATTGACAAAAGTGGAATAAGATGAAAGAAATTTGGATGTCAAGTTATTCTTCGACTCGTTTCTGTGACTGATATTATGAGTTGCGTCGTCGTCAGCGTTCCAAAGTTTCGGAAAGGTATATAGATGGAGTTTATCAAGAGATTTTGTGCGGGTTTTCTCTCTATATATGAGGCCAAATTGTCTGGTAGTCCTACCAGATTGACTGCCTACTACCCTAAATATGTCATTAAAGGTGGCCGGTAATCTACCGTTTTTCCAGTCAAAGACGAACAGCAAAGCATATAATTTAAACAAATCATCAACCTTAAGTAATCTTTCTTTCTTGAATAGGGGGTCTGTATGGGCTTTGTATTTTCGGTTATTAATTATTCGTAGTGATCGCTTTTGCTTGATCAAGAGTTTCTTAGTGGCCCTGGAATTACCCCGTATCTGGACTCCGTATAAAAGCTGGCTGTGCATTAAGGCGTAGTATAGTGTTTTCATGGCCCCTATGGGGGAGAATTCTCTTGACCTTGTTAAGACTATAATTCGCGAGTGCTACTTTTGAACATAATCGAGATACATGAACCTTGTAAGTCAAATGTTCATCAATGTTTATTCCAAGAAACTTTAGGGATTTTACGGCTTCGGTGGTCCCAACCTTGTTTATTATTTGGTTGTTTATTTCTAGCTCTTGGCAAACAGTACTATTACTTCTTTCAGTAGGGTTCAATACAATGCACGTTGTTTTTTTCGCATTCAACATTAGCTGGTCAGCGGAGCACCATTCATATTTTTTTTTAATTTCATCATTAAAATACGTTGTTATGGGATTATTATGTGAGCCTGAACAGTGTACAGCAGTGTCATCGGCAAATTATAAAATATTGAGTGATGTTGAGTTACAAATATCGTTGATATACAGAAGGAAGAGGACAGATCATAGAATTGAACCCTGTGGAACACCACAACACTGGTTGACAAGGTCTGATTTACATTCCCCATACATAACATACTGCGATCTGTTAGACAGGTAGCTCCTAAACCATCTGTTAGTGAGACCACGTATTCCATACTTTTCCAGTTTGCCCAATAGTATTTCATGATTTATCGTGTCAAATGCTTTAGAAAGGTCCAAGAATAATGCTAATAATGCTAGGGTACTGTTCTTTTCATGTTTGTTGTTTTCTATTTCGATACTTTTTAGGAGCTGGAGAACTGGGTGGATAGTACTATGTTGCTTTCGAAATCCGTTTTGATGAGGGTATAAAATATTAAACCTGTTTAGGAAGTTTACAAGTCTAACCTCCATAAGCTTTTCCGTTATTTTTGAGAATACGGGAAGTAAACTAATCGGTCTGTAATTCGTAAAACTATGCTCGTTACCTGTTTTAAAAATAGGTATAATCTTCGCAATTTTCATCCCGCTCGGTACTATGCCAGTAATGAATGAATTGTTAATAATAGGTGCGAGAAGGTACACTACTTCATTTACTGTTTGTTTCAGAAGACATGTGGTTATATCTTTACAATATTTCGACAATTTTGGCTTCATTTTGTTTATCACATGGCGAACTTCTATTGGATTAGTAGGGGTTATAAAAAAATTATTTAGAATGTCACTATTCATATAGTGCAGGTAAGAGTTATTTGACTTCGGGATATTTTCGGATATTGTTTTTCCGATGTTCACGAAGAAAGTGTTGAATTCTTTTGCAATGTCGCGAGCTTCGTTTATCTCTTTATCGTCGTGAACGAAAAAAGAGGGTAATTTAGCTTCACGTTTTCCCTTATTGATGGCTTCGTTTAAAATTTGCCATGTTTTTCGCGTGTTAGTTTTATTTTCGTTTAGGAGATCCCTATAATAAATTGCTTTGCATTGCTTTTTAACCTTAATGAAAATCCTACTGTAGTTTTTATAGTTTTGAATATTCTGTTCAGTGGGCGCTTTCAGTTTTTGTGATAGAATTTTTGTTTATTGTTAGAGGATGTAACAAGCCCCCTGGTCATCCATGGTTGTTTTTTGATAAACGTTGTGTTCTGCCGGACACGTTTGAAGGGGAATGCTTTTTCGAAGGCTTCAAGGTAAATGGTTAGGAAGGTTTCGTAAGATGTGTTAGGACAATTTTCTTGCAATGCTGGGGACAAATCATTTTGTGATAGCAGCATCTTGAATTCTGCAATACTCTCTGGATTTATTGTTCTTTTCAAAATAAAGCTCGGTGGATCACTTAACTTAGGTGCCACTTCAATATAAAAAACACCAAAGTGATCTGAGACATCAGATATAATTATTCCGGAACAGGCTGTTTCTGAAAGACTATTAGCAAAGATATGGTCTATCGGGGTGGCGGAATGACTAGTTACTCTGGTTGGCTTTGTGATATAAGGTAGGAATCCCTGACTGAACATGAGGTCGACATAATCTTCCGTCTTGGGATGTGTGCTAGTTTTCAGAAGGTCCAGATTAAGATCACCCATGATATAATTAAACTTTTTTTCGGTTCATGCATTTTCAGATAAAATGATTCCACCCCCAGCCACGCCCCTAAAATACCAGCCTTCGGAGTTGCAACATGGTGTTAAATCAATAGAAGTTAGAACACTGGCACGTTCTAAATGTGAAAAAGAAAAATAAATTTATATTACTAATTTATCACCATGAAATTATTTATAAAATATTAAAATGACCGTGGTGGGTCAATTTTTTTTTCTTCACAACTGTATTTATTTGACATTTAAATTTTTACACTGGGTGATCGTCTGCGTTCATCGTTTTACCCAAATCGATTGTAAACAATGGCAGGTCACGAGGAATACGGCAATATTGACATTGCTAATTTGAATGAAATTTTTGGAAATCAAAATGATTTTATATTTGAGGAAGAATATTTTTCTCGATGAAGAGTTTGAGGACGAGAGAGCAGAGGTGGGCGACCTGGTAGCATCGACGCCAGAGACCGCAAAAAGTGCTAATTTAGAAATGGAGAGAGCTATGGCTGTCACGGTTGACGAAAAATCGACTGTCACAGCTCGGTTTAAAAAATTAACTGAAGAAAGCCTCCAGTTATTAGAAGAAGGTCGTCAATCAAAGTCGACCAAGAAAAGTACTAAGTGTGTGTGTGTGTGGGGGGGGGGGGGGGGGGGGGTCAAATTATTTCAAGACTGGAGTGTTGAAAATTGCGTCCAGCCTGTAAACTTTATGACAACCGAGCCAAGTGAATTGAACTGTCATTTACGAAAATTCTATGCTGAAGCACAACCAAAAATCAAGAGAAAGGCGTTTCAAAATTAGACCCAAGCCAAGCTGCAGAATATCTTTAAAACACTATGAAAAATGTTAGATCCGCCATAAATAGGCATTTGCACGACTTGGGCCTGGAAATTGACATTGTGAGAGACAAAGCTTTCAAGGAAGCAAATAATATGTTGGATGCGAAACTAAAATTCAATTTGAAACATGGTTTGTCACTCCCAACCTGTCATAAGCAGATTATTGACAAAACTGATTTGAGTAAAATTGGCACATACCTGCACTCTTCAGTAAATCCAGTCATTCTGAGATACCGAGTGTGGTATAATCTGGCGATCCACTTGTAAGTCGGGGCATTGAATTCCACAAGCAACTAACAATGAATTCCTTTAAGTTTTGCCACGATGAAAATAACTGCGAATATGTGGTAATTGCACACGAAACTTACCAAAAGAACCGTCAGTGTGGGCTTCTCAATGAGGAAGCGCCGTCAGATAAGCGAATGTACGCAAGAGCTGACAATTTTTGTCAAGTGAAATCCCTTCGACTCTTGATGAAAAAAACTGATCCAAATGCAAAATCCCTCTTCAATCAGTGCACTAAGAATGCTCTTCTTTCTCCTTCCACTGGACCTGTGTGGTTCACCGATAAAAGTGTCAAAGAATATCAGTTTTCGAAGTTTATGTGTGACATTTCACGTAATGCAAACTGCAGTAAATCCTACACAGCACATTGTTTACGTGCGACTAGTATCCAGGCAATGGATGATGCTGGGTTTGAATTAACCCTTTACCCAACGTAACGGCCAAAACCGGCCAGCGCTATTCTCAAAAATCGCCAATTAATTTTCAAAATATTTTCATTTTTTGTCTCAAAAACATAGGTTATGACCCCTCGTTGGAACGAGCTCGTCGAGCTCGTTCCAACGAGGGGTCATAACCTATGTTTTTGAGACAAAAAATGAAAAAAATTAGTTATTCAAGAATTTTTTTTGCAAGTGTCGTCTGCTTTTCATGTTAGGTAAAGGGTTAAGGCACATTATGTACATGAGTGGTCACAAAAATGAAAGTTCAGTTCGTAGCTACAACAGGGAATGTTCCACCATACAAAAACAAACCATCAGTCAAACCCTGTCCTCTGTCGTGGTTCAGTTCGTAGCTACAACAGGGAATGTTCCACCATACAAAAACAAACCATCAGTCAAACCCTGTCCTCTGTCGTGGTTCAGTTCGTAGCTACAACAGGGAATGTTCCACCATACAAAAACAAACCATCAGTCAAACCCTGTCCTCTGTCGTGGTTCAGTTCGTAGCTACAACAGGGAATGTTCCACCATACAAAAACAAACCATCAGTCAAACCCTGTCCTCTGTCGTGGTTCAGTTCGTAGCTACAACAGGGAATGTTCCACCATACAGAAACAAACCATCAGTCAAACCCTGTCCTCTGTCGTGGTTCAGTTCGTAGCTACAACAGGGAATGTTCCACCATACAGAAACAAACCATCAGTCAAACCCTGTCCTCTGTCGTGGTTCAGTTCGTAGCTACAACAGGGAATGTTCCACCATACAAAAACAAACCATCAGTCAAACCCTGTCCTCTGTCGTGGTTCAGTTCGTAGCTACAACAGGGAATGTTCCACCATACAAAAACAAACCATCAGTCAAACCCTGTCCTCTGTCGTGGTTCAGTTCGTAGCTACAACAGGGAATGTTCCACCATACAAAAGCAAACCATCAGTCAAACCCTGTCCTCTGTCGAGGTTCAGCCACAACCTGTCCAAGTGCAACGAGAAAATGCTACATCAGTGACGCCATCCACTAGTAACGCAGCTCATTTGAACAAAAGTTTTCAGTTTCCAATTCCAATGAATGAACACTACCTGAATTCAACTAATTTCATGTCATGTGGCTTTATATCTAACTCCACTTTTACAAACTGTGTTTTTCTGTTCTCGGGAAACGGTCAAAACCAAAATACAATGTAATACTGATGGCCTACTTCCACCTACCACGGAACGTAATTTTTACGTGAAATGAACAGTTGAATGAAATTCAGGGAGGCATGGCTTATGACGTTTTCTTTGCATTACGTAATTCATTGGTCAATAAAAATTTAATGACATAAGTGCATTTGACTTGGAAAGTGTGTCAATTGCTACCTGCATTTCAATAATATGCGCCCTCTTTTATGCCAGAAAAATAATATGTCTACCAGTTTTAGTTTTTAAGTCTTTGTTCGCTGAAGTAGAGGACGACTAACACTATTTATTTATTTGGGTCGCGAACGTTTAATTATAAGGAATGATCGTTTCTTTTTGTCTATTTGTTGAGTTATGAACCCCAAAAAACAAAGTCCAAACATCGCGTAAATGGGCTACGCCCATTTACACAGTTTGGACTTTGTTTTTTGGGGTTCATAACTCAACAAATAGACAAAAAGAAACGATCATTCCTTAAATATACTTTTTTTTATTTTCGGAATTCAGAACATCGATTAATTCATTTAGTTTTGATAGGAAAAGATTAATATCGGCTTTTGGTGGTGTGTTGGGCCTGTAAATGACACCGATAATTTTGGAATTATGTTTATCTTTGACTTCAATAAACAGAGATTCGAGAACATGAGGAATAAATACAGAGATATCACTCCTAACTTTGTAAGATATTCCTTCTTTAACATACAGCCCTGCTCCTCCTCGACCATCATCATTCTCGGGTCTCAATTTATTGATAATTGGATGATAACATTCCGTGTTATGCGATGTGTTTGCAGGAATTTGGTATACTTCGGTAAGTCCGACGATATCGAAAAAATGTTCTTCTGATTCCAACTGCATATATGTTTTGAAATGAGTCCCAGTGAGCTTTCAGACTTTGGCAGTTGATATGGAATAAGGAGAATCCTACTTCTATTTTACTGGTTTTCGATCGGAAGTCGTTGGGTAAGAAGTAATTGCAGTCGTTTACATGATGTTTGGATGGGGATTCGTCATTATCGGGCAAAGAACAGACTTTATTATTGTTGAGCCTCACAAAATCGTACTCTTCGTTTATCTGTACCTCGTCGAGTGTAACATTTCCCGCCATCAATCATGAACAATTCACCATAATATCCAGCTGGATAGGTATGCAATATATTCCAAACTACAATGGTTAGAAAATAGACCCTTCCAAGACTCGCAAGGAAGAATATCAACATCAATGTTCCATTACAATGTAGATATGGATTGGGCGTCACTTTTGCAGCATTTTTGGTCACTGGTTGTTGCAATAATAATGTTTTACGTAATACAATCAGGAGGGTAAATGTTAAAAATATGAAGAGAAACGTGGAAAAAAAACAGAAAAAAAGAACAATAAAAAAATAAAATAAAACAACTTCAATGTACTTTCGTATGAAGTTGTGGAGGTGTCGTAACCAGCAAAATATGTCGTGCATTATACACGAGGTCATAAGCGTCAAATAAGTAGGTTGATCATCTTTTATGTAGAGATTTAGCGAGCATAATAAGATAATGTGACGACAAAGAATAGGGTAGGAAAAACTGTTCTATTTTTGTCCATTAACCCTTTACCTAACCTGAAAAGCAGACGACACTTGCAAAAAAAAATTCTTGAATAACTAAATTTTTTTCATTTTTTGTCTCAAAAACATAGGTTATGACCCCTCGTTGGAACGAGCTCGACGAGCTCGTTCCAACGAGGGGTCATAACCTATGTTTTTGAGACAAAAAATGAAAATATTTTGAAAATTAATTGGCGATTTTTGAGAATAGCGCTGGCCGGTTTTGGCCGTTACGTTGGGTAAAGGGTTAAAAGGGTATAGTTTGCCATTGCACACATACAACGTTGATGATGTGCAAGTCAGGATAATATTTTCCGCTGTCATGAAGGATTCTGAAACATTATGAAAGAGTGCGAATGAAGAGCATTACAATTAACTGACACTCAAACATTTTAGGCAATAAATGTAAATACGTTTTCCTTTTGTGAGAAAATGACTGAAGATTTAACGAAAATGTACCTCCATTTAGAGTCAGATTCCTCAAGTTTACATGAAAGTGGTATAATGACCATTCTCATGCACGTTTACAGAAAAGGACTTCTTAATAAGCTGCAATAGCTAATGAGTTGGATTTTTCGTAATTTCGTTTATCCTTTATGACGAAATGACTGGAGATTTAATAAAAATGTACCTCTACTTGGAGTCGAATTCTATAAATGTACATGAATCTGAGACAAAAGGCGATAACTGCCATTATTTTCATCGGATATCGCTGGTCACGATACTTAACGGAGACTTTGTTGCTATAGAGACATATCGTCGTGTGAGAACCATAAGACTCTATCTTCTCTTGGATAATAGAATCTTATGGTTCTCACGTAACGATTTTGCGAAAAAACATGGAAATCCGTGTTACTATTGTTAAAATGATGGTCATCGTACTTGACGTAATCCGTTAACTTTTGTTCAAGTTTTGGCATGAACAGGTTTTATGGAATATTTTGCAGCAAAGAAATAAAAACCAAAAAAGTTGATATTCGGTTACTAATGTCTAATTTATTCCATAGACAAGTATACACGACATTTTTTGACAAAAGGTCAATACTGCCATAATTTTCATCGGATATCGCAGGCCACCACATTTAACGTAGTGTTTGTTGCTATGGAAACACATCGTTGTGTGACAACCATAAGGCTATATCTTCTATTGCAAAATATAACCTTATGGCTCTCATGCGACGGAATAGCGAAAAGAATTGAAATCCGGTTACCATTGTTAGAGTGATGCCATAAACAAACATCACACGATATTTTTAAACGAAGGACAATAGCTTCCGTAATTTTCATCGGATATCACTGGTCATCGTACTTAACGTAGTCCATTAACTTTTGTTCAAATTATAACATAAACAACAAAAACAAGTTTTACGGGATATTTCTTTAGGAAAGGTCCATAACTCTCACAATTTTCAAGAGATATCGGTGTCCATCGAAATCGACGTTGACATTTTTGCTATAGAGACATATACAAAACAGAAATAAAATCCAATAACTATCGTTCAAGTTATGTCATAAACAAAGTTCAGACGGACGGACGGACGGACGGGCGGACGGACAGGCGGATAAACGAACCGACGTCGTCGTTATATCCCCCTCTTTCGGGGGGGGGGGGGTGGGGGGGTGGGGGGGGAGGTGATCAAAAGGAATCATCGGACGCATATCATGCTCATTCCTTCTCGGGATTCTGAGTAAGAATGAATTCAACATGCACCGGACGAAACTCTGCAAACTGATCCACCAGCAAGGACTATACAGCTTCTAAATGGATGCTAAGTGTACTTTTTATGGTTATATACACGAAACTCTACAAAACGATCCGCCCGTTAAGACTATACAGCTTCTGAATGGATACTAACGTATTATGATATACAGTACGTGGAGAGTGGATTATAACTGAATCACCCGCGGAGTGGAGTTATCACCCAAGCTATAACTTTCAAATTTCGTATATATCGAACAAAAACAAAAGCAATGTTTCAGCCAATGGACCTCCGGGTTTAACCCGGAGGTCCATCGGCTGAAACTTTGCTTGTGCTAGTTATGCTTTGCATGAAATTTGCAATTATTGCTTGGGTGGAATCTCCACTCTGCGGGTGATTTAGTGATAATACACTCTCCACGTACTGTATCATATATATATATATATATATAATTTAGATTAGAAATAAAGCTTCTACATATATCGTTATATATATATTTTGATTATTTAAAATATATAACTGACAGACAGACAGACAGACAGACACGGACGGACGGACGGACGGACGGCGAACATTAAATTTCATATATAAATATGAAGAATAATGATGGAAAATCAAGTTACATATCTTTGTTAAAAACAACACAGAATGTTTTGACCCTTATCTCCAATTGCTGTGATCGCTATGAGGACTGAGTACTGAGTCAATATCATCGAAAATGTCAAATTTCACCCGACGCCCTAAATACAGATTTGTATCTTATCTAGGCGTTTCTCTTTGTATTAAGGGAAATGCATTCTTGCTAACATAAAAAAAAGCATGAAATAGTTAGTACAATACCGGGAGATGGTAAACGATATAAATATTATCCAGGTGTTCCCTTTGATTTGGATTCTAGAGCGGAATAATATATGAGCATCGTTGGTGATGCATGCAATTGATCGTCTTTCCCCAACCTCAGCAGTAAAGTAAATAGCTGTTCCTTTATAGCGAAAACCAAAAGTGTGGACAGTCCTCCATTTAGGAAATAACTTAGTCAACTTGAAATGGCCTTCTGAATCAGTTGTTTAATTTTGAGAATTCCGTTTATACAACATGCCTTTATACAGTACGTGGAGAGTGTATTATCACTAAATCACCCACAGAGTGGAGATTCCACCCGAGGAATAACTGCAATTTTTTTGCAAAGCATAACCAGCACCAGCAAAGTTTCAGCCGATGGACCTCCGGGTTAAACACATTGCTTGTGTTTTTTGTCGATATGTACAAAATTCGAAAGTTATAGCTTGGGTGATAACTCCACTCTGCGGGTGATTTAGTTACAATCCACTCTCCACGTACTGTACAACTTTTCCTTAAACCTTTATTACATGCCTGTTCTGTGAAATCCCCATCCCAATTTAAAAATTGACATATTGTTTCGTGGTGGTGGGGCCCTATTTATCTTGCTGTATGATTAATTAAAACAGATTTTGTGAAAAGGTTTTGTGTGCTGATGCAGATTTTAGTTTTATTTTGGGATATGGGTAGTTTCAAAGAAAGCTGTGAACTCTTATCCCTCCCAACTTATTAGGTAACAGAGTAGAAATTCTGTCGGAGGTAATACCAGTTTTTAAGCGCATTTGACACAGATTGGACAGTTCTCTTCAAAAGAACACATTTCCCATGCTTTGGACTAGACAGAAGCCAAAAGTTGAATTATATTGCAGAAATGACTCTTTCATCACATGAAAGAGGTAAATGTATTTTTCGTAGGGTTGGGTTTGCTCATAGGTAAAACTGTTGTAAATATTTTAATTAGATTTACCTGCCTCGAAAAGTTGCGCTCGGAAATTATGTAATTCCCAAAACCAAGCAGTCTTGGGAAAATATATTGTTTCAATAAACATTTGAAGAAGTCTACTGACATTTTGCATTACTGTTGAATGTTCCAGATGAATAAAGAGGATGATTTCAGGACTTTTAGAACCTAAAAATTTGTTTGACTATTGGTGTGTTTTGTTTGGGAATTCCCTGAGAAATATGAACATGTGACCAGCACTTCCCTTTCTGTTAGTTTTTCTTTTATTTGTTGCATGATCCCTGTTTAAAAATCAGAAAAAGGTTGTCTGAAGGGCTATACTTGACAAAAAATATTTGAATGCTAAATTTAAAATGTGGCGACCATACTTTTTTTCGCTTGAACGTTATAATGGTCGCCTATGGGAAAATATTTAGTACTGTGAAACGTATTCATGTTTGGCTGAAATTAAACAATTGCAAGAATTCGATTGAATAAACCGAAATGTTTTTGGAGTAATGGTTGCGAAATGAAATATTTCAAATGTTGGATACTTTGGGGTTCCTTCTTACGCCTTGCGTATTGTCATATTAGTCGCAGAACATAAGGGTGTTAATCAGGTTATATAATATTTCATTAGAAATTTTTTCTTAACCACTACTGTTATCATAGTGTTTTCAAGTAGATTGAATCTTGACCCCTTTGAATTCTTGATGGTATGTTTCATGCCAGTTCAGTGCCTACAATTGGAAGAGTCCATATTCGTTGTCTTGGGGTCGATCAATCATTTAATGTTTGCAACGTGACCCCGATAATATTGTTTGATCTACCATACAAAAAAACACAGATCAACTACCTAGTTATGAATTCAGTTAGTATCACTATCATGGTTTTGAAAAAAGGGTCCTCGCTCGGAAAAGGTTAAGGATGTTGCCAGTGGCGTGGCTCAAACTGAAACTCGAGCTGGGTGTCTGGTATTTTTCTTGCGAATACTTTGTCAAACTCTCCACTCATTGCTACGGTAAACTGATTCTTCCAATCTCCAAATATACCTTAAAAAAGGAAAGCCTCCACTAATAGAAATGATTGTTCCATTCTTTAGCCACACCTCTCTCTGATAAGAAATGATTCTATGTATAATGCATTAAAATATCTATCTAACAACTGAACTCTATATAACTGGATGTCTGGGACGTTGGAGAAAAGCTTCGCAACCACTTATTTTCATATAAGTGGATTGCGGGGACTTCAGTGAAATACATTGCACCTCAATCTGTCCATTAAGATGGCTCCAAGTAACCAACGGGGTAACCTCACTGATCGTTGACGTTTGATGATATGTATTACCACGGTCACAGCACAACAGCTTTCGCATCATCAAACGTCAAACGAATGTCCAATCTCGGCTCTTTCTTTTCACAAATAAAACTAAAAAAGTTGTAAATATTTAGTCTGAATTTCCGTGAAACATGTGCAAATCATAAACTTTCATTCTTCGCAGACATTATTAGTTATCTCGGGTAACATTTATTTATTTATTAAGGTTCAACGACACTTTAACATCCACGGTCATATCGTGTCGGTGACAGTTTTACGGGTGGAGGGAGCCAGAGTACCCGGGGAGAACCACCAAGCAACGACGAACAGCTGCCAGCTCCCCAACATCGTAACTCCGAACTGCAGCATAGGCAGGATTAGATTGGTTGAAGACATGCGCATTTCATTTCATTTCATTTCATTTATTTCTACTTTATCACCTCAGCTCAGGTATACAAAGCGCCATATAATTATAATAATAATAATCATGTCTGTGGTAGTTATAAAATAATGTTTGTCAGAATATTACGGTCTCTCTCTCTCTCTCTCTCCTTCCCTCTCTCTCGTAGGTGCATGTTAACAGAGTTATAACCGATTCGGGTCACACGGTTGGTAGTGGGGGGGGGGGGGGAGGGGGTGGGGTGGTACAGATGGATAATTAACTAAAGCCAGAGGATAAAAGCGAATTCCACCCCACAATATATTGGGTCTAAACTATCTACAGATTTACATTATCACCGTGGGGCAATATTAGGCTTGGGTGGCTAGACTTTAATACATGGTAAGATCACAGACACACAAAGGGAACCGATCTCAAAGTGGATGATCTGGGGTAATTTTATTGTAGAGATCTTGACACAACAATACTGGTCACAGTGTGTATTCCTTTCTTCCAACCGCATGTAGTATTTACCCGAGAGACTATCCCCTCCTTGCATCAACGTCTACACGAGCGAAATTTCGGCACCTTCGACGTGCAGTACCCCTTAGTACACGGCGTCATCATGCCCTCATGTGGACAATCGGGATTAATTGACTTGTCAAAGGACACAACGCGGGAGTCCGATTCGATCGCTCAGACACCCATCCAAGGAGTAACCGGGCTCGACGTTGCTTAACTCCGCTGAGCTGACAAGAACCGGTTACCACAACGGCACCGCGCCCCCTCTAGGGTAACACCTATTGCAATAAACGAGAGGTTTGCAGAGTATATGCTGGCAGTCAATGTGTTTTGGAAATTGCTGTGCTGTGCAGAGAGTAATTAATAGGAACCCCAAGCGGGCCGTAGGCCCGCAAAGGGTTCCACATACCCAGTCAGATAAATGTGTTCCAGAACAGAATTCTCTATAGCCGTCAATGTGATTTTTGAAGTGGACAGTAAATTTCAGTGAAAAAACTACGTAACTTCCGCTGTCGAATTGCCCATACAATTGCAATTGGCCTGCCCCCTCTAGGAATCAAATGTTCTCTGTTGCAACTTTATTCGCCTCAAAGCTTTGCGTGATACATTGGCCGACAAATCTACACTTCAGGGGTTGCCAGGCCTTCTCACCCGAGAACCGCGACAAATCAGCGGCCGGCCAAAGTGTTATTATTATTACTCGAGTTCTGTCCTTCTGGAGGTTTGTCAATATGCTCAGCTGATGATCTCGTCATTTCAGTTCGAACTCTCAGTCCTGATTTCGTTGCAGCTTGTCTGCCAGTGACAACCTCAATCGAAAAAAAAACGTACATATAACCGATAATATAAGTTTATAACGGATAATTGTTGTTATATTGGTGCTATTGTATACAGACATGCATTGACATGTATCTCGTGAAATATCAAGATGAACAGAAACTCAGTTTTTGAATTATCCAAATGTGAAGGTGTTGTAAAGGAAAAGTTTGCTTGAAAAAAGGGTATACGGACGTTTTGTCCCCAAGCCGAGTCGTCCGCTTGTCATAATGTCAAGGAAAATATTGTCTGTACATTTTTTACATTTCGAACAAGACACCCACCCCCTACTAACGTGTGACATTTCCCCAACATATAAAGCCTCCTGATGTTGTATTTATGTTAAGAGTGTGATGTACATCATCTTTAAGGTTTGAAACACAAATGATGTCATATATTGGCTGATATAATGATATGTTTTTAAAAAATGGCAAAAATTGCACAAGTTGGAAATGCACATTTTTGGTGCACTCAAGAGACTCACCCACCCCCACATCACGTCTTGCAAATTTTTGGTGCCCCCAGGATCCCCCTCCCCCTGGAATAATTGCAAAATTATAAGATTATGTTACAGAACTTAATATAACAAGTTTTGATGCATTTCTTAATATAATTATAACACGCTTTGATGCGTTTCTTAATATTATTAATTCCTATAATACATTTGCTAATAATTTTGTGATTATTCATTGTAAAGTGCCGGTGCTCTTCCAAGAATAATTGCAAAATTATAAGATTATGTTGCAGAATTTAATAAACCATAAATTTTGATGTGTTTCTTAATATAATTAATTCTTATAATACATTTGCTAATAATTTTGCTATTATTGTAAAGCGACGGTGCGCCTCGATGAATAATTGGAAAATTATAAGATTATGTTGCAGAACTTAATATAACAAATTTTGTTGCATTTCTTAATATAATTAATTCTTGTAATACTTCTAATAATAATTTTGCAGTCATTCACTGTAAGGTGCCGGTGGAGCTCTTCAATGAAAAATTGCAAAATTATAAGATTATGTTGTGGAACTTAATATAACGTACATATACTTTAAGAACTTTTACTGTAATAATATAATTATTATAGGTAATCCATTGAATAAACAGTAATTAAAATTTATTTAATGGCTGGATAGTTTATTTTGTTCTGACATTTCTGTTTTCAGAATTTCACACGTATATGAAATTTAATGCAAGGAGGTACATTAAGATATATTACAATGGAGGTACATTAAGATATATTACAATAGGTAATATACAATAAAGTATACAATAAAATTATTATATAAATAAATAAAAAATGATTCAAAATACAATACATGAATACTTTCCCCCAGCGAACGAGTTTCGGACGTGTTGGGTATAACTGTAGAGGACGACTTGGTTAAAATTGCAGCGGACGATTTGGTTATCAGATGAAATGGGTGTAATTCGAAAAAGTGATACTGACAGGTTGCTTTCAGTCCCGTTAGAAACCAAAACAAAGTAATAATGTGTTACTTTTTGGTGCATCTGTATTTCTGAACAGTGCTTCATAGTTTCAAACACTAAAAAATGGAAAATAATAACCCTTTTGGATATTTACCGCCATTGAAAATGGCATGTCATCTTTTTTCGGGAACTGGGGGAATCTTCGGCCTGGGGAGAACTAGGCCCAAGGAAGATTCGTCCAAAAGAAAAGCAGTACACATCTGTTAGGATATTTTAGATATGCTACGATATTCGTTTTAACTCCTGAAAATAATTCTTAAAAAAAATATTAATAGATTGTTCAATATTTATTGAAAAATATTAATACAATGTATATCGTCGAGCAATTATCTCTGCAGTAAATTCACATTCAATGTGTTCTGTAATAATTAAGCCTTTTATTAAGGTCTCTCATCTGTTAGAATGGTATCCAATCACTTCGGCTCCAAGTCATTTCATCCTCTGGTCAATTCGACCTCAAAGTCATCTCTGCCCTAGTCACTTCGGTCCCTTGGTCATTTTGGCACCATTTTAAGTGTAGAGATCTACATGTATAAAGATCAGTGCATAGTTCATGTTTAGAAATAATGGGTAATTACCTTTATTAAGTAATGTTCAGTTATTTGTATTTACACAGTGTACAGAAAAGTTATACACAACATTAAAAATTATCCATGTGTTCAATTTTACATACATTTAAGATGCTATCTGTATAAGTAAGAGAAATTAGTTTACTTTGAAATTTTGCAAAGTATATGCAGTCATTCATTCATATTGTTATGCACAATTCCTAGTCACCTTCCAGTTTGAGGTTCACAGGGTTTCTTTTTCTTTTCTTTTTTCTGAAACAACCACCAAACTGCCATACTACCATAAATATGTCCACATTTTCTAAAACACAGAGCAGAATCCTTGTAGTTATGCGCAATTCCTAGTCCCCTTCCAGTTTGCTGTCCACGGGGGTCTGACCCCAGTACCCCACTTCCAAGGCATACACTCAAACCAAATAACATTACTGACCCTCACTTCCGGCTGTCGTAGATTCATAAGCAAATACAATTATTCAGGTCGCAAGGGATTTCAAATCCCACATAGTCCATGTGCACCTTCGACGTGCTGAAACTTTTCTTTTATTTATTCATCATGAAAGAAAATCTACTAGACATATATCATATGTATACCTGAATATCTAATTGAGAGATATAAATGTTGAAAAAAAATTAAATAGAAAAATGTTAAAATTCAAACAATATTTGAAAATATTTAAAGAGGCCGAAATGACCTGGTATATTGGGGGCTGAATTGACCTGCGGCCGTAATGACTGGGACCGAAATGACTTGGGGCCAAAGTGACTGGAATTCATGAGAATTGCATCCAAACTGTCCTCCAACAATTTGACCCAAACTGGATACTAATCTAACCCAAACCATCCTTTGGCAATTTGCCCCGAACTGTTCTCCAGAATAGGGACACATGATTCTTATTGATTTATTTATTGGGGTTTAATGACACTTCGATAGCCAGGGTCACTTCATGTCGGACAGTTTTACAGATGGGAAAAGCCAGAGAGAACCATTGAGCAATTACAAACATCTAACGTACAAACAGCACACAAGCTGGGTTAGCATTGGTTGAAGACAAGTGTACGATTGACATGCAGTATGCCTTGGTACGCAATGGCACTACATGGGCAATGGGAATGAAGTGTATTGCCCAAGGAAACAAAGTGGTTGCCGCAGGTGGGATTTGATAGAGGACCCTTTGGCTTGCAGCCTACACCTCTAACTACTGAACCCTTTAACCTTCAAAACTGTATAGTACCAGCTAAAACATGTTGTAGAATGACCACATGAAAATTTCACAAGTACATAGTTTCATTATTAGTTTGTGATATTTGTTTTTGCTCAGTTTGCTGTACAGTGGAACCCTGTTAATTGAAGAGCCACTTTGCCAATAACATTATTCAATTAGCAGGAGTATTCAGTTAACAGGGATTGTGTCACTTTCCTGTATTCCAGAGATAAACTTAGCATTTATTCTATTATATTTTGTTTGACAGAGCTCCATGAGCTCTGTCAAACAAGATATAATAGATTAAATGCCTGTATTGAATGTACTGAGGCCAAATTGGTCTATAACAAAGGAAAGCTGGGAAGAGTCAGGGCAATTTCTCAACATGTTACAAGATTTTTTATTCAATTAACAGGAGATTACTCTATAACCTATATTCAATTACCAGGTCAAATTTGTACTGGAGGCATGGTAAATGGTTTTGTGTTGGGAAATTACATTCTATTAACAGGGATATGCAATTAAGATATATCCAGTTAAGTGGGCACCACTGTATAACCACCCCCTCCCCATGCCCCCCACACACACCCCAATCAAAACCATCATTCAAAGGTCTTGGATTCAGCAAATTTGATTTCTTTATTTATTGGGTTTAACAACAGTTTTTACAGCCAGGGCCACCCAACAGTTTTACTGGGGGAGGAACCCAGCCAGAGCACCCGGAGAGAACCACTGAGCAAAAGTGACAAGCAACTGTCAGGCTTCTCAACATTGTTACTCCAAGCAAGCAGGGTTAGCATTGGTTGAAGACAAGTGCATCATCGATGTGCAGTACGCCTTATTTCAGTTGCCACAATTGGGATTCGAGCTGAGAACCTCTCAGCTTGTTTTGGGAAAGTTTTTTTAGGGTCCTGCGAATATTCAAGATTCGATTCGATATCGATACCATACGCATGCTTCGAGATCGATCCCGAATCAGTCTCAGGATTCGATTTTTTCGAATCTCTCATACTAACTTCAATTTGTTACATTTCCAACAAAAATAGGATAAAACTGTCATTAGAAAATTCATTCATGTAGGCTCAATTCCTATTTATTTGAGTAATTGACAATGTTTAATTGTTAGATAAGGTGTGAATTTGGCCCAGAACATTATCCATAGTTTTGGTTTTTGAAGGCTTAACTTGTTACTATTCACGTTCTTAAAAATAGTAACAAGTTAGGCCTTCAAAAACTAAAACTATGGACAATAGGCCTAGCTGTTTCAGCGATGGTGCTACAGAGAATATTTAGTTATTGGTGTTTAAGGTGTTCACTCCGTCGCATAAGGGTATTCACAGTGTTCCGTAACTTCCGTTTGATGCAATATGAAATAACTTGTCTTTTAAGATTCGATTCGGGATTCAATTCGATGTCCATATCAGAGACCTGATTCGATTCGAGATTCAATTTGAAAAGAAATTTGTGATTCGCAGATCCCTATTTTTTTTTTAGTTCCAGCTTCATTAAGGTTTGTCTCATATCCCACTTGTAATTTTGTCATAATTAGTAATCATAAATCCTTAAAATAAAACAATAGAAAAAATGCATAGAATATTTAAAAAAAAAAATTTCTGTGAGGATTTGACCGCAGAGGTGATGACATGCGACCACGACTGAGACCGAATATTCTCAGAAAAAGTATGAGGGCTGAATCTTTCTGTGACTGAATCTTCATGAACCCCTTTTTTCAAACTAAATTGCCCATTACTTATAAAGCACCATAACTAAGGCAAAAACAATACTATGAAATTTCCAAGTCTGAAATTCTATAAATTGCAAATAAATTTACACAAATTATATAGCAAAATAAAGGATGTGGTGTATAGAACCCCAAAAGTATGTGTGCACCTCACACACTGACACACAGTCGCTATCAGACATCAACGGTTCCTGAAAGTGTGCTATCGGTACCATATTTGTACCATAACTGATAATAATAAAATAATATTTCATAAGAACAACAAACACAGGAATTCAAAATGCAGCCTCAGGGCAGCATGGTGGTGAATGCCAATGCTGTCAGACTGTCCATGAAAGGGGGAGTCCTTTACAAATAGGTTTTTGTTTTGTGATACTCTGGATACTCCCCATTTTTAGCTCAGCTTTGACATAGTCATATTTAAGGTTATGTCATAGCCCATTGTCCGTCTGTTTGGGAACAACAATTCAATACGGCTCGGGCTAGAGGCTTTATTTATGAACCGATCTTTACGAAACTTCTTGGGTACCTTTGTTATCACCGTGGAACGAGTGTTTTTGGGGACGGTCCAAAATGCAAGATGGCCTCCAGCAGCCATTTTGTACAGAAATTAGTGCAATCAGTTTTTTGTTCAGAACTTATGTATGAAAGTTCTGATTTGAATAAATTTTTGTATGAATGTTTAGTAACATGGAGTACATCACATATAATAAAGGGTTTTTTCTCATGTTGAAATGATGAAAATTAGATGAACTTTAATTTATTCAGTGCTACTTACATGTATACCCAGTAAGTGCACAAGTCAATACGGCTCGGCTAGGCTGTATTTATGAACTGATCTTCATGAATCTTCTTGAGTACCTTTGTTATCACCTTGGGATGAGAATGAGTGTTTTTGGGTGCAGTCCAAAATTCAAGATGGCTACCAGTGGCCATTTTGTACCGAAATTAGGTGTAATCAGTTTTTTATACAGAACTTCTATACAACTTGGGCTAGAGGCCGTATTTATGTACCGATTTTACAAAATTTCTTGGGTACCTTTGTTATCCCCATGGGGTTAGAATGAGTGTTTTTGGGGGGAGTCCAAAATTCTCGATGGCCGCCGGCAGCTATTTTGTACTGAAATTACTGCAATCAGTTTTTTGTACAGAACTTCTGTATGAAAGTTTGGATTTGAATAAATTTGTGTATGATTGTTTAGTAACATGGAATACATCACAAAAATACAGGATTTTTTCTTGTACAGAAATTATGCAAATTAGACGAACTTTGATTTATTCAATGCTACTTATACACAGTAAGTTCACATGTCAATACGGCTCGGGCTAGGGGCTGTATTTATGAACCGATCTTCACCAAGCTTCTTGGGTACCTTTGTTATCACCTAGGGACGAGAACGAGTGTTTTGGGGCGCGATCCAAAATTCAAGATGGCTGCCAGTGGCCATTTTGTACCAAAATTAGGTACAATCAGTTTTTTGTACACAACTTCTATACGGCTCAGGCTAGAGGCCGTATTTATGAACCGATCTTTACGAAACGTCTTGGGTACCCTTGTTATCACCGTGGGATGAGAGCGAGTGTTTTTGGGTGCAGTTTGAAATTCAAGATGGCCACTAGCAACCATTTTGTACCAAAATTAGTGCAATCAGTTTTTTGTACAGAACTTCTGCATGAAAGTTCTGATTTGAATAAATTTTTGTATGAATGTTTAGTAACATGGAATACATCACAAAAAATACGGTATAATACAGGTTTTTTTCTCTTGCAGAAATTATGCAAATTAGATGTCCTTTGATTTATTCAGTGCTACTTATACACTGTAAGTGCACATGTCAATACGCTAAGGCTGGAGGCTGTATTTATGAACCAATCTTCATGAAACTTCTTGGGTACCTTTGTTATCACCTTGGGATGAGAACAAGTGTTTTTGGGTGCGGCCCGATATTAAAGATGGCTGCCGGCTTTCACACTGTTGCTTACTGAGGTGAAGTCACTTTACCATTACCAAGCTACCTACTAAATACCAAAGGGAAGATTTTTCAGCGCACTCTTATTACTTCAGCACCCATAATTCTCAAATATGGCATTAAAACCAATCACATACTAGTACTGCTTAAATCTATTTACATAATCAGAATACACCATCAGGGATGCATTAGCTCAGTAGGTAGAGGTGCAGACTGCAAGCCGAGAGATTCTCGGTTCGAATCCCACCTGCGGCAACAGCTTTGTGTCCTTGGGCAAGACACTTCACCCCCACTACCCATGTGGGGGCAAGGTATGTTGTGTACTAAGGCATACTGCATGTTCTTGGTGCACCTGTCTTCGAACAAGGCTAACCCTGCTTGTGTAGTATGTTGGGGAGCTCACAGTTGCTTGCCATTGCTCAGTGGTTCTCCTGGGGTACTCTAGTTTCCTCCATCCATAAAACTGCCATGGTCACAATAAGATGTTGTGCAGATAAATGTGACCTTAAACACCAATAAATAAATAAAAAGTACACACCACCTCATACCCGTTTCTCTCCTGTTTTTATTCACCTTGGTGTTCCTCGGTTTGCCTCGGTGTTTAGTATGCCTGCCAGAAAAGGAGTGATTTCTTTTTCTAAAAGAGCAAAACAAGAAGTAATTTTTAACAGGTAGTAACGAAATAATTTTCATGAAGCGCACAATTTTATGTTAGTTAATAGCTGAAAAAATGCAGGGTGATATTTGCAAATCTTATTTTATTACTGGCACCAGGTACTGGTAATGAAAATTGTTGTTTGTCATCAATACTTGATCAGGTTTCTGACAAAGCACATTATACTATTCCAATATGTCAGCTACTGGACATAAGCACACAATTTGATGTTGGTTTACCATTATACTGGTGCTTAGCCAGGATATCTAAGTTACATGTAGGGGCAAGAGTAATATCTAGTGGGAGTATGGCCGGGTAATAAAGAATATGATGCACAGAATCACCTGAGCCACATAGAAGTGAGATAGGGGTGAGGACAAGAAGGTGTGTGACCCTCTCATCAGTGGAGGGGTCGGGTGCACCTCTCCCCCCCCCCCTGCCCCCCCCCCAAAAAAAATAATAAAAAAATTCAAGACAGTAAAACACAATTACCTTGAATCTGTGTCCATTTGTGTCCATAATAAGTTGCAAACAAGCATAAATATATAGATATTAAAATGTCTTTTGGGATGTTCATTATATGGGTTAATAGGAGAGAGAGGTGGCGGCATGAATGAAATTGGGGACCGAATATTCTCTGAAAAAGTATGAGGGCTGAATCTTCATGAACCCCTTTTTTTCAAACTAAATTGCCCATTACTATGAGCAGGGACTAATCTAAATGGGTGGGTGTGTTTACAAATATTAATATTTTTTAACACCTGATAACAAAGTAATATAAGTTTATAAACAACCACACAATTGACTTTTAATTACAATACTCCTAATTCCTATTAAACATATAGGAATGTTTATTAATTTTGTGGAATTTTTACTCTGTGTATGGAGCGTATTTGGGCCTGTATGTTTGTTAAAATTGCCCTTCCACTACGGAGGACTTTTTGAAATCAGTCTACACTGGATTGTGTGGTATTCCTTTGTGTAAGACAGTGTATTCATTGTAATAATATTCATGCATAAGTTCATGTTTTTGGTTTGTTTTAGGCCTGATAATCTACAGAATAGCATGGGTGGCGGTGTATTCGGAGTATTCCATCGCTTGAGTGCAAGAAGGCTTTGCAATGCTATATATAGCATAAACCTTGTTGCACTCCAGTGACAAATTTATCAATTTTAATAACGTGGGTAAAATATCGGACATGAACCATTTAATTTTTTTTTTTTTTTAACTCCGACAAAGTCAAGCAGGGCATATCTAATCACTCTCCGTCCATTGTCCATCCGTCTGTCATCCATCAACACCATGTTTTGGTCAATTCAAGTTAAAGAGTGAGTAATGGTACCAAAGGGGTATTACATTTTTGTAATACATGCCCAGCCCCATAGGGAGGGGGTGGGGTAAAATGCTCCCAAAATATTTTTAAAATCTTATGAACCAGTGGGTACGTGACTTGATATTCGTTATGGAACTGCCATTTGAGATGTAGAATCACGTGTGTTCAAACGTACTTTGTGAAGCATTATTTGGCTTTATAATGGCAGTGGTTAGATTTTTGGTACTACCCAAAATTTCCATTTTCCGAACCGATGGTCCGATTTGAATGAAATTCAGTATGTGGTAATATTGGGTCATAAATACTTGCCTCATGCAAAAAAAAAACTCCCAGCATCCCCATGGGAACCCCAGGAGTGAAAAATAGAAATGTTTTAAAACTCCCATGTTTCCCAAACCACTTGGAACAGAGAACTGTTATGGTATGAAGCATCCTTAGGACCAGTAGAATTGAATGGTAAAAAAATGCCCTCTGTTGTTGTTAGAGAGTTCTGCAGAGGGCATCAGAATAATGTTGGCGCAGCATTTTTGCAAACATTTTAGAAAATCTTTTCTCAAGAACCAGTGTTCAGAATCTTTTGATATTTGGTGTACAGCATCCATAGAGGGGTCAGATACAAGTTTGTTAAAATGAAGCCCATTCATTCATATTTGGACTCAATGCAGGAGCCCAAATTTTATGGGGAATTTTCTTTAAAAATCTTCTTCAGAACCACGGGCCAGAATTTTTTAATGTTTGGTACCCTCATTGTTATGATGGTCAGATTCAAGATTGTTCAAACCAAGTCCATACGTTAATATTTGGGCTTCCTTTGGTAGTCCAAATTTTAACTTAGGGCTATATGGGGAAGTTTTTTTAAAAATCTTTTTCTCCAGATCCACCAGTCAGAATGCTTTCGTATTTGGTATACAATATCTCTAAGGGGGGGGGGGGGGGGGGGGGGATTCACATTTTGGGCTCGCTATGGTAGCCCAAATTTGAACTCAGTGCAATACATGTATGAGGAAATTTCTTTAAAATTTTGTGCTTCAGAGCCACCAGTCAGAATGCTTTCATATTTGGTATACAGCATCTCTAAGGAGATCAGATTCAACTTTGTTCAAATCGAGTGCCAGGGTTGATATTTGAGCTCCCTATAGGAGCCAGAATTGGCCAAGTAGCTGAAGAATTAGACAATTTTTATTCAGTACCCTCTAGAGGTGAAGAGTAATCTACATAGGTTGTATCAAGGGGCTTGAGAGGGGAGCTCCACATTTTACATCATGATCAACTAAAGAAAAGGCATGATGCTTGGACTGTTTTTGTCACTCCTGAGGGGCTCAAAGATATGCAGTGTATCCTATGGAGATGGATTGCTTAATGTAGATTCATTCTTGCACTCTTATATCGTGTTCTGTTCTCTGTTTATATCATGTTCTGTTCAAGGTGAGTGCTTCAGGCCCTGTGGGGCCTCTTGTTTATTTATTTATTGGGTTTTAACAACACTTTCGAAAGCCAGGAGCTACAAGTTTCTTCTCTCCTTGAACCAAGCGTCTCTCCCAACTGCAGCACTCATGGTCCACTGAGCTTTTAGCTCACCTGACTTTCAGTCAGGGTGAGGTGTATTGATCACTCGCCGTCCGTCGTCCGTGAACTTGGTGCTTGCTTCTTATCCAAAACTGCTGAACCGATTAATCATTAGGTGAAATTTGAGATGCTTGTTTGTTATGACATTGCATTTTGATTTTGTTTAAATCAAGTTGCCCTGGCCCTCAGTAGGACCATGCCCCAAAATGTTGCCTAAATCTTAAAAAATCTTTTCATGAACCAGGAGTAGCAGAGATTTGATATGTGGTGTGCTGCTTCCTTTTGAGGTGTAGACTCAGTTGTGTTCAAGAGAAGTTTGTGGGTCTTTATTTGCCTTCATTATTGTAGGGCAAGTATTTTCGCCCCGACCAAAATTTCTGTTTTTCGAACCAAGAGGCTGATTTGAACCAAATTTAATTTGTGGGTTTATTTGATCATAAGTAATTAATTTATGCCCCAAAATATTTTCCCATCCCTCCATGGGAACCGCAGGAGCTAAAAATAGAACAAAATTCAAAAAGCACATATCTCCAAAACTACATGGCACTGAGAATTCTTATTTGGTGTGAAGCTTCCTTGGGACCAACAGAATGGAATGGTCTAAGCAAATTTCTGTCAGGTCTGTCATGGGGTACTTTTTCGGGACTTTGAAAAAAATGCTTAGTCAGCATTCTGTAACACTGTGGGTAATGGAGAAAGCATTTAAGACTCTTTTTCACCCAATTCACTCCTCCAAAACCTTTCAAATTTCACATATACCATCTTTGGAAGATTTTTTTACACGTTTATTGAAATCAGATCCCTGGGTCCATATTTGGGCTCTCTATGGGAGTCCAAATGTTGAAATTAGTGCAGTATGAGGAATATTTTTTAAAAATCTTTTTCTTCAGACCCACCAATCAGAATCTTTTGATATTTGCTATGCACCATCATTAGGCGGGTGAGATTTAAGTTTCTTCAAGCCAAGCCTATATTTTTGCTCACCAGTGTTTCGCAAATTGCGAGAACGGTGATTTCATTCCTGTGATGTTCTTGCAAATGCTTGTTAAGAAGATCCATATTTACCATTCCCCCCAAAATATAAGCATTTTTTCATTAGATAAAATTTAATAAAATTAAATTAATTTTAGAGCTGAAACGATTAAAGGGTTTTCGTGATTGATTAATCTCATAGGTTAACCTTGGTTAACTGATTAATCACTTGCCCCAATAGGTAGCTGAATAATTGCTGTACCATTGACTATTTATATAATTAAAACTTTACTCAGCATAATGGACAAAACCGGGCAGCGCCATATACAAACATGTCCATTCAAATTTTATATTTTCAATTTTTGTCTTGAAACATAGCTTATGACCCCTCATTGGAACAAGCTCATTGAGCTTGTTCCAATAAGGGGGGGGGGGGGGGGGGGTCATAAGCTATGTTTTTGAGACAAACATTGAAAATCTTTAGTAATTCAAGAATTTCTTGTGCAAGTATCGTCTGCTACCTGCATTTGGTGAAGGGTTGAGAATGACCGTTTTTAGCTGATACAATATACTCATCATGCAAGAGTCAGGGCAATTTCTCAACATGTTACAAGATTTTTTATTCAATTAACAGGAGATTACTCTATAACCTATATTCAATTACCAGGTCAAATTTGTACTGGAGGCATGGTAAATGGTTTTGTGTTGGGAAATTACATTCTATTAACAGGGATATGCAATTAAGATATATCCAATTAAGTGGGCACCACTGTATAACCACCCCCTCCCCATGCCCCCCACACACACCCCAATCAAAACCATCATTCAAAGGTCTTGGATTCAGCAAATTTGATTTCTTTATTTATTGGGTTTAACAACAGTTTTTACAGCCAGGGCCACCCAACAGTTTTACTGGGGGAGGAACCCAGCCAGAGCACCCGGAGAGAACCACCGAGCAAAAGTGACAAGCAACTGTCAGGCTTCTCAACATTGTTACTCCAAGCAAGCAGGGTTAGCATTGGTTGAAGACAAGTGCATCATCGATGTGCAGTACGCCTTATTTCAGTTGCCACAATTGGGATTCGAGCTGAGAACCTCTCAGCTTGTTTTGGGAAGGTTTTTTTAGGGTCCTGCGAATATTCAAGATTCGATTCGATATCGATACCATACGCATGCTTCGAGATCGATCCCGAATCAGTCTGAGGATTCGATTTTTTCGAATCTCTCATACTAACTTCAATTTGTTACATTTCCAACAAAAATAGGATAAAACTGTCATTAGAAAATTCATTCATGTAGGCTCAATTCCTATTTATTTGAGTAATTGACAATGTTTAATTGTTAGATAAGGTGTGAATTTGGCCCAGAACATTATCCATAGTTTTGGTTTTTGAAGGCTTAACTTGTTACTATTCACGTTCTTAAGAACGTGAATAGTAACAAGTTAGGCCTTCAAAAACTAAAACTATGGACAATAGGCCTAGCTGTTTCAGCGATGGTGCTACAGAGAATATTTAGTTATTGGTGTTTAAGGTGTTCACTCCGTCGCATAAGGGTATTCACAGTGTTCCGTAACTTCCGTTTGATGCAATATGAAATAACTTGTCTTTTAAGATTCGATTCGGGATTCAATTCGATGTCCATATCAGAGACCTGATTCGATTCGAGATTCAATTTGAAAAGAAATTTGTGATTCGCAGATCCCTATTTTTTTTTTTGTTCCAGCTTCATTAAGGTTTGTCTCATATCCCACTTGTAATTTTGTCATAATTAGTAATCATAAATCCTTAAAATAAAACAATAGAAAAAATGCATAGAATATTTAAAAAAAAAATTTCTGTGAGGATTTGACCGCAGAGGTGATGACATGCGACCACGACTGAGACCGAATATTCTCAGAAAAAGTATGAGGGCTGAATCTTTCTGTGACTGAATCTTCATGAACCCCTTTTTTCAAACTAAATTGCCCATTACTTATAAAGCACCATAACTAAGGCAAAAACAATACTATGAAATTTCCAAGTCTGAAATTCTATAAATTGCAAATAAATTTACACAAATTATATAGCAAAATAAAGGATGTGGTGTATAGAACCCCAAAAGTATGTGTGCACCTCACACACTGACACACAGTCGCTATCAGACATCAATGGTTCCTGAAAGTGTGCTATCGGTACCATATTTGTACCATAACTGATAATAATAAAATAATATTTCATAAGAACAACAAACACAGGAATTCAAAATGCAGCCTCAGGGCAGCATGGTGGTGAATGCCAATGCTGTCAGACTGTCCATGAAAGGGGGAGTCCTTTACAAATAGGTTTTTGTTTTGTGATACTCTGGATACTCCCCATTTTTAGCTCAGCTTTGACATAGTCATATTTAAGGTTATGTCATAGCCCATTGTCCGTCTGTTTGGGAACAACAATTCAATACGGCTCGGGCTAGAGGCTTTATTTATGAACCGATCTTTACGAAGCTTCTTGGGTACCTTTGTTATCACCGTGGAACGAGTGTTTTTGGGGACGGTCCAAAATGCAAGATGGCCTCCAGCAGCCATTTTGTACAGAAATTAGTGCAATCAGTTTTTTGTTCAGAACTTATGTATGAAAGTTCTGATTTGAATAAATTTTTGTATGAATGTTTAGTAACATGGAGTACATCACATATAATAAAGGGTTTTTTCTCATGTTGAAATGATGAAAATTAGATGAACTTTAATTTATTCAGTGCTACTTACATGTATACCCAGTAAGTGCACAAGTCAATACGGCTCGGCTAGGCTGTATTTATGAACTGATCTTCATGAATCTTCTTGAGTACCTTTGTTATCACCTTGGGATGAGAATGAGTGTTTTTGGGTGCAGCCCAAAATTCAAGATGGCTACCAGTGGCCATTTTGTACCGAAATTATGTATAATCAGTTTTTTATACAGAACTTCTATACAACTTGGGCTAGAGGCCGTATTTATGTACCGATTTTACAAAATTTCTTGGGTACCTTTGTTATCACCATGGGGTTAGAATGAGTGTTTTTGGGGGGAGTCCAAAATTCTCGATGGCCGCCGGCAGCTATTTTGTACTGAAATTACTGCAATCAGTTTTTTGTACAGAACTTCTGTATGAAAGTTCGGATTTGAATAAATTTGTGTATGATTGTTTAGTAACATGGAATACATCACAAAAATACAGGATTTTTTCTTGTACAGAAATTATGCAAATTACACGAACTTTGATTTATTCAATGCTACTTATACACAGTAAGTTCACATGTCAATACGGCTCGGGCTAGGGGCTGTATTTATGAACCGATCTTCACCAAGCTTCATGGGTACCTTTGTTATCACCTAGGGACGAGAACGAGTGTTTTGGGGCGCGATCCAAAATTCAAGATGGCTGCCAGTGGCCATTTTGTACCAAAATTAGGTACAATCAGTTTTTTGTACACAACTTCTATACGGCTCAGGCTAGAGGCCGTATTTATGAACCGATCTTTACGAAACGTCTTGGGTACCCTTGTTATCACCGTGGGATGAGAGCGAGTGTTTTGGGGTGCAGTTTGAAATTCAAGATGGCCACTAGCAACCATTTTGTACCAAAATTAGTGCAATCAGTTTTTTGTACAGAACTTCTGCATGAAAGTTCTGATTTGAATAAATTTTTGTATGAATGTTTAGTAACATGGAATACATCACAAAAAATACGGTATAATACAGGTTTTTTTCTCTTGCAGAAATTATGCAAATTAGATGTCCTTTGATTTATTCAGTGCTACTTATACACTGTAAGTGCACATGTCAATACGCTAAGGCTGGAGGCTGTATTTATGAACCAATCTTCATGAAACTTCTTGGGTACCTTTGTTATCACCTTGGGATGAGAACAAGTGTTTTTGGGTGCGGCCCGATATTAAAGATGGCTGCCGGCTTTCACACTGTTGCTTACTGAGGTGAAGTCACTTTACCATTACCAAGCTACCTACTAAATACCAAAGGGAAGATTTTTCAGCGCACTCTTATTACTTCAGCACCCATAATTCTCAAATATGGCATTAAAACCAATCACATACTAGTACTGCTTAAATCTATTTACATAATCAGAATACACCATCAGGGATGCATTAGCTCAGTAGGTAGAGGTGCAGACTGCAAGCCGAGAGATTCTCGGTTCGAATCCCACCTGCGGCAACAGCTTTGTGTCCTTGGGCAAGACACTTCACCCCCACTACCCATGTGGGGGCAAGGTATGCTGTGTACTAAGGCATACTGCATGTTCTTGGTGCACCTGTCTTCGAACAAGGCTAACCCTGCTTGTGTAGTATGTTGGGGAGCTCACAGTTGCTTGCCATTGCTCAGTGGTTCTCCTGGGGTACTCTAGTTTCCTCCATCCATAAAACTGCCATGGTCACAATAAGATGTTGTGCAGATAAATGTGACCTTAAACACCAATAAATAAATAAAAAGTACACACCACCTCATACCCGTTTCTCTCCTGTTTTTATTCACCTTGGTGTTCCTCGGTTTGCCTCGGTGTTTAGTATGCCTGCCAGAAAAGGAGTGATTTCTTTTTCTAAAAGAGCAAAACAAGAAGTAATTTTTAACAGGTAGTAACGAAATAATTTTCATGAAGCGCACAATTTTATGTTAGTTAATAGCTGAAAAAATGCAGGGTGATATTTGCAAATCTTATTTTATTACTGGCACCAGGTACTGGTAATGAAAATTGTTGTTTGTCATCAATACTTGATCAGGTTTCTGACAAAGCACATTATACTATTCCAATATGTCAGCTACTGGACATAAGCACACAATTTGATGTTGGTTTACCATTATACTGGTGCTTAGCCAGGATATCTAAGTTACATGTAGGGGCAAGAGTAATATCTAGTGGGAGTATGGCCGGGTAATAAAGAATATGATGCACAGAATCACCTGAGCCACATAGAAGTGAGATAGGGGTGAGGACAAGAAGGTGTGTGACCCTCTCATCAGTGGAGGGGTCGGGTGCACCTCTCCCCCCCCCCCCCCTCCCCCCCAAAAAATAATAAAAAAATTCAAGACAGTAAAACACAATTACCTTGAATCTGTGTCCATTTGTGTCCATAATAAGTTGCAAACAAGCATAAATATCTAGATATTAAAATGTCTTTTGGGATGTTCATTATATGGGTTAATAGGAGAGAGAGGTGGCGGCATGAATGAAATTGGGGACCGAATATTCTCTGAAAAAGTATGAGGGCTGAATCTTCATGAACCCCTTTTTTTCAAACTAAATTGCCCATTACTTATAAAGCACCATAACTAAGGCAAAAACAATACTATGAAATTTACAAGTCTGAAATTCTATAAATTCCAAATAAATTTACACAAATTATATTGCAAAATGAAGGATGTGGTGTATAGAACCCCAAAAGTATGTGTGCACCTCACGCACTGACACACAGTCGCCGTCGGACATCAGCGGTTCCTGAAAGTGTGCTCTCGGTACCGTATTTGTACCATAACTGATAATAATAAAATAATATTTCATAAGAACAACAACCACAGGAATTCAAAATGCAGCCTCAAGGCAGCATGGTGGTGAATGCCAACGCTGTCCCATTGTCCTTGAAAGGGGGAGTCCTTTACAAATAGGTTTTTGTTTTGTGATACTCTGGATACTCCCCATTTTTAGCTCAACTTTGACAAAGTCAAATTTAAGGTTATGTCATGGCCCATTGTCCGCCTGTTCGGGAACAGCAATTCAATACGGTTCGGGCTAGAGGGTGTATTGGTGAACCGATCTTTACGAAACTTCTTGAGTACCTTTGTTATCACGTGGGGCGAGAACAAGTGTTTTTGGGTGCGGTCCAAAATTCAAGATGGCCTCCAGCAGCCATTTTGTACAGAAATTAGTGCAGTCGCCATTTTTGTACAGAACTTCTGTATGAAAGTTCTGATTTGAATAAATTTTTCTATGAATGTTTAGTAACATGGAGTACATCATATATAATACCGTTTTTTTTCTCGTGCTGAAATTATGCAAATTAGATGAACTGTAATTTATTCAGTGCTACTTACATGTATACCCAGTAAGTGCACATGTCAATACGGCTTGGGCTAGGCTGTATTTATGAACTGATCTTCATGAAACTTCTAGGGTACCTTTGTTATCACCTTGGGATGAGAATGAGTGTTTTTGGGTGCAGTCCAGAATTCAAGATGGCTACCAGTGGCCATTTTGTACTGAAATTAGGTACAATCAGTTTTTTGTACAGAACTTCTATACAACTTGGGCTAGAGGCCATATTTATGAATCAATCTTTACAAAATTTCTTGGGTACCTTTGTTATCACCATGGGGTGAGAATGAGTGTTTTTGGGGAGGGGTCCAAAATTCTAGATGGCCGCCGGCAACTATTTTGTACTGAAATTACTGCAATCAGTTTTTTGTACAGAACTTCTGTATGAAAGTTCTGATTTGAATAAATTTGTGTATGATTGTTTAGTAACATGGAATACATTACAAAAAATACAGGTTTTTTTCTTGTACAGAAATTATGCAAATTAGATGAACTTTGATTTATTCAGTGCTACATATACACTGTAAGTGCACATGTCAATATGCTAAAGCTGGAGGCTGTACATTATTTATGAACCGATCTTCATGAAACTTCTTGGGTACCTTTGTTGTCACCTTGGGATGAGAACGAGAGTTTTGGGGTTCGGCCCGATATTAAAGATGGCTGCCAGCTTTCACATTGTTGCTTACTGAGGTGAAGTCACTTTACCATTACCAAGCTACCTACTAAATACCAAAGGGAAGATTTTTCAGCACACTCTTATTACTTCAGCACCCATAATTCTCAAATATGGCATTAAAACCAATCACATACTAGCTAGTACTGCTTAAATCTATTTACATAATCAGAATACACCATCAGGTGTGCATTAGCTCAGTAGGTAGAGGTGCAGACTGCAAGCTGAGAGATCCTCGGTTCGTTCCCACCTGCGGCATCAGCTTTGTGTCCTTGGGCAAGACACTTCACCCCCCACTACCCTACTAAGGCATACTGCATGTTCTTGGTGCACCTGTCTTCGAACAAGGCTAACCGTGCTTGTGTAGTATGCTCAGTGGTTCTCCTGGGGTACTCTAGTTTCCTCCATCCATAAAACTGCCATGGTCACAATAAGCTGTTGTGCAGATAAATGTGACTTTAAACACCAATAAATAAATAATAAAAAGAACACACCACCTCATACCCGTTTCTCTCCTGTTTTCATTCTCCTTGGTATCCCTCAGTTTACCTCGGTGTTTAGTATGCCTGCCAGAAAAGGAGTGATTTCTTTTTCTAAAAGAGCAAAACAAGAAACAGTAATTTTTAACAGGTAGTAACAAAATAATTTTCATGAAGCGCACAATTTTATGTTAGCTAATAGCTGAAAAAACCTGGTGCCAGTAATAAACAGTGTAAAAATTTGTGGAATTTTTACACTATTTATTACTGGCACCAGGGTAAGATAAGATAAATTGTTTGTCATCAATACTTGATCAAGTTTCTGACAAAGCACATTATACTATTCCAATATGTTAGCTACTGTACATGTACATAAGCACACAATTTGATGTTAGTTTACCATTATACTGGTGCTTAGCCAGGATATCTAAGTTACATGTAGGGGCAAGAGTAATACATGTATCTAGTGGGAGTCATAAAGAATATGATGCACAGAATCACCTGAGCCACATAGCAGTGAGATAGGAGTGAGGACAAGAGGGTGTGTGACCCTCTCATCAGTGGAGGGGGTCTGGTGCACCCCCCCCAAAAAAAAAAAAAAAAAAAAACAAACAAAATTTGAAATTAAAGACAGTAAAACACAATTACCTTGACTCTGTGCTGCCTTGGACTGGTCACTTTCCGTGGATGGGCAATATTTCTGCGGATGCAATGATATTAGTTTTCAAACATTGTTTACAGCAATAATCAGAAAAATTTAATTAATGAACCACAGGATACAATTCAGTGCTTCATTAATTAAAATTTTATTGATGATGATTTTCTATTACCTGGAAAAAACATGCATGGACATCATGCACTGCCCGTGCAAGGATTATGACCAGCAACTGTACTGTATGTCTGTGTTACTGCTATGAGCAGGGACTAATCTAAATGGGTGGGTGTGTTTACAAATATTAATATTTTTTAACACCTGATAACAAAGTAATATAAGTTTATAAACAACCACACAATTGACTTTTAATTACAATACTCCTAATTCCTATTAAACATATAGGAATGTTTATTAATTTTGTGGAATTTTTACTCTGTGTATGGAGCGTATTTGGGCCTGTATGTTTGTTAAAATTGCCCTTCCACTACGGAGGACTTTTTGAAATCAGTCTACACTGGATTGTGTGGTATTCCTTTGTGTAAGACAGTGTATTCATTGTAATAATATTCATGCATAAGTTCATGTTTTTGGTTTGTTTTAGGCCTGATAATCTACAGAATAGCATGGGTGGCGGTGTATTCGGAGTATTCCATCGCTTGAGTGCAAGAAGGCTTTGCAATGCTATAAAATCAGCATAAACCTTGTTGCACTCCAGTGACAAATTTATCAATTTTAATAACGTGGGTAAAATATCGGACATGAACCATTTAATTTTTTTTTTTTTTTAACTCCGACAAAGTCAAGCAGGGCATATCTAATCACTCTCCGTCCATTGTCCATCCGTCTGTCATCCATCAACACCATGTTTTGGTCAATTCAAGTTAAAGAGTGAGTAATGGTACCAAAGGGGTATTACATTTTTGTAATACATGCCCAGCCCCATAGGGAGGGGGTGGGGTAAAATGCTCCCAAAATATTTTTAAAATCTTATGAACCAGTGGGTACGTGACTTGATATTCGTTATGGAACTGCCATTTGAGATGTAGAATCACGTGTGTTCAAACGTACTTTGTGAAGCATTATTTGGCTTTATAATGGCAGTGGTTAGATTTTTGGTACTACCCAAAATTTCCATTTTCCGAACCGATGGTCCGATTTGAATGAAATTCAGTATGTGGTAATATTGGGTCATAAATACTTGCCTCATGCAAAAAAAAACTCCCAGCATCCCCATGGGAACCCCAGGAGTGAAAAATAGAAATGTTTTAAAACTCCCATGTTTCCCAAACCACTTGGAACAGAGAACTGTTATGGTATGAAGCATCCTTAAGACCAGTAGAATTGAATGGTAAAAAAATGCCCTCTGTTGTTGTTAGAGAGTTCTGCAGAGGGCATCAGAATAATGTTGGCGCAGCATTTTTGCAAACATTTTAGAAAATCTTTTCTCAAGAACCAGTGTTCAGAATCTTTTGATATTTGGTGTACAGCATCCATAGAGGGGTCAGATACAAGTTTGTTAAAATGAAGCCCATTCATTCATATTTGGACTCAATGCAGGAGCCCAAATTTTATGGGGAATTTTCTTTAAAAATCTTCTTCAGAACCACGGGCCAGAATTTTTTAATGTTTGGTACCCTCATTGTTATGATGGTCAGATTCAAGATTGTTCAAACCAAGTCCATACGTTAATATTTGGGCTTCCTTTGGTAGTCCAAATTTTAACTTAGGGCTATATGGGGAAGTTTTTTTAAAAATCTTTTTCTCCAGATCCACCAGTCAGAATGCTTTCGTATTTGGTATACAATATCTCTAAGGGGGGGGGGGGTGGGGGGGGGGGGATTCACATTTTGGGCTCGCTATGGTAGCCCAAATTTGAACTCAGTGCAATACATGTATGAGGAAATTTCTTTAAAATTTTGTGCTTCAGAGCCACCAGTCAGAATGCTTTCATATTTGGTATACAGCATCTCTAAGGAGATCAGATTCAACTTTGTTCAAATCGAGTGCCAGGGTTGATATTTGAGCTCCCTATAGGAGCCAGAATTGGCCAAGTAGCTGAAGAATTAGACAATTTTTATTCAGTACCCTCTAGAGGTGAAGAGTAATCTACATAGGTTGTATCAAGGGGCTTGAGAGGGGAGCTCCACATTTTACATCATGATCAACTAAAGAAAAGGCATGATGCTTGGACTGTTTTTGTCACTCCTGAGGGGCTCAAAGATATGCAGTGTATCCTATGGAGATGGATTGCTTAATGTAGATTCATTCTTGGACTCTTATATCGTGTTCTGTTCTCTGTTTATATCATGTTCTGTTCAAGGTGAGTGCTTCAGGCCCTGTGGGGCCTCTTGTTTATTTATTTATTGGGTTTTAACAACACTTTCGAAAGCCAGCAGCTACAAGTTTCTTCTCTCCTTGAACCAAGCGTCTCTCCCAACTGCAGCACTCATGGTCCACTGAGCTTTTAGCTCACCTGACTTTCAGTCAGAGTGAGGTGTATTGATCACTTGCCGTCCGTCGTCCGTGAACTTGGTGCTTGCTTCTTATCCAAAACTGCTGAACCGATTAATCATTAGGTGAAATTTGAGATGCTTGTTTGTTATGACATTGCATTTTGATTTTGTTTAAATCAAGTTGCCCTGGCCCTCAGTAGGACCATGCCCCAAAATGTTGCCTAAATCTTAAAAAATCTTCTCATGAACCAGGAGTAGCAGAGATTTGATATGTGGTGTGCTGCTTCCTTTTGAGGTGTAGACTCAGTTGTGTTCAAGAGAAGTTTGTGGGTCTTTATTTGCCTTCATTATTGTAGGGCAAGTATTTTCGCCCCGACCAAAATTTCTGTTTTTCGAACCAAGAGGCTGATTTGAACCAAATTTAATTTGTGGGTTTATTTGATCATAAGTAATTAATTTATGCCCCAAAATATTTTCCCATCCCTCCATGGGAACCGCAGGAGCTAAAAATAGAACAAAATTCAAAAAGCACATATCTCCAAAACTACATGGCACTGAGAATTCTTATTTGGTGTGAAGCTTCCTTGGGACCAACAGAATGGAATGGTCTAAGCAAATTTCTGTCAGGTCTGTCATGGGGTACTTTTTCGGGACTTTGAAAAAAATGCTTAGTCAGCATTCTGTAACACTGTGGGTAATGGAGAAAGCATTTAAGACTCTTTTTCACCCAATTCACTCCTCCAAAACCTTTCAAATTTCACATATACCATCTTTGGAAGATTTTTTTACACGTTTATTGAAATCAGATCCCTGGGTCCATATTTGGGCTCTCTATGGGAGTCCAAATGTTGAAATTAGTGCAGTATGAGGAATATTTTTTAAAAATCTTTTTCTTCAGACCCACCAATCAGAATCTTTTGATATTTGCTATGCACCATCATTAGGCGGGTGAGATTTAAGTTTCTTCAAGCCAAGCCTATATTTTTGCTCACCAGTGTTTCGCAAATTGCAAGAACGGTGATTTCATTCCTGTGATGTTCTTGCAAATGCTTGTTAAGAAGATCCATATTTACCATTCCCCCCAAAATATAAGCATTTTTTCATTAGATAAAATTTAATAAAATTAAATTAATTTTAGAGCTGAAACGATTAAAGGGTTTTCGTGATTGATTAATCGCATGGGTTAACCTTGGTTAACTGATTAATCACTTGCCCCAATAGGTAGCTGAATAATTGCTGTACCATTGACTATTTATATAATTAAAACTTTACTCAGCATAATGGACAAAACCGGGCAGCGCCATATACAAACATGTCCATTCAAATTTTATATTTTCAATTTTTGTCTTGAAACATAGCTTATGACCCCTCATTGGAACAAGCTCATTGAGCTTGTTCCAATAAGGGGGGGGGGGGGGGGGTCATAAGCTATGTTTTTGAGACAAACATTGAAAATCTTTAGTAATTCAAGAATTTCTTGTGCAAGTATCGTCTGCTACCTGCATTTGGTGAAGGGTTGAGAATGACCGTTTTTAGCTGATACAATATACTCATCATGCAAGTGAACAAGTATTTTGGCACGTAACTGGCATGCATTTCTCTGTCTCATGCAATTGATGTGAGCCAGTGTAACAATGTTTGCCTGTTTTGGAGCAAGTTTGTTCCATAGTTAACCCATACAGGGTATTTTTTGTTTTTAAAAATTTGATTAGCAGTTTCCATCTTGGTTTCAGAAAGTGATGATAAATAGTGAATTTTAGCTTACCCAATATGAAAGAAAAATGGTTAGCAATTGGACATTTTTGTATAGCATTTTGCGATGTGAATCCAGCCATCAAATACCCTGCCATATAGTACCGTACTTCAAAAGTAACGGTTTACTGATCAATTACTTTTTATGTGTACCCATACTATGTATGGTACACAGAATGCCGGCATCCGGGGTGACCATCCGTCATTCGTCCATCCTTTGTCTGTCCGTCCGTCTGTCTGTCTGTCCATGTCCGTCCGTCTGTCCATCCGGCGTCCGTATCCATTTCTTTGGCATTCGATAACTTGAAAAATATTGCTTGGATTGTCAAGTTACTTTATATTTTTGTTCAGGTTACTGATGTACTGAGCTGTATAGTTTTTGGTGTAAATCTGATAATTTAATCCTGAGATATTAACCCTTTATCCTTCAAATTGAAAATTCCTCCAATCCCTTTGGCATGAGATAACTCAAAAAATATCAATCCGATTGTCATGTTACTTTATATATTTATTCAGGTTACTGGTGTGCTGTGCTGTATAGTTTTTTATGTAAATCTGATAATTTGATCCGGAGATATTAACCCTTTATCCGTCAAATTAGACACTCCTCCAATCTATTTCTATATGTACCCATACCTTGTATGGTGTACATAATGTCGGCATCTGTGGTGGCCCTCCGTCATACAGTTTTCTACTAGTTGCGCGTATGGGTACACATATGGGTTAACCGTATCAGATCTAATTAATTTCTATTAACATGATTACTGCAATAGCCTTTGATGTGGTGGTTCAACAATCTAACAATATATGTATTTGAAGATAAATAAGCATAATTCATGTGATTAAGACACATGTTGGAAATGGATCCCACAAAAATATATTTGTGAAACCCTGACTCACTGTGGGAGCCTGAATTATAATTTAGTTCAAAATGAGGAATTTGCTTTAAAAGACTTTTTCAGAACCAGTAGTCGGACTGTTTTGATGTTTGGTGTGCAGCATCCTTACAGGGGGAGGGGTGGGGTGGGGGGGGGGGATTCAAATTTGTTTACGCCAAGACCCTGTGTTCATATTTGGGCTCACTGTGGGAGCCTGAATTATAACTTAGTTCAAAATGAGGAATATTCTTCAAAAGTATTCTTCACATTCAGCAGTCGGAATATTTTGATATATACAGTATCCTTAGGGAGGTGAGATATAAGTTTGTTAAAGCCAAGTCCCAGGGTTCATATTTGGGCTTCCTGTAGGAGCCCGAATTGTACCAAAATTTCTATTTTTCAAATTGAGAGGCTGATTTGAAGCAAATTTGATATGATGGGCTTATTGGGTTGTACATGTAAGTACCTAATTTATGCCAAAACATTTTCCGGTTGCCCTTGTGGGAACTGCAGGATCTAAATATAGAAAAAATTTAAAACGTCCATGTCTTCAAAACTACACGGCACTGAGAATTTTTATTTTGTGTGTCGCTTCCTTACGGACAGCCGAAAAGAATGGTAAAAAAAAATTGCCATCAGTTTTATCATAGGGAAGTTTTCCAGGACTTATGTGGAGTCATCATTTTAGTAATGGGAAAAACATTAAAGAATCTTCTTCTCCCATACCACTGCTCCAAAGGCTTTCATATTTTGCATATAACATCTTTGGAAGATTTATTCACATGTTTGTTGAAATCAAATCCCTGGGTCCATATTTGGACTCTCTATGATTAGATTAGTGCAATATGAGGAATATTTTTTAAAAATCTTCTTTTGATCCACTCTTCAGAATATTTTGATATTTGGGATGCTGCATCCTTAGAGGGGAGAGATTCAAGTTTGTTCGAGCCAAGTCCCCAGGTTCCTATTTGGGCTCCCTGTGGGAGTCCAAATTACAACTTAGTTCAATAAGAGGAATATTCTTTAAAATCCAGTAGTCAGAATCTTTTGATATTAGTATATAGAAGCATCCTTAGGGATGTGAGATTCAAATTTGTTCAAGCCAAGTCCTTGGGTTCATATTTGGGCTCTCTGTGGGAGCCTGAATTATAACTTAGTTCAATATGAGGAATATTCTTTAAAAATCCTTTTTTTTTGAGATCCACCGGTCAGAATCTTTTGATATTTTGTATAAGCTTTTCGTATGAGGGGCAGATGCAACTAAATGTTCAAATAAATTCCCTGGGTTGATATTTAGGCTACCATGTCAGGTGAATGCCATCAGGCCCTCTGGGGGCTCTTGTTTATTTTTTGTTTGACAACATTGCCCTGGCTCTTCTATCTATATTTTTCATTTTAAGTTAGTCACTACTTTTATGTAGGCTTCCCAAATTTGTTACTGCATGTCTGTCTGTCCTTCAGATGAAATGTTTCTTTGCTTTTCATTTGCCCCCCCCCCCCACCACCCCCTCCCCCCCCCCCCCCCACACACACACACACAAATCTGGGCTGGCAAGTATTGAGTATTTTATCAAAAAAGTGGTACTCGAGTACTACAAGTACTGAGTACTTTGGACCCAGCCTATCACAAATATATTAAACATCAAAGAGTATATTATATACTTGAAACAAATACAGTACAGTGGCAGTGTACTGCTCACTTTCCATGGATGGGCAATATTTCCACGGATACAATAATATTTGATGCCAAACACTAACTATAGGTATGATCATCATAAATTTAATAAATAATGAAGCACCAGGTACAACCCCGTGCTTCAATTAAAATTTTATAGATGATGATTTTTATTGACTGGTAAACGCACGAGTGGACATCACTGTCCACGCGTGTATTACAACCTGTCCACAGCGACTGTACTGCAACTTGTCCTCTTTGTGAACATATTTTCTACAATTTTTCTCCCTTTGACAGAATGCATGCCTGTGGGGATTAAAACCAAAAAAGCGAAAGTGCACTTGTGGATATTTGCAGCACAAGCACAGCACTAATGAATCAATATTTGGTGATTTTAGGAATTTTAACAGTGTCATGAGACACCACAGTAGCAGGTACTGATCATTCTGTTGGAAAAATTCACTGTTTTATGACTTGAGGTGCCTTAACTGAGAAAACTTAGGCTTTTTCTTACAAAGATTGCAAAATATCAAACACAATGTGAAATGTGTTCAGAAGAAAGAATGTGATTAAAAAATAATGGGAAATTCATGTCACCATGAATATATTAAAAAATTAATATAGTTTTTTAGCTCACCTGAGCGAAGCTCAGTGGGAGCTTTACTGATCACATTCTGTCCGCCGTCCATCCGGTGTTAACTTTACATTATTCAAATGTTGGGTAAATGTTTATTACCTAATGCCAATTCAGATTTGTTCAAATGAAGTTGCCCCCTTCTCCTGGGTGGTGCCATGCCCCCAAGGGGCACCAAAATCTTCTTCTCATCAACCAGTAGTAGAGACTTGATATATGGTATGCAGCTTCCTTTGAAGGTGTAGACTTGGATTTCTTTAAGAGAAGTTTGATGGGCTAAATTTGGCGTTGTTATGGGAGGGACAAAATTGTTGGCCCGCCAAAAATTTCTATTTTCCGAACCGAGAGGCTGGTTTGAATCAAATTTTATGTGAGGGCTTATTGGGTCATAAGCACATGTACCTAATTTATGCTGAATTTTCTTTTTCTGTAGCCCCGTGGGAACCGCAGGAGCTAAAAATAGAAAAAAAGTAAAACGCCATATCTCCAAAACTGCACGGCACTGAGAATTTTTATTTGGTGTGAAGCTTCCTTAGGACCAACAGAAAGGATTGGTCCAAAAAAATTGCTATCGGTTTTATCATAGGGTACAGTTTCGGGACTTTGAAAACACTTTTTAACACTGTAGGCAATGGGAAAAACATTAAAAAATCTTCTTCTCTAGATTCAGCAGGCAGAATCTTTTGATATTTGGTATGCAACATTGTAGGGTGGATCTGATTTGAGTTTGTTCAAATCTGCCCCCTGGGTTTATATTTGGGCTCAGTATAGGAGACCGAATTCAAACTTAGTGCATTTGAGGCAAATTTCTTAAAAAATCTTCACCAGATTCAGCTGGCAGAATCTTTTGATATTTGGTATGCAACATTGTAGGGTGGATCTGATTCAAATTTGTTCAAATCAGCCCCCCTGGATTCATATTTGGGCTTACTATAGAAGCATTTCAGGCAAATTTCTTTAAAAATCTTCTTCTCCAGATCCAGCAGGCAGAATCTTTTGATATTTGATATGCAACATTGTGGGGTGGATCTGATTCAAGTTTGTTCAAATCGGCCCACTGGGTTCATATTTGGGCTCAGTATAGGAGCCCAAATTTGAACTTAGTGCATTTCAGGCAAATGTCTTTGAAAATCTTCTTCTCATGATCCAGCAGCAGAATCTTTTGATATTGGGTATGCAGCATGCTTAGGGGGGTGAGATTCAAGTTGTTCAAGCCAAGTCCCCGGGTTCATATTTGGGCTCACTGTGGTAACCCGAATTATAACTTAGTTCAAAATGAGGAATTTTCTTTAAAAATCTTCTTCAGATCCAGCAGCCGGAATGTTACGATATTTGGTTTGCAGCATCCTTAGGGGGGTGAGATTCAAGTTTGTTCAAGCCATGTCCCCAGGTCCATATTTGGGCTCATTGTGGGAGCTCGAATGATAAGTTGGTTCAAAATGATGAATTTTCTTTAAAAATCTTCTTCAGATCCAACAGTCAGAATGTTTTGATATTTGGTATGCAGCATCCTTAGGGGGGTGAGATTCAAGTTTGTACAAGTTATGTCCCTAGGTCCATATTTGGGCTCACTTTGGGAGCTTGAATTGTAACTTAGTTCGAAATGAGGAATTTTCTTAAAAAATCTTCTTCAGATCCAGCAGATGAATGCTTTTGATATTTTTTATGCAGCATCCTTAGGAGGCAAGATTCAAGTTTGTTCAAGCCATGTCCCTAGGTCCATGTTTGGGCTCACTGTGGGAGCTCAAATTGTAACTTAGTTCAAAATGAGGAATTTTCTTTAAAAATCTTCTAAAGATTCAGCAGTCAGAATGTTTTGATATTTGGTGTGTAGCATCCTTGAGGGGGTGAGATCCAAGTTTGTTAAAGCCAAGTCCCTGGGTTCATATATGGGCTCCCTGTGGGAGCCCAAATTATAACTCAGTTCAGTATGAGGAATATTCTTTAAAAATCATTTTTTTTAGATCCACTTGTCAGAATCTTTGGATATTTGGTATAAGCTTTTCTCAGGAGGAGTAGATGCAACTTGTTGAAATCAATTCTCTGGGTTGATATTTAGGCTACCATGTCATGTGGGCACCCTCAGGCCCCCTGGGGCCTCTTGTTTTAAGAAAAACTGCATACAGGGAGGTTTGGGGGGGGGGGGGCACATCCAGGGCAATAATTTATCCCATCACTAGGTAAAAGAATATTTGACATCAGTTTGTTGAGATGAAATGGCACTTTCTATTGATATTGGTGAATTATATAGCCTCAGCCAGGGCTTATAAGAATCTGAGAATCGATTCCCGTAGAGATCCGTGCAACAAAACCAGTTAGAAACCATGTAGCTTCTCGTAACATTGTAGCTAGGATTCACATGAAAAGAACTGAGTCAGTTTAACGCTTTACCTAACACAAAGGCAGCAAATTAACCAATACAACACTAACATGACCTGGCAATAACATTTGTACAAATATGGCTGTCATTGGAACCAGCTCTCATCAGCCGGTTCTAGTAACATCCATAATTATTACGCTTGATGAATAATGTTTATTTTTAGCTCACCTGACTGTAAGTCAGGGGGTGCTTAAATGATGACTTTCTGTCAGTCGACCATCCGTCCGTCCTGTCCGGCATGAACTTTACATTATCAACCTCTCCTCATAAACAACTGAGCCGAATTGAACCAAATTTGATATTCATGTTCCTTATATATGAATTCCAGTTTGTTCAAATAACGTTGCCACACCCATAGGGGGTCCCAAGCATTTCTCTGATAGCACGCATAAATTGTTTTCCAAAATTGAAAAAAATCTTCTCCAGAACCATGTATAAGAATCTTTTGATACTTGGTATAAAGCATCTCTAGGGGTGGGGGAGGGGGGATGGGTTCAGGTTTGTTCAAATCAAGCCCCTGAGTTAATATTTGGGCTCCCTATGGGCACCCAAATATCAACAGTGCAACATGAGGAAATTTCTTTGAAAACCTTCTTCAGATCCATCAGTCAGAATGCTTTCATATTTGGAATGCAACATCTCTACTGGGGGGGAGGAGGGGGGGGGGGGGTAGATTGAAGTTTGTTTGAATCGGGTCTCTGGCTTAATATTTGGTCTATTTATTGAAGCCCAAAGTTTAACTTAGTGCAGTATGAGGAAATTTCTTTAAAACTCTATTTTATTTAGAATCCTTTCATATTTGGCTTACAACATCTCTAAGGGGGTCAGATTCATGTTTGTTCAAGCCAAATCTATGGGTTAATATTTGGGCTCATTATGGGAGTGCAAATTAACTCAAAGCAACATGAGAAAATTTCTTTAAAAATTTTTTTCTTCAGACCCACTAGCTTAATGCTTTAATATTTGGTGTACAACATCTCTGGGGAGGTCAGATGTAAATTTGTTCCAGTTTGGTTCCTGCCAGACAGAACCCTTTCATATTTGGTATCGCAGGAATGAGAGGGGGGGGGGATGCAGATTTGAGTTTGTCCATTTCAACATTTCAAGTCTGTGGCTTAATATTTGGGCAGGGGTGGGTTAAGTTCGAGGTTGTTCATAAATGTTCAAACCCATTCCTTAGAGCTTTTCCATAAAATTTGCCTTTCAGGCTGCAGTGACACAACAACCCTTGGAAGTTTGGCAGTACTTGTCTACAGCTGTCAGAATTGGAAGCAATCAGGAAGACCTATGCTAATAATCATCTGACATGGACACTAGAATTATGAATAATTTCATAACATTATTCCTACATGTATGTAGTGTCCATGAACCTTGACTAACTGAATCTAACCCAAAATACTTCTCTGAACCACCTTGTCAGGTGAGCGATTAAGACCCCTGGGGGGAGGGGGGGGGGTGGGGGTAAAAATCAGTAGTTGGTGTTGTAAAAATTTAAAAAGCTGTATTGGGTAAACGGTTAACATGTATTATCAGTATGCAACAGGGGTTCAATCATACTGACCTAATAGGATCCTGGCCCATAGCAGGTCTGAATTCTCGTAACTATTTCCGCAAGAATGCAAATGGATTCTCCCAAATTTAGAGGAACTATAAGCCCTGCACAACCCCAATTTTGAAACAAAATTGACATATTGTTTCATGGTGGTGGGGCACTATTTATCTTGCTGAATGATTAATTAAAACAGATTTTGTGAAATGGTTTTGTGTGCTGATGCAGATTTTAGTTTTATTTTGGGATTTGGGTAGTTTCAAAGAAAGCTGTGAATTCTTATCCCTCCTAACTTATTAGGTAACAGAGTAGAAATTCTGTCGGAGGCAATAACAGTTTTTAAGCCTATTTGACACAGATTGGACAGTTCTCTTCAAAAGAACAAATTTCCCATGCTTTTTACTAGACAGAAGCCAAAAGTTGAATTCTATTACAGAAATGACTCTTTCATCACATGAAAGAGGTAAATGTATCTTTGGTAGGGTTGGGTTTGCTCATAGGTATAACTGTTGTAAATATTTTAATTAGATTTACCTGCCTCTAAAAGTTGCGCTCGGAAATTATGTAATTCCCAAAACTAAGCAGTCTTGGGAAAATATATTGTTTTAATAAACATTTGAAGAAGTCTACTGACATTTTGCATTGCTGTTGAATGTTCCAGATGAAGAAAGAGGATGATTTGAGGACTTTTAGAACCAAAAAATTTGTTTGACTATTGGTGTGTTTTGTTTGGGAATTCCCTGAGAAATATGAACATGTGACCAGCACTTCCCTTTCTGTTAGTTTTTCTTTTATTTGTTGCATGACCCATGTTTAAAAATCAGAAAAAGGTTGTCTGAAGGGCTATACTTGACAAAAAATATTTGAATGTTAAATTTAAAATGATGCGACCATATTTTTTCTCCTGAACGTTATAATTGTCGTTTATGGGAAAATATTTAGTACTGTGAAACGTATTCATGTTTGGCTGAAATTAAACAATTGCAGGAATTCGACTGAATAAACCAAAATGTTTTTGGAGTAATGGTTGCGGAATGAAATATTTCAATATGTTGGATACTTTGGGGTTCCTTCTTACGCCTTGCGTATTGTCATATTATTTTTTTAAATCAATGAACTAAATGTCATAACTCGACAAAGACAAATCTAAAAACTGATTTTTAAATTCGATCAACACATTTTACCAACAAACTTTCTAACAAAATTTGTTGGAATCCCCTGATGTTTGTTAGAGCTGGTTTACAAGCTGGCGCAAGGTATGATAGCAATCTTTTAACTACTAGAAAAACGCCATTCATTGTTTTATATTTTCACTTTTTGCTTCCAAAACATAGGTTATGACCCCTCATTGGAACGAGCTCGACGAGCTCGTTCCAATGAGGGGCCATAACCTATGTTTTGGAAGCAAAAAGTGAAAATGTTTAGTTATACGAGGATGTTTTTTTCAAGTGCCGTCTGCAACTCAAGTTAGGTGATGGGTTAAAAAGTCATACTAAGTGGCTAATTTGTGCGTGTGTGCGTCATATGATAAATAGAATATGAAATAAGTGTTTTTCTGATATAATATTTATGAAACTGGTACGAATTTTCCGTTTGGGCTCGCCAGAGGATCGCCAAAACGGAAAATTCTTAGACTTGTTTCATAAATATTATATGAGAAAAACACTCATTCCATATCCTCTATATTTTCTTAACGACTGATTATCTGTGAACAAGTTGCTTCTAATTTATTTGCCATAAAAAACAGGTTTCCTTTTGTCACTCCGAGAGCTGTATGATGTTTTCGCTTATTATAAGTAACAGAGTGAAACTTGGCTTTATTGTCTACTGATGTTCCAGGCGTTTTCTCAACAATTACTTGCTTCTGACGTGGACCTTCCTCTCGCGTGTAATAATATCAAGGGAAATAACTTCACCGTAAGTCCATTTTTAATACGATATATATGAATCTGTAATTCAGGGATACCCTTAAATCGCCAATCGTCGTTTTTCAGATTTAGTCGGATGGCATATTCGAGTTGATCGAAAAGGGAAACTTGAAAGTTTCATTTTCCGAACACCTGACATACTCCATCCCAATGAATTTAAAGTTTTCGTGAACATTAATTTTCTTTATATCTACACAAGAAATGTCTGTCACGACAAAGACTTAATTTGACATAATCTTTAATTGTGTTACTATAAGATCGAATCTTTGATTCTATTACTATAAATAGCTTTATTTATTTACTAAATATTATGAAAGAAGACTCATCACAACCGTGGTTATGTGATTAACCGACGTGATTCCACCAATTGCATAAAAATGTTGATGTTTTCATGACGAATTAAATACTCATTGATTGAAATATCCATAAGTGGAACACGTGAGAATATTTGTATATCTTTTTGAGTTAAGGGACATCACTTTAAATCAACTATTCGGGGGGAAAACTCCATGAAAAGCATGGTAGGCTTTCTTACAGAAATTGACTGATGACCTGAGACCTTGTTGATTGTACAGTACGTGGAGAGTGTATTATCACTATATCACCCGCAGAGTGAAGATTCCACCAAAGCAATAAGTTTTAAGTAAGTAAGTAATAACTTTATTTAACAATACACCATCATTTTACAAGAAAACATTTTACAAGGATTATTGAACATCAAAATGGTATATTGTTCGGAGAGAACATAGCCATGTTGGCTGTCGTCCTGTTGTCCCGATAAAAAAATAACAGAATAATAACATTCGAATGGAGTGTAAATTTACAGAAATGGTATACGGCTACCATTGTCTTTGGCTGATCAGCCTGGTCTACGAAAAGGAGACCCCGAATCGATAATAGGTGCTATAACGTGATTTCTACGGAGTGGGTAAGACTTGCGGTTTCTGTTATTGTCTTTTGTTAATGACTACCGATTGACAATTATAAAGATTATATATTCATTGCTGTTTAAGATCACCTTACTGCAGCAATGGCTAATTGTGGTTACAAAATCGGAATAAGATTTTCTACAGGAAAAAGTTCGTCTTATCACTCGTGTCCATGCTGCTTGTTACAACAGATTTGCACCTCAGACGTTAGTGGTCGAATTCTATTCTACTCTGTAATGTGGGGTTGATGGTTGTAGTTGATCGATTCGAGGTCGGTTTGGATGAGCTAACAGATAGAATCACTAAGTAAGTCCGGCTATTTATTTGATATTCTTTTTTTTTTTTTTGCTGTTCAGGGTCACTGTTCTACATTTATGGCTAATTGTGACCGCAACATGGGTATGAAGTCAACTTTACCGATCGTTCACACACATACTGTTCATTTTAGGGAATTTGTAGTACCCCGAATGTTGGGGACCGGATCACATTGTACCAGTGAAACGGGACGTGTCTAACGCAGGAAAACATGCTTAACTTCCTTCGGGGTAGAGTCTGAATGGGATGGCCAATTGCCAAATAACTGTAATTCATTCATATTATTTAGCGTTTGGTCTGCAGTCTGAACACAACTGAAACGTGCAGGAAACGGAAGAACTATAGCACTGTAGGCAGTTATTGACGAACTGTTTCTTACAAATGTATCTAGAAGGTAAGTTTTGGAGGCTCGGATCAATTTCTTTCTAAATTTTTGGAAAATTATGTTTGGGTAGTTTATCAGAAAATTGGGTACGGGCATTCGATATCTGCAACTGTCCAGATTGTCGCGTTTGACGACCGGGTATTGCATGAATGCTGAAACGTTTTTGAACGATTCGGGTAAGTTTTCGTTTTTCCAATCATACAAGAAAAGGGAAGCACTTAATTTATAAAGGTTGTTGAATTTTGTTGTTTAACTTAAATAAGGGGTCTGTGTGACTGTTGAACTTTTTACGGCTGATTATTCCCATTTGTAGTTTTTGTAGAAAATGATTTCGCTATTAGATGCCGCGTGACCTCAGATTTGGATTGCATATAGCAAATGACTGGACCAAGGAGTAGTACAAATATTTCAAAGCTCTTTTAGGGAGAACGTTTTTGACCTTATTCAAACAGTAAATGGCACTCGACATCTTAGTACATATCGATGATATGTGGTATTTAAAATTTAGATTTTCATCAAGGTATATCCCAAGGAACTTAACTGCATTATCCTGCAGAGAGTTATCTACGGCGTGAAGTCTGTTATTGTTGAGGAGAATGTTAAGCCTATTAGCTTTTTGGGGGCTATTTGGTGGGTGCAATAGAATATATTTACACTTCTTAGCGTTCACCTGGAGCTTGTTGCAACGGCACAAGTTAAAGATTTTATGTAATTCAGTGTTTACGTCTTTTTCCATAATTTTCATATCATGACCAACAGTAAACGGGGTTGTGTCGTCAGCAAAAGACAGCAAGTTAAGCTTCGTGCAACATCGCATATTATTTACATAAAGTAAAAATAAGAGGGGTCCCAATACAGACCCCTGGGGTACGCCACATTTTACTTTTCGAGTCGGGGAGCAGCGCGACTTATAGTCTACATATTGTAGTCTATTTGAAAGATAACTATGAAACCATAATTGACCTATTCCTCTTATACCGTAGAAGTCGAGTTTGCTCAATAAAATGTCATGGCTTATTGAATCGAATGCCTTAGATAGATCTATGAAAACTGCTAAAGTTGAATCTTTGGAAGACTTATCGTTGCTTTCGGCAACAAACTTCAGAAGATGCATTATGGGATGATATGAAGAGTGTTTTTCCCGGAAACCGTATTGATGTTCTACAGAATATTGAAGTCACTTAAAAAGTCTGAAAGTCTCTTATACATTAATTTTTCCATGATTTTCGAGAAGGCAGGTAATATGCTTATCGGCCTGTAGTTTCCATCCAACTTCACATAAATTACCTCCCTTAAAGAAAGGTATTACGCTTGCTATTTTTAGTTTATCGGGGACCTGGCCTAGAAGGAATGACAAATTAAAAATATGGACCAATGGTTTGGCAACTTCGGAAATAGACCATTTCAAAATTTTACTGGACAGGTTACAGTACTCGGTACTCACTTTTCCAATTAGTTTTTTGGCCGTTAAATTTATTTCCTGCTCAGTTATTGGAGATAAGAAAAACGATTCCAAGTGGTTCCCATTCAAGAAGTCTCCAAATGTTTTGTCTGAAGTAGGAACTTGGTTATTGATAGTCTGTCCTATTTCTGAGAAATAGTCGTTAAAACACGTGACGATTTCGTCCGGGTCTGTGATTTAAACAATTTGGTGTGATATGCTGGGAGGGAGTGTAGCCGTAGATTTAGATTTGTTAATTATACTACGAAGTATTTGCCAGGTTTTTTTCACGACATGTTTGTTGGATTCGATTACTTCATTAAAATACGCTGCTTTACTCCGTCTTTTCACTTGGTTGAATACAGCGGAGAACGATTTATATTTATTAATATTAATTTCTGTTGGTTTTTTTCAGTTTTAGAAGGTAAAGTTTGTTTTTAGTCAAAGGTGATTTTAAGAGACTCGATGTCATCCATGACTTACATTTTATGAACTTTTCAAGTTGTTCCACGCGTCTCAGCGGAAATGCCGATTGAACGCGCCATTGTAAATATTAATGAAGGATTCGTATGCAGCATTTGCATTGGTGCAGCTATAGACTGCATCAAAGTTAGCGTTTCTTAACAGTGTTTCAAATAAATTCATACTTTCTCTGTTAAAAGATCGTCTAAGCGGAGGTAATGGTTTGTGGACCCCGTCAACTAACAGTCCTCGCCTGTCGTTCCTCAAAAATAGTGTGTTGGAAAAAACATCACTTATAAATATGGACCAAATTTGGTCAAATGAACACCACTGTAGAGTGGTTGTTGTCGATTCATTAAGATTCGCCCCATAAGAATTGGACTCATTAAACCCCAGCCCTCGAATTTCGACCCCAGATATTGTGAGTTGGAAAAAATGTAATGTATGAACCGATTTTGGTCAAATAAACGGCACTGTAGGGTGAATGTTGACGATTCAAGAAGATTCGCCCCAGAAAGGGTGGGCACCCTCAATCGTGAGCCGCCGAATATCGACCCCAGAGAATATCAGTTGAAAAAAATGTCATTTATGGAATTTTGCAAATAAATGGAATTGTAGGGTGGACGTTGACGATTCATTAAGATTCGACTTATAATACGTGAACCATTCAAACCACAGCCCTCGAATTTGTTGTAAACAAAGTCAATTCCTGTCAAATAAACGGCAATTCGAGGGCTGGAGTTGAGAAGCTCCACCTCTGATAAGTCGAATCTTCTTGAATCATCAACAACCACCCCACAGTGCCGTTTATTTGACCGAAATTGTTCGATAGATACACTTTTGCAACTCACCATGTTTGGGGTCGAAATGCGAGGGCTGGTCGTTCACCCCTTATGGGTCAAATCTTAATGTATCGTCAACGGGCACTCTACAATACATTTATTTGTACGAAATCGATCCATAAATGACATTTCTTTCCAACTCACCCTTTCTTGAGTCTAATCTCAAGAGCTCAGTGTTGGGTGGTGGGGGTGGGGGGGTCCACTCCTGATGGGTCGAATGTTCTTCAATCGTCAACACCCACCCAACAACGTCGTTTATTTGACCAAACCATTTCATCCAAATCGGTCCATAGATGACACTTTTTCCACTCACCTATTTTGGGGGTCGAAATAAATACGAGGGCCGGTGATTGACGGGGTCCACCCCTTATGGGTCGAATTTTAATAAATAGGCAACGGCTACACAACAATGCCCTTTATTTGACCACAATCGAGCCATAAATGACACCTTTTCCTACTCAACATTCTAGGTGCGAAATTCGAGGGCTGGCGGTTAAGAGGTCCATCCCTTATGGGTCGAATCTTAATGAATCGTCAACGGCCACCCTACAATGCCATTTATTTGACCCAAATCGGTCCATAAATGACATTTTTTCCAACTCACAATATTTGGGCTCGAAATTCGAGGGATGTGGGTGATGGGGCACAACCCTTATGGGTCGAATCTCAATGAATAAACGGCATCGTAGGGTGGCCGTTGCCGATTCATCAAGATTCGTCCCATTAGGGATCAACCCCTTCACCCCAGCCCTCGAACTTCGACCCTAAAATGGTGAGTTTGCAGAAATGTCATAGATTGTGATCAAATAAACAACATCGAAAGCCGGCTATTAAAAATTTATTTCATGAAAAATTTATTTTATTTCATTCCTGTATGAAAATCTTTAAGCGGTGTTTATAAAACCCATTTCTGTTTTCTTTAAAGACATTTTTACTCCCTAAAATAAGCCTCCGTAAATTCTGTTTCCATGTAGTTTAGTTCTCAGGCTGTCACCATTTTCACACAGACTTCAATTTACTGATCGCAGTAAATTCTGTTTCCCGATCGCCAATTAATTGTGATTTTTTTGTGTCTAAAACATAGGTTATGACCCCTCATTGGAACGAGTTCGTTCCAATGAGGGGTCATAACCTATGTTTTTGAGACAAAAAATGAAAATACTAGTTATTGAAGAATTTTTTTTTTGCAAGTGTCGTCTGTTTTTCAAGGGTTAAAACCGGGAAATCACAGAAAATCACACTTTGGAAAGTAATAATTAACCAAAACTTCTCGACATTCTTTTTTTGTGTATGAATTCCCTTCCACGTTGACAACACTTCATGCTTTGTAACTGTCATGGTAAAAAGTGCTGCAATATGCTCATATAATGGCTCCTCTCCTCTTTTTAAAAAATCGTCGGGAGTTTCGTCAGTAGCATCTGCTTTGCTATTCTTTGACTCATGACTACATTTCGTACTCCCCACACACCGCATTGTTCTTGTATACTAAGGCAGATACATTTTCTGCGCTCTCCAATATACATTCTGGGGCAACATGCACCCACCCTCCCCCCCCCCCCCCTCTTCTATTATCATCAGTACACAGCAATGTATTTCCGATTTCTTCAATGGCCATTTCTGATTGCTTCATGGAACATGTTAAATGATGAACACAGAATTTATTTCTGGTGACTGGAAACATTTATTTTATATAATCCCTGTTTTACAACCTTTAAATGGTGTTTACAAAACCCATTTTTGATGTCTTTAAACATATATTTACTCCCTAAGTCTTTTAAATTCTCTTTCTATATAGTTTAGCTCTGAAGCTTTCACTATTTTCACACAGATTTCAATTTACTGATCGCGGTAAATTCTGTTTCCCGTGGTGTATATGCATTTGTAATGTTGTAACTTGACTGGGCTTTTCTGATTTCTGCGTGGATTTCTGACACACCCCGTGCACCAAACATCGAGGAAATTCAGAAATCGTGTTAGTGGCTTCACAAAACCCATCTGAATTATGTCTATGTCCTCCTGTATTAACATCCCATCATTTAATGCATGTTGTTTGTGCATGTTTTGCTATGGTGCAAACTATGGTTTTCAACCAAAGGCTTCCCAGGAATATCTAACATCTGTGGTATAACCTATCTGTATTACACATCCATTAAACTTTAAACCTTTGAATTTAACAGAATCGGCGCTATGCCATAAATGTTTCTGTATTCAACTGGTGATGTACAAGCCGGAACTTTTTCCCAGCACCCTTTATACTAGTACCCCTTCCCGTAGCGTCATTAGTTACTCTTCGAAACGTTTCCAAATTTCGTTATACAATTATCAATCGTTTGTCACGTAGTGTGAAAATGAAAATGTCCAAAGCAAAATAAAGTCGGTGTACAAAAATTTAGTTAACCAAAATGAGATGCTATTTAAAAAACAATCATTTCCAACCATAACATTAACCCACTCCGTGGCCGTCTCGTCTGCGGATCCCGTTATTTCTAAATTGGTCAACTTTATTTCGGTAAATCTTCGCACATCTTGACATGCTTCAAATATCTTTTAAAAAAGTTTCTCTCAACTGTTTTGAAAATCTGTCTAAATTTGTACTTACATTACAGTAATAGCCATCAAAAGGTTAGGCGCGAATTGGCACCTGCCGAAAAGAAACAGCGACGCGAATTTCAACAAACACGCCCTATAGAAAAAAATTAATTTAGACTGGTTCCCAAAAGGTTGTCTTGATTTTTTATGGATCCATTTGATCAGAACAACTTCAAACAAAACAAACGGTATTTTCATCTTTAGGAATTAAAATTGGTTGATTTAAATGAATTTTAATGCATGGCGTGTGTAATAAACACAGAACGCGATGTGTGTTTGAATCAGTGGATTGTGTTTGTGTGCTTGAATCCTTGGAGTAGCGTAGTCATATTTTGCTCGAGCCTAGAGGTCTCGCGAAATATGACTACGCCATTCCAACTCGTTATGTAAAACACCCACCGATTTAAGCACATATTGCGTTCTGTCTATTTAGCCTTCATGACATAAAGGTATTCTGTGAATACTACATGAGACCAGTGGCGGCGCTACGGGGGGGGGGGGGGGATGGGGGGGGGGCATTTGCCACCCCCCCCCTAAACGAAGGCTTTGCCCCCTCAGTTGCCCCCCAACCATCTCGCATGCATTTCCATCCACCCGCACACACAAACACATTCAGTCACTCTCTCTCTCTCACACACACCCCTCTCTTTTTTATTCCCAATAATTTCCCATACACACTTAGCCCAAAGCCTTAGGCTAGCTGATGAACACATCCAGGCAGTAGACTCTCTCTCTCTCTCTCTCTCCTCTCTCTCTCTCTCTCTCTCTCTCTCTCACGCACAGACCCACCAGACGCGGATCCAGGATTTTTTGAAAGGAGGACCGCTAATTACCATTACATTTAGTCGAAACTTGGACCCAAAGTCCGTAATATAATTGTTTGGTTTGGTACATCCACAGGACGTACCAAACCAAAAAAGTATATTACGGACTTTGGGTCCAAGTTTGGACTACCTCATAACAAAGTAATGATATGATCCTTTACGTATTTGCTCCGCTTCATGGGAGTCTGCACCCCTAGTTGCCCCCCCCCCCCCCCCCCCCCCCCACAAAAAAAAATTTCTGGCGCCGCCACTGCATGAGACCTCCATTGAAATAAATTCGTTAAGATTAATATCTAAATGGATAAAAGTATTGGACAAAGTAATTGGTTTTTAAATGACACAGCGTCCTGGAGTCCCAATGTGTTCTATGCGCCACATGGAACACATTAGAACTCAAGAAGCACGACTAATGCAATTTTGCGGCGAACGCCATTGTCGCGGCCAACCCTGGTGTATATTTTTATACATTTCCAAAATTTCAATAAAAATCTTGCATAGGAAATGAGTGGAGAAAACCTATTTTTCCACCCATAAAACTCTCTGTCACGATGTGAACCGGACTATCAAACCACAACAAGACAAACAAACAATCTTAGTCAAACTCATTCTTTGTTATTCAAGACATATTTTCAAAGCTCCAAAATAACTGGAGAAGAAGTAGACAAGGTGAAGATGGACAGACAGTGAGGAAAGGAATTCGGGAATTAATTATAGGCGTGCTTCAGGGAAAGTTTGATGATCAGCCTAAGTTTAACCCTCTACCCAAAGTAACGGCCAATACCGTTCTACAGTTAAAACTAGAAGTCCTGTCACGAATAGTGCGCTTATCTAGGCTTAATTGCGCGTTGGAATTGCGCGCAATTGCCATATCGAATGAGATCCAAAACACGGCAGGTTCTCCTGGTTACTCATAGCAAACACATGCAATGTTTCTGCCAATGGACCTCCGGGTTACCCGGAGGTCCATTGGCTGAAACATTGCTCGTGCACAGGCCATATGTACAGAATTTGATAGCTTTACTTGGGCCATAACGCGTACATTAACGCGCATATCAACGTGCTATTTGTGCGCATTTCATGACAGGACTTCTAGTTTTAACTGTAGGCTATTCTAAAAAATCGCCACTTAATTTTCATTATTTTTTTTCATTTTTGTCTCAAAAACATAGGTTATGACCCCTCATTGGAACGAGCTCGTCGAGCTCGTTGTAATGAGGAGTCAAAACCTATGTTTTTGAGACAAAAAATGAAAAAAAATTAGTTATTCAAGAATTGGTTTTGCAAGTGTCGTCTGCTTTTCATGTTAGGTAAAGGGTTAAAGAATGACCATGGAAAGATATAATAACAAGGAGGATCGTTTCGTTTTCACTTAGAGACCATTCCTTAGTTTTATGGCAGATGTAAATTCCTTGCGCTGATTATGCTTTGCAAAAACTTTGGAATTATTGCTTGGGTGGAATCTCCACTCTGTGGGTGATTTAGTGATAATGCACTCCCCACGTACTGTAATTTCACACGTGCAACAATTTTCCGAATGAAATCAGGTTACGATTTCGGCTAAGACGGAGTGACCTTGACCTTTACCTGGTTTATTGATTATTTGTCAAGTGGAGTAGTGGGGTACATGAGAGGTTTGTTTTCTACAATTGTTATCGTTAAAGTTACCTTGTTCTTTTCACTATGTGGGTTTTGTTTGGGCTGTGCGTACGGTCTCGTTGGAATATATGCGTGCTTCAATACGCCTTATTACACAGGCGACAGTGCGACCATGTGGGCAGTTGGGATTATATGCCTTGCCCAAGGGGACAACGCACTTACCCCTGGCGGGGATTGAACCGTGGGCCTTTTAGTTTGAAGTCCAATGTCTTAACCACTGAACCACCGTGCTCCCTGTAAATTTGAAATATAATGCATTATACAAAGTATAATGCTTAGGAGCTGAAGGACCACGAGTGTCTTGTTTCTTTAGGGGTGTTTCCTGTAGGCAAACGACTGCAGGTTTATATGTTTGACACAGAAGGTCCAGTTCAATAAAGTTTGCTCTAAAACCTTGACAATTCGGGTAGATTATAGTTTTGGTGTTGTGATCCATGTTCAGTTGGTGATTCAGATGGTGGAGGTATTGGGAAATTTGTTTCCATGTTTCTTCCGGTAAATGTTTACGTGGGAACTTACCCTGAGAAGAATGTAGGCGTAGTTTGGCAGAAAACTTGTCGTCGATGCATTCATCGACTGACATGTCTTCAGTTCCTTCAATCATGTTGCTCGTCACAACATGCTGAAGATGTTTAGGCATTCTGCCTGAATCTAGTTTCTGTTTTCCCTTTTCTTTTCTCCTGTGATCTTGTTCTTGTTTTCGTCGCTGCCTCTGACTCAGATTGTGTTGAGATTTGTGTTTTGGATCAGGTTTCAATTTGTTGGCTTTTTTCTTTTCTGACTTGGGATTTCGGAGTCTGTAATTTTAAATTCCTACCCTCGTTTCTGCTTTTTTGTGGCATTTAGACCATATTCAAATAAATGATTCATTGCACCGGCTCCCTACCACCACGGACTCCAACGAGGGTTAGAGTTACTACTATGCAGTGAACAGTGATCTGCCAGTATTTCCACATACTTATACGAGAGCAGTATTCTCAGTTAGTGTTGATGCCAAAGCACGCCACTAACTGATTGCCCCCCCCCCCCCCCCCCCCCCTGTATGGGAGTTCCACACCTTGATATTGGTCATTCAACCGATCATTTTACAATAGTCTGTAATAAAAGTTGCCACTGTAAAGTAACACACACAGTGGAAGAAAACCAAATTAATGTTAAAATTTATCTTTTTAATTAAAAATCCGTACACAGTGACAATGATGGTATTTAACTAAAAGAAATGACTGAATGAATGACCCTTATGCCCCCGGCGTGACACCCTTTTTGTGGGGTGCCGATTGACCAGAACAGACCGGTCCGAACATCCGTCTGCTCCTGTACTTTGGATTAAAGTAGTGTATTGGCCAGGTATCTCCAAAATGAAGATTACTCTATTCGGGGCACCGGTTTTCCTCACCTACTTGGATACCTTCCTCCGGGGTTTCGGAACGCTCCTCACTGGAGAACAAGGTGCCTGCATAACAGGATTGTACCATTTTGGTCAATTGAGCAAGCCCCCTGAGGACCCGCTAGTAGGGGGATGATCAAACTCCTTAACCCTTTACCCAACGTACCGTCCAAAACCGGTCAGTGCTATTCTCAAAAATCGCCAATTAATTTTCATTATTTTTTCATTTTTTTTGTCTCAAAAACATAAGTTATTACCCCTCGTTGGAACGAGCTCGTCAAGCTCGTTCCAATGAGGGGTCATAACCTATGTTTTTGAGACAACAAATGAAAACAATTAGTTATTCAAGAATTGTTTTTGCAAGTGTCGTCTGCTTTTCATGTTAGGTAAACGGTTAAGTCCCATCTCATACACCAATGTTGCTCATACATATGGTTGACATTCCGTTCAAGTTTGATGCTAGGAGTTAAAACAAAATAACAATATTCTTGTACAAAACACAAATACTATCAAAAATCCCTAAAAGTACATCAATCTGCGTTTAACAATATTTTATTACTGCTGTGTGTTGAATATTATATTCTAATAATTAATTTTCATGGAAGTCGTCTCAGAAAATTGGCAATATGTTGCTTCACCTTCAGGCTAAATGTATTTATCCCCCCCCCCCCCCCCCCCCGCCTTGTGGTCTCACTCTCACCATATTCAAGCCTTTCAGAAGTGGTTGGGTGGTAATGTTTTTTATTTCGTCAGTACAAACTACAGAAATTTATTTCAGCATTACTACATCGGCACCCCCCCCCCCCCCCAAAAAAAAACGTATTCTCCCCCAACACAAATAAAAATCATCAGTTCCACAAATATAAACTACAGTTGTCACAATTAGCACAGAAAATGCTCGTTAGTTAATGAGCTTCTTACTGCAGAAGAATGAAATAGTCCAACAGAAATACACCAGAACGTTTGCGATATGCGATGCAATATCTAATGCGCTATTCGCAAGGTCACTCGTGAAATCACGAACTGAACCGATCAAATAGAATAAATATTGACTCTACAGTATTTCGAAGATGGATTAAGACTAAATCCCTGTTGGAAGATGGATTAAGACTAAGTGTCTGTAGAAAGATGGATTAAGACTAAATATCTGTGTGAGAATTTTTTCACTTAGCAATTATTTACAACTTCTGAAGATAAAACACAAAAAACCCTTGCAAAATTTTATTACATGGACCTCCGGGTTGTACCCGGGAGTCCATGTGATGAAAATCTGCAAGTGTTTCTTATGCTGTTATGAAAAAAAAAAATCAAGTGGAGAATATATGACGCTGCGATTCAGTGGTAACCCACTGTCTTCATTCTGTGTTTGCAGTGGACTTTTAATATATTTTCACGTCATTACATATACATGTATCCCATTAGAGGTTTGGAATGATGTTAATGATCTATGTTTTCTAGTAAAGAACTGAACAGTGTAGGGCACGCAGTTTTTCTACAGGAATTGGGTTACACTAATGGTGCAGTTTGATAGGGACAAAGGTGCACTTACTGTAGTTTTAACTGTACTGGGTGAAATTTAGACGAGTTTTTCTTAAACATCTTATCATTGTTCCATATTTCTTCAACAAACGGTGTGGGGGGTGAAGGAGGTTCCCTGCTGCACCAATTAAGTGTGTAATCGGTGATAGTTAATCCGTAACTCCAAGCAAACTGTCAGCCACCTACAAGTCTAATCTCCGGCGTCAGCGTCGACTTTCCGTATCGCGGTAACCCGTTTTCACAATTGATTTAGTTCTGCATCCAGAGAACAAGTCCTAATTTAGATTAAATTAGATTCAAAGGTAGTATGCGAAGGCAAGTAAGTGCTGCTTCAGTGCCGACGTGTGAATCGAATAAGATAACACAAAAGGCCCAGTATCAGACCGTCCGATAGCATACAGCTCTAAGGGGAGCTAACACTGCAATAACTAACATTGCGTTGAAACAGTACCAGCGCCAGAAAATAATATCGAAACCAATTGGACATTTTTCTTAAATGTAATTAAGTATTCCTCAATTTTCAAAGAAGAAAGAAAGATGAAATTTCACTGTTCATTTTCCAGGAAGAGATCATATAACTGCGATGACAATCGACAGTTTTTAGCATTGCTGTGTATCACAGATTCTGTTATGGAAAACGGAAATTTCCATAGATGGGAGCGCGGTGACTCAGTGGTACGGCATTGAACTTCAAACCGAAACGTCCACGGTTCGATCCTGGCCACGGGGAACTGTGTTGTATCCACTTTATCCTGATTGCCCGTTTGGGGGCACGGTGGCGATCTGCACTTCGATGGTGCACTTATCTTCAGCCAATACTAACCCTGTTTATATGAAGTTAGTACGACAGGGAGTCTGACAGTTGCTCGCCGCTTCTCGGTGGATCTCTCCGGGCACTCCGGCTTCCTCCACTCGCACAACTGTCCGACAGGAGACGACCCGGGCTGTTGAACGTGCCGTCATACCCCAATAAATATATAAACAGTTCTGATCGATAAATATAGTTGAAGGTTCTCTTTGGCTATTTTCCACTAAAAGCTGAAACTATAGGAACCAGTCTAACAAGATACCATTTGCACGCGAGAGATTCGTTTTTATCGGATCGCACTTGCGCTTTCTAGTTAAAATTACCGCCTGCCCCAAAAACATGCGTGCACGTGAGAAATACAGTTGCAGGTGTGTAATAAATAGAGGTTAAGACAGTAGAGTTTTCTGGTTTATCGTGTTACGAGGTCAGATTCCAGGGTCACACTCGCCACCTTCGTGTGATCCGGCGATTTAATCTCGTCAACTTTGCGGAAAACGACGACAACCCAGATCACCGTACTGCCATAATATCCTTCGACGCCTCGTGTGGTCCGGCTATCTGACCTCGGGAGCTCGACAAACCAGATCACTTTGCTGTCTGACTTCACACAAGAAACCAGTATACGGGTAAATAACGTGCAATTGTATGTAGCTATAACTACATTTATTTTCAAACAAACAACACTTGTAAAATTATGGGTACTTCCCAAAACAGCGTTTCAAAGTTTCCAAAGTTGACAGCATTCAGCATTTTATTTTCTTCATCAGTGCCAGATTCACGCATTATAAAGCAATAGAGTAAGAAAACAACGAATTTTCATTATTTTTTCATTTTTTTGTCTCGAAACCATAGGTTATGGCCCCTCGTCCTCGAGTGGTATTCTGCGCCAAACCAAACAAGTGCGATAAACATTAACCCATTCAAACGTTTGTGCTGTTCTGTATTTATTACACACCTTCGCAATTTCTAAAACAGGCCTTTTACAGTAATACTAAGTGAGAATTAACCTATCCTTCTGAGACGTCAAGGAAATAAAATAAGACAAAAATCCAAATTATTCTTCACAAGCAGGAGACCAGTCTTATTGTTATTTCGTACGCTGATTGAACTTTCATTCATAGTTCCACTTGCAAATTGTAATGCGTCACCACTTCGATCGATGAAACACTGTTCATCTGAAATACAGTTTAACGTCTTTTATGCCTCAATTTTCCAGCGCGAAGAACGGTTGATGTGATTCCCACCAAAACAGTTACCACACATTCATAAGAAACAATAGGTGTAAATTCGGAAAATCCGTCAATGAGAAATTATAAAAAAACTCACATGTTTATCTGACTTCCAAATTTCATGCGACTGTTGTTACTGTTACTCGACTGATTGACAGACAGGTTAAGATTTTAGTCAAGATTACAGTAGCCATTGTCAATTCATCCCACGTAAATTAAATTTATATCCTTATTGTCCAAGAGAAATAATCGTATTGTTCACAATGCCTGCTCAAAATGTATTAAAGTTCGTGTTATAGCCTTTAACAGGGGTACAGAATCCATAAAAATTCAAGTGAATATCGACAGGCAATTTGTTTTGTATTTCGATTTGGTGACCTAGAAACTTGCTCGCGCAACGTCATTCATTCGAAATGACGTCACTCATATACGCTTTCATATTCTGTCTACATTGTGCTTTAGTTTAAACTGCAAATCAGTCATTTCCATGCCATACTTTAACCCATCGGGTTATTTAATCAATAGTCAGTCAGTATTGTTCACGTTAAGAAAATAAATTAGAAAGTTTCTTTTCATGGTTGGTCAGTGTATGGGACATGAGTTTCTACGGAAACAATAGAACTCAGATACTATAGACCGGTAACATCCACTTTACAACATCAAAATAAATTACCCATTGTATCAAAATGGGCCCATGTATCCCTAGAAATATGACTGGTTCCATTCTTACATTAAAAAAGTTCAAAAATCTGTATCCCACACATATGCAATAAAAGTTTATTTTTATCACACATCCTAGAATGTCGTGAACAAACCTTAATTTTAAATGGGTGTGTAATAAAAAGGTTAATCCTTTTAGACTTTAATTATCCTGACGTCCAAACGTCACTGGGAATTCAGTTTCTTCAACGTTTTTCAAAACGGGACGTCAAACATAGGAAAGTACAAATAACGTGATATTTTTCACATTAGTGATTATCTGGTTGAGGTATAGATTATTTTTGGTGGTCTGAATTTGTTTTTCAAATCTTGTTTTATTACAAAGTATTGGAGAGTGGCCACAGGCACTCTCCAACAATTTGTAATAAAACAAATTTATATAAACAAAATGTTATTTTTGTTTGACTGAATATGAAATATAAGCAAGAAAAGTGTCGGCTTTTGCTCTGGTATTCACATTTTTTGAAAGCCCTGATAGTGGCTTTTAGCACTCAACCGGTTAAGAAATCTTGACAGCAGGATTATATTAGTATTTTAAGCTGTGATAACATTTGGCTCAACGGTTGTCAGTGAGCACTATTCGGGAGAAAACTGGAACTGAGGTTAAAACTTTAAAAAATAGAAAAATAAAAACAAAACAAATGACCACTAAGTATCATCGCGCTGTTTGATTTCATACGTCATAAGAAGTATCAAAGGGTTAATTTTAGTGGTCTGAATTTGTTATTCATTTTTTATTACGAATTATTGGTGAGTACACACAGGTACTTTCCGCTAAGTTGTCATAAAACAAATTTATATAAACAAAAATATTATTTTCATTTGATTGAATATGAAACATTAGCAGGTAAAATGTTGGCATTTGTTCTGGCGCCCTCACGTTTTTTAAAGCCTTGATAGTGGCTTGTAGCACTCAATCAGTTAATGTTTTCGTATTTCTTTGTCAACAAGTGACATTCAATAGAACTGTGGAAGGTAAGCGGATAGAGAATTACGACCGGATTGAATACTATAGGTTTTCTGGCTAAACCTTGTCCTGTAATTATGTTTTTCCATAGAACTGTAGTTTTCGGCCGAGGTTGAAACTCAAATCCATACTTTTATAAGTGGAAATACACTTTCTTTATTTTGATTTGATTTTAATTTTGATTTTTTATGTACTGACGAAAGCTGCAGCATTTGTGGTAAACTTATCCCAGATTGTCATTATTCAACTGACACCCATGTCGTTCAGAACCTCGATTCGAACCAGGTCTTTTATTCGAATTCGAATAGAATATCGAATCGAATCTGGAGCGTCTTGAGGATGACCGGCTGGGGAAGGGGAGGGTGTGTAAACCTGGTTTGTTCCGACAGTGATGGCTCAAGTCCAGATTGATAAAATATTCCAACTTCATCACCAAGGCGTGCCTTCGTCGAATAGTTGGAACATTACCAAGTAACGAATATGGCTCAAGAACAGAAACGGGTTCGAGAATCATAGGTACAAGGCACATCACAGGGCTTGCCGCTAGGAACAGCTCATCGTTGATATTGCTTGGTCATTTTAAATTTTCTTTCAACAGTTGTAGTGTCTAGTGATACTGGAATTAGCATGGCTGGTGGCTTGGGTACAGATGTTGTTCCTATTTAGATAACGAAACTGCACTCAGTCTTTATTTTCAATATTATTTATGTACAATTTCCACCAGAACTGTACATATCATAAGACGACAGTAGTGAAGAGGGAGCACTATAGACACAAGCATTTAACACTGAATTCATCATACCCCAATGGGGGCACTATAGACACAAAATTAACATAGGAATCTCCATAGGGTTTTGTGTCTATAGTGCCATTTTTGTGCCTATAGTGCCCCCATTGGAGGCAGAAAAAAATATCCTTTTTCTGCCACCAATGGGGGCACTATAGGCACAAAAAATGGCACTATAGACACAAAACCCTATGGAGATTCCTATGTTAATTTTGTGTCTACAGTGCCCCCATTGGGGTATGGGGAATTCAGTGTTAAATGCTTGTGCCCATAGTGCCCACCCTGGGGTAAAAGTCCCCTTCCAATCTCTAAATATTTGCCTGTTTATTAATCAATCTCTCCATACTTTAAATCATATAACTTTTTACTGTATGGAAGGATTGGTTGATAAACATACAATCTCTTACCCACAGTGAAACTAAACTTTTTAAAATACGGAATATATGTACACAGAAACCTAATTTATGGCATTGTTATTCCATTAACATAACAGACGGGCACTGAAAGAACCGCTAAGTCAGCAAAGGGATAAAAAATGTGTTTAGTTTAAATGCGCAAAAATTACTTTTTACCTTGACGACCGATTTTCACACAACAAAAAGGCGCAAACGTAGAGGAAGCGATATTCAGAAATTACGCGAATGTCTTATAATCCGATATGAGTCAGATGAAACTGTGTCTGACAGTCAATTAGTAAGACAAATAACACAAAAATATAATCTCGTGTTCCATTCAGATACATTTTTTCAAACACATGTTTTAATAACTCACTAAATGCAATTGTGGAGAAAAAATCCCGTACTCGTTCAGGGAAGCGTAATTGCAGACTGATTGTTTTAGCGACAGGAAAAACATATTACATGTGTTTTCAATAATTCACTGAATGCACCCTTCGCATAGTCTTACATTCACGTATTTGTAATTCAGTGATCTCGACAAAATAGCATTAGCTATTACACAGACAATAACGCCTGAGAAAAAATTTCATTTTACACTACAAAACATACAGTGAATGAAATATGTTTTGTAGTTAAGGAATGATCGTTTCTTTTTGTCTGTTTGTTGAGTTATGAACCCCAAAAAACTAAGTCTAAACTGTGTAAATGGGCGTAGCCCATTTACACAGTTTGGACTTTGTTTTTTGGGGTAGCCCATTTACACAGTTTGGACTTTGTTTTTTGGGGTTCATAACTCAAGAAATAGACAAAAAGAAACGATCATTCCTTATAATTAAACGTTCGCGACCCAAATAAATAAATAGTGTTAGTCGTCCTCTACTTCAGTGAACAAAGACTTAAAAACTAAAACTGGTAGACATATTATTTTTCTGGCATAAAAGAGGGCGCATATTATTGAAATGCGGGTAGCAATTGACACACTTTCCAAGTCAAATGCACTTATGTCATTAAATTTTTTATTGACCAATGAATTACGTAATGCAAAGAAAACGTCATAAGCCACGCCTCCCTCAAATTTCATTCAACTGTTCACTTCACGTAAAAGTTACGTTCCGTGATGGGTGGAAGTAGGCCATCAGTATTACATTGTATTTTGGTTTTGACCGTTTCCCGAGAACTAAAAAACACAGTTTGTAAAAGTGGAGTTAGATATAAAGCCAAATATTCTTCCTCAAATATAAAATCATTTTGATTTCCAAAAATTTCATTCAAATTAGCAATGTCAAAATTGCCGTATTCGTCGTGACCAGCCATTGTTTACAATCGATTTGGGTAAAATGGTGAACACAGACGATCACCCAGTGTGCGTAAAAATTGAAATGTCAAATAAATACAGTTGTGAAGAAAAAGAAAAATTGACCCACCACGGTCATTTAAATATTTTAAAAATAATTTCATGGTGATAAATTAGTAATGTAAATTTATTTTTCTTTTTCACATTTAGAACGTGCCAGTGTTCTAACTTCTATTGATTTAATACCATGTTGCAACTCTGAAGACTGGTAATTTGAGAGGCGTGGCTGGGGGCGGACCTAATTTGTTTTTTTCGGTTCATTAAATTATGAAAAGAAAAAACAGAATCGTGTGAGCCAATCGTTTTATCTGAAAACGCATGAACAGAAAAAAAGTTTAATTATTGTAAAATGTTTTCATTGTAGCGCAAAAAAATAGAATAGCTTTCCTTTACTCAAACTGAAAAAACGCAATTTCTCTTAACTTGTATGCCTGTATTGAATTCGTAACAGATGTTTTTAAACGTCTGTTAAGAATTCAGAAAAAAATGCGCAATTCTGAGATATCGTTCTGAAAACTAACAAATCTTAACTAGATTGAAAATTGGTAAAATATTTCAATATGACGAATATATAGAGGATATTCACGAAAATTTGATGAATACCGAAAATATCTCGTGAGTGGCTACAAAGAAATATGAGGATCTTCACGAGCGACGCAGTCGCTCGTGAAGATCCTCATATTTCTTGTAGCCACTCACGAGATATTTTCGGTATTCATCAAATTTTCGTGAATTTTCTTTTTATTTAATGCTCTACGACTACAAACTCTCCAATTTGTGGCCTTTATTTGCCATTAAGGTGCAAAATTTATGTGCCGAACCGGCGTCCATACAAAAATTACAACAACCAAACTCCAACCATTGGAATGTGTGAATATCCGCACAAAAAGTAGTCCCGTCTTATTTCTCCCCTAACTTTACGATTTACCAAGGCTGGCGAATTGAAATAATCGCAATGTGTTTCGAAGAAATAGAACAATAACAAAAAACACCACTTTCTTATTTTCAATAACAAGACACGTCATTTTATTTTTTTTGAACTCAATGCACTGAAGACGTGTGAAGTTGAACTGAAGAAATTTGAAAGTGATTTCGGCTTTTCGCTGGAAGGTGAATGAGAAAGTCAAACTTTGAAACCGCTGATTTAATGAATTGATTTAGTCACTGTCACTATCAATTATTCGAATTCGTTTGTATTTGGGACTCTGGAATTCATTACTGATGTGCTGACTCTGTGATGATTGCATGTAAATGTTTATCGGCCCATTAAACGTGCTGCCACTGAACATCGAAGACAGTGGAAATGAACCTACGATGAAATATCGATTTCTAAATATCATTTTGATATTTCGTTTTGCCGACCGACAGGGGAATATGACTTAATTTTTCAGCGTGAATTGATGCCTGAGCATTAAATAAAACATGTATCCTGATATTACAGAGAGAGCATACATGCTAGTTAAAAAATTGTCAAAGTTTTAATTTCGCCATTATATGTACTTAACAGATGCTAGTCAGAATCATTTTACTATTTCCACAGATTTTTTTACGACACTATGCCAGTCTTTCCCTCCAAATTATTTTTGGAGGGAAAGAGTGATTTTCTGTACCATCTAAGTGTGAAAAGGCGGTGAAAAATACACATTGCGTATCCAATGAGTATTTCATCACCCATCATCTGACCAGTGGGGGAAAAGCCGCGTGAAATACTCATTGTATTATTTTCTGGCGCCTTTTGCTCTCCCCTAAATGACTGTAAATACACTTTGGCGGGCTCATAACCACGGTTTTCTTATCTCTATCCATGAAACTTGAAACATCTATCGAAATAGAACTTCCACCACAAGATTATAGGTGTAAGGGAGGGGGGGACGATGATCAGTCTGTTATCCCAAGAAAAATAATCTGTGGCAAGAAGCAAGACAGTCCGAGGGTAGAGAGGTCTTTGAGTTATTTCTCAAAAGCTTTGATAGTTGACAGTTGCTGTTATGCCATTTCCAGATGCAGTGAATTACAAAATACCCCTTTTCAGACACACCATTGTCTCAAACTTTTGTTATACAATGCACATCACCATATTCATTCATTCATTTTTAAAAAGTGGGTAGTCTCATATTTTAGTTATTTTCTTTGTGTTTAATCTAAAATCAAGGACAAATAAATGGATTTTTTCCCAATTATTTGTACGTCGTGTTTTGGTGGTTCACGACCGGTGGTTGTATAATCCACTGACCTCCCCCAAGGAAAGTGGAAAAAATTATTTGATTTTTGAGGGGAAATTTAGTGATACATCCTGTTACCTAAAAATGATGCTTTGAGTAAAAAAATCAATGGCGCCTGTCAGTTTTTTCGAGTGGAGTGACAGTTATGGATAAGACTTTCCTCTGTTGGGGACTATGTCACCGCTGACTGACACGTTACAGGGAAGGAATATCACCGAAGAAGTCTTCCACACGCTTTTTTTCCCCATTGGTTAGATTCAGGTGGGTGAAAAATTGAAATGAAAAAAAATTAAACAATTTGGTTTGAAAACATTTTCTGAATGTTGTTTCTGAATAAGAAAAATGATTTCAGTGAAAGTATAAATAGGTGGTGGGGGTGGGGGGGGGGGGGGGCTCACAGTTTTGTGCACACATACTTTGGAGTTAACAAGACTGAAAGAGGTGATTTGATCTCCTCTGATGATTGAAAAAAGATGAAGCGGTCATTAGTGGACTACACTGATTCACATGATGCAGCTTGTATTCTATTCACTCTCAGTTATTGTGGCAATCCAAAAAATGTCGCTCAGAATCCCATATGTGTGAAGTGACTTTGAATCAATTTGATGTCAACAATCCATTTGAGTTTCTAAGTAAAATGTTTGATTCAATGGTGGAAGATGTGAAAAAGTAATGTCATATACAAGACAACGACTCCATGAGGATATCCATCCACCACCTGGGTCTTGAGGTAGATATTTTTCTTCCTTTTACAAAGGCTATGGGGGTGAATGGTAAAACAGTATTAGATGAAATTGAAAAAGTTATTCAATCAAATGAGAAATTTACTATCCATGATGGTAAAATATCTTTAGAAATAACACACACTTCACTACCACAAGGGTCGGGGCGAAATGCTCCCATTCCATTTGCATCTCTTGGTAAAATGGTTGGAAATAAGAAAAGTATTGTTGAAATTAAAAATGTCAATGATTCCATGTGCTTTGCGCGGGCAGTGGCAGTGGGAAAATGCCACGTTGATAAAGATAATTCAGAACTTTGGGAAAAGAGATGGAAAAATATTAGATATTCTGATAGACTGACACAAGAAACTGAGGCAAAGGCATTAATGGACAAAACAGGCCTTGATTATAATAAACTTTGTGGATATGAAGAATATTGTAAAATTCAAGGGGTACTCTCCCCAGATTATGTAATTAAAATCCACCCACAATTTGCCAAACAAAAATTCCTATTTGAACCGCCACAAACTACAAAAGAGAGTAAAGTTATTCATATCTATCACCATGACCGTCATTTCGACTCCATCACAAAAATTACAGGGTTTCTAGGATGTAGTTACCATTGTGAATATTGAAATGTAGGCTATAATAGCAGAGAATGCTATAGATGCCTCAAAGGCTGTGTTTGCTATTCTCCACTGCCATGTACACCTGAACATTCTGTTCATTGTTACACTTGTAATAGAGATTTTGTAAGTTCATCTTGTTATAAAAATCACACAACTCTATTACAGAACCAAGAAAAAACCATTTGTCAATTAGTCAAGAAATGTCTATCATGTAAAACGCAAATATATTCAGGGAGCGGAGAACACATTTGTGGCGGGTTCACGAAATGTAAATATTGCCATCAATTAGTCAAAAGTAAACATTATTGTTTCATTCCAAAATACAAACCACCCAAGAAAGACAAAATGCCGAAAGTACCCCTTGTGTTTTATGATTTTGAAACAACTCAAGACTCAGGTATCCACACCCCAAATTACTGTGTTGCACACTGTGCATGTAGGGAATGTATTTGCAAACCTATAGATCAAGAATGTATTTTCTGTGACAAAGTTGGAAAAAGGGAATATATTTTTAAAGGAGAATCTACTTTCAGTGATTTTTGCAACTGGCTTTTCAGTAAGGAACATTTAGATACAATAGCTATTGCTCATAATTCAAGAGGGTTTGATGCACAATTTATCTTAAGACATCTCATTGAAACTGCTACATCAAAACCCGATGTCATCATGAATGGAAACAAAATTATTTCTCTGAAAGCTTGTGGTGTTAGACTCATCAATTCATTGAGTTTCCTTTCTATGAGATTGGCACAATTCCCTAAAACATTTGGTTTAAGTAAACTAGCAAAAGGTTATTTTCCATATCTGGCAAACACAAAATCATATCTAAACTACATTGGACCTTATTTAGATGCAACATTGTACATGCCTGAGTCTATGTCTCCCCCAGTCAGGGAAGATTTTATTAAATGGTACAATCAAAAATTTGCTAGTAATGCTACTTTCAATTTTGCCAAAAAAATGGACATGTACTGTAAGTCTGATGTGGATATATTACGTAGAGGGTGTGGGGAATTCAGAAAACAATTTATTGAATGTGATGGGATAGATCCTTTCAGGGAGGCTGTAACTTTAGCTGATGCTTGCAAAAAAGCTTGGCAGAAAAATTCAATGCCAGAAAACAAAGTTGGCCTCATTTCAGACATAGGGTATCCTACTACCGTTAGATATTCCATGAAAGCCATTAGATACTTACAGCTACTAGCACAAGAAGAAGGCATACACATATGACATGCACTAAACAGTGGAGAAATAAAAATTGGAAATTATTATGTAGATGATTTTCACAAAGAGACAAATACAATCTATGAATTTTATGGATGCATGTGGCATGGATGTGAAACTTGCTATCCTGACAGGTTTGAGAAAAATCCAATCAATTCACAATTCTATCAATCTCTGTACAACAAAACCTAATCACGCTTAAAACATTTCAAGTCATTGGGGTATAATATACATGTAGTCTGGGAGCACGAATTGGATCATCTATGCAAATCAGATCCTGAAGTTCAAGCCTCTTTAGATACATTTTTCCCACACATGGACCCAATTAAACCACGAGAAGCATTATTTGGCGGAAGAACAAATGCCATTAAATTACACTACAAAATTGATGAAAACACAGACACAGAAATTAAATATATAGGTATCTGTTCACTGTACCTATATGTGAACCAACACAGGGAATATCCAGTAGGACATCCAGATAAACTCACAAAGGAAAACATAGACACTGGCAAAATAAGCCAATACAGAGGTCTCATTAAATGTAAAGTCTTACCACCTCAAAATCTTTTTTGCTAGTTTTACCTATTCATTGTAATAAGAAAATGACATTCACACTTTGTAAAATGTGTGCAGAACATGAATTTGATCACTGTAATCACACACCAGAACAACGTACACTTGTAGGTACATGGACATCTGTTGTACTTTGCAAAGCATTGGATTTGGGGTACACTCTTCTTGACACTTATCAGATTTGGCATTGGGATGAATGGTCTTCAGAGATTTACAAATATTATGTGAACAAATATTTAAAAATGAAACAAGAAGCTAGTGGGTTTCCAGATTGGGTGAAAACAGAAACAGACAAAAACAATTTAAAAATGATTATGAACAGATTGAAAATATCTATTTAGAAAAAGTTGAAAAAAAAAACGGGAAAAAGATCATTTGCCAAAACCATGTTAAATTGTCTCTGGGGGAAAAAATGCACAAAACAATATAAAAACTAAAACAAAATACATAAATGAATCATCAGAATATTTTGAAATAATACAAAACAAAAACAAAATTGTGAAGAATGTGGAATTTTTTTACCATGATCAGTTTCTTTTAGTAAACTACATTGACGCTACAGATGTTTACAATCCACACAATTCAGCCAATGTTGTCGTAGCTTCATTTGCCACAGACTGTGCACGTATGGAATTATACAAAGTTTTAGAACAATTAGGAACACGAGTTTTATATTTTGACACAGACAGTTGTATCTAAATACATAAACCATCACTTTGGAATCCAGAAATTGTAGATTGTAGATTAGGGCAGTGGACAGATGAACACCCAGGGACAAAAATCACAGAGTTTGTGGGTTTAGGTCCGAACAATTATGGACACAAATATAATAAAGATGGAGAAATACATACCACATGTAAAGTTAAGGGCATCACATTAGATTACATGACATCACAAAAAGTTAATTTTGAAAGCATGATTGAGTGTGCACGAGACAGAGATAATTACAAATTAAACATTGAATATACACATAGAATTAAACGTAATAAAGATAGACAAGTCACAAGTGAAGCACAAAGCAAGTCACAAAACTTATTTCGACTTTGAACAGGGAGCAGGGAAGATGTCTCTACCACTTAATCCTACATATCCAATACACTTATCAGAGTTAAGAAGACTTTCGAGTTTTAGTATGACTACAAATCCTATTTTACAATCCAAGAAAGAAGATTTAGCTAAAGCTGGTTTTTTCTATGTAGGAGATGGTAAAGTAAAATGTTTTGTATGTGGACAAGGTTTACATAATTGGGAGGAAAAGGATATTCCTTTACAAGAACATGTTAAGTGGTCACCAAATTGTTCTTATATTCAATTGATGAGAAATTGTCAATTATATAAACCACCCACATGTATGCAAACACCTCCAGATAAAATATTATCAGTGATGGATTATGGATTCACTTTAAATCAAATATTTTCAACAATGAAAAAATATGACAAGTGTCTAGATGATTTTCCAGATTCTAAATCTTTATTTGCACTCATGGTACTAGATGATCAAAGAACAACATTTAGTACCATAATTCCAAGAAAAGCTCCAGGACAATTCAAAACTAAGTTAGACAAAATGTTTACAGATAATGTAGAAAATGATTTTCCTGACTGTCCTGATGAACGGAGTACATGGTGTAATGTAATACCTGATGCACAAAGTACATCAGAACAGACAAAAGAATCATCAGTTTGATTTCAACCATGGAACCAGTAAGACACATCTTATAAAACAAGATCACATGTAAGGCATTATTATATGCATTTCAAATGATCACTCCTGACTATCTAACAATAACAAAAGAATTTATTCATAATCAGTTGGAAAAGGATGAAATGTATGGGGAATTTTGTAATGCATTACAAATCATAAATGCTTTTTACAAAGATAATGTAGAAAATATTTGGACAAGAGTTATGTGGGATTTTATTATTTATGATGAACAAATCATGAATTATTTATATAGACAATGTATGCCACAAATAGATCAGAGTTCTTCAGAAACTTTATTTGAATTAAAAGTGTCCTTAAAAATAAAACCCACTCATAGAATTGAAGAAGATATGGAAACAGAAAGTATATAAGTTTGTATTTTGACAACAATTTCTCACAAAAACATAATGGCATCAAGTGAATGTTTATTGTTTATTGTTTCAGCACCCTTGTAATATCTTTATTCCAGGGCCTAGTGGTTCAGAAAAAACAGAATTTGTCAAAAAGCTTATTGATATGAAACATGACTTATTTCAAATTCTCCCACAAAAAAATCATGTGGTGTTACAAAGAATGGCAAAATACATATACTTTACTTAAAGAGAGTGAAGATATTAAATTCATAGAAGGCATCCCTGATGATGAATATGAAATTGTTAGCGATGTCACTATTCCAAATCTTGTAGTTTCCGATGATATGTTAGGAGTGTCATGTACATAACACAAAATATGTTTCAACAATCTAAACATAGTCATACCATAAGTTTAAATGCACATTATATGATTTTATTTCAAAATACTAGAGATAAAGGACAAATTAAAGTATTGGCAAATCAAGTTCAATCTTTGAGATTGAGAACTGATATTTTTCATCCTTGGGTGACGCAAAATGAATGTGGACTTATCATTTATACAAAAGTATAAAAAACTGGTGCATTAATGAGATTGTGTCAGTTGTTAACAGTTTTTTTTTCAACAAGTGCATACCACCATGGCATCTTTTATTCAATCATTAGAACAATTAAGTCAGCTGACAAATCCATTTGCAAGAGAAAAATTACTTAAGAAAGGTTTCAAGAAATTTTTAAAATGGTTTACATTAGCAACAGAATCATACTCAATAAAAAAAAATTAAATTGCCAAAAAAACTTTAACATATATGGATAAACATAAACAAGATCTTGAACAACTTGCAAATCCAAGAGTAGATCTTGCAAACAAGCAAAATATTATTTTAAAACCAGGTGGTGGTGGGTTTTTTGGTGGTGTTATCATTCGTAATTTAATTTGATAGGATGGTCATAAGAGAAGTAGAAATTTTTATTCACCATTCAAAAAAACCAAAAGTAAGAAACGAAAATCACTTAAAAAGAAACGAAATGTTGATAAAAATTAAATGCATGCAAATGTTTTAGTCACTCCTCAAAAAAGAGACAAAAACAAAATAAGTTTTAGTGAGCAAACTTCGAAGACAAAAAAGAGTGCCACCATTAAACTTGACATGTATATCAAATATGGGGAATACTTAGTTCAATACGTCTCTTTGCTGATGATACCTCCTTATACCTTATAGTTGAAAATCCTGAACAAGCATCAATCGTAATCAACCAGGATCTGAACACGATTGAACATTGGGCTCGCACATGGTTGGTGGAGTTCAATCCTAACAAAACCGAGAGTATGGTGATCTCAAACAAAAGTACCCCTGCCTTACACTCACCATTATTTTTCAGTGGTACTCAAATTTGTGAAGTAAACAACCACAAGCACCTTGGTGTAATATTAAATCGTACCTGCATGTGGAATGACCACATCCACCATATTTGTTTAAAGGCTTGGTCACGGCTGGACTTGTTGAGGAGGCACAAGTTCACTCTGGATCGAAAGGTCTTAGAAAAAGTATATTTCGCATTTATCAGGCCCTTACTAGAATATGCAGACATGGTATGGGAGAACTGTCCGCCGAGCTGGAGAAAATACAAATAGCGGCGGCAAGGATAATAACTGGTACAACCATTAGCGCTAGTAAGTTTCTTCTCTATTCTGAGACTCGCTGGGATCCACTCGACGAATGATGCCGCAAACACAAAAATGTACCATCATATTACCCCATCATATATTGCTAATAAAGTGCCTCCACTTATCATGTCAACCAGCCAACAACACAATCTCCGATCGTCTCACAACTATCGAGTTCTGTCGTACAAACTTGTACCAGCGTTCTTTCCTTCCAAACATTACAAATCAATGGAATCGCTTACCCTTATCTGTTCATTAGAATTCCTCTATCAGTAACTTCAGAAACTCCCTCAGCAATGGCAGCCTACGACCGCCACTATTTACAGTGGAAACAAATCCTGCATAGCTCAAATATATCATTGTTGGTTGCGTTTGCATTGCAGTAATCTTAATGCCCACTTGTATGACAACCATTTATCCCTTACCCCCTCCTGCCAGTGTATGCTATCGATTCCGCTACCCTACTGTTTGGCTCAGAATTATTGAATAATGCCGAGAATCATCATATATTTGAAACTGTACAGTGTTTCATTTTGTCAAGTGGATGCTTCGGCTGATGAAATGCTATCAAGACCTTCTGACATGGGACACTAGCCCACACCTAGCCCATTGATATAGCCACTTTTAACCAGTCAGTTGAAATTCCAATCCTGCAATGTTTGCACTGACTTGCTCAGCGACAGTCTGTATTTTTATGTTTACTTTTTATTTTATGTTTACATCTTATTTTTCCTCTGCCCTTAAATTTCTGTTTGACTTATTTTCATTTCATTTCTTTATTATTAATATTATTGTTATTATCATCATTTAGATTATTACCACCTTTACATGTGTTTCTTCTCTTCTCAACATTTTGTACAACAAGTGTAAACATCTGTGAGGTGGCGTCTCTGGGACGCATGTGGGTGCGTGTGGGTTGCTTTCCGTGATCTACCTTGTGATCTACAAGAATAAACTGCCCGACTACTGTGTCATAGATCACGGATTGTTGCCCACGCGTTCGCGGGTGCGTCTTGGGACCGCAACCTCCCCATTGACCGTAACCTCCACGTTGAGTAAATACACATTTTTTTTTTTCAGGGAGACGACTCCAAAAAGCTTCTAGCTTACTGTCGAATCCCTTCTATATATTTTGTACCTTCTTTTTTCTGTTACTGTGTATACCATAAATGTTTGATTTAGTTTGGATGCTAAGCTTTCTTGTTCCATATGATGTATACATATAACATGATTTTTCAAATAAATATTGTTTAAACAAAATACGGGGAATAGAGTATCACATGATCCTATAGGTTCTAGACAAAATGTGGGACATATACCACTAAAAGAAAACATCCCAACATCGGCACGTTTCATGGCTTTGAATGCCCCTAAACGTGTTAAGGAGATGAGTTCTTAGTTTTGTTGAATAAAATGAAATGCATGTTGGTCTATCATATCATTTTATGAATACACTTTGTAGGGGTAACAAAATCTCGTAAGATTCCTCTAGTTAAAAAATATGGTGGGGTGTTATTGGCACTAAGTCAAACACTTCCAGCATTTCAAAAACAAATTATGAAAAATGCACCTAAAGAATTGATTAATTGTATGTCAGAATGTTGTCATAATCTTTTAAAAGGAAACATATATCTTACCCCCGCTCAGAAACGAAAATTACAACCGAAGCGTGAGCAACTAAGATCTATTGCTAGTAAATCTGTATCTCTTAAAAAGAAAAAAAAAACAAATTTAAATTAAAAAGGTGTTTTTTACCATTACTTGGTCTACTTGGGCCTACTATTGGAGTTGCAACAAATCTTGTAAATAAATTGGTGAGTAAAATATGAAGAGAATGGCTATTGTACCTTATCAAATGTTATATGAAATGCAACGTTTTAGAAATGAATAATCTCAAAGACCAAGATTACCACCTGATCCTCAAATTACTAATACAGCACAGTTGCAGAATGAATTATCATCTGTGTTAGAAAATTCAGAGTTATCAGAAGGTGAGAAAAAATGAAAGTATGGTGAACATTTACAAAAATTTCAATTGTCACATAAGAAGGCATTACAACCGTCAGTGGTTATGCCTGAGCCAGAATGAAATTCAATGTTTTTACGAGATCGTATTATAGAAAGTGTCCCTGTTACAATGAAACGTAAAGCAACTTCATTATTATTTGCTTTATCATCTCATCCACACATGAGTTGGGATGATCATGGTATTTTAAGTTATGATGGAACAAACATCATCGATTTAGTCAATGATGTTCTTAGACATCAAAAAGGTTTTAAACTGACTGGTTGGGAGATGTTCAATCGTGGCTTAAAAGCTATAAATATCCCTCAAGATTTTGTTTGAAATCGTGAACGTTGGTTGTGGATGAATCGAGAACTTGATGCAAAACCCAATGAATATCAAACTCCCCCTGAAGATAGTTGGTTAGAAAGTTCTCTGTCAACAACTCCAAAACGAAAAATAGTTCAAGGAAAGAAAACACCAAAATTATCACCTAGGCATAAATTGGCAAAAAATAAACTTTCTAATAAATGGGAGGCATATTGAATGATTTATTAACTGAAATATATTAGACTACAAAACATCCTGCTGGTTATGGGGGTATACAAAAATTATACAAAGCAGCTCATAGTAAAGATAAATCTGTCACAGCTGATCAAGTCAAAATATGGTTGAAAGGAGAAAAAACTTACAGTTTACATCAGCCCATTTGTAAAAAATTTTGCAAGACGAAAGACTGTAGTGGGTGGAATTGATCATCAGTGGCAAACTGATTTAGCAGATTTACAAAGTTTACAATCTCACAATGACTGATTTCGTTATTTAGTTTTTGTCATCGATGTTTTTTTAAAAATATGCATGGGTTTTACCCATTCGCAATAAATCAGGACAAACACTAACAAAATCTTTCCAAAGACTTTTGAAAACTTCTGGACGTAAACCATTATCTTTACAATCAGATAAAGGTTCTGAATTTAAAAATAAAGAGGTGCAAAAATTTTTTAAAGAAACAAAAAATTCATTTTTTTACAACAGAAAATCCTGAAACAAAAGCTAGTATTGTAGAACGTTTTCAACGCACATTGAAAACATGAATGTGGAAATATTTTACACACAAACGCATATTAAGATATATTGATGGATTACAAAATTTAGTTGATGGATACAATCACAGTTTCCATCGTAGTATTCAGAGAACTCATGCATCTGTGTCAATAGAAAATGAAATAGAAGTAACTCAAAATTTGTATGGTAAAAAAAAATCTAAAGAGAGAAAAATAAAATTTAAAGTTGGCGATATAGTACATATTAACAAAACCAAACATACATTTGAAAAGGGGTACTTACCAAATTGGACAAAAGAATTATTTAAAATCGCCCATGTAAAACATACACACCCAAGCACTTATAAACTTGAAGATATGGGTGGTGAAAGAATACAGGGGACATTTTATCCACAAGAAATTCAAAGTGTAAAAGATGATAAAAAATATATCATTGATTCGGTTCTTGCACAACGTTCAAGACGTGTGGGTAAGAAACTCGTCAAGGAGATTAAAGTACATTGGGAAGGTTATCCCTCGAAATTTGATAGTTGGATATCAGAATCTGATTTAGTATAAAAGGAATATGTCAGTAAATGAAAATACATTGAGTCCTGAAAGTGCAAGTGTTGAAGTACAAAGTCAACAATCACAATTCAGTTTTTGTGGGAGTCTTGTTGCAAAAAATCAAGTGACTTATTTCACACAAATAATCGTTGTTTGTGCAATTATAATTACGGCTATCATTCACCTTAGTTTACAATCCCCAAACAAAGAACTGTGGTTGGTATTATTGAGTAGTTCTTTAGGATATATTCTTCCAAGCCCTGGTTTAAAATATTTGAAACCACATGACAACAAAAAATGAATTCATTTTACGTAACACTACTGAATGATAGTTCTATGGATATGTTTACAAATAACACACAATGTTGTTTTCAAACACAGTTATCTTAACCGATTCATATTAATAAAGAACATTGGGGAGTGGGCTTAGTTGAAGTAATTTTACCATCTGAGGCAAGAAATATAACAGATGATGAAACAAATTTTAAAATCATTGTGACAGATCCGAAAACATCAGCACGCATTAACAATATTAATAAATCGTTTTTCAAACATACAGTACGTAAGGGTGATGCTGCTGTTGAGCTAAGTATTTTGCCGGGGGCATATGCAAATGGTGGACATGTTGCGGAAGCAATAGAATCTGAAATTCAAGAAAAACTTGGGGATATTTTTAAAGAATTTGATGTGTCATTTCATCTTGGTTATTCATCTCGACATTCACGTATACAAATTGTATCAAATAGTATTGCAACAGTTGGACTTGAATTATCAGAAAGTTTATCACAAAAATTGGGATGTAAATATGGTATGTTTCCAGTAATTTTTCCTAACACAGCAAAAGATGCATTTAAATACAGTTAAAACTAGAAGTCCTGTCATGAAATGCGCACAAATAGCACGTTGATATGCGCGTTAATGTATGCGTTAAGGCCCAAGTAAAGCTATCAAATTCTGTACATATGGCCTGTGCACAAGCAATGTTTCAGCCAATGGACCTCCGGGTAACCCGGAGGTCCATTGGCAGAAACATTGCATGTGTTTGCTATGAGTAACCAAGAGAACCTGCCCTGCTTTTGATGCCATTCGATATGGCAATTGCGCGCAATTCCAACGCGCAATTAAGCCTAGATAAGCGCACTATTCGTGACAGGACTTCTAGTTTTAACTGTATAACGTGGATTTAAATATGGATTTTAATCAACTCTTTATTTATTCTGATATTGCGGATTATACATTTCTTGGTGATATAGAAGCACCCATTTTACGTGTGTTACCGTTTGAAACACGTGACGAATCTCTGCACACTCATAAAGAATTTGATAATGTACATTATTATGTACCAGTATCAAAATCTTCTTTTGATCAGATCACTATAAATATAAATGGGAATACTGGTAAAAACATTCAGTGTTCAAGTGGTAAGAGTGTAGAGAGCGACATAAATTCGATTTATAAAAATGATGCCAGTGTATCGAGGCGTACCACGGCAATACGGATATGGATTAGGGTCTATTTTTCGCTCAGCAATAAGATCAGCAATACCATTAATAAAACCAATTGCAAAAAATGCATTTCGAACTTTAAAGAAAGAAGGATTAAAACATGGTTTAAAAATAGCAAATGAATTGATGAGAAATCGTAAACCATCTAAAAAGTAATGCTCACTCATGCAAAAGATCTTATGACATCAGTGGGTAAAGCTGCTTTGGGAACAAAAAGACAGAAACAAGAATCGAAACATCACTCTGTTGTTCGTTCTCAAAGAGGGAAGACACGTAAAGGCAATCTTATTCAAAACGAAATTCAAGACCGCTTGATATATTTGATTAAATCATGATGTTACATGGATCTTGCGAGCATTTTTGTAGTGGACGTGATCCAGATAATGTATCACCAACATCAAGTGGTGTCGAAAAAATTGTTGAGATTGAGCAATTTCCTATTGCATCTTTAAACAATTCTTCACCAATGGAATTTTTAATTCCAAGACAAACAACCAAGTGGTTAGATCTTGCATCATCTCCACTTGTTTATAGTGCCATTTTTGTGCCTATAGTGCCCCCATTGGAGGCAGACAAAAAATTTTAAAATCTTTGTTCTGCCTCCAATAGGGGCACTATAGGCACAAAAACGGCACTATAGACACAAAACCCTATCGAGAATCCTATGTTATTTTTGTGTCTGTAGTGCCCCCATTGGGGTATGGGGAATTCAGTGTTACATGCTTATGTCTATAATGCCCCTTTCACTACTGACGACGAAAATGGCTGATGCCAAGCTATATTCCAGGGAATAGCAACGAATCGTGCAGCCAATTCGAATCGAACAGCACGATTCGAAATCGATTGGAATCTTAGGGGCCTATTTAGTACTCTTCCAATAGCAGCTTCAGCTAAACAAGAGCTCTCTGTGGTCAGCCAATGGTTTAACGACCTTCTTCAAGAATCACAATTTCCATATCTCATATTACAATGACATTACTTCTCTTAGTTCAAAGATTCAATGCTTATATTCATGCAGTATCAATAAGATCGTCGGTTTGCAGTCTAAACGATATTCGGTAATAAAATAGAAACAAAGTTATAACTGCCGATGCGAGCATTAATACAAGATGGACAGAGTTATGTGTGCCTTATAACACGTTCATCTACAATTACCCCTTCATTGAAATGATGGCCGTTCACGAAAAACCAGAATTTTTTTTTTTTAAATTTTATGTTTTAATAAAAAATTCTGAAAACTTGCTCTGAAAGACATGCTATCATCATTTCTCTGGGCAGATGTCAGACCTCATCTGTATTTACTGTTACATATACGAAAATATCAGTCTTAGTACACTATTACGTGTTACATATAACACGTATTTGACATACCAAAAGTTGATATGACATAACTCTACTGTTATAGAATGTTAGAAAGTTGACCATTCGTGATCGCGGACTCGCAAGAACGAACTGATTTTCTACACAATCACTGACCATGACCAGAATTGAACACGAAGTCACGTGACTCAACTTTACGTTGACCCTACAACCTGCAATTACCTTTAACCGTCAAGACAACAGTTTCTTGCTATTCTACGAAACGCAAGAAAGTATAATTATCGTTTTAATAATGTGATTTCTTGACATTTCTGTAATTTTTTCTCTTTCCCTTTCTCTTTAGCTTTACGTTTGTTTTGATACGATAAACGTGTACGGTGCAACTGACGAAGATTTTGTTGTAAAATAATTTGAACGTAGCAACGACAACGACGTTATAATTGTAAGGGCTTGCTGTCGAATCCACGTCTATGTATGTTAATCCCTGGCTTATATCATGATGAAAATCGACTCTCGCATCGCCCTTGCAGTTATTGGACGCGCGAGGAAGGGACAACCAAGAAGCACACAATTGTTGGGAAAACACCTATGACATCGGATATTTCGTTTATGAAATGTAGCAAAAGGAAACTTGGCTTTTTATGGAAGCAAATAAGAATCAACTAGTTCATAGATAATCTGTCATTAAGAAGAGATCTATCAGTATCATCCCCCAACACTAAAATCCACTGCGGCTCTTTGTTTAAGACTTATGCTGCCGAAAGTGACTATTGTCACCTACTTTATGGTGATTATAATCTCTACGTTCTGGTATGTGCAGATCAAACCTATCATCTGATTAATTGATTAATCAGATAGCCCTTTCCAACAATTAATCTGATGATCTGAGTTTCAAGTATGTCATAAATTGTATTAAAATTCCTCGCACACAGGCGTACATAGAGGACCTCCATATATTGATAAAGTGGGCGTGGCGGTAAAGGGGTTTAGGAATGTATCTTTACAGTAATTTGCAATTTTTTTATTCTTTCTAGGAAACAAATTAGCAAATATCGTCTCCTAGACTTTTACATTACTAGAAAGGACAGTGTATGTATAAAACAATCTTACCTCCTACAAGTATCTGGGAATTTCATTGGTTCAAAGACGTCACATGCAGACCGCATGTAAAACCATATACTGCCTGTCAACATTAATATACGCTAACAGCTATGGGTAATCTCCCCTTTGTTCATTGGTTATTCAAAGTGGCGGCAGCCGATAAACGTTTCAAGATGAAAGATTGAGTGTTGGAAGCCCATATTTGGTCTGAAGTGCAGGTTAGGCAACTTAAAAGGCTTCATATTCTGTGGATGTGTGTCATGTTACCTTCGAAATGAAATTGTTTGATATGTATGAATTTGCCTTGTTACAATTTATGGGAGAGTGCCTATAGGCACTCTCCCATAAATTGTAACAAGGCAAAGACACGTGAACACATTGTGAGAATTCTCTCGTTTAATTTTGATCACTGTTGTTATCAGTTCTGTGCATCGATGCAGCAGTCGGCAAGATATATTCGTTACTGTGTAACTAATAATGTCACACCAACGATGCGCACATGTATTGTATGTCATATCAACATGCGGACAGTGTTTGTATCATATCAACGATGCGCACACCGCTCATATGATGAACCAAAAAAATTACAGATCATCAAAAGATGGTGAAAACGCCGTTTTCTTATTTTTTCAAGGGCTTTCAAAATGATTGTTATAAATATGTAAAAAACCAGGTTCTATATTTTTATTCAACCACCACAGGAAAATTCCTGAAGTTTATGAAATGATGCGAACATCGACTTCAGAAATTCGCCAACATTTCTAAATTACATGAAATTGCCATACCATGATTGTTAAATTTGCTGACAGCTTGAGGACCTAAAAGGGAGCTATTTTTTGTATATTTTTCATAATGTTTCTTTTAGAAATAAAACATTTTTCTTAATATTATCATTTTATTTCATTTTTCAACGTTTACATTTATTCATTTCGCTCCAACTCATTTCGTTTTCAGGATTGATTCATTTCTAGAAATATTTCTAAATATATCAATAATCTTTAGAGTTCAGAGGCTCAAACTGAAACTCGAGCTGCGTGTCTGGCATTCTTCTTGCAAATACCTTGTCAAATTCTTCGCTCATTGCAACGGTAAAATGATTCTTCCAGTCTCCAAATACACCTGGAAATAATGAAAAAGGGTCAGGCTTTATTTCATAGCCACCACTGATACAAAGTTATTCTTTCAGTCTTCAGTCAAATCTCTCAGAGACAGCGAACCATGCTAGTTCACCTTGCTTGACCACTTGAGGAATGTGGTTGTTCATGCGTGTCTTTGGCAGAAAACCCACATTAATTAGCGACTTTCTGTCGAGTATAATGGTCATCCCAGTCTCCAATCACATATGCTGACAAAAAATAAACAAGAGGTGGGCAGCGCAGGTGCTAGCAGTCTGGGGTTTTTTTGGTAGCCACTGGGATTAGCTTTGATTAAAATATAAAAACAACAAACTGCAAAATATAACAAAATATGGTTTTCAAAGTCGATCAACATATTTTAGCAACACACTCACGCTATTGGAATCCATTGTTAAAGCTGGCTTTCAAACGTCATCAAATTACGATAACAGCGGAATTATATACCACACACTGTGTCAGTTATCGCGCTAAAGGATTAATAATACGAAAGATTAACAGTAACAGGGGCACCGGAAGCACGTCAGGGCTGAGGGTTCAGACACCCGGAAAATGACATTTATTCGCACTAGCAACCCTGCCGTGACATGCCGAAGCATGCATGTCTGGAAGGCCCGAGATGGGGAGCATGGGAGGAGGTATCCCCTTCCCAATGGGAGTGGGCACCTTCTCTCAAACACCCCCAATACTCACATTGAAGTTTAGAAGCTTACAACACTGATTTGGGGGTATTTTAGCTTTACTTCGAGAATAAGGCATTGAACAAAAAATGAGTGACGGACCTGGGTAGGGGATTGTCTGCCCCCTGTCACCCCCGTGGTCCGGAGGCAGAGAGGATAGTTTCCCCCTCTGCCCCCGAGTTTCCCGGCGTCCCTGAAGATCAACGACCTGAAGGTAATAGCTCAAGCAAGTAACATCAGACAAAACAGGTTTCCGAAAGCGGCCAGGATAGTGTAGTAATATCTCACATACCAAACATTGTTGGAAACCTCATAACTTATGTTTGAATTTTTGCGCTAACAGGCCGAAAACAATGACTGAAACTCAAAATAGTGTACTGCAAAGATTCGCTTCGGTGCCGACATTGATGGCCTGATTCAAGTTCGACATCGAATCGGGAATCGGCTTTCTGGTTCGTATACTATCGAATAAGTAAATCATGCTATTTTCACGAAGGGACGATTGCAAACAAATGAAAGAATACAGTACGGACGCCGTGGACTGGTCACTTTCCACGGGTGGGCAATATTTCTATGGACGCAATAATATTAAGATTCCAAACGCTAATTAAAGGAATAATCATCACAAATTTAATTAATGAAGCACCGGCTACAACCCTCTGCTTCGTTAACTGGTTGAGTGCTAGATTATTTTGGGATATAGGAATTTATTCAACAAATTTTACTTCATTACAAATTATTGAAGAGTGCCTATTGGCACTCTTCAATAATTTGTAATGAAGTAAATCTACACAAAAAAAAAAAACATTCGCTTCTGCAGCTGAAGATGAAACATAATCAATAATTTGAGGCCTTTAGCATAGTACCCTCACTTTTCTCGAAAGCCCTGATAGTGGCTTCCAGCACTCTACCAGTTAATTAATATATTATTTCCACAGACGCAATACTATTAGGACTAATTAATTAATTATTAAAGGAATAATCATCAAAAAAGTATTTAATGAAGCACCGGGGACAACCCGGTGCTTCGTTAATTAAAATTTCGTTGATGGTGATTTTTATTACCTGGTAAACGCATTTGTGAACATCACTGCCCTCACGTGGATCACGGCCAGTCCACGGCTACTGTGCTGTAGTTTCCCAATGCGCTTTTGGTTCATTTGGCTTATCGACGTACTTGTCTGGCCAACAAGTTACATTATTACATGGTACTCATAAGGTGAAGCTTGGGAATCCGACACACCAATTTATAAATATTGTTGTAGCAAAGTGACTTGTGAACTCTGCACTCGGGTACTCATGCTATCTGTGGCCCACGCTAGGCACCAGCGTAGAAAATGCTTCGAGGGTGCTAGTTATCCTTGTGCTGTACCCGTAAGTATGCTCGTTCGTGCGCGCATGTCGGTGTGGATGTTTATGCACATCACCCTGCCCGCCAGGAAGGATGCATATGTTATGGCAGAAGGAGGACTGAAAATAGATGGCTGGGATGCGCATGCTCATGTAATCATGGTGAACTTCCTTTTTTCCTTCATCTCGTTTCCTTCTTTCTTTTTTTCGTTTCCCATTTCTTTCTACTGTTATGTTATTTCTTTCCGTCATATAGTTTAAACCTCCCCGTGGGAACCCCGGGAAGTAAGCAGCACTTGTTTACTGTGGTAAACCAGTTCCGCTTTACTAGTAAAATAGGACCCAGTCACCAGTGCTTGGGGTGAAAGTCCTCTAAAATGGGCAACATGTAGATCAACGATTGACTAAACTTTACTTCATCTCCATGTTGTGTCACAATTAGCCATGGTGCATAAATATGTGACGTTAATCACCAACAAACAAACAAACATATAGTTTAAACCTATGCTTATATTGGAACATTATACGCCTCACTCGTCATAAATTTGTTCACGTGTGTTTGATGTGTTATATGGAGACAGCTTATATTAGTTTTATGCTTGTTACTAAATCAATTTTCTTGTTATATAATTATCTTTAATATAGTTTCAGTTTCATTAAATAATGTAATTGTTTAACTATGCAAATAGAATAATGTGAAAACGAAAACTAATAAGATGCGTAAAAACTGAATTTTCAGAACTAAATTGGAACCTCGAGTAACTAAAAGTGGAGTGCATGCGTTACCTAATGGTATGGTGTCCTGTTAGGGCCAAGCATCGAGTGTCGCGTTTCAATTTTCTGTTTCTTCAAAACGTGACAGAGCTATATTACGACAGAACCGCAACAGACTGTCGCGTGTCGTGTTTTCGCGTTTTCAGGAGACATATATGAGAATGCACTGACAAAAACGCGACAGAGCTACATTACGACAGAACCGCGACAGTACTGTCGTATTGTAGCTTTGTCGAGTTTTTGCCTAAAATTATTTTCAAGACAAAAACAAAAATGCGACAAAGTGCACGACAACACGACACTTCCGTCCAGTTAAATGCCGTTAGAAATATCGTTATATAGCTTTGTCGACATGTCTTTTTAGAAGCAATTTTACAGGAAAACGCGACAAAGATATACGACAGTACCCTCGCGGTTCTGCCGTATTATAGCTATGTCGAGTTTTTGAATCAATATAAAGCTTCGTACACATGTGCACGATTATCCGATAACGACAATGCGGCAACGACAATACGACAACGGTTAAGAAATCGATCGTAGGAAACTGAATTGATCTGTACACATGAATGTGTAACGTTTACTACAATGCTTTAAGACTATCCGGCAATAGGATACGATGATCCGTCTGGTATTGGAATCGGTTCGGGATAGATTTTTTTCAAGGTGTGCGACAAATATCATGCGTTTATATTACGTCACACCAGTAAACATCGTGCTTTTTGATGACTTGTGGAGTTCAGTGTATTGCTGTTTTGCAAACAAAATGCCTTGCAAGTCCGAACTTACGCCAGAAGACGCTTTTCTTTCAGTTCGATACCCCCAGGCAAGTGCAAGTACAGATATGGTTAAGTCCACGTCACCCATTGTGAAAATAAATATTCTCATGATGCATCAGCTTTTATACTTATAGCCGTAGTCACGTGTACACCAAAAACGCATTACCGTTGTGGTTGCCCTTGTAGAATTGTCGTTGCCGCATTGTCGTTATCGGATAATCGTACACATTTGCACGAAGCTTAAGGCGACAGAACCGCGATAACACGACAACGCGACAAAGCTGTATTACGACAGAACCGCGACAACGCGACAAAGCTACATTGCGACAGAACCGCGACAACGCGACAAAGCTATATTACGACAGAACCGCGACAACGCGACAAAGCTATATTACGACAGAACCGCGACAAAGTTATATTACGACAGAACTGCGACAACGCGACAAAGCTATATTACGACAGAACCGCGACAAAGTTATATTACGACAGAACTGCGACAACGCGACAAAGCTATATTACGAAAGAACTGCGAGAACGCGACAAAGCAAAATTACGAAAGAACTGCGACAACGCGACTAAGCTATATTACGACAGAACTGCGACAACGCGACAGCGCTATATTGCGACAGAACCGCGACGGTACTGTCGTAATGTAGCTTCGTCGCGTTTTTGGAAGCATGCTATAAAAACGCATGCACAAGGCATGTGCATGTATACCATAAGTGTACCTATTTCAGCCCCCACCCCCACCATGTAGAAGCTTGAGAGCAGTAATAGTTGTAACATTTAATTCTTTGTGATATGAACATTGCATCCCTTGAGTGCAACAAGATACCATCTGCAATGTTTTAGCGCATTGTTACAATCAAGTGATGATTTATGGTCACTAATTAAATTTATATCATGTCGTAAACAATCAAGACAATATGGCGTTTTGTTCCACTTGTGATTTATGGTCACCGATTATTTTATATCATGTTGTAAGCAGTAAAACACAAGATGGCGCCTGGTTCACTTGTGATTTATGGTCACTAATTAATTTATATCAATATGTAAACAGTGAAAACAAGATGAGCCTTGATCCACTTGTGATTTATGGTCACCAGTTAATTTGTATCATGATGTAAACAGTAGACACAAGATGGCTCCTTGTTCCATTTGAGATTTATGGTCACTAGTTAAGCTATGTGAATTTGTAAACACTGAAAACAAGATGTGGTTTAGTTCCACTTGTGATTTATGGTCAACAATTAATTTATATCGTTGTGAACAGTGAACACAAGATGGCGCCTTGTTACACGTGTGATTTAGGGTCAGTAATTAATTTATATCAATTTGTAAACAGTGAAAACAAGATGGGGTCTAGTTCCACTTGTGATTTATGGTCACTCATCATTTTTTATCATGTAAGCAATGAACACAAGATGGCGTCTAGCTCCACATGTGATTTATGGTCACTAATTAATTTATATTATGTCGTAAACACTGAAGACAAGATGGTGTCTAGTTCCACTTGTGATTGATGGTCAAGAATGAATATTTATCATGTAATAATTACATTGTTAATGTAATTATACGTTTTTGGGTCCAAATACTCAATTCCTATTGGTTAGCTGGATGAAAACGTCATGACCAAATGTAATTCATTTTTCAATGAATACATTTGGTCGAACTTTGACCCGTATTTACGGTAGAGCGCAGTTAGCACAATGTAATTCGGGCGGTGTTTGGGCGGGTTTTTAACTCTTAGCGCCTCTCGCAGTGATCAACTCCGCTGCTGTTTCTTTGGTGACTCAGAGTTGTGCGCTTTGTCTTTTGTGTGAGGGTGGTTTTCCGCCTCGTTCATTCGTACATGTTTTATTTCGTCTTTCTGCTTTGTTGTTTGGTAAAAAGTAGTTTAAACAGTTACGGAATGTAATTATAAGAATTGAATGCATTTTTTATAATCTTTATTGGAGTATGAACGTGTGGGAATGGGTACAAATTGTATGAATCCCTTCGGGATTCATACAAATTGTACCCATTCCCACACGTTCATACTCCAACAAAGATTATAAAAATTGTATTCAATTCTTAAAACAGTAAACACAATGTGGCGTCTAGTGATATATGGTCACCAATTAATTAATGTCATGTCGTAAACAGTGAAGACAAGATCGTGTCTTTTCCCATTTGGGATTGATTGTCCCTACTTAATTTTTATCATGTAAACAGTGAACACAAGATGACGTATTTTTCTGCTTGTAGTTTATGGTCATTAATTAATTGGCTCATGCTGTAAAAAGTGAACTCAAGAACGCGTCTTGTTCCACTCATGATTCTTGGTCACCAATTAATTAATACCATGTCGTAAACAGTGAACACAAGGTGGCGTCTTGTTCCATTCAGGATTTATGGTTACTACTTGATTTGTGTCATGTCGTAAACATACAAGACAAGATGGCACCCTGTTCCACTTGTGATTCATGGTCACTATATAATTGATAACGTGTTGTAAACAGTGAACATAAGATGGCGTCTTGTTCCACTTGCGATTTGAGGTCACCAATTAATTTTTATCATGTCCCAGATAGTAAACAGAAGATGGCGTCATGTTTTACTTGTGATTTATGGTCCGTAATTACTTTATATTATGTTGTAAACTATAAACGCAACATGGAGTCGTTCTTCACTTGTGATTTGTGGTCATCAATTAATTTATATCATGTAAACAGTAAACACAAGGTGGCGTCTTGTTCAACATGTGATTTATGGTCCCCAGTTAATTTATACCATGTGAATAATGAACACAAGGTGGCGCATTGTTCAACTTAGTACATTAGTATACCGTACATGTACTAGTCACATTGCTCATCCGACCCTTTTCAGATTTCATGTGTAGCTTTGGTGTGATATCTTTTCTTTTGAAACCTGAGTGAATGCCTTTGCATTTCTGGAGGTTTCTATTTAGTTTAAACAATATTTATTTCCAAATATCAGAGAAAAGACATACAACAATGAAGCGTGTGTGGAAACTGGAAGCTTATAAAGGTCGTTTCCACTAAAGGTACACCTACAACGGTGATGGCACGAGATGTTAATTAAATGACTTCTATTACCCAAACATTTACCATACCGTCGCCTGAGTGCTAGAATGTTCTATGTCCCATAGGGGACATAGAACATTCCAGCACTCAGGCGACGATACATAGCTTCCTCTATGTCAAGTGCGTTCTATTCAATATCACATCAGAATGCAAACATTTTGGAAACAAATATTACTACATTGGTTTTCAAGTTGAACAGAGTGAAGAAGATAGAACAAGTGAAAGAGATAGTACTGATGGGCTACAATTTTAAGAGGCCTCAACAATTCACCGAGTCGATTTCTATTTAGTTCAGTCCCCTCTTGGGCAGGTTGGGCTTCTGTGTCCCTGACACTTGCATTCTTTAAACGCCGTAAAAAAACGAAAGTACAATATAATACCGATTTTAGATTCTCAAGACTCCGTGCTGATCCTCAACGACCTCCTGCGACTAGAATCAACTTTGTTTTTAGCTCATCTTTTTGTTCAAATCAACTTACCGAGCCCCATAAAGGTTTGGGTGTCTGGAAATACTGAAATATTTTTTAATTTTTTCTTTTCGTAAACCAGAGGGTACTATGATTTGATATTTGGTATGGGGTTTTCCTTCGAGGTGTAGAATTAAGTTTGTTTAACCCTTTAACCAACAAATCGCCCACATCCGGCCGCGTAATATGCAAATTCAGCAGCTGAAAAAATATTATTTTTCGAAAAATTTCAACAAAACCATATCATGTGACCCCTCTTTGGAACGAGCTCGACGAGCTCGTTCCAAAGAGGGGTCACATGATATGGTTTTGCTGAAACGTTTTGAAAAAAATATAAAAAAATGTATATAAAATAATACATTTTGAAATCGTCTGCGTTGGGTAAAGGGTTAAACATTTTTTTTTTGTTTTTTTTTGTTTTTTATTATTTTTTATTGGCATAACTAGAAAAATAGTACATTATATAAGATAACAACAAAATGAGATTTTTACAGTATAATGTATATACAGAGCAGTTCATCAGTTATTCAAAGAATGCGTCAGTTAGGTAACTCCATTTTTTCATAATACACTCAGCCTTGCTGAATGTGTACATGTATAGAGAATAAATTTCAATATTTTTGTAGGATTTTATAGCTCTTGCTAGATCCGGTGTATTACTTCGGCTGCAGGTGTAAATATACTTTTTGTAGATGAGGAGACAGGTATTCCAGACATTTGGATAGGCATGCTCGGAAGTAGAGCCTAAAATTATTTCTCTTTTATTAATGTTTAATTGAATTTGCGGATCCGGATTAAAGTTAACCTTTTCCACTAGTGAAAGTAAAACTGTTTTTGAGAAAGAACAATCGTAAAATAGATGTGCGATCGTTTCTTTCGTGTTTCCACAGAATGAGCACAGCTCTGTTTCCGAAAGCCCACATTTTAAGAGTCTAGATTTTGTGAATAGGATTTTGTCGTTAATCTTATATTGTAAACTTTGTAGATATGTATCATCTGTTTTCCTAAAAGTTTGTTTGTAAATGTATTGCCAATCATTATGGTAAAGATTTTCGTCCAATGTGGTGTTCCATTTCTATGGGTATATGTAGGTTTTTGTGCTACTTTATAAAGATATATGTGATAGAAATGGCGGTTTGCTTTAGTGCAAGACATGATGTCATTCACCAAGGGATCTGAAACAAATTCAAGTTTTGTATTATTTGATATTATATTTTCCCATGACCTTGGTATTGCATTGTTGACCACACCGAGGTAGTTGGTGAATGATATATCAAGGTCATATTTCAGCTTAGATTCTTGAAAGTCAATATTGGATCCTGAAGCGCTATGTATATCGTTTATACAGAAAACACCATTTGTACACCAACGTCTGTTAAGAAACGGTTCATTATTAATTGTTATATAATTATCATAAAATAGCGGTTGTGAGAGGATTTCTGTTGGGGTTGTGGGATTGCTATTTTTAAGAGAGCCCATACATTAAGCACGTTTTTCCAGAAAGTGTCCATATAATTTGAAACACTGAGTATACCATGTTTATTCAAAGACCACATTTTGATCCCCCCAAATTTTTAAAATTATCGACTACGAGCGATTTCCATTGGGCCATTGTTTCTGAATCTAGTAACTTTTTTATCCATATCATTTTTAAAGAGCAACACAGTGTTTTACGTGGGATAGTTTGAGCCCGCCATTTTCGATTAAATTAATTATAACGTCACGTTTAATTTTGTCCATTTTATCCGACCATAGAAATTTAAAAATTATACTTTGTATTTCATCTAGTATTTTATCATCCGGATCAGGGAGAATAGTAAGAGAGTGTATTAGGATGGGGATTGCTAACGTTTTAATAACTGTAACTTTGCCGACTAGTGTAAGATTTCTGAGGGACCAATCTGATAAAAGTTTTCGCATTTTGTTTATTTTTTCTGCAAAATGTTTATAGAAGTAATTGGACGAATTTAGTTCAAATTTTATGCCAAGGATGCTAAACGTTCCGTTATGATTCCACTGTATACGTTTTTTCTGTTTCCAGTTCAATCCCACAGCCACGCCGAGATCCTATCCAAACGATATGAGTTTTATCAAAGTTAACGCTTAATCCGGATATCGCAGCGAACTTGTCGAGAGAATTTGAGGTCTCGTTTAGGGAATCTTGGTCGTCATCTAAGAATAGAGTACAGTCGTCAGCGTATTGGTTGATTACATACTCTGAGTCATTTATTTTGATTCCGTTTATTTTGGGGTTGAATTTAAGGAATGCGCTAAGTATTTTGACACACAAAATAAACAGACAATGGGTCCCCTTGACGTACTCCCCTCTGAATATTAAATAATCTGAACAATGCCCATTGTTTATGATGCAGATAGAAACCTCGCCGTAGAACGTGTTGAACCACTGAATTAAGGATTCGCCCAAATTTAAAAATATAAGAGTTTTTCTGATAAAAGACCGTTCAAGTGAGTCAAATGTTTTTTCGAAGTCAACTAGAACTAACATTCCTGGAATATTCATAGATTCACATTTTTCAATTAAGTCAGAGGCCAATCGCGTGGATTCACCTAAGAATTTTCCTTTCATGAATCCCAGCTGACTTTCGGAAATTACTTTAGGAAGAACTTTTTCAAGTCTGTTGGCAATTGCTGATGAGCCTATTTTTTGATCAACATTAAGGAGGGAGATCGGTCGCCAATTTTTTATATATTCTTTCGATTTCCCTTCTTTTGGTATACATGTAATAAGCCACCGCCTCTGAGTGATAGATAATTTTCCTACGTCATAGCCAAGATTTGGGGAATTTACTACGTATTTGCCCAAATCGCCCCAGAAATATTTATAAAATTCAATTGTAAATCCATCGGAATCCGGTGATTTGTTGTTACCCATGTATTTTAGAGCCATAGCACACTCATATAAAGTTAGTTTTCCATCTTTCTTCTGTATTCAGTTTGCAAATGTATGGATTCTCAGAGTCAAAAAACAAGCTTTCTAAAAGGTTCGTTTTGTGATTACTATTAATTTTTGACTTGTACAGTAATTCGTAAAAGTTACGTTGCTCGGTGAGTATATCGTTAATTTCTGTACACTCTGGACCGTCATCTCCTAATAATTTGGGTATTATTTTTTCTGTGTACTGCCTCTTTTCTAAGTTGCAGAAGTATTTTGAGGGCCTCTCGCCTTCAACTTTCCATCTGGCCTTTGATCTGATAATCATGTCTTGCACTGTTTTATTTCTTAGATTTTGCAGTTCATTAGTTAGGCAGCTGTTTTTGGATGGTGGAATATGAAATTGTTTTACCTCTGATCATTAGCTTTCGTGTTTTCCAAAATAACTGGTTGTTTATTGTGAATCTAGAATTATTTTCATTATTATTATTATTATTATTATTATAATTATTATTATTAATTTTATTATCACTACTACTACTGCTTCTACTACTGTTATTGTTATACGATTACTGAAGGACAGTATCTGCAATATTATCCTTAACTATTTGTACGTATGTGGGGTCGCTCCGCAAACTGTTATTAAATTCCAAATACCGCGTCCTCTAGTTTCATTTATAAATTTCAGGGAAATTACAACGGGTGCGTGGTCCGATCTGTACATGATACCAATATCTACTTTTTGAACAGTTGTTTGTAAGTCAGATGTGATTAAAAGGTAATCTAATCGTGACAGTTTTTTTATGTGGGCCTCTCCACTTACAGGATTTTATAAACACCACGCATTGTGTAAATCGAGTTTTTCCATGTGTTTGTGGATGCATTCATTACATTTAACATTATTTTGCTTTTTTATAATTTGGTATGTCTAAACTTTGGTCCAATGCCACATTTCAATCCCCACCAATCAATACTGAGGTGCTACCGATATTTTCAATAGTATTAAACAGGTTTCATTAAAAACTAGGTTCATCATTATTAGGGCCGTATACAGCAGCGATGGTTAATCGTTGCGATTGGATCAAAATATCTAACACGACGAAGTTTCCAGCTGTATCAATTACTTTATTTTTGATTTCGTAGCCAAAACTGTTCTTGAACAGAATGACTGTACCCCTTTTGTTACTTTGGTACGATGAAAAGACTATTTCAAACCCCCACTCATGTTTCCAAATATTTTCAACTTCATTTGAGGAGTGTGTGTCTATCAGGAATGTAATATCGTATGCATCTCTACATTTTGAGAAGATGTCGTTCCGCTTAATGGGGTCTGAGGGTAGACCTCGACAGTTCAAACTTCCGAAAATTATACTATCCATGAGGCTTCATTTGGTTTAGCCTGTCATAAACAATCAGCAAGGTCAATCGTATTACAGTATATTCATAATTGGAGTTAATATTTTGATTAAATATATATGCCAATTTCAAAATATTTTTTTGTAAAACAAAACAATAACAAGGGGGATCTGGCCGACATAGGTCCCCCATAAACTTCTGTCTTGGTGACATGATTTAACACCGAGGGGTACCAGAACAAACTGTGATTATAGAATCCTATATCACATGTATATGTTTTGAGCTTGAATTTATCAAAACCTGTTAATTTTGAGATGTAAGGCATCATTGGTTTTGTTAAGAGAAATAGAGAGTGAGTGTGTGTGTGTTTGAGGTTAAAAAATCGCACTGGTACAGACATTTCCTACTGAAACGTTTTTTTCTTTTAATATGCCGCCGAAAAAATGTTTTCATTTACTGAACCCTGATGGGTTTCAAACATGACAAAAAAGTACATAAAATTGATTTAAACTAAGTGATGAGCTTAGGAACTGGTTAAACCGACTGGCAAAAATTGATGTTATTCATTGATGGGCTCTAATTTAGTCCTTACAAGGATGTTACGCAAGCTTTTGTTTTTCTTGTAGGCGACGACAGGTCGAAGATTCAATGGTTCATTTGTGTGCGTGCGTGCGTGCGTGCGCGCGTGCGTGCGTGCGTGCGTGCGTGCGTTTTTTTCAAATGACACAATCATGTTTTAGAGGAATTTTGAATGTTGGTTTCTCATCCCCCGCCGGGATTCGAACCCTCAGCAACACCGCCTGGCAATCAGGAGTCCAGCGTCTAAACCACTAGACCATTGCACACCGTCAAAAAACGATGGCTGGAATCTAGCTTTTTAGAGGAAGTCCTCATGATTACTTGGTTCATCTTCCTTTCGGCAGCAGCATGAAAGTGTGGAACGCGCTGGCTACAGTACGACGAAAGTGCTGTGGATGGCCTCAGACGAAGACTGGCACGGGCTTGTGTGTGTTTTTTCAAATGACACAATCATGTTTTAGAGGAATTTTGAATGTTGGTTTCTGATCCCCCGCCGGGATTCGAACCCTCGGCAACACCGCCTGGCAATCAGGAGTCCAGCGTCTAAACCACTAGATCATTGCACACCGTCAAAAAACGATGGCTGGAATCTAGCTTTCTAGATGAAGTCCTCATGATTACTTGGTTCATCTTCCTTTCGGCAGCAGCATGAAAGTGTGGAACGTGCTGGCTACAGTACGACGAAAGTGCTGTGGACGGCCTCAGACGAAGACTGGCACGGGCTTGTGTGTGTTTTTTCAAATGACACAATCATGTTTTAGAGGAAGTTTGAATGTTGGTTTCTGATCCCCCGCCGGGATTCGAACCCTCGACAACACCGCCTGGCAATCAGGAGTCCAGCGTCTAAACCACTAGACCATTGCACACCGTCAAAAAACGATGGCTGGAATCTAGCTTTTTAGATGAAGTCCTCATGATTACTTGGTTCAGCATGAAAGTGTGGAACGCGCTGGCTACAGTACGACGAAAGTTCTGTGGATGACCTCACATGGCGTGCGTGCGTGCGTGCGTGCGTGCGTGCGTGCGTGCGTGCGTGCGTGCGTGCGTGCGTATGAAACAAAGTTCCTGAAGCAATATTTGCCTTTGTAATGAGAGGGCAAGTTTTTTTGGACGCGCTCCAAATAGAGTTGCTGGAGTCGATTGGAACATGGGAGCCCGAATTTTAACTTCATGTAATATGGGAAATAATCTTTAAAAATCTTCTTCTTTAGACCCAACCCGCAAAATCTATTGAAATTGGATATACTGCATCCTTACGGGGACAGATTCGAGTTTGTTCAAAATAAGTCCCTTGATTAATATTTTGGCTCCCTTTTGGGACTCAAATTTTAATTTATGGCAATATAAGGAATAATTTATAAAAATCGTTTTCTTCAGGTCCACCAGTTAGAGTCTTTGTATATTTGATACACGGCTTCCTTATGAAGATCAGATCCACGTTCGATCAAATCAAGTCGCTGGGTTAATATTTGGGCTCCCTACTGGAACCCGAATTTTAACTCAGTCCAATATGAGGAATAATCTTTAAAATTCTTCTCCAGAACCACCAGTCAGAATCTTTTGATATAGGCGTATGATATACAAATTTCCTCAAATCATGTCTATTCCTTAATATTTGGGCTATCTACGCGAATTCCAACACAGTAGTATATAATGTGGTATTCATCCCAGGTTGGGCGAGGGAATGGTTGAGGTGAAAGTGGCACCATAGTCAGGTGACCCAGTGGCACCATCTTTGGTTGCCATGATAGCCCGCGTGATCGGCAATGTTGTGAAGACATTACCATAGTGACAAATATGAACCGAGAGCTTAATTTTAACATACTTTTATCTATATATATGCTGTTGTATACTATTCAAAAAAGTTGGTGATATTTGATAAAAGTGAGATATATGAAGAAATATATTCTTATTTTCATCAAAAAGACAGTTGAGGCATTGCACTGTGGCATCTGGTGAATGGTTTCAGCGATAGTGGGGTGTCTGACAGATATTCCACGCAGTGATCTGTAGAAGACATGGACGGTCAGTCAGTGAATTTACCACAATCAGTTCAAGACCCCAATTCCTTGTAAATCCTCCTCGGTTCGCGAGACAAGCGCGGTCCGACGTGGCATACTCCTAACCAAACGTCCAATATCAGCTTGACTGATGTTATTTTATTCTTCCTGCAGTGCAGCGGCGAGATCCTGGACATTGATAGGGGGCTGTATATTTGAGACGTGCTCGATTGGTGAAAGTTCTGGACTTAGTGCTGGCCAAGGCATTGTAGTGATGTTTTGCTCCTTGAGGAACGTTGTAGCGACACGGGTCCCGTGTGCTTCTGCATTGGCATCTTGGAGAATGAATCGACGGCCTTGACGTCCCGCAAATGGAACAACGTCAACTGCTAACATGTCACGGTAGTACTGCCCTGTGACACGCCCTTGGATGACTCGTAATGCTTTTCTGTTTGTCATGGCTATGCCTCCCCACACCATAACCGACCCACCACCAAAGTGATCGTGGTGCCTAACGGTTACGTCATGGTATCGTTCGTTCGTTCCGCTGCCGCCACACTCTGTTTCGCCTGTCGTGGAAGTCGAGAGTGAACCTCGATTCATCGGAAAACATGATGTTGATCCACCGACGATTGTCCAAGCGCTGTCGTGCTCCACACCAATTACACCTTGCTGCGATGTGACGTTCAGTCAAACGTGGAATTATTCGAGCTCGTCGAGCGTACAAATTCCAGCTGTGTAGGCGATTTCGGATAGTCCAACCACTGACTTCCACATCTGTCGCTCGGTGCAGCAGCTGTCCAATTTCTGAGGCATTTTGATTGCTGTTACGTAATGCTGTGGATCGGATGGATGAAACGATCCTGGTTAGCAATTGTCGCCCTTGGACGACCTGACCGGCGTCTGTCATCAACATTGCTTGTCTGGTGGTAGCGTGACCGCAACCTGCTAGTCACCGATTAAGGAACGTTAAGAATTTGAGCCACTGCAGTCTGTCTGTTGCCAGCTTCCAACATGCCAACGGCACGTAAACGTTCGTCACGTGTCAGTCTTCGCATACCTCAAAAGTTACGTTTCGATCAGAAACTATTGATGAACGAGGTTATACCAAGAAAAGAACGATAAGACCTCCGAAAACGCCCGTCCAGTACAAATGAAAATTTCAAAACGTACCCCACAGACATTAACGTGGCGTTCGTGCGAAAACCTTGGACGAAGGTTTCGTGGGCAGGTGACATCCATGATCCACACTAAACTTGGTAACATATTGATGTGTCCAATCACGCGTATCCAATACCATTTTCCGAAAATAGTAACATCAGTTTGGATATCCCTACTTTTTTGAATAATATATATCAAATACAAAAAGATTTTGACAGATCGTTCTGGGGAGAATATATTTGGAAATATGCTGACTCGGAATTTTTTCGATACCCCTTGCAGAGCACCCTCACACAACCGATAGCATGTTTTACCTTTCCATTCTACTGGTCCGAAAGATGTTTCACACCAAATAACTGTTATCCATTCCGTGCTGTTTGGAAAATATGGGCATTTGAAAATATTTCAATTTCATATCCTGGGGTTCCCACGAGGAACCCGATTTTTTGGACATAAATCAAGTACTTAGTAATCTATAATATCATATACCAGATTTGGTTCAAATCTACCCAGCAGCTCTGAAAATATATATTTGAGGCGCGTCCAAAACACTTGCCCTCCCATTACAAAGGCAAATATTGCTTCAGGAACTTTGTTTAAACAAACTTGATTCTACACCTCGAAGGAAAGCCCCATACCAAAACTCAAATAGTAGTACCCTCTGGTTTGTGAAAATAAAACAATATTTCAGCATTTCCCGACACCCAAACCTCTATGTGGCTGGGTAAGTAGATTTGAACAAAAAGATGAGCTAAAAGCAAAGTTGATTTTCGTCGCAGAAGGTCGTTGAGGATCAACACGGAGTCTTGAGAATCTAAAATCGGCATTATACTGTACTTTCGTTTTATACGGTGTTTCCAGAATGCAAGTGTCAGGGACACAGAAGCCCAACCTGCCCAAGAGGGCACTGAACTAAATAGAAACCTCCAAAAATACATTCACTCAAGTTTCAAAAGAAACACCAAATCACACCAAAGCTACATCTGAAATCTGAAAAGCGTCGGGTGAGCGATGCGACCTGCACATGTAGAGTGTACTAATGTACAAAGCTGAACAAGACGCCAACTTGAGTTCAGTATTTACGACATGATATAAATTAATTATTGACCATAAATTACAAGTGGAACAAGGTGCCACCTTATGTTCATTATTTACGACTAGATATAAATTAACTGGGGACCATAAATCACAAGTTGAACAAGACGCCACCTTGTGTTCACTGTTTACATGATATAAATCAATTGGTGACTATAAATCACAAGTGGAAGAAGACACCATCTTACGTTTACAGTTTACTACATGATATAAAGTAATTACTGACCGTAAATCACAAGTGGAACAAGATGCCATCTCCTGTTTACTGTTTGGGGCATGATAAATATTAATTGATGACCATGAATTGCAAGTGGAACAAGACGCCATCTTATGTTCATTGTTTACAACACGTTATCAATTATATAGTGACCATGAATCACAAGTGGAACAAGGCGCCATCTTGTCTTCTATGTTTACGACATGACAAAAATCAAGTAGTAACCATAAATCCTGAATGGAACAAGACGCCACCTTGTGTTCACTGTTTACGACATGCTATTAATTAATTGGTGACCAAGAATCATAAGTGGAACAAGACGCCATCTTGAGTTCACTTTTTACAGCATGAGTCAATTAATTAGTGACCATAAACTACAAGCAGAAAAATACGTCATCTTGTGTTCACTGTTTACATGATAAAAATTAAGTAGGGACAATCAATCCCAAATGGGACAAGACACGAGCTTGTCTTCACTGTTTACGACATGACATTAATTAATTGGTGACCATATATCACTAGACGCCACATTGTGTTTGCTGTTTTAAGAATTGAATGCAATTTTTATAATCTTTGTTGGAGTATGAACGTGTGGGAATGGGTACATTAAGGGATTCATACAATTTGTACCCATTCCCGCACGTTCATACTCCAATAAAGATTATAAAAAATGCATTTAATTCTTATAATTACTTTCCGTAACTGTTTAAACTACTTTTTACCAAACAACAAAGCAGAAAGACGAAATAAAACATGTACGAATGAACGAGACGGAAAACCACCCTCACTCAAAAGACAAAGCGCACAACTCTGAGTCACCAAGAAACAGCAACGGAGTTCACTTTTTGCAACATAAATAAATTAATTGGTGACCATAAACTACAAGCAGAAAAATACGTCATGTTGTGTTCACTGTTTACATGATAAAAATTAAGTAGGGACCATCAATCCCAAATGGGACAAGACACGACCTTGTCTTCACTGTTCACGACATGACATTAATTAATTTGTGACCATATATCAAAAGTGGAACAAGACGCCAACTTGTGTTTACTGTTTACATGACAAACATTAATTAGTGACCACAAATCACAAGTGGAACTGGACCCCATCTTGTCTTCACTGTTTACGACATAATATAAATTAATTAGTGACCTTAAATCACAAGTGGCACTAGACACATCTTGTGTTCACTGCTTACATGATAAAAAATAATTAGTGACCATAAATCTCAAGTGGAACTAGACCCCATCTTGTTTTCACTGTTTACAAATTGATATAAATTAATTACTGATCCCAAAATCACACGTGGAACAAGGCGCCATCTTGTGTTCACTGTTTACAACAAGATTTAAATTAATTGGTGTCCATAAGTCACAAGTGGAACTAAACCACATCTTGTTTTCTCTGTTTACAAATTCACATAGTTTAATTATTGACCATAAATCTCAAATGGAACAAGGCGCCATCTTGTGTTTACTGTTTACATCATGAGACAAATTAATTGGTGACCATCGATCACAAGTGGATCAAGGCCCCATCTTGTTTTCACTGTTTACAATTTGACATAAATTAATTAGTGACCATAAATCACAAGTGGATCAAGGCCCCATCTTGTGTTCACTGTTTACAACATATAAATTATTTAGTGAACATAAATATCAAGTGAAACAAGACGCCATATTGTATTCACTGTTTACGACATGATATAAGGTAATTAGTGACCATAAATCATCACATGAGTGTAACAATGCAAACGCGTTACAGATAATATCTTGTGGTACTGAATGGATGCAATATTCATATCACAATCAACTAAGTGTTTCAACTATTACTGCTATCAAGCTTCTACATGCGGGAGGTGGTGGGGTTGAGCAGGTACACTGATGGTGCACATTCACATGCCTTGTGCATGCGTTTTTATAACCTGCTTCCAAATTCGCGACAAAGCTATATTACAAGACACCATCTTGAGTTCACTGTTTGCAACACGAATACATTAATTAGTGACCCTAAACTACAAGTGGAACAAGACGCCATCGTGTGCTCACTGTTTACGACATGATAAAATTAAGTAGTCACCAAAAATCCCGAACGGATCAAGACTCCGTTTTGTGTTCACTGTTTACAGGAGATTAATTAATTGGTGACCATAAATCACAAGTATAACAAGACGCCTTCCTTAGTTCACTGGTTACGACATTATATAAATTAATTAGTGTACATAAATCGTAAGTGGAACAAGTCGCCATCTTGTGTTCACTGTTTACATGATAAAAATTAAGTAGGGACCATCAATCCCAAATGGGACAAGACACGACCTTGTCTTCACTGTTCACGACATGACATTAATTAATTTGTGACCATATATCAAAAGTGGAACAAGACGCCAACTTGTGTTTACTGTTTACATGACAAACATTAATTAGTGACCACAAATCACAAGTGGAACTGGACCCCATCTTGTCTTCACTGTTTACGACATAATATAAATTAATTAGTGACCTTAAATCATCACTTGATTGTAACAATGCGCTGAAACATCGCAGATGGTATCTTGTTCAACTCAAGAGATGCAAGATGCAATGCTCATATCAAAAATAATTAAATGTTACAACTGTTACTTCTATGAAGCTTCTACATGGGGAGGAGGGGGGGGGGGGGCTGAAGTAGGTACACTTATGGTGTACCTGCACATGCCTTGTGCATGCATTTTTATGACATGCATCCAAAAATGCGACGAAGCTATATTACGACAGTACCGCCGCGGTTCTGTCGCAATATAGCTCTGTCGCGTTGTCGCAGTTCTGTCGTAAGGCCGTTTCACAAGGCGGCGACACGATTTGTAGATGCGACATGACAAAAAACGCGCTCAGTAGAAACTATAGTAATTTCATGATTCTGTTCAGACAGCGCGCGATGCAATAGAGCGATAAAGCGACAGAGCGACGATTCGCGAAGCGACTGGCGCAGCGATTTTTGTAAACGTTTTTTGGGTCATCGCCTGGCGACAAACCCTCAATTGACCAATCAGAGAACTGATAAATGTGGAGTCCCCTATTCGTGACATTCTACCTGAATGAAAGTGTTCTTACCTCAAGCAATTGGCTAACCGTTGCTGAGTAGAAATTGGCTTCCTCATGTTAGTGACCTGCTTTGTTATGGAGGGACCGATCACGTCCACCAGATAGTCGGATTGGGTAGTGGTCAGTCGAAAGTATTGCTTGAATCGACCCGAATCAAGCCTCAGCTCAGCCACCAGACGATGGAATTCTCCAAAAGACCTCCTGTTTTGGTTAACTGGGTGTGTCCAATGCTTTCCGGTTTTTTTTTTTGTTTTTTTTTGTTTTTTTTTTTTTTGCTTTTGCAGTAAAAGCAACAAAAGAAGTTCTTTTTCATCAAAATCCATCGTCAAAATGGAGATTAAAAATGTGTATTCGCGTCCGTGTGTATTGTACACCCCGTGCCATTTGAACGGCCCATCTGTGCGTAGAATCGCTGCGTTTTTACGCCGCGATAGATCGACCTGTCCGTGTGAAACGGCCTGCACTATAGTTTTGTCGTGTTGTCGCGGGTCTGTCGTAATATAGCTTTGTCGCGTTGTCGCGGTTCTGTCATAATATAGCTTTGTCGCGTTGCCGCGTTTTCGCGGTTCTGTCGTAAAATAGCTTTGTCGCGTTGTCGCGGGTCTGTCGTAATACAGCTTTGTCGCGTTGTCGCGGTTCTGTCGTAATGTAGCTTTGTCGCGTTGTCGCGGTTCTGTCATAATATAGCTTTGTCGCGTTTTCGCGGTTCTGTCGTAATACAGCTTTGTCGCGTTGTCGCGGTTCTGTCGTAATACAGCTTTGTCGCGTTGTCGCGGTTCTGTCGTAATATAGCTTTGTCGCGTTGTCGCAGTTCTGTCGTAATATAGCTTTGTCGCGTTGTCGCGGTTCTGTCGTAATACAGCTTTGTCACGTTGTCGCGGTTATGTCGTAAACTAGCTTTGTCGCGTTGTCGCAGTTCTGTCGTAATATAGCTTTGTCGCGTTGTCTCAATTCTGTCGTAATGTCGCGTTGTCGTGTTGTCGCGGTCCTGTCGTAATGTAGCTTTGTCGCGTTGTTGCCTCATATTGATTCAAAAACGCGACAAAGCTATAATACGACAGAACCACGACGGTACTGTCGTAATATAGCTCTGTTGCGTTTTGCTGTAAAATTACTTCTAAAAAGACAAGTCGGCAAAGCTATATAACGATATTTCTCACAATTCACTCGACGGAAGCGTCGTGTTGTCGTGCACTTTGTCGCATTTTTGTTTTTGTCTTGAAAATAACTTTAGGCGAAACGCGACAAAGCTACAATACGACAGTACTGTCGCGGTTCTGTCATAATGCAGCTGTGTCGCGTTTTTGTCAGTGCATTTTCATTTAAAATATCTCCTGAAAACGCGAAAACACGACACGCGACAGTACTGTCGCAGTTTTGAAGAAACAGAAAAGAGAAACGCGACACTCGATACTTTGCCCTAACAGATCAAAGTATCATACGAACATTGTGCTCAGAACAACACAATTTTAGTGACCGACTCTACCTACCTGAAGAATCTACAAAGCTACATCTACCACAGAATGCCCGGCGTGGCGGTGGATCTGGTCCCGGTGGCTTCCCTGCTTCCTTACTTCTGTTACTTCGCGGTTGCTGAACGTGGGGGATTAACATTGTACGGTTAAAGAGGTCGTAAGGGGTTAATCTATTCACACTGTCCCTTTAGTTTATTATATTTGCTATTTGTAAAGGTAACAGTTTGACAAGGAGCGGTGTCTAGTGAAATCTTGGGTACCTGTATAGAAAGTAGAAACTAATACCACATCACTGTAACGTCCGTCAACAAGTCCCAAGTGTTGGAACAGGTGTTCTACATATACATACAACCTATTCATAAATCATCAAAATGTGGACGAGTTAACCAGTGGGTGAGGATAATCTGCGTATTGTTGGTGTTTATTGTTTCCCTTAGAGCGAACAAATCTAATTCAACGCATAACACTTTAGTGTTAACTCTAGATCTTATCTGTAAAAGGTAGTCTCTTACACCATTTCTGTGAATATGATCTCACAATATAATCTTTACGTTCACTATGATGTCAGGATATCTAGAGCCAGCGGCTTGCAGTAACACCGTTCTCAAACTGTAGAGCGCTCCTTTTATTTGACAAACGAGAGACTTCTCGTACGACTCCAGTCCATTCGACTGTTGCCGTGGTCTAGCTCAGACCATCACTGAAGAACACGTCGGCTACCTACGAGTCAAAACACTAAAGGCATAATGAAGCTTTTACTGTACAAAAGACATAAAAACGATGGCTGCCGACGCAAAAAAGATACTTATTTGAAGTGTCCACACTCTCAGGTGCCAACGGTACCAATTACACTAAATAAATTCGTTTGGAATCAACAATCCATTTTACACCAAGAATCGGCAACCCAAAATATTCTTTTCGCAGGATTCAAGGTTTGGTGGTTTATTATTTCGGTTCATCGTTTTCGATAAAATCGCTCCCTGACGACACTGTCGAAACACACTTCACGCCTAACAAGTAGTTATATAGAATATACCCATAGTAGCTTTGTGTACTAAATGTTCACCCCGAGTGGTAAAGTGGTGTTAACCGCGGGCCTTCGGCGAGCGGTTAACATCACTTAACCACGAGTGGTGAACATTTGGTACACCAAGCTACTGTGGGTATATTTTATTCATACCATGATCGTCAGATTATTAATATTCGTTATTATTTTTCCCAATTTTACTGAGCAGCAGTCGTACATGCATGCGAATCTGTTTTTATTTACATGAGCATCGGTGGGCGGTACTTCCGTTGTCAAATTTATCATCGAAACGATATAGAAAAAGAAACGGGACCTTTTTCATTTTAATAACATAATAACACACACTATTCCGAAATATGAGTGCTTTATTAACATCCGACAATGCATGTTTGTTAATTTTTGGTGTCTTATGGAGTAAACGCATTTATAAACGTAATACATGATTGCCACTTTCATTTTACTCATCGCGAGGTGACGTGCGATAAATTTAGAGAAGTTCTCATTCAGGTCGACGTTTCCAAAGGTCAACTTGGATGTAGGGGTAAATTTTAACTATTGAAATCCCACTGCTGGCGTGTTCAACACAGCTGGTGTGTAAAGCTAAAATTTATGTCATAGGTTTTTCATATATAGTAGAATAGGTAACCATGGTATAAATACGTGGCAGCTATAATTCTTAAGGGTGAACTAAATTAACCGTTTACTCGTTTAATCAGATTCTTATCTAAACATCTCTTTTGTTACTTATTCATTCTTATCAGCGTAATACACGAGAATAGCTATTTAAACTTTAGTTGTCTCCCAGAGCCCATCTTACTAAGGCGATGACTTGTATTCCCGACTTCTGCTTGCCACGGATGGATGGTTTGTAGGTATCGATGATAAATGATGTTTGTGCAATGACCCTGTTAGAGAACACAAGACATGACTGCCTTTATGCAAGGCATGTGTGTGTGGAAGGATGAATGTGTGTAGTAAGAGACTGAGTGAGAGAGAGGGATGGGAGGGGGGGGATTGGATAAAATACTGGATGGTGGAAGGAGGATACAGAGGTGGGTTGGGGTGGTAGTCGAATCGGGGTGGGGTGGGGCTGTATGATTGTGACGAGCGTACATTCGAGCATGCGAGTTAGTAATGGTTAATCTAACGTGACATATAGGTCAAATTGGCCGGGTGCATTACTGTAAAGGTAAAAGGTATTGAATCTGTTGCACATGTCACGCTAATAAAGAATTACTTACTTACTTATCATGCTTAATCTTTTCTCTAATCCTTCTAGAACTTAATAAAGCACTTGTTACTATTTTATTTGGAGTGAATAAACAGTGAGTAATTAATAATCATGAAATTATTTTGTATACATTAATAATACTATTTTACATTTTTATAATCTATATTTTTATCATTTGTGTTTTTTTTTTCAACTGAAATATTTAAAAGAGTCACGTTATATTAAATTAAAATATCGTACTTTGAGCGCAACAGGGCGCCATCTACAATGCTTTAGCATTTCATAAGGCGTAATATTGCACTCAAAGGACATGACAAATATGTGTGTCCCAAAATCCGATAAATTCGGTCTTTTGATTGGTCAGAATGCCTTGGACAAATAGCCATAGCAAAGGGTGCGCCCAACATCCAAGGTATATGAGAGCATGCAACATCCAGCATATAAGCGCACGCGAAACATCGGGGGGTATTTGGTTTAAACGAAAGCTTTCCACTTTTGCTCGCCTCGAAATACAAATCGAACCAAAAAAACCGAAAATAGTCACAAATATCATCAGTTTTCCGCCAATACAATCATAAAAATAAAATAAGAGCAAATAATTCACAGTAGGCACATAGAACACATTGAAACTCAGGGGACATCTGTCAACAAAATACTGTTTACTCGTTTCTTTAACGACCCAAGGGATGTAACTCTGTCTGTTGTCTTCTGCGATTATAAAAGCAAAATAATTATCACGAATTTGGTCCAAGTGATTGTGGAGCTGAGAAATGTGTCCACAAATTCATTTCCACTATGTTTGTATTGTGTTTCAAACGGGACAAAAACGTTATCTCCGCCAACATGTATGGTACATGGAGATTTAATACCTGGATGTCTCAGTAAAACACTTCGCTTGCGGCTCGGTGTTTAAAAAACCGTCATCCAAGTATTAAATCTCCATATACCATACATGTTGGCGGAGATAACTTATAATATGTATTTTTATCATTTGTGGGTTTTCTTTTTCAACTAAAAGATTTAAAAGATCCGCGTTATACTAAATTTAAATATCGTACGTTTGGGTGCAACTGGGTGACGTTATGTTGTTGCACTCGAAGGACAGGACATGGTTAGTTTGTTTTCATTTACAATCTTATTCTATTAGGCACCAAGAAAAGTCATTTGGCATCGAACAGAATTCCACTTGGCACCAAATAATATTCACGCCAGTGTAAAACACTGCTTGTTTCAGTTGTCTTTGGTTGACCGGAATCACTAAACTCTGGGTTGTTAGGAGCTGTATATATTAATGATCCAATAATACTCTGAGCCGAACGATGATCTCCGGCTTTTGTGAGCATTCCATTTTTCAGCAGGAATATTTAATACATTGTCCCTCATCGCCTTTGTGTTTGACAATCTTTGGTTCACCTGCTGAGCCGAATGAGCATTAACTTGAACGAATGTTGTAATTCAACGAGTAAACTCGCTCGGTTGATTGTGTACATACTCTGTAAGTAGACAGAGGCCATGTAGAGTTCAGTGATGGGTGTTAAGGCTCGTGTTTAGGATTTAGTTTAAACAACTTTTATTTGAATATAATGCTATATGTATACAATACATAAGTATGAAGGTCACAATATAAAAACTAAAGCAATGCAACTACAGTAATAAACAAAATAACGAGTATAATACGATAGTCAAATTGCGGGGATTCGTCGTAAAGCTTTTGGCAGCTTGTTTTAGTCGCCACCGCCCCAGCGCCCGTGAAAGTAAACTCGTGTAAGTGGTATTGGTCAGAAGATAAACACATATATCGCTGTCTGGAGGCCGGGACCCTCACTCATTTGTGAAAATGATTTGATTTTAAAGCCATCGTCGAGACCGAGCCTTACCACCGCACCACCAAACTTACAACCAACATATACACAGTCACGAAGGATTTAGATCTTTTGATAAATAAATTAAAAGACGTCGCGGCTTAAACAAATCCCACTACCATATACAAAACAAATCGCAAGTGAAGGGATGTAAGTCCTTAGTACAGTTAAAACTAGAAGTCCTGTCATAAACTGTGCGCTTATCTAGGCTTAATTGCGCACAGGAATTGCGCGCAATTGCCATATTGAATGACACCCAAAGCACGGCAGGTTCTCCTGGTTACTCATAGCAAACACAGGCAATGTTTCTGCCAATGGACCTCCGGCTTACCCGGAGGTCCATTTGCAGAACATTGCTTGTGCACAGGCCATATGCACAGACTTTGATAGCCTTACTATGGCCATAACGCGCAGATTAACGCGCAGATTGACGTGCTATTCGTGCGTAATTCACGACAGGACTTCTAATTTTAACTGTAGGCCATTCAAAAACAAAATGGGGGGAGGAAATTCAGCTCACCAACAACGACACATAATCTTGTTTAAAGAAAACACGCCAAGGAGAAAAGAAAATAGACAAAGAAATTAGAAGAATGGGGAATGCCGGCTTGAATACATGATGCATTGCCTTTGCATATTAGAAAGTCATAGAAAAGCAGTAGAGATGGGCAATATATCGAAAAACTGAACCAATAACGATATCATGGGGATATCGAAAAATCGAACGGAACCTATCACTGAAAACGCAAACAGTCTGAATTTTCATATTTTCTAACTTTTGTTACTTGTAAGGCCTTGTTGATACTTGATAGTAGTTGAAGGGTTAATTTTGATGAACGAAGTGATTTTCTATTCAGTTTTCTTAGCCGTTAAGGGCTAAGGGAATTGTCCTGAATTCCCACGAGACTACAACCTGTACATGCCCATTACTTTGCTGTGATTCCATTTCAAGACTTAGTTTAAACATATTTTATTTGCCATAAATTTGCAAAAAGGAGTACAAGTTATACAACTTATGTTAACTCCTCTCCATAAATACAACAGAAAAAAACCAATACATAGATGCGGCTACAAGATATATAGATTGGTTCACAAATGAATATGGATTTACACTATTTACAATTGAAATGTAAGTTGTTGAAACAGGCAGCCATGTACGTAATAGGGTCTCGAGACAGGGAATACATACGGTTGGACACTGTTGTCTTTCTCTACGAAAACTCTTGAATGGCAAGATAAAGGGGGAGGGATGTGACGTTTATAGTACATCTCGTCTAGTGTAAAAGAGAGACTAGTCGAGAATATAATGACTCAATTGAAGCGGCCACTAGCTAGGATGAACGCTTGGGTTTTCAGAAAGATATATTCGTTTTGTTTTGTTGACAGTGTGGGTTTACCATACAAGAGATCGGTTGCGGATGATATATCAAAATCTCGAAGAGAATCGAGTAGTGTAATCCTGGGGTCAGTGTATCAAGACTTGACTAGGGATCACTGTTCAGGAGATTTATAATTTGTCAGCAGGACATACTGATGCTGGAATGTTAATGGTACACGTTCTGAAATCACAAAAGTCTGAAATACTCTTTGAAGGTTAAGGCGTATTTGGAAAAAGTTACAATATTACTCTAGACTAGATATCATTTAGGTTGGCAAAAGAATGTCAATGTTGATTTTATTGGCAGTGGCATTTGTGGCGCTGTGGTAGAATGACACAAGAACAACCTATTCTGTATTTTTCTGATTTTGAATTCCCAGTAGGTACTATCAGCAAATCTCAGTGTTTGATTTTATTTTGAATTTCCTCCGATAAACATCAAATGTGCCTTGTGAAAAAACCCAAGTTGGCCCAACTGAACTTTGTGCTTAACTAAAATCATTTGTGAGTAAATATTTGAAAAAGTTTTGATTTTTGACGGCCGTCTTGTGCAAAGCTTCAGGCTCAAATTTTACAGTTTCGACACGTTGAAGTTGCGTTTTTTTTTGTTATGGAGAAGACCCCCTTTGATTTTAATCGGTATTTCGGTATACCGCGGTAATATTTTGCGATTACCGCGGTATTTGTTTTTCCCACTACTGCCCGACCCTAGTTCCATTCTAAAGTATTTTAGAGCTGGGTGCAGTGATTTTTCAGATTTAGTTTTGTTTATTTTTTTAAAGAAACCTTGAATTTGGTTTTACGATTTTATAAAGGATTCATGCCAGTAGATGAGATTTAGGATAATTTATTTTTGTCATTAATTTCAGATATTTATGTTTCAAAAAAACATCACCCCTACCAAACAGTAATGCTATTTCGGCCAGGATTAACAAAGTCGTGTAATCTATCACCACATCACAAACTGTTAGATGAATTAATGAGAAATCTTCTTTCATGGAGGGGTGGGGGAGATATCCAGGCCTGAACTATCGGAAGTGACTGATTTTCTTTTCAGTTTTGTTAACCCTCAATGGACTTGGCAACTATTGTGGCGAAGCAGGGTTAAATACCCCGTAAAAATGATCATCTAGTGGATTTAGGTTAGGACTTCAATCGTGGCAAATGGCCACAGGACAATTCAAAGAGTTCAATCAAGAAGGCAACCAGCTTCTATGGAGTCTGAAAAGTTCTTGAAGTACTGCAGCCGCAGCAAATGGGTGAATTCAAAACACATAAAATGTGCTTACAGTTTTCTACTTTTATTCAAACCCTAATTTAAAATTCCTACAAATTAAACTAAGTTTTCTCTCTGGTAATAATATCAAAATATAAGATACGAAATGAGACTAAGTCGAAACTATCGCATCACTCTCATCGCGTCCTTCATCTAAAACTGTTGTCTGGCCTGGCAGCATTCGGCAGAGTCCTTCCACGAAAATAGGAGAGTGACTTCTGTACGTGTTGGAAGCCTAGAGAGAAGTGAAGTTCTCGGGTCTTTCCGCCGGTTTATATTCTGTTTGGAACGTGACTTTCCGTTCGTATCTCATCACGTACACCACTGTATAAGGTGAAGGCTTATGCCACATGACGTCACAAAACACCACCTATACCCCAAGATGGCGGAGAGGTGTTTCGTAACCCCTCGCTTCCATTCTGGGATAGTGGGGGCATCCTGTGCTATCAGTATGAATTTTCACACTAAAATGACGCTGGCATGCTGTTGGTTTGTATTTATCTAATTTGTCTGATTTATCCTCAAGGTTAGGGAGTCACTCTATGGCGTCAATCGAAAGTGCTATCTTGCACAATTCCCAGAGCTGAAAGTTATTCTGGGTGTGTTGAGGTTAGGCCAGGTCAGTTATTCTATACTAAATTCTGTCAAAAGTATTTTGATAAGGTTACCACATGGCAGACTATGTCTCGTTTTCTGTGCCATGCGTACCGAGTGTGAGAATCAAACTTGTAGGTCGCTTGCACTGTTTCTAAACTATTACATAATTTTAATAGAAATATTAGTAAAATACCACAATTACATAGTCGTGCCTTTAAGAGAATTTCCATGTTATGAATATCGAATATTGTAGAATAGTTTGAAGCATAGCTGCCACTTTAACAAGAACTCGGGAACAGCTTTCATACTTATTGAAGTTTACTCAACAGAGAATTACTACCAAGTAGGACTTGGCCACTCTAACACTTAGGGAACCAAGACTCCCAAGTTAAATTATATTAACCCTACGTGTTCCATGGAGGGCATTTCGTTACACTATCCTGAATTCCCATTCGACTACAACCTGCACATGTTCAATTGCTTAGCAGTGATTTTTAGTCAAGTCTTGGCTGCCTAACAGGCAGCCAAGACCTGACTAGAAATCAATGCCCAGGTGTTTTGTCTATGTCAGCAAAACCTCCTAAAGATGGCGTGGTCAGGGCACATGCTCTGAGATCACAAAAGCATGAAATAGGTCTTTAAACATTAATGTGCATTTAGGACATTTAGAACAAGCCACAAAATTACTGTACAGTACGGTCGCCGTGGACTGGTCACTTTCCACGTGTGGGCAATATTTCCACAGACGCAATAATATTAAATTCCAAACACTAATTATAGGAATAATCATCCAAAATTTAATTAATGAAGCACCGGAAACAATCTGGTGCTTCATTAATTAAAATTTTGCTGACAATTATTTTTATTACCTTGTAAACGCAAGCATGGACATCACTGTCCATTGTGACTGTACTGTAGATATGATTTATGATCATAAAAGAATGCCACTGTTGAGCTCATTGGTAGTGTCATTTATAGCATTGCGGTAGAATGCCACTGCAACAACTTATTCTGTTTTTCGTGATGTCAGTTCCTCTTCCAAGTCAGATTCTGAACACTGAACCGATACCAAGGTGTACCCCCCTAAAAATACCGAAACCGATACCGTACACAAAATTCCAATACCGCCCATCTCTAGAAAGCAGCCGATATGCATTCAATAAGGGCTACACCGTATGCCCCTTTTTGGGCCCAAAAAGAATGAAAATCTGTGAAAGAGGTAGGAGTAAATTCGACCAATTAGACACGATTGGTGATTTCTTTTTAGGATTTGTTTAGGATGTCATTACAGCACGACAACTCAAATCACACCCACAAGAGGATTGTTGAATGACATCGTGTGCTGGTCTGATATTTACTCTTAACAATTCTCGGAATTGGATGTTTGATAATACTGACACATCAGGTGATTCCATTTGTTTTTAAAGGTTATTATGTGATTAGTTTCATATCAACCGATATATCAGCCAGAGGAAACTATATTTAAGCTTCAGACTAGGGCTGCACAGTATAACGACAAACCAATATCGATTGAAATCCGGTGTAATTACAAAAATTATCGGTTTATCGTCATTATTTATTTACCCACAATTTAATTTTCAAGATGTCTTGAGTTTTTTAACTGTAGCCCCGAATGAATAATATTATCCCTTTATCCAAGGAATTGTCTGCTTGCGCACTCGTAATATACAAAATCCGCAGTTGAAAAAATAATTTTAAAAAATTTCAACAAAACTATATCATGTGACCCCTTCATTGGAACGAGCTCGTTGAGCTCATTCCAATGAGGGGTCACGTGATATTGTTTTGTTGAAATCTTTTGGGAGAAATCTGATAAACTAATTTTGAAACTAATAATTTTGATATCATCTGCGTTGGGAAAAGGTTTTTCGAACCGCATCATCAAGGCATGCAAATTCGTTCCGACTGTGATGCCTCAAGTCTCGATTGTTGTACTTGTGTTCATATATCTGAATAGTTTTCGATATACTGGTATATCGCAGTATTTTTTAATACCGATACCAGTATTCAGTTTTGAATATTGTGCAGCCCTACTTCAGACCGAAGGTCGAAGGCTGATGAGAAGTAACCGAGGGCTGATATCGCGGCCGATAAACTAACCAAGTAAAAACCTCTTTAGTTATGAAATCAAAACAAAATAATTACAAAATGTTCTGAGATCTGTTACAGTTTTCTGACAGTGTTATTAATTCTCATTCTTTTCACAAAGTCCGAAGTTTCCCCTTCTGCTAGTTTAGCTATACGGACGTTCCCCCTGCCTGCCCCCCCCCCCCCCCCCCTCACTGGAGAAGCCGTAACTTTCGGGTAGATGAACTATCTCTTCTCCCACTTCGATGAATGTCTGCTGACGACTCTGAATTTTAGTTAGCTTTGAATTATCTTTTACAACCCTCCTCTTTCTTCCCTTCGTCCACCCAATCCTCAATTTTAGCCGTCATTAATTTCTCGTCACCCAGACCGCTCCAAACCACTCCATGATGCCAGAATGCGTTCCGTTCGGAGAGTAATTGGTCAATAGTGTCGATGTAAACCATTTGGTTTCCCCGCACCAAGGTGGAAAACTCTGTCTTGTTTCTATCGGACGAGATCGACGTCCTTTTTGTTTTAAGTCATATCGGCCGAACGTGATTGTGATTCTGTGAAATAAAATAAAATCTGATAAAAAATAAGGAAGGATAACTAGTCTATCAATAAATGTACGAATGGAAAGCCGCTTTTCCAGGGGGTGGGGGGGGGGGGTGGTGCCGTGAGAATAGCCAGTTCTATATTTACACGTGTTTTGGGCTGACATGAAAAGAAAACTGAATATTAATCACAAATTCATTAAAATCCTCAACATCTTTGAATGGGGTGGAGACCGCAGATAGTTCTGGATATATGAAGTAATGTTCCATTAACATTGCAATCCCCATCCTTTGATTCGAGACGAGTCCTCGCATAGTTTTTTCTATGTTTACGGCTCCAGTAATACACGTTATCTTTTGACGTCACCACGGGATATATTTGAAATGAGGCATATCTTTTAACACACACACAACGGAGAGTAAATGGCCCAATGTTCAGTGGATGCACAAAACAAAATCTCAACAGCACCATAAACAAGAATTGAACACGCCGTATCCGAATGTGTTGTTTAAATCACAAGTCAGTTTACGACTTGAACTTAGATGGAGTCACCTTAATCTTTATCTCATTCGTTGATTATTTGTCCAGTGACGTCGTGGAGAATACGAGCGGTTTAAAACTAAAAGTCCTGTCACGAACTGTGCGCTTATCTAGGCTTTATTGTGTATGTAGCTCCAAAATTATAGTTCAGAAGATATAGGACCATATTCTAAGGCGTTGTGCATGTTACTGAGCTCGTGCAAATATACACACGGAATATATACAGTATCTTACAGTCCAGAACATCACTTATAGGCTTTTTGAAACAGGTATGTTTTGAGATCTTTCCTGAAAAGGTTGACATTTGACAGTCTGTTTGGGTGTTCTGGTAAATTATTCCACAAGTGAGGGCCAGCAAATGAGAATGACCTTTCCCCAAATGTCTTACACCTATGTTTTGGAACATGTAGCAGCATTTTACCATCGGACCTCAGGTTGTATTGACACACATTCTTGGTATTAAGGAGTTCTTCTAAGCAGGCTGATGACATGTTGTTTTGTGCCTTAAAAACTAATAATAAAGTTTTGAAAAATATTCTGTACTTGACTGGCAGCCAGTGCATATCCCTCAGAACAGGAGTGATGTGTTGAGAGATCGTGATACCACTCGGGCTGATGCATTTAGTACCATCTGCAGGCGAGAGTACTGATATTGTGGAAGGTTGAACAGTAAGGCATTACAATAATTCAAATGTGAAGTTACAAGGGCATGAACTGGGTTTTTTGTTGAGTCTTTGGTGAGGAACTGTCTTATCTGTTTACCTTTGTAGAGACCTCGGAAAGCCTTATTGCTCATATTTGTAACATGTCTGTCCATAGACATGGTAGAGTCGAAGAAGGCGCCAAAATTACGTACACTGTTACTTGCACTGATGGCGGAATCTCCTTCCTTCACTGAATTGATGTCAACTTTAGTGAGTTGTTGTCGTGAACCAATTATTAGGAATTCTGTCTTATCATCATGTATCATTAATTTGTTTGAAACCATCCATGTGCAAATGTCCAAAATACAGGATTCAATAGTTTCTAGAGCTTTAGTTTGATCCTTGATTGATGGTCGAAAAGAGGAATAGACCTGTGTGTCATCAGCATAACCATGGACGTCAGGCAGGTGAGATTCAATGATGGTGAACATTTTTGAAATATAGAATAGAAACAGAACAAGACCAAGGCAACTACCCTGTGGGACTTCACATTCAAGATGGAAGCCTTTTGACAGATTACCGTTTGTTGATACACAATGCTGTCTATTCTTTAGGAATGATGATAGCCAGCTAGCCGCAACACCATTAAGTCCAAAATCAGAATTCATTGTCTCTAGCAGAGTTTTATGACAAACCGTGTCAAAAGTAGCACTAAGGTCTAAAAGAACAAGCAATGTTACCCTTCCAGACTCCCTATTAAGTAGGATGTCATTCTGAACCTTGAGTAATGCCGTTTCAGTCGAGTGAAATTTTCTAAATCTAGACGTGTTGGCCGGTAATGGAGCATGCATATCACCATGTAACATTAGTTGGTCAATTGCGGCTTTTTCACACAGCTTAGAGACGAACGGTGAGTTACTCACTGGTCGGAAGTTTTTAAACACAAGTTCCGCACCTTGTTTCTTCAGAAGAGGATTAACAATTGCCATTTTCCACGCATCAGGCACATATCCTTCTAGCAGAGACATGTTGATAATTTTGTGATTACAGGAGCCAGAGAGTCAAAAGCACGGCAGGTTCTCCCGGTTACTAATAGCAAACACAGTCAATGTTTCTGCCAATGGACCTCCGGGTTACCCGGAGGTCCATTGGCTGAAACATTGCTTGTGCACAGGTCATATGTACAGAATTTGATAGCCTTACTATGGTCACAACGAGTAGATTAACGCGCAGTCAGTTTACGACTTGTACTTAGATGGAGTCACCTTAATCTTTATCTTATTCGTTGATTATTTGTCCAGTGACGCCGTGGAGTACACGAGGGTTTTATTTGCTAAACGTGTTATCGTTAATGGTTGCCTTGTTCATTTTACGGTGCATGCTTTGGCCTATGAGTAAGGGATTATTGGAACAAGTAAATTATTGTGATGAATTGACGGTAAATGGTTTGAGGTTTGCGGAGAGGAGCTTATGTCCAGTCGAGATGCAGAGCTCGGACCACGTTACCGTCAATGCATCACAATGATCGATCAGCCGTATATATAATAGACACAAGATCCACTGACCTTTGCGAAGAAATCCGTCATGTCCATCTTTAAATTTCTGTGGCGTCAAAGTTGTGTTTTCCTTCATCTTCTGTAGGGTACACTTATTAACAATATCTTGCAGAAAGGTCTTCTCCGTTTTAATATTCAGGTAAGAGGCTACCGTTTGAATAACACTAATAGGATCCTAAAATTTAGAAAAAAACTTCATCTGCCGTCTGTGTAAATCTCTTTCAGCTAGGGACGGGGCTAGAGGTTTCCGATTGGGGGGGAGGGGGTTGCGGTGTAGGATAGTTAATTTCCAACTAGGGGGAGGAACCGGGAGGGGGAACGCCTCCCGGTCCCTCCCCCGGTTGGAAATTCACTACCGAGAAAACTTTTGAAAATGAAGCCATGAAAGGGGGCATAAAATTGATTCTAGTAACTGAAATCCAACACATTTATCATAGAATTATCAGGTATTTGGTATCATTCTAGGAATTGAATTTGTGCTAAACAAATGCTCAAGCTCAGTCATGATGTGAGTTTCTTGAAGTGCATTTCGAGGACTTTTTTATTACGATAAGTAAAGGTACTGTAAAAATCTCGTACCGACTGACATCATACATACTTGCGAAGCTGGATATTGAGTACACTGTAGTTGTAAATAGTAACAGTTGGAAAGTTTGCAGATTTGAAAACGAGTTGGAATTTTGGGAAGTAAAGGAGATATCAGCATCAAGAAGCTATAAAATCAGGATAAATGGAATTTCCAACTACTCATGACTTGCCCTCCGAATTTCCAACTATACGAAATTTTGGCCATGATTGGGGGGGGGGGGGGGGTTCCCCTCCCCCCCCCCCCCCACCGCCACCCCCACCCCCCTGTCGCCACGTTCCTGCTTTCAGCCCGATGAGCGTCATTTTTTTCGTAAACGCTCAAGTAGAAGAAAAGTGGGACAGTGAACAGGAGTGCCAAATATGTAATGCAGGAGTAGTGGAGACTCTATTAAATTGTCCAAAATATCAGTCTAACAGAATAATATTCCTGGTAGTATAATGGGGGAGTGAGATGGGAGAATGAAGGATATCCAGGTATTGGCTGACACAAAGGAGATGTTTAGTATTTTTATCGGAGAGACTGGGAAAAGTGTGGTACTGGATGTCATCAAACAGTTCGTTTCCGAGTGATGGGAGGAGAGAGAGGGGATCGGAGGCAGGGTTAATAAAGGACTTCTCACAGGAGATCCGCATAAAATCTACGACCAGCCAAAGTGTTCTGCTTCTTCTTCTTCTTCTTATTATTATTATTGGGTTCAGGGAAGCGCCACCTAACTCAGGAGCATTGCATTATCCTGCTATTCGACCTCCTATCTTATTATAACTTACCTCCTACAAGTATCTGGGAATTTCATTGGTTCAAAGACGTTACATGCAGACTGCATATAAACCCATATAATGCCTGTCAACATCAATATACGCTGACAGCTATGAGTAATCTCCCCTTTGTTCGTTGATTATTCAAAATGGCGGCAGCCGATAAATGCTTCAAGTTGAAAGATTGATGAGTGATGGAAGCCCATATTTGGTCTGAAGTGCAGGTTAGGCAACTTAAAGGGCTTCATATTCTGTGGATGTGTGTCATGTTACCTTCGAAATGAAACTTTGGTATGTATGAATTTGCCTTGTTACAATTTATGGGAGAGTGCCTGTTGGCAAGGACACGTGAACACATCGCTCTCGTCCAATATGAAATTAACTGACACCATATATACCATATTAGGCCACCAACAAACTGTGTAACGAATATATCTTACCGACTGCTGCCTCGATGCACAGAACTAATTTATTTATTTATTTATTGATGTTTAAGGTCACATATTTATGCACAATGGCTAACCATGACCGTGGCAATTTTACGGGTGGAGGAAGCCGGAGTACCCGGAGAGAACCACCGAGCAACGACGAGCAGCTGCCAGCTCCCCAACATCGTAACCCCGCACTGCAGCACAGGCAGGGTTACATTGGTTGAAGACATGCGTACCATCAACGTGCAGTACGCCTTAGTACACGGCGTCATCGTGCCCCCACGCGGGCAATGAAGGTGAAGTGTCTTGCCCAAGGACACAACGCGGTTGTCGCAGGTGGGATTCGAACCAAGGACCTCTCGGCTTGCAGCCTGCACATCTACCTACTGAGCCACCGCGCTCCCCACAGAACTAATAACAACAGCGATAAAAATTAAATGATAGAATTTTTGACAGTTTAATAGAAAGTGTTCCAGAGTCTCCATTACTCCTGCATTACATATCTGGCACTCCTGTTCACTGTCCCACTTTGGTGGTGGGCTAATATGGTAAAAATTGTGTCAGTTAATTCCATATTGGATTCGAGCTTCGCTCTCGTCCAATATGAAATTAACTGACACCATATATACCATATTAGGCCACCAACAAACTGTGTAACTATTAATACAGGCCCTAGAGGATTGTAAGTATCGCTTGGTTAAAACCCTTTACCTAACATGAAAAGCAGACGACACTTGGCAAAAAAATTCTTGAATAACTATTTTTTTTCATTTTTTGTCTCAAAAACATAGGTTATGACCCCTCGTTGGAACGAGCTCGACGAGCTCGTTCCAACGAGGGGTCATAACCTATGTTTTTGAGACAAAAAATGAAAAAATAATGAAAATTAATTGGCGATTTTTGAGAGTAGCGCTGGCCGGTTTTGATCGTTACGTTGGGTAAAGGGTTAATTTTTGTATACTCCATACGTAAGACCTAATATACAGGCATATTTGTTTGTAATTTCTAGTGCTTCGATGTGGTAACATGACGCACACTGTTTTAAAAGAAAATTTCGGAGTAGTATCTGTATAGCTTAGTTAGCTGCCTCCCTACCCACCACTTCAAACTAAGGAAGAAAAACAATTCCCAAATTCGAATTAGATCCGCGTTGGTAGAAAAACAACACATTGTCGTCGACTAGAATTTAATTCCACAGCGAACGTTATTGGAAATTCTAAATTACATCACGGCATTCTGTGTTTTCCCGATCAGCATATACACAGAACGACACACGTGTCTGAATGGGTTAATCGATATGGCACGAGTGCCAGCGCGGAAGGATAGCACGAGACCTGGAAGGGTCCGATTCGGCAATTTTTGTCACCGTCGAGCCATATCGAAATAATCCAAACGAACACACCCTTAGAACACGCTTTCATACCATCGAAAGACTTGCGATTCCTTAATAACAACGTTCATCATACAAACCAATATTGCAGGCTCCGTTGAAGAAGACATATGACGGAAATACCAGTTACCGTAATATTGCGCGCTGTGCATGCGCTCCGACACCGGGTGTCGACGTGGTAATCACCAAATAGCCACTTATGCGTACTACCACGACAACCCATATGATACACTGATCATGCGACTTACAACGCCATTTCCCCTGCATCCTTTCCTTCTACTAACCGCGGGGTCGCCTACTCCATAACATACTGCTGTAAGTTATTAAATAGACGCCTTGCTGGACGGTGTTCCATGTAAACTGACGCTTAATCCCCATAATGGATCGTGACGGTAAGCAGAATCTTTGGTGATGTCAAATGGATTTATAGAGACATTCCTCAGATAATGAAAAGTGATGGTGGGCGGAAAAGTTGTTAAGCTAGTCAGAGTGGGTCCAGAACTTTAGATAATGGAACTTGTTGGTGGGCGGAAAAATAAGCAGGGGTGTATTACTACGTATAATGGGCGTTATGATGGGCGGAATAGTGTGTAAGCAAGAGTTTTTTAATACAATCTTCAGAGACGTGATGGTTGGCGGAGAGGTAAGCAAGAGTGTATTAATATATGCTTCAGATAATGAACCGTGGTGGTGGGCGGAGAGGTATGTAGGCAAGAAGGTATCATTACATACTTAAGGTAATGGACCGTGATAGTGGCGGAAAGGCGAGCAGGGGTGTATTAAATCAGTTTTTAGATAATGGATCGTGATGGAAGGTAGAGAGGTAAGCAAGAGGGTAGCAATACATACTACAGGCAATAGAATTTGGATGGACAAGTAAACAAGAATGTATTATTACATATATCAGATAATGGGCATCATAGTGAGCGGACATGTAAGCAAGAGTGCGTTAAAACATACTTCAGACAAGGGATCGTGATGGTGGGCGAAGATGCAAGCAATAGTGTTTTAATACATACTTCAGACAATAGACCATGATGGTGGGTGGAGAGGAAAGCAACGGTGTATTAATACAAATTTCAGATAATGCACCGCCATGGTGGGTGGAGAGGTAAGCAATACTATGTTATTATAAACTTCATATGATGGACCATGATGGTGGGTGGAGAGGTGGGCAAGGGTGTATTAATAGATACTTCAGATAATGGACCGTGATGGTGGCTGGAGAGGTAAAAAATGGTGTACTAATACATATTTCATATAATGCACCGTCATGGTGGGTGGAGAGGTAAGCAACAGTGTATTATTCCATGACGGATCGTAATGGTGGGTGGAGATGTAAGCAAGAGTGTATTAATACATTTTTCAGATAATAGAACGTGATGGTAGACGGAGAGGTAAGCAATAGTGTATTAATATATACTTCAGATAACAGAATGTGGTGGTAGACGGAGAGGTAAGCAACGGTGTATTAACACATACTTCAGATAATAGAACGTGATGGTGAGAGGAGAGGTTAGTAACAGTTATTATTACACACTTAAGTTAATGGACCGCGATGGTGGGCGGAGAGGTAGGCAAGAGTGTATTATTACACACTTCAGTTAATGGACCGCGATGGTGGGCAGAGAGGTAGGCAAGAGTGTATTAATATATACTCCAGACAATTGACCGTTAGGATGGGCGGAGAGGTAGGCAAGAATGTATTAATACACGCTTCAAATAATAGACCGTGACGGTGCGCGGAGAGGTAGGCAAGAATGTATTAACCCATACTTCAGATAATGGACCGCGATGGTGGGCGGAGAGATAGGCAAAAGTGCATTAATACATGCTTCGGATTCCGATAATGGACCGTGATGGTGGGCAGAGAGGTTGGCAAGAATGTAAAAATATTATTATTTTCCAAAGTGTGATTTACTTGGATTTCCCGGTTTGATTATAAACGATATCTCAACAAGTGAATTATGCAATCAACAATTGGGTCATGTATCCGTGCGCACAAACGAAGACACTTTGCCGTGGGTGTAATGGGGACTTTATTGTTTTTTGGTTTGTTTTTTTAAATGAAAAGCAGACGACACTTGCAAACAGATTCTTGAATAACTATTATTTTCATTTTTTATCTCAAAAACATAGGTTATGACCCCTCATTGGAACGAGCTCAATGAGCTTGTTCCAATGAGGGGTCATAACCTATGTTTTAGAGACAAAAAAATGAAAAAGTGATGAAAATTAATTGGCGATTTTTGAGAATAGCGCTGGCCGGTTTTCGCCGTTACGTTAGGTAAAGTGTTAAATATATAATTATCGTTAATAATGAAAAGTAATAAACAGAGTAATCGCTTGGCTAGACTGATTACGTGAAATAATTCATTCGAGACGAGGGACTATATTGTAAAACACTCGTGCGCATTCGCGCACTCGTGTTTGTACAACGTCCCTCACCTCTCATGAATTACTTCACGTAACCTGTCCGGTCAAGCGATTACTCTCTATTTAATACATACTTCAGATACAGGACCGTGATTGTGGGCGTAGAGGTACGCAAGAGTATATTAAATAACTTCACAATTTTGTGCTCATATCAAACCACGAATCGAATCAGGTAAAAGGTTCGAAACTGAATCGAACTTTGACTCGAATCTATTTCTCAATTATTACGGTACTATGGCCTTCGTATTAGTGCTTTCTGCCTCTATGCGTACAAGACTATTTCGTATTATCGAATTGCACACAAAAACATGTACAGTACGTGGAGAGTGGATAGTAACTAAATCACCCGCGGAGTGGAGTTATCACCCAAGCTATAACTTTTCAAATTTGTACATATCGACAAAAACACAAGCAATGTTTCAGCCAATGGACCTCCGGGTTTAACACGGAGGTCCATTGGCTGAAACTTTGCTTGTGCTGTTATGCTTTGCAACAAATTTGCAATTATTGCTTGGGTAGAATCTCCACTCTGCGGGTGATTTAATGACAATACACTCTCCACGTACTGTACATGCACCTGTGATGCTAGAGTGAATAAATACATACTTCAGATAACTGTTCATATGAAATGCAGCATTTCTTGTTTTCTTTTATAAATTTTTCCCATGAATTCATAAATCTGAAGTAGTCGCCAAATGGAACTGAAAAATATATACATAGTTAATCACACACGGGAGCATTTGTGACATCCAGCTGTGCAGCATTTTCAGCACGTTTATTTTTGAAACAATATCATCTTCGTTGAGCTGACGTTTCGTCGATGCCCCTGGAACGTTTGTCGTATAACCATGACACTTCTTTCTAGATTTGGTTCTAAATTCGTCCTGATACGTTCGCTTGGGACATGTCATGCCACCCGATATCTTTTAGGTTATAGATGAACAACAGAAAATTTATTGAAAAATGTGGTTTACTTAAACAAGATACAGTGCAGTCGCCGTACACTGATCGTAATCCACGCGTGGATAGTGATATCCACGCATGTATTTACCAGGTAACAAAAACCATCAGCAGCCAAATTTTAATGAATGAAGCACCGGGGCTTCATTAATTAATTAATTAATTAATTAATTAATTAATAATTTTTGGATTATTCCTATAATTAGTGTTTAAAATCAAATATTACTGCGTCCGTGGAAATATTGCCCAATCGCAGAAAATGACCATTCCACGGAGGCCGTACTGTATGTACAAACACGTACTCATATTTCACCACAATTTTAGTAACTGAAGATAACTGTATGTAGTTGTCAGCTAGCCTGATTAAAAGTCGGGATAAGCTTTTCTTACCATACTTTGTCAAAACGTCGTCGTTGTTGTCGTCCGTCATAAAAGCACCGTTTGATTCTTTTTTTACTCAGACTGCAGGTCTAATTAAAGTAAAATTACATACGATAAATGACCCAAGGGGTGCATTTCGGTTTTGTAAAAACAATGTGCATCTTCCCCCACCACATGGAGGGGTAGCAAAACAGCCCAGATTAAAAATATCTTCTTCACATGAATCAATGGAATCAATGACTTGATATTTGTTGTTGTGCTTTCTTTTGAGGTGACGAAAAAAAAAAAAAGTTTTTTTTCAACGGAAGTCCCGGGCAATATCTGCATTGTGATGGGATTTCTGTTCTCGGCTAAACGTTAAATTTATTTTAACCTTTTGGCCGATTTGAACGGAAGTGGTCAGATTCAGATTCTTTTATTTTGCGGTATAAATGTGCATCTACAGTTAAAACTAGAAGTCCTGTCATGAAATGCGCACAAATAGCACGTCAATCTGCGCGTTAATCTACGCGTTATGGCCATAGTAAGGCTATCAAATTCTGTACATATGGTCTGTGCACAAGCAACGTTTCTGCCTGTGTTTGCCATGAGTAACCAAGCGAACCTGTCGTGCTTTTGATGTCATTCGATATGGCAATTGCTCGCAATTCCAACGCGCAATTAAGCCTAGATAAGCGCACAGTTCATGACTGGACTTTTAGTTTTAACTGTGTAACAGAGTAAATTACAAAATTCTTGTTACAATACATACCGTACAGCCGCCGTGGATTGTTCACTTTCCACGGGTGGGTAATATTTCCACGGAAACGATAATATTAGATTCCAAACACTAATTATAGAAATAATCATCAACAATTAAATTTATGAAGCACCGGGTACAACCCGGCACAACCCGGTACAACCCGACACAACCCGACACAACCCGGTGCTTCATTAATTAAAATCTTGCTGCTACTGATTTTTACTACAGTACAATCGCCGTGGATTGGTCGTAATCCACACATGGGCTGTTATGTCTTCGCATCTATTTGCCAGGTAGTAGAAATCACCATTAGCAAAATTTTAATTAATGAAGCACCGGGTTGTACCCGGTGCTTCATTAATTATAATTTTTGATGATTATTCCTGTAATTAGTGCTTGGAATCTAATATTATTGCGTCAGTGGAAATATTTCCCACGCGTCGAAAGTGACCAGTCCACGGCGACTGTACTGTACCTGATAAACGCATGCGTGGGCATCAGTGCCCACGCGTGGAATATGACCAGTTCAAGGCGACTGTACTGTAATGCAAATGAATATACCACAAGGAGATGACATAGCCAGATTGGATGTCTACCTGTCATCCCCTTGTAATGAGTATTTTATCTTCAACACTGCAGGTTAACTAGAGACTAGACACTTTTCTCTATACTTTGACCCCTGACCCCCATTATAGACCTACTATTTTAAGTCCGTGTTCTACACATGCGGTGGGTCACTATGAAAAACAATGAAAAACAATGGGACGAGATACTCAGAGGTAGTTCAAACTAAGAGGAAGATGTCCATTAATCCTTTTCTTTCTTGGATAAAGTATTGTTTAAACTAAGAAGAAGTGGATAATGGTTAACCTGGTGAAGGAGGAAACATTTTGAAGAGAGTCTGGATGGCCCTAGGAATGATAATAATGGCGTCTATGCAAGAAGTAACCACGCGTTACAGTCGGACAATATGGATTGTTACGTTGGCCATTATCGGCATATGACGACAAAAATTTAAGTTTTAGTTTCCATTTGAATTCATTACGGCTACTCAAGTTATTAAATTCGTCGCCCAGATCATTCCATAACCTGGGGTACGCAAACATGGGTAACTTCTCCAACGACCTTGTCCGTCTTTTGTTTATCCGTAATTGCCCCATTTGCCTGGTGTTCATATATGATGGGTTATGTACAATGCTGAAGAAATTTTTCAGAGGCTGGGGGAGGTTGTCTTGTTTCCAATCAAATATAAAAAGGCAGGCCTGGTATACAAATACGTCGACTTTAAGAATATTGTCTTTTAAGAAAAGAGGGTCTGTGTACGAGTTATATTTTTGATTATTTATAATTCGGAGTGAACGTTTCTGTACTACTGCTCTCGAAGTGCCCCAAATATGGATACCGTGTACCAGATGGCAGTGAACTAGAGCATAATATAAAGGTTTTAGAGCTTCATGTGGTAATATCATTTTTGCGTTGTTTAGGGCGTAGTTTGCCCATCGTATTTTGGAGATGACTTTAGATACGTGGGCTTAGTAAGAGGTGTATACCCCAAAATCTGTTTGTTCTTCCTCATGGGGACCTACTCTTTCAGTTGTTCTGTTGTTTATTAAAATGTCAGGAATGACGGTATTCCTATTATAAGGTGTTGAGTTTATCAACATATATTTCGGTTTAGTTGCATTTAGAACTAACTGGCTGGCCGAGCGCCACTCAAACACTTTATTGAGTTCATCATTGTTTCTTCTCGCAAGATGCTCAACGTTAGATGACTATTCATACTTAGAGGTATTATCCGCAAATGAAATAAGATTTAACGATGTTCTGATGCTGATATCGTTAATATACAACAGAAATAGTATTGCACCAAGTATTGATCCTTGTGGAACACCACACATTATTTCAGCTAAATCAGATTTTTTATCACCATATTGGACGAATTGGTACCTGTTGGATAGGTATCTCCTAGTTATTACTTATACTTAATTTCAATTCAAGTGTCGAATAAAAATGAAGTGATTCAGTCTTCTTTAACTTTTCAGCAGACGACACGTGCAAACAAAATTCTTGAATAACTATTTTTTTTCATTTTTTGCCTCAAAACATAGGTTATAACCCCTCGACGAGCTCGTTCCTAAATGTGGCTCTTGAAGTTGTTCTACGTGCACCCTTGACAACACATCGCGCAGTAAATAGGACATGGGTAGTGTTTGGAAATCATAAATTAACTAGCAACATGTATAGCGGGAGATCTACCTGCATTTCATCGTTAATCTATTTATGATGCGATTTTTTATGCAATTTAAATCACTCTGTACAGTATGCTTCAGGGTAGATTGATATCTACTGTGTCCACGGGCAATATCAAAAGAGTATGCGTGCTGGTATGTGCGAAAAGAAAGGTGACTAGAAAGTTAGCGTAACATTCTTATCTAGGAATATGATCAAATTTGTCAGGATCAAGTTCTTACTCTCGTTCACAATATGAGACAGGGGTATGCACAAGTCGGAGATGGGCACATCCGATATTGAGTTGTGAAAATATGAATTTAAGATACCACCCCCACCCCCGTGTACGTGACGCTTGATACCATGAACCCTCCTCAATGAATTTGTCTGAAACGATCATTCGTGTTTCAATAAAAGAATTAGCTTTGACCCTTTACCTAACATGAAAAGCAGACGACACTTGCAAACAAAATTCTTGAATAACTAATTATTTTCATTTTTTGTCGCAAAAACATAGGTTATGACCCTTCTTTGGAACGAGCTCGACGAGCTCGTTCCAAAGATGGGTCATAACCTATGTTTTTAGACAAAAACTGAAAAAAGAATGAAAATTAAATGGTGATTTGTGAGATTGTTTAAATGGAGAAGCCTGCATTTCGGAGAGCAAACTACCTGCTCTTCCTCTTCGACGAATATCCGCAAATGACTCTGAATCTTAGTTTGCATTGAATTCTCTGCACATCTCTCTTCTTTCTTCTCTTTACCCCCCCCCCCCCCCCTCCCCATCCACAATCCCAATCACTGTTTATTGCCATCATTAATTTCCCCCACCATTCATAACTCAGCTTTAAGCTACTTCATTTTGTTTGTTATTGCCAATTTTCCTGGATGCTCTTCGAAGAATAACAGTGCACAGTTTCGTGGTTGTTGCAACTAGTAACGACTCATCAAGGGAAACAACTCTGATTGGTTCATATCAGGCGAAGTCGGCTTCATATCATCCGAATTCGAAGTCATATTGGTCGAGCTTGATAATGAGGAATTCTGGGAAAGAAAGACGTATCGAATATATAATGACGTAGAGCCGGTACCACAAATTGTCGGTGGTGCCAGAAGTGGCAGATATTGAGAATGTGGCCGATGGCCGAGTGATGTGCGTAAAATGATATTCCTTCGCAAGGCATCTCGTGCCGCCGGCAACTCTCTCTCTCTCTCTCTCTCTCTCTCTCTCTCTCTCTCTCTCTCTCTCTCTCTCTCTCTCTGGTTTCCAACCCGGCATGCCCATAGTTAGCTCTAGTTAATGAACCAGTGGTGAAATTGAGGTACATTCGTGTACATACAGCAACCCGTTGGATCAGCATTTTCTTGTGATTCTGTGGCACTCGGAATTTTGAAGAAGAGACATACATGTACTAATTTTCAGTGAAGTGAAGCATGTAGAATGAAGAGATAAATTCTTGTGTAATTAATACGAAATAAATATCTTCCCTGATGTTTGAAATTTGTGCTGGCATTTTACTGTGGCTTCAACTCATTTTTTTTTACTTTCACTTAAGAATGGCCTAAGAGAATATTTTTCTAGGCTGTAATTCTCAGTGTCGTCCCCAAAACCAACGTCAACATCTCTGTCTTTGATTGGTAGATTCGAGTGGATGCCTGCAAATATAATATATCACGCCAAAAAGAAATACACTGCAAAAGTTTTGGAAATGTGCTAATGAAGCTGATGCAAACGAAAACATGCCACGTTGAGTTGGAGAACAGACGCTGTCTGGAACGTATGGTCGTTCATTTCCGTCCGTAATGCTTTCTATGAAAGAATTTAATCCAGTCCAAGTACCACTCGGTGATATCTAGTTGCAACTGTAAAAAAACCACTGCACCTGGAAAATAATGCACGTCCAGTATACAATTTACAAGTCAGTAGTGTGTATGTACCTCAACTGGCCTATTCTCCCGCCGGACAAACCGGAGCAATCGATGATGTCATCTCCATAACATTTTTTTTTTAATTTTATTTTGTTGTTTTAAGTTTTTTATTTGTTTTTTTTTTTTTGTTTGTTTTTAAATTGAAGTTTTATTGAGGGGTACTCGCGTAATCAAGATGGCGGACCCCTACAAGTGCATCCATGTGGTGTCATTCCCCTGGTAATATGATGCATGATGGGTACTTACGTGATCAAACCAATGCTACTATAAATGAGCGGGAGCCATATTGTAAAGTCATTACCCTAGTAATATGATGCATGATGGATGTTCACGTGATCAAAACAATACTACACTCCCTGCGAGGGAGCCATTTTGTGATGTCATTCCCCTTGTAATATGATGCATGATGGGAACTCACGTGGTCACAACAATACTACTGTCCCTGCGGGGAAGCCATATTGTGATGTCCTTTCCATTGTAATATGATGCATGATGGGAAATCGCGTGGTCAAAACAATACTACTCTCTCTGCGGAGGGGGGGGGGGGGGTGGGTATTTTGTGATGTCATTCCCCTTGGAATATGATGCATGATGGCAATTCACGTGGTCAAAGCAATATTACTGTCTCTGCAGGGAAGCCAAATTGTGATGTCATTCCTCTTGTAATACGAAGCATGATGGGAACTCAAGTTATTCCCCTTGTAATATACTATTCAAAAAATGTAGGGAATGTCCAAACTGATGTTGATCTTTTCGAAAAATGGTATTGGATACGTGTGATTGGACTCATCAATATGTTACCAAGTTTAGTGTGGATCATGAATGTCACCAGCCCACGAAAACTTCGTGCAGGTTTTTCGCATGAGCCCCTGGTTAATGTCTGCGGGGTACGTTTTGAAATTTCCATTTGTACTGGACGGGCTTTTCGGAGGTTTCAGCGTTCTTTTCTTGGAATAAACTCGTTCATCAATAGTGTCAGGTCGAAACGAAACTTTTTGAGGTATGCGAAGACAGACACGTGAGGAACGTTTACGTGCCGTTGTCATGTTGGAAGCTGGCAACAGGCAGGCTGCAATGGCTCAAATTCTCAACGTTACTCAATCGGTGACTAGTAAGTTGTGGTCACGCTACTGTCAGACAGGCAATGTTGATGACAGACGTCGGTCAGGTCATCCAGGGGCGACAACTGCTAACCAGGATAGTTTCATCCGAACCACAGCATCACGTAACCGCCATCAAAGTGCCGCAGAAATTGGACAGCAGCTGCACCGAGCGACAGATGTGCGAGGCAGTGGTCAGGCTATCCGAAATAGCATACACAGCTGGAATTTGCATGCTCGATGAGCTTGAATAATTCCACGTTTACCTGAACGTCATATCACAGCAAGGCGCAATTGGTGTGGAGCACGCCAGCGCTGGGACAATCGTCGATGGAGCAACGTCGTTCTTTCCGATGAATCGAGGTTCTCTCTCGATTTCCACGACAGGCGAAACAGCGTGTGGAGGCGGCGGAACCAACGATACCACGACCTAACCGTTAGGCAGCACGACCGTTTTGGTGGTGGATCGGGTATGATGCGGGGAGGCATAACCATGCCAAGCAGAACAGCTTTACATGTCATCCAAGGGCGTGTCACAGGGCAGTACCACCGTGACACAATGGTAGTAGCTGATATAGTGTCATTTGCGCGACGTCACGACCGTCGATTCATTTTCCAAGATGACAATGCAGGAGCACGCAGTGTCGCTACATAAATCCTCCAGGAGCAGAACATCACTACACTACATTGGCCAGCACTACGACCAGACCTTTCACCAATCGAGCATGTCTGGGGTATGCTTGGCAGGCGCCTACGACAACGCCAATAGCTCTCTACCAATGTCCAGGAACTCGTCGCTGCACTGCAGGTAGAATGAAATAACATCAGTCAAGTTGATATTAGACGCTTGGTGAGAAGCATGCCACGTCGGATCTGCGCTAGTCTCGCGAACCGAGAAGGATTTTTACAAGGTATTGAAGTCTTGGACTAAATGTTGTAAATTCTCTGACTGACCGTCCATGTCTTCTACAGTACAGTGTGTGGATTGTGTGCTTGTCAGACACCCAACTATCGCTAAAATCCTCAACTGTCTTTTTGATGAAAATATAAATATATTTCTTTATATATCTCACTTTTATCAAATATCCCCTACTTTTTTTTAATAGTATATGATGCATGATGGGAACCCACGTGGTTAAAACAATACTACTCACCCTGCGATGGAGCCATTTTGTGATGTCATTCCTTTTGTAATATGATGACTGATGGAAACTCACGTGGCCAAAACAATACTACTGACCCTGCGGGGAAGCCATATTGTAAAATCATCTTCCTGTTCATATGATGCATGATGTGTACACACTGGATCAAAACAATGTTATTATCCATGCGTGGCAGCCATGTTATACAGTTAAAACTAGAAGTCCTGTCATGAAATGCGCACAAATAGCACGTTGATATGCGCGTTAATGTGCGCGTTATGGCCCAAGTAAAACTATCAAATTCTGTACATATCGCCTGTGCACAAGCAATGTTTCGGCCAATGGACCTCCGGGTTACCCGGAGGTCCATTGGAAGAAACATTGCATGTGTTTGCTATGAGTAACCAAGAGAACCTGCAGTGCTTTGGATGCCACTCGATATGGCAACTGCGCGCAATACCAACGCGCAATTAAGCCTAGATAAGCGCACAGTTCGTGACAGGACTTCTAGTTTTAACTGTTGCGCTATTACCAAGTTAAATGATGCACGGTGTGAACAGAATATTTAAGAAAACATTACCTCACCTGTCCCTCTCAACAAAAAAAAAAATAAATGAATCCCTTAACACAGATTGTTCTGTTTGGTGCTCCGCCACTCAGATAATTTAATTTCAGACTGACTTTCCCCAACTAAAAAAGAATGGTCTCTACTGGTGACATCCGAGACTGTTCCATAAGATAATATAAATACATTCATTTTCTAGCAGCATATACAGTACGTGGAGAGTGGAATGTAACTAAATCACCCGCGGAGTGGAGTTGTCACCCAAGCTATAACTTTCAAATATTGTACATATCGACAAAAACACAAGCAGTGTTTCAGCCATTGACTGAAACTTTCCTTGTGCTGGTTAGGCTTTGCAACAAATTTGCACTTATTACTTGCGTGGAATCTCCACTCTGCGGGTGATTTAGTGATAATACACTCTCCACGTACTGTACTGCAATTTCAATCCAGATCTGTTCAAGAAAAGGAATTAGCAATTATCAACCTTGCCAGAATGACACACATGAGAAAGCAAACGTAATTGATTAGCTTTCAGTACGTGGAGAGTGGATTGTAACTAAATCATCCGCGGAGTGGAGTTGTCACCCAAGCTATAACTTTCAAATATTGTACATATCGACAAAAAACACAAGCAGTGTTTCAGCCAATGGACCTCCGGATTTAACCCGGAGGTCCATTGGCTGAAACTTTGCTTGTGCTGGTTAGGCTTTGCAACAAATTTGCACTTATTACTTGGGTGGAATCTCCACTCTGCGGGTGATTTAGTGATAATACACTCTCCACGTACTGTACTGCAATTTCAATCCAGATCTATTCAAGAAAAGGAATTAGCAATTATCACCCTTGCCAGAATGACACACATGAGAAAGCAAACGTAATTGATTAGCTTACAGTACGTGGAGAGTGGATTGTAACCAATCATCCGCGGAGTGGAGTTATCACCCAAGCTATAACTTTCAAATTCTGTACATATCGACAAAAAAACACAAGCAATGTTTCAGCCGATGGACCTCCGGGTTAAACCCGGAGGTCCATTGGGTGAAACTTTGCTTGTACTGGTTATGCTTTGCAACAGATTTACAATTATTGCTTGGGTGGAATCTCCACTCTGAGGGTGATTTAGTGATAGTACACTCTCTACGTACTGTATAATGCAATATTAACGTCTAGAATCCACCGCAGTGCTCTCTATCCTGTATCATTGGCGCACACACCCTTTGTTCAATTCATGACATTCTCAGCTCAACTCAACTCAACGAAGCATACAGCCGGTATACCACAGACGGGCCCGCAAGGCAAGCGTCTCAACATACCCCTATTTAACACGTAGGTACGGTGAGGATTGCTGGGGCTCCTCCCAAACCAGCGACTGTTTGGGTTTCTTTTTCTTTTTTTCCAAAACGACAATCAAACTGCGGTTTTAGTATTACCATAAATATGCCCACATCTCTAAGCAAGCACATAGCATAATTCTTGTAGTTATGCACAATTCCTATTAACCTTCCACTTTGAGGTTCTAGGGGATCTAAACTCACTACCCTACTGCCAGTGCGCACACTCAAACCAAAAAGATTGTCAGCCCTCGTTTCCGACTCTCGAGGATTCATTAAGCAAATAAAGTTGTTTGGATCGCAAAGGATTTCATTTTCAGTCCCACATCGTCCCTGTGCGCATTTGGCGCGCTGAAACTTTTCATCGAATTGCGTAGCAACATTTCCAATGTTCACAGGTTGCACAAGATTCAACATCGCAGTCATACACTCGAATTACACACTCACACTTCACTGATCGCACAATGGTCACTACTAATAGAAACACCCGAATCAATCGCTTATTGTTACCTATCCACGGCTTAACCGCGCTCGACGTGGTTTAACCCTTTGAACTCCATTTGCGGGAATGGTATCGACTTTATGTGCACTTACAGTGAGATGGTTCAGTCCAATGTCAATCTAAAGGGTTGATTAAATAATAGCTGTAGTCAGCAATTCTTATTTTATCATTTTATCATCAATGTCCTGTGTATAGACCTCTTATAAGACAATAATGGAACGAGATTCGGTCTTACGCGTTAAAAGGGTTAACTAAGGTGATCTAACGAGTGTCGGTCTTGCTTCATCTGTTCTTCAACTTTTGTGACCGCTATTCTCTATACAACTGGATTGTTGGAACGCCCATTGGTCACATGTCTCAAACGCTACCATCTTTGAAGAGGGAGGGGAGGTGAAGAACTTGCTATGAAAACAATGCCCAACAATTTTAAAGTTCCCGATGACTGCGCTTCACCAATCACTTTTAACCCTTTACCCAATGAATCGGCCATAGCCGCCCGCATAAAATGCAAATTCAGCAGCTGAAAAAACATTATTTTTCAATAAATTTCAACAAAACCATATCATGTGACACCTCATTGGAACGAGCTCGTTCCAATGAGGGGTCACATGATATGGTTTTGTTGAAATTTTGTGAAAAATTTTTTAAACTGTTATTTAAAATAATAAATTTTGATATTGACTGTGTTAGGTAAAGGAATAATGTTTGATGTTTGTGACAAATGAATATGTCGATGATGTGCACAAATTGAGGAAGGAGGCGAGGTGAAGAACTTGCTATAAAAACAATGCTCTACAATTTTAAAGTTCCCGATGACCACGCTTCGCCAGTCACTTTTAAGGAGTATAATGTGATGTCTGTGAAAAATAAATAATTTAATCATTTGCCCCGCCTCTGCGTTTGATTGGTTGAAAGCATACAGCGTGAAAGTTGTCAAAATCGTAAGTAGTATAGCACGTATGATTACCCGGACCTTTGGGGGAGCAGCTAGTGTTAAATTCCCATAGGAACCGGACTTTTGGGGGAGCAACTTTGGTGGAGCAAAAGTACGGCTTCTTGCAGCTAGATCCACCAAATGGTGTAGGTACTGTATATATAGTATGCTATGGCATGTATAGTGATATATGTACGCATGGGGCTATATGTATATATTATGGGTAAGTGGTGGAAAGATGATGGAAAAATTGGGTTTTCTTGAAGGTTTTTCCTGCGAAACGGTTGACGTTGCTATTTGACGTCGTGACGTCATGGTACGCGCGCGACGTAATAGAGACTCTGACCGCTGTTATTGTTCAGTATACAATCTGACATGACGTAATTCGGGCCAGGGTATGTCGGGCTTCTCGTATGGGGTGGCGGTGATATGGTAGTAGTGGTATATATCCATGTTGGTATACTATTAGCCCTTGGGTCTTCATATTATCCTATGCCTGCTATAGCTACGTCAAGCAGTAGGGTGGGTGGGGGTAGTGTGGTATTGCGAGATAGTCATTGGTAGTTTAAATTGGACAGTATAGGATGAATGGCCTGATGGTCTATTACCCCCTTAGTACTATTAACCTACTGAATCCTTTGTATTATCTTATGGCTGGCATTTGTATTTGAGGATACCTATGACATGGCTACGTATCAGTTGAGGATACCTTTTGAGGATACTAAATTGAGGATACCTATGGTCTGGTATTGTTGGGGGATACCTGTTGTAGAAACCTTACATCTGTGTACTTCTGTTATTCTGCCCCATATCTCATCCATTACTTCCTAGCTATACCTTCGCTCAAAGCTTCAAATTGTTCAATCAGATTTCCCCTGTATACATATAAGGCATTCCGTAATTGAGATTCCTAGCCGAGTCCATAAAATATGGATTCAGTGTTTTTACATCGGGCATTACCCTTACCCACAGTACCTCTTGGCCTAGCATTGCATACTACCTATACCAGTCATAGGATGACATGAAGCATCAGGTGGATTAATAGTACTAAGGGCTAACATAGGACCTGCAGGGGCCCACAGAGGTATATATCGTCCATACTATACTGCTGTTCTATACTGCCAGGCATTACCCCCACCCCCACCCCACAATACCACTTGACCTGCCATAACGTACTCCCTATACCAGTCATTGAATAGTACAAAGCAATCTGCTGGTTTCATAATATCGAGGACTGGACCTACAGTGGTATATACAATGCATCCTATGCCACCCGTTCTAAACAAACGATTATAATACTGCCTGGCCTAGCATTACGAACTACCAATACCAGCCATAAGATAATACAAAGGATTCGGTAGGTTAATAGTACTAAGGGGGTAATAGACCATCAGGTCATTCATCCTATACTGTCCAATTTAAACCACCAATGACTATCTCGCAATACCACACTACCCCACCCACCCTACTGCTTGACTTAGCTATAGCAGGCATAGGATAATATGAAGACCCAAGGGCTAATAGTATACCAACATGGATATATACCACTACTACCATATCACCGCCACCCCATACGAGAAGCCCGACACACCCTGACCCGAATTACGTCATGTCAGATTGTATACTGAACAATAACAGCGGTCAGCGTCTCTATGACGTCGCGCGCGTACCATGACGTCACGACGTCAAATAGCAACGTCAACCGTTTCGCAGGAAAAACCTTCAAGAAAACCCAATTTTTCCATCATCTTTCCACCACTTACCCATAATATATACCTATAGCCCCATGCGTACATATATCACTATACATGCCATAGCATACTATATATACAGTACCTACACCATTTGGTGGATCTAGCTGCAAGAAGCCGTACTTTTGCTCCCCCAAAGTTGCTCCCCCAAAAGTCCGGTTCCTATGGGAATTTAACACTAGCTGCTCCCTCAAAAGTCCGGGTAATCAGGCACGATTCATACGTGCCATACTACTATCGTATAAACCAAATCACGTCATGATTTGGAATGTATACACGTTGCAAACATCCGATCCCACTTTGAAGACTCTGGAAGCCCCGCCCACTCAACTGAAATTGTCACAGTGAGGGCGTGACGGCAGTCTGATAGATGGATAACAAGCTTGTAAACAAAGATCAAGATCGAGTTTTCATCGCCTCCATTCAGCGAGAATATAATGATAATTTCTCGGGAACAATTGAATTTAATAAAATATACCGAAGTGGGAGACGAATAAAAAGATCATACATCCAAACGTGATTTTGGGGGAACTTAAAAAAATGTTTTTAATGATATTGTTACGTGACTTGCTAAATATCTGTCGTCTGCGATCGAAAATCAAAACAACAAACAATTTGACAATGATTGACGTGACCTGTTTGTGACACACTTTCCTGAGTTTGATTGTTGTCTTTTGCGAAAATTAAAAGTTTTTCGTTCACGTACACATAGTTTTTATATTTTAATATTACAGCCTGATTAAATTATAAGAAATAACTGTTGTTTTCCTTCGGTTTATGCGATATAAACCGAAAATTTTCTGCACTATCTTAATCATAACTCGCTACGCAGTTATTTCTTAAATATATTAATAATGTGCACATATTCGTGACAATACAAATTGAATATTTACAACATGTTTTTGTTTTTATTAACAGAAAAAGAGTTCTGAGATTGGAAAGTTGAAATTGTGTTATTCGATTCCGCTTCGTGAACACCGTGCGGTGTTGTGAAAAGAAACCACATAAACTGTTTGTAACTTTGCAAAAACAAAATAGGATTCTTTACTGGAGGTGGGGGTGGGGGGGGTGGTGACGGGGGGGGGGGGGGAATTTACCACGAGGTGAAAGTCTGATGCTATAAACGATAAACAAACATTTTATTCATTTTTAAATATCTACGTGTACCAACCGAAATAATCTGGGACAGCCTTTTGTTGGTCGCATAAATTAAAACCCTTCACACTAAAAACTAAAGTGTTAACACTGACACTTTCAAGGTGTTAAACCCATTCTAACTCTTAGGGTTTGATTTTAACACTCAAAGTGCAATGCTTTAAGCACTTAGACATTACAATCGTCAGACATCTGAAACTGGAATGGATGGCAATTCCCATGTGTCTAGCATTGGTGGTTCTTCCAGAATCGTCCATAATTTGATTTGCGCTTGGTGGGTACATAATTAAAAGGACACAACGCAGATGACGCGGATCAGACTCGAGAGTTCGAGTCTGATCCGCGTCATCTGCGTTGTTTCCTTTTAAGTGTCGCGACATTACACTTGTCAAGTGGTATTATTGTATCACCTGTCAAGTTCTGGGATATCTACACTTGAACAAAGTGCTAGTTCAGCACTTAGTAAGTGTTAAATACAGCACTTCAAGTGTAGTTTTTAACACTTTAGTTTTTAGCGTTTTGCATTTTTTATAAGCAGTTACTGAACAACAACCGACAGAACATTGTTGGAATTGTATTCCCTCATAGACACAGATGGTATGAATTTAGTAGACAAGCAATCACTGACAAAATTCATTTAGAGTTGATCAATGAATAGCAATAAAGAAATCGGTTACTATAACTACCTCTTCCTTCTTGAAACAGCTGTATGTAGTCCTCAAAACGACCATCATATTCATACGAAGAACCGGCAGCTGTGATTTTGTAACAGGAATAGGCTACGTCTTTTGGGTTTCTGTATACAAATATCATTCTCAGTTTATGTAATTTTGCAGGAAACATGAACAATGGTAAATGTGTTTGAAGAAGTCGAGGTCGAATGTCGTTGAAATGCTCCGGTATAAGTTCTGCTGCCCGCAGCTCAATATTCCGCGCACTTAAAGGAGTGCCATCGTATTCAGTATTTCCTCTCATCAGCATGCTTACGATTTCCGTCGTCCAGTGGCTGCCTGAAAAAAAAAAACAAACAGCTGAAATATTTCAGAGACGCTATCTTTCCTATATGGAGGATATAAAATGAGTGAATCGTGAATATGATGTTGATGAAAGGAGTCTTAGATTGACTCGGCAAAACGGAAATTTCGGACGAGTTCATCGCCGATTGAACAAGTTGGGGCATCGAAATCTGAAGTGTCACTTCCTCCCCTGAGTTCCAATGGTGTTCTATGTGCCTACTGGCCTACTGGCACATAGAACACATTGTAACTCAGGGGAGGGGACAACTTGCTAATTCTCGTTATTGATCGTTTTGTGTCGTCTGCGTGGTCGCATTTCTGACTCTGATGGAGAGATCAGAGTCTGTTAATCAACAGAAAAAAAACTGTAGTAAAGTCAGCCAGCCCAATGGATATTCCTTTCCAACTAAAATATAGGCAGTTGCCATGGGGGGGGGGGGGGGGGGGCACCAACAATTTGCAAGACGTGACGTGGGGGGGGGGGGGGGGGTCTCTTGAGTGCGCCAAAAATGTGCATTTCCAACTTGTGCAATTGTTTGAATTTTTTAAAAATATATCAATATATCAGCTAATATATACCATCATTTGTGTTTCAAACCTTAAAGATGATGTTGTACATCACACTCTTAACATAAATACAACATCAGGAGGCTTTATATGTGAGAATATTGGGCTTAATCTGGGAAAATGTTACACGTTAGTAGGGGTGGGTGTCTTGTTCGAAATGTAGAAAATGTGCAGACAATATTTTGGGAAAATTCTCTCTGATGCACTAAATTCAACTCAAGTTATTTATTTATTAATTTATTTATTTATTGATTTATTTATTTATTTATTTAATTATTCATTTGTTTATTTATTTATTTATTTATTTATTTATTTATTTATTGGTGTTTAACGACACTTTAACAACCAGGGTCATATCGTGTCGGCGACAGGTTTACGGGTGGAGGAGGCCAGAGTACCTGGAGAAAACCACCGAGCAACGACGAGCAGCTGTTAGCTTTTCAACATCATAACCCACGACTGAACTACACACTGCACAGCGGTACTGCGTACTACACAGCATAGACAGGGTTAGATTGGCTGAAGACATGTGCACCTCGGCGTGCAGTACGTCTCAGCACACAGCGTCATCGTGCGTTTTACTGGGAGAGTGGGGGTGGTTGTCTGAGAACGGTAGTAGAACATTTGCACATAGTGGGTGGGTGTAAAAAGGAGCCGAATAAAAAATAGGACGTCACGTCTTGCACATTTTTAGTGCCCCCCCCCCCCCCTCCTCCCCCGCCTGCAGTTGTTGTCAATTTTTACTTTTGAAATGAATTCGGTTGTAAATCAGACATCGTGGCTTTGTTTTTATTTGAAATAGTTCCATGTACATGAGCATTAATTCGACCCAGTAATAGTATAATGAGATTGCTCGATCTTTTAGAACGTAATATAAGGTCAACCAGCCAGGTTGCGCGACTCTCATATGGCCAACGAAATTAACAAGAGATTATATGAATTTGTAATTCATAAAAACGAAAGTACAGGTTGCGCGATAGGTTGCGCGACTCTCATATGGCCAACGAAATTAACAAGAGATTATATGAATTTGGAATTCATAAAGACGAAAGTACGAAATGATTACAAGTGTAGAAAGTGATTCAGTTGCATTTTAAAATTAATATGTATCTGCAGGGGCGCACAGTTGAAACGAGAAGTCCTGTCACAGCAGTATGCACTATTTTGAAGACGTAGCGCACTGAGTAAGTGCGCCTTTGTCCCCATCAAACTGCACCTTTAGTGTAACCCAAATTCCTGTAGAAAAAAAGCGTGCCCAATTATGTTCAATTGTCTTCCAGTAAATAGAGATCATTAACATCATTCCTAACCTCCAGTGGGATACGTGTACATGTAATGACATAAGTAGATATTAAAATCCAACTGTGTGTACAGAATGAAGAAAAATGATTACTACGGAATCGCAGCACCATATATTCTCCACCAGAAAACGTTTTACTCTATTTTCGTAATTGCACAAGAAACACTTGCAAATTTTCATCAAATGGACCACCGGGTGAAGCCCGGTGGTCCATGTGGTGAAAGATTGCAAATACTTTGTGTGTTTTCTCCTCAGAAATGGTAAAGAATTGCGAAGAGAAAAATCTATGATAGAGCGATTTCGTTGTAATCCACCCTCCAAATACTGTAGAGTCAATATTATTCTGTTTGATCGGTTCGATTCGTGACTTCACTACCGACCTCACTTATGTCGCATTATATTTTGCATCTTGTACAGAACGTGGAGAGTGTATTACCACTAAATCACCCACAGGGTGGAGATTCCACCCAAGCAATAATTCCAAATCTGTTGCAAAGCATAACCAGCACAAGCAAAGTTTCAGCCAATGGGCCTCCGGGTTCAACCCGGAGGTCCATTGGCTGAAACACTGCTTGTGTTTTTGTCAATATGTACAAAATTTGAAAGTTTTAGCTTGGGTGATAACTCCACTCCGCGGGTGATTTAGTTACAATCCACTCTCTACGTACTGTATTCCATTTAGACTACTTCATACTTCTGAAGTAATGATCGCATTAACTAACGAACATTTTCTGGGCTAATTGTAACAGGACTTCTAATTTGAACTGTGGGAAGCATTTCGAACTTGGTGAGAGGCATTGTTATAGGAGGACAACCACACACTCGGTAGAGGTCCAATTCCTTCGTGTCAGGCACGGTAGCCAAACCATGCAGAAAGCTAGGTTTGGGACTAACGCACATCTGTATTGAGAAAAATGCACACTTGTTGGGTCTATATGTAAGAATTGTCTTCACCGGGTCCAAACAAATTTTAAGGTCTTAAATTTATTAACATTGAGAATAGAGACAAAAAAATGTGCACACCCTTTTACTCTAAAGGTAGTGAAGACGGCACAGTAAAAAGGGAATACGACTGCAATGACTAGAACCCAAATGAAAAATACAAGTGTCTGGTGACTACATTTAAGTCGTGAGATACTCTCCTACCTTAATGTTCTGGTGGTACTATTATGCAATAAAATTATATTGGTAAAGATATTGTTGACTAATCTCTCTGCCTTCTTCTCTCTTTTTGCAAAACGTAGGGGGGGAGGGCTGTGCACCCCGGTTCTTCTATGTATCCCTCAACTATCAATATATTGTTATGTGAGAGCCGTAAAGTTCTATCTTCTACTTGTGGTTCTCACGCGGACATATGTAGTACTAAGTTTTAGTAGTGATAAATAAACTATTCACTGGAAGTTATTTATTTATTTTATTCGTGTTTAAGGTCGCATACTTATGTACAGTGGCTAATCGTGACCGTAACAGTTTTACGGGTGAAGGAAGCCAGAGTACCACCAAGCATCTGTCAGCTCCTGAGCATTCTAAGTATGCTCAAGCTCCACTCAAGCAGGTTTACAGCGGTTGAAGACATGTGCACCATCGAAGTGCAGTACGCCTTAGTACACGGCGTCATCGTGCCCTCATGTAGGCAACCGGAATAAAGTGCCTTACCCAAGGGCACAGCGCTGGTCGTCCCCAACGGGAATCGAACTCGGGACCTCTAGCATAGAAGTCCAACAGTCTATCACTGAGCCACCGCGCTCCCAATCACTGGAAGTGAATAAACATGAAAGTTGACAACCTCTTCCGAAAGCCGATAGATCTTAAGAACTGATTGGTTTCCCAAAGTGATATAATAATAGTTCCTGTCATATTTAGCTGACCTTACTTCATTCGAGATCATACCAACCGCTCCTCGACCCACAATGTACTGAATTATTTATTTATTTATTTATTGGTGTTTAAGGTCACATACTTATGCACAATGGCTAATCGGGACCGTGACAGTATTACGGGTGGGGGAAGCATGAGTACCCGGAGAGAACCACCGAGCATCGACGAGCAACTGTCAGCTCATCAACATTCTAACTCTGTCCAAGCTCCACTCATCAAGCTCGGCATCATCGTGCCCCCATGTAGGCAACCGGGATAAAGTGCCTTGCCCAAGGACACAACGCGGATCGAACTCGGGACCTCTGGCATAGAAGTCCAACAGTCTACGACTAAGCCACCGCGCTCCCAATGTACTGAATACAATCGAGACAAAAGGTATGTTTTTTAATAAGGTCAAGGGCCAGCAAAAAAGCAATCGAACCTCCCAACGTACGCACACACACATAATACACGTTTACTAAACATATACAGTACGTGGAGAGTGTATTATCACCAAATCACCCGCAAAGTGGAGATTCTACCCAAGCAATAATTGCAAATTTGTTGAAAAGCATAACAAGTACAAGCAAAGTTTCACTCAATGGACCTCCGGGTTAAACCCGGAGGTCCATTGGCTGAAACATTGCTTGTGTTTTTAGTCAATATATACAGCATTTGAAAGTTATAGTTTGGGTGATAACTCCACTCCGCGGGTGATTTAGTTACAATCCACTCTCCACGTACTGTACTTGAATTCTTTCCCACAACAAAGGCATCCACGTGTCTTCTAGTTGAGGCTAAGAGTAAGTGTTATGTTATCATTAACATCAAACATTAAATAAGTTCAAACGCCTTGGTATCGACATACAGTTAAATGGACATAAATAACATTATTGCTTCTCTCAACCCTTTGAAACTTTAATTATCCTGACGTTCAAACGTCACTGGGAATTCAGTTTCTTCAACGTTTTTCAAAATGCGACGTCAAACGTTGGAAAGTACAAATAATAAGATATTTCTCACATTAGTGATTACCTGTTTCAGGGCTAGATTAATATTGGTGGTCTGAATTTGTTATTCAAAACTTGTTTTATTTCAAATTATTGGAGATTGCCCAGAGGCACTCTCCAATAAATTGTAATAAAACAAATTTATATATTAACAAAATATTATTTGTGTTTGACTGAATATGAAATATAAACAAGGGAAGTGTTGGCTTTTGTCTGGTATCCTCATTTTTGAAAGCCCTGATAGTGGCTTCTAGTACTCAACCAGTTAAGATGTCTTGACAGCAGGATTATATATTAGTATTTTAAGCTGCTATAACATTTGGCTCAACGGTTGTTGTTGTTGTTGGGCACTATTCGGGCGAAAACAGGAATTGAGATTAAAACTTTAAAAAATCGAAAAATAATAACAAAACAAATGACCACAAAGTATCAAGGCGCTGTTTGATTTCGTACGTCATAAGACGTACAAAAGTATCAAAGGGTTAATTTAGAGCAAGTGGTATGTAATAGTTACTAACCTCGCTGTCGGTATCCATGAATTTGAACAACCTGCCAACGTGCGGTATGTGACGCCGAGAAGCGAAGCGGCGGGGTGTTACAGCGCGTTGGCAGGTTGTTCAAATTCACGAATGCCGACAGCGAGGTTAGTAACTTACTTACACGCCAATTCACAGAACGCACGGACCCAGGTATGGCAAGTGAGTGCAGGCGTCACTTGAACACATAGTCTATTGTTCTATCGGGTATTTCACGTCTCTTACCAACCCGGAGAAGACAAGGAAATTGCTGTGTAAGTTAACATGAAGGCCAAACGTGCGATCAGTTCACAAAAAAAAAATCATGATCTGGGCACACAGATAAACAGTGGCGGCGCTACGGGGGGGGGGGGGGGGCATGGGGGGCATTGCCCCCCCCCCCCCAAACGAAGTCTTTGCCCCCCTCCCCAGTTGCCCCCAACCATCTCGCATGCATTTCCATCCACCCGCACACACAAACACATTCAGTCACACTCTCTCACACACACCCAATAATTTCCCATACACACTTAGCCCAAAGCCTCAGGCTAGCTGATGAACACATCCAGGCAGTAGACTCTCTCTCTCTCTCTCTCTCTCTCTCTCTCTCTCTCTCTCTCTCTCTCTCTCTCTTAACATAGAGGTCGAACGTGCGACCAGTTGAAAAAAGTGGTATGGACACACAGATAGATAGATCACATTGCTGTTTACCATTACTTTCAACATGGCATATTTAGTGGTTTATAACTGGGTCACGAAAGTATATCTATACACCTCTATCAGTGAAGGAACAAGTGCGTAGGGGATGGGCCCGCAGGGCCCGCATTGCGGGAGCGGGCGGGGGGAGGCGGCTAGAAGGGGGGCCCCCCCGTCTTGAAGGACGTCCCAACGCTGGAAGAAAGAGGGAAAGGGAGAGAGAGAGCGGGACAGTGTACCAAATACGCATAATTTCAAACTCTCACTTCCACACGACGTACTCTTTGTAGTCTATGTGTTATTCTTTTAACCCTTTACCTAACGTAACGGCCAAAACCGACCAGCGCTATTCTCAAAAATCGCCAATTAATTTTCATTATTTTTTTTCATTTTTTGTCTCAAAAACATAGGTTATGACCCCTCGTTGGAACGAGCTCGTTCCAACGAGGGGTCATAACCCATGTTTTTGAGACAAAAAATTAAAAAAAATTAGTTATTCAAGAATTACTTTTGCAAGTGTCGTCTGTTTTTGAGGTTAGGTAAAGGGTTAAGTGAACGCTACATCATTGTAACTGATAGGGGTGAGAAATGAACAATATACAAGTCACATATGTCGGGCGTGCATGTGTGTATCGTTGGATGGTGGGGTGAAACTTAAAACATGTAATGAAAAAATCTACAGAGTCGAACTTTTAGAATCGATCCTATAGGCTATACCTCCCTTAATTTATGGCGTATGTACTTCGTGAAATCCTGTATGCTGTGCATGGTAACAACACTAAATTATAACTCAATCTGTAAGTTACTAGTCGATTAACATAATTAACATAAGTTTGGAGGCCCGTTAAAACTCCTTAATTTCAGTGACGTCATTCGACGGAGTCGGGCCGCGGGCGATAATGGTATAAATAGCCATTAGCGGCCCGCGGCCCGGCTATTTTTAGATTCAAGTTAGCTGTAACAGGGAGTGGTAATAATAGTAATAACATGATTGTTGTCAGGCATCATGATTCATTAGCGGCCCTGCAGCAATGATAAACAGCCCTTGGGCTTATTAACGGCCCTCGACTTCGCCTCGGGCCTTTAATAAACCCTCGGGCTATTCATCATTGCTGCAGGGCCGCTAATTAACCATAATGCCCTCCAAAATCATGTTATTGTTATATTACAGTTAAAACTAGAAGTCCTGTCACGAATAGTGCGCTTATCTAGGCTTAATTGCGCGTTGGAATTGCGCGCAATTGCCATATCGAATGGCATCCAAAGCACGGCAGGTTCTCTTGGTTACTCATAGGAAACACATGCAATGTTTCTGCCAATGGACCTCCGGGTTACCCGGAGGTCCATTGGCTGAAACATTGCTTGTGCACAGGCCATATGTACAGAATTTCATAAGTTTACTTGGGCCATAACGCGTACATTAACGCGCAATTCAACGTGCTGTTTGTGACAGGACTTCTAATTTTAACTGTAGCTCCCGTTTTAAAGGCAACCACCATTATGAAAGGGACCCGTCTCTATCTCGAAGGGGGGGGGGGGGGGGGGAGGGGCACAAGATTTTCCGCTACGCCATTGGAAGGATAATCCTACAGTACGGCCGTCATGGACTACTCACTTTCCACGGGGTGAGCAGTATTCCCGCTGACGCAATAATGTAGATAGCAAACACTAATTATAGGAATAATCATCAACAAATTAATTAATGAAGCACCGGGTACAACTCAGTGCTTCATTAATAGAAAATTTCCTGATGATGAATTACATTACCTGGTAAACGCATGCGTGGGCATCACTGCCAACGCGTGGATTATGACCAGTCCACGGCGACCCTGCAGTAGTACATCAACGCTAGGCTGTACGCAAATTCCACTAAAGTGGATAAACAAACAGCTCACAGCGGCGTCGAATTCCCTACATAGTTAGACTGGTGGCCTAAACGGAAATTATGCTACCGTAGGGTTAGAGTTGTGTAAGTACGAACATCTCGTCATTTTACATGTTTACTTCTTAAAATGTGATGCTGCTCTACACCAAACAAAGCTATTCAAAACAATAAAATTATAAGTTACTAGCGGGTGTTACCCGGCGTTGCACGGGAGAAGATGGTTATATCAATATACCCTCAGATATGATCGGCTCCGCCGTTTTCGAAATAGAAGGTCAAGGTCACCAATTTCAAGGTCAAGGTCACCCCGCACGGGCAACCCGAAGAAGTCAAAATGATCGATGGGTCAATTTACCCGCACATATGAAATTTTAGCCCGATCGGCACAGCCGTTTTCGAAATAAAAGGTCAAGATCACCAATTTCAAGTTCAAGGTCACCCCGCACGGGCGCCCCGATAAAGTCAAAATGATCAATGGGCCAATATACCCGCACGTATGAAATTTTAGCCGGATCGGCCCAGCCGTTTTCAAAATAAAAGGTCAAGATCATCAATATCAAGGTCAAGGTCACCCCGCACGGGCACGGTACTCGCCCCATGTTACTCGCAGGGACGAATTACCCCCGTGTACAAAATCTGAGATCGATCGATCGAGAAACGGAGGAGTTCACCCGGAACAAAGATAGATAGAGAGAGAGAGAGAGAGAAGAGAGAGAGAGAGAGAGAGAGAGAGAGAAAGAGAGAGAGAGAGAGAGAGATACAGACATTCGCATTTATATATTAGATTGAGATGAATTGACGATAACCTGGTTACTCCGAGGTTTGCAGCGTCTCGGTTGAACATAAGCACAGAGCCGTAAACCACAGACGACGTTACAGTCAATTCTTCAGAGTAGTTTATATGCCTCGACAAGACCCTACTCACAACCCCGAACCAACAACTTGAAATGAGCATGGCAACTCTTAACGTAACTAAACTTCTCGTGTACCCCACGCCTTCATTGGACAAATAATCAATGAATCAGCTAAAGGTTGAGGTCACCCCATCTTATTTCAAATCGTAAACTAATTTGTAGATTAAACAACACTTTATTCCAAACATCGTCTGCAGCATGTGAGAAAAATGTTGAAATATGAAGCGGTTTGCATGTCACTCCATTAATAACAAGAAGGACGCCAACGCCCTATAGCTCACCAACATTCCTCTTTGATAGTAACTTTGGCAAACACAAGAACTGTATCAAACAGGCTCATAACATGCGACCAAGCTTACCTAAACACAACCTCTTAAAAGTAAAACACAGAAACTGACATAAACACTAAGTTAAACATGAAATTCTGAGCTAAACAGAAAACTAAACGCAACTAAAAATGTCAAGGAAAATGCTTAAAATGCAGGGTATGAGGGGTTAATCATGGAACAATGATACTGAGGAACAAGTATAATGAATATAAGTGCCATGGGAAGAGAAGGAGCACAGCAGCTGACCTAAAGACTAAGTTAAGCATGAAATTCCGAGCTAAACAGAAAACTAAACGCAACTAAAAATGTCAAAAAAAATGTTTAAAATGCAGGGTATGAAGGGTTAATCATGGAACAATGATACTGAGGAACATGTATAATGAATATAAGTGCAATGGGAAGAGAAGAAGCACAGCAGCTGACCTAAACACTAAGTTAAACATGAAATTCCGAGCTAAACAGAAAACTAAACGCAACTAAAAATGTCAAGAAAAATGTTTAAAATGCAGGGTATGAGGGGTTAATCATGGAGCAATGATACCGAGGAACATGTATGATGAATATAAGTGCCATTGGAAGAGAAGGAGCACAGCAGCTGACATAAACACTTAGTTAAACATGAAATTCTGAGCTGAACAGAAAACTAAACGCAACTAAAAATGTCAAGAAAAATGGCTAAAATGTAGGGTATGAGTGGTTAAATCATGGTAAAATGATAATAACCATCATATAGCAGCATTATAAAAGCCATGATATGGAAATAGGGTGAATAAGTGACCTAAACAGAAACTTTAACATTATTGGACACGTACGCTGACGCCGACGCCGACGCTGACGCCGACGCCGACCGATCGAGCCATGCCATAAGCTCACACAACTAAAGTTGGTGAGCTAAAACAATTGTTAAACAGCCAACCTCAATTCAAATAGTTCGCGTGGTGACGACAAAACGGCAACACGTGCTACTGAAGAAGCGAATCTTGATTTCCTTGTTTCATTAGTATCTGTCAGCAGAGAAAGTTGTGTATTTATAAGAAATGAGTATGGCTGACCTTGATCAAGTTCAACAGCAGTTAATACTTGCTCAGGGTGAAATTAACGCCCGTGAAGCCCAAATTCAAGAATTGCAAAAACAACTTCAACACTTAGACCTAGGTGGGGCGCAATTGATTGAAGACATGAAAACTCGTCATCAGGATGAGTTGGTTATGCTCAGGGGGTCAACATCAAACAGAGGTTGACCAACTACAACAGCCAATCGATCGATTAAAATTAAAATTCGAACGAAAAGAGGACAGTCCCGCTGCGGCCGCGATTGAACATTTGCATGAAACAATAATTAGTGGCAATGTAAATGTAGCCATTACAGCAAATGCCACACAGTCTCAAGCATTAATCACTCATATTAAAAAGTTCTCTGGCCACCCAGCGCAGTTCAGGTCCTGGATTAAGTCCCTGGAGTTTGCTGTGAAACAAATAAAATAGGGGAAGACCGAAAAGCCATGATAGCTGCTCAAACCAGTGAATTTGTGGTCGCCTATTTTATTCTGCGATCAATCAAGGCCAGACCCGTGCTACTCAAGCGGCGCTGAACATAGAACAAACTGGGGGGACTCTGGCCAAATCAGGTGAAGAGGATTTTAGTGTTGTAGGGACATTATCGGTCATAACGAATGCATAAAAAGTATTGATCTGTGCAAATGGATTGCTAGAACGGAATATTTCGCTCGAATCTAATCAACCACAGGGGTGGCGGAACTGGTGGGGGGGGGGGGGGGGGCTGGTGGGAATTTATGCAGATATTTTAACACAACCAATGACTGGTGAAACAAGGGGCAGATCCACAGCCTCCCCCATATTTTCGCCAGCTATGTTTCTCTTGTACTGGTTCAGTTTCGATGGATTTCGGATCATTTTTTTGGCAGTATGTGGCTGCAAACGCTAAAATGTATACAGTCTGTTAATAAATCGGTTAACTGAAGTAGATCGTAATCTTACAGACACACAAGTACCAAATCCACCCCCAGACAAGATAATCCACAGACAGTATAATTGCTGTAAACGTTTGGTAAAGCATATAGGTGAGGTCTATTTATCAGCTTTGGTCGTTTTCATCTCGATGAGATTAAAATGCACGTCCAACGTGCATTTTTTGGCGATGCACCTGTAGTTTATCGTTGCAACGCTATTTCTAAATGTTGGTGCACCTGGAAAAAATAGCGATGCACCTGGAAATATCCACGTCCAATGTGCAATTTGTACGCCCGACGTGCATTTCCACCTCGGACGTGCATTTCTCATCGCGATGGGATTTCGCGAAATAAAAAAAATAGCGATGCACCTGTATTTTTTGTAGGTGCACCTACATTCCAAAATAGCGTTGCAACGATAAAATCCAGGTGCATCGATAAAAAATACACGTTCGACGTGTATTTCAATCTCATCGCGATGAAAAATGCACGTCCAACGTGCAATTTAAGGCAAAAATGCGCGTCCAACGTACATGTTTGCCAAAATACGCGTCCGATGTGCATTTTTTAGCGATGCACCTGTATTTTAGAGTTGCAAAGCTATTTTCGAATGTAGGTGAATCTACAAAAATATCGAAGCACCTGGAAAATAATCCACGTCCAGCGTGCATTTCACTTGTGCAATTGTATTTTATACGTCCGACGTATAAATGCACGTCGGACGTGCATTTCCCATCGCGATGAGATTTTCCTAAACAGAAAATAGCGATGCACCTGTATTTTTTACAGGTGCACCTACATTCAAAAATGGCGTTGGAACGATAATTTCCAAGTGCATCGCTAAAATTACACGTCCGGCGTGCATTTTAATCTCATAGCGATAAAAAATGCACGCCCAACGTGCAATTTTAGGAAAACATACACGTCTAACGTACATTTTAGTCAAAATACACGTCCGACGTGCATTTTTTAGCGATGCGCCTGTATTTTAGCGTTGCAACGCTATTTTCGAATGTAGGTGCACCTACAAAAATATCGAAGCACCTGGAAAATAATCCACGTCCAGTGTGCATTTCACTCGTCTAACTTTTACTTTTTCGTCCAACGTATAAATGCACGTCGGACGTGCATTTCCTATCGCGGTGAGATTTTCCTAAACAGAAAATAGCGATGCACCTGTATTTTTTACAGGTGCACCTACATTCAAAAATAGCGTTGCAACGATAAATTCCAGGTGCATCGCTAAAATTACACGTCCGACGTACATTTAATCTCATCGCGCTGAAAAATGCACGTCCAACGTGCATTTCCAGGTGCATCGATAAATTACACGCCCGTATGGAAACTCCTAACGGACACGCCAATCGCTAGCGACGCACCTGTATTTTTTACAGGTGCACCTACATTCAAAAATAGCGTTGCAACGATAAATTCCAGGTGCATCGCTAAAATTACACGTCCGACGTACATTTAATCTCATCGCGATGAAAAATGCACGTCCAACGTACATTTCCAGGTGCATCGCTAAATTACACGTCCGACGTACATTTAATCTCATCGCGCTGAAAAATGCACGTCCAACGTGCATTTCCAGGTGCATCGATAAATTACACGCCCGTATGGAAACTCCTAACTGACACGCCAATCGCTATTCTCTAATCGCCAGTCGCCAATCCTATACCCAATCGTTAGTTTCCAGTCTAATCGCCATTCGCTAATCGCCAGTTAAATGCGCTTCTATCGACACGCCAATCGCTAATCGCTAACCGCTTTTTTGTGGCTCTGCAGATTCGCTATTTGCCAATCGTCAATCTCGCCAATCGTCAATCGCCAGTCGCTAACTGGTTTTGTGGCCCTGAAACAATGCCAATCGCCATTAGTTAATTACTAATCGCCAATCGTTTTTCGCTAATCAGTGTTGCTAGTCGTCATTTCTTAATTTCCAATCGTCATTTACCGACCCTATTTCTTAACAGGGACGTAGCCAGAATTACTTTCATAATGGGGGGGGGGGGGGGTGGGGGGGGGGGGGGGCGCGCTAGGCAATTTTAAGGGATCTACCATGATATTTGGAAGCTTGTTGTGGGGCTTCAGGAGTTCTCTTCTAGTCCTAACTTGGACTAGGGTGTAATGACGGGAAGGTCCTAGTTAGGACGGGGTAGTGGGAGTAAGGGATAAATATCGGAGCGTTTCATAGCTGGGACAAGGCATCCCCCAATAAAGTTTTGCACATTTACACAGTTTAGACTTGTACTCCAAGATCGGATCAATCTAAGCACTGTAGCCCTATATTGGGGAGCACTATGGGGGTTCTTAAGTAGTGTGAAATGTTTTTTTTTTTTTTTTTTTTTTGTTTTTTGTTGTTGGTGGGGGGGGGGGGAGGGTGCAAAGGTCCACTCCCTAATCAGTTGCATAACAGTGTTTTCAAATGAAAACTGCAAGCGAATTTGGTGTTCAGCAGCACAATAATATCTATCAGTGAAGGTGAATTGTTTATGTATTTCTTTGTGTAGCAGAACCCAAGTTTCGATTATTTGTTTTTTATCTAAAGTACACATTATGGACCTACTCAGTAATCATAAGATATGTTTGGAAGATAGAAAAGAGAAGGAAATGCTTGAAGAGTGTTTTTTTTTAAATTTTTACACCAAACAATGTTTCAAGAATTTTTGCCCCTTTACTCTTCCAAATCACATATATAGTAATGGTTGGGAGGGGTTTGGTGATTGGCTGATGGCGAATAGCGATTAAATTTTATTTTTGCTGTCAGCAAATGGTGAGTCACAAATTGCGATTAGCGATTAATGTTTTATTTGCGATTGGCCAATGGCGATTAGCATTTGTCGATTTGCTAATGGCGAATGGCATTTAGCGATGAGCGAATGGAAAAAGCGGTATGCATTTGATTTTTGGCAAATGGCGACTCGTGTGATTGTCAATCGCCATTCGTCAATCGCTGGATGATAACTGCCATTCGTTTGTGAGCTATTCGCCAATTCTTTGAGAGGCCCACGCGTGGGTCAAAACTAGGCAACATGTGAACAATAAAATCGTTTGTCCCATTAGCTGATTCTTTTAAAATGGCTTGAAATGTTTCGTTAATTGTACATAATCATGATATGACAAAACTACTTTTAAAGGGGATAAATTTATAACAATACAAATATTACAGTTTGATACCAAACAAATTACGTTTGACCCGCAACCCATATTAGGATTCTAAACTTAAGAATAAGACAAGGTTGGACTGAGAATGTGCCCTCCAAATTTTTAAGTTGAATAATATGAATGTGTGAAGTTACTGTGTCAATTAAGGTCATTAATGATAACGAAATACAACCGCTCCAAAGGATCCTTGTTACGTGACCGCCTGAACAATGCCCCGTTCCAAAATACCGAAAATGTACCAAAAACTAAGCTATTAATAAGCGTGTATGTAAATATATGTGTATTTTCCGAAAAAAGAAAAATAAAATATAAGTTTACCTCTCATGGTGGAGATTGGTGGGGTGTGCTAAATGCTTTCCAAACCATGCCTGCTTGTAAATTATCCAACAAAATGCAAACACCGGGCAAATGGGCATTAGAAATCAACGCAACATACAAATCACGTAAATTGAAAAAATCCGATATCGCTTTTAAACACACTTTTGCCCACATTGAACCTATCGCTATATGAACCTCTATGTTGTTATTGTAGCTAGACAGAGCTCAGGTCGTACATCTTCATGTATAGGTCTATCAAGACTTTTTTAAAGTAGCACTAATTACCCACACAGTTAGTTACGAAATTACATTGAGGCATTCAGTGTTGGACTGCGGCATAGACTAGCAGTGGCCTACTGGTAGGGGTGGGGGATTACGAGAGGATATTTTCCGTGTCGATGTTGTGTTTACAAATAGGAAAAAATTCTGAATGATGGATCTGAAGAAGAAGACTTTTTAAAAAAATGGTCCTCATATTGCACTAAGTTAAAGTTCGGGCTCCCACAGGGAGCCCAAATGTAAACCCATGGACTCGATTTGAACAAACTTGAATTTGACCCCCCTAGAAATGTTGTATACCAAATATAAAAGAATTCTGCCCGGTGGATCTGAAGAAGAAGATTTTTAAAGAATAATCCTCATATTGCACTAAGTTAAAATTCGGGCTCCCATAGGGAGCCCAAATATCAACCCAGGGAATCGATTTGAACAAAATTGAATCAGACCCCCCTTGAGATGTTGTATACCAAATATGAAAGAATTCTGCCTGGTGGATCTGAAGAAAAAGATTTTTAAAGAATAATTCTCATATTGCACTACGTTAATATCAACACAGGGACTCGATTTGAACAAACTTGAATCTGACCGCCCTAGAGATGTTGTATACCAAATATGAAAGAATTCTGCCTGGTGGATCTGAAGAAGTTTTAAAGAATAATCCTCATATTGCACCAAGTTAAAATTCGGGCTTCCATAGGGAGCCCAAATATGAACCCAGGGTCTCGATTTGAACAAACTTGAATCTGACACCCCCAGAGATGTTGTATACCAAATATGAAAGAATTCTGCCTGGTGGATCTGAAGAAGAAGATTTTTAAAGAATAATCCTCATATTGCACTAAGTTAAAATTCGGGCTCCCATAGGGAGCCCAAATACCAACCCAGGGAATCGATTTGAACAAAATTGAATCAGACCCCCTAGAGATGTTGTATATCAAATATGAAAGAATTCTGCCTGGTGGATCTGAAGAAGAAGATTTTTAAAGAATAATCCTCATATTGCACCAAGTTAAAATTCGGGCTCCCATAGGGAGCCCAAATACCAACCCAGGGAATCGATTTGAACAAAATTGAATCAGACCCCCTAGAGATGTTGTATATCAAATATGAAAGAATTCTGCCTGGTGGATCTGAAGAAGAAGATTTTTAAAGAATAATCCTCATATTGCACCAAGTTAAAATTCGGGCTCCCATAGGGAGCCCAAATACCAACCCAGGGAATCGATTTGAACAAAATTGAATCAGACCCCCTAGAAATGTTGTATATCAAATATGAAAGAATTCTGCCTGGTGGATCTGAAGAAGAAGATTTTTAAAGAATAATCCTCATATTGCACCAAGTTAAAATATGAACCCAGGGACTCGGGTTGAACAAACTTGAATCTGACCTCCCTAGAGATGTTGTATACCAAATATGAAAGAATTCTGCTTGGTGGATCTGATGAAAAAGATTTTTTTTGATTTTGGAAAAGAAGTTCATGGGTGCTATCAGAGTTATGCCCCCTGTGGTGCCCCCTGTAGGCGTGGCAACTTTATTTGAACAAACTTGAATTGACATATCATAGGGGACATGCACAGCAAAATTTGTTGAATTTGGTCCAGTTGTTTGTGAGGAGAAGTCGATAATATAAAGTTTTCGACGGACGGACAGACGGACGGACGGATGCTCCAACATTTCGGGTTTATGGGCTACCAAAAAAACATTTTGTAAGTCCAAAACCTTATTTTACCCAGAACCCCACCCCTCCACCCTAGAACTTATATTTAACCCTAACCCCACCCCTCCACCCCAAAACCACACCCTAACCCTAACCCTACCTCACTCTGACCCTAAACCCTAAAAGCCCACCCCTGACCCTAACCCCCACCCACCCCCGGGACCTACCCCCCCAACCTTAAGCCCTACTCTGGGGCTACCCCTAACCCTAACCCCAGCACACCCCTGACCCAACCCCACCCTAGCCAAACCAATAGGATTAGGAGCTATTTTTCGGTTTAGGGGCTACTAAAACTAAAATCCCACCCCTGACCCAATCCTAACCCCCGGGACCTAACCCTCCCCAACCTTAATCCCTACTCTGGGGCTACCCCTAACCCTAACCCCACCCCACTCCTAACCCTAACGCTATCTTAATTTGGAGGTAGCTCCTAATAATAATATTCCCTAAACCCCCAATGTTGGCCCGGACGGACGGACGACGGACGACGGACAGAAAGTGATTAGTAAAGCTCCTCTTGAGCTTCACTCAGGTGAGCTAAAAATACAGGTGCATCGCTATTTTTTATTTCGAGAAATCCCGTCGCGATGAGAAATGCACGTCTGACGTGGAAATGCACGTCGGACGTACAAATTGCACGTTGGACGTACAAATTGCACGCTGGACGTGGATATTTCCAGGTGCATCGCTATTTTTTCCAGGTGCACCTACATTTAGAAATAGCATTGGAACGATAAAATACAGGTGCATCGCGAAAAAATGCACGTTGGACGTGTATTTTAATCTCATCGCGATGAGAATAGACTTTTGACCCAAATGGTACGCCAAACTTTCCACAGGGTGGGCAGTATTTGCACGAACGCAATAATATCAGATTACAAACACTACTTATAGATAGTTGCATCTAAGTACTTAATTCTACGAACTGCACCTCAGAAGAAATCAGCGATACTTGAACTCCCGCCATGCCAATGTAATCAAAACCAGCGTCCTTTCTTAATTCTATGGCATCCGGGAAATTTGAAAAAGACAAGGGTCGCTGATATCTTCTGAGGTGCAGTTCGTAGAATTAAGTACTTAGATGCAACTTTCTGATGAATAATTAAATAATTGAGTATTCCGTGTGTTCTGTACTGGCCTCGTATATACTTGGTTAACTAGCATTCCCATTTTGGGGTTTGTCGGTGGCCGAGTGGTGTGCGTGGTTCAGTCTAGTTTCGCTAGGCGGTTGGTGCCGAAGGAAACTCTCTCGGCGTAGGTTCGAACCATGGCATTGTAAACTAATTATAGGAATTGACGTCAAACATTTAATTAATGAAGCACAATTTTTATTAATTACAATTTTGCTGCTGCCGCCGATGATTTTTTATTACCCGTAAAGGCATGTGTGAACATCACTGCCCACGCATGGATTACGACCAGTTCACGGCGACTGTCCTCTACCACATGTTTCTGAAAGGTTGGACAATTTAGTCATATGACATGATAGACCCGATGTGCAATGCATTTTATTTAATTAGAACCGCATAGAGAGGGTTTCTGACGCGCAGTGGCGTAGCAGAAAATCTTGTGCCCCCTCCCCCCCCCCCCCCCTCGCGAGATAGAGACGGGGGCCCTTTCATAATGGTGTTTGCCTTTAAAACGCGAACAAATTTAGTGTTATTACCGTGCACAGCATACAAAATTTCACGTAGTACATACGCCATAAATTAAATGAAGGTATAGTCTATAGGATCGATTCTATTTATTTATTTATTTATTGGTGTTTAAGGTCACATATTTCTGCACAATGGCTAACCGTGACCGTGGCAGTTTTACGGGTGGATGAAGCCGGAGTACCCGGTGAGAACCACCGAGCAACGGCGAGAAACTGTCAGCTCCCCAACATACCAGCTCCACACAAGCAGGGTTAGCATTGGCTGAAGACAGGTGCACCATCGACGTGCAGTACGCCTTAGTACACAGCGTCACCGTGCCCCCACGTGGGCAATGGGGGTGAACTGTCTTGCCCAAGGACACAACGCGGTTGCCGCAGTTGGGATTCGAACCGAGGACCTCTCGGCTTGCAGTCTGCACCTCTACCAACTGAGCGACCGCGCCCCCAGGATCGATTCTAAAAGTACGACTCTGTAGATTTGTTCATTACATGTTTTAAGTTTCACCCCCACCATCCAACGATACATATATGCACGCCCAGCATGTGTGACTTGAGAGGCATCATGTCTCAAAAACATAGGTTATGACCCCTCGTCGAGCTCGTTCCAACGAGGGGTCATAACCTATGTTTTTGAGACAAAAATGAAAAAAAAATAATGAAAATTAATTGGTGATTTTTGAGAATAGCGCTGGCCAGTTTTAGCCATTACGTTGGGTAAAGGGTTAAAAGAATAATACATAGACTACAAAGAGTACGTCGTGTGGAAGTGAGAGTTTGAAATTATGTGTATTTGGTACACAGTCTCTCTCTCTCTCTCTCTCTCTCTCTCTCTCTCTCTCTCTCTCTCTCTCTCCCTCTTTCTTCCAGCGTTGGGACGTCCTTCAAGATGCCCCCCCCCCTTCGAGCAGCCCCTGTGGGTCCATCCCCTACGCCACTGCTGACGCACTGACATGCAAGTTGTCACTTTACGTGTATCACTATCAAAAACGTTTCCACATTGTATGTTCTTAATGTTGTTGTGGTGACAACTTGCTCTGAGTTATGTTGGCAACGGTACTAGATTCAAACGAGAAATAATTGACAATGCATCACCAGAGTAACAAGAGGCCATATGTGACAAAATGAAAATGTACCATCTGCCATACTTTCACAACGCAATGTTCCTCGCAAGAGGCGACCTATTGTGTAAACTAGACATCACGCTATCCCCGCTATCGAGTGGAGTTTTCCGATTATAAAATTTAATGTGTGTTATCTGTAGCAAGAGAAAACTAAAGTCGACAATAAATAAATGCATGAAATCCCAAGCTCTCAGCTTTTCGATTTGGTGAATAATCAATATGGTTTCGATACAAATGAGTGAAAATATTCGAATACGAATCAAATCGCGAACCTTTGCCCCGGCCTGAACACTGATTGGTTACACACAGAAAAGAACTATATCTCTATATCTCTTTGAGTGAAGAAGCTTCACATTGGATCAACGTGGTATGTGCGTAAACTGCACGAAAATTGGTTAAACAAACATAACTACGCCCAATTCGTATGAAATTAGACTGATGGCCTGAGAGTTTACTGCCTCAGACAACTACCGTAGGGTTAGCGTTACGTTACGTCAATACGGACTTCTTTGCGTTTTACATGTTTAATTCTTACAAAGCAATGCTGCTACCCTGCGTACATACATATTCAACACAAAAACTTTCTGGGACATTAGAGTACAGCCCACGTGAACTTGTCACTTTCCACGAGTGGGCAATATTTCCTGACGCAAAAATATTAGATAGCAAAAATGAATTCTGAGAATAATCATCAACAATTTAATTAATAAAGCATCGGGTACAAGCTGGGGCTGCGCCAAAATTGAGCACTAATAATTTCAGGTTTATACCCAAAATGTGCTGGGATTTTTATGTTAACTCGTGCAAATAACAGTGGCGGCGTCAGGATTTCAATTTAGGTGGCCTAAGTCAGATATGGAGAGGGGGGGGGGGGGGGTCCAAGGTCGAGATGCCGAAGACATTTATCGAACGCCGCAGGCCTGAGCTACAGGAGGATAGGGATGGGGTAGTTCCTGAGTGTAGTAGCTAGCACCCTGTAAGGGGATAGCCACTACGTTCAGATCGCTGGACTAGGGAGGGGTTGTTTGCCTCCCGTTTGTGGGGGCGTGTATGCAGCATCTCCTCAGGAAAACCTTTCATATTTGGACGCCCTGGGAACAATATCTGAGCGTTTCTACAACACCTGACATGATGTGTATTGTTGCCGTTTGAGGGTGTGATATTGGGACGGAAAACCACGGCCAGATAGTATTTTGAAGTTTAGTGCCGTCACTGGCAAACAGCCACTTTGTAAATTTCGCCATACATGCGCTTCATGCGGCGGCGCCCTCGTGCGCGTGAATTGCACTTTTCGCGATCCACCAAACAAAGGATCATTGACACAGGCAAGAAGTACAATTAAGAGTGATAGTTTAGATAAGTTCCTGCATTCCAAGAGAACTCAAAAATGTGAAATCGACGTCGAGAACCCAGAAATTGTGAAGCTTAAAATTGATGAGAAAATTGACTTGGGCAGAGCAGTCGGCCCCTTTCCAACTCGCCCCATTGCAATGTTTCGGGTTTCACAGATTGTTCTAGTCTCGAAACAGGTTCCAGGTGAGTTCCGTATTATTCATGATCTCTATTGCACGCCTCTGCTTTTACTGTCATTTATTACTTTCCAAAGTGTGATTTACTGGGATTTCCGGGTTTGATTATAAACGATAATTTCACAAGTGAATTGTGCAATGAACAATTGTGTCATGTATCCGTGCGCGCAAACGAAGACGCTTTGCCGTGGATGTAATGGGACGTTTTTTTGTTTTTTAACCCTTTACCTAATATGAAAAGCAGACGACACTTGCAGAAAAAAATTCTTGAATAGCTAGTATTTTCATGTTTGTCTCAAAAACATAGGTTATGACCCCTCATTGGAACGAGCTCGACAAGCTCGTTCCAATGAGGGTATAACCTATGTTTTAGAGACAAATAATGAAAATTAATGAAAATTTATTGGCGATTTTTTAGAATAGCGCAGGCCGTTACGTTTGGTAAAGGGTTAAATAATATAATTATCGTTAATAATGAAAAGTACTAAACAGAGTAATCGCTTGACTGGACTGGCTACGTGAAATAATTCCTCGAGGCGAGGGACTATATTGAAAAACGCTCGTGCGCATTGGCGCATTCGTGTTTGTAAGTAGTATGTCAGGGGCTTTTGAGGGATAGGTTGGGGGATCTCATCGGGGGATCTCATGGACGTCATGTCACGTGACCCAGTGGCGCCATGTTGTGTTGTCATGGTAACCCGCGTGAGCGGCCATGTTGTGACGTTATCTCCATAGTGATACGTGGTGTGAGTGCGCATGCGCAGCGCGTGTTGTTAGGGTGATACGTGTTTCCGTCGTCCATTTTGTATACTGGAGGCCGCCATCTTGGTTTCTATGGTAGCACGTGGTTGCTATGTTACCCAATTGTTCTGCAATGGGACAGGGTATGTTCGGAGGGTGTGTTCGATTGAATCGGAGTATTTTCTGGAACGACTTCCCTGGATAATTACCACAAACAAACCGACAATCCTTCCAAATCACCAAAATCCACCCGAAATCACCGAAATTGACTTTATTTCCCCAATTGATCCCCCAATTGATCGGCTTAGCACGTAGTGTTATAGTACTAAGGGGTACAAGGGGGTGTGTTCCTTTGTAGAAGAGTAATTTTCTGGTTCGGATTCTCCCAGAATCCCTTTTTGGATCCCTATACCATGACGTTTTTCCCATTAAAAGACACGTTCCTTTGGTAATTACCCCGAATTCTCTGCTTCTATCTATATATGCAATAGTTATCGTTTATCTGGCCATGTTCCTTTATTCTAGAGTATACTCCAGTAGCGTAGAAGATCCTATCAGTTGGAACAGCTTTGCTTATTAGTACTATATTTAGCAATTTCTGGTCTATTCTTGTTAGTTCTGACTCTATTCCGAGTACTCTTGTTGTTTCATTTATCTAGATCATTTATAACCAATCAGACTGCTTGCTTTCCCATAATCTGTATACAGAGTTATCTCCCTTGTGTATAACAAAAACAGTCCCAAAGCCAATAAGCTATCGAGCAGTTACTGATAAGTCATTGCTCGAACGACTCGAAGCCCATCGAGCAAATGAGCCTTAGAGTAATTGCTCAATCGAGTGACTCGGCATATTGCTCGAACGACTCGAATCCCAGCGAGAAAATGAGCCAACGAGCAATTGCTCGTTCGATTGACTCCTCGAACGACTCTTCGACTCATTTCAGTATTTGAGGATACCTATGGCCCAGGTATTGTATTATTTGAGGATACCTATCGAGGATACCATTTAGAGGATACTTATCTGAGGATACTATTACCTGTACCACAAGACATACCTATCCCAAATATCCCTTATAAGCCATCGAGCAGTTACTGAAAAGTCATTGCTCGAATGACTCGAATCCCATCGAGCAAATGAGCCAACGAGTAATTGCTCGATCGAGTGACTCCTCGAACGACTCTTCCATTCATTTCAGTATTTGAGGATACCTATGGCCCAGGTATTGTATTATTTGAGGATACCTCTCGAGGATACCTTTTAGATGATACTTATCTGAGGATACTATTACCTGTACCACAAGACATACTTATCCCAAATATCCCTTATAAGCCATCGAGCAGTTACTGAAAAGTCATTGCTCAAACGACTCGAATCCCATCGAGCAAATGAGCCAACGAGCAATTGCTCGTTCGAGTGACTCCTCGAACGACTCTTCGACTCATTTCAGTATTTGAGGATACCTATGACATAGCTACGTATCAGTTGAGGATACCTTTTGAGGATACTAAATTGAGGATATCTATGACCTGGTATTGTTGGAGGATACCTGTGGTAGAAACCTTACATCTGTGTACTTCTGTTATTCTGCCCCATATCTCATCCATTACTTCCTAGCTATACCTATCTCAGTCTCGACTATAACGTTGATCAAAGTTGAATCAGATGTCTCCTGTATACATATAAGGCATTCCGTAATTGAGATTCCTAGCCGAGTCCGGAAAAGTTGGATTCCGTGATTTGTCATCAACACACGAGGGTATTCTCTTCCCTATTAGAAAAAATCAGTTCAATGGGTTGTAGTTCATTAAGTTTAAAATTTATTCAGTTCAAGGGTGTTAATACCTTCATTAGGGCTAGAGTTCAGAACTTTGTTCGATTTGTAATGGTCAATTAACTTCGAGTTTGGTTATATTTAGGGTTATAGTTCAGAACTTTGTTCCATTTGTTATGGTCAATTAACTTCGAGTTTGGTTATATTCGATCAGATCAGTTCGATTTTCGTCACTTTGTTTTGATCACTTCGATCTTAGTTGTGTTGGATCTCACTTTGTTCTGTTAAGTCTGTCAAACTAGTTCGATCAATCCGACTAGTTTGACATTCTTTCACTTTGTTATGTTTACTTCGATCTTGGTTCTGTTGGATCTGTACCTTCGTTGTTTTGTAGTGGTTGGTTGCCTCTGTTCAGGTTCTTGTAATAATAATTGGGTGTTATTAATCCCTTTCCATACCTTCGTGTGTTGATGACAAATCACGGAATCCAACTTTTACGGACTCGGCTAGGAATGTCAATTACGGAATGCCTTATATGTATACAGGAGACATCTGATTCAACCTTGATCAATGTTATAGTCGAGACTGGAAAAACGTCATGGTATAGGGATCCAAAAAGGGATTCTGGGAGAATCCGAACCAGAAAATTACTCTTCTACAAAGGAACACGTCCCCTTGTACCCCCTTGTTTGTGGTAATTATCCAGGGAAGTCGTTCCAGAAAATACTCCGATTCAATCGAACACACCCTCCGAACATACCCCGTCCCATTGCAGAACAATTGGGTAACACAGCAACCACGTGCTACCATAGGAACCAAGAGGGCGGCCTCCAGTATACAAAATGGACGACGGAAACACCTATCACCCTAACAACACGCACTGCGCATGCGCACTCACACCACGTATCACTATGGAGATGACGTCACAACATGGCCGCTCACGCGGGTTACCATGACAACACAACATGGCGCCACTGGGTCACGTGACATGACGTCACATGAGATCCCCCCGATGAGATCCCCCAACCTATCCCTCAAAAGCCCCTGACATATTACTTTTGTACAACGTCCCTCACCTCTCGTGGATTATTTCACGTAACCAGTCCAGTCAAGCGATTACTCTCTATAAAATACACGCTTTTTCGGCAATCAATTTATTTATTTATTGGTGTTTAAGGTCACATATTTCTGCACAATGGCTAATCATGACCTCGACAGATTTACGGGTGGAGGAAGCCGAAGTACCGGGAGAGAACCACCGAGCAACGGCGAGCAACTGTCAGCTCCCCAACATACTAATTCCACACAAGCAGGGTTAGCATTGGTTGAAGACAGGTGCACCATCGACGTGCAGTACACCTTAGTACACAGCGTCACCGTGCCCCCACGTGGGCAATGGGGGAGAAGTGTCTTGCCCAAGGACACAACGCGATTGCCGCAGGTGGGATTCGAACCGAGGACCTCTCGGCTTGCAGCCTGCACCTCTTCCTACTGAGCCACCGCGCCCCCCGGTACAATCAATATTTTTTATATTGTCCTCATGTGCGCGGACTATTCAACTATTTCTTTTTTTACGTTTTGGATATTTTTAACAATAGTTTTTGTTTTTAATAATTTTATAGGAAACTGTACGCGTGCAATAAATACAGAACAGCATACGGGTTCGAACTGTCATTTTTCACCACACTCGACCGATTTTGGCGGACGGATAATATTGAACTCGAAGCCTTCCGCTTCTCTTTCAATATTAATCTTTCGCCAAAATTGACCTCGTGCAGTAAGAAATGACAGTTCGAACGGAATGCCGTTCTGCCTATTTCCCGTCCGGATTATTCGTCCCTCAACTCTTATATTGATCATAGGTTTTGCACAGGCATTGGATATAATTCATTCTCTTGGTCCTAGATGCTGGCTTGACAAGGCCGACCAGAAATCAGAGTTTCGTCTATTACCAGTATGCCCACCTGATATAGATCAGATGGGTTTCAAATTTGGTGACCAGTATTACCGGCAAATGATTTCCGTTTTGGTTCAGTATTTCGTATACCCTATTCGAAAAATGTTCAACCTTCCGTGAGTGGTTAATGAAAAGCAGAACTGCTAATCACAAAGTTCAACACTACTTAGACGAATTTTTGTTTGACAGTGAAGCAAGTTCATCCGCCACCAAGGATAAACTCGTGCAATTTGAGAGTACATGAGTACAACAGGGCAGTTTGATTGCGCGAGGCAAACCGACAGGCCATTCAACGGCACTGACTTACCTCGGCCTCGAGCTTGATACAGCAAAAAGTATCGTTCGCGTGCCCGATCACAAATTGTCTGAAGTTTCTGACGAAACAGATCTTGCCTTATCTTTAAAAAAAACTCAAAAGTTAGAGAGATTCAGACTTTAATTGGCTCTTTGAATTTTGCATGCAAGGGTGTTCGACCCGAACGCGCTTTCTGCAGATGGCCATGTAATAAAAGCCACACCATTTGGTCAAATTCAACGCAGGTGTGCTTGGAGATCTACGTATGTCGAGATTCTTCTTCCAACATTGTAATAGGGTATCAGTGTTTCAACACAGGCTGTGGATAAAGGACGGCGACTTGCATTTATTCACGGATGCGGCTGGTGGTTTAGAAAAAAGGATTTGGGGCTTACCGAATGGGAGTGGTCTTGTTGCTGACATGAATCGGGCGTGACACGGAATTTGACTTTTTTGGATCTATATCCGGTAGTCGCGGCAATTAGGATATGAGGTTCGGATTAAGCAAATCAAAAAGTATTTTCTGTTTGTTCAACCAGACTGTTGTGAATTCACTAAACAAGCAAACCTCAAAAAGCAAGCTGATGATGAGCTTAATGCGTTTCTTGGTCCTGAAAATGTTGTCGTTCAATATATCACTTACCGCAACTTACATAGAATCCACAAGCAATTCACTAGCTGATAGCATATCTCGTTTCCAGTTCGACGGATTCCAGCAGATGGCACCAGCAGCAAACCCCGGACCAGACCTGCTCCCAGACGAGATATGGCAGATATACGGCGGAAATTACAGTAATTAATTAAAACATTGCTGTCAGCTAACACCTCGTCCCCTGAGTTCCAATGTGTTCTATGTGCCTACTGGCACATAGAACACATTGGAAATCAAGGTACGACATGTAGACCACCCCACAATCTTATTACAGTACAGTTACTTCCAGGTTTGATCACTACTTTGAGGACAGTGCGTTTGTCGGCGTAAGACACGAAATTATTTTCGGCGTCTTTCCTCATTGTATTTTTTTTAAAGTTAGTGACCTCGCGGTGAATTCCGTAAGTCATACCGCTGACCAAGCCCTGCTGTTCCGGAACATTTCCATTACCAAATCTTCCTGTTCAATAAGGGTTCGGCTCTTTACATCGATCAACACAACAACGCTGTACTGTTTAACTCTTTACTTAACATGAAAAGCAGACGACACTTGCAAAAAAGTCTTGAATAACTAATTTTTTTTCATTTTTTTGTCTCAAAAACATAGTTTATTATCCTCATTGGAACGAGCTCGTTCCAACGAGGGGTCATAACCTATGTTATTGAGACCGAAAAAAAATGAAAAAACGAAAATTAATTGGCGAGTTTGTAGAATAACGCTGGCCGGTTTTGGCCGTAACGTTGGGTAAAGGGTTAAAATAGACACCATGAAACCAAACAACATTTGTCCAGTTCAAGCCAAGCTGGCATATCTGACAATTCATCAGTGCAATGGCAGCTATTGGAAGAGTCCGTAGTCATGGGGTAGACAAATTCAAATTTTCAACGTGCAGCCTCAACATATTGATTGGTCAACCCCACTCATTCACTTTGCAGCCACTGCACTGAATGATATTATGACGTATCATGTTACGGGAACAGAAAAATGCGGGCTTAAGCTTTCGAAGGGTTAGTAATAAAATCACAAGAAATGTATTACCATGGCAATGTCAGGCCGTTAAATGTTTATCAGGTGTTATCATTATTCTCTCATGCCCTGCGCAGCTTGGGAATAACTCCTACGAAATTTAAATCGCACAGTTTTCGTATCGGTGCAGCAACACACGCTAACTTATAAGGTGCCGGTGACGCTACGATGAAGGCATCGTGCAGGTGGCGCTCTAAAACCTTTAAAAGATATATAAGGGTAACCGCTTCAAACTTATAAAGCTGCTTGGGTATTCACATATGGTGATTTCTTCATCTTTGAGTTTCTCATATATTTTGACACTAAGTTTCCGATGTGTGGTTAATTGGATCCTCAATTGTGTATTGGGCAATGCGTCGGATTAAGGTTCGTCCACTTGGTCACCACTTCAGATCCAAGAGATAGAGCCACGACACAGATGGCGAAGTTTCAAAGGTATGTGCTGGCAAGATCTTATTCGGCAGGACTTGCCGACTGGACCTCCACAACAGTTTCTGTAAATTCAGCTCGGACCCATCGACATCACATCTGGAAGCTATGACAAATTAAGATGGCAGATGAAAGCTGGCATTGATAATCTTCAAAATACTTTGGCCCATTGTACCCTTGTTTTGTATTTTATCCCACCACGTCGCTATTGGCATGTGGCGCATAATTCCAGGCCATTAAACGTGCTCGGAAGCGAACAAATCCGGAGTTAGACAAATTTGTCCACAGCAAGGGAGGTTGGGTTATTAAACACGCCGATATGACAAATACAACCGTTATAGACCTTTATCGCATATTTGTAATTACATTTGTATCAATACTCTACAGGGGGTCCTAGAGAGCTTCCTTGCATCCCACACCATAATCTGTTCTCTTTTTTTCTGCACTGTTGGTATAAGGGGAGTTTTCGAGAGAGTTTCTTTCGTGTAGATATTTCCATTTGGCCAGGCCTTTTAGGTTTGATATCTGTTTATCGTTGAACAACCGCTGCGCTGATGACTTCCGTTGACCTTATAGTTTCAATCGTAGATTTATATCGCCTTTGCTTTCCATTGGCAGACTCTCCATTGGAGTTCTAATGCAGATTCTTCCCGGTGTAAAAGGAATGGAAGTCCGTAGGCGTACTACTATTCCTAGAAATGTTAGATCTAGGACTATAATTCCGCGGAATAATAGTCCAGAGGGACTAATTTTCCTACGGACTTCCATTCCTGTTACACCGGTACCTTCTGAGGAGAAGCGTGATGCAGGGCTTATCTCCTGCAATTGTGCGTTACCACTCTTTGGATAATGGTTTACGTGTGTCGGACACAGACGCCTCCAACTTGAATATTAATATGCACGGCCTTGTCAATGTATTTCCGTGCATTCACTTAATTTGTAATTTTTTTTAACCCTTTACCCAACGTAACGGCCAAAACCGGCCAGCGCTATTCTCAAAAATCGCCAATTAATTTTCATTATTTTTTTCATTTTTTGTCTCAAAAACATAGGTTGTGACCCCTCGTTGGAATGAGCTCGTCGAGCTCGTTCCAACGAGGGGTCATAACCTATGTTTTTGAGACAAAAAATGAAAAAAAAATAGTTATTCAAGAATTATTTTTGCAAGTGTCGTCTGCTTTTCAGGTTAGGTAAAGGGTTAATGTAATAAATTCTTGGGCCAAAATTTGATCACCAAAACTTATTCACCGCTCTCTATCACAAAATCCGTATCAGGCCAGTAACATTTCGGTAACATTTCTCTTCTCTCCACAACGGAGGTGTGTATTTCTATCCGATATAGCTAAATCGGCATGACTGGTGGCAACATTTTGCGTTATTTACCAAGAATAGTCAATTGTGTCGTAAGATGGGTGTTGTTAAATCACTTTATAATTCGGGGAGTCCGATGGCATAAAGGAGGTAACTGGAAAAGTCAAATACAGAAAAAAAATGTATAGCGGCGGACACCATTAGTTAAAACTAAATCATCTAATTATTACACCGCTTTTTACTTATTTGATTTTTATATTACATTGCCTTCGTATTGTAAATTACTCTAAAGTTATTAATCCAAGCTCTCAGTCCATTAGTTTAATTCTGTAAAAAAATACGGCGCACCTATGGACTGTTTGTTTACCAACCTTTGTGTAGTTAGTGTGTAAACTGCCGTTAGTATAATGTGATGCCTTTTTTACTCTCAAATAAATAAAAATATTCGTTAGTGTTCCAGTTATATATATCCCAATTAATATTTATTTGATTCACATTCAGACCATCAAGATATTAACACAATTAGCGGACCTACGTGGCGTAATCAAAAAATTACGACTGTGATGATTCTTCGTTCATTAAGGTACAGTTAAAACTAGAAGTCCTGTCATGAATTGCGCACAAATAGCACGTTGATATGCGCGTTAATGTACGCGTTATAGCCCAAGTAAAGCTATCAAATTCTGTACATATGGCCTGTGCACAAGCAATGTTTCAGCCAATGGACCTCCGGGTAACCCGGTGGTCCATTGGCAGAAACATTGCATGTGTTTGCTATGAGTAACCAGGAGAACCTGCCGTGCTTTGGATGCCATTCGATATGGGAATTGCGCGCATTTCCAACGCGCAATTAAGCGTAGATAAGCGCACTATTCGTGACAGGACTTCTAGTTTTAACTGTAATGCCATCAAAATCGGTAAAATCAAGTCTCGCTTGAACAATATTTCTCGCGATGATTCAACGAAAATTACTATGTATGGTAATTTTATATTCAACTGTCACGATTTAAAAAACAGGAATCTCCTAATTTTCTGAGCTCTATAACATATTAAAATTTAACAAAAGGCGACCTATTTTTTTTTTACCATACATGTATGACCCTTTATTACGTAACATCTGCCTTCGGGTTTAAAGGTTGAGAATTTCCTAGGCCGGCAGAATATTTTGGATATGTTTTCTGACAAAGATTATATTTTCAAAATTTCCTGAAGCGAGAGTTAAAAATAAGCTGTAAATTGAAATCTTTCAAAAAGCTTAAAATCCGGCTCCTTCCACCGATGAGCTGCAATTCCGAAAAGTAAAACGGGATGGATCAACTTTAGATACTCGGAAATTGATTGCGAAGTTGGAAGGCTGTATCTTTCAAAACTATGGAGCTGTGCGTATAAAAAAAAATCAGCGTTTTTGATAAGAAAATGTTAAAATTTCAAGTGACGTAAAACGTCAAAATTGGCGCAGTTTCTGGAATACAAATTCAGCTATCCCTTAAATTTGCGATCTCTGCAACTCGTGTTACCACCAACACAACAAAATTCAACAAACAATATATTTAACAAACCTAATTTTGAGAAATTTGGGTAAACAAAACGTTTTCCAAACAACATTTCTCTGTTTCAAAAACAAAGATAGTTTTCGAAACAAAAACATGAAAGTTTATGTACATAAATTTTATTTTCCTCTGCACGGGAACGTTTTACGTGCACGGACACTGGGGATGTTTTGAATTGATCAGTGAGATACATTGAATAACATTGCCGGAATACAGAAAATATTAGATGTTGTTCCCCAACCACAGTATCGTTTTTAAATGGTTAAAATATAAACAATGTCCCAGTAAGACTAAACTTCTCGTCCTTTGATTGGACACGAGTCCGGTAGTTTTCCAATAATTACGGCTCCAGTAGTATATGTTACCGTTGACATGACTGCGCGAATTATTTGAAATGAGTTGCACGTTCCACCTTTTTTTTATCCTGGAGAGAAAATTCAATTATCGGAAATTAATAAGTGGAATCAGCTTGTCAGACACAGCAATCGGAACTTCAGATCATATTCCTATTTGTGCCAAGCTCCAAGTGACACTAGAACAATTACATAACAAGATACAAAATAAAACTTCATATTCAAATCTTAAAGGGAAGCTCCTTTGGATGACTGTCGATATTACTAAATATAAAAAAACAACTTAGTGCACTTAAAGGGAAGCTCCTTTGGAAGACTGTCGATATTACTAAATATAAAAACAACTTAGTGCACTTAAAGGGAAGCCTCTTTGGATGACTGTCGATATTTCTAAATATAATAACAACTTAGGACACTTAAAGGGAAGCCTCTTTGGATGACTGTCGATATTACTAAATATAATAACAACTTAGGACACCTAAAGGGAAGCCTCTTTGGATGACTGTCGATATTTCTAAATATAATAACAACTTAGGGCACTTAAAGGGAAGTCTCTTTGGATGACTGTCGATATTTCTAAATATAATAACAACTTAGGACACTTAAAGGGAAGCCTCTTTGGATGACTGTCGATATTTCTAAATATAATAACAAATTAGGACACTTAAAGGGAAGCCTCTTTGGATGACTGTCGATATTACTAAATATAATAACAACTTAGGACACTTAAAGGGAAGCCTCTTTGGATGACTGTCGATATTTCTAAATATAATAACAACTTAGGACACTTAAAGGGAAGCCTCTTTGGATGACTGTCGATATTTCTAAAATATAATAACAACTTAGGACACTTAAAGGGAAGCCTCTTTGGATGACTGTCGATATTTCTAAATATAATAACAACTTAGGACACTTAAAGGGAAGCCTCTTTGGATGACTGTCGATATTTCTAAATATAATAACAACTTAGGACACTTAAAGGGAAGCCTCTTTGGATGACTGTCGATATTTCTAAATATAATAGCAACTTTGGGAAGCCTCTTTGGATGACTGTCGATATTACTAAATATAAAAAAAACAACTTAGTGCACTTAAAGGGGAGCTCCTTTGGAAGACTGTCGACATTACTAAATGTAAAAACAACTTAGTGCTTTTAAAGGGAAGTCTCTTTGGATGACTGTCGATATTTCTAAATATAATAACAACTTAGGACACTTAAAGGAAAGCCTCTTTGGATGACTGTCGATATTACTAACTATAAAAAAACAACTTAGTGCACTTAAAGGGAAGCTCCTTTGGAAGACTGTCGATATTACTAAATATAAAAACAACTTAGTGCACTTAAAGGGAAGTCTCTTTGGATGACTGTCGATATTTCTAAATATAATAACAACTTAGGACACTTAAAGGGAAGCCTCTTTGGATGACTGTCGATATTACTAAATATAAAAAACAACTTAGTGCACTTAAAGGGAAGCTCCTTTGGAAGACTGTCGATATTACTAAATATAAAAACAACTTAGTGCACTTAAAGGGAAGTCTCTTTGGATGACTGTCGATATTTCTAAATATAATAACAACTTAGGACACTTAAAGGGAAGTCTCTTTGGATGACTGTCGATATTTCTAAATATAATAACAACTTATGACACTTAAAGGGAAGCCTCTTTGGATGACTGTCGATATTACTAAATATAATAACAACTTAGGACACTTAAAGGGAAGCCTCTTTGGATGACTGTCGATATTACTAAATATAATAACAACTTAGGACACTTAAAGGGAAGCCTCTTTGGATGACTGTCGATATTACTAAATATAAAATCAACAGTAGTATGTCACACCGGTGACGTCATGTCACGTAACGTTGTGGCGCCATGTTGTGTTGTCATGGTAACCCGCGTGAGCGGCCATCTTGTGACGTCATCTCCATAGTGATACGTGGTGTGAGTGCGCATGCGCAGCGCGTGTTGTTAGGGAGATACTTGTTTCCGTCGTCCATTTTATATACTGGAGGCCGCCATCTTGGTTTCTATGGTAGCACGTGATTGCTATGTTACCCAATTTTTCTGCAATAAGACGGGGTATGTTCGGAGGGTGTGTTCGATTGTAGAAGAGTAAATCTTATTACCACAAACGACCCGACAATCCCTCCAAATCACCAAAATCCACCCAAAATCACCGAAATTGACTTTATTTGATACGGATTTCTCATTTTATCGATGTAGCACGTAGTGCTATAGTACCGGGAGTGTGTTCGATTGAAGTGGAGTAATTTTCTGGCTTAGAATTCTTTCAGATTCCCTTTTTCGGATCCCATGACGTTTTTTCCCAATAAGAGTAGCACGTAGTGCTATAGATTTTTCAAAGGTCGTGTGTTCGATTGAAGTGGAGTAATGTTCCCATTTTTAGAATATATCATGACGTGTTATTTCCCTATTAAGAGTAGCACGTAGTGCTATAGGACAAATTTACCCACAATCCATTATTTAAATTACAAGTAGGACCCATATGTGTACATGAAGACCATGAAGCTAAGTTCCACCATATACTCATATGGGAATGTACCCAACAGATGTGTCGTACGAGGTCTAATTTACTATCCCTCTTTGCCTCATTTCGATTTTTCCTTGTACTTCGATGGAAAGTTAAAAAAAAAAATAACAACACTGAATATAAATTTAAATTTCTTTTATTCAACAACAAAAATACATCTTTTTATGGTATGTATATTGTCAGATATTCATAAACAGTCTTTCTGCAGATTGGACATCTTCTCAGTTGTTTAGAGCAGTCTTTGCACAGGCACAAATGGTTACATGGTCGCGGAGCGACATTGGCTTCAGCTAATAAACACACACTACATTTTGTCCTCCGTGAATCTACTTCTTGAAATGATGTGTCCATTTCTTCTTCTTCTTTGATGACTATTTCTTCTTTTTCAACGTCCATGAATTCAGGTGGTAAATTATGAATGTAATAACAGTCTGGAGAATATTTTCTGTGTTCTTCTATAACATCATCTTCTGTTTCCCAGAAACGAACAATAATACCACAATGAAAACATTGAGTTCTGTCTCCTGTCCCCAAATAAAAGAATCCAGCTTTTGTCAGTTCATTCGGGGTTTTTACAATTTCACTTTGTAACATGAATTGAAATGTCTTGAGACGATTTTCCTCCAATGCATACTTGATGTGTTTTGGTGGTCTTTGTTCTGTTGTCTTTCTTATTTTTTCTTCTCCACGTAATAAATGTTCCAATACTTGTGGTGGAACATCACGAAAATACGTTTCGAATGAAACGCTCATTCTCTCTACAAAGTCTCTTGGATTTCTTATTTCTTGGTTTCTTGATTGATAATCATTCAGTGCCATCATGATCAAACATGGAATAGTGAACATTCTTCAATCCTTTTTATCTTCATTCTTCTTTGGTTTTCTTTCTCTTTTTGGTTTGAGTTCTCCTATTTCAAGGCTTCTCTTCTTTGCAATATCCACTGCTTTGGTCACTTGTTCCCAATCTCTTGTGGTAAACTGGAACCCAACGTCGTTCTTGAACAGCTGAATCTGTAAATTGTTGTTAAGTTTGAAGACGGTCACATTAGTATATTAGACATCCTTCTTCCTTGGCTGTCGAAACACAAATGAGGTGAATACCAAGTGCACCGGGTTTTATAGTTTTCCTTCAATGCAGCGACATCTAGTGGCTGGTTTCCTCTATGACGTCATTAACCAACACATCATTATCGATTAGATCAGTCGTAAACATGTTGGATATGGTTTCCATCGGTACAGCGCGACAGCGATGTTTCAAGTAAAATAGACAGTATTGTCCACACACTGGTAATGGTCCTTGAAGCCGTTTTGTATTATACTTCCAATATATGGAATTCTTCTTCAGGAAATTCTCGAATGGTCTGTGTTGTGGTGGTAATCCATAGGAATCATTCTGCGTTGTGGTGACTCACAAAGAGAGCCACCCAATGTTCTCCTTTTCTGTGGTCTGGATCCGTGTTGGCTATCAAAGCCACTGGTCTGTGATCTGGTAATCTTCTTGGTAATTTGTTTCTTGCAAATACACCTAAACATATTCTCTTCAAACAACTATCTGATCGAAGTGCATTCTCTAACTGCAACGTGTTCATGCTGAGTAATCGAAGATTACTTGTCTGTTCTTATCCACTTCTATGATGTTCTGGAATTCTGCATACACCAGTACGTTGATTGTGGTTGGTAATGGGTTTTCGAAATGGACTTCTAGTCTCAAGTTTCCTCTCTTCACCAGATCGAAATGTTGTCCATGTGATAGATCTGGAGTCAAGTCGAATACGAATAGGGTGTATCCATTTATGTACTCTTCTCGGCTGATGTGGTTTCCTTCATTCTCATACATTTGTCCAGTTCCTTGGAACAGAGTCGCATAACATCTCGCCACTTCTTGTTGTTCGAATCTAGGTTGTAATGGTTTGGCTGGAATCTGCTGCCCATCCACGTACAAAGCCAAGTAATTGATTTTGTAGTTCTTGAAATTATATGGATTCTTTGAAAAGTTTCCATTGAAAGTATCGTTGTCTACACATCCCACCACGATGCGTTTAGGTAGTTGGCCTAAAAATAAGTTTTCTTGTGTAATGCTCAGATTTCCTTTCGGCACTGAAAACACCTTGGTTTCCACACGGTCGATAAGATATTTTGCAGTTGCTTTTGTTAGTGCTTTCTCGTGAGCCATTCTCACGAATGATTGGAGTCTCTCTTTGCGTACAAACATGGATACATTTAGAATTTTGATCTTGTATGTACCGGTATCGGCCATCAATGCGAAAGCATCTTTGGCTCTATTCATTTTAACATGAACATTAACTCCATTCAGAAAGTAACGAGTTTGGAAAAACATGTCCAAATGTAATCTTCCAGTCATGTTCACGATCTTACTTTTCTCTATAAATTCCATTTGAAGAAGAAATCCCTTGTTATCATCTGTGAAATCTTCCATGTGTCCGGTCGTATCCTTGTACCATAATGCATTAGTCAGTTGTGACTTCTTGGCAGCTGGTCCATAACTCAACAAAGTTTCTATGAAAGCTCTGTAGTGATAAGTGTTGCTAAAAGGAGATACCAGTTTTTCATTCAAGCTGATATCGATTTGATTAAATAAGGAATGCATCCATACATTGACTGGGCCCACTTTGGCATCGGGTGCAATTGATGCCCCATTGGAATCTACAACCGTTGCTTTAACATACAAGTATGTCTGTGCCAAATTCAAATAATCATCTCCTAATCCCGCAATGTGGAATTCTACTGGACCACTGTTTCCTATAGTCGCCAAAGGCCTGTGTTCTACCCATTGCCCATGTTCAACACTGGTCTGTGTTGGTGGTATAAAAAACAAGTCGAGTTCGCTGTTGACACACTCACAAGATTTTTCAATAATGAGAGACGTCATGCACCGAGATGGTCTTGGGTGTGAACAGTTCTCCTTCTTTTTGTCGATTTGCTAGTTTTGCGTGGTGCGGGTCTTTTTATACTTTTCCTGCCGGGTGGTTTTGAACCACCAACCACTTTATTCCAAGCTCCTGCACCAGCCTCTTTGACTCTTTTGATTGCTGCCTTTTTGCATTTTTCCCTTCAATGACATCTTCGACAAAGGCTGCTCCTTTTCTCACGAGCGGTTTTCCCACGGTCCTGGATGTAGTTTTCAATAAAGGTAACACCATATTCTTCAGTCCTCCCAATATACTTCCCAAACCATATCCTCTCTGTATTTGAGCTCCAGAAAAAGCCGGTAGACCGTTCCCAGCTGGTTTCGTGTAATATTCTTCGTATAATTTGGACTTACAACAATAAGTCATGTTTAGGTGAAATGAAGAGATCTACGATTTCTGAAATGAAGTGTCACTGTCACTTTCCCGAACTCGAATGGTATTATGTCTCCTGTGTCACCCCTTATATACACCTGGACGGTACTGAAATTTTTTCGTTCCACTGGTACATAATACACATTCTCAAATGTTTTAGAGATGATATCCCCATATTTCCCACGAGCGGGTACGATACGAAGAAGTGGTATTCTTGTATCTCCTACGACTTAGTCACGAACCAAGTCACAGTATACATAGAGTGAATAAAATCCTTGGTTGACATCGACAACTCTGGAAGAATTGTAAGTTCCTGATTTAAAAACACTCTCATTAAATCCCAAAATATTTTGAAGAGTAGGGCTCAATGTGACCACGACTCCATCACGTACCGTGATACGAACTTTACCAGTCACTTCATCCAGTTCAAAAGCCACCTTATCGTGACGAGGCAAGAGTAATTCTTTAACACCATTGATAGCTCGTATCACATCAATGTGATCCGAATAACGACCTTCCTTGAGAGTAAGTCGGTAATTCTTTTTCGAAGACCAGAACACTGTAACGAAAGCTTCTTCTCCACGAATATTGAACCAAGTATTTGGATACTGAATCTCTGCCAAACCTACTTCCCATTCTCCCGTGAGATTCACTGGTTGTGATAACTGACTGAGTGGTGTACGTAGTCAACGTGTTTTCTGGAAACACGTTCATAGAACTATTACTTGGTAGAGTCAAATAAAACATTACTTTTTCTTAATGGTTGGATTTGGTAACAAATATCCTATGCTACTACTCAAGAGAGCAGTCTGTGCTGTCTGTGTTTTCGAGAGTGAGATTAACGACACTGGTAATGATGATGATGTACAAAATGATTATTTGTGAAAAGTAAGTGATCTCGCTCCTTGGAATTCTTTTGCCCAACAGAGGCCAAGAACCGTTCTCCTTCTTCCATTTTGAAGAAACTTCAGAGGTTCACTTCCTTTTATAGGTGAGCTGACTCTGTTTGATCCACGAATTGAACGAAGTTGGGTATACCAACCACTTTACGAACAATTCCCTTTTCTTACCTCGACCACGTTTCTTGAGTACGTGTTCGATTTTGTAAATAGTTTTATGTGAAACTCGCTGAAGCTCTTCAGTGTAGAACGACCCTTTCAATATTTCTCCATTATTATCTTGTAAGGTGTATGTGACTGGATGTCCTTTCTTGATGGCTACTACTGTGAATAACTCTTCGGTCCAATTGGGCAAATAACCTTTCTCAAAAGTTTTCTTAACTTTATTGATTCTCACTCTGTCTCCTACTTTGTACTTTGGTGTCTTGTGTTTTATGGGTTGTCCATACAACCTTTGCCAAACCTCTTCTTGATTTTCAAAGTTCATGGCAATTGGGGGCCATACCAAAACTACGATGATGAGAATGATTATATGATTTCACCAAGTTTTGAAGTGGAAAAGTTAGTGTATTGTTCTTGGTAAAATATTTCCACATTTTGGTTTTCAAAGTTCTATTGAATCTTTCTACTATGGAACATTTTGTTTCCACATTTTGTGTAGTAAAAAATTCGACTTTGTGATCTTTGAGAAAATTCTGAAATTTTCTGTTTAGAAATTCTTTGACTTGATCAGTTTGTAATTTTTCTGGTTTACGACCTTGTTTGAAAAGTTTACTAAAAGCTTTCACGATGGAATCACCAAGTTTGTTTTGTAATGGCATCACCCAAGCATATTTACTAAACACATCTATACATGTCAACAAAAATTTTAAGTTTTTGTTGAATTTACTTATGTTTGAAACATCTACCAAGTCAGCTTGCCATTGTGCATCTATACCACTAACTATTACTTTCCTTCTAGGAAATGTACGACGAACAGGTTTGTGAAGAGTGTATGTGTCTTGAGTCTCTAACCATTTTACAACTTGTTTAGTTTTTTCTTGGACGCTCTACGAAGAGCGTCTACACCACCAAAACTACCAGGCGTTTCAGAATCATAGTACAATGCTTCCATGACTGCCTTGTTCAAGTGACAACTCTATTTATACCTTTTTTGGTCCACTTTGGCGTTTCTGTTTTCTTTGGTTGTTTAGGTTCCGACTTTATCGGTGCATGTTTCATAAAATCCCAACATTCTTTATGACCAATTAATTCTTGGGGTATGTTACTATCTCTCAAAGCTTCGGCCAACACTTCCCATCCCTTTGGTTGGAAAGATTTTCGTCTTCTACGTAAATCGTTTAGAAGATCTCTTACATTCGACCCTACCACTGTTTCATCTTTGTAGACTAATTCACCCTTCTCATTCCAAGATATATTTGATCCACTTCTAATACGGTCCAACAATAACTTTCCCTTTCTCTTCATTGTCATAGGTACAGAATTGATAATGTCTTCGTCTTTATTATCTTTCTCGAATTCGACTTTAATTGGTCGAGGAGCCATTACCTTTTGTTGAAATGTCAAGTATCTTTGTAAAAAATTGATTATATTGAGTCATCTTTTCATCAGCCGAAAGAAAAGGGGCATCGAGAGTATCTCTCATTTCTCTATCCAGTGATGAAACAGCCAGTTCATTCGGTTGTCTTGGAGTCTCTTGTAGACGTTCCAATAACCTTGGTTCTACCAAAGCCATCTTCTTTGCATATTCCATCATCCAAATATACCTTTAACAGCACCCAATAGTACAGGAGGTAGCAATGCCCCCAAGAATCCCCCTTTCTGCAAGATTTGTCTCCTCTTTTTGTCAGAGGTACCTTTATTTGCCACTGCCCTCACTAGTTGTTTCTGACGGACGAGTTTGGTTCTCTGAGCTTTGATCAGAGGTACTGCTCCCTTCAGTATATTCGAGGCACAGTCACACAAACAAGTAATCAATTCTTTGTCTGCATGTTTTAGTATGGATTTGACGAGTGTGGGTTTCGATTTAATAAGAACCTTGAGAAGATCGATGTTGCGCTTGAGACGGTCAGACATGCTTCTGACTCGAGTCAGACTTGTTGCTCCCCTTTTATACTTTTCGGAGGTACACATATTGGGTTTCCCCAGGAAAAATTTGACTTCTTAATCTCATGTGTTCAGGAGTATCTTGTTTGAGATCTTTTAAAAGGTAACCATATAGTGTCGAAGTGGCATCTTCGAAAACTTCTCTCGGAAACTTGGAATGACCAGGATACATCTGTGCTGCCAAGTGTGAGATCTGAGAACGATCCCTAGGATTTTTAAACAAGATCATGTAATGACTATTGCTACAGTCCTATGGACTTTATTTTTGTCAAATAAATTTTGAACAATGTACATCACACTAATGTTACAGTGATGGCTACCTTTAGTAAATAATCTAGACACTCGAACATCTGCATCGAGCATCAGATCATCCAATATGACTAAACTATCAGATTTTAATTCTTGAGGGAGACCCTCTACGAATTCTACTTGGGGTAAAGTATTGTATAATGGTTGCCGTTCACTATACCACCAATTGATGTGACCTGGAACTGGTGATATAATATTTTGAATGTTTTGAATAACCCGATTTACAAAGGATGATTTACCACTAGCCGTGGGACCACACAATAAACAAGTGAATGGATGTTTCCAACGAGGATCCATCTTTGTTGTTCTATGTGGGTACTACTTCCTTTTATAACTTTTGGGGAGGTGGCCCCCACTGAACGTGGGTACTACTCCCCACCATCATCCAAAAAATATTTAAAATTGGTGGCCCTCTGACTTACTGGCTGGGGACAGTTTAAGTTTGTTTGATATTTGAAGATAAACATCAAATAACTTAAGTGGCATTACCACCTTTTTTTTCTTGTTTCTTCATTTTATACTTTTTTATAAAAAACTTCTATTTACAACATCTATTTACATCTTCAATTAGAATCCAATTGTAACAGGTTTCTTGACGATCATGAATTCAATCACCAAATCCATAATACAACGTCTCTGTTCATTTGTGAGAGGTTTCTCGAACATATCTTCATATCTCTTTCTGTACTGGTGGTGGATTCATTCCAGAAGTATTATGGTGCCACAGTAGATGAACATCATTCTTGGTAACTCTTTCAAGTGCTTCACTAAAACATGTTATAATCTTCTCTTCTTCGGACATCATTAGGCATACATTATGCTGAATCAGACTTGGGTGATCGACTGTACATCCATAGCATTTTTCTTTCACTACAGTGTCAATGTTCTCTTCAACATAATGAGCATATGCCAAGCAAAGTTCATGTTGCAGGCGAACTTGCCTGAGTTCACTATCAATTTCATCAACGACCAATGGTCGTGGTTGGGTTATTCTCACTGTGATCTTCTTCTTCTTCTTCTTCAAAGGTGGTTCTTGAATTGTTTTTTTTTTTTTAAGTCTTCATGGTTAGTAGGTTTAGTGTCTTCAGGAACTTCAGTTAAAGTTGTTTGTTGGGTTTTGATGGCTGCATCTACTTCTTCTATTTGAGATTTCAAAGCATTCCATTCTTCTAAAGATAGAGCAATACCAGTCTTCGTAGGATAAGGTTTCTGGTCTTTTCCCTCAAAGTATCTTCTGATATGAATCTTCAGTTCACCCTGGTACTGGGTGACGTTAGTATAAGTCTGCTTGGTGCCAATTCGGAACATCTTCTCTGGTCAATGGTTCGATCGTGAATGATGCCAAGTTCATGCTTTGCCTAATCTTATATATCTTGGACGGACGTGATTGAAAACATCACCCCAGTTCAACAAATTTTGAATGATTTTTTGATTCTTGGCTGGGGGTTGTGTTTGTCTCCTATAGGATTATAGGTTAAAGTTGGAAAATTTAGAAAATTAGTATAGAAGTCAATGGAAAAGAAACACAATGAGAATACAGAAATTTGATTGGTTGATTAACTTCGATCTGATTGGTCAGTTTGGCGATCAAACTGTAATCTTGATCCTTAAACTTTAGGATATGGCCCTCTGTATTTTATACGGGCTTGGGACAGGTCAAGCTGCAAACCTCTGTCCAATGGAGATAAGTCAAATAGCTCGAGTGCATTCCCACCCCCTACAGTTCGTATCCTCTTTGAGGGTATTTTTTTTTTGTTCATCAAAAAAGAAAACGAAAACAACATGTCCAACTTAGCAATTCAGTTTTTCTATCATAAAAATTTCTCATTTCTTTTAAATATTCACAATAGAGAATTTCTTAGTAATGATGATGATGATGATTTATTCCTTTGGTTATACAATAGGGGTAGCCTAAAAGACACCAGGAATCAACTTTAAAAAAAATGAAATGAAACTAAAAAGTTTGGAATAAAGAAGTATCATCTGGTTCCAATAGGTGTACCCTGAAAGATACCATGAATCAACATTTTTTTTTTAAATAAATGGAACTAAAAAGTTTTGAATGAAACTAAGTTTTTGAATGAAACTAAAAAGTAAAGAAGTATCATCTGGTTCCAATAGGTGTAACCTAAAAGATACCATGAATCAACATTTTTTAAAATAAATGGAACTAAAAAGTTTTGAATGAAACTAAGTCTTGAATGAAACTAAAAAATTTGGAATAAAGAAGTATTATCTGGTTCCAATAGGTGTAACCTAAAAGATACCATGAATCAACATTTTTTTCAAATAAATGGAACTAAAAAGTTTTGAATGAAACTAAGTTTTGAATGAAACTAAAAAGTAAAGAAGTATCCTCCACTTCCAATAGGGTTAGCCTAAAGTATACCAGGAACACGATGGTGATGATGATAATGATGAAAAAACTCTCTGTATTAGAATAAATAAAAAAATTGAAAAATCTTTACGCCGGAAAAATGTATTAGCTTGTAAGACTTGCCATTTAGGAATTTTTTTTTTTGAAGACTGCCATATAGGACTTTTTACTTAGAGAGAAAAACTTGCCATAAAGGACTTTAGAGAATGCCATATAGGACCTTTTACTTTGAGAAAAACTTGCCATAAAGGACTTTATGAGGACTGCCATAAAGGACTTTAGAGAATGCCATATATGACTTTTTACTTTGAGAAAAACTTGCCATAAAGGACTTTATGAGGACTGCCATAAAGGACTTTAGAGGATGCCATAAAGGACTTTTTACTTTGAGAAAAACTTGGCATATAGGACCTTATGAGGACTGCCATAAAGGACTTTAGAGAATGCCATAAAGGACTTTATGAGGACTGCCATAAAGGTCTTTAGAGAATGCCATAAAGGACTTTTTACTTTGAGAAAAACTTGCCATATAGGACTTTATGAGGACTGCCATAAAGGACTTTAAAGAATGCCATCTAGGACTTTAGATAATGCCATATAGAACTTTATGAGGACTGCCATGTAGGACTTTTTACTTTGACAAAAACTTGCCATAAAGGACTTTTTACTTAGAAAGAAAATCTTGCTTTAAAGGACTGTTTACTTTGAGAAAAACTTGCCATAAAGGACTTTATGAGGACTGCCATAAAGGACTTTAGAGAATGCCATAAAGGATTTTTTACTTTGAGAAAAACTTGCCATATAGGACTTTATGAGGACTGCCATAAAGGACTTTAGAGAATGCCATATAGGACTTTAGAAACTGCCATAAAGGACTTTAGAGAATGCCATAAAGGATTTTTTACTTTGAGAAAAACCTGCCATATAGGACTTGATGAGGACTGCCATAAAGGACTTTAGAGAATGCCATATAGGACTTTAAAAATGTGATGAGCCTAATATGATTGAGTAGACCACCTAAAAACCATTTCGGTTTTAGGAATTTTTCGGTCAACTAAATAGGACTTTTTGTAGGCAAAAGCTAGACTTTGTTCAGGTTATAGAAAAATATGACACTCACTCAATTGTCTCTTCTTTAAATCTCTAGTAGTATGGTGCTAACTCCATCTTCTAAAACTATTCGTTTTGGGTAGAAATACGATAGTCCATCTCTGCTGTGCTGGTAGGTATACATAGTGTTGTCATTCATCACAAATCCTCGATTGATGCCAGATCCACTTTGTTGAGTCTTCAAAACTTGCAAATATCTGACTTTCGTCAAATCATTGTGGCGTTTGCTGATTCCTTTGCAAATGAATTTATTGGTGGCACCGAAACAATAATATGTTTTACTACACAGTCCAACAATGCCGGTTCCTTGCCATTCTACCCTGAACATAACCTGGAGTTCTCCTGTCAAAACGCTTTCTTTCTTGGCAGCATGAGGGTGACAGCCATTCTTTGCCTTCTAATTTGGTTTTCACATAATCATCTCTGTGGAAATCACAACACTCTGATGGAAACCACTTGTGATTTTCTTTGTAAAATTCTACTCTCTTCTCTGGTTTCACTAATTCATCTTTGGATGGTGACGAGGTACACAGATATGCAGAATCTGTGTCCATTTCAGCATATTCGAAATCTTGGCGGCTGATAAAAGTATCGATGACATCATAATAGAACTGAAGCATCCGAAGTTTCGTATAGTGGTAAACAAAGAATCCGATGTGGAGTGGCAGATCCAACTTGATGGTCTTCTTGTTGAGTTCGACTTCATATAATGTTTCATCTAATGGATTCAAGGCTCTGAAGGACATGTCATTTACAGCTTTGGTGACTTCTTCGTCGTCGCAATAGCACACACGTCGATGCTTCTCTTTGTTGGTGACGGTTTTGCCATATCCAGAATTTCCCAACAGCTTCATGGTGTCGGCAACGATCGACTTGTCATGGTCAACATTTCCTTGTCTTCTTGCTTCAGATACTTCATCTCCAAATTTTTCAAAACATCTTCTTGGTTTATATTGGATAACTTGATAGACGTGATCAACTTCAATACCATGCAGGAGGTACCACTGCAGTAAAGGGGTTGCAAACAACATTTTTTCTGCTCCATAACTTCCGATCAAACTTCTACCGGGTTTCTTCATGATTCTGTTCTTCTCGGCAAAGGATTTCATGTGTTCACCAATCATCTATGGAAATATCTGTATTCTTGAAGATAGGTGTCATCTCTTCAAAGTACCCTTTCAGGTGATCTGGTACATGTATATCACATTCGACCAAACCAAACAGTTCACCGGACTTCATTTTGTTCAGTATTTCTTCCTCTGTCATCGCACCATCTATTTTGTCTGAAAAGTTCTCTTTCAGGAAGGTTTTGAGTGTGGCGTCGGTCTTCTTCATCTCTCTCCACTCACACTCCCAGATTTCAACACGTTTATAGCCCAAATCGGTGATGTACTTTGCATTGGTACGGGTGTCTTGTAGCAGTTGTTTCATGGGTTTATCTCTGACTTCATTATGGATGATAGGAAGGCCATTCTTATCTTTCATGCAGGTATGTCCGTGCCAGAAGCAGCCATGGAATTGGTATACAGTCTGTATCTCTTTGCACCAACCATCAACAGGCAACTGTCTTCGACCAATCATTTTTTCAGCTTCGTTAAACTGATGTCTGATGTGGATGTCATCTCTCATGGATAAAAACTCTAACCATTGTTCAGCCATTTTACCATACTTCATTGGATGTTCTGGTTTAAACTGGTCTTCTTCACGACGTCTAATACTCCAACCCGTTGGCATCTCTTGCATTAGGCACCAAAGATATAATGCATTCGCATCAAAGCCTATAATACTTCCACATGATTTTGCTTCTTTGCCATATTTTGTTTCTCTGATTCGGGTAACATCTTTCTCGTGGTATCGGTTGAAGATAATTGAAGGTCCACCAACGATATTATCTTTCACTAAGTGATGCAAGTCTTTGTTTTTCTGGTTAAATAATGTGAAGTAAGCGTCATCATTCATGGTCTGGAACAGGTATTTCAACGTGAGGTCCGGAACACTGATACCATCTTTAAACATGTCGATGTGGCGTTCTTGGTAGAAAGTAAATTGCTTGTCAACTGATTCAAGGAATGGTTTTACATCTCGGTTATTATACCAGATCAGAAATCACGGAAAGTTGTCATCTCCAGGTCGTTCCATACATGCTGGCAGTACTGGTATTCTTCATTGGATATATTTTCTTTCTTGAGAGAACTGTACAAGGCTTCATGGTTTGGTAGGTGGTCTTGATCCAATTTGTTCAAGCTGTCGATCCATTCATATGGTAAAAATCTCTTCGTCACGGAGCAGCCAAATGCTTTCAAAAACTTGTCATAGCTGCATCCTGGAGCGAGGTAGTTACAAATATCAACAAACTTGAAAAATTATGTCGAGACGCACATGTAGTTATTCGATTTCTTCACTGCAAACTTGAGTGGATTCTGTCTCTTCAGGTATGTCATCAGTTCACGCTTGACTACATTCATATCATATTTTCCAGAGTTGAATCCGATGACGGGCATCTCTTGCAGGTAGTCTTGAAATTTCTTCTCCAATTTTTGTAAAGGGTGCATTTTTGATGTATCTTCTCCAGTAGCTCTGGCTTCCGCTTCCAGCGTTTCATAAATTTTCTGTCTGAGTTTAAACAAGGTCCAAGCATGATAGGTATGCATCAGTTGGTGGCAATGAGATGAAGTAGCTGTGAGATATGTCATCATTTCTTCAACAAGTTCTTGAGAAATTCCATTTGTAATAAAACATTTCGGTTCTTGGTATTCTGGAACATTACTACATATGCTCACACTCAGTGGTCGGTGTTCTGCTTCCCATATCAGTTTATCACTCTCAGCAGGTAGACTGGATTTGACAAAGTAACTTTCAAAATCAAACGTTGCACGGTATGGATAAAACTTCTTCTCTTCGGGTACATCTATACCTTCATCTTCTAACAGATCAAATATGGACTGGGATGGATGGTATACATCGCCAACATACTGGTAATTTACTTCATCTGTACAGGTTTTCTCGTGACGATTTAATTTCTTCACAGTGTGCCGTAATTTGCCGCATTTGCGGCATTCAAAGGATTTGCAGTATTGGTCTATATCGATGATGTAGCTGAAATGGTTCTTGTAGACGTTCACATACATGGTATTTTCATACTTTCTATGAGATCTCTGTACTAATTTGGCAACAATTTGGTCATCATCATTCTTGACAAGTTCATACACTTGGATATTTACTTCAAAACATTTCTCCAAATCAGGTAATTCGGCTAAAGTTACTCCACGGAATTCATTCTTTGGCTTCTGGGTATATTTGCTGTACATGGCATCTGTTGTATTATTCAAATTGTCTGTTGTGGAACCACTCCATAAAGCTAAACAGCGGAAAATACACAGGTTGTCATCATAATAAAATTGGTGATGTTTATCTTTCACCAAAGCATTTACTGCTTTGTTCTGGAGAATGTAGTCGGGAAGATCTTCTACCATTCCAATTGGGTGGTCTTTCAGCTTATTCACATAAAATGTGACGTTGGTAACTCTCTCCACAAGCCATTTGGTTTTGGGTCGTTTTAACTTGGCCCATTCTAGGATATCTTCTTCCATGACATCGTCAAGGAATTTTTCAAAGTCTTCTTGGCAGCATACTAGTTGTGGAACATCAAGTACCCGGGCGTTGTTTTGTGATGGATGGTAATACTTCAGTTCATTCGTTTCATTGTGTCGCAGGATAAAACCAAAACTAAGATTAATTTTAAATCTTAGCTGTTGTGGCAGAAATATGGTAGTCAGGTTTTTAGGTTCATATCGTTGATCCGGTAGTTATACTGGTCCTGGACTCTTCTGTTCATCATGTGGCGAGTTCTAATAGAACTCTAGTTATCTTCGTACACGGTCAACATCTCATCGGGCTCTTCTTCAGACATCATATTCTTTTCAAACTCAATTGGGTCAACATCATAAAAGGTGGTCGCCGTGGTCCGTGGTTGTTTGGGTGGTCCTCTCTTCGGTTCATCAGTCTTCCTTTTAGATGGTACAGGAACTGGTCGGTGGGCAACGCTCTTGTGTCGGTTAAAATGGTGTAGTTGGTTAAACTCCTGGCCGCAATCCATACATGTATAGGTCTCCAAACATTTTTTCAGATGGTTTACCAAATCTTCTTTCCTCGTAAAGGTCTTGTTGCAGTTGGTACAATCGTGGGTCTTCTTCTCTCCGGCGTGCTGGGTGCGCACATGGCGATTCCGGTTCCGACAGTCCGTAAAGGTCTTTCCACACTCTTCACAGGCGTAAACATCAGTTCTGGTAACGGCAGTAGCAGCATCAGACTCCATCTTCACAATTTTTTTTTGAAGGCAAAATTCTATAGAAAACTCTCTAGCGATGTGTTCAGTTCGAAGGATCGAAACAGAATGACGCGACGTTACTGTTCTCCGGAATTTATTTCTACGTGACGGACGTTTTTGAAAACGTCACAACGTCACAACGTTTTTTCATCGATATTTTCATTCTCGATGGGCGTTTGTGTTTGTTTCCTATAGGGTTTTAGGTTAAAGTTGGGAAATTTAGAAAATCAGTATAGAAGTCAATGGGAAAGAAACACAATGGGAATACAGAAATCTGGTTGGTGGATTAACTCCGCTCTGATTGGTCAGTGTAAAAACATCTTGATCCTCGTTAATTTTATTATTTAAAATCATGTAGTTAGGGGGGTCATTTGAAGAAATTGCTAAATTTAGACCCAAACAATTAGTTAGGGGGTCAGTTATTTATTTATTGATGTTTTAAGGTCACATATTTATGCACAATGGCTAATCATGACCGTGACAGTTTTACGGGTGGAGGAAGCCGGAGTACCCGGAGAGAACCACCGAGCAACGACGAGCAGCTGCCAGCTCCCCAACATCGTAACTCCGCACTGCGGCACAGGCAGGGTTAGATTGGTTGAAGACATGCGTACCATCGACGTGCAGTACGCCTTAGTACACGGCGTCATCGTGCCCCCATGCGGGCAATGGAGATGAAGTGAGGGGGTCAGTTAAGGATGTTACTAAAAATAGAGCGTAGGAATTTATAAAAATATAGTTCCAAGTAGAAGCAGAGGATTCTGGGTAAATTTGTTCTATAGCACTACGTGCTATTCTTAATAGGGAAATAACACGTCATGGTATATTCTAAAAATGGGAACATTACTCCACTTCAATCGAACACACGATCTTTTAAAAATCTATAGCACCACGTGCTACTCTTATTGGGAAAAAACGTCATGGGATCCAAAAAAGGGATTCTGAAAGAATTCTAAGCCAGAAAATTACTACGTGCTACATCGATAAAATGGGAAATCCGTATCCAATAAAGTCAATTTCGGTAATTTTGGGTGGATTTTGGTGATTTGGAGGGATTGTCGGTTCGTTTGTGGTAATTAGATTTACTCTTCTTCAATCGAACACACCCTCCGAACATACCCCGCCTTATTGCAGAAAAATTGGGTAACATGGCAATCACGTGCTACCATAGAAACCAAGATGGCGGCCTCCAGTATACAAAATGGACGACGGAAACACGTATCACCCTAACAACACGCGCTGCGCATGCGCACTCACACCACGTTTCACTTTGGAGATGACGTCACCAGATGGCCGCTCACGCGGGGTACCATGACAACAACACAAGATGGCGCCACTACGTCACGTGACATGACGTCACTTCCGGGGTCCGGCACCGGGGTCCGGCCAATGGCCCCTGTCCGGGTACATGACATACTACTAACAACTTAGTGCACTCAAAGGGAAGCCTCTTTGGAAGACTGTCGATATTACTAAATATAATAACAACTTAGTACACTTAAAGGGAAGTCTCTTTGGATGACTGTCGATATTACTCAATATAAAAACAACTTAGTACATCAAATGAGGGAGATAAGTTTTGAGACAGCTCTCACTGGCTATGATATAGAAGTTTTAGTAACAAACATAAATAGCATCTTATTAACTTCAGAAAGAAAATGTGATAGAAGGCATATGAGCAAGACTCGTGTAAAGAAAGTCAAACCAATTCCTAACAATTGTATTAATTTACACAAGACAATAAAATCTACATTCAGGCAATGGAAACAGCAAGGTAAATACACAGAACGACACGCGTGTGTGAATGGGTTAATCGATATGGCACGAATGCAAGCGCGAAAGGATAGAACGAGAGGCCGCACGTTTTATTCTTCCGCGGTGGCACAACGCGAATTATTCTTCCGCGATGGCAACGCTTGTGTCGTTCTGTGTTTATTACACGTCTTCACGTCTATACAAACAACTACTAGAAGGACACTTAGCAATTTATTTGACAACTATCAACACAAAGAACACATTTTATCGCCAAATTTACGAGGGGAACCCGTGTTACTATTCGTTCCCGAGTTTAAATGTGTTCTATGTGCCAACTGGCACACAGAACACATTGGAACTCGGGGACGATTTTTAGCTATCGCCAGCGATTCAAATTGTTATTGTGTTGCACGATTTGTAGAAAATTCCAGAGAAATTTCGCTTCTATGTAAAAATAGTCCGTCAACGATTTCATTTTCCGCATGGTTGCTGTAGATGGGGATTTCACAGAACAGGCGAGTAATAAACCATATCACGGAACATGTCATGTAGAGTTAAAACAACTCAAGAAATCTCTGAGACAGGATGAGGCTATTATAGGTCTCACAGAACTAAATATTTTCCCATAGGTGACCATTATAACACTTATGTGGAAACAAATATGATCGCATCACTTTAAATTAAATATTTAAATACCTACATAAAGTACAGACCTTCACACAACTTTCTCTGGCCAGAAAACATGGGGTCATGCAACAAATAAGAGAGAAAAATGCACCAGGAAGTGAAGTACCGTCCTTGAACTCAGTTTTTGCTGGGAATTCCCAACAAAAATACAGAAATAGTTAACTGAGTTTTATAGACCCAGAAAAACCTTAGAAAATCTCTTTTTTCTTGGGAAATATTCAGTATTGTTGTAAAAACCTAATAAAATGCTTTAACAGTTTTCTCAAGCAATAAGTTTTTTTCTAGGAGTCTTATTTTAGACTATGATGCAATATCCGAGTGCAACATTTCAAGGCAGATCACTCTAAACTAAATATTTAGTTCCGCGATATCCAAAGGAAATGCATTTTATTGGGAATTAGTGAAATCATCAGAAAGCAATCAAGAGTGTATTCTATAAAATTATTAGCAAGCAAACGAAAAACAAATCACAAATGTACGGATGTGTTAGAGTACAATGGCCACAGATACGATGGAGATTCCGAAGTGAAAAATTGTTGGTGTAAGTACTTTGGAGACCTAGCACGTAAACATCACACGGAACATTACGATGAAGATCACAGACATCTGGTGGAATAGTTTATTAATCATTTAGATAACATGACAGACCAGTTCCAATCTTCTGACAATACACTTTTCTCTGAATATTGCATCTACTCTTCGATAAGAAAGCTGTTAACCCTTTACCAAACGAATCGCCCGCATCCGCCCGTGTAATATGCAAATTGAGCAGTTGAAAAAATTGAATTTTTCAAAATATTTCAACAAAACCATATCAAGTGACCCCCTCATTGGAACGAGCTCACTGAGCTCGTTCCAGTGAGGGGTCACATGATATGGTTTTGTTGAAATTTTGGGGAAAATTTTTAAAAAATATATTTAAAATAATAAATTTTGATATAGTCTGCTTTGGGTAAAGGGTTAAATTCAAATAAAGCACAAGATGAAATGGGTAGCACAAGTGAACATATCAAACACGGTATTATACAGCTTACACATCACTACCTGCCAAGTAGCCTTTGTAGAAAGGATCTTGCAGTTTTGACACAGTGTCATATTGGTCATACAAGACTAACACATTCGTTTTTGTTGAAGGGTACTGTGCGACCAGAGTGTGTTCCCTGCCAGCAGGTGTTGTTGTCACTGGAACACATTCTTTTACATTTTACAGATTTTAATCATGTCAGAGGGCAGTATTTTTGTGTAGGATCTCTGATAGATCTTTTTTATCGTACGAGCCCGAATATGATATTCTTTCATTTTGAAATCAATCAACCTTTTTAGTAAATTTTTAAAAAAAAAATTATTATCTTAACTAGAGTCATTAAGACTTCAATTCAGCAGGTTGATTTGTGAGCTATTCATATTTCTTTTTTATTCACGCATCACTGTTCATACTACATTGTCTTTATCATTTTTATTGTAGTTGTTTTTTGTATTTCATTACTGCCATGTTTTTCTTTTAACGTTTTCTCGCCACGGTATAGCCTTAGCTGCTGATATGGCGTCAAACACCAATAAATAAATAAATAAATAAATAATACAGCTTACACACTTATTTACATAACTATATCACATGGAACGTCGTTAATTTCGACGTTACAACCCATGTCTTATTTTCTGATTATCAACTAGCGTCTAATCGGCGCGTGGTCCCATAGCGGCAGCATTGTATTCACATGGCGTCAATTACGACAACAGGAGCAAGTAAAGCGCATTCATGACGTCATGGTGTGAAGCGTCTGAGCCAACGAACTGATTGTCGGTTGTTTTGGGAGAATTTAGCGACAATGAATTAAATAAAAAGTGTAAAAAACATTCGAAAATTCATGTGATATGCAGAATCTTTAACTCGTGATTTTTTTAAACTCGTTTGATGAATTAGATTCACAACTCGCCTAAAGGCTCGTTGTGAATCAAATTCATCAAACTCGTTTCAAAAAATCTTATATCCAAACATCACTCATTTGAGATCCTCTATATATACCTCTATTCTATCCACTCGGTATATACCGGGCACGTTTGAGGAAGGTATTCTTAATCCAATGCTAAAGAAACCTGGTAATGCTAAAGAAGTTCCTACCAAGTACAGAGGAAAATATTGGAACTGATCATTATGTGATAAATTAAAAGTATCTTCAAATCAAGAAATCAACACTGTCCACAAAGAGGATGCACGGTGGGAGTTTCTCCACTATTTGCGTCCTTCATACTGATGGAATGTTTAAGAGAGAATGAAGAAAGACACATTGCTACGAGTGTGATACTCCTGGATACAGACAACCTTTTTTTCATAGAGTTTGGCGTGATAGTCTATTTAGGGAACTAGCACTGATGGGTCTGCCAAGTGAATACTGAGAAATTGGTATAGAGGTATACGTAAAATGGGAAGGGCGACTGTCCCCACCTTTCAACACATACCAAGGAACTTTGAAGGTAGTACAATGTTACCCCATCTATTTTAAGTAGTCAACAATGATGTCACGGATAGTATTGCAGAAAATCACGTAGGGACAAAAATCAGGTACAATATTTTGTTCTCTATCCACCTGTGCAGATGTCATGGCATGCATTACAGACATCGACTCCATAGACGCAGAAGAATTACTATAGTCAGTGGAGAACTCAGACAACCTAGACAGAATGGCCAACAATAATACCAAGTCAGTTGTTTTGAATTATAAACTCACGAAGCCTTAGAAAAGTTGCAAAATGAGTTATTCGCCAATGCTAAACAGACAAAAAACAACCAGAAGAAAACAGTGGTACACATTTAGGCATCTTACTCACAACAAAACTCAAAGGTAAATGAATAGAGAACAAAGGAAAGAACAAAATGTGCTTCTCGTACTATTTATGCTCTCTTGGGAGCTGGATTTCACAGCAAAAGTGGCCTCAATCCATCTATTATCAGAAAAATTTGGATGGCATACATCATTCCAAGACTGATTTATGGAACAGAACAGTGAGCGTTTAACAGAAAAAAATCACTAAAGAAGTCAGGAAATAGGTAAACAGAAAAAATTAGCATTATTCAACTCCTATCGCAGTTTATCGTCTAATAGGTACCAGGGCTTATATTTCGACGAGAATCCGAGAATCGATTCGTACAAATATTCGTGCAATAAAACCGACGGGAATCCATGTAGATTCTCGCTGCATCTCTGCTAGGATTCGCGTGAAAAAAATTTAGTCAGTTTAACCCTTTAACTAACACAGAGGCAACAAATTAACCAACAGAAGGCTAACATGACCTGAAATATCCTGATACTTTGTCAATAAAACCTTACAAATATGGCTGTCGTTGGAACCGGCTCAATGAGCCGGTTCCAATGACAGCCATATTTGTAAGGTTTTATTGGTAAATATTGTTCATTTAATTATTTTATCATTTATTTATTATTTATTGTTTAAAAATTATCAAACTTAGTTTTAAAAATTAAAAAAGTGTGTTGGGTAAAAGGTTAACATGTGTTATCAGAATACAACAGTGGTTCAACCTTGGTGGCGTCATGGGATCCTGGGACACTCATAGTAGGTATGGATTCTCGCAACCATTTTCACGAGAATCCAAATGGATTCTCACAAATTTAGACGAAATATAAGCCCTGAGGTACACTGCCAGTGGAGGCACAAATACATGTAAAACTGCTTTCTCTCCCGAGAAACTAATTATCGGGCAGTCAGTCAATTGAGTATAGAATTATAGAGCGACAAGCTGCATTGCCCACATATCCCGATAAATTCTGTCTTTTGATTGGACAGAATGCCTTGGACAAATAGCCATGGCAAATAGTGCACCCAACATCCAAGGTATATGAGAGCGTGCAACATCCAGGGTACATGGGCGCGCGGAAACGTCGGGGGTATATGATATAATTGAAAGCGTTTCGCTTCCGCTCGCCTCGATTTAAAAATCGAACAAAAAAACCCTGAAAATTGTCACAAATATTATCAGATTTCCGACAATTCGATCATATTTTACTGTTATCAATTAAATAGTCGAATAATTAAATGAAACAACTTGAGAAAAATAAAATAAGAGCAAATATCGTCCCCTCAGTTCCATTGCAACTTGGGGGGCGATATGTCAAAAAAATACTGTTTAATCGTTTACTTAACGACCCAAGGGATGTAACCCTATCTGTTGTCTTCTGCGTTTGTAAAAACAAAACCATTATTCACGAATTTGGTCCAACTGATTGCCGAACGTGAGAAACGCGTCCACAAATATATTGTTTCCACTGTGTTTCTATTGTGTTTCAAACGGGACAAAAACGTTATCTCCGCCGACATGTATGGCATATGGAGATGTTAGAAATCACTACTTACTGTACACCATTGGAGTGAACGGTGTGCAGATGGTCGATGGTGTTTTTCTTGCAAATATTTTCCCGATGCCTGGGCTCAACAATAGAACGCTTCACTTCAAATGATGGCGAGTAGTAGGCGGCACCTCCCAATTTGAATGTCGAAAGACTGATTCGACAACAAGTGTAAAGCTTTTTGTAAGTCATCTCTTGTGTTGCGGTGATATATACTTGGTGTCACTACAAAATTCGGGTGGGAATCAATTTAATTGTTTATTGATGGGAGTAAAATGAAAAATAAGAACAAAAGTTGTTGAAAAGAATGATTATTTACGGTTACATGAGGTGCTTACAAACACAGCGAAGATCATGAATCTATGTGCATCGTTGCCAGAGCAAACGTGTCGCGGGTTAGCATTCTATTGCGCGACACTTCCAAAGTGCAATCCCTTACATACAACAGCCAAAGTAATAGGCAGACAACACCACCGCTGCAACCAAAACCAGGGATTGCCTGATTCGGAAGTCGTACTGAAGTGTGGTAAATTTAGTAGATAGTTTACCAGCGATCTAGGGGGCACGGTGGCGTTTCGGTAACCGGTTCTCGTCAGATCACCGACGTTAAGCAACGTCGAGCCCGGTTAGTCCTCGGATGGGTGACCGTCTGGGCGATCGATTCGGACTCCCGCGTTGTGTCCTTGGTCAAGGCACTTAACCCCGATTGCCTACATGGGGGCACGATGACGCCGTGTACTAAGGCGTACTGCACGTCGATGGTGCGCATGTCTTCAACCAATCTAACCCTGCCTGTGCTGCAGTGTGGAGTTACGATGTTGGGGAGCTGGCAGCTGCTCGTCGTTGCTCGGTGGTTCTCTCCGGGTACTCTGGCTTCCTCCACCCGTAAAACTGGCACGGTCATGATTAGCCATTGTCCACAAGTATATGGCCTAAAACACCAATAAAAAATACCAGCGATCTATTCAAGAGACAACAACACTACGTTCAGATTATAGAATTACCAATGTTCAGGAATCCAATACAACACGTTTTGTTGATATGAAGTAGATTTAATGAATGTCAAGAATGGAATTAATTTGAAACAAGAAAAAATCACGGGAGATAATCACACCATTGGAAACGTATACCTTGAGAAATGCCCATCTCCAGCAGCCGCTCTCATGACAGAAGTTTGATGGTCGCCGGACCCGGCGGCCACACAACAAGATTCTCGCAGAGAGTCTCGTTGAATGACCGCCCCGTTCGGTGAGCACCAAGTTTAAAATTATGCCATAATTGTGTTACATAATTGGCACAATCTGCAGGTTTTGTATCCCGGCTTCCTTCCTCGCCCTCTCAACGATCTACTGTGCTGGCTTTCTGAGTTCATTGATACTCTTGCTTAAGATTCGGAGAGTGCGTGATAATTATGAGAGCTGAAAACATCGACGCCATATACATTGGAACAATGGAGAAGGAGTGGTTGGCGCATCATTGGTCACAGTTTCTTTCAAATTTGCCGCCTTCCAGAGTAAAAGTGACTAGAGAGACTTCTCCCGGCGACCAGGTGTTCTTGTCTATAGAATGTGCTTTCCCCGACCAGTTTATCGAAATAGTTTTTGTTCTCACCGCCTTTCGACTGAAGACCCGAAAGGCACGAAAGACAACACAAAGGTCCAATATCACAGAACTAGAAAACAGGGGGGTCGGTATAATTCTGATGGGTGACTTTAATGGACACCTGGGTGATAAGGAACAAGACATGGAGGGCGGGGACAAGAAAGTCAGCAGTAATGGAAGGAAGCTGTTGAACTTCACAAATGAACTCGGTCTGAAGATTCTGAACAGGTACGCGAGGTAATGGAGGAAAAGGACGTGAGAGCGGAACGACAGAAAATCAATAATCGACTACATTCTTACAGATATGAATTTATGGAGGAAGGTGATAGGGGTAGAAGTGGGTGATGAGGGTAAAATGGAGTTGGATAGTGATCACAACTTGATTACAGTGAAGATGAGGGCCAAAAACCTAGTAAAAAGCAAAGGAAGCTTCAACGAGATTTGGGAACTCAAAAAGGATACTGACTGGGTGAAGTTCGAAGAAAAATTTAAACCAAAGCTTGCAGCCGTACACATTGGGGGCAGTATCCAGAAGATGGTCGACGCCATAGTTGCGAGCCTAGTGGAGGCAGGGAGGGAAAGTGTAAGAAAGATTACGATGCCAACACGGGAACTTGGGTACAGAGTGAACGAAGAACTTAAAATGGAGGAGGTGCGAAAGGTGATCTGAAAATTAAGGAATGGAAAAGCGTGAGGGGTGGCCGAAATTCCTAACGAGTTTTTCAAAAAAGGGGGAGAGGAACGCTTGGAAAGCCTAACTGCCCTACTCAATTTAGCTATACAAAAACAAGAGGTCCCAAATGAGTGGAGAGAAAGCAAAGTGACATTTATTCACAAAAAGGAGGAAAAAGACGTTTTGGGTAATTATCGAGGGATCTTTGTCAGTAGCAACATTGGAAAAGTCCTGTATGAGAGATTAGAGGAGGTGATTGAGGAGAAGGGTTTTTTGGGAGAGATCCAGAATGGGTTCAGGAAGGGAGGGAGAGTCACTGACCATCTTTTCACGCTATCCCAAATGATAGAATCCGCGAAAGCAAAAAAGAAAAAGATGTATATGGCCTTTTTTGGATGTTAAAAAGGCATACGATAGCGTATGGAGGGAGGGTATGTGGTGCAAGCGTGAGGCTATAGGCTTGGGAGGCGAGTTTGTTGGAATTATGAAAGCATTTAGGAGATGAACCCCTGCATAGCGACGACGTGGTAGCAGTTGTGGCCTTGCAGATCCCAGGGCTATTTTTTTCCTGACGATACGGTGCTAGTGTCAGAAAGCGAAGAAGGGCTAGCGAAAATGCTGGGAATGGTAGGGAAATATGGGAGCAAATGGAGACTCGAACTTAATGAAAGCAAGAGCAAAGTTATACCCGTGGGCCGCAAAGTAGACCCCACTCGAAGGTGGAAAGGGGGTGGGGGAGTTCTGTATTCCGGAAGGTAGCAGCAAACTTCTTAGTGTAGGAGAGACAGGTGACTACGAGTATCTGGGGGTAAATATAAACATCACAGGAAGAGGCATCTACCGAAACCACACAAATAAATTGATTCTGAGGGGGAAGCGAATCCTTAACCAAATGAAACTTATAAGGAGAAACAGTTTTAATAAGCTTTTCGTGGGGTCTGCCAAGTATAAAATACGGTACGGAAGTGGTGCCCCTAAACCAGACGGCTGTAAAGAGCTTGGAAATCCTGCAGAACGATGTAGGCCGATGTATAACGGGGTCGAGTAATGCCGCAGCACTAGAAGCAATCAGGGTGAGCTTGGGTGGATGAGGATAAAGGACAAGATAGACTTATTGAAACTCGGTTATCTTAATTATTTGGTAAATCTCCCTACAGCCGATGGTGTAAAATAATGTCATTGAGAATTTTCAACTCAAATATCAAGTCAGGGTGGATGGTTCAAGTGAGGGAGCCAATAGAGAACTACTCATTGGAGATCTCGGACCTAGACACTGGGGCAAACCAGGGTAAAATAATCGTCAGAGAAAGGGTCATAAAGGATGGTAACCGAAATTGGCGAGACGGGATCAAATCAAAGAGGTCTTTGGGTGGCCTGCGTGATAAAAGAAGCCTGGTTTTGAAGAGTACCTTGATGGCACCTTTGAGGGGTCACTGTTGTTCAAGCTGAGGTCGCGGTCCCCGGAGCCGAGGGGAAAAGTTGGGGAAAACAGTGAAAAGGAGAACCAGATGTGTAATTTGGGCGTGGTAAAGATCCTGGAACACTTTCTTCTAGAATGACCAAAATACCAGTCTAAAAGAATAAGTTTCACTGGGAGTATAATGGGGATGTGAGATGGGAGAATGAAGGACATGTGGTTAGTGGGATACTCATAGGAGAGGGTTAATATGCTAATCGGAGAGGTTGGGAAGAATGGGGCAAGGGATGTCATCAAGCAGTTCGTCTCCGAGTGTTGGGAGGAGAGAAGAAGCGTAAGCATAGGGAGGCAGTTGGAAGTACAGGGGTAACCAAGGCCTTCTCATCGGAGAACCGCGACAATTCAGCGGCCGGCCAAAGTGTTATTATTATAGGTAAAACTCTTCAAAAGCGGGAACTGTCGTGTCCATGGAACACGTAAATCGGGGGCGCTGCGTCGTCGCTGTAACCGGTTCTCGTCAGATCACCGAAGTTAAGCAACGTCGAGCGCGGTTAGCATTTGATTGGGTGACCGTTTCGGCGACTGATTCGCGCTCCCGCGTTGTGTCCTTGAGCAAGGCACTTAACTCCGATTGCCTACACGGGGGCACGATGACGCTGTGTACTAAGGCGTACTGCACGTCGATGGTGCGCATGTCTTCAACCAATCTAACCCTGCCTGTGCCGTGGTGCAGAGTTCAGAGTTACGATGTTGGAGAGCTGACAGTTGCTCGTCGTTGCTCGGTGGTTCTCTCCGGGTACTCCGGCTTTCTCCACCTGTAAAGTTGCCACGGTCACGATTAGCCATTGTGCATAAGTATGTGACCTTAAACACCAATAAATAATAAATAACACGTAAATCACCTACCTGAGCGATTGTAGGCCACTATGAGAACGTCGTCATCAAAGAACTCTTCGTTTTCGATGTCATTCAAACCATTGGCCTGTCTTTTACTTATATCCGATGGAAATGCCCGACAGTACACGAAATCTCCTATCTGTTCTGTTTTTATTGTACAGCCGCTTCTGTCCTTAATTTCTATCTTCTCCATCTTCTCTGCTGCTGCCATGTTGACAAACAAAGAGTGAAATGACAAACTATTCAATAAACATCACTATCGATTGGTGTTAAACACATTTAGATCATTATCGTTAGTGTGTGTCTCTAGATGTGACCGCTAGGTCATACTATTAGTCTGTGTGAAACACACAGACTATTGTTTTTGCACAGTTTCTTTTTTTATTATTAGTCTGTGTGAAACACACAGACTATTGTTTTTGCACGGTTTCTTTTTTTATTATTAGTCTGTGTGAAACACACAGACTATTGTTTTTGTACGGTTTCTTTTTTTTATACTTCTCTTATTCTCCTGTCTTCTGTCTTCTAAGCACTTTTTTGTCCGCACGATAACTCGAAAACGAATTTTCTCGTTGATTTTTGGTATACTGACAAAGAGTCACAAGTTCTCGGCAGCTAATGTTTCTCAGATTCCTGGGGCATAAGGGTGTCCATGGGGTGTTTTGGAAGTGGGTCACGCCTATATCGTAGGCGTGGTATGGCCTATGGACCTGGGACCAACACCAAATGAGTCGACACTTGATGGAGGTTCAAAATGTGGGTCAGGGTCACTGAGGTCACCCAGAGGTCATTGCGTGCATTTTAAAGAATTGCTGGAAATCACATTTTTGAAGCCCCTAATGCATTCACAAAGTCCATACATGCATGTTTACGTAAAAAAAGTGGGCATGGCCACAATTTTTGAAAGTGGGTCCCGCTCATATCTCAAACATGGTATGATGAATGGACCTGGGACTTACACCAAATGAGGCGACACTCGATGGAGGTTCACAATATGGATCAAGGTCACTGAGGTCACCCAGGGATCATTGGTTGCATTTTTCAGAATTGCTGAAAATCACATTTTTGAACCCCCTAATGCATTCCCGTGATTGAACCCTTTGAATGCTGTGCAAATATATGCCTTTTCTGGCTTCTTGGAAAACTTGATCTGATTCCTGAATGAATATCTTGAAATCCTGTTAATGAAAACCTATTTCTAGATTTCTTTAAAACTATTTTTATCCCTGCTGAAAATAAGCCTCCAAAGTATTCCAATTACAATCATAGAAGGAACACCGTGGCTCAGTTGGTATTGGCGAATGCTGCAAAGATACTTCACCCCCATTGCCCACATGGGGAGGGTGGCATTGTGCACTAAAACGTACTTGTCTTCAACCAATGCTAACCCTGCTTGTGTGGAGTCAGTCTGTTGGGGAGCCTGACAGTTGCTTGCCATTGCTCGGTGGTTCTCTCAGGGTACTCCAGCTTCCACCACCCGTAAAACTGTTCGACACAAGATAACATTGGCTGTCTAAAGTGTTACTAAACCCAATAAATAAATAAATTACATTCATAGAGGGCATGCCTTGATGGTGTAGTTGTTATATTTCTGTCTTCTCTGCACTATCTGCCAGCACGATAACCCAAATACAATCAATCCTGTCTTAATGCTTTTGTTATACTGATAGACTGTACTGGAAAATGAGTTCACTGAAATAATAGCCATTATTTAAAACTTTAGAGAATCTCCCACAAATAAAGAGGTCAGGGAGGAAGCTGTAACTTTTACATGGAATAGCATTGTATATTTATTTAATATCATGTTACAAACATAATTCTGAAACCATGTTGATATATAATGTTCCCTTCACATTTCAAAGCATTTTTAGTATTTATTTATCTCAATCATAACTCAGTATCGACAGGTTTAGGGGTGGAGTGGTGTATGGCTTTCTCAAAACACCTTTCACAATTATAAAGTAAAGAAATGGAATATTTGAATGGTCTGTTTTTAATCCTCTTAATACTTAAATGGGAGTATAAACACCTTTTATGTAACTCATGGCTACAGAATGTTTTACGCTTTCCTTTCTGTAACATTTATAGAGTATATGGAATGAGTGTTTCTCTCATATAATATTTATGAAACGAGTCTAAGAATTTTCCGTTTTGGCGAGCCTCTGGCGAGCGCAAACGGAACATTCGGACAAGTTTCATAAATATTATATGAGAAAAACACTCATTTCATATTCTATTACCATATGACACACACACGCACAAATTAGCCACTTAGTATGACTTTTTAACCCATCACCTAACTTGAGTTGCAGACGGCACTTGAAAAAAACATCCCCGTTTTACTAAAAAAAATTCATTTTTTGCTTCCAAAACATAGGTTATGACCCCTCATTGGAACGAGCTCGTCGAGCTCGTTCCAATGAGGGGTCATAACCTATGTTTTGGAAGCAAAAAGTGAAAATATAAAAAAAAAATTAATGACGTTTTTCTTGTAGGCAAAAGATTAATACAATATAACCCACTCTAAATAAGACAGATAACGTAAATTCTCCCTACTGAAATTATGCAATTGTGACCCAGTTGTATTTTGTTTAGCCAATCAAATTGTCCAGTTTTGAAATTGACAAATGAAAGCTCCCACCTCTAATTATGCAAATTATGAAAATGTGGCCTAATTTTATTTTGTTCAGCCAATCAAATTGTCTAGTTTTGAAATTGACCAATGAAATTGACGGGAGGCTTTATTTATCACTGATTAATATGAAAACAAAATATCAAATGTTTTAAAGTGAACAAAATGGACGAGTCATATGATAAAATTCTATATGGAATGGACACCTTTTCAGATGTAAAGTAAAGCATTCTTAACTCATGACCCAACATATCGGTGAAAACCAGCTAACGTTATTCACAGAAATGTCCATTCAACTTTCATTATTTTTTCATTCTTGCTTGAAAAACATTGCTTACGACCTCTCATTGGAATGAGCTCGTCTTTTAAAAGGTTGAAATGGAGTATTTAAAGGTTTTCTTTTAACCCTCTCAATATCTTAATATGGGTCCCCAAACTTTTACTTTTGCAATGCTGGAATAATGATAACACTTTCTGTTCTCACAAAGTTGCTCTAATAAACACGTATGGGCATCGATGGGACCTCCGTATTTTGCCAATGACGATAAGTCTTCAGATAGGCACTTGGTGGGTCTATGAGGCTGTTTTACGTCTATATTCGAACATTACTGAATTCTTTCCTCGAAATCTATTTTCAGAGGTACCATGTACCTTAACATTTTCTCGCTAATATAAATATTTGCTATCGTCTACAAATAAAGCAGAGTTGGTAGAGCCAATATTTTTAAAGTGGTTTACGCTCATACTTCAGGTTTGGTATGACCTATAGACATGGGACCTACACCAAATGAGTTGAAACCTGCTGGAGGTTCAAAATGTGGTCAACGGAAGTCATTAAGGGCATATTTTTCAGAACTATTAAGAATTGCATTGTATAACAACTAATGCAGTTCTGAAGATTATCCATGTAAATCATTCAAATAATTGCCAGTAATGTCAGTTTCTGATTCCTTAATCGAATCCTAGAAATGGCGTGCACATACAGTTAAAACTAGAAGTCCTGTCATGAAATGCGCAAAAATAGCACGTTGATATGCGCGTTAATGTACGCGTTATAACCCGAGTAAAGCTATTAAGTTCTTTACATATGGCCTGTGCACAAGGAGGTCCATTGGCAGAAACATTGCATGCGTTTGCTATGAGTAATCAGGAGACCCAGCCGTGCTTTGGATGCCATTCGATATGGCAATTGCGCGCAATTCCAACGCGCAATTAAGCTTAGACAAGCACACTATTCGTGACAGGACTTCTTGTTTTAACTGTATATGCCTTTTCTGTTTTTTTTTTATAAATGATGTTTTGATTCCTGTATGAGTATCTGAAAATCCATTTCTGATTTGTTTAAAAAATATTTTAATCCCGAATATAAGCCTCCATGAATTCTCTTTCTACATTTGTTTCCTGATACTTTAACCCTTTTCACACAGACTTGAATTTACTGGATGAGGTAGACTCTGTTTCTCTAGTTTCACTCTTGCTTCCGCATTCGATAAACATTGTGCCGTCCGCCTATTCACCTTCTCGGTACACTCCGTCCGCCTATTCACCTTCTCGGTACACTCCGTCCGCCTATTCACCTTCTCGGTACACTCCGTCCGCCTATTCACCTTCTCGGTACACTTCTAATCTTAACCCTTAAGAGACTTTAATTATCGTGACGTTCAAACGTCACTGGGAATTCAGTTTCTTCGACGTTTTTCAAATTGCGACGTCAAACATCGGAAAGTACAAATAACAAGATATTTTTCACATTAATGACTATCTGATTAAGGACTACATTATTTTTGGTGGTCTGAATTTGTTCTTTAAAACTTGTTTTATTACAAATTATAGGAGATTACCCATAAAACTCTTCCAATAATTTGTAATAAAACAAATTTTTTAAAGAAAATATTATTTCTGTTTGACTGAAATATAAGCAAAAGTTTGGACTTTTGCTCTGGTATCCTCATTTTTTGAAAGCCCTGATAGTGGCTTATTGCACTCAACCAGTTAAGAAGTCTTGACAGCAGGTTTAGGAAAGAATAGAAAATAGCTGATAGGTTTTATCTTGATCATCACCGCATGGAACATGAAAGAAATATTAAAATATTTTCGTTTTCTCATTAAAGCTATTCGCAGAGAGCTGATGGAACAAAATTGTCAAGACCTCGTTCAAAAGAGATGGCTCCATGAGTACTCGACAACGTTCGTTTGTACAGTTAACACTAGAAGTCCTGTCACGAATAGTGCGCTTATCTAGGCTTAATTGCGCGTTGGAATTGCGCGCAATTGCCATATCGAATGGCATCCAAAGCACGGCAGGTTCTCTTGGTTACTCATAGCAAACACATGCAATGTTTCTGCCAATGGACCTCCGGGTTACCCGGAGGTCCATTGGCTGAAACATTGCTTGTGCACAGGCCATATGCACAGAATTTGATAGCTTCACTTGGGTTATAACGCGTACATTAACGCGCATATCAACGTGCTATTTGTGCGCATTTCATGACAGGACTTCTAGTTTTAACTGTATACATACTACGGAATAGTTTCTGAGAATACTGCTTTCCAATTCCTATAGTTTTGATCCCAGATTCGGCGAAATAATGGCTACGGTTAACCGGTTATTATCCGCTTATAGCTCTCGGTTAGTCGGTTGTGAAAATGAGCCAACCGCTTCAGATCTACCCGATACCCGGTAAATTCATAGGGCAGAACCGGGAATTTGATTTCAGATTATGGTCTATGAATTTCCCTGTCATTAGGACAGATTTTCAGAAACGGTAATTGAGAACTCCGCATTTGTGAGATTAACCCACAGGGCGATGCTGAGCCCGGAAGAAATTGATATTCGCCGTAATCTCATAAACTATAACACACAATCATTGATATCATGGTCTATGAAATCCGCGGGTATCGTGATTGATTTTCAGAACGGGGAGCCGCGCAATTCCCGTTCCCGGAATTAAACTTTAGTTGTGAATAGAGTCCTGCGAGTCAAACATTGTGATCCTCACATTTGTTTGTTTTATTGGGGTTTAGCGACACTTTTGCCAGTCAGGTTCACCCCTTGCTGTATACCTTTACCACAGTAAACACGCCCTGCTCCACTTCCCGGCGATAATACAGAGGCTAACCTGTTTCAAAAATCTTCTTCCAAATTACTGATCCAAATGCACCAATCTTTGGTGTGTAACATGTTGGTAAGTGGGATGCACAAATTGGCTCCTGGAATGGCAATTGGGGTGTCGTGCGACACAAGATTTTAAGACAAGAGGAAATAGAGAGACCTATTCAAATCTTGTTTTCCGACACCTCTTATCCCAATACCTCTGTTTGATATATTCAATTTGTAACGATGATTTAGAAATATATTTAATTCAAGCCCAGGATACGAACAGTACGGCTGGTCACTTTCCGTGGGATGAGCAGTATTCCCATAAACACATTAATGTAAGATTGCAAACACTAATTATAGGAATAATCATCAAAAATTTAATTAATGAAACACCGGGTACAACTCATCATGATTTTTATTATCTGATAAAAGCATCCGTTGACATCACTGTCACGCGTGGATTACGACCAGTCCACGGCGACTGTACTGTATGTGGGAGTGTCATGGTCTTCTCATATTTCAAAACTGTTGGTAATGAAAAACATTAAAAGCATTCATTTCCCCAAACCACTGCTCCAAATGCTTCCATATTTAATATTTAATATTGTGCCTTTTCACATAAGCACATACGACAAAAAAGGGATTTTCCAGAAGGTATCCTAGATAGGTGTCCTCAAATAATACAATACCAGGTCATAGGTATCCTCAAATACCCATATGTGCCTATGTGCTAGTGCACATTGTGACATGTGCCTTTTCACATAAGCACATATCGGAACATCCAGCATGTGCCTATGTACTAGTGCACATTGTGTCACATTGTGCATTTTCACATAAGCACATGCGACAAAAAAGGGATTCTCCAGAAAGTATCCTCGATAGGTATCCACAAATAATACAATACCAGGCCATAGGTATCCTCAAATACCCGTATGTGCCTATGTGATAGTTCACAATGTGTCACGTTGTGCCTTTTCACATAAGCACATATCGGCACATCCAACATGTGCTTTTGTGCTAGTGTACATTGTATCACATTGTGCATTTTCACATAAGCACATATCGGCACATCCAGCATGTGTCTATGTGCTACCCATAATATGCACAATAGAACATAAACATGTTTAGGGAAGTAAGAATAAGGAGAACGAAAAAAGCATAACATAGCTTGTAGATACATGGGTAGAAACCGAGAATTTACTGGGAAATCAGAACCAAGTAAACAATTGTCAGGTCTATTTGGGCAATTAGATGTAAGCTAGTTTAATCGAACTTACCCCTGGGGGCACCCTCTGTACTATAGCACTACGTGCTACTATTATAAGCCAAAGTATGTCGGTCCTAAGAAGGATTCTTGAAGAATCCATAGTAAATAATGTCGGTTTTGGTGATTTGATGGGGTTATCGGGTTGTTTGTGGTAATTAGATTTACTCTTGTTCAAAGGAACATACCTACTGAAGATACTCCTGTCTTGTTGCAAGCCTTTGGGTCACATAGCAAACACGTGCTACCATATAAACCAAGATGGCGGCCTCCAGTATACAACATGGACGACGGAAACACGTATCACCCTAACACCACGCGCTGCGCACTAACACCACGTATCACACGTCACAAGATGGCCGCTCACGCGCTTTACCATGAGAACACAACATGGCGCCACTGGGTCACGTGACTATGACACATCACATCAGATCATCCAAATGAGATCATCCAAATGATACCTCAAAAGCCCGAGACATAGTACTGTGAGGGACATTGTACAAACACGAGTGCGCGAATGCGCACGAGTGTTTTACAGTAAAGTCCCTCTCCTCGAATGAATTATTTCACGTAACCAGTCCAGTCAAACGATTACTCTGTTTATTACTTTTCATTATTAACGATACTTATATTATTTAACCCTTTACCTAACGTAACGGTCAAAACCGACCAGCGCTATTCTCAAAAATCACCAATTAATTTTCATTATTTTTTTCATTTTTTTGTCTCTAGAACATGGGTTATGACCCCTCATTGGAACGAACTCTTTGAGCTCGTTCCAATGAGGGGTCATAAACTATGTTTTTGATGTAGAAAAACAAACGGCTGCACAAACATTTCGATTTGTAGTTCATGCGTGGATAATCCAATTTGGTTGTTCTTGGTATGCTGATGGACCATGAAAATGATATCTACATAGTATTGATTGTCTTCGCGTGGTTTTGCTAGAGGTATGACATTTATTTGACTTAGAAAATAGTAATTCCGTCTGTACGTGCGAACATTTCCGCGTTTTGCACGGGTGATTACCATGGAGATACTCGAATTGGCTGTCGTTTTGTATGCTGCCAGACCATCACAGAGGAAAGGTTCACCACTGGGTACAGGTTCTGTTCACACTTACTCGCCAGGGTTGTGGCACTTCTTGGACTTGGAGATAGTGATACTACTCCTATAACGCCTATGCTCCTATGCTCCAAACTGTCAGATCACCTGTCTAATACTGTAATAAATCCGAAGCTGTCTTAGAATGGAACCAGTCTAGCCCTTAAATAGGTCATCGCATATGCTTAGATTCACTAGCCTAGATTGGCTTCTCCAACCGACTGATATATTCCTGACCGTCTGAAAAAAATCATAAAGATTCATTTTGTGGTGAAGCAACGCTAGAAACGTTGCTCAATCGAGACGATTTGACCGACGTTTTCATGTCGTTACAATCGGAGTTGAAGACTTAATCCTTTACCTAACGTAACGGCCAAAAACGGCCAGCGCTATTCTCAAAACTCGCCAATTATTTTTTATTATTTTTTGATGAGGTCGTTCCAATGAGGGGTCATAACATATGTTTTAGAGACAAAAAAAAAGAAAAAAATTAGTTATTCAAGAATTGTTTTGCAAGTGTCGTCTGCTTTTCATGTTAGGTAAAGGGTTAACGCAGTGTTAAGATCACGCCTGATAGCTCCACAAATTATGTTGATATCTTGATGTTTTCATGGAGTCAAAAGGAATACAATACTTATTGACTGGAATATCTAACTGTGGCGGAAAATAATACCTCTATACTTTTTGTAAGTAAAAGCTCATCACATTACATCAACGATCGATTGCGCCCAAAATTAAAAAAAGTGGATAAACAAACAGCCCATAAGAGCAGAATTAGACTGTTGGGGTGAAACTTGACGCTACCCCTGTTCCATTTACTGCTACGTTTTCCTGAAGTATCAAAATCTCTCTTCGACGAGCTGACAGCTGAGAAGAATGACATTCTTTAACTCACGAAACGTTAATAATGGTTGAAGCTATGTTGGCATAAGCCTTTAGCATATTGTCTGGCCGAAAACATACGTGTTAAATAGTTAACCCAAGTTCACTACAGACAAATCTCTTGAGGTACAAACTGAAATCCTCGATAGGATCTTTGAAGGGGGCGGGGAGATTGGGAGCGGACACAATAACTGCGTCACTGGGTGTCTACATTCTCTTTGTCTGCTCGTTCATCGCTCTTCCCTCAAATTCTAGCCCAACATCCCTTATCGTGATTCCCAACACTCCCTCTGCTGCTATGGCTGAGAATGGTCCTAAAGCTGTCAGTAAATTTAACACTAATGGTATGAGATTTTCATATAAAAATTCAAATTCCGAAATGGTAGCGAATTTACGGAAGCCTATTAGCTTCACATCGTTTTTAGTTATTAAATTGTAGCTACAATTTACTAAATTGTACCTACAATTTAGCTAAACTGTACTTACAATTTAATAAATTGTACCGACAATTTAGCTAAATTGTACTTACAATTTAATAAATTGTACCTACAATTTAATAAATTGCACCTGCAATTTAGTTATTTAATAAATAATTTAGCTAAATTGTACCTATAGCTTAATAAATTGTAACTACAATTTAGCTAAATTGTAGGCAATTTAGCGTCTATGCTTTTATTGGTCATGCTAAATTGTCAAAACGGAGTAACTGATTTGTGATTGTTAAACAAATTATGACTGGGATTGTTGCCACTAAATCTCAGTCTACAGTGTATGATTTGAATTTCCAGTTGTAGTGGGAGATGAAATGGGGTGGAGGTGTTTATTGAACCCTTTGAACCCGAACGACCGCTTTTCTGATCAGGAACATGATACGTCATAACGTCATTATACAGGATGTTTGTTCAGTAAATGTGTGGGGTAGACAGACCAATGAATATTTTCAAAGTGCAGCCCCGAGTCTGCAGGTTGAATATATTGATTGATCTACCCCAAATAATGAATATGGACTCTTCTAATTGCTACCATTGAACTGGTGTGGAAGATACCACTAAAGTTCAAAGGGAAATTATTTTCTGTTTATGATATCAACAGTGTACGCATCGTGGCATTTAATGTAGACACTGTCATCTCCACTAATATAAAAGTCTCGGATGTGAGAGCTGCTATTTTGTTTTTCTGGGAAGAATAAAAAGTTATAAATCACTGTAAATACACATTCGCGAAACCAAGTGCCAAAATATACGCTCACTAAGTGTTTGTTGGTGTGGTATTCTTAATTGCCGATTATTTGTGAAGTATTTCCATCCAATCAGCTTGCCATAAAAAGCCAAACTTTTTTGTAACTTTTAATAAAGGAAACAACAGACAGCGCCCATAGCTTCCTGTGGTTTTCGTTTATTAACCCTTTTGAATCCGATCGGACGCGTTTCAGTGGCGTAGGGGTTGGGCCCGCAGGGGCGGGGCGGGCTAGAAGGGGGGCCCCGTCTTGAAGGACGTCCCAACGCTGGAAGAAAGAGGGAAAGAGAGAGAGAGAGAGAGAGAGAGAGAGACTATGTACCAAATACACATAATTTCAAACTCTCACCTCCACACGACGTACTCTTTGTAGTCTATGTATTATTATTTTAACCCTTTACCACACGTAACGGTCAAAACCGGCCAGCATTATTTTTTTCATTTTTTGTCTCAAAAACCTAGGTTATGACCCCTCGTTGGAACGAGCTCGTCGAGATCGTTCCAACGAGGGGTCATAACCTTTGTTTTTGAGACAAAAAATGAAAACAATTAGTTATTCAAGAATTATTTTTGCAAGTGTCGTCTGCTTTTCAGGCTAGGTAATGGGTTAAGTGAACGCTACATGATTGTAACTGATAGGGGTGAGAAATGAACAATATACATACATGGTGCCTCTCAAGTCACACATGTTGGGCGTGCATGTGTGTATCGTTGAATGGTGGGGTGAAACTTAAAACATGTAATGAAAAAATCTACAGAGTCGTACTTTTAGAATCGATTCTATAGGCTATACCTTCATTTAATTTATGGCGTATGTACTACGTGAAATCCTGTATGCTGTGCACGGTAACAACACTAAATTTGCTCCCGTTTTAAAGGCAACCACCATAATGAAAGGGCCCCCGTCTCTATCTCGTGGGGGGGGGGGGGGGGGGGGGGTGGTGGGGGGCACAAGATTTTCGCTACGCCACCGACGCGTTTCCGGCCCAGGAACATGATAGGTCATAATTTCATTAAATGCGATAGCTGCTGAGTGAATGTGTGGGATAGACCAATTAATATTTTCAACGTGCAGGCAGTCCCAAGGCTGCACGTAGAAAATATTAATTGTTCTACCCCAAATAATGAAAATGAACTCTTCCAGTTGCTATCGTTGAACTGAAATGGAAGATACCACCAGGGTTCAGAGGGTTAAAAGCAACAATCAGAATCTTCTCTTTATTTCTAATGATGTCATAGGTGTTTTTTTTTCAACAATAACTTGCTTCTCAGCTGAATCTTCATCGCTCGTCTACTAATTTTAAGGGAGATAACTAAATAGAATGTCAATTTTCCTGATCATTTTAGTCAGGGATGTTCCTTTTCCCTGGATCTCCTCTTTCCATCTGTCTCTTTCTCTCTCTAACTGGGCGTATCTGTTTCCCAGCTCTTTACATTACCCCAGCTGCTTTTGTTCTCCACTCCCCTTAGCAGATGCGCAGCTTCAAGCAATCCAGGCCAGTTTCTTTACCTTGTGACACAAGTTATACTGTCCATTTTGAAACCCAAGTATTACTGCTAAATTATAACAGCGTCATGCAATAGTGAAATAGGGGGCAATTAATTAATTACTGGCAGTTATCTCGCCCGACACTCCAAGGTGCAATACACAATACACTACCGGGTGTTACCCCAAGACCGCACGCGGCCAGAAACTGCTATGTAGACGAATTTGCAGACGATTCGACAGATGGAAAAGGTTAACCTTCAATCTAACTATGTAACACATGGGGCACTTCACTGACTGCTCATAATCAATTGTTGCATTCAGATGAAAGTTTCAAGCTCCGATTGGTGAGCACATGTTCATCATTGCTTTGCTGGAGCGGATGAACCGTGCATTGAATACTTCAAAGGCAGTATTGTCCTTCATTACTCCGTCCGCATTTTATGGGCAAACTGACGCCAGATTGTGGAAGAGAGTAGTGAAGAACAATACTGCCTCTGAAGCTCATTTATCCATCCTAATACTGTGTTAGTTTAAACAATATTTATTTAGCAAAAAATTGATATTATACACAACAGTTAATGTCAAAAACAAAATCAAAATGACTGTACACTATGGCAATGCGAAAAGTATGTATTATTAACATAAATTAACGAAACGACAAATATATAGTCAGGATTCGGCAGAAAGCTAATAGCTTATTTTGAGCCGTCTCCCAAGGTAAACAGAATACATGAGCAATTGAAAGATTTTGTCATACGCTGCGTTTTATATTGTTTAAACCTTAGTTCATAGACGAGAAAAATGGAAGATGCTACAGCAGACGACACTTACAAAAAAAGATTCTTGAATAACTGATTTTTTTCATTTTTTGTCTCAAAAACATAGGTTATGACCCCCTCATTGGAACGAGCTCGACGAGCTCGTTCCAATGAGGGGTAATAACCTATGTTTTCGAGACAAAAAAATGAAAAAATAATGAAAATTAACTGACAGTTTTTGAGAATTGCCCTGGCCGGTTTGGACGTTACATTCGGTAAAGGGTTAATGGAGTTTAAGGTTATTTCAGCTCCTATGGATATATCATGACCGGAAAGGGCATGAAATCAAGTTTATACAACCGTTTGTGCTTAGGATGCCCACTTTATAGGACTCCACTCACCCATTCGTTACCCAGTCATATTTTGTCATTAAAACAGAATTCACAGTAAACAAACTCTGCCACACTTCCATAGGCCCCTAATGGGGAAATCTTAATAGATCCATCGACCTTCCTTGCTGACTCTTTCTCTGGTTTGTCTCTCTGTGTGTTTTATCATTTGTGAAAATATGTCCTCGCCTTGTTTGTCTGATTGCTACATATATTCTCTGTGAAGAGAGAGAGAGACAGAGACAGAGACAGACAGAGAGACAGAGAGAGACAGAGAGAGACGGGGAGAGAGAGAGACAAAGAGAGAGAGAGAGACAGACAGAGACAGACAGAGAGAGGGAGAGAGAGAGAGAGAGAGAGAGAAGAGAGAGAGAGAGAGAGAGAGAGAGAGAGAGAGAACCTGAAGGGAAATAATACTTGAACACAAAACGTTTCCATTGGAAGAAACACAACTTGTTCGAGCGCAGTCTGTATGTCTATTGTTTGTTAACTGGTTTAATCCACTCATTAGATCCATCATAACACACATCCCCGGCGCAACGACAAGTTGGCACCCCAGTCACGGACCACAAAGATGTAGCATTACGACCACAGTAATTGTGACCGGTGAGGGCACCTAAACGCTGTACTGTGTTGTACTGTATCTGAAAATAGTTTGATGAGATCGGGGCGTTTCCTCTGACGTTCGAACAGGATCATAAATCAGTGAATTAAGCATGATGCTAAAATAATAGAGTATGATACCCAATTAATATAGTATGATACCCAAATAATATAGTATGATATTGAGTTCATTCAGTATCATACTCAAATAATTGAGTATCATACTTAATTATTTATGCAGCATTTATGAAATCATACCAAATAATATGGCATCATACCAAATTATTAGAGTATCATACTAAAAAAACAATTATGACCCTCCCGTACGTGAACCTGATTTCAGTATCATGCTATTTTATTTATGCTGCATTCATGAAATCGTGCACAATAATATAGTATGATTCTAAATTAATTGAGTATCATACTAAAATAATTAAGTATCATACACAAATAATATAGTATGATTCCAAATTAATTGAGTATCATACTAAAATAATTAAGTATCATACACAAATAATATAGTATGATGCTAAATTAATTCAGTATCATACTAAAATAATTAAGTATCATACACAAATAATATAGTATGATTCTAAATTAAATGAGTATCATACTAAAATAATTAAGTATCATACACAAATAATATAGTATGATGCTAAATTAATTGAGTATCATACTGAATTAATTCAGTATCATACACAAATAATATAGTATGATGCTAAATTAATTGAGTATCATACTGAAAACCCGTCTATCAACACATTCCGCTAACCAATCAGTGGCACCGAAACATACGCGCTATGCCTCTGGTCGGATGGGAACAGAGGAGCATGCCCTAGAAACAAGAAAATGTTGATGCATACACCAAGCCGCAGAGTTAAAATCTTTCAGAAGAATTTTTCGTATGCATACCATTTCGAGGGTTAGTCAATGGAAAAAAACATTGTCGGTTTCCATTGTCCTCATTAGAACCTCGATAAGTAGGCCTAAAACACTGCTAGTTCACTTAGTAAATTAACAATGTTTTACTGGTAAAACTAGGACCCGACAACTAACGTTTGGGTTGGATCTTTTTTAAAGTGGGCAAATGGATGTAAATGATTGGTTAACATCTACGTTGTATACTTGTAATCGTTTTATCACCAGGATATTGCATTAGCTGCTAATGTGACGTTAAGAACCAACAAATAAATAAAATAGCCGACCACCCAATTTACCCATACCAATCTATAACGTTGACAAACTACAACCAAACAATCTCGAATTTCAGAAAAAGCTGGAACCTTGTCTCTTCAAACATTTATCCGCCCCGACATCCAGGGCTCTCTATTTGCCACATTCACTGAGACAAAATTATCCAAAATGAGTAATGAGTTTTCAGAACCCATTTCATCGGTAACATGCTGCTGATACGTATTTCAACTCGAAAATCAAACGTACCTTCGGTGCTGATAATCTACAAAAAGCTATGCCTGTTTCTCAAAATAGTGAAAGGCAAGCGACAGTGGCGATATCGTCTTTGGCCGTATTGACAAGTGCGTAACGCCCACTTTTGTAAGAACTTGTATGCTATGTAATACCTGTCCACTTTTGTAACTCAAGTTACCCACTATTGTAATAACTCAACTTTTGTAGCAACATCGTTCCTTTTCTAACAATTTTGTAATAAACATCACTCCCTTTTCTAAAAACAAACAAGGTCTCCCCTTTTGTGAAATAGTCGCACATGTTTTTAACAATTTCGATTTGTTACAAAATGTTTGCTATTTATTACAAAAGTGGTCAGTTATTACAAACTGAAAGCGGGAAGAGTGAGTTCTCATGAGAGTACAGTACCGTCGTATGAAGGAGCTTCTCCATGGATCGGGGGGGGGGGGACATCAATATGGGGGTGGTGTCCATCTTCGGATTTCCTATAGCACCCCGAACCAAAGCCCCAACTCTAGGAAAGACCATTTGCACACTCTTGGGTTAGAAATCTTTCAACTGCCAGCGTAAGTTTTCTGTTCGCAAATTCCGACCATACATATACTGCCGCCCCATTATATGTTCAGAATTTTCCAACTGGGCGCCTTGTGTGAATAAAATGATATAGAAAGTATATAGAAAGTAGAATAGCATTCAACTCTAGTTTTGGAAACATATACACTATACTAAATATTGATTGGGAAATTCTAATAACGGGATACTTTCAATCCGTTTTTGAGGCTGAATTTTCGGTGTTTTCTAACTGTTGAAACGTTTAGCCAAGTTTGGGAGCGAGACAACCAAGCCACCCCTCCGTGGTCCGTATCCAAGTCTTTTAAAGTTTTAGGAGAGTGGTCCACAGTCCTTCCATAGATGATAGGAGAGCCAGAAGAGATTGTATGACACCAGGGTATTAAATTATCGAAGAGATAAACGCGAATGTTTTATTTGTATTAGCCAGATGACGTTTGGTACCCAGAGGTACTTTTTGGCAGTGTCTATTTTTATCCCGAAAGAAAACAACGCCATAGGTTTACCCTCGCCAATTTGCGCAAGGTGGTACGCTAATCGCACGCAAGTATGGCACGTATATGGCATGCATATGCCATCCGGCATGCCGGATCTATGCACACGATACAGATTATCTATTACATATCAACACTACACCGAAATGCTGTGATTTAGTGAAATGAAATGAAGTTTATTCAACAAAATACCAAATTTACAAGTAAGATTTGTACAAAGAGTTTTACATATATGGAATACGCTGGTAAATTGTTGGGAGACAACATAGCCACATTGGCTGTCTTTCTGCTGCCCCCAGGAAGTGAAAAAGACTACACAGAAATGATTACACAGAAATGGAGTAGACTGGATATTTATGTTCATAAGTACCACTTCCCATGGCTCAGCTATTGAGTGAATGATCAGGAGAAGGAGGACCTCGAATCTACATGCTGGCCCCTTCCCAGTCTACGCGAAAGACTGCACCCGATATGCGCGAGTGCAATCTGACGGTAGACTACAAATTTGGATAAATAAGATTAAACGAGAGATGATGGGTCAAGACATGATTGGGAGATTAATTCGAGGTCGGAGGGATGAGATAACTGGAGAAGTCACCGTCACAAGCTGGCAATGGCGTCCTACGATTAAGAATGTTTTTTTCTTGGAGGTGAGACTCGAACAGACTTCGCCTTGAGTAGAAGTGTTTAAAATATGGCTCGTTTGTAACTGTGAGGTGGGAATGTTATTGGCAAATGGGACGATTTCTGTCTTCATTGACGTCATATATAAGGTCGCCATAGTGACAGAATGCCCTATGTCCCACTGGCACATAGAGCACTCTGGCACCCAGGCGACGACTTCTTTCTCTCCTATCAAGGGTCCCACAGGGGAGTGTGGCGACGTGCATGTGTTATTGGGTGTTAGGTCTACAGTCTGGACACATTCGATACGAACAGGTAACATGTGAGGAGTAGCTTGCTAAGCATTCATTAGTAAGTTGTTTCCTGAAAACATGTCGGGAAGGTAGGGCCCGTAAGTTGGCATCAATTCCATTCCAAATCTTTGGGAAGCTATGTTTTGGCAGTTTGGCAGAGAATTGGGTTCTAGCTTTCTGCGACTGTATCATGCCAACTTGTCTTGTTTGAAGTCCAGTTGATGAGTGTACACTAAAAAATGTTTTGAATGAGTCGGGCAAACTATCGTTTTTCCAGTCGTGCATGAATAGAGAGACATTCACTTTGTAAAGATCGTTAAATTTTAGTATGTTAGTATCCTTGAATAGAGGATCAGTATGGCTATTAAACTTTTTACAGCTAATTACACGCATCGCGCGTTTCTGTAGAGAGTATATTTTACTGCTGGATGGCCCATGCCCCCAAATTTGGATTGCATACAGTAAGTGACTATGAACTAATGTATAATACAGTAATTTCAGTGATTTCTTGAGGATAACGTTTTTCACTATATTCAAACAATAGATTGCACTTGACATCTTGGAACATACTGTGGATATGTGGTACTTAAAATTGAGGTTTTCGTCAAGGTATACGCCTAGGAACTTAGCGACCTATTCTTGTTGGGAGTTACCTATGGGTGAAAGCTTGGTATTGTTAAGAAAAATATTTAGTAAGTCGGATTTGTTCGGACTGTTCGGTGGGTGTAGCAGAATATATTTACATTTACAGGCGTTCACTTGGAGTTTGTTGCAACAGCACCAGTCGAATATTTTAATCAGCTCAGTATTAACTGTAGTCTCCAGAGTATTCAGTCATGTCCAGCTGTAAACGGCGTTGTGTCGTCAGCAAATGATAACAGGTTAAGAATAGTGGAGTATCTCATATCATTCACGTAAATTAAGAAGAGGATAGGCCCCAACACAGACCCCTGGGGGACCCCGCAAGTGACATGTCGATTTGGGGATCGATTCGTGTTATATTCCACATACTGTTCTCTGCCTGATAAATAGCTTTGGAACCAAAGTTTACTTATCCCTCTTATTCCGTAGAATTCCATTTTACTAAGTAATATTTCGTGACTGATGGAGTCAAATGCCTTAGACAAATCAAGAAAGACGGCTAGAGTAGAGTCTTTTGTAGGCTTGTCGTTGCATTCAGTGACATACTGCAAAAGGTGCACGATGGGGTGAAAAGTGGAATGATTTTTGCGAAAGCCGTACTGATGTTCGTACAGTATATTAAAGTCGTTGAGAAAATTAGAGAGTCTCCGGTTCATTATTTTCTCCAGAAGTTTCGAAAAAGCCTGTAATAAACTAATTGGTCTGTAGTTCCAACTCACGAGAATTACCCCCTTTGAAAATTGGTATCACCTTTGCTATTTTTATTTTATCGGGAACTTTACCTTGTAAAAATGACTGATTGAATATATAGGCCAGGGGTTTTGCGATCTCACAAACTGCCTCTTTCATTATTTTTGTAGATAATTGTAAGCGTCGGTACTCACTTTCCCTTTCAATTGTCCGGCTGTCAGTATGATTTCTTGCTCGTTTGTTGGGGTAATAAAAAAGGAGTTCGGGTAATTTCCGTTCATGAAGTCACCGAAATTGTTATCGGAGGTGGAGACGTTATCGTTAATAGTCTAACCAATTTCTGAGAAGTAATCTTTAAAACTGGAGGCGATTTTTTCGGGGTCAGATATTTCAACGTTATTAAGAGATATGCTAGGTGGAAGCGTCGCCGCTGATTTTGATTTGTTGATTAAGGTACGAAGTATTTGCCATGTTTTTTTTAGAGTCGTGTCTGTTTGTTTCTATAACGTCATTGTAGTATGTAGCCTTACTTCGTCTCTTTAATTGATTAAGAATCGAGGAGTACGTTTTATATTTCTTGATATTAATTTCCGTGGGTTTTCTCACTTTGACTAGGTAAAGTTTATGTTTGGTTCGGGAGGACTGTAGCAGACCCGATGTCATCCTGGGCTTACGTTTTATGAGCTTTTTGGTGATGTGTAAGACAACTGGTGTCTTGTCTTTCTGTGATTGCGTGGTAGAATGGGTCAACAGTCCTGTAATTGAGAGCGTGTGCCTTGTGTCTAATAAACCAGAAATGTTGAGAGGACTATTCATGCAACATATTTCTCCGAACGATCTGCTAGATCTCGAGATCTGCGTAATGTACCCCATCTCCCACTTGTCGTAATGGTACGAAAGCGGTTAAATCACGTTCAAAACTTCTGGATTCGGAATCAGGCTTTGTCTAAACCACGAATATGGGAGACAAATACAAAATGCTCTCGATTCTCGTTTTGGTGCCAATTGTTGCAATGGAAATGGAAACCTTTATTTGTGAAGGCCCTTTCCCGGTTTGTTTACAACGTTCGTGTAAAATACAATACACCTCTAAAATGTGACTGCAGTGATGTCGGAAGTTGTTTTTTTTTCTAACGTATCACAGAATAGAGGCCAAAGCAAATTTCGTTAGATTTTGCAGGAGAATTTATTGTAGAAATCAATTACTCGCCCTGTAGATTTCTAAACGACAGAGTTCACAAAATTAATATTCCTGTTCTTATACGGAGAACCCTAATTTACTTGTCTCAATTCACATCATGCCAGTTTGATCAAATGACTCCATTCACATAAATCTCTCAAAGGTAAGTCAGTACAGGGTAATAGGGTAATCTTCCTTGACCAAAGGAAATCAGTGAGCCAAAGAGACGCCCGAGCAGTTGCTCAATCGAGTGTCTTGTGATACGGCGCACTGGGAACAAGCAATTCCATAGACAGATACCAGAACAGTCGAAAACTGAAAAAAGTTAGAGATACGTTCGATGGTCAGTCTAGTGACTTCTCATACTACCCATCTGGGAAAGGCGTTGCCATAGACAGATTTTAAAGAAGGGTGACCTAGTCGATTAGAATACGCCAATGAGTTAAGCTGCCCATAATACTCGAACTGATCGAATGGCTCATCTCAAAGGAGGAAAATGGTGAATATTAGCATTGCTCAGATGAGTGACTCGCCGTACGACTCGAATACTCATCTGGAAAAATAGGGGTGCTATAGCCACAGACATGGTCACCGGAAGTGCAGTGACAAAAGTACGATTCCGTAATTGGGATTCTGCAAGCTGTTATTTAACGAGTAACGTCTTGTACACCTCTTCTATTTCCCTTGGAAATCGGATGTTTATCAACTTTGTGATGTACTATCAGAAGATGATAAGAACAAGATGGTCGCAAAATATCATTTATACAAATACTGAGAAGAGATGAAGTGACGATGGGGAAATATCTCGATCCGAGTGAGATAATGAAAAAAGCGAGAAGTCACTCGGTTGGCGGGACCTCTCGAAAGACTCGACGACCCATCTGAGAAATTAGGAGTACCATACCCACAGATATTTCTTGGGTTGGGGTGCCAAAAGTGTGGGGGTAGGGGAGGGAGTGGAGTAAGATTACGTTTGAAAGGTTCCATAAGTTGGTATTCTGTAAGCCTGGGATTCCGTGGTGTCCTCACTGGATTTGACAGCATCACTGGAAGTAATGTCATTTGTGGAGTTATTCTCATGAGAAATTATCAATCACGTGGCTAATGGAGACGTGTTGGTTGTCATGGTACACTCTAAAATCGGTTGGGTTAAAAATCAACCCAAATCGACTGGGTTGAGTGAATATGAACCCAAATTGGGTTCATATTCACTCAACCCAGTCGATTTGGGTTGATTTTTAACCCAACCGATTTAGAGTGTAACATACGTGAGACAGTGGTGTAATTACTAACATCATCATAGAATAACCACACTTAGAATGTCATGTTACGAGCATTTGTATGTATGAGTCTTATGGTTATTTCCGTTGCTAAAAGGCGCATCTCAGCCTTCGACCATGTCACTCTTCTCCAGTATGTTTCTGCCGAATTGCCTTTCCACCAGATGAGTCGGCAAAGAAGACACTAGGCAGATCGACTTCTTAAACATCTATAGTCGACACTTATTAACCCGAAGATTACGGGACTGGCCGTTACTTCGACTTGCCTCGGTCTTCGAGATACGAACTTCGGACGTATTTTTGAAATATGGACGCCTTGAGCACGGAAGCACATGGGCTTAGAATTAGGACCTAGAATGTACACGGTGGATAATGTGTACGGTTGTACTAGGGTATGGCTACGGCGCATGCGGAAGATCTAAGGAAGCGTTAATGATGTACCAAGGTTGCGCTAAGGAAGTGCCATGGATTCACCAAGGATTATTACAGTTTTGTGAGAGTTTTCTATGGTTATGCTACGGTACCACCGGGAGCCCTATGGACAAGCCACGGTTGTCGAACGGTTTGCCCCAGTTAGTCACAGTGTTGCTGCCGTTTTATGGATAAGCTACGGTTTTACAACGGTTCTTCCACGGTCTCTACGATTATGTCATGTCACGGTCTCCCGCGGTTTGTCGGTCGAAACTATGTTTGGCCTACCAGACTACCGCAGCATATCCATAGTCTAACCGGCTCTATAAGATTGGGAGAAAGTGTCTCACCCCCAACCCTGGCCAAAATATCCTATAGTTGGAAACTCGCAAAGCAAACCATGACTAAATCTGTCTGGACTTTAAAGCATTTTTGGTGATGCTGATATCTCCTTTACTTCCCGAAATTCCAACTCGATTTCCAATCGACACAAATTCCAACCTTTACTGAACTACAGTGTACGCAATATCGATCTTCATAAGTATGCAAGATGTCAAGCGGAAGTAGATTTGTATTGTACGAATAGTACGTTTACTTATCATAAGAAAAAAAATCCTCGAAATGCATTTCAAGAAAATCATATCGTGATTGAACTTGAGCACATATTCAATTCCTAGAATAATACCAAATAATAATAACCTGATAATTTTATCATACATTTGTTGGCATTTCAGTTCCTTGAATCAATTAGAGTTCTCCTTCCATGCTTCATTTTCAAACGTTTTTCTCGACAGTGAATTTCCAACGAAGGAGGCGGGGGTGGAAGGGGGGTTTTCCCACTAGTTGGAAATTAACTAGCCTACACCCCCTCCCCCCAGGCCTGGCATTCTAAAAAATGCAGGAGGGCAAACAATCGCTCTCCTCAATCAGCTTAGGAGAGCAATTAGCTTTACACAGCATTTTAAGTATCCAATTGAACGAACTCATTGAAACTGAAACCAACAGACTACATCAGTGATTTTATTAACTTTACTAAGGTAAAGCAAAATCTCTTAGACATCTAGATGTCTCACTCAACAACCGAATACAAACTTGACAAGACCTGTGTGTGTACCCAGACCTGTTGTCCAAGAAAGTCATACGCCTACCACTACCACCTTGGGGGTTGAAGGTGGTAGTGGTAGGCGTATGACTTTCTTGGACAACAGGTCTGCTTGAATCTACAGTCACATCCTGGTGCAAGTGCTTCAAGTGACAGGATAGTAGTAATGGTAGTATATTATAGTGTCAATATTCCTTGAATAATTGCCCCTCAAACTGTGATGTCAGTTGTTGAACTTGAAACTGACAGAAAAAAAATATTGCTGTGACCCATTTTGCTTCAAATGATTGCAACTGTGTTTGGGTATAGTTGCAGCTATTACCTTTTACCACTAAACCACTTTCAAAATGAAATTACGTGATGTTATGTGACTTTGAAGTTAAATTACATTTTTGCTTTACAACAAAAATTTAATGTGAGCATAATACATGTAATCTCAATCATCCCAGACCAAAATATTTAGGAGGGCAATTTTTCGCTCTCCTTAATTCTTTCAGGAGGGCAGTAAGGAGAGCTAAAAAATCGCTCTCCTGAAATTGCCAAGCCTGTCCCCCAATTGGAAACCTTTAACCACGTCCCTGTGTAGCAGTAGCAGCGGCGGAAACGATCTAATCTGTCGTTTGCAGATATTGCTGTAGCGAAATAAGCAAATAGCACAGTGGAAGTTGTATTAATGGTAGTAGTTTTGGTTGCGGGTCTCGTTGTTTTTACTGTTTTTTGTTGCAGCGGTTGCAATAATTACCACAATTTTTACAGTAGTTGCTGTGTTGAAATATGCATATAGCAGTGGTGGAAACAGTGATAATATAAAGAGCTTCAGTAAGATTCACTTCTACTATACACCCGGAACTTAATTTAGCACCCCCTGAAATGTTTCATGAGAGCGAAGTTGCTGTTACTGATTATTATGTTTTAATGATTGCAATGTGTTGCAGAACATTTCATCAAGTAAAACATGATGTTTCTGGTTGAAAGCGTACCCCAAACACACCCCCTAGCCCGCGTGAAGCATGCTTCCCACGAAAGTCACAAAAAACACTACCATGTACATGCTATATCTGGGTATAAAACAAGACGATTTGTCACTTCTCTTATCAATAAACGTTGACATGGCAAGGAGGAGACTGTCAGAGGCATTAAGGTGGTAAATCAGTGGCATGCACGCAAGAGGCATGTCATTCAAAGCTATTTCAAGGCGACTTGACCATAGTATATATTTTATCAGCCAACTTGTCCGAAAACATCAACAAACCAAAGGACAGACCAGGGCCTGGACAATTCCAAAAGACCTCTCGTAAGGCGTGAACCCTTTGCTTCAAGTGGGGATTTAAAACTCCTTTGACTCCCCAATAGGCTTTTGTGCAACGGAACTGTCCGCAACTGTCTCAAAACTCTGGATATGAGGTCCAGTAGGGTCATCAAGCGTCCAGCTCTGTCCGATCAGCATCAAAGACGACGTTTGGTGTATGGTACAACATTGGAATCTCAGGACGTGGAAGAGAGTATATTATTCAGACAAGAGTTGGTTCCTGCTTCACGTCACAAATGTTCGCATGTGAGTGTGCAGGCACTTGTGGTAGTAGTTTTTGTTGCCCGGGAACACCAGGCCTACTGTTCCTTATGGTGGAGGGTCAGTAATGATCCGGGGATGCCTCTCTCGTGATTGTAAACTTAATATGGTGACTGTACATGGGATTCTCAATGGTCATCGGTACCTCCGGGACATTCTCAATCCGGTTGTTGTGCCTCATTTTGACAACCACCTGTTGGCTACTCGCCCTGTATTCATTGACGACAATACAAGGTCACATCGGCCCCATGCTGTGAGGACATATCTTCAGAACAACGCTATTATAACACTACTTTGGCCTGAAATGAGCCCGATTTAAATCTCTTAGAACACATCTATGACTTTCTCTTGGACGTTTCTCTTGGACGTCGTGTTATACGCAAGAGATCTGCCTGTACAGAATTTGGCCAATTTGGAAGATACATTGCATGAGCAGCGACAGCAGTTGCGTGTGGTCGTATCAGAAGGCTCGATGACAGCATTAGGAGGAGGGTTCAGGCTGTGATGCGGGCCCTTGGTGGATACACTCGCTACTGACGTCAGACAATGCTATTGCGTTCAGGGAAAAACAAGTTACATTTTTTGTCAGTAATTACCGGCATTGTTGCATCATGGACTATTCCAGCACATTACTTCTCGAAAGAATAATTTTCCAGCAAAAATATTAGCGACAGATATATCTAATTAGCCATTAAAATATTTTCATCATTGTGTTGTCTTTCATTTGTCAACATACCTTTCTTTCCGCAACCAATCACCCTTGTCCATCTGCAATGATTGTTTCTATTAACACCACTGCGAAAAAACAGTTTGTGCTTAAATAAGTCTCAGGTGTATATTACTACTACTACTACTAGTAGTGGTGGTAGTAGTAGTAGTAGTAGTAGTAGTGGTAGTAGTAGTAGTAGTAGTAGTAGTGGCAGTAGTAGATGTAGTAGTGGTAGCAGTAGTTTCGTTGCCGATGTTGTTGTTGTTGTTGCTGCTGCTGCTGTTGTTGTTGTTGTTGTTGTGGTGGTGGTGGTGGTGGTGGTGGTGGTGGTGGTGATGGTGGTGGTGGTGGTGGTGGTGTGGTGTGGTGTTGTTGATTTTGTTGTTGTGGAAGCAGCTGCGACAGTAATGGAACAATGTTTCAGCTGTTGCTGTAGTCAAATAAACAAATAATGGCGGTGACAGTAGTGGTAATATTAAAATCTGCAGCTATATTCACTAATGGTAGCAGTGCTACTACTCGTATTTATTTTCGTAGTTATATTTGTCGCTAGCAGTGTTAGTAATAATAGTAGCAGTAATGGTAATAGAAGTGCGTGTAGTGGCAGCAGTGGCACTAGTATCAGCAAAAGCAGCAGTTATGGTAGTAGTAGTATCAACATCAGTAGTACTAGTAGTCTACGGGCAGCAGTAGTAGTAGTACTAATAGCAGTGTTTATAGTAGTAAAGTAACAACATCTCGTCTTTCGGCAGTACAAGGCCTCAGTCTTCCCATTTTGTCCTGTCACCCCGTTAGCCCTGTTTTTGCTGCATTTTATGTATCGTGGATAACTCTAACGGAACGTGACATATTTTTATCAACTATGGGAATGGAGAAAAACGCGGTGATTGGCCAGGTGTATTCTTGTGGCAATGTAAATTCGAGCACTGCAGGCAACATCTATCGTAAATCATACTACTCAAAGTTTGCTAAGCACCAAGTACATCCAACTATTTGTTTTCCGTTTTAGTTGAAATATTGTAATGAAAAGTGTATATATTTTTTCTTTAATTATATCTTTAATGATATAAGAACAAAAATTATTTTTTATTTAATTTTATTTGTGTTTGACATTATTATTTAGCTTTTTAATACGATAGCCTGGAAACTGGATAGTACTGTTAAAAGAAGAAATTTTTCAATATGCTAAAAAGTTGACGAAGCGAACTTGTATGGCTTCAATGTCGAGTATGAGACCCCTTACTGTTAATTACAGCTTGACAACGCCTTCGCATGCACCCAGTTAGCTTCCTGGTATGGTCCTTTGTGGGATGTTGTTCCCTTCTTGGGCCAGCATGGCACCCGCCTCCTGGACACTTCTTGGCTGGAAAGGACGGACTGAAACCGCAAGCTGCAACTCATTCCAGACATGTTCGATTGGACTGAGGTCAGGGGATCTTGCTGGTCAGTCCATACGTTTAACCCCCTTCCTCTGTCGGTACTCCCTGACAGCATGGGCAACGTGAGGACGGGGATTATCGTCCATCAGAATGAATTTATCACCCACTGCACCTGTATACAATCTGACGTGGGCATCCAGGATCTCATCAATATACCGTTGTGCAGTCAATGTACCACATTCAAGGACACAGACCTCTGTACGTCCATCTTTCCTGATGCCACCCCAGACCATGATTGACCCTCCACCATAACGGTCATGCTCAGCAATGCTGGCTGCATGGGTTGCATGGGTTCTGGGACAGCGGAATGAGAATGCATGGTCTTCTCAATTGGAGACTACCTTCGTGCAACCTTGCCCGGATAGTCTTCTTCGAAACATTCACCCCGGATGCGTTCTAAAGGTCACTGCGAAGTTGGGTTGCTGTGGCAAAGCGGTTCCTATGGGCCTGAATGAATGATCAAAAAAGCTTTCCATAACTGACACGAAAAGTCTGCCTGTCAATTTCGGTTCCATGACTTGTATCCAAGACGTTTTCCACACTCTTTAAATCTTAAACCCGTTAGAGAAATATTTAAATTTTATAGTAAATTTCCTTTCTTATTATACCTACCACATTTGTTTACTACGGGCTTGTACTACAGTGGAAGTTCCTAACTCGGAAAATATACTCTCTATTTTGATCTTTCCCAAGCGACTTGGTCGAGTGCTATCGGCGCACACCCAATAGGGGATGCTCTTCTCTTAGTACAAATCCACGGCTTCCGGCAACCAGTGAGCAAGCAGTAACTAAGGAATCATTCTTTTGAATCCGCCAACACTGGAGGCATGTAATCAGCGGGGAGGAAGGATTCTTACCCAAATAAGAATAGTGGAGGGCCTCCATGTAAACAATTGTAGGTATAATAAGAAAGGAAATTTACTATAAAATTTAAATTTCTTATCAGCTGCAGATGTTGCCCTGTCTCTGCCACCACCATGCCGTCTCATTGGTGTGCTATACTGCTTAAATCTTGCCCAAGCTCTGGCGATCACCGTATGGTGCACACCAACGGCTTCCATAACCTGATGATGGGTATTTCCTTGCTCCACCATCCCCACAGCCCGCCACATTTCAGCTTCAGTCAAATGTCTTCTTACATTTTCATTTGACATATTCAATCATTAAAGCACAAGGGATTGTGTTGAAATGAAGTCTGAATACTCTACACATATCATGTACATGTGGACAGTACACGGAAACATCATGCAAATCAAGGTGTACAAGCTTTCCATAACTGACACGAAAAGTCTGTCTGTCAAGAGCTAATGTAAACACTGGGGACCATCTCAATACATTCCTCAATCATGTCCACCAAAAATATCGCAAATATATCACAAGCAAATTTCACAATGATGTGTCAAATATTTGGTGCTTAGCAAACTTTGAGTGGTAGCATATCAGAAAGTGGCACCTGCAACCCCAACCAAACCCAAGTCGGAACTTGAAATCGAGTGAGGTACCAAGCCTTGTCGGAGGGAGTCAAAGGGCAGAAGTGAAGTTTTTTTCATTGGAAAGCTCTTACCACTTTCTATCAGATATTGTCGTCACCATGTGGAGAGTAGAGGCAGAAGACCCGTCTGACATTAATGGTTTTCAGATTACATAACGTTTTGAAGAAGGGAGGTAGCATGACGCAAGGAACTGTAATAACAGACGATAAAACGGTGCCAGCGTCGTGGCCCATTCCATATACCCCTGCCCTGCCAAATCTGACGCCGGAGGTGGAAGAGCGTGACACCCGGGGACCATAGTAGTGATCCTACCTCTATGGACAACAAAGTTGAAGATGTTTTCTCCAAATGTCGCAATTCTTTCAGATATCCTCTGACGAGGCAGAGAGCATAGAACATATCTTCAGGACGCGCTCGATCTCTATGTGGTCTTCTAATGCTGCTTTTGCCATATATGATTAGGACTTCTAGGACTATGCGTCCTTTCCCGCCTCAATACAACAAGCTAATCTGGATATCAAGTATGACTTTGTTTTTTGTTTTGTTTTGCCTGGATTCTATGATCGACGAAGAGCTCTTTGGCGACTCCCGTTTAGCATCAATGAGTACCTTAACCCATCATTCTGCTTTTCGAAGTACTTTCGTGTGAGCTGGGTGAGTAATGTAAGACATCAATATCCAGGTTGACAAACGATTACTCTGGGCCTGGCGCGAACATTAATGAATGTTATTTATTTATTTATTTATTTATTTATTTATTTATTTATTTATTTATTTATTAAGGTTTAAAGACACTTTAACAGCCAAGGTCATATCGTGTCGGTGCCAGTTTTACCGGTGGAGGAAGCCGGAGTACCCGGAGAGGACCACCGAGCAACGGCGAACAGCTGCCAGCTCCACAGCATCGCAACTCTGCACTGTAACAAAGGCATTGGTTGAAGACATAGTGTTAAGTGCCTTGCCCAAGAACACAACCCCGGCGAATCGACCCCATCGATTTTCTCAGACGGCCATCCATCTAAGGACTAACCGGGCTCGCCGCTGCTTAACTTCAGTGATCTGACGAGAACCGGTTACAGCAACGCCGATGCCACCCCACCCCCCCCCCCTCCACCCCTCCAATGCATACTTCTTATATTTAGAGCTTATCGATTACCATATTTTGGAAAACGTAACGTATGTTGTATATTTCCTTTCACGCGTGCTCACACACCTTTCAGTTCTGAGAATAAAGCACCTCACTCACTGTTGCACTCAATATTAATATCCTTGTCTCTGGAGAATCCTATTCACCCCAATACCCTTTACAACGTCTACACATACCGCTGCCTTAACAGTCCAACGTTCTTCAAAATTATTTTATTAACTGACTCTTTTTAATTTCGGTTCCATGACTTGTATCCAAGACGTTTTCCACACTCTTTAAGTCTTAAACCCGTTAGAGAAATATTTAAATTTTATAGTAAATTTCCTTTCTTATTATACCTACCACATTTGTTTACTACGGGCTTGTACTACAGTGGAAGTTCCTAACTCGGAAAATATACTCTCTATTTTGATCTTTCCCAAGCGACTGGGTCGAGTGCTATCGGCGCACACCCAATAGGGGATGCTCTTCTCTTAGTACAAATCCACGGCTTCCGGCAACCAGTGAGCAAGCAGTAACTAAGGAATCATTCTTTTGAATCCGCCAACACTGGAGGCATGTAATCAGCGGGGAGGAAGGATTCTTACCCAAATAAGAATAGTGGAGGGCCTCCGTGTAAACAATTGTAGGTATAATAAGAAAGGAAATTTACTATAAAATTTAAATTTCTTATCAACGTGCAATTCTTTACTACAGGCTGAATAGACAATAGGATGGAGGGAATCACATAACCAACCCCAACTAACCCAATAGCAGTGGAACCGTGAACAGAGGAAGAGGTCCCTAGTCCTATCAAACCATAGCGTCACAAACATTAGTAAAAGGCAATGAGAGCTAAGGCGTATGGTTCTGCGCGACGCACAGACAAAAAGGGCAGTGACAGCAAAGAGCTGGAACTGACCTTGTAAGAAGCCTAATGGCTAGGGTAAACAACAGCCTGAGCAGAAGAAAGAGGGCCCAAAGCAAAAAGATCATCTGACTGCTCCTGCAACTAATGCACATAGAAGGTGAAAAAGTAGAAGCATTTCCCACGTTGGCTCCCTGCATAACATCCGACAACTTGACGGAGTTGGAATAAGCCCAAGAATAGACAATGCACGCACCTCGTCGGCAGAAATACGATTGGTAATACAATCGTCAGTCGCTAGACGAGCGTAAGCCGAACGAATAGCAAGACAAATCCATCGAGAAATGGATTGAGGAGAGATCTTCTGTCGACCAGGAATAAGAGACAGAAAAAAATGGTTATCTGCCATTCCTAATGAACTGGTCCGACTGAGATAAATGCGAACTGCACGAACCGGACAGAGCAAAGGGCGATTACCCTCAACAGAAGGAAGAGCCATGATTACAGAAAGGAGGTGGAGGCGTTTCTGGTATCTGATTCTTGGCCAGAAAGGAGCAATCAGTTGTAAGCGTAACACTGTTGGGAGAACCTCTGGAAAAGGCGGATCAACCGAGAGGGCGTAAAGCTCACTAACCTGTCTGGCAGAGGCAAAAGCTATCAGAAAAGCCGTCTTGTAAGTGAGAAAACGCATATCCACCTGGGATAAAGGTATGAACGGCACTCCCCACCCCCACCCCCACACCCCTCCCCCCCCACCCCCAGCAAAGCAGCACCCAAGAAAGATTCCATCTTGGGGTAAGCTGCAAAGTCCTAGGCCTTTTCAAGGAAAAGTGCCGAACAAGCTTGGAGAGGAATGGATTAGTACCGATACGACGCTGTCCCGCATACGAAAAGGTCTCCGGAAGCACTGACCTGTACCCTTTGATGGTAACAGGCTGGAGACCCCGAAAATCAAACAGATATACCAGAAACTCCTCAATCTATTAACTCGAAGGATTAGCATAATCAACAGAGCGATCGGCACACCATCGACAGAAGACCTTCTACTTAGCCGCATAGGCTAAACCAGTGGAGTGCCTCTTTGAAGAAAAAATGCACTCCACTGCTCGTCTCGAAAAACCTCTACGGAGGAGACAGGACCTGACCAAAGATATGTGTGAAGGCACAATGAAGTCGGGTCGACGTGAAACCTCCTCGGATGACCTTGGCAAAGAAGATCGCGACGTAGAGGGAGACGTGCCGGAACCACCGCCAACAAAGAGAAAGAGCTGACTGATCCACTCCCGCTGAGGCGACCAGAGAGCAATCAGAATGATTCGACAACTGCAGGTTCGAATCTTGGCTAGAATCGGAGGCAGAATCGGAACCGGCGGGAAGGCGTAGCCGTTCCAATCGCGTGACAGAGTGTGCACGGCGAAAACCAGAGGACCTGGGCACGGGGACACGAAAGTGTCCACCTGATGGTTCCAACGACTCGCAAAGAGATCGATATGGGGATGACCCATAGATCCTAAAGCGACTGGAACACCGCCCTGTGGAGCATCCACTCGGTGCAAATGACCCTGCCCCTTTCCGGACAGGGAGTCGGCTAGGACGTTCAGATGACTGGGAATGTGACTAAGCACCACACCGGCGTTGACATCATGGGTGAGCAGTATAATATCCCGAGCCAATTCGTACATGGAAATCGAGTGCGTGCCGCCCTGGGGTTCCGAATGTAAGCAGCCACTGTTGAATTGTCGGACAACATAAGAACCTGGCGATTCGAAAGGTGGGGGATCCACTGCCGGAAACTCAGAAGAAAAGCAAAACGCTCCTTCTGATTGATGTGAAGAGCTGCTTGATCCTGGTCCCATGACCTGTAAAGGGAAAGACCTGGAGGATCCAACGTCGCAACCTATCCGAGATCGCTGGCGTCTGCCGTCAGAACACAATCGGGCGTGGGTAAGTCCAAAGGAACTCCCTGCATAATCCACTGTACATCTGTCCAGGGGAGAAGGCGACGAAGAAGTGACTCCGGTAATTGAAGTACCAGATCCAGTGGATCGACATACGGCCTCCAACGACTGAGCAGAAAGTGCGGGAGAAGTCTGGCATGCAGCCGACCTAGAGGAATGAGATCCGTCACCGAACCGCAGAGACCGAGCAGCCGGAGAAGACCCCGAGTTGTCGCGGACGTGGACTGGGCCAGAGTCAGGGCAAAAGCTGAGAGAATCACAGCCCTTGCACGGGAAACCACTACCGGTTTCAGCTGAGCACGGAAGTCCATCCCCAGATGACAAAACAAGACTTCTCCTCGTTGACTCTGAACCCTAGCGACGCGAGCAGGCTCAACAGTGTGTCGACATCTGACTCCAGAAAGGTGGCATTGGAAGTCTCTGGAGCATATCGTCTAGATATGCCGAAGTAGTCACCCTGGACTGTGTGCGATATAAGGCTAACACGTGTGACATCAGTCGGGTGAAGGCCCAGCCAGGTCGAGACCGAAGGGCATGGCCTTGAACTGGTAGTAAACTCGCCCCAGAAAAGCGAACCTGAGATACTTTAACGATGTCCGATGAATCGAAACGTGAAAGTAAGCGTCTGTGGCGAAGCCCTACACGTTGTGATTGATTTTTGGCCTCGATCCGTCTAGATCATCTAGACTCCACCACACTCCACTTTTTACTGTAATTGGAATAAAACTGGAAAATGGTCCAAGTTCCTTGAAGTCTGAATTCTGTGGTGCCTGGGTGAAACACTCAACACAAGACTGTCTATACAGTGGGATGTATAAGCTAACCTTACACATTTTTATTAACTTAAAACTTTCAATATAAGTACAGTGTCCTACACTGGAGTCCCTCTGAAAGGTGTTATCAACTCAAGTATGAACAGAATAATTTCTATTTGAGAAAAACATTTCTGATAGTCCGTCCTGGAAATAATAGCCCACTGTAGGTTTTTAGATGTGAACAGTTTGAGTTTTCAGAGGAGACTGCTGACAAAATGGCCGACTGGGGATTATATATTATTGATCACGTGGTTTATTTTCCTGTTAAAGTCAGGAAAACTTTCCTTAGGAGTTCCGACGCCATCTTTGTTGACGTTCAATTTCAGTATCAGGGAGTTAAACTTTCATGTACTTTCATGCCAAGTATTGGGGGTACAATCTCACAGAAAAGTATCAAATGTTGTACTCTCCTGACCAGAGATTGAGTTCCTTGTTAAGTGCTTAACTCCGATATATTCTAGCTTATAATTGGCTTTAGATAGGTTTTATATCCTTATTACCTTTAATATCACAAACCCATACCTCTGGTAAGTGGAAAGCCATTTATTGTGATTGGTCTTAGATATGTCTTCTACCTTTAATTTCAATATTGTCACAAACGTCTCTAAAACAATTAGATTAGAATTGTTTTGTGACATTAATCTCCAATACTTCTCTAGAGTAATGAGATAATCATTTATACCTTTTCTTAAACAATGGCTTTTGGAAATGTTTTTTACTTTTCTAATCTTTCAACTTCGTGGGAAACCACTCTTACCTACACACCTGGTCATTGAGATCATGATAGTATTATTCCACTAACCTGATTGTTTGAATAACTTTCCACTGATCTCTTAAAGGGATTCTGGTGTAATGTAAATGCTTATGGCTGCTAACACTCTGTGAAAATAATTTTCTACTGCTCTCTTAAAGGGGTTCTGGTGCAATGCAAGTGCTTATGGCTGCTAACATTCTGTGACTCTATCCACAGTGTGGGCGTTTTCTAAGAGCTACAAGCTCATTAAGCAAATGGGGTTTACTCGGGGCTAGGGTGCATTTTGTCACATTCCTCCCTTATCCAAAAGCAAGGCCCGTAAAACGGGGCTTGATCGTAGAGGCAAAAGGCATGGCTCAGAAATGCACTTGAAGTGATACAAGAGAGGTGATATCATTCCAGGTACGGCGAATAAAACAAACAAAATATATAAATAGATATTAAAAATGCATTCAACCACCGTAATATTTTATGAACTATATATAATGATCGAGTAATATTCATAGCATCTGGCATCAGTGTTGGAGCTGAGTATAATCAAAACTATGTTCATCTAGGGCAGTACCCCAGACCAAAGGTTGACGACAATAGGGACAATTATGTCTCTGCATCATCCATTTCAACCCACAAGGTATGTGCACACACTTTGCACAATGAGGACATTGATATGCTTTGCGGGGCCCTATTGGCACATTCTCAAAACATACTATACAATGTTGACTATTTCCATCAACCAGGTTAATTAACATTTGTTGATGTCGTCGATGTTGATGATAGGATAGAGCTTGTTGTAATCCTGTAAACTGAGGCTGCATTTTCTCCCATTCATATGTTGTACCTTATGGTCCACAAAGAGTAGTTCCCTCCCAATGATAATAGAATGTGATGCATCCTCAGTGGCAGGTTCAGACAAAACAAACTCACTCTCCCAGAATGGTCGAACGAACCCATCATTAGGTTCGAGATTCTCTGGCATGGGAGATAAAACATCAGGGATACGATGATCATAATATCGTCCATCCACCGTCTATCATTCCATTATCGGATGACATCATGGAAACCTGCAAAATAACATTCATGGGGTTTTCGAGGAGGGTTTTTAATGGTAGTTTGATGGGGAAGAGCAATTTGTGTCCACCCTTTATTTTGTCTAAGGCAATATTGGTAATACACCTGATATAACACGAGTTCCATATCAACAGTTTCTGCATTAGCATCTGCTGTTTCCCAATATCTAATCCATCGATGGAAGGTAGTCAAATCATCAGATAATAAGATGGGAAGTTGTCATAGTCATCTCCCTGGCCAGCCAGTCCTCTGCTTGATCGTCAGGGAACTCCATATAATCATCAGTAGATACTGATGCTAACATATTGGCTATCCAGCAGTCCGCTCGATCTTCATCAAACTCAGCGAATTCATGAATCGACACAGATGCCATTATTTCCCTAAATATATTTATATAAAAAGGTCAACAAATCTCCTTTCCCGTTCAACAATAAACAAATTACAGGAATTATGGCTCAGCAATAAGAAAACTAATTTTTAATTATTAAATATGATAAACTATTTTACAGTTGCCGCCATGTAAACACTTCTAGTTTGTTTCCTAAAGAGTTTTCTCGCTTGCTTAGAGGTTGTCACCTGCACACCTTCAGGGATACTTATCTAAATCCGTCTAAAGGGGCAGTATCAGTATAAAATTTGCGTATTTTAATAGGCAGTAGATCACTAATATAGACAACCGTGAGTGATGGCGGAGGTCGTTATCGAGGTTTGGAAAACAAATTGGGATCAATTTCACGCTTCTCTTGTCCCCACTCAACAATTGTCCGACAATGGGGGCATGTTCGAGAAGTATTCATCCACATTTGACCACACGCAACGTGTACTCGTTGGTCACAAACATGGTACCAGTAAGCGGTTTCAAGCTGTTGTTCTACTGTACCATAACAAATACAACATTTTTCACCGGTTCCATGCGTCATTCCACAGCAAAGGTATCTTTGTCTCCGAGCCTCATGGACAACAGAGAGTGTCTATTAAAAGAATATACATGGGCTGCTCTCTCTCCCATGCATACGTCTTTTGGACATCATTATGTTGTGGAACAAGGGCAAAAGAGGGAGCCTTCGGAATATGCCATAACTCTAAACTAAAATGACATGGTTGAATGACAAAAAAGGCTCCATCGGGGAATGCCATAACTCAATACTGGGGAATGGACGAATTAATCCCGGATTGGGGCTAATTGCATACGCATACTGTGAAGTGGGCAAATCAACCCCATGGTCGAAGAAGCGGCCATTCTATTGCTCGCTATTCCAATAACTAAGAATTGCGTCAGGTTGCCCAGCATCTAAATTATTCCAAGAAGGGGCCTCTCTGGGTTGTCCCACCAGTTCCAGTAATCTTGGAAATAATAATTTTGTCTTTTGTACATTAACATTATGCATATAAAAGACCTTATGTAGAATTAATTCAGTTTGTTTGTTTCAGGGTTAAAATGTTGTACTACCCAATGTTGAACATATCTGATCATACTCTCCCAACCCAAATCCTTAGCTTCCCTAGTGTAACACTGGGGAGAAACACTCCTCATATTTCTTAAATTTTCGTGGTATTTCAATTGTTCATCAGTAAATTCAGTAAATTCGGGAATTATTGCTGAGGCCATGATTCACTTTCTCACTGTCTATTCACTTAATTACCTATACTTAAATAATTCAATATGCTTTGTGAATATCCGATACCTAATAAGTTATCAATACACAATGCGCAAGATATAAGATATATATGATGTGTCTTTATTCACACTTTATATAATATATGAATCCCGTATAACTGTACTCACTCCCCTAGGTTCGCATGTACCTGGTGTACCTGGTTAATATCCTTTTTTTCCACCAGCTTTCCTCTTGGATGTCTTGTCATTTGGAGTGTTGTGTGCAACTTATCTAATACACTCCAGACACTCCAACCTTTTCATTTTTTAAATTTGACTTGATCAGTTCAGTTTTAATTAGCCGAATCACAGTTTTGGGCAAGACAAACACATATGACCTAAAATTTCTACGGAAACTCTCCCGCCGTCTCATTTATCAACAACGGACGAGGGGTCATTATCCATCCAAAATTCTTTGTTATGGGTTTTATTTGTTTCATCATTAGTTTCATGATTCTCTTTCTCTATTACGACCTGGTTGGTTATAGTGTCGATATACAGTATTGGGACCGGTCCTGTAATCGAAGGTGTAACCATGATAATCAGGGTGTGACTGTCGGTATAAGACAAATGCTTGATAACTCCTGGGATGTCTGTCTTGATGGAACAAGGCATGTAACCTTCTAGTCCAATCACAGAAGCGAGGGAAAGGTCTTACGCTCTCTACATGTCTTCTCGACTGGAACCTTGACCTTGTTGACCTATGGACTGCTATGTTATGATTATAAAAATGGTAATTATTCTGTAATAATGTAGGGGGTCGGGTCAAATCTGGACAGTTGTATATAGCCAGGTATCTCGTCCTTTCTTCAAACGTCAAATGTGTTTGAAAGGCAGACTCACAATAATAGACCAGTTCTCTTTCCAATTCAACATAAACATTATAATTAATAAAATCATAATAAGCACATCCAAATGTCTCTGCTGTAATTTCTCCTTGATACATTCGAAAGAGTCTGTATTCATAAGTGTTGGGTCGAATGATTGGCCTTTCTGGGGCATGACAAGGGGCTGTTAAGAGTGGTTCAGCATACAGCCTCGCTACTGCCCAATCCCAAGGTCCTGGGACAGGTTCAGATATACGATAGGGGTGATTTCTGGGAATTTGTGTTTGGATGAGATGAGCTCCTTGTTGTATATTCTCATCTAGTTCAGGGTCATGGAATAGGTCACCTGGCTGGATTGGGGCAGAGTAAGTTTCCATTGGTCCTCCCAGTTCATTCAGAAACGCATCAACTTCAGGACTTTCAGATGTATCAGAATGTTCTGGAGTAGTATCCCTATCACTAGGTGTACCAGGTGCTGCTGCCATAGTTACTGAAACAAAAATCACACAATCACTGAGCAAAAGACTCACATTTGGGCTTTGCTTCATCGATATCCCTATCCACAAGAGTAATGTTAACAGTTTCAGTACTAGGGTCATGATGAATATGAGGATATTCTTGCCATTGGCTCAGTTTTGGTGAATTTGCAGCATTTTGAATAGTTTGTTTCATCAAATCTACTACACTTGTCGGAGGTTGGGGTGCAGAGGGTCATTTCTGGGGTCTCATGTCAGTGTATACCTCATTATCAGCAAATGCAAAATTAGACATTCCATACTCATCACCAGCAGAACAGGTTGGTTTACCCTTAAATCTAGGATTTCTGATCCAATGGTATACCTTAATGTGCCCGTCTTTTCTAAAGCAGCACACAAGAAGATATACCACAAATATAATTACTAGGCTCGCGAGAAAATAAGCCCATTTTGGCACATCAAAGACTTCAATCTTTGATAAATTCAATGAATCCAATTCATGGACGAGGTCGTCCATGGGCAAGTTCTCTAAGTGTTGCAATTCTTTCGGTACCTTGAATTCACTAATATTCACTCGGGTCCATACCGGTTTCCATATCTGTCATTGTGTAAACGAGAAATTTGGCAACACTGTTTTTGTTACTAATTCATATGTCGCATTGTCCCTCTGAGGAAAATATCTTGTTAATGTCAACTGGCCACTAGTGGCCATACACAGGGGTCGTAATTCCACAAACCCTAAAGGAGGTTGAATCTGTCGAGGTTTCGGATTCCTTCGTTTTGGACATATGATGAAGAAACATAATGGCACATCTGTCGTTACATACCATATGCCCTCCTCAATGCGTGTAGTGAAAGGTAAATCAATATTTAATCTTATCTCTGTTGTACAGAGCTCCTTTATCTCTTGTTTCATGTTAAGAAATATGGTTAATAAACAACTCATAGTGGTATGTATGGTCCGCAACGCTCTGACTAATGGACAAAATAATTTATTGTTGTCCACACATTGATCAGGGCCAATGTTCAGCACATATTTAGTTCTCTGTTTATCCACTATTAATGTATCAGCTTCTAAGCAATAGATCGCAACAAGATTATTTGCCTCCTTTGACACATTTTTACTGATGTTCGCTAACGGCACAGGTAATGCTTGTACCTTAAAGACTTCAAATTGAAAATATGAAGTGCTTAAGGGGATCTTCATTAAGCTCACTAATTTATCATCAGCAAATACTGTTGTCATGGTCAATAAGTGATAATACTGCCATAGTTCCTTATGCAGGTCCAGTGGCAGTAATGTGCGATCGTCAAGCTGATCTCTTACTCCTTTAAGTACCAAAGTGAGCAGAGAGGGGCTCACAATTTTTGGTGATAATTTCTCATCGGCCAAAATATCCATTTGGTTGTGCAGATCCCTCATATAGGCCTCTTCTGCGAGCAACATTAATTCTAATTGATTCAGTACCATTTCGACTTGATGATACGCATGGGTAAAATGTTCAAGTATGACTACTCGCTTCTCATGGTCTTGTATGGTGCGTGTAACATCTTCAGCGAAGATAGCTACGGATCGTGACAAATTTGTCATATACTCTCGATTCTCTTGAATTGCCTCATGATTCAACTTTGTCATTGTTAGACTAACTTTAACACTATGTTGTATTATTCCTTGATTTGTACTTAATCGATCAATATTTTCTTTCATTCCCCTAAGATCGGATTCAGTTACAGTGCCAAAGAGGAAACTCAAACCTTCACCTATAAAATTAAACACTCCTTGTCTCTCTCGTGATGAGGGAGTATGCCCATTCAGTGTGCGGTAATTGGTCAGATCGTTTTTGACTTGTTTACAGTGGTTTCGGACAAATCTGATCTCTTGGTTCACATCCATTATCATCGATTTAAACGCCGTTTGAGGGGTGAGGTTCGCAGTGCCAATGGCCTCAATAACCTCACTAAAATCATGTTCTATGTCACGATAAGAGCTAGTTCCAAATTTTACACCTTGTTCAACTCTTTCAATGTATTGGATAAATGGTTTCAAGTCAAACACATACATTGTTGTCCAGTCACTCACGACCATATTAACTTCTTTAACCTTCTTGAAAATCACATTGTTTCTTATTATAGTATTTCCTTCCACTATTGTCACTAAACTTATTAGAAGAACAACCAATATTGCCTTGTATAACATCATACTCCTACAATGAGAAAGGAGACATGGGTTAGTGTTGACAGGTGATTCTCGGGTCAAAATTTACATTCTCTACCATTTCACTTCCGGATTGTGAGACAGCAGAAAGAACAATCAAATAGGGAGTAACCACTATGTAGGTTCGCGAGACCTACCATGGTCACTTCACTATTTCCCTCTCTTGACAAACTATAAATCAATATAATTTTGTCACCCACAGTCACCATCCCTATCCCCATTCTGAAGTATAGCATTGCACCTGCATATTCTGATGTCTAATCTATATTACTCCAGGTAGTTGGTTGAACAATTGTTTCTCTATTATTCTTTTTAACTTCTTCATGTTTACTTAAAACTTTCTGAATATTATTAATCATCTCACTTATTTTTACCTCTGACGGTTTATTTCTTACTAAATTAGCCACTTCTGGATTATCAATTTTTACATGGTTTACATCCATGGGTTGATCATACGCTACCGCATTGTGTGGTGGTTGTGTATGACTAGTACTAGCCACTGTCGGCTCTTTGTCTGACAGCAACTTCTTCCACTTCCCGAGAACATTTCAGACATTTTCTTAGCTCTTTGATGGGAACCATCTCTTCTTCAGAAGACGAATGTTCCCTTATTTGTCTCTTTGAGTTGATCAACTGTGCCACTGGCTTATCATGCTCACTTCCATCACTACTGTCACCAGTATCAGTAGAAGATTCAGCTGGTGGGACTACATTTTGCTCGGTTCGGTACAGGTACCTCCCACTCCTGGGGTGCTAAACTAAGTCATTCCCCATGGCATTTAATTATTCTACGAGTTAACTGGTCTTCAATTTTGTAACTCACAGGTCGCGTCTTCTCGATAACCCTAAACGGATATTCCCATTTAGCTTCTAATTTACTTTTAGGTTTCCCATCAATGTACATGACTGAATCACCAACCTTAAAGTCAATATTCTTTGCTTTTTCATTATATAATTTTTGCTGTTTGATTACGCATTTCTTTTGTGTGGCTTGTTGCCTTGAAAATGCTTTATGTTGTTCCTGTATGGCTATTTCGTGGGGTTCTTCACCCATATATTTTTCTCTGGGCTTGAGTATATTATCTAATGGTAAAACTACATCTCGGCCATACACTAAGTAGAATGGAGAGAATCCTGATGATTCACTCCCATTGAAACTAATGGCTGCCAAATCCTGATTGAGAAATTGGTCCCAAGTTTCAAGTTCTTTTTGAGCCAACTTAGCAATTGTATCATTGAAGGTTCTGTGAAACCTCTCTACTTTCCCATTTGATTGTGGATGATAGTAGGAAGTTGTCACATGATGAACCCTAAAGTATTCTGTTAAATGTTTCATTACTTCATTACAATTTTCAGATCCATTGTCTGTCAGTAATTCCAAAGGACAGGCAAATCTTGGGAATATCTGATCAGTTAGCAAATTAGCTATGGTCTCTGCACGTTTGTCTGAGACAGGAAAGCCTTCAGGCCAGCCAGAATATACATCTATGAATGTAACTATATGTTTATTTCCCTATATTGTCATTGGGAATGGACCACTCATTATCCAAAGCAATTTTAGCGAATGGATGTGGAGGTCAGTCAGCTTCTTGTAAGGGCAGTTTATGTTTCTGGGTATTTCTTGCTCTACATGTAAGACATTTTTCAACGTAATGATAAATTTGTTTATACAAATTCCACCAATAATATTTCTTACTGATGTTATAGTATACTTTATCAATCCCTAGATGTCCTAGGTCATCATGGTATTGTCTTAATACATCTTCAGTCAAGTGTTCAGGAATACACAATCTTACGCGTGATTCATTATCCACTGCACTGATATAATATACACTCCTTCTGTTTTCATGTTTAGGTTTTTGTAACTAATACTCTGGGGTTCCACAGGGGAGTCTTGTTGATCTACTTTGACCTGAGCATATTTCCTAGGGTCAATTTTATTACTATTAATAACTCCTACTTGTAATGCCTTTTCTGTTTCCACATTATCCATTTCATAATCTGGGTCAGCATTTGCAATCCCTTCAGGTAATCTTGAAAGTAGGTCAGCACAGGTATTTTGTCGACCAGGTAAATATTCAATCTTACAGTTATAGCTGGCTATTTTTAATGCACATCGTTGTACTTTAGCATTGTTATGTTGGCTTTTCAACAAATATTGCAAAGGGGCATGATCTGTCCAAATGACAAACTGTGCTCCCTGCATATAATTGTTGAATTTGTCTAATGCATAACATATTGCAAATGCCTCCTTTTCAAAAGTAGACCAATTTATGTGAAAGGAATATGATCGGTTTTTCATCTGGTACTCCTGGCAATTGGCCTTGTTCATTCTCATAGGTTGGGCTAAAACTGCTTCTACACAGGTGCCAGAAGCATCCGTGTAAAGTATATATGTTTTTTGAGGATTTAGGTATGACAAATGTGCTACCTGGTTTAATCTCTCCTTTAGCTCTTGAAATGACTTTTGCTGAGCCTCCTTCCAGTTGAACCTTGAATGTTTCTTAGTCAAGGCTATTAATGGTTGAGCTATGTCACTAAAGCATGGAATAAACCTTCAATAATAACTGACCATCCCCATGAAGCTTCTCACTTCAGTCACAGTTTTGGTGGAATTAATTTTCTTATAACTTCAACTTTAGATAATTCTGGCTTGATTCCTTCTTGGCTTATTATGAATCCAAGATAAGACGTTTCTGTCTGAAAAAATGAGCACTTTTTAGCTTTTAATTTTAATTTATGCTGTTGTAACCATTGGAATACCTGTTTAATATGCTCAATGTGCGACTTAACATCATGACTAAAAATTAAAATATCATCAAGATAAGCCAAAGAAAATTCTTCTAGGCCTTCCAGGACTATAGTCATGAGCTCCTGATAGGCACTAGGAGCACTAACAAGCCCAAAAGCCATTACATTGAATTCATGAAGGCCTTTGTGACACGTAAAAGCTGTTTTCGGTCTATCTTCTTCATCCAACTTGACTTGCCAATAACCTGACTACATGTCAAGAGTCATAAAATACTGACAACCATTAAGTAAGGTAAAAATATCATCAATCAAAGGTAATGGCCAGCTTGTGACTTTCGTGACCCAATTTAATTCTCTAAAATTGACACAAAATCACTTTGAGCTATCTTTCTTGTCCACTAGCAAACAAGGAAAACTCCAAGCGCTATTAGAGCATCGAATTATACCAGCATCTAACATTCCCTTCAATACTTCATCCATAATCTTTCTTTTTAATAAAGGTACCCTGTAAGCCCTTTTTTAATAGGCACTGTGTCTCCAGTATCAATTTTCATCTTTATTGTATCTGTTTGAGTTAATTCTTTGTCTGTTCTTGCAAATAAATCTTGATTTTCATTAATTACTTTCATTAACACATCTCGTTTATTTGGTGGCACCTGGATTTCTGATTCAGTTATTTTATTTCCCCCCTTATCTGGTCCGACTCTTTGTTTTGTCAATAACTGTTTAACTTCCAATAATTTTTCTCCTTCATTTACTGGTTAAAGTTTCCCTATTATACAACCCCGTTTCAATGTGTAATGTTTATTAGTACTGTTAAGTATCATCACAGGTATATTTCCATTCTCGTTTGCTACTATGCTGTTACTAACATTTAAACCAGGCTGCTCGGCTACATAGCCTGTCTTTAATCCATAATGTTCTAAAAATTTTGAAGAAAAAGTTGACCTTGCACCAACTGCCTTAGCTATACAAAGACAGGTGGTTTGTGGTGCTAGTTCTACTTGATTAACCAGACGTGTAAGACAACTAACATGTAAATAGTTAACCAAAGGTATATATTGGTCTTGCAATCTCAATTTTCTCATTCCCCAATAAGTGGTAATTTCATTTGCAAGAATCCAATCCAATCCCAGTAGCATGCTTCGATTCAATTCATCCAATACCAAGAAATTATGTTTTTGATAAATACCCTGTATATGAAACTCTAACTCAGTGTTTACCTGAGGTGGAGTCCTGATCCAAGATCATGAAAGTCTGGCAGACTGATGGATTGGCAGAGTCGTAGGAACGATAATGCACTGGAGGCAAAAAGAAGAACGAAACCTTCATATCCTTGGAACTCAGCCTAGAGTCCAAAGCTGTAAATGCTTCCACCACCTGTACTGACTAGCACGGTCGAAGGTGCCCAGAAGTGGGTTGTTCTACAGGCTGTAGGCACGCGACCAATGACCGTGGCCTGTCTAACATTGTCGGCTGGTTTGATGATTTGAGGCCTGGAACAACCCAAACACAAAGTCAAGAGCTGCCCCCAAGTCAAAAGACTGTTGGCTCTCGACGTCAGGTATGTCTGACTCATCCTCTCAGTCGGAAGACACATAGCCCATCATGGGCAAACCAGCTGATGCCTCCCATGGTGTAGGCACACCTGAGGGATAAGAAAGCAGCCTGCTTCTAATCCTGGGAGGTGGCATCGCAGAGGGTGCCTAGAAACCACTAGCACCCTCACTGGAAGCAACAGAGAAGGCTCTTGGAAAGAACCTGAGAAAGCAAGGAGAGGGCCTCCCTAAGCTAACGGCCCATGTCGGCTGGCTCGATGTGGGAATAAAGCAGCAAAATGGCTTCATGCCTGGCCCTTTTAACCAGCGAAGGGTCACGATCCTCAAATACACACGACGTGGGGCGACTGAGAGACTACAGCAGAGGGTTCGGCCGGCAGCCCCTTCTGACTTCGTCGAGTTGAAGTCATGGAAGGCTGAGTCCGATACCCCACGTCCACACTACCAGACCACTGGAGGGATAAAACTGCTGTGCTTGATGGCTGAGAGCCCACAACAGAGTGTTTGGTCGCCAGCCCCTTCTGACATCGCTGAGTTGAAGTCAGGCAAGGCTGAGACCGATACCACATGTCCACACAACCAGAGAAGCATCTCTGCAGACCCCTGCAGGGATAAGCTGGGCTGGCTGAAACGGTGGCCGATGACGTTGCAGATGGAACAGCAGTAGCAGCAGATATGACGGGAGCTGTTGAAACTGGTGGAAAAAGGAGAGAGCAACCGAGCTCTGCTCCAAAGGAGGAGTCACAACCGTAGTGACCACCTCAGATGTCGACTCTCAACAAATGTCATCATGTTGGGAGGCCCCAAATGACAGCATCCCTCTTCAACCACCCCCCCCCCCATGGGTGAACGGCCATGATAACGCACCACAAGCTTGGTTAAAAGTGATTGCCATCAAGGAAGAGTCCTGGGCATAACAGAGGTGAGAGCAGTAGAAGAAAAAAGGTGAACTCAACAAAATGTAGGAAGTAGAAGAACACCCCCCAACTACGAGAGAAGGGTGCCAGAAAATAAAGGACCTGTGGAAACACAACTGAACCCAGACGGCCCACAGAGACCCCAAAAAAACAGAAATTCTGCCCTCAACAGAGAGGAGAAATAATAATAATAATAATAATAATAATAATAATAATAATAATAATAATAATAATAATAATATCCAAAAGGATAACATAAATTCATCAACTGAAAAAATTATGTCCAAACTGCATGGTACGCGAAAATCGCGCGCGAACACGGAGAATATATAAAATACAATGAAAATGTGGTTGAAAATAATACCGAGAATATATAAAACACAGTCCTGTTATTATACAATCCTCAGATCCATAATTCCAGTCACAGGTTAGTTACTATCTGCGCACTGGTTGCCGGAAGCCGCGGATTTCTACTAAATGAAGAGCGTCCCCTACTGGGTGTGCGCCGGAAGCAATCGACAGAGTTTTGGCTTATTTTTTCTTGGTGACCACTTTTCTTTCCCAAATCGCATGGGAAAGATCATGACAGGGATAATATTTTCCGAGTTAAGGACTTCCACTGTAGTGCAAGCCCGTAGTAAACAATTGTAAGGTAGATTGATAAGAAATCCGTTTCCGTCGTCCATTGTACTGGATGCCACCTTTTTTACCAAAAGGTTTGTACCATCTACTGGGGTGTAATCGTTGAGGTGTGTTCCTTTGTTCAAACATGTACTCCATGTCAGAATAGTTATCTACTATTTCAAACTTATTTTGTTACTACTTTAGCTTTTTGAACCGATTCTACTGATTCCAAACCCAGTCTGTCTACTCCTGTTCTATTTATCAAAAATCCCACATCAAAGAAGCAAATCATTCCACATTAAAGAAACTGACCAATCAGATCGCTCCATTCACTTACGTCCAGCCTACTATCAGTCCATTGGCTTATGAAACGAGGTGTGGTATCTGTCGATGGAAAGTTGCAAGATGGGCTTGTGCAGATGTTGCAGAATGTGTAACATTATCAAAACATGAAGGATTTGCCACGCAAAGGCACAGGTTCTGGGGTGTTGACACGTGCATGTGTGCAATAGTACACTGTGCCTTTAAACATATGTCACATGGGCACATGAGGATTTTGAATCCTAAATCATCCACTAAATTCATGGTTCCTAGCTCCTGTGACAGAACGTAGCAACCTAGTTTTCACAGATGTGCTTGTCAAAGTGCACAAGGTGTACTATTTTCAGCTTTTTATTCTATTCTTCCAAATCCTATAAAACCTTATTTCGTCTACTACTTTTCTTGGGTTGACTCTTTCTGTAGTGCAATTCTTCATCTGACCAAACCAATCTCCCCCTTTAGACCAAATTGACAAATCAGATAGCTCCATTCTCATAAGCAACACCCAATTCTAGTAAGTTATCTCATTCATTTGATAATAGACATGGGCGATTCATGTTTAGTCAAGGGAGACAAATAGTTGTTTGAGATGTCACCCGTACGACTCGATGACTCATCTGAATAGAGCCTTCCCAACCATCACATGGATTCTTGGCACCCACATATCGATTGGGACCTACATCCTGACCATGACATCCTTCCACTTCCACTCCTACTGTACCATTACTACCACTACCCACCACGTGATCATCATCCACTACTGCTGTTTTTGTCCAGTATCTTTTACAACATCCACATGCCTCCGCTAGTGCAGTGTTTACCTTGTACTTTGTCAACTATCACATCAAACATCCATTACTTTCCCGCTGATACTATTTATTTATTTGTTGGTGTTTAAGGCCACATTCTTGTGCACAGTGGCTAATCATGACCGTAACAGTTTTATGGGTGGGGGAAGCCGAAGCCCACGGAGAGAACCACCATGCATCAATGAGCAGCTGCCAGTTTTCCAACATCATAACTCAGCCTTGCAGCACAGGCAGGGTTAGATTGGTTGAAGACATTGACGTGCAGTACGCCTTAGTACTCGGCATCATCATACCCCCATGGGGACAATCGGGGTTAAGTGCCTTGCTAATGGGTACAACGCTGGAGCGCTGATACTAAAAGATATTTCCATCACTACCTCCTAGTGGTGCTCTCAATGAATTCTACCATTGGGCAAGTACTACTGGATTGTACCTCTGAAACGTCTATCCATCACTACTGCCTCCGCCACGTTTTGATCACTTCCATTGGTTTCCACCACTACCACAGTCTTTCAGTCTTCGCCCTTCACTTCTTCAAAAGCCACTACTGCACACATCATTGGTCAATATCCCACCGATACTAAAAGTTATTCCCATCACTGCTCACTGTAGTTTCACCAGTGAATTTCAACATTGTTGCCCTTTTAGTGGCATACACTATGACTAGCTTTTATTATTATTGTTGCCTGCCACTACCCAATTCGCTACAACTACTAAGATCCCACTGTACAAATTCGTAGGCCAATCATTTCATGGCTTCCACCATACCTGAACACTGAGAAGAGCCAAATAGTCATTAAAAAGCCACTCAGGATCGTGTGACTACCCGTCCGACTCGACAGCTCTTCTGGGGAAATCTATAGTCAGATGGAAAATAAGGATGCAGCTAGTGGGATACCATGCAACCTGGACTATATTTTTTTTGAAAAGATACAAAGAGACATCTCGTCCGACTCGACAACCTTTCTGAAAAGAGTCGTGGAGTTGTTCAAGAAGTCACTCGAATCGAATCGACGCGGCGAATCTACTGGAACAAAATGAGATATCAGAGCCACAGACATGTCATTAAAAGGATTCCATAAGTGGGATTCCATAAGTGAGATTCCGTGACCACATACATTTCAAACCACTACCTCCGATAATGGTCCCCAGGTAGTCTACAGATGTTTACACCATTCGCCAAGCAATAGTTCACTCCACACCAGTCAACATGGGCCCATAAAATAGTCTACACATGTCAATGCAAGTCCACGTGAGTCCATGTGATAGTCCATATATTAGTTCACGAGATAGACGATTCGGATACAAACATTGTTATACAAGAGTCTGGCATACTCCTATTCCATCGAACACATCCCATAATCACGTGATCAGGTTGATAGCACTATGCGCTATCTGAATCATTCCAGCATTACCTCAAAAAATCCAAGATGACGCCCTCAAAATAGCCCAGGAATACTCAGTACATGTTTCAACATAGCCCTAAAAGGAGAGTTCAAATAAAATTCGAACCTGGAAAATACTCCCGTGAAATCAAACATACCCTCGGAACATACCCCACATCATTATAAGCCTTTCTTTTCTGTAGCAACCACGTACATGCGTATATCATCGAGTTGAGCGGTAAAACTCAGCCAAGAATTAATTTCCTTTTAAAATGGGCAACATTTCCAACCAGGGTGTTGCCCATGGACTGACACAAAGAAGACCGAATGAATCAGAATAAAGGTTTAGCACAATAAGCGGGCATTTTCTGAGAAAACGCTTTTACTATCATTCGTGAAGTATTTGAAGCACAAAAAATGTTTGATATTATATTATTAAACGAGTGTGATGGGTTGTTTACCACATCAATAGAGTGGAAGTTGAAAGGGGGTAGCTGCTTTGCATGAACTCCATCACACCCACTGGGCACTACATCATGCTGTCTGGTAAAGGACGTCATATGATTTTATTTTTTTTTTGTATTATCTCGATCAATTGACTTATTATCGCGATCAATCGACTTTGTATCTCGATCAATCGATTTATTATCTTATGTATACTTGGTAAGTTAATTCTATCAAGAGTTAGGATGGGGACTTCAGGAGTATATACCACCCATAATGTACTACCGTTCTAAACTACCAGGCATTACCCCGATCCCATAATACAGTCTAGACTAGCATCACGTACTGCCTAAGCCTGTCATAGGATTATATGAAGCAGTGGGTGGATTAGTAATGCCAGTTGCTAACGACAGGCATATAACGCTCTTGCTATACTACCAAACTAGACAACCATGCACAATCCCATCCCACAACACTGCCTGACCAAGCATTATGTACTACCTATACCAGTCATAGAACAATACAAAGCAATCTGTTGATCAATAGTACCAATATTTAATCGACTGCATCCATTGGTAGTACGAAATAATGACTATTGTGGGACTGATGTTAGCATTTGTGACGGTTTGGGATTTAAAGTCTGGTTGGGAGTGGGGGTGATGGTTGTTAGGGTGCTAGATGGAATTTTTGTAGACTAAACATTGAGCTGGCTGGAGACTATTAGGTGGGGGTAATGCATGGTCGTCTAGTGTGGTATTACGAGGCAGTCCTTGGATGTTTACGTTAGTAGTATAGTGTGGGCTTTATATACCCCTGTAGATCCCAGCTTAATCCTTGTATTAACCCACTGATTCCTTTATACTATCCTATGACTGGTATAGGTAGTATGTTATGCTGGGCCAGGAGGTATTGCGATTTGAATGGGGTAATACATGGTCGCCTAGTGTGATAGTATATGATGTACGCTCTGTATCCCTGTGGGACTCCTGTTACCCCTTAGTACTATTTGTCCTTCCAATGCTTTGTATTATTCGGTGACTGCTGTAGGTAGTACGTGATGCTAGTCTAGGCAGTATTATGGCGTGGGGGTAATGCCCTGGTAGTGTAAAACTGTAGTAAAGTATGGGCGGTATATGGCGGTATATACACCTGCGGGGCCATCTTAACCATTCGTACTATTGATCAGCCGATGGCTTTGTGTTATTCCATGACTAGTATAGGTAATACATAATGATAGGCCAAACAGTGTTGTGGGGGTGGGGTAGTGATAATGCATGATTGTCTACTGTGGTAGTACTCCTATATTTCTGTTGTGAGCCCTTGGTACTACTAATCCACCTAACGCTTCATACTATCCTGTGACTGGTATAGATAGTGCATAATGCCCGGCAACCCGTGAGTCACCATCGAGATGCTTCCGGTAAAAACCCAACGACGTTTGACCATGATTGTCACAGAGTGTTATAAAAACGATCTGCCAGAAATAACAAAACGGGGCCGATAACGGAAGCGCACGAGAAAGTGGGCACTGAGAATATCTTTCCATACACATATCGCGACAACTGGAAAGATTGTAATGTCAATTGATTTGCGAGTGTTTCAAGAGAATATGACTTAATTAATTGCACAATAAAGTGAAGTCATTAATTTTGATGACTAAACTTCAAATTTTGTTAGCATAAGTAACTTTGTCACTTCGCTAAACAAGCAGCATTTGCAATCAAAAAGTAGCGAGGCGCTCTGAGCAGAAACCTGCATAACACAAACGGCTACAGATAATTTATTTCGTAATTTGGATTTTCCTTTGAAAAAGGAAAATACATTTGTTTTTCTTCGCATTCTTATTTTTTTTCCAACCCTTTTATGATCACTAAATCTCCGAAAAAAAATTTACGATTTTTTTTAAACTTGGGGAACGCGTAGAGCATCCCAAAGTATATGTCTGTGTCGCTAAACCATTCCGGCCTAAATTATCCTATGACCCTCTTTTGGAGCCGAAACGTCCTCCAAAACGCCCGAAATGGCAAAAAAAATCGATTTTTTGTGTGCCTTGTATTAGTCATTAGCCCAACCCCCCCCCCCCCCCAATTTTTTCCTCCCAAAACATTTCGGTTCGGACTCCACGACCAAAAAACGAAAAAATCGGTCTTCGGACTGGTAATTCGACCTGATTATACTGTACTACAGGAGTGGATTAAAGTGGCGGTGATTGAGAATGTGTAGCACGTATATAGGTAAAAAGATTCCCCGTAGTTTGGAAGCACAGTTTTATTTGCGTTTGGCTTCGGGCGGTCGCCAAAGGTACACTGTCGGCCTCTCAACGGTCCGTACACCCTTTCTTTAGCATGATGATACTCGGCGTTCTTGACTCGTGTAAGGTTTCCGTGATTGAAATGGCAACATTCACGGTCTCTTTAAACCATTCCCTGCCCCAGGGGAATAGGGTTTTATTTCATTTGGCTTCTGATGGCTGGAGAACTACCACTCCGGTTGTGACTTGGAAAATTTTGAACAAAAATTGGAATTTTTTTTTTTTTTCGTTTTTCTATGCGTTTTGGTCAATTTTGAGACGGAAAATTTTTTTTTTTTTTTTTACCTGTAAGTTTTTGATCCGGTCTTTGGTCTGGTACTACGACCTGATTATACTTTACTACCGGAGTGGGTTAAAAGCGGTGGTGATTGAAAATGTGTAGCACGTATATAGGTAAAAAGACTCCCCAAAGTGTGGAAGCACAATCTTGTTGCATTTGGCTTCGGGCGGTCGCAAAATATACACTCTCGGCCTCTCAATGGTCCGTACACCCTCTTTTTGGCATGAGAATACTCGGCGTTCTTGACGCGTATAAGGTTTCCGTGATTGAAATGGCAACATTCACGGCCTCTTTAAATCTTTCCCCATCTCACGGGAATAGGGTTTTATTCCACTTGGCTTCTGATGGCTGGAGAACTGCCACTCCGGATCGGACTTGGAAAATGTTGAACAAAAATCGGACATTTTTTATCAAAACCCAAATTTTTTCTTTCGATCGCCACTTTGACCTAACAAAACTGTACTACGAGACGGGTTAAAGTGGCCGTTATTTAGAATTTGGATGTTGTGGCTCTACCTCCACCCGTGAAACTATACGACGCGACTGCCCAACCCCCACCCAACACAAACACCCGTTAGTTGGACTCTACAACTCTGGCGTCCATGCCAGTAAACACGTCTGAAAAACATTGATCATTTTGCACCCGGCGACCTCAACTTCAGTGAACGCTGTACATAATTTGAAATCAGTAAAACCCGCAGACATTGGAATTCACGTTTCTTTTAAATATTTAATATTACTTAATCAGTCCTTGCGGATAGAATACCAATTCAAATGATTTGTTGTAAGGTGTAATATATTCAGAAAAAATATGCGCATTTAGATTATATAGGGTAGGTGTTTAGTGTCATGTTACGTTTTGAGTGAAAAATCATTGAAACTTTAAGGGTGACTAATTACAAGAAATATCCCGACAATTACCTACCTGCAACTACCCATTTGCTCCCTAACATTCTTACATGGAAGCCAAAAGTAATAGAGCACCACGAAGGCCTGTAATTAGTTGCTGTTGCCAGATTGAGGACTGGGAAACTCTGCCCCGCCCCCTCCCCCCCCCCCCCCCAAAAAAAAAAAACAACTTCATTTGGCTTCTACTAGCCGCGGAAGTTGCGGATCTGAGTCAGGTGGGTATGCGACGGTGGCGAACCGCGACCTCAATAAACATCTCTGTCGAAAATTTACACATTCTGTCGGAAAATAATTTCTGACCAGTGAGGCACGACTCAGAGCCAGCAGCCGATAGAAGCTAACAAATGTCCGATGACCTCCTGCATAACTGTTAGAATATCATGATTGTCAAAGAACTCATTATTCAAGGCGGCAAAGAGATTTCCCAACACCAGACCACAACCGAGCCCGGCAAGTGCGGGATTTAGAAATGTCACACACCATTGTTAACCATTGACTAAACGCAGAGCCATGACAAGCCTCAAATGAGGCATTACGAGGTTCTAGAATTGTTATCAGAGCCTCTTATTTAAAAAAAAGTCGGAAAGGTGAGGACCCCATCAAATACCCTCCCCCGTCTCTGGGCTGTGCACTTTCGATATGCCTAATATGTTACGGACTTTGGGTCCAAGTGTGAATTAGCTTTAGGTATTCATACCCCCCCCCCCCTCTCCCCACACCCATGTCAAATTTTTAAATACTTCTGACTTCTAGCCTGGGAAGTTGCCTTCTGGTACCGCGTTTCAGTTTCAGGCTTTCACCATAAGAGCTCACGGCATAGATAAATAACTGAGAATTGTTCATCTCCTCGAAGACTCTGCGACGTACATGTAGTTAAGAAGCAACAGGAAGGGTTGGGGCAATATGACCAATGCCTGGTGGAATTCCTCCAAAGTGACAACAGTATACATGATAGGTTAATCATGACTTTAGGCCTTTTCGTGTTGTGATCGTACAAATCCAGGCTTGTCATTATCAGAATGGCAGGAGAGCCATAATGTTCCGCCTAAAATGGATCCAGGAGGTCCATTCTTGGTCCACCTTAATTCATCAAAAGCGGGCGACTGAGTTCGGGCCTATTCTTGAGTTGACACGAAGTTAGTTGAGCCTTGCCGATCCAGTGACCAGTGATGTTCCACAAATATCAAACAGTTTACCTTGGGTACCAGCAAGAAATTTGGTGAAAAAAGCCCCAAAGAATAATATACTTGTAAATATATTGGAAGAATTGTTACTCAATAATAAAGAAATATTTTGATATACTGTTATTTCGAAAACAGAACGTTTAAAAAACAGGAGCGTGAAAGCAAAAAAGGAAACCTGGAACCCTGTGCTCGAAACAGAGCTCTGCACATCAAGGGAGAGTACTCAACACAATATTCTCTTGCCAAAGCCATCTGTTTTAAAAACGCATTGTCATTCACTTCACGTGGTTAGAACTTAGAAGCCTATGCACTGCACAGCACAGCGTAATGACAGAATTTGTGTTTGTCACATCACAGTTACTGGAAGTTGTGGATACAACCACTTTTTTCACTGATAACAATGAAAGCGCCACCCCTAGATTGCGGCGCATTTCCAAAGTCAAATAACCTGAGAGAACGAACTAAGCAACACTTATGAGGTGTATAAATGGGGGTAGGCCTAGACTTTATTTATTTATTTAATTTTTTTCCTTTGAACTAACCGTAACATGAGCTGAATATTTTCCGCACACGCAGATACTGCTGCCAACATGTCCAACTTCTAAGTACTTCCTTTTTCTTATCATAAATAGCATAAAAAATACGACTGCAGTCTAAAAATTCACCGACTATCACCGCAAAGCAGATGACAAGAACTTGATCCGTTTCAGTATTCCGCAATCATTTTTAGACGGTATTTTTAGACATTAGAAACGTTACATCATCATTGTTGTTCTAATGGCGTCGAGTCGCGGGCAAAAAAGTCGAACGGAGAGGTTTTTTTATCAAATAAAGAAGCCCTAGTATGATGATTTGATTATTAATGTATGATAAACATGAAGTTAAATACCTTGTGGATAGCTGTGCAAGAAAACTGTGTTGATGAATCTTTGTTCAATGAACGAATTCACAAATGAACTGGGAAGGGGGTATCGGTCAGGGTAAAATAGGCTTTCATTACTTGTCTATTATTATATAGACTATTGATGTGTAACACGGGGTCAGGACTGACATGGTGCAGTCATTGTTATCGGTGAAAAAAGTGGTTGTATCCACAACTTCCAGTAACTGTGGTCACATTGCGACATGCAGGCACTCGGTTCTAAATATATACATTCATGACAGAGAAGTTGTTGAAACCGACTGTATATCGAAGACTGACCATTACTTGGTATAAAACTAGCAGTGGGATATGATAATGACTCGCATGTTTGTGATTATTTGAAATCAAAATTTTCAGTAAAACCCGCAGACATCGGAATTCGTGTTTCTTTTAAATATTTAATATTAATGTTACTTAATCTCTCCTTACCAATTCAAATGATTTGTTGTAATTTGTGATATATTCAGAAAAAATATGCGCTTTTAGATTATATAGGTTAGGCGTTCGGTGTCATTTTCCGTTTAGAGTGAAAAATCATTGAAACTTTGGGGTATCTGATTACAGGAAATGTCCTCACAGTTACCTACCTGCAAAAACCCATTTGCTTCCTAACATTCTGACATGGACGCGAAAAATAATAGAGCACCACGAAGGCCTGGAATTATACTCCTGAATGGGAATTAAAACTGACATGGATTTACTGGCAAATGTCGTCCACTCGTAATGCGGTCGACATAGTAATAATTCGCAGTTTGGAATGGCTATGGTTGTTCCAATGTATGGAGTCTTGGCGGTCAGTACAGAATTTCTCTATGCGACCTCTGGGAGTTGGCGTATTGCATAGAGGTCCTGCCAACATTGCTGCTGTTTTGATTCAGTAGCGTAGCCACGGAATTAAGGGAGGGGGGAGGCAAGTCTCCTAAATGTTTATCCCCCTCCCCCCCCCCTCCAAAAAAATTGACCCAATGCAATTTTACACAACTGAGAGCCCCCACAAAAGTTCTCCAATATGGGGCAGCACATGCTACAACTGCTCGGATTGAATCTTAAGAGTACTGAACTTTGCAAGATATTCTCGAGGAGGCTTTGTCTTTAATAGGAGTCTAGGACCATCTGGCCATTACCCCCTCCGCAAATTTTTCTGTCCTAACTCCCAGATCCGACAACAACCTTCCAAATATCACAGTAGTTATCATACTTCTCTCCTGAGTAATAGCTGCCGGACAAACGAGAAGACCCCAAGTGATTTACATCAAACAGGGTTTCTGTAAAAAAAAATCTTTCCATTATATCGTCTACCGTCAATGTGTTCATATGCTCATTAAAAATCCGTTTTTCTGTGTGCTTCTCAATTTTGAGACGAAAAAGCCCAGGAACTGAAAATAGGAGGAAAATCCTGTGTATTGTGCGGGCACAATCACTTCATCCAGTTATGAATTATCATTTCGTCATTACGAAATATTATTTCGTTATTACAAAATCTTTATTTCGTTATTACGAATTATTATTTCGTTATTAAGAATTATTACGACGAATTAATAACTAAACTGGGTGTGGCTCTAATACATTTCCGTACTCTCTGGTCATTATCTGTAATACTTTTATTTGCGATAATAGGAGCCAGAGAGAAGCATGGCTGGAAATGAGTCGTGAGCTCCTCCCCTTGGTGGTGTTAGTTTTAAGTTGTAAAAAGCGGCCCCATGAACCTCGTGTTGACGATGTTTTGATCCGGGGGGGGGGGGGAGGGGGGAAGGGGGGGGGGGGCGGAGAGGGGGATAAATTAAAGTTTTGAATTGTGGGCCCGAAAAAATACCCCCTCGACATGAGAGGCCATATGAGAGTCGTAAGCTCCTCCCCTTGGTGATGTTAGTTTTAAGTTGTAAAAAAGCGGCCCCATGAACCTCGTGTTGACGCTGTTTTGATCCGGGTGGGGGTAAATTAAAGTTTTGAATTGTGGGCCCGAAAAAATCCCCCCTCGACATGAGAGGCCATGTTATTGAGGACAAACTATTATTTCAGGGAAAAAGTTAAAAAGTTTCCAGTTATCCTCAAGGCTACACGGTTTCTACGTCCTTGACACCACTGATAAATTGGCCAGCTATCAACCCCTATATATTTATTGATTGGTGTTTATTCTCACTTTCAGTATATATGACTATATAATACCACAAGGAGTATAAATTCAAGACTAACCAATCGCTTTACCCGTCACCTATTTATGTCGACTTATACCCCATTTGTTGGTTAACCACAGATACCAAGCACTACTTCGCTTACCGGGTTTCGCAAGGGGAGCTATCACCATTAATAATAATAACACTTCGGCCGGCCGCTGATTTGTCGCGGTTCTCGTATGAGAAGGCCTTGGTTACCCATGTTCTACCAACTGCCTCCCTATTCCCGCGCTTCTTCTCTCCTCCCAACACTCGGAGACGAACTGCTTGATGACATCCCTTGCCCCATTCTTTCCAATCTCTTCGATTAGTATATTAACCCTCTCCTTTGAGTCGCCGCCTAACCACATGTCCTTCATTCTCCCATCCCACTTCCCCATTATACTCCCCGAGAATCTTGTTCTTTTAGACTGATATTTTGGTGGGCATTCTATAAGAAAGTGTTCCACGGTCTCCACCACGCCCAAGTTACACATCTGGCACTCCTTTTCACTGTTTTTCCCAATTTTTCCCCTCAGCTCCAGGGACCGCGACCTCAGCTTGAACAACAGTGACCCCCCAAAGGTGTCATCAAGTACTCTTCAAAACCAGGCTTCTCTTTATCACGCAGGCCACCCAAAGATCTCTTTGATTTGACCCCCTCTCGCCAATTACGGTTACAATCCTCCATGACCCTTTCTCTGACGATCTTTTTGCCCTGGTTTGCCCCAACGTCAAGGTCCGAGATCTCCAATGAGTAGTTTTCTACTAGCTCCCTCACTTGGACCATCCGCCCCGTCTTGATATTTGAGTTGAAAGTTCTCAGGAACATTACTTTACACCACCGGCTATCGGGGAGATTTACCAAATAATTAAGATAACCGAGTTTCAACAGGTCTATCCTGTCCTTGATCCTTATCCACCCAAGCTCACCCCTGATCGCTTCTAGCGCTGCGGCATTACTCGAGCCTGTTATCCATCGGCCTGCATCGTTCTGCAGGATTTCCAAGCTCTTAACAGCTGTGTGGTTTAGGGGTACGACTTCCGTACCGTATGTTATACTTGGCAGACCCACCATCTCCCAAATAGTTTTTCCCACGAAAACCTTATTGAAACTGTTTCTCCCTATAAGTTTCATTTGGTTAAGGATTCGCTTCCCCTTCAGAATCAATTTATTTGTGTGGTTTCGGTAGATGCCTCTTCCTGTGATGTTTATATTTACTCCCAGGTACTCATAGTCACTAGTCTCTCCTACACTAAGAAGTCTACTGCTACCTTCCGGAATGCAGAACTCCCCCACTCTCCACCTTCGAGTGGGGTCCACTTTGCGGCCCACGGGTATAACTTTGCTCTTGCTTTCATTAAGTTCAAGTCTCCATTTGCTTCCATATTTACTAACAATTCCCAGCATCTTCGCTAGCCCCTCTTCGCTTTCTGACACTAGCACCATATCGTCTGCAAAAAATAGCCCTGGGATCTTCAAGTCACCAACTGCAACCCCCTCATCGCTATGCAGGAGTTCATCTCCTAAACCTTTGATGTACAATAGTAGTATGTCTCGCACGTTTGAGGACCCATTTGGGGGACCCCGGTGGGGGACCCCGGTGGGGGACCCCGGAAGTGACGTCATGTCACGTGACTCAGTGGCGCCATGTTGTGTTGTCATGGTAACCCGCGTGAGCGGCCATCTTGTGACGTCATCTCCATAGTGACGCCTGGTGTTAGTGCGCATGCGCAGCGCGTGTTGTTAGGGTGATACGTGTTTCCGTCGTCCATTTTGTATACTGGAGGCCGCCATATTGGTTTCTATGGTAGTACGTGATTGCTATGTTACCCAATTTTTCTGCAATGGGACGGGGTATGTTCAGAGGGTATGTTCGATTGTAGAAGAGTAAATCTAATTACCACAAACAACCCGACAATCCCTCCAAATCACCAAAATCCACCCCAACTTTTACTATTTCGAATTCTTTCAGAATTCTCTGCTTCTATCTATATATGTAATAGTTTTCGTCTATCTGGCCATGTTCCTTTGTTATGGAGTATACTCCAGTAGCGTAGAAGAGCCTATTCGTTGGAACAGTTTTGCTTATTATTACTATATTAAGCAATTTCTGGTCTATTCTTGTTAGTTCTGACCCTATTCCAAGTACTCTTGTTGTTTCATTTACATAACTAACCAATCAGATTGCTTGATTTCCCATAATCTGTATGCAGGGTTATCTCCCTTGTGTATAACAAAAGACTATATCCAATGGCCATATCCCATGGAATCCCAGTTTTGGGAAACACCCGTGGCTATGGAATCCCTTTTTTGTCGTATGAGGCCATGAGGGCTATGTAAAAGCCCTCAATGAGTCCTCATTTATTATCCCTCATACCCTCATTGAATTTTGAGGTTATGAGGACCATTAAAATTCCCTCAGTGAGGTATAATTTACTACGACTCTTAGCCTCATTTCAGTATTTAACAGGTATATCCTATGGAATCCCATTTTGGAAAACGCCTGTGACTGTGGAATCCCTTTTTTGTCGTATGAGGCCATGAGGGCTATGTAAAAGCCCTCAATGAGTCCTCATTTATTATCCCTCATAGCCTCATTGAATTTTGAGGTTATGAGGACCATTAAAAATCCCTCAATGAGGTATAATTTACTACGACTCTTAGCCTCATTTCAGTATTTGAGAATACCTATGGCCTGGTATTGTATTATTCGAGGATACATATCGAGGATACCTTTTGGAGGATCCCCTTTTTGTCGTATGAGGCCACGAGGGCTATGTAAAAGCCCTCAATGAGTCCTCATTTATTATCCCTCATAGCCTCATTGAATTTTGAGGTTATGAGGACCATTAAAAATCCCTCAATGAGGTATAATTTACTACGACTCTTAGCCTCATTTCAGTATTTAACAGCCATATCCCCAGGCACCCCAATTTCGGCACCCCTTTTTGGAAAACATGGCCTTCGGCACCCCTTTTTTGTCGTATGAGGCCATGAGGACCATGAGTAATCCCTCAATGAGGTCTAATGTAGTCTTACCAACCGCTTCCATCTTGTCGCCAAAGCTCCAACGCCACTACTGGTCTATGGTCTATCTGTCCTATCATTAGCTTCTACAACAGTCTTGTTCCATTGCGGTCTTGTCCCAGTACTATTGACTAAACTACCGTCCATACTTATTGACTTGTGTCACTACTTCCTAGCTATATCTATCTCAGTCTCGACTATGACATTGATTAAGGTTGAATCAGATTTCCCCTGTATACATATAAGGCATTCCGTAAGTGGCCGAGTCCGTAAAAATTGGATTCCGTGTTCCACGAGTGGTGAACATTTGGTACATCAAGTTTTTGTGGGTATATTCTATATTTAAAACTCCAGCTTTCTAAACTTGACTTTTTGCTCGTTTGTAGTTGTGTTGAGCCAGGAATGACGACAATGACCCTGAACACCAATGAGCAAAGATATAAACAGATGTGTTTATATCTGTGTTCATCCAGCGACTATGGTTGTTGAAAGCGTCTGTGCACCCCCCCCCCCCCCCCCCAAAAAAAAGAAACTCCTTCAGTTTTCTATTTCCGGTTGTCGAATGCTCCGTTAAACCGTAAAAAAATCACTCATATTTATTTTATAATTGATTCACTCAGTCATCCATTCTATGGATGGATGTATGGATGGATCGACGGTTGTGGATGAGTGTGTGAATGGGCGAGTGATTGAATTAGTGATTGAACGGGCCTTCTTAAGAAATAATAGAACTTAAATTCATCTGTTCATTGAGTTGTCCTCCATACTATACAGATATCTCACCTTTACTAAACAATGCTTCTCCTCCAAACTCTTATATTAGATAGTTGATAACTTGAAATTTGTATAAATGTTCCTGTTTATGTTTTTGTATTTCTCTTGGTCTACACATTTAACCATTTACCTATATTACTCATGACTCTGCGTGAATCATTTAGAATTGTATTTAAGTTTGTTTATACCATGATTACCTATTCCTCTCTATATATAAAAAGCCTATGACATAAATTTTATCTTTACACACCAGCCGTGGTGAACACGCCAGCAATGGTATTTCAATAGTTAAAATTTACACCTACAGTGGAACTACATCCAAGATGACTTTTGGTGACCTCGACCTGAATGCAAACTTGTCTAAATTTATTGCTCGTCGCCTCACGTAGAGTGAAATGTAAGCGGCAATTATTTATTACGTTTTTCAATAAGTTTACCTCATAAAATACCAAAAGTTTACAAATATGCGTTGTCTCGTGTTAATAAAGCATTCTTAACGCGAAATGCTATGTTATTAAAATGAAAAAGGCCCCGTGATTTTCGCGTTTCGTTTTCCATTTCGTTTCGGCGATAAAATTGACAGTGGAAGTACCGCCCACCGCTGCTTGTGGATAGATCTTTATTTTGCAGTATACTAGTACATTGATTACAAAATAACATTACAACAAACATGAACATAAGCTAGTATACAGCATGGAAATGACATAGCCTATAAGGCTGTCTTCCTGCCATTTCCGTAAAAAGAAAGATATCAAGTTTCTTTGGCATCAGTGTATCGAAGTGCTTTCCCGAAGACGGGGTTGTCTGATCTTTTATTCGTAATTCGGGGGTGGGGGGGGGGGGGTGGGGGGGGGCTAGAATGTATTTGCGAATTAAGTGATGAGAAGAGGAGGATGAGATGTCATAAGATTACAGCTGGCGGATGACACAGTCGGGGCACTTTGGGTTGTCACATTTGGAGTTAGGACGCGAATAATTATTCAAGGCTTTGTCAGTTAAGGACTTTTTAAATTGGGGTCTATTTAATTGCTGGATTTGTGGGTCTATACTATTCCAGGTTCTTGGGAAGGAGTGCAATGGCAGCACAGCAGAGAACTGTGTTCTTGGTTTTCGGGTATCTAATTTACCGGTTTGCCTTGTATTCATTCCTGAGGGGTTTCTATACTTGAAAGGTATCATCGAATGACATAGGGAGTTTTTTGTTCGTCCAGTCGTGCATAAAAAGGGAGACGTGAAGGTTGTAGAGATCACTGAATTTCAGAATGCCACAATCTCTGAAAAGGTGATCTGTATGGGAGAGATATGGGGTTTTTTTTGTTATGACCCGGACAGTTCTTTTTTGTAGTTTTAGAATTCTACTGGTGTAGGTCGAATGGCCCCATACTTGGATACCATATATAAGATGACACCGAATCAGTGAGAAGCATAAAGTTTTCATTACCTTCGTGGGCAAGAAGTTGTTTGCCCTATTTAGTACAAAAATTTCACTTTCTATTCTTGAGCACACCACAGAAATATGCTCTTTAAATTTCATATTTTCATCCATATGTACGCCAAGAAATTTTATAGTTGTTTGTTCTTGCTCGTTACCAACTGGCTCAGTATTTGTATTGTTTAGAAATAGTTTAATATCATTTACCATATACGAATCGTTTTGTGGATGAAGTAGCATATATTTGGTTTTAGTAGGGTTGAGGGCTAGTTTGTTGGCAGAACACCAATGGTATATTTTGGCTAGTTCGGAATTTATACTTTCTGTAAGGGTGTCAAGATTGTTACTTGACCTAAAGGCCGCTGTGTCATCAGCAAAGGAAAGTAAACTGAGTTCTGTAGATTCGTTAATATCGTTGATGTACAGTAGAAATAAAAGTGGGCCAAGAATGGACCCCTGTGGCACACCTGTATTTATTGGTAACGTTTCTCAAATGGTATTCAAGAATGAAACAAATTGGCTTCGTTCAGTTAAATAACTTTGAAACCACTGATGCGCAATACCTCTAATACCACAGTATCCCAGTTTCTGGAGTAGGATCGAGTGGTCAATGGTGTCGAATGCTTTGGAGAAGTCTAGAAATATAGTAAGGGTGCAATTCTTTGTTGGTTTGTCATTTTCCGTTACCACGCTATTCAGTAGGTGCAATATAGGGTGGACAGTTGAATGTTTTGTTCTGAACCCAAATGAACTCAAACAGGTACTTCTATAAGATTTTATTTTTGTCTATCCAATCCACTGGCCTTTGACACATTAACTTTTCAAGGATTTTTGAGAACGTCGGAAGAATACTAATGGGGCGATAATTATTAAACATTTGAGAGTTACCAGACTTGAAGACTGGTATGACTTTGGCTATTTCCATTTTGGTTGGCGCATGACCGGATGAAAATGAGGTGTTGGTAATGTGTGTTAATGAGCTGGCGACCTCACAAGCGACGGCTTTTCAAACGTTGTGTAGACAATTCACCTTGATCTCTTGTTGGTTTTAAAGACAATTTGGAAATACTATAGATAACCTCCTGTGTATTCGTTGGCGTTACAAATAGTGAGTTTTCATTATTTGGCTTCATATGAGAAAAGTGAATATTTGTGTTGGGCACTTGGTCACCTACTGATTTCCCAATATTGGCAAAGAATGCATTGAACTTGTCAGCAATTTGTTTGGAGTCGTTTAAAGTGATATTGTTATCGACAAAGGTATTTGGGGGCTCAGTTTTTCGATGCAATTTATTAATGGCTTTATAATATTTGCCATGTTTTTTTAGGCCGTGTTTATTATCTTTAAGGAATAGTGCATGGCTTGGAGTTGACTACGCCCATATAGTGCCCAGTGAGGTGGTGTAGTTCCCGCCGCGAAGCGGAGGGAACTACACCACCTCACTGGGCACTATATGGACGTGGTCAACGACAAGACATGCACTAATCCTTATATTATATCGAATACCCATCAAGAAAAACATCTGTCCGATTTGTTAATCTATTACCAAGGTAGCAGCCCTACCAACCAGCGTTATATAGCAAAAAATACCATGTAGTTTTTAAAAAATATTTTCTTCTTCCAAAACACGGCTAACTTGATTATTGATATGAGCAGAAGACAGATTTTGAATCGATCGGCAAGGGTAAACAAAACATTTCCCCCAAACGGAACTGTGCATTCTAGAATCGCGCAACTCGCGAATGAAAACTAAAATTTTCGAAATTTGACAACGCAGTTTGATAATTTCCACACATTTGTCACACATATACTTTACCGAATGGGTCAGCACGGGATACAAACTCCGAAGATTCAATTGAATTCCATTATTTATTCGTTTACTGTCCAAAACATACAATTAAAAAGCGAAATAATATGAGCAGCGAAACAAACGATTTTTCATATCCGAACGCGTTCTCATGAAAGTTGGACCCAGGTATGGATCATTCTCTTCGAAACGAGATATGGATCATCTTCTCAAGGAATAAAATGAACGCCTCGAAAAATGTGACTTCATCAATGGAAAAGCGATACATTTTTCTACAAAGATTTCTTTCCGGGTCGTTTTGTGGATGTTGTGCCTCTGTGAATCGATTTTTAAATTTAGCCTGATCAGTTTTATTCGCCCAGAATGAAAAGAAAACTGATATAGTAGTGTGCTAAAAATAGAAAACGTGTAGTGCCTGGGTGTAGTGCCTGGTCAGTTCTGTGGATGAAAACTACACGAAATAGGGTATCATCTTTCAGCCAATCAGAATGCAAGGAAGTCACGTGAGATATAATATAACAAGATATTATGATAGTATACTGACTTGCTTGCTCGTTTGGTACGATTGAAGATGTGATAGAACTGTTTGTAGTTCGCGATATTTTGGGTTGTCGGAGATTTCATGTTTTTTCCTGTACAGTTTTTGTTTGTGTAGGGAAGACTCTAATAGTCCGGCCGTCATCCAGGGCTAGCGTCTAATATATTTAGAATCTACTGATGTTACTTCCAGCTTCATTAAATGCTTTGTAAAATGTATCGATGAACAAGTCGTATGCTAGGGTGACATCGGATGTGTCGAAAACGCCTGAAAAATCAGTACCTACATGTATTAGGAGCCTCTTGAAGTGGTCAATGTTTTCTTTCTTGAAGGAGCGGTTATGACTTTGTGTTGGGCGTGCAATTTGTTTTTCCAAGTCACCAATGCAGAACGTTGCAAAGTGATTCCTGATATCCGAAATAACAATCCCTGATACGTGTGTTGTGGAGTCATTACTAACGATATGATCAATAAGAGTTGCCGAAGTTTCGGTAACTGTCATCGGCTTAGTGATGAGGAGCCTGAGCTAAAAAGTTCAGTTTTGTTGTGACTAGCGAAGTTGAGTAGGTCAATATTGAAATCGCCCATAAGGTAGGCTTTTTTATTCTCCTGGTTGATTTCATTCAATAGTTCGGACATTGTGGACAAGAAAAGGTCAAGGTCAGCTTTTGGTGCGGTGTTGGGTCTATAAATGATTCCAATAATGCATTTCTTTTTAGAGGTTGTTTCGATGAAAAGAGATTCAAATACGTGAGGTATGAAGATTGAAAAATCACTTCGTTGTTTGAAGCTTATGTTGTCATTCATAAATAATCCAACACCCCCTCTGCCATGCCATCTGTTGGTCGTGTTTGATGAATTAAAGGGTGATATCCTTCGTGTTCAAAACATATATCTTTTTTTTACTTCAAATATTTCAGTAAGTCCCACAACATCAAATATATTTTTCCAAGGGTACATGTCACATAAAAGATTTTGAATATTCTCAAAGTTAGCATTCAAACTTCGGCAGTTCAAATTGAAAAGTGAGAATGTCTTAGTTTTTTCTGTTATTTGCTTGCTTTGGTGACCTCGACCTGAATGCAAACTTGTCTAAATTTATCGCCCGCCACCTCGCGTAGAGTGAAATGAAAGCGGCAATTATTTATTGCGTTTTTAAATAAGTTTACCTCATAAGATACCAAACATTTACAAATATGCCTTGTCTCCTGTTAATAAAGCATCCTTAACTCGAAATAGTATGTTATTAAAATGAAAAAGTCCCCGTGATTTTCACGTTTCGTTTTCCATTTCGTTTCGGCGATAAAATTGACAGCGGAAGTACCGCTGCTTGTGAAAACAAAAACAAATTCGCACGTATGTCCGTCTGCTGATCAGTAAAATCGAGAAAAAATAACAGCGACTCTAAATAATCTGACGTTCATGGTATAAATAAAATATACCCAAAGTAGCTTGGTGTACCAAATGTTCACTACTCGTGGTGAAGTGGTGTTAACCGCTCGCCATAGGTTCGCGGTTAGCACCACTTCACCACTCGTGGGGAACATTCAGCACACCAATCTACTATGGGTATATTCTATATGTACACTGATCTGCAAATTCATTTTCCTATGGAAGCACAACTTCGACTTAGCGAGCCTCCTTGTTATGATGTCGTCAGATAGTATCTCGTTGGACGAGATCCAGAATAATCCGCATTATGAATTAAAATAATTTTTAAATGATAGGTCGTGTGAGACACCTTCTAACAATGATTTGCTCTCGGATGTTCTCAAAAATGATTGTGAATATTATCTATCCGACGAAATGCCCCCTAATTTTAATCTCCAGCAAGAAGGGATCTCTCTTCTTCACCTAAACTGCCAAAGTCTCAAGGCTCATTGGGATACCTTCAGTGAGTTGATGTCCAAAAACAAGGTTCTCAAAACCATTTTGATGTTATAAGCCTGACAGAAATATCCCAAATTCCCCCAAATGTTCTCACACGCTACATGGCTACCACCCCCTTACTAGGACTACAATGCCTGATGGCGACGATGGACGTGGCGGTATTGCTATGTACACCGGGGGAATATAGCTTTTTTAAGACTGGTCGGGATTTCTCGGTCTTTATTCTACATGTCATCGAATCCCTGTTCGTTGAAATCAACTACAACAAGTATAGTAAATTTGCTTACTATACAGACCCAACACGCGACCTTAAGCAGACCCAACACGCGACCTTAAGCAGACATTGATCTGTTTCTGGCCAAGTTAAATGAAATAATTGACAAAATAAATCACGAGAACAAAAAATCATACATAATGAGGTACGTTAACATTTACCTCTTGAAATCGGACAATTTATTTACATACAATGATTAGCCAAGGCTTCTTACCACATATCACTAAGCCGACTGGAGTGACGTACCACTCCGCGACATTAATCGATCACATATTTATAAATAACATTCCATCAACATCCATGTCGGGCATAATCATCACAGACGTTTCAGATCACATCGCCACCTTCCACATTGAAAGAGGCCAGAAAACTTATGACACTCCACCAACAGCCGCAAAGAGTAAATTTAATCCAGACTGTATAGCTAACTTTAAAACAATTTTGACTCAAAATGACTTTTCGCCCGTGTTCGAGACTAACTATCCGAATGTTGCGTACAACCCTTTTATGGACATATACCAATCCGCTTACGAGAAGGCCTTTTCTCTAGAAAAATCGGTTAAAAAAAAATTCGTGGAACGAAATCCCTGGATGACGAAGGAGCTCCTAACCTCATCAAGTAATAAATCTAAATTTTATAACATAATATAAAAACTACTGTAAAAAAATTTAACAAAATTAAAAATCAAAGTAACGCAATGTACTACTTTAACATACTATCAGAAAATAGCGGTAACTTACGCAGAACGTGGCCCACTTACAGTACGTGGAGAGTGGATTGTAACTAAATCACCCGCGGAGTGGAGTTATTACCCAAGTTATAACTTTCAAATTCTCTACATATCGACAAAAAACACAAGCAATGTTTCAGCCAATGGACCTCCGGGTTTAACCCGGAGGTCCATTGACTGAAACTTTTCTTTTTCTGGTTAGGCTTTGAAACAAATTTGCAATTATTGCTTGGGTGGAATCTCCACTCTGCGGGTGATTTAGTGATAATACACTCTCCACGTACTGTAGAACACACCACGCAGTCACTTTACCCCAGTCTTTCGTAATAGAAAATAATAAAGAAATAAATAATCTAGCTGAAATAGCACAGGAATTCAACGACTTTTTCGAGAGCACAGGGAAACGTACTAGCGAACAAACAAATCTATTCCAGAAAATTATCTGGACTTGATGAACAGTAATGAACTAAACTGTTTTTTCATAACGCCGACAACTGAATACAAGGTATTTTCTGTTATTAATTCTCTTAAGTCTAAAAATAGTGAGGATTGCGACGGCATCACTACTAACCTCCTCAAACACTCAATTAATGTAATAGCTCCTCTTCTGGACCACATCATTAATATGTCCTTTATCTGCGGTATTGTCCCTGATAGGATGAAGATAGCAAGAGTTAGTCCGGTTTTAAAAATGGAGACGAGGACGCATTTAATAATTATAGACTGATAAGTATTCTAGCAGTCTTTTCTAATATATTAGAAATGCTCATGTGCCGCAGAATTATGAAATACCTCGAAACGTCGCATATCTTATATCACCATCAATACGGGTTTAGGAAAAAGCATTTTACTATACTTTAGTAACGCAACTACTGAAAATTATAGGCTCTGAAAATAACAAGGAAAGAAAAACAACACATTAAGATCATTTCTTGACCTCCACAAGGCATTCGATACAATAAACCACAACATATTAATAACTAAAAAGGAAAAGATTTGATTCAGAGGCATCAGTAGTACTTGGTTTAAAAGTTATCTTTCGAATAGATTGCAGTATGTTCAATGTGGCGAACAAAAGTCTGAACTCACCGAATTTACATGTTGTGTCCCACAGGGCTCAGTTCTTTGCCCAGCCTTATTCCTATTATATATAAATTACACCAGTCGTTCTACAACTCTTAATCGCTTGTCATTTGCGGATGACACAACTGCGCATGACTCAGTCCCTAATACCAATCCCATAGATACCCATTTTATGATGAACTCAATAATCTATATGAGTGGTGCTTGGCAAATCAAGTTGCCATAAATGCCAACAAAACAAAATACATTATTATTAATCCAAACCATAAAGCTAATAGTTGCATTCATCCTGACATTTTCATGAATACTAAATAATTAGAAAGGGTGGGTTCAAATGAAGAAGATAAACATCTAAATTTTTTAGGTATTCATAATGTTGAACACTTATCTTATCAAACTCATATGTCGAAAATTTGTTCTAAGATTGGATGGGCAAATTATATTTTGAAGAGAGCAAAAAAAAACCTGCTACCACGACATATCATGGAGATGCTCTATTACTCTTTGGTCCACTGTCACTTGGTGTATGGTTTTCAAATATGGGGAAATTAAAGAGGAACCAATAAATTACTAAAAATACAGAAACGTTCGCTTCGAATATTAAACAACAAAAAAGTATAATTCCCATACAGACCCATTATTCATAAAAGATAAAATATTGAAGGTCACCGACTTGTACAAATTGCATGGCTGTCTAGTTATGTTTGATTGGAAAAATGAAAACTTCCAAAATCTGTCGAACATTATTTTACGTCTCCAATCTCTCAATCACACATGAGTACAAGGCAATCGGGACTGGTACGTATCAATAAAACCCGAAGAAAGGCTTTAGATAGGCTGCCCTCATATGCCTCTCCGAAAATCTGGAACGAGCTGAACCCTGAATTGCGAAACGTAGAAAATAGGAAATAATTTAAAGAGAAATTAAGAACAAAACTTCTGTCCTCATATCAAGAAAGGTATCAATGTGACTGTCCTGACTGTTACACTCAACAGTAGGGGTCGCCACTCCGATAACCTAAATAACTTAAGAGTCCGAAACTGTCAAGAGGACTTATTATGTATAATGTTGTGTCCATTATGTTTTTCTTGACTGACGAGCAGTACTTGAGCAGTGCCTTATTTGTTTTCTAAGTTTAACCTCAGCCCAGTTTGGTAACTGTACTAATATCAGATTAGCACGGAAAGGGTTGGGATACCCACTATCACAGTTACCGTCAACCACCTTTTTTGAACCTGTAAACTCGTCCATCTAAAGAAATACGTTAATGGGGTACGTCGCCAAGTCAAAGTCAAAGTCGCAGATCTACTATCTATTCACAACTACCCATACTAGTAGTAGGGCTGCACGGTATATCGATAAACCGATATATGCTGGTATTCAAAGCAATATCGATTGAATACCGGTGTAATTACAAAAATATCGGTTTATCGTCATTATTTATTTACCCACAATTTAATTTTCAAGATGTCTTGAGTTTTTTAACTATAGCATCGAATGAATAATATTATCCCTTTATCCAAGGAATCGTCTGTTTGTGCTCTCGTAATATACAAATTTAGCAGTTGAAAAAATAATTTTAAAAAAGTTCAGTAAAACTATATCATATGACCCCTCATTGGAACGAGCTCGTTGAGCTCGTTCCAATGAGGGGTCACATGATATAGTTTTGTTGAAATCTTTGGGGAAAATCTGATAAATTAATTTTGAAAATAATCAATTTTGATATGCGTTGGGTAAAGGTGTTTCGAACCGCATCATCAAAACATGCTAATTCGTTCCGACTGTGATGCCCCGAGTCTCGATTGTGGTACTTGTGTTCATATATCTGATCAGTGTTCGATATACCGGTATACCGCGGTATTTTTTTGAATGCCGATACCTGTATTCAGTTTTGAATATCGTGCAGCCCTAACTAGTGGATCTTTCTATCACTGCCCAATACGCAGAGCATGTAATCAGTGTTGGAGTTACATGTATTCCGGGAGTGACAGATAGACAGCCAATCTGGCTATGTCATCTCCCAACGGTTTAGACTGAATATCATTTTCTGATTATCTATATGTATTTTATAGTAAATATGCAATTGCTTGTAAACTGTACTGTTAAATAAAATATCTATCTAATATCTTGCACGTAGTAGATAGTACCGCAAAATGTCGTATGTTTGAATGAAACATCGCGAAGTGTGAATGTATAGAAGTTGGCAAATTGCGTCATGCCAAGGGTAGGGATCTGCGAATCACAAATTTCTTTTCGAATCGAATCTCGAATCGAATCGTGTCTGTGATATCGACATCGAATCGAATCCCGAATCGAATCTTAAAAGATAAGTTATTTCATATTGCATCAAACGGAAATTACGGAACACTGTGATGACCCTTACGCGACGGAGTGAACACCTTAAACACCAATAACTAAATATTCTCTGTAGCACCGTCGCTGAAACAGCTAGGCCTATTGTCCATAGTTATAGTTTTTTCTTAAGAACGTGAATAGTAACAAGTTAAGCCTTCAAAAACCAAAACTGTGGATAATGTTCTGGGCCAAATTCACACCTTACCTAACAATTAAACATTGTCAGTTACTCAAATAAATAGGAATTGAGCCTACATGAATGAATTTTCTAATGACAGTTTTATCCTATTTTTGTTGGAAATGTAACAAATTTAAGTTAGTACGAGAGATTCGAAAAAATCGAATCCTGAGACTGATTCGGGATCGATCTCGAAGCATACGCATGGTATCGATATCGAAACGAATCTCGAATATTCACAGGACACTAGCCAAGGGTCAAGTTGGATGAACTTCTCACTGTAGTTGTGAAATTTTATTTTAACCTCAGAAGAAGCTTTACACCGGTAGTGGGGTTAAAGGCTAAAATTTAACATACATGCTTTTCACAGGTAGTAACATAGGCGATCATGGTATAAAACACCTTTTAGTTGTTTGGACCTCTCTGCCAGAAAAAAAAATATTCGACAATCCATGCACTCCAAAATCAGATTTGTTATATATTAACCCAAATCAACTCGGTTGAGTGATTATGAACCCAACTGAGTTCAAATGAACCCAACTGGGTTCATATGTACTAAAGCCGATTGATTTGGGTTGATTTTTAACAGAATTGATTATAGAGTGCGTAACGGCAATATAACAATAACATGATTTTGGAGGGCATTATGGTTCATTAGCGGCCCTGCATCAATGTTGAACAGCCCGAGGGTTTATTAAAAAGCCCAAGGGCTGTTCATCATTGCTGCAGGGCCGCTAATGATTCATGATGCCTGACAACAACAATCATGTTATTACTATTATTACCACTCCCTGTTACAGCTAACTTGAATCTAAAAATAGCCGGACCGCGGGCCGCTAATGGCTATTTATAACATTATCGCCCGCGGCCGGCTCCGTCGAATGACGTCACTGAAATTATGGAGTTTTAACGGGCCTCCAAACTTATGTTAATCGACTAGTAATTTATAGATTGAGTGGTAATAATATTCTTTACACATAATGTGCTATTTTATTACGGGACGTTAGTTTACCTTGAAATAACCACCTTAATATCCCATAAATGCATATTAAATATACACACATTACATATCAAAATAAAGGTGGAGATGAAGGGTATAAGAAAAATATATGCAATTAACTCATAAAGCTGAGGACAGGCAACAATTATTCCCTGAAGTCTGCAACCATATTCATACCAGAACCGAGAATAAAATAATCAAATAATATTTCAGAAGAAAAACTCATGGCCAAATGTGCTTCGGATATCCAAGAAAAGAGATAAGCATTCAAAACGCTTTGCGATGCAGCTACGGGACTTCATTTGAGGAAAGGAATTCCAGGATATTGCGACAGACGTCATGATTCCATTTAAGTGATATGTCAACTCGTCGCCTGACTTCCAATGTTTTCTTTGTGCCAACTGGTACCGGAACAAATCAACAATCGGATGGCATATCGCAATCAGATGGGAGAAATTCGCATCTAAACTGCCCCAGTCCCGATGATCGCCCGACAAACATGGCACCGTGCCAATCATTCTGCGGTGACATCAGAGTAATCATAAAGCACGATACTTTGATGTCACCACAGAATAATTGGCCGCCTCAAACGGCAATTTTTGCGGATTGAAGGGGGTCCATGTAACAAAAGCGCAGTTTGTGAAGTTTGTAGTGTGTCGTCAACGCAGTCACCCAGAGACAATAAGTAACTTTCCAAATATATATTACGTGATGACGTACATCATAATTACACAAACCATGTGCAGTACGTGGAGAGTGTATTATCACTAAACCACTCACAGAGTGGAGATTCCACCCAAGCAATAATTGCAAATTTGTTGCAAAGCATAACAAAGCACAGGCAAAGTTTCAACCAATGGGCCTCCGGGTTAAACCTGGACGTCCATTGGCTGAAACATTGCTTGTGTTTTTTGTCCATATGTATAAAATTTGAAAGTTATAGTTTGGGTGATTTAGTTACAATCCACTCTCCGCGTACTGTGCTTTAAAATGATATTAGTTGTCTACCCAGCAGGCTGAAACAAAATGGCCCACGCAGATCGTAAATAACCCTCCTGTGGTCATTTTAGGTGAACCCAAAATGTCCCTCCTGTGGTGATTTGAGGCGAACCATAATGGCCCTCGTGCAATTTTCAAAATGACAAGTCTGGTGTCTTTTATAACGATTGAGTTGTGAGTCGCACAAAAAGAGCGTTTCTTATAAAAAAAATGTCCAAAGTAGCTTGAAATTAGAAGTTACGCAAAAATCGAAAAAGTAAAAACATACATAGTTTCGGTTTTTCATCACTTCAATATACTAAAATTTCATAAAAATCTGACGCAATTTAAATTTTTTGACGGAGATCTCCATGACGCCACTACAAGTTAGGCATTAAGCTCTGAAAATTTCCGAGGACGGCAACACATTTTTAGATTTGGATTTTGTGGAGATCATGTTCCCAAAATTTCGAAAGGTTCAGCCTCAAAATTAGTACAGAAAAGAGATTGATAAAAGCTGTGAAGCTTGCATCGCTCAAATTACGAATCGGATTTTATAAAAGTAAAAACGATATGTACTGTTTCAAAATACTGGAATTCGACGTAGGTAGTTTCTTAATGAATAAAGCATATATCATATTTATCATATGACTCGTCCGTTTTGTTCACTTTGAAACATTTGATATTTTGTTTTCATATTAATCAGTGATAAATAAAGCATTCCGTCAATTTCATAGGTCAATTTCAAAACTAGACAATTTGATTGGCTGAACAAAATACAACTGGGCCATATTTTCATAATTTGCATAATTGGGGTTGAAAGATTTCATTGGTCAATTTCAAATATGGACAGTTTGATTGGCTGAAAAAAATACAACTGGGTAACATTTGCATAATTTGAGTAGGGAGAATTTACGTTATCTGTCCTATTTAGGTTGAGTTATATTGCATTAACCCTTTACTCAACATAACGACCAAAACCGGCCAGTGCTGTATACGAAACATTTTCATTTTTTGCTTCCAAAACATAGGTTATGACCCCAATGAGGTGTCATAACCTATGTTTTGGAAGCACAAAATGAAAATTGTTTGTTATATGATGATGTTTTTTCCCAGTGTCGTCTGCAACACACGTTAGGCAAAGGGTTAATAAGTCATACTAAGTCGTTAATTTGTGCATATGTGTGTCATATGATAAATAGAATATGAAATAAGTGTTTTTCTCATATGATATTAATGAAACTCGTCCGAATTTTCCGTTCGGGGCTCGCCAGAGGCTCACCCAAACGGAAAATTCTTAGACTCGTTTCATAAATATCATATGAGAAAAACACTCATTTCATATCCTCTATATATCATATCTTTTATTGCTACAGATTTTTGTATCTGACATGCTTGCAGGTGAAAGTAGTTTTATATTGGAGAATACATTTCAATTTAATCCTGCATGGAGATTCTGGAATAGAGAGGTTGCCTCCCCATGTATTTTATATTTCTGATGAGTTTCCCGAAATCATTGTCCTGGGTGTGGATGAAGGATAAGTGTTAAAAAGTCAGGTGTAATGGAACAAAATAAAGAAACAATAGGTATGGCTTGAGATTGGAGTGTAAATATCGAGAAGTTCCCCAGGTCTTCTCGATATTTTGAAAATTTAGAAAGGGCAACAAAAATTTGGGATGGGAGAGGTCATCTCTGATGTCAAATTCCCGTTATCTGAAGTCGATTATTTCAATTTATTTTTTTGCACCTCGTCTTTAAGGATCTAAGATGAAATTAAAAAAAATCAGCCTCTTACGATAAAATCTAATTTTAAAGGTTTCTCGGAAGTAGGCGAAATTGGAAATTCATGATGTCACAACAGCACACACATTTGATTACCTCTTGCAATAACGCCCTCTCCTGACGTCAGTGGCGTCATATCTCTGATATTTTAGTCAGATATTGAAATTCCTCTTTAGCGGACATCAAATGCGACCGAGGAACAGCACTTCATTACACGTTTGGTTACCTATTCCAATAAATACACAGATCGACACGCGTGTGTGAATGGGTTAATCGATATGACAGGGGTGTCAGACCCGAAAGATAGAACGAGAGGCTACAGGCCTCGAGTTTTATCCTTCCGCGATGGCACAAGTGCGATATCGATTAATACATTCACGCATGCTTGTCGTTCTGTGATTATTAAACGCCTTCATGTCAAAACAAAAATTGTAAAAAGACACTCAGCAATTCATTTGAAAACTATTATAAAAGAACACATTTTATCGCCAACCAAATTTGCGAGGGGAACCTGTAGTATTATTTTGCCCCCTGAGTTCCAATGTGTTCTATGTGCCTACTGGCACGTAGAACACATTGGAACTCAGGAGACGATTTTCACCTTTCGCTATTCAAATTGTAATTGCGTGGCACGATTTGTAGGAAATTCCAGTGAAATTTCGCTTGTATTTAAAAGTAGTCCCTCAGCGATTTCCGTTCCGCACATATGTGCGGAACAGATTTTTATTTTTCGCACGGTTTAGTTTTGCTGCAGATGGGATTTCATAGAACAGGTGAGTAATAAACTGAAATTCCTCTTTTGCGGAGATCAAATGCGAGCGTGGTATAGCATGTCAGTGCACAGCATTAAACGTTTGGTTAGCTGTTGCAATGCAAAAAAAAAAACTGTAAGGCAACTCTTTGGACATTACAGAAACTTCCTCCGAAACGTTCGCCAGCTTGACTTCAGATTAACCAGTGTTATGAGGTACTGCTTTTCAAAAAAACATTTAAGGAAACTCCTACCGGAACCCCCACCTTACGGCAATGATGTCATATCTTCCGTGTTTTGAAAGTTTGATTTTGAAAATTATTCAACAATCATTTAGGGACATCAACTGCCATCAAGCTACAAAATTACAACCCCACGTGATGAAACTTAGTTTTGGCGTTTTTATGGGATTTTCCATTGATGGCGTGAAAGTGTAAACATTTGTTTACAAATTGCAATTAAAAGTCTTAGGTCCCACTTTGGACATTGCAGACAGGGATGTGGCGACAGGGGAGGGGGTTTGTGGGGAGGGGGTGTCTCCCCCCCCCCCCCAGCTAGGAGTATTTTTTTCAATAGTTGGAAATTCCGAGGTCAAAAATCAAATAGTTGGAAATTCAATAAATTAACATGGTTCATGAAAAATATTAAAATTCCAACTAATGATGAGAAATTTTGATCTTTTATTTCCAACTGGAAACTTGAGTTTCAAATTTCCTACTCTAAAATTGACATGGCCTCAAAATTTCGACTCTGACACCAATCCGGTAAATTTTCTAACCCAGACACATTATAAATGATGCTTTTTCTGTTTCAGGACTAGTGATAATTTTCAGATGGGTTCATAACCCTTTACCCAACGCAGACGATTTCAAAATCAATTATTTTAAATATCATTTTTTTAATTTTTAAAAAAAATTCAACAAAACCGTATCATGTGACCCCTCTTTGGAACAAGCTCGACGAGCTCGTTCCAAAGAGAGGTCACATGATATAGTTCTGTTGAAATTTTTCGAAAAATATTTTTTCAGCAGCTGTATTTGCATATTACGTGGGTGGATGCGGGCGATTCGTTGGGTAAAGGGTTAAAAGATATCACCCAGCGCTGCAATGCAACCACCTATTGAAACCACTCACAGTTGGCATTTACACTGGTGCCCCCCCCCCCCCCCCCCCCCAGCTGAAACCCTCCAGCCACATCCCTGATTGCAGAGACTGTCGGTGAAATATTGGCGTTAGTTTATTTATTATCAATGGAAAGGTACTCTTCACAAACAGCCGGGGTCAGGACTGGGAGGAGTAAAAATTTTCCTTAACACTTAATAACTTCAGACATTTTTATTGATTTCAATTTGATTATGATTGAACATTGAGATTTCGTCTCTTGGGTTCCAATGTGGTCTATGTGCCTACTGGCAGCCTACTGGAACATAGAACACATAGGAAAACAGGGGACGAGTAGTTAATATAGTTCTCTCAGGTTATCGTAAACTCTAACATTTAGCGATGTTTTCATTTAAGAATACAATCGCTGCGGCCGTATTCTTAGACAGAGACATCCGCCGTTGTTCGAATACCAGTCCTTACATGGAAAACAGACATTCGGATTAAGCTGATATTGCTGTATCGCCAAATATCGGCGGGCCAACTTCGCCAACGCTGGTAGGGTTGCTTCATGGTCTCTCCACCTAATCAATGGGTCGTCTATAATTGACGGACATCTAAATTAATCGTGTTCTTCAATTTCGTCAAATGGCGCAAAATTTGACGTCATCAGCACGCGCGATCCGGTTTGGGTGAACACATAACGACGCAATGCTACGTATTATACAATTATAATCTTCAAAGTTAAACGTTTTCAACGTTATTAAAATAATTTAACACGTTAACGTTTGAAACGTTAACTGCTCCCAGCCCTGGTCGGGGTTACTCCCTGGTGTGAATGGTGTTATATCTCCGATATTTGAAGTTGGATTTTGAGACTTTATTTTTTTTAACCCGTCTTTAGCAACCTCAAATACTATTTTAGTTCACAAATTGCAGGCTCATGCGATATAATTATTTTTCATGTTTTTCGAGGTAGGGAGGTGTCCATTTATGACGTCATAGCGTAAACTGGTGTGTTGCCATACAGAGGACTTGAGGATCCAAGCATGACCTCACACAAACTGGCTATAGAATGTTGTCTTCAGGTTATTCGTTGTCAATGGAGAAGTGCCCTTCACAAAAGATTCCACTATGGACAATTACCAAGAGTGTAGAACGTTTGACGTCGTATGACCTGGTTTCTGCTCTGTTGTTCACATAGTATTCCACGTAGTGTTCTGCAATATAAGTATCACCGTAAAAACTATTTGGTACATTCAACGTTCATTCATACAGAAATGAAGCAGTGTGTTTTTAAATGTCCAGAATTCTCTCCCAGGGGAATTTTCAAATCACGTTATGCAGTTTTAGGACGCGTTGGGTCAGAGCCTTAGTTTTAAGTATGCATGATGCACGTTGGATCGGTGACTTATTTTAAGTGTGCTTTAGGCGTATTGGGTTCGTGACTTATTTTAGGCATGCATTAGGCGCATTGGGTCAGTGCCCCATTTTCAAACACGCATTTGATGTGTTTAGCCAGTGTCCCACGTTGAACACTTGCTGAGCATCTAGATCGCAAAAACGTGAATCATGTACACGGTGTCAACATCACGCAATCGTTAGGCGTGCGCTTAACATTAGTACTAATCTCTAAACCCCAAAACAGAGCGCAAAACCGGAACGCAACTCGCGCGCAAAGCCAGAACGTGAAACAAAATGCGCGAGGTATCCGAATATGTCGGTCAGGTGTTTAACATCAGAGTTGCTCAAACCACAGTCATGCGCATAATGTAAGGATCGCCCACTACGCTCTTAAAATACTCACTGTGGGTCAGTATATAGGCCTTAAAATTTGTCTTTTTCGTGATAATAGGTTATAATTCTCATGAACTCTGGCTTCGAGAATCAATTATCAGTTTTTAACCCTTTACCCAACGTAACGGCCAAAACCGGCCAGCGCTATTCTCAAAAATCGCCAATTAATTTTCAAAATATTTTCATTTTTTGTCTCAAAAACATAGGTTATGACCCCTCGTTGGAACGAGCTCGTTGAGCTCGTTCCAACGAGGGGTCATAACCTATGTTTTTGAGACAAAAAATGAAAAAATTTAGTTATTCAAGAATTTCTTTTGCAAGTGTCGTCTGCTTTTCATGTTAGGTAAAGGGTTAATTAAATTAGAAATTGGTATTAATGTTATACTCTTGTCAGTGCAACCAGTACATATTCTATAGTAAAAAACATACCTCATAATTATATATTTATTAGAGTTTAGTCGTTAATGGCATAATTCGATTTTATTGTTATACTGGTGAATTTCTTGTCTTTCGTGCAAAACACAAATTCCAGCGTTCATGATTTTGCAGGTGGAAGTTACAGTACCTTGGCAGTGGTTTCCAGTGAACTGTCAGCTGCCTGTAGAGGCAGTCAATACTTCACCGGACGCGGTAAGTCAAAGCATTATCTTAATGTGAGGAACCAAAAGAAGAAGAAATTCTCAGCCCTTTAAAACTTTGATCTCTTGTGGCATCTTCATTTAGAAGAGTCTATATTCGTTACTTGGGGGAAGCGTTGGCGCTGCACGTTGGAAATTTTGATTGGTCTACCACACAAATTCACCGAGCAAACTATCTATTAATGAAGTCAGGTTATATGTATCGAATCCAGAATCTTGGTTTCAGAAGTAGAACATAATTTATCTTCTCTTTTGTTGCTTTACCTGATGCGAACAGCAGACGACATTTTGTAAACAAAATACTTCATGACCAACTAAGAATTTTCATTTCTTTTTGATCTTGAAAACATAACTTTTGGTCCCACATATGAGCTCGTTCCATAGAGGGCCATAAGCTATGTTTTGAGGCCAAACTTGAATAAGATAGAAAACAATTATTTCGTGATTTTTGTACAAAGCGGTGGTCAGATTTTTCGTCGCGATTTGAAATGAAATTTCTGAACCTCGTTCACTGCAATCGATCAGAGCTTCGGTAAACCTCGGCTTCGATCGGTTTAAGTGAACTCTGTAAGTAGTATATCAGGGATGAAACGGGCCTGATCAGGATGATCCCATGGATAATCTCACGTGACGTTATGTCACGGGAGCCCGTGGCGCCATGTTTGGTTGTCATGGTAGGCCGCGTGAGCGGCCATCTTATGACAGCATCCCTATAGCGATACGTCATGTTAGTGCGCATGCGCAGCGCGTGTTGTTAGGGTGATACGTGTTTCCGCCGTCTATGTTGTATACTGGAGGTCGCCATCTTGGTTTCTATTGTAGCAAGTGGTTGCTATTTGACCCAAAGTGTTACACTAGGACGGGGGTGTTTCCGTGGGGTGTGTTCCTTTTAATAAAACTAATTTTCCATTTGTAGATTTACCGCAAACAACCCGACAATCCCTCCAAATCACCAAAATCCCCCCCCCCCCCCCCAAACTACCGAAATTGACTTTATTTAGTACGGATTTCTCCCCAGGATCATTTTTAGGACCCCCATACCGTCAATTTTACTAGCAGCATGTAGTTCTATATGGCGCCTTCGATTGGATCGGAGAATACTCCAGAAGAGTAGAAGAGCCTATCGATTGGATCAGTTTTGTTACTATATTTAGTTTTTCTGGTCTGTTCCGGCCAGTTCTAAATCCATTTCAAGTACACTGGTTCTTGTTTTTTCCAGATAATCCAATCAGTTCGCTTTACTGAAGGTAACTAACCAATCAGATTGCTTGATTTCCCATAATCTGTATGCAGAGTTATCTCTGTATAACAAAAGCCAATATCATTCCCAAAGCCAATAAGCTATCGAATAGTTACTGAAATGTCATTGCTCAAACGACTCGAAGCCCATCGAGCAAATGAGCTTTAGAGCAATTGCTCGACCGTGTGACTCGCACATACTGCTCAAATGACTCGTCACTCGAGGTAAGACGGAATCCCACTTATGGAATCTCTTTTTTTGAATCCCTTTTTGGAAAACGTCCGGCCTTCGGCACCCTTTTTTCTCAAATAAGGCTAAGAGTCGTATTTGCGAGTCACTCGATCGAGCAATTGCTCTAAAGCACATTTTCACATCGGGATTCGAGTCGTTCGAGCAGTATGTGCGAGTCACTCGAGGTAAGGCATAATCCCACTTATGCAATCCATTTTTGGAATCCCTTCTTGGAAAACGTCTGACCTTCGGCACTCCTTTTTCTGAAAAAGGCTAAGAGTAGTATGTGCGAGTCACTCGATGAAGCAATTGCTCTATAGCTCATTTGCTCGATGGGATTCGAGTCGCTCGATAGGATTCGAGTCATTCGAGCAGTATGTGCGAGTCACTCGATCGAGCAATTGCTCTAAAGCTCATTTGCTCGATGGGCTTCGAGTCGTTTGAGCAATAACTTTTCCATAACTACTCGATAGCTTATTGGCTTTGGGAATGATACAGGCTTTTGTTATACCGATGGGAGATAACTCTGCATGCAGATTATGGGAAATTAAGCAATCTTGGTTAGTTACCTTCGGTAAAGTGAACTGACTGGATTATCTGGAAAACAAGAACAAGAGTGCTTGGAATTGGTTTAGAACCAGTCTGAACAGACCAGAAAATCTAAATATAGTAACAAAACTGTTCAAATCGATAGGCTCTTCTACTTGTCTGGAGTATTCTCCGATTCAATCGAACGCGAAGTCTGAACAGACCAGAAAATCTAAATATAGTAACAAAACTGTTCAAATCGATAGGATCTTCTACTTGTCTGGAGTATTCTCCGATTCAATCGAACGCGATTATAGCAATACGTGATACTAGTAAAATCTACGGTATGGTGGATCCTAAAATGATTCTGGGAAAAATCCGCACTAAATGAAGTCAATTTCGGTAGTTTGGGGTGGATTTTGGTGATTTGGAGGGGTTTGTCGGTTTGTTTGTGGTAATTCTAGGAATCGGGAATTTTACTGATATTCAAAGAAACGCACCCAAAAAAAATACCCCCGTCCTATTTTAACCCTTTGTGTCACACAGCAACCATTTGCTACCATAAAACCAAGATGGCGACCTCCAGTATACAAAGTGGACGACGGAAACACGTATCATCCTAGCAACACGCGCTGCACATGCGCACTAGCACCACGTATTACTATAGGGATAACGCGACAAGATTGCCGCTCTCGCGGGCTATCATGACAACCAAACATGGTGCCACGGGGTCACGTGTCATGACGTCACATGCGATCATCCATGAGATCATCCTGATCAGGCCCGTTTCATCCCTGCTATACTACTCCCGTTCAGTAATATCATGAAATCGCGACTCATTAGAGATCTCCTATTCATTGTATGTTGATAATGTTGTTTCATTAGAAAAGCCTGATATTTCAAACTTTGTATCTCATTATGGCAGCTGTAGAGAAGATGGAGGACAAAAGCGGAATATTATCAAAACTCAACCAGTTGATGAAAACGTGTACATGCAAATTTACCCAAAACAGAATGAACTGAAAAACATGAAAAGGGATGGGCATACGTCGAAGCAGATGAATACTTTAATGATGACATTCTGATGGTAGAATATCCCCGCTCAGGTGAGCGATTTATTTGTTTCTGGGTTGCTCTTCTTGTTTCAGGCGTTTTTTGTGACATTATCGTTACAGATGGCGGAAACAACAAAAAGGTAATGGCACAAATCTGTAGGGCTGCGGGGGTAGTACACTGTAAATAAAACAGTACACGGCCGCCGTGTGTAATCATTTGATTGTAGGAGAAAACCCTTCACGACAAAACCCCTCAAAACACCCCCCCCCCCCCAAGACAAATTCATTCAAGAAAAATAACAAAGGTGGACAAAATCCCCCAAGACGCAACCTCTCAAAGAGAATTGTATAACATCTCCAGATCAAAATCAAAAATGGAAATTGAGGAGTGTAACGATCTGAAAAACATAGGGTATCGAGAACTTGTGACTATCTGTCGGTATGTTAAAAATCAACGAGATAGGGCAATTCATTTTCGAGTTATCGTACGGACAAGGAGTTGCTTAAAAGACAGAAGACAGGAGAATAAAAAGAAGAAAAAAAGAAAGAGAAAGAATCTATACAAAAACAATAGTCTGTGTGTTTCACACAGACTAATGAACTGAAAAAAGATGGTGAACGTGTCGTTTTCTTATTTTAATGGGTTTAACCCTTTACCCAACGTAACGGCCAAAACGGCCAGCGCTATTCACAAAAATCGCCAATCAATTTTCATTATAATTTTTTTCATTTTTTTGTTTCAAAAACATAGGTTATGACCCCTTTTTGGAACGAGCTCGTCGAGCTCGTTCCAATGAGGGGGTCATAACCTATGTTTTGAGACAAAAAATGAAACACATTAGTTATTCAAGAATTTTGTTTGCAAGTGTCGTCTGCTTTTCATGTTAGGTAAAGGGTTAAGCAGAGAATGATAGTGATAGTGAAAAACAGCTTCTATATTTTTTTTCACTCTACAGGAAAAGGTCTGAAGTTTGTGAAATGATGCGCTCATCAATGACACAGCGTCGATAATTGTCAGCAATGGATTTGTAATAAAATGAGCTTGGCACATAAGCCTTTTGGTCGTGACGTAATGATAGATCTGTTGCTGGCTGTATTTCGCTGGGTGTTAACTTTATTAGCTCATGTTGACAAAGTCAAGCTGAGCTAACCTCATCGCTCTCCGTCCGTCGTCCACCCGTCCGTTCTTCGTCAACACCATGTTTTGGGGTCTTCTCCTCCAAAGCCACTGGGCCAATTCAAGTGAAAGTTTGTATAAGTGATAGTCCCGAAGGGGCATTGTATGTTTGTTCAACTCAACATGCCCAGCCCCATAGGGAGGAAGTGGGGGAAAATGCTCCAAAATATTTTTTAAATCTTCTCAAGAATCAGTGTGTACAATGACTTGATATTTGTATTGGAGTTTCCTTTTGAGGTGTAGAATCCAATTTGTTCAAACGAAGTTCGTGAAGCAATATTTGGCTTTGTAATGTGAGGGGTAAGATTTTTGGCCCCGCCCAAAATTTCTATTTTCTGAACCGATGGTCCGGTATGAACCAAATTTGGTATGTGGTATTAATGGGTCATAAGTACTTGACCCATGCAAAAAAAAAAATCTCGCATCCCCATGGGAACCCTGGGAGCTAAAAATAGAAATATTTTCAAACGCCCCAGATTGTCCAAACCACACGGAACAGAGAGCTGTTGTTTGGAATGAAGTATCCCTAGGACCAGTAGAATTGAATGGTAAAAACAATTGCCATCGGTTATGTTAGGGTGTTCTGTAATGGGCATCGAAAAAATGCTGAGTCAGCATATTTGCAAAAATTAAAGAAAATCTTTTCTCCAGAACAAGTCATCAGAATCTTTTGATGTTTGGTATACAGCATTCATTGGGGGGTCAGATACAAGTTTGCTGAAATAAAGCTCATTGGTTCATATTTGGGCTCATTACTGGAGCCCAAATTTTTAACATAGGGTAACATGGGGAATATTCTTTAAAAATCTTCTTCAGAACCACCAGCCAGAGTCGTTTAATGTTTGGTATACATCATTGTTATGAGGGTCAGATTCAATATTGTTCAAACCAAGTCCCTAGGTTAATATTTGGGCTTCCTACAGAAGCCCAAATTTTAACTTTGTTCAATATGGGGGTAATTTAAAAAAAATCTTCTTCTTCAGACCCACCAGTCAGAATGCTTTCATATTTGGTATACAACATCTCTGGGGGGGGGGGGGGGGGGGGGGGGGGTTAGGGGGGTCAGATTCAAATTTGTTCAAATCGGATCCATAGGTTAATATTTGGGCTCGTTATGATAGCCCAAATTTTAATTTAGTGCAATATGAAGAAATTTCTTTAAATTTTCTCTTCTTCAGATCCAACAGTCAGAATGCTTTTATATGTGGTACACAACATCTCTAGGTAAGTCCGATTCAACTGTGTTCAAATCGAGAGCCCGGGTTAATATTTGGGCTCCCTATGGGAGCCGGAATTGGCCATTTTGCTGAAGAATTAAAAATTTTGTATTCAGTACCCTTTAGAGGTGTGTAACTGGGATTAATCCACATAGGTTGTATCAAGGGGCTTCATAAGGGAGCTCTACATTGTACTTTATGATCAACTGAAGAAAAGGCATGATGCTCGGATTATGTTTGTCACTCCTGAGGGACTCAAGAATTGCCAGTGTAGCCTATGGAGATGGCTTGCTTAATGTACTCATTTTTGGACTCTGTTTATATTGTGTTCTGTTCAAGATGAGCGTTTCAGGCCCCGTGGGGTTTCTTGTTATTATACATTACGTAATCACAATATTAAATAGTCAATTACGGAAATACCACCTGTAACGCGTCCAACACATACGTGACATCAGAATTCAACGTAACATTGTGAGTGAGAATGGAATTAATCTCCTCAATTTTTGAAGTAATTTGATTATTTAATTGTTCACTAACAGATAGCGATCGTTCAAGTTTTTCCTCCTGAATACCTGCAAAAATGTTCCGAAAGCATAATGTGTGATTCTCATTGAAATGAGCTATGATTTTGTATGAAAATTGAGAAAAAAAATTGTTGTTGATTTTTCTGACGTTATATTACAGTTAAAACTAGAAGTCCTGTCATGAAATGCGCACAAATAGCACGTTGATATGCGCGTTAATGTACGCGTTATGGCCCAAGTAAAGCTATCAAATTCTGTACATATGGCCTGTGCACAAGCAATGTTTCAGCCAATGGACCTCCGGGTGACCCGGAGGTCCATTGGCAGAAACATTGCATGTGTTTGCTATGAGTAACCAGGAGAACCTGCCGTGCTTTGGATGCCATTCGATATGGCAATTGCGCGCAATTCCGACTCGCAATTAAGCCTAAAAAAGCGCACTATTCGTGACAGGACATCTAGTTTCAACTGTACCTAAGGGGTTAAATTCCACACCACGTGACGATAAGCATCTCAAATTCACCACGATCGACTCTGCTATAAAAAAGCTGAAGCTCGTTTACTAAAATTTATCTGAGCCGAGGTTGCTCAGATGGCTTTAGTAGTACTGAAATGGTTAACCTGATAATCGGTTTGAAACAAGTTAGCTACCTAACCGATTAGAAAAACCGTCAACCAGTTATCCAAAATATCGATAGTGATCGTCATTCCACGTTTAAAACGTAGTACATCTGTCGCTTCTCCTTTGTGATAGATTACAACAACAAAGGAATGATTTCGCGCGCCGAATGCGCGCAGGGACGGTATGGGGGACAAGCCCCTTTCGACCCTCGGTGACTGTAAATGATTGTTCTCCGTATGTCTGGGCGTGTCAAAGGAGGAAAAGGTAGGAAGGAGGTAGCTTATCCCCGTCTGTGTTTCTTTTGGCTCTTTTTCTTGGGAGGTGGTTGAGATGCTGTTGGTTGAGATGGTGATATGGATGGCGATGTTGGGATTAGATGTGGAGTTCGCTAAAGTGTTAGGTTTCCTTCCTTTATTGCTTCCCTGGTCTTCTCTAGTTCGATGGCGAGTGAGGACTGAGGTGGCTGTTCTGCTGTGGCTCCCGCTCCCGGGCTTTCCGGTAGTGAAGGAAGAGGGGAGTGAGGGGTGGGAGGCGGTGAAAAAGCAACTTCCAGCTCCTCCTCAGTCTCCACTGGACGTTCCTCATCAAACTGTACCGGCTCAGGAGCCGGCAGTTGATTGGGGTGTACCAGTGGGACTAGGAGGGGAATTGGCGGCTGCCTCCAGAGCCTCCACTCCCTCACTCAACTCTTTCTTCCCTATTCCGGAAGGCCTCCAAGCGCCGGGCGTCCCTGCGCTTGGTTGATAGGCTCTTCTTTTTCCTCTTCTCAGGGCCTCCGTGCCTCTTCGGGTGAGGACCAGTGGGAGAGGGGATCCTCTCTCCAAAGGTGCTACCTCTCCCCGAAGAGGATGGTGTTTCGTCTTTTTCAGCTTTCTTTACTTGGAATTCCAATTTCAGGTAGACACTCATGCCTACCTCCTGGACAGTCCAGGAGACAGGACATGAGATGCCCAGAGCTGAGATGGTCTTCTCCAATCTATCTGGTAGCTCCATGGTAGATGTGTACACTTTGCAGTCAGAAGTGTGAATCAGAAGTGAATCAGAATCAGAAAGGTGATAGATTACACATCGAAGACCGCGTTATATATATCGGGAAATAATGGATTTTGGCGTTCACGACCTCGTTAATGATCGGCAGTTTCCGTGAGTAATGAGTAGTCGCAGAAACGACTCCGTAGTGTATATACAAACGAACGTTGTCGTATACTCGACAACGTTCGTTTGTATGCACATTACAGAATAGTTTGAGAATACGCCTTTCCAATTCCTATAGTTTGATCCCATATTCGGTGAAATAATGGCCACGGATAACCGGATATTTTTCCGGTTATAGCTCTCGGTTAGTCGGTTACAAAAATGAGCCAACCGTTTTCAAGCCCTAGATTTTAGTGAATCTCGTTTCACAAAGTTCATATCAAATTTTGATTTATTATAGATATGGAAAGATATAGAAAAGTTAACAAATGCCCAATTATTCTCTATCTGGCATGTCATGAAAATAATCTTATTTGAATCAAACTACAAACTATTCTTGAGAAATTAGACCGGAAACGGATATCGCACTGTTTATTGGGGTGCCTGGGGAAAGAATTCTACAGTTTTGCAAGTGTCCAGTAAATTAGACTGGGAGCACAGTGGCTCAGTAGATAGAGATGCAGGCTACAAGCCGATTGGTCTTCGGTTCGAATCCCACCTGCGGCAACCCGGTTGTGTCCTTGGGCAAAACACTTAACCTTTTACCTAACCTAACGGCCAAAACCGACCAGCGCTATTCTCAAAAATCGCCAATTAATTTTCATTATTTTTTTCATTTTTTGTCTCAAAAACATAGGTTATGACCCCTCGTAGGAACGAGCTCGCCGAGCTCGTTCCAACGAGGGGTCATAACCTATGTTTTTGAGACAAAAAAATGAAAAAAATTAGTTATTCAAGAATTTTTTTTTCAAGTATCGTCTGCTTTTCATGTTAGGTAAAGGGTTAATCCCAATTGCTCACGTGGGGGCACGGTGGCGTTGTGTACTACGGCGTTCTGTAGTCGAATGTGCACTTGTCTTCAAACCAATGCCTGGGAGTCTGACAGTTGCTCGCCGTTGATCGATGGTTCTCTTCGAGTACTCCGACTTCCTCCACCTGGAAAATTGTCTCACACGAGGTGGCCCTGGCTGTCGAAAGTGTCGTTAAACCCCAATAAATAAATACATAAATAAATTGTGAACTTAGACAGGGCCGAAGGATGAGTGCAATTGCACAGGAAACTTGCAAGACTGTACAACTATTTCATCATACACCACAGACATCTTGGTATATATATTTTAATCTACAACACTTTTGTGATGACTAACGACGATTTCTTTATTTATGTATTATTGTTTAAGGTCACATATTTCTGCACAATGGCTAATCATGACTTCGACAGTTTTACGGGTGGAGGAAGCCGGGAGTACCAGGAGAGAACCACTTAGCATTGGCGAGCAACTGTCAGCTCCCCAACATACCAACTCCACACAAGCAGGGTTAGCATTGGTTGAAGACAACTGTCGATCATCGACGTGCAACACGCCTTAGTACACAACGTCACCGTGCAGCCACGTGGGCAATAGGGGGTGAAGTGTCTTGCCTAAAGACACAACGCGGTTGAAGCAGGTGGGGATTCGAACCGAGAACCTCTTGGTTTGCAGCCTGCAACCTCTACCTACGGAGTCACCGCGCCTTCCCCTAAGGACGATAATAACCTGTTTTATAAAGATTTAGTTTGCTCTCCTCCCCCCCCCCCCGCCCCTCCCCCCCCCCAAAAAAAAAAACTAAATATAATCAGTTTTTAATGTCTTCGAAAGTCTACTAAAATTATGTAATAGATGTACCACACGTTTGTTTGTTTTGTATGATGACAAAATTTTAAAATTTTGCAGGTGTACTGTGAAGTAGACGAAGCCAAAGGCCAGGGCTAATCTTCAGAACAATTCAAAACTGCACAATTGTTAGGCAATAAAAATCGTTGTTTTCGTATCTTTTGTAATCCACAGCAGCTTCATCTTTATCTAAAGTGGGCTAAAATCTATTTTGAATGGTTTGGCGCAACCAATTTTACAAGCAAAAGTTAAAATGATGAAAACTGTCAACAAAGTTAATATATTTTAGTGTTCAACCGATGATCGGAATCGGTCACCACAATCGACCGAATGTGGGCAATTGGATGACAACAGCAATGGCTCCTGGAACATCGGTTTCAACCGATTGTTGCCAAGCATTTTTTTTGTGATGATTCATTAACCGCATTTTATAATCTTCTGCAGTTGTTCAATTGTTAATGGAAAATGTTGTCAAAGATACCATTCAGTTTCAGTAAAGTTGAAAAACATCCACAATGTGTATTCTTAATTTCTCCAGACGCCCCCTTTACGGGACATACAACACACTAAAAACTAAAGTGTTAAAACTTACACTTTCAAGGTGTTAAACCCATTCTAACTCTTAGGGTTTGATTTTAACATTCAAAGTGCAATGCTTTAAGCACTTAGACATTACAATCGTCAGACATCTGAAACTTGAATGGATGGCACTTCCCATGTGTCTAGCATTGGTGGTTCTTCCAGAATTGACCATAATTTGATTTGCGCTTGGTGGGTTACATAATTAAAAGGACACAACGCAGATGACGCAGATCAGGCTCGAGAGTTCGAGCCTGATCCGCGTCATCTGCGTTGTTTCCTTTTAAGTGTCGCGACATTACACTTGTCAAGTGGTATTATTGTAACACCTGTCAAGTTCTGAGATATCTACACTTGAACAAAGTGCTAGTTCAGCACTTAGTAAGTGTTAAATACAGCACTTCAAGTGTAGTTTTTAACACTTTAGTTTTTAGCATGAAGTTAAACAACATGTTGAGCTCACAATTGAGCGTACTTGCGGCAATCGCCAGTTCATGCGGGAAAACGTGAAGGTTGCACTCCATTGACTCAGGTCGCAGTAAAATGACCAGTCGCGCACACCTGGGCGGTACACGTGGCTCTGTGAGCCACGTGTACCGCCCAAGTGAGCGCGTCTGGTCATTTTACTGCGACCCGAATCAACGACGTATAACACTGTGAAATATCGTCTATTTAATGTAGTTCTTTCAAGACTCGACGCGTCTAGTAGTGCACAGTATTACAATCAGAATCGGCAGAGTGTGAGCTCAAATGACCGGTAATCGGTCAGCGGCCCTTTTTGGTAATCGGTTGGACACAAACTATGAATGTCAAACTGGTTTAAATAACTATGAGCTGAATTCGTGAAATATAAAATGTTAACATTGGTTTTCATTTGCGGAAAGACTGTCAGTTATTTATTTATCTATTGGTGTTTAAGGTCACATACTTATGCACAATGGCTAATCGTGACCGCGACAGACTTACGGGTGGAGAAAGCCGGAGTACCCCGGTGAGAACCACCGAGCATCGACGAGCAACTGCCAGCTCTTCAACAGTCTCTGTTCGAGTCAAGCGTCATCGTGCACCCATGTAGCCAACCTGGATAAAGTGCCTGGCCAAAGGACGCAACGCGGGTAGTCCCGGACGGGGATAGAACTAGGAACATCTAGCAAAGTCCAATAGTCTACCACTGAGCCACCGCCCTCCCGGAAATACTATCAGGGTCTCAGTATTGGTGAGCTAAACGGAATACTTATACAAATGTCAACTCTGATGGAAAACGCTCATCTCAAATCCAGAGCTGTATTCGTAAAAAAATGCTTTTTGTGAACTACTGTTTTATTTCCTCAAAAAGGGTGTTTCCGGTTCTCTGTAATGATTAAAGGGAGCTAACTGAATGGTTTTTATTCGATATTTTCTTCTGCATCAGTCTTGAGGAGTGAAATTCATCTTGAAATTCTATGAATTCAAACTACGTTTTCATCAGAAAAGAAGATACACTGAATAATTAAGATGCGAAGAATTGCCAGGCTCGCCGAGAGTGAGGATGGCCCCAGAGAAATGTGCTGAGCGGACATTAACGCACCCCCGCGAGCTCTGAAGGCGCAAAGCGATAACCGCTCGCGATGGGGAGTGGGGGTCTCTTTTAAAATTATAGCAAACATGGGATGTAATATCGTGCGCTAATGGAATAGTCCAGCGCTCATTAAAAATGCTAATAAGCCAATATCGGTTTGTCAAGTGGGTGGGGTGAGATAGCTGTCCCGTGGGTGGGGTGAGACAGGCATATCTCTCCCAGCTGTGTCACACGACTTTATATGGCCTTAGTGGCGGGAGAAATTTTAATCTACAATACTTTTCTCTTGACTAACGACGATTTATTTATTTATTTATTGGTGTTTAAGGTCACATATTTCTGCACATTGGCTAATCATGACCTCGACAATTTTACGGGTGGATGAAGCAGGAGTACCTAGAGAGAACCACCGAACGGCAAGCAACTGTCAGCTCCCCAACATACTAAATCCACACAGGCAGGGTTAGCATTGGTTGAAGACAATTATCGACCATTGACGTGCAATACGCCTTAGTATACAACGTCATCGCGCCCCCACGTGAGCAATGGGGTAAATTGTCTTACCCAAGGACACAACACGGTTGCCACAGGGGGATTCGATCCGAGGACTTCTCGTCTATGGTTTGGGGAGGCATAACCATGACAAGCAGAACTGCGTTACATGTAATCCAAGGGCGTGTCACAGGGCAGTACTACCGTGACAACATGTTAGCAGCTCATGTGGTGTCATTTGCGCGACATCACGGCCGGCGATTCATTTTCCAAGATGACAATGTAGGAGCACATAGGGCCCGTGTTCCTACAGAGTTCCTCCAGGAGCAGAACATCGCTACACTGCCTTGGTCAACACTAAGTCCAGACCTTTCACCAATCGAGTACGTCTGGGATATGATTGGCAGGCGCGTATGATAACGCCAACAGCCCCCTACCAATGTCCAGGAACTCGCCGCTGCACTGCAGGAAGATTGGAATAACATCAGTCAAGCTGATATTGGACGTTTGGTGAGGAGTATGCCACGTCGAATCCGCGAACCGAGAAGGATTTACACAGGGATGTGGCGACAGGGTGTGGTGGGGTGGGTGGTGTCTCACTCCCCCCACCCCCACCCCCACCCCCACCCCCCCCCCCCCACCTCCCAGCTAGGAGTATTTTTGTTCAATAGTTGGAAATTCCGAGGTCAAAAATCAAGTAGTTGGAAATTCAATAAATTAACATTGTTCATGAAAAATATTAAAATTCCAACTAATGATGAGCAATTTTCATCTTTTTATTTCCAACTGGAAACTTGAGTTTCAAATTTCCTACTCTAAAATTGACATGACCTCAAAATTTCGACTCTGACATCAATCAGGTAAATTTTCTGACCCAGACACATTATAAATGATGCTTTTTCCGTTTCAGGACTAGTGAAAATATTCAGAAGGGTTCATAAGCATGGGTATATATATAATCACTTTAAAAGATATCACCAAGCGCTGCAGTGCAACCACCTATCGAAACCACTCACAGTTGGAATTTACACGAGTGCCCCCCCCCCCCCCCCCAAGCTGAAACCCTCTAGCCACATCCCTGATCATCATTTACAAGATATTGAGGTTCTGGACTGAATGTGGTAAATTCTTTGACTGTCCGCCCATGTCTTCTACAGCTCAGTGCGTGGAATGTGTGCTTGTCAGCCACCCAACTATCGCTGAAATCATTCACCAGATGTCACAGTGCAATGCCTCAACTGTCTTTTTGATGAAAATATAAATATATTTCCTCAAATATCTCACTCTTATCAAATATCCCCTACTTTTTTGAATAGTATATGTGACCTTAAACACCAATAAATAAATAAATAAATTAAATAAATAAATAAATAAATAAATAAATAAATAAATAACAAGTGTTTGACCACCGAGGTGGTATTAGTCCCCTGCGGCGCTTTTGTGACATAAGGTGTTTTTGTCACATAAGACATGACCACAGTCAGCAGGAGTATCAGACCTGGGGGGGGGGGGGGGGGCGTTTTGGTAAAATAATTGGGGACGGTTCGGCCTGGGGCGGTTCGGCTTGGGGATAATTCGGGTTTCATGTCAACAGTCAACAGGAGTGTCAGACCTGGGGGGTGGTTTTGAGAATTTTTGAGAGCATTGGTTTTCATTCGTGGAAAGACTATCGGGGTCTCAGTATTGGTTAAAGGGAGCTAAACGGAATACTTATACGAATGTCAACTCTCATGGAAAACGCTCAACTCAAATCCAGAGCTGAATTCGTTAAAAAAATGCTTTTTGTGAACTACAGTTTTATTTCCTCAAAACAGGTGTTTCGGGTTCTCGGTAATGATTAAAGGGAGCTAACTGAATGTTGTTTACTCGGTATTTTCTTTAGCACCAGTCATGAGGTGTGAAATTCATCTTGGAATTCTATGAATTCAATCTACATTTTCAGCAGAAAAGAAGATTCGCTGAATAATTAAGATTTGAAGAATTGCCAGGTACGCCGAGAGTGAGGATGACCCGCCCCTTCCCCGGGAAATGTTCCGAACGGACATTAACGGCTCCGCGAGCTTTGAAGGTGCAAAACTATAATAGCGCGCGGTAGGGGGTGGAGGTCTTTTTAAAAATGGTAACAAACATGGTAGGTTATATCGGCCCGATATCAAAATATCGAAATCGTTTCCGAAAATGGGTTCGATGTCTGGCCGATATTGTATTACAGTCAAACGTTGTTATCCCGTCCCTCCGGTTTGCCAATATCGACCCAACGTCATGTCGTTATCTTGCAGCGATTTTTATATAGAAGCTAATGGTATCGTGTTGGGAACAATGTCCCAGTAGCTGAGACGGTCTGCCCACTGGACTCACCGATGGGACCAGGCGTTGGGTACCCAGTCAGCATGCGTACGTTGGGCCAACGTTGGCACATCGTCGAATCCGTGTTGAACGGTCCCCTGTGGATATCAGGCACTGGGCCAACATCGGTAAACTATTGGAATTGGGTTTGTACCGGTAAATACATGTATATGTATACAGGTTTCTAGTTTGATGTTCTTGTTAAACTAGGGCTTGATAAATATTGGTTTGGATATTAAATTTTAAGATCTTGCAAAAATAAGGTAGAAATATATATATTTATAATTGAATATCGGAATAATACTGTGTGCAAACCGTTAAATTATATCTCATTCTTGGGTGCTTGTTCATGTCAGTTCATGCTTACAGGTTGTGGGCGTTTTTACAACTAGGGCATTTAATTCGATGGATTATAAAAAAATAACATGCTTTTGTCCCCTTCTTAATATATAAGTGTAGTTTGCCACAGGTCGCCCCCCCCCCCTCTCTCTCTCTCTCTCTCTCTCTCTCTCTCTCTCTCTCTCATGGGTACCATATAGTAATGTTGAACAACTAAATGTATCCAGTTAACCTTTTACACAACGAATCGCCCGCATCCGCCCGCGTATTATGCAAATTCAGCAGCTGAAAAAATATTAGTTTTCGAAAAATTTCAACAAAACCATATCATGTGATCCCCTCTTTGAACGAGCTCGTCGAGCTCGTTCCAAAGAGGGGGTCACATGAAATGGTTTTGTCGAAATTTTTGGAAAAAAACTAAAAAGTTGTATTTAAAAATTGGGAAAAGGGTTAATATTATTCAGCAAAATTAAAAAAACTCATTCAGAAAGTTGTTTTCATATAAATTGAATATAGAGTATGGTACTCTTATTGTTATGTTATCCCTATCCTGATACAAAAACAAAGTGATTAAAGTTCTCCGACTTGTACTTAATGGAGACCACTTCGGCTGTAGTTCAATACCAACGTTAGTGATTCGATTTGGTTTAACATCTTATTGATTCGAGTCGATTCGAAACCATCTGAGCTATTCGAAAAAACATTGAACCAGGGCGTGTTTTGAAACTCCCGGTACGACTATTTCTATGCACTGGCGTGCGATGGTTTCAAAGCTTTCACGTCGCTTCAGTGGCCAAGGTATCCAATGAGACTAAAATCCTCCTCCTCTGATTGGACGACAGCTCGCTTAGTATATTCCATGTTTACGGCTCAAGTGGCAAATGTCACCGTCTGACGTCACAACTCGAAATATTTGCAATGACGTCGTCCGTTTCGTAACTGCTTCAACAACGGAGTGACTAGCAAGCCGCTTCATTTTTCTGGATGTTTCACGTGTGCAGCAGAAGCGATTCCGGATGAAGTGTTGTTTAAATTACAAACTGATTTACGATTTGAACTTAGATGGAATGAGTTTATCTGGTTTATTGATTATTTATCCAGTGCCGTCGTGGATACACGAGAGGTTTATTTACTAAATTTGTAAGGCAACTTTTAACGATCACAAGTTTAGTAAATAAGCCTCTCGTGTTTCACGATGTAGGTTTTGGGTTATGGGTAGTGACTGTTGGAACATATACGTTATTGTGATGAATTGACGATACATGCTAAAAACTAAAGTGTTAAAAACTACACTTGAAGTGCTGTATTTAACACTTACTAAGTGCTGAACTAGCACTTTGTCCAAGTGAAGATATCCCAGAACTTGACAGGTGTTGACAATAATACCACTTGACAAGTGTGATGTCGCGACACTTAAAATGAAACAACGCAGATGACGCGGATCAGGCTCGAACTCTCGAGCCTGATCCGCGTCATCTGCGTTGTGTCCTTTTAATTATGTACCTACCAGGCGCAAATCAAATTATGGACGATTCTGGAAGAACCACCAATGCTAGACACATGGGAAGTGCCATCCATTCAAGTTTCAGATGTCTGACAATTGTAATGTCTAAGTGCTTAAAGCATTGCACTTTGAGTGTTAAAATCGAACCCCAAGAGTTAGAATGGGTTTAACACCTTGAAAGTGTCAGTTTTAACACTTTAGTTTTTCGTGTGTAACATGGTCTGAGGTTTGCGGCTCGAAGCGTATGTTCAACCTCGACGCTTCGCGACTCGGTTGAACATAACCTCCGAGCCGCAAACCTCAGATCATGTTACCGTCAATTCATCACAATAACTTATAACAATAACTTATAATATTCTGTATTTATCTATTGGTGCTTAACGCTAAATCAGCAACTAAGACCATACCAAACTTCTATCATCCGAACGATCATTAAATGAAACGTTCTTCGAGGTGCCTTCCTTTTAGTACTTGAACTTATAGTTCGTCCTTTCAAATGGAACAAGACGCCATCAGCAATGCTAAATGGTGGCACCTTATTCCCGTCAAAGGACGAGTTACTGCTTGGATGGAAACTCCACTCCGCATGTTTTTCGGCGGAATTCCGCCATTCAATTATGCTACTGGAAGAGTGTAGTAACACAAACCAACCACTGAATGATGTTCCTCTCCAAGCAAAAACTCATATTTTGTGACCTGACAATACTGTGATAACAAACCAATCTTTGTGGCGATCCTGTCGCGATTCGATTCCGATACACTGATACCAGTGGGTCGAGATTTCGTAAATAATATACTCCGAAGTCAAGACCGTATAAAAAGAACGAAATAAAACAGCGTTTCAGATTTAACTGGTTGAGGGTTATTTTTGGTGGTCTGAATTTGTTATTCATTTTTGTTACGAATTATTGGAGAGTGCACACAGATACTCTATAAGTTGTAATAAAACAAATTTATATGAACAGAAATATTATTTGCATTTGATTGAATATGAAACATAGGCAAGGAAAATGGTGGATTTTGTTCTGGTGCCTTCATTATTTTTAAGTCTCTGATAGTGGCTTCTAGCAATCAACCAGTTAATGGTCTCGTATTTCTTTTTCAACAGGTGACATTCAATAGAACTGTGGAAGGTAAGCGGATAGAGAATTACCACCGGATCGAATACTGTAGGTTTTCTGGCTAAACCTTGGCCTGTAATTATGCATTCCATAGAACTGTAGCTTTCTGGCGAGGTTGAAACTCAAATCCGTGCTTTCATAAGTGGAAATACACTTACTTTATTTTTATTATACTTCCATGTGTTAACATGGAAGTATATTGTAATTGCTTTTTTGCCTTTTTATTATACTTCCATGTTAATGGAAGTACATTCTAATTACTTTTTTGCCGTATTATTATTATTATTAGTCACCCTTGAGATCTCTAGAACGGCAAGGCCTACAGCCTTGAAATTTGCAGGGGTGGTAGGCCTCGTGGTGTAGAACCGGTGGGGACTATTACGAATTTTGTCCGACCTTGACCTTCGCCACCAGCGCTCTTCATCGGACGTTTTTTTCTTGTCATCACCACTCCTCCGGAAAGGCTTGAGATATCGAGTTCGGATTTTTTCCACATATTAGCCTATATGTCTACAATAATAGTCTGTGAAAAAATGGGGCGGATCTGACTTCCCATCCCGAAGATCGGTAGGTGTCGAATCTTTTACGTCGCTCTTGTGTTTCTTACTACTCCAGAATGGCTTGAGATATCGACTTCGGATTTTTGCAAACTGTGCGCATATACGAGGTTTAAAAAATATACAAAATCTGCATAATTCTGACATCCGGTTGAAAAGATATTACGGGATGAACATTAAGAACTTTTCGTGAAACGCTCTTTACAACAGAATGTTGTGTTCACTACTTCTCTGGAACGACTAGGTGTTTCAAGTTCGGTGTTTTCGATAAGGTGTGCCTAACGTGTCTAGTATATTCTGTGCTAAAATGGTACGGGTCTGACTTCTGGTTCCGGAGATCGGTAGGGGTAAAAAAATTGATGTTGCTTTTAAGCAAAAAATCATATTTTTGCTAACTTTTCACAGCGGGTTGAGATACCAGCTTTGTACTTTTTTGCATAATGTTCGGCATTACGTGAGGTATGTCGTATTTGAAAAAAGCGGAGGTCCGACTTCCAGTTCAGGCGATATTATGCATTGAACATTTTGAACTTATCAATAAAGGCTTTTTCCCCGTAATTTTGTAATCACTACTCCACAGATTGTCTTAGCTAGTTCGGAGTCCAGTATATGCAATCAGAAAATGGCAGTGATGTGACTTCCAGTTCGAGAGATCCGAAAGGACGAAAATATGAAAATTCTTGTTATTGCTACTCCGGCAGAACTGTTCGAGGTATCGAGTTCGAAATTTTATACAATGTGTATGCCTAATGCCTATACAGTACGTGGAGAGTGTATTATCACTAAATCACCCGCAGAGTGGAGATTCCACCCAAGCAATAATTGCAAATTTGTTTCAAAGCACAGCCATACCCTGATTGTTAAATGTACTGACAGCTTTATTTACATAATATTTCTTTGAGAAATAAAACGTTTTTCTTAATATTATCATTTTATTCCGTTTTTCCAGCGTTTACATTTGTTCATTTCGCTCCTACTCATTTCGTTTTCACGCTTGATTCATTTCTAAAGATTTTTCTAAATACATCAATAATCTTCAGAGTTCAGAGGCTCAAACTGAAACTTGAGCTGTGTGTCTGGCATTCTTCTTGCAAATACCTTGTCAAATTCTTCGCTCATTGCGACGGTAAAATGATTCTTCCAGTCTCCAAATACACCTGGAAATAATGAAAAAGTGTTAGGCTTTATTGCATAGCCACCACTGATACAAAATCATTCTTCTAGTCAACAGTCCTATCTCTCAGTGACAACGAACCATGCCAGTTCACCTTGCTTGGTTTTCAAAGTCGATCAAGATATTTTAGCAACAAACTCACGCTGTTGGATTCCATTGTTAAAGTTGGCTTTCAAAATACGATAACAGCGGAATCAAATACCACACACTGTGTCCGTTATCGCGCTAAAGGATTAATAATACGAACGATTAACATGGGCACCGGAAGCACGTCAGGGGTGTTCAGACCTCCGGAAAATGGCATTTACTCGCACTAGTAGCCCCGTGATGACATTCGGAAGAATGCATGTCTCGAAGGCTCGAAATGGGGAGCACGAGAGGAGGTATCCCCCTCCTATCGGAAGGAGGCACCTGCTCCCAAACTCCCCCAACTCCCACATTGAATTTTGAAAACTTCCAGCAATGATTTTGGGGTGTATTTTAGCTGTTCGAGAATATGTCATTAAAGTAAAAATGAGTGACGGACCTGGGAAGGGCATTGTCTGCCCCTCTCACCCCCGTGGCCGGGAGGCAGAGAGGATAGCTGCCTCCTCTGCCCAGTGGCGTAGCGGAAAATCTTGTGCCCCCCCCCCCCCCCCGCGAGATAGAGACGGGGGCCCTTTCATAATGGTGGTTGCCTTTAAAACAGGAGCAAATTTAGTGTTGTTACCGTGCACTGTATACAGGATTTCACGTAGTACATACGCCATAAATTAAATGAAGGTATAGCCTATAGGATCGATTCTAAAAGTACAACTCTGTAGATTTTTTCATTACATGTTTTAAGTTTCACCCCACCATACAACGATGCACACATGCGCGCCCAACATGTGTGACTTGAGAGGCACCATGTACGTATATTGTTCATTTCTCACCCCTATCAGTTACAATGATGTAGCGTTCACTTAACCCTTTACCTAAACTGAAAAGCAGACGACACTTGCAAAAATAAATCTTGAAGAACTAATTTGTTTAATTTTTTGTCTCAAAAACATAGGTTATGACCCCTCGTTGGAACGAGCTCGACGAGCTCGTTTCAACGAGGGGTCATAACCTATGTTTTTGAGACATAAAATGAAAACAATAATGAAAATTAATTGGCGATTTTTGAGAATAGCGCTGGCTGGTTTTAGCCGTTACGTTAGGTAAAGGGTTAAAAGAATAATACATAGACTACAAAGAGTACGTCGTGTGGAAGTGAGAGTTTGAAATTATGTGTATTTGGTACACAGTCTCGCTCTCTCTCTCTCTCTTTCCCTCTTTCTTCCAGCGTTGTGACGTCCTTCAAGACGGGGCCCCCCTTCTAGCCGCCCCATCCCCCGCAATGCGGGCCCTGCGGGCCCATCCCCTACGCAACTGCCTCTGCCCCCGAGTTTCCCGGCGTCCCAGAAGATCAACGACCTGAAGGTAATAGCTCAAGCAAGTAACATCAGACAAAACAGGTTTCCGAAAGTGGACAGGATAGTGTAGTAATAACTCACAAACCAAACATTGTTGGAAACCTCATAACTTATGATTGATTTTTGCGCTCACAGGCTGAAAACAATGACTGAAACTCAAGATAGTGTACTGCGAAGATTAGCTTCGGTGCCGACATTGATGGCCTGATTCAAGTTCGACATCGAATCGGCTTTCTGGTTCGTATACTATCGAATAGGTAAATCATGCCATTTTCACGAAGGGACGATGACAATTAATGAACGAATACACTACGGCCGCCGTGGACTGGTCACTTTCCACGGGTGGGAAATATTTCCACGGACGCAATAATATTAAGATTCCAAATACTAATTAAAGGAATAATCATCAAAAATTTAATTAATGAAACACCGGGTACTACCCTCTGCTTCGTTAATTAAAATTTCGTTGATGGTGATTTTTGTTACCCGGTAAACGGTGAACATCACTGCCCACACGTGGATCATGACCAGTACATGGCTACTGTACCTTAGTTTCCTGTTGCGTTTTTGGTTCATTTAAATATCCACATGCCTGTCTGGCCTACAAGTTACATTATTAGATGATACTTAACAGTGAAGAGTGGGAACCCCACATACCCCTTTAGAAGTATTGTTGCAGCAAATGAACTTGTGACCTCTGCACTCGGGTACTCATACTATCTGTGGCTCGCGCTAGCCATCAGGATACGCATGGTCTTTAGGTAATTTGGGAAAATAAGAGAGTTCATGAAAGTTACTTACCTTTTCGATTCCATCAGGATTATGTCGGTGTGACATCGGACCCCCGATTCGATTCGAGGACAGACATTCAGAGCCGCAGATCCTAACTCAAGCAAGACAAGTAGGCAGACTCAAAACCAATTTTTTTTAGAATGTATTGACGATTGTTTAAGTTGGTTTTCAAACGGGATTAAGATATAACTGTAGCCTAGTATACCAAACATGGTTTCTTTGGGTGTTCGTTCTGAGGATAAACAAATCATAATGAATTGACAACTAAGAGCCACAACCCTTATAACAAAATCAGACAAAAACCTCTTCCGAGCAACAAAAAAAAAATGTGTTTGCGTTATTGTACTCATGCGTTACCAATCACAACAAAAATCATTAAAGTTTGGAGTAATTTGAATGTCAATATGTGAGAACCCCTCCCTGTATGGTTCAAATTCATGAAAGTGTGTTGCACAACACGTCTATATAATAGTCCATGATGAAATTTCTACGCGGATTACCATTGGTTTCCGTATGAAAAAACTGCTCAACCCTTTCAGAAGCAAGTGATAGGTCCATGTACATGTACTTGCGGTTCGAGGGTACCAAACAGTCTAAACAGTACTAATACTGATACCGGGAATAAACAACACTTGTTACACAGCAGAAGTACCGTAACAGTTGGGTAGTGGAATCGATTCTACATTCGGCTCGGTTTCGAACATTTTGCCTGATTCGATTTCAAGATTCGATTCGAGCGAAACATCTCGATTTACCTCGTCCTATTCTATACATATCACATAATACATGTTATGTTTGATGTATTCGTCTATTTTGTTACGCCTGGTCCTATCCTATACATATCACATAATACACGTCATGTTTGATGTATTCGACTGTCTCGATTGCCTCGTCTTATTCTATACATATCACATAATACATGTCATGTTTGATGTATTCGACTGTTTTGATACGCATGGTCCTATCCTAAACATATCACATAATACACGTCATGTTTGATGTATTCGACTATTTTGATTCGCCTGGTCCTATCCTATACATATCACATAATACACGCCATGTTTGATGTATTCGACTGTCTCGATTGCCTGGTCCTATTCTATACATATCACGTAATACACGTCATGTTTGATGTATTCGACTATCTCGATTGCCTGGTCTTATTCTATACATATCACATAATACATGTCATGTTTGATGTATTCGACTATCTTCATACGCCTGGTCCTATTCTATACATATCACATAATACACGTCATGTTTGATGTATTCGACTCTCTTGATATGCCTAGTCCTATTCTATACATATCACCGCATCACATATCACATAATACACGTCGTGTCTGATGTATCCGGCTATTTTGATATTTCTGGTCCTATTCTATACATATCAAATAATACACGTCATGTTTGATGTATTCGACTATCTCGATAGCCTGGTCCTATCCTATACATATCACATAATACACGTCATGTTTGATGTATTCGACTATCTTGACACGCCTGGTCCTATCCTATACATATCACATAATACATGTCATGTTTGATGTATTCGACTATTTCGATAACCTGGTCCTATCCTATACATTTCACATAATACACGTCATGTTTGATATATTCGACTGTCTTCATACGCCTGGTCCCACCCTATACATATCACATAATACACGTCATGTTTGATGTATTCGATTCTCTTCATATGCCTGGTGCTATTCTATACATTTCACTATATCACATAATACACGTCTTGTTTGGTGTATCCGACTCTCTTTATACGCCTAGTCCTATTCTTTACATACCACATAATACACGTCATGTTTGATGTATCCGACTATCTTCATAAGCCTGGTCCTATCCTATACATATCACTTAATACATGTCTTGTTTGATGTATCCGACTCTCTTGATAAGCCTAGTCCCATTCTATACGTAGCACTTAATACACGTCATATTTGATGTATCCGACTCTATTTATACGCCTAGTCCTATTCTTTACATATCACATAATACACGTCATGTTTGATGTATGCGACTATCACATGTAATATCATACCGTCCATTCTACTACGATTGAAGAAAGAACATTTATTGCTCGCCAATGCTTTTATTTTCATAACATACACGCTTTTTCTGCAAACAAACGAAGCGAACAATGTTTTTTTTTTGTATTGTCCTTGAACAATACGGATCATGTGCGGGGACTATTTAACTATTTTTGGGGGCGCGGTGGCGTTGCGGTAACCGGTTCTCGTCAGATCACCGAAGTTAAGCAACATCGAGCCCGGTTAGTCCTTGGATGGTCGACCGTCTGAGCGATCGATTTGGACTCCCGCGTTGTGTCCTTGGGCAAGGCACTTCACCCCGATTGTCCACATGGGGGCATGATGACGTCGTGTACTAAGGCGTACTGCACGTCTATGGTGCGCATGTCTTCGATCAATCTAACCCTGCCTGTGCTGCAGTGCTGAATTACGATGTTGGGGAAGCTGCTCGTCGTTGCTCGGTGGTTCTCTCCGGGTACTCCAGCTTCCTCCACCGGTAAAACTGTCACCGACACTATATGACCTTGGATGTTAATGTGTCGTTAAACCTTAATAAAAATAAATAACAATTAAGTGTTTCTTTTTTTTTTTCGTTTTGGTTATTTTTGGCAATAATTTGTGTTTGCAATCATTTTTTAGTAAACTGTAGGCATGCAATAAATGCAGGACAGCATACGCATTCGAACTATCATTTTTCACCGCACTTGATCGATTTTGGCGGAGGAATAATATCGATCTCGTGCGGTAAAAAATGACAGTTCGAAAGTGATAGACATTCTGTCCATTTAGGGATAATACTGAACGAGAAGCTGAAGGCTCGGAGGGATAAAACTGAACTAGATCGATTTTGGCTGAGGGATAATATTGAACTCGAAGCCTTCGGATTCTCATTCAATATTTTCCCTCCGCCAAAATCGATCTCGTGCGGTAAAAAATGACAGTTCGAACGCGAATGCCGTTCTATCTATATTCCATACCTCAGGGACTGATCAGGACTATTTAAAATACGCTCTAGTCTCGGAGCCTATTTTTTCAATTCATGCGCCAGATTTAAATTTACGGAGTCACACTGCTGTTTGTATCACACACTGCAAGTATGTAATAGCTCTCATCATTTTCATTTAGTACACTATAGCAAACATTAATCTTCACTGTGGTTTCTGATCAAGTCTTGGCTGCCTATTTAGGCAGCCAAGACTTGATCAGAAACCACAGTGAAGATTAATGCTTGGTAATTAAGACTTGAAGTATTAACTTCAGCACTCTACAACAATGATAAATGATAATCATATATATAATACATGTAAGAGTGTCTCTCTCGATTATCCATCGAAAGAATATCAAAATTTGATCTGAGAAGTTACGCGCCAACTGAGAAGCCTATTTCTGAGATTTAAGAGCCAGGTCCTGATGTTTCAGAACCAAATACGCACTGGCGCATGCCCAGGCCGGTCCCTGATACCTATAACTACAGATAAATAAAAATTTCGGCGAACAATTTCTAGAATAAAATCTTTACCTAACACAAATAGAAGGCGAGGAGCCACGACACGTACAAAGAAAAAACATTCAACAAGATTTCTGTTTTGGCCTGTAAATTTTAGTCTATGACGAGCTAGTTACAACGAGTGGTTAAAAGCAACAAAAGAAAAATAATAAAACAGACTGGTGTTCTTATGAAGACAGCTGGTAGAAGTTTAGGGTCACTTTGTTTTAGGGTGAACTAACTTGTTCCCTCTAAACAGTACTGTCGTCACAAAACCAAACAGTGCGTTCCAATCAGCTAGGGTAGTAGGTCGGGTCTCTGGTTGGGAAAGCAGAGGTATCGAGTAATCTGATTGGGGAGTTTGGTCAGATGACTGTGTCTTTTTTGGAAAAGATCACAGGGTCGCACATTGAATTGGTGATGTGGATCTGGCCTCTTGGTCTGGCGTCTGGTACTGACCACTGTGCGGAGGGAATAGGTAAAGTGGCATTGTTGGATCGCCGGGTCGAGTATTGGGTAGAATTGGTGGTGGGGATCTGGCTTCTTTATAGGGCCACCCATGGGAAGGATGGTGCATTATAGACGTGTCAAAGTAATGAGAATGTAAGAGTGTTGGAACCATTGATTTGTGGTAAACAGGACAAGTTGTTTCCATTACTTATTTCCAATCTTGTTATAATAACTTTTCTATCTTGATATAACAATTTATCAGTCTTTGACATAACAATTTGATTATCTTGTTGCCGTCTTGGTATAACAACTTGGCTATGTTGTTACAACTTAGCTGTCTTAGTAAGACCCTATTGTGTGGCGTATTATACAGTACCGTCACCACAAAAGCAGACATAATTTCAACCATTTACCCACTGAGACCTCTTTTGCAATTACTATATATTACATGTTTACTTCCGGAGCTTCTAGTAGACTAGCAAGTTAGTGTGGGATCCTTAAACCATTATTTGCTTGTCGTGCTTACTGTCTTCGTTGCTTTGTAGAGCTGTCCTGTCTAAGCATCCATTCACTTTTGAATGGGTCTTCGTTGACAGTGACTGCATGTAAATTTAGGTGGTTGAATTTGTTCTTAATTTGATAGGTGGAAATGGAAATACAACATATGTAACACATGGACACACTTCGGGTGTGTGTGTGAACATGTGACTGAGTCACGAAACATATATAGCACATTGGGGTATCGGAGGTTAAAATAACAGGATACTGTCCTTAGAGGCCAAGACGGAAGCTAATTATTGAAGGATAGTTATCTGAACATAACTTGGGTCTCTATTTCCCCAGGGTATGGAAGCGTGTTATAGTCTACAACTGCATCATTTAGCTTATAAAAAGTGATGGCTTCGGCATTGCAGATGACGTCTTCTTGCGCTCTAGAGACACTATATACAAAAAACCGCACATACGTTTGAATGGGTTAAGAATTATCGCACGAGATTGATTTGGCCCAGGTATCACGAGAGTCTTCGTGATACCTGGGCCAAAGCAATCGCATACAATAATTCGTAACCCAGTCAAACGTATGTGCGGTTCTGTATTTATCCCACACCCTCCATGTAACAACCTGTCTACACGAAGACTGACAGGTTTGCAACTGGATAATTGTCTCGTTTCCTTCGTTGCCAACAAGACATCACTGTTAGTTGGCGGGGCATAACCTTAATTTGCTTTTTAATTTTTATGGCATTCAACTGGCAGAAACCAAATGACACCGATCAGTGTCACGGTTAAGATGATCGAACTGCAAATATTAATTAAACTATGGGGAATAACAAAACATACAGTGTTTTTTAAATAGCTAATATGTTTAGCACACTCCATTATTGTATAACCAGTCGTGGAAAGATTTTGCAAGAAACAAGCAGCCAGAATGTTATTTTTATTTTTTAAATTTTCAACTCGAATCTTATTGTTTAAATATCTCGGGTAAATAAATCTAATTGAGAAACTTGGAATTTCTAAGCGATCTCGACTCCAGTGCATTCGACCAATGATTGAGGTGATCTATTCAGACGGGATCCTTCTCTGTTTACGCTGGAACGAAACCGAACGTGTTTTGTATCACCACATGTGCAGTACAATTTTATTTTTATCGTATAGGCAGAACATTGAAAAGCTCGTGTTTTACATTAATATGTGTGTGATAAAAAGCTTTAGAACTCACCCCGGCGATTGTAGGGCTTCATTGTTTGATGATTGTCGAGCAACCGCCGCGGTTATACTTCAGACCAACACACACTCCTCCTCCCATTGTCAGTGACACACGTAAAGCACGTTAGAAATGTATTCTCGAGAGCTTCTCAGTCACAGTTCTCTGAACATGAAATCTTTTCCACGAATGCACTTCTGGCGAAAAAGGACACGGGCTGCCACAGTTACCCCACCCCAAGCCTCTGAGCAAGAGGGGCTGCTGCACCTTCCCTAGTCTGGAGCCCATGATCAGTTATCTGGCAAATTTCGACCATTTAAGTGATTCGGTGTGCTGAGACGTGGAACCTTCATAATTAATAATATTAATAATAATAATAAATCGAATCCATGGCACTATCGCGAAAAAACGCGAAACCGCTGCACCCATTACTACAAATACTGATATCAAAGGCATAGATCACCATAAACACCTTGGAATATCTTTTAACCCTTTACCCAACGCAGCCGATTTCAAAATTTATTATTTTAAATATCATTTTTTTTAAATTTTCAAAAAATTTCAACAAAACTATATCATGTGACGACGAGCTCGTTCCAACGAGCGATCACATGATATGGTTGTGTTGAAATATTTTGAAAAATAATATTTTTTCAACTGCTGAATTTGCATATTACGCGGGCGGAAACGGGCGATTCGTTGGGTAAAGGGTTAATAACTCTGGATCTTGGAGAGATCACAGAAGTGTTATTATATACGACCAAAGCGGGGAAGAGAATTGGCCTCCTCGGGAAATATTCATTCAACCTGGATCGGACAACCTTGAAAAAAATATTACATTGCATTTATACGCCCTGTTCTAGAACCTGGATCGGATAACCTTGACAAAATATTACATTGCATTTATACGCCCTGTTCTAGAATACTTCGGCGCAGTTTGGAACAACTGCACAAACCTGGAAAGTGAAAACATCGAACAAATCCAGTTAGAAGCAGCAATGATTGTGACTGGCGCGACGCGAAGTTTTCGGAAAGCTCTTTTAAACACGGAGACGGGTTGGGAGGCTCATCCAGCTAGGAGACGTGAAAAATTTAAACAGTTTTTCAAAATGTATCACCGCCATGCCCATGCATACATCTCGTGCCTCAAATGTTGTCTGGAACGCCCTATTGCAACTTGCGTTGTAACACGAACTTGAAAATGCCCCTCCGTCGCACTCAATCGCACCAAAGATCTTTGCTGCCACCCACTTTGACATACATTGCCTAGTGAAATCAGCGAAAATAACTCCGTATCCAACTTCTCAATATATCTCAAACGAAACAAACGGTTTGCTTCAAGCTACTTTTATCATGGCAAATTACGGAAGGCATAGATACTCCACTGCAGGTTGCGCCTGTCTGAACGACCATCTCTTCAACAATCACCTTTCCACAATGCCTTTATGTAGATCTGTTGTGCGTGAAACTGTGGAGTATTACTTTCCACCTCTCCTATCTACTTGACTGAAAGAAAAGCTACTTTAGGCCAGCTAGGGTTTTACATAAATAGCAACATTCTCCTAAATGGGAGCACTCACTATATACCCGAGGCCAAAATGGCAATATTCAAAAGTGTACAAGTGGGGGCGCGGTGGCTCAGTGGGTAGAGACGCTGACTGCAAGTCGAGAGGTCCTCGGTTCGAATCCCACCTGCGGCAACCGCGTTGTGTCCTTGGGCAAGACATTTCACCCCCATTGTCCGCGATGGCTGACGCTATGTACTAAGGCGTACTGCACGTCGATGGTGCAACCAATGCCAACCCTGCTTGTGTAGAGCTAGTATGTTGGGGAGCTGACAGTTGCTCGCCGTTGCTCGATGGTTCTCTCCTGGTACCCCGTCTTCCTCCACCCGTAAAACTGCCTTGGTCTTGATTAGCCATTGTGCAGAAATATGTGACCTTAAACACCAAAACAAAACAAAATAAATATATCGATATAAATAATGTGAACAAGAATTTATCACGATAACAAATCGTTTTAGACTCCTCTATATTTAGAAGTGTCAATGAGCTGACACAAAAATTGCCCCGCGGGAAACACTAACCAAGGGAAGCAGTGCTAGCTTGCTGAGGTAGCAACAACCCTATGTACTGTATTGGTATTATAGGAACCGGTAGCAAATGCTTCGCGGGTGCTAGTTATTCTTGTGCTGTGCCCGTAAGTATGCTCGTTCGTGCTCGCATGTCGGTGTGCATGTTTAAGCACTTCAACCTGTCCGCTGGAAAGTGTGCATTTGTGTATGACAGAAGGAGGACTGAAAATAGATGGCTGGGATGCGTATCTAATTATGGTGAACTTTCCGTTTTCTTTCATCTAGTTTCCTTCTTTCTTCTTTTCCTTTCCCATTTCTTTCTACTGTTACGTTATTTTTTTCCCTCATATCTAGTTTAAACCTATGTTTATACTGGAGCATTATACTCCTTACTCGTCATAAATATGTTCACGTGTGTTTGATGTGTTATATGGAGATAGCTTTCAGTAGTTTTATGCTTGCTACTAAATCAATTTTCTCTCGTTGTATTATTGTCTTTAATATAGCTTCAGTTTCATTAAATAATGTAATTGTTTAACTATGGAAATAGAATAATGTGAAAATTAATAAGATACGTAAAAACTGGATTTTCAGAACAAGATTGGAACCGCGAATAACTAAAAGTGGAGTACATTCGTTATCGCCATAAATACCTTTCTATTTTCAATCAGAGTATCATACGGAGGTTATGTTCAGAGCAACACACTTTTCGTGGCTGACTCTACCTACCTGAAGATTTTACAAAGCGACAACTACCACAAAATGCCCGGCGTGGCGGCGGACTTGATCAGGGAGGCTTCCTTGCTCCCTTACTTCTGTCACTTCGCGGTGGCTGAACGTGCAGGATTAACATTGTACGCTTTATAGGGTCGTAAGGGGTTAGTCTATTCTACACTGTCCCTCTGCGCCCAGGGACGTGGCTAGAAGCTTCAGATTGGGGGAGGGCTGTAGGGTAGTGCATGTCTAACTAGGGGGAGTGACCGGGAGGGGTTCTCGACTCCCAATCCCACCCGCTTGTTGGAAATTCACTACGGAGAAAAAATTAGAAAATGAAGCCACGAAAAGAGGCATAAAATTGATTCTAGTAACTGAAATGCCAACACATTTATGATAGAATTATTAGGTTATTATTGTTTGGTATTATTCTGGGAATTGAATATGTGGTAAACAAATGCTCAAGCTGAGAACCTTGAGCAATTCACACTGTCCTAACGTTAAATCAGATCTTATGCAGGGATGATCAATGTTTGGTGTTTCATCATTTTGTAACTGTGAATGATGGAATTAACTCAGGATAACGATTTTACATGATGCGATTTTACATTTTCTTGAAGTGATTTCGAGGATTTTTTTATTACCATAAGTAAACGTACTATAGAAATCTCGTACCGATTGACATCATGCATACTTATGAAACTCGATAATGCGTACACCGTAGTTGTAAAAAGTAAGAGTTGCAATTTTTGCCGATTTGAAACCGAGTTGGAATTTTGGGAAGTAAAGGAGCCATCACCAAAGAAGCTTTAAAATCCTGATACCAGATAGATTAAATTTCCAACTACTCATGACTTGCCCTCCGAATTTCCAACTATGGGACATTTTGGCCACGTTTGGGAGGGTGACACACTCCACACCCCTATCGCCACGTCCTTGTGTGCGCCCCCGGAGCGCAAAAACGTTTGGTTTATTATATTTGTTGCTTATAAAGGTAACAGTTTGACTAGGAGCGGTGTCTAGTGAAGTCTTGGCTGCCTGCATAGAAAGTAGAAACTAATACCACATTACTCTAACGTTCGTCAACAAGTCCCAAGTGTTGGAATAGGTGTTCTACATATACATGCAACCTACTCATAAATCATCAGAATGTGGACGAGTCTATCAGTGGGTGACGAGGATACTCTGCGTATTGTTGGTGCTTAGTGTTGCTTTTAGAGCGAACAAATCTAATTCAAGGCCTAACGGTTTCGTGTTATCTCTTGATATTATCTGTAAAATGTAGTCTCTCGCACCGTTTCTGTGAATATGATATCACAAAACAATCTGTACGTTCACTATGATGTCAGGATATCTCGTGCCAGCGGCTTGCTGCAACACCGTTTTTCAAACTGAAGAGCGTTCATTTTATTTGACAAACGAGAGAGGTCTCGTACGACTCCAGTCCATTCGACTGTTGCCGTGGTCTAGCTGAGACCATCACTGAAGAACAGGTCGGCTACTTCCGAGTCAAAAAACTAAAGGCATAATGAAGCTTTTATTGTACATAAGACATAACAATGATGACTGCCTACGCAGAACGATACTTATTTGGAGTGTTCACACAATCAGGTGCCAACGGTACCAATTACACTAAATAAATTCGTTTGGAATCAACAATCCAGAATCTGACACCAAAATTCGGCAACCCAAAATATTCTTTTCGCAGGATTCAAGGTTTGGTGGTTTATTATTTCGGTTCATCGTTTTCGATAAAATCGCTCCCTGACGACACTGTCGAGACACGCATCACGCCTAACAAGTAGTTATATAGAATATGCCCATAGTAGCTTGGTGTACCAAGTGGTTATATAGAATATACCCATAGTAGCTTGGTGTACCAAATATTCACCCTGTGTGGTGAAGTAGTGTTAACCGCGAGCCTTTGGCTTTGTTTTTAGGTTATTATGTGGTTAGTTTCATATAGACCGATATATCAGCCAGAGGAAACTTCATTTGAGCTTGGGACCGAAGGTCGAAGGATGATGAGAACTTACCAAGGGCTGATACCCCGGCCGATGTGAAACTAACCAAGTAATAACCTCTTTATTTATGAAATCAATAGAGAGTAATCGCTTGACTGGACTGGTTACGAGAAATAATTCATGAGAGGAGAGGGACGTTGTACAAACACGAGAGCGCGAATGCGCACGAGTATTTTACAATATAGTGCCTCGCCTCGAATGAATTATTTCACGTGACCAGTCCAGTCAAGCGATTACTCTTTTTATTACTTTTTATTATTAACGATAATTATATTATTTAACCCTTTACCTAAAGTAACGGCCAAAACAGCCAGCGCTATTCTCAAAACTCACCAATTAATTTTGATTATTTATTTCATTTTTTGTCTCTAAAACATAGGTTATGACCCCTCATTGGAACGAGCTCGTGGAGCTCGTTCCAATGAGGGGTCATAACCTATGCTGTTGAGACAAAAAAGGAAAATAATAGTTATTCAAGAATTTGTTTGCAAGTGTCGTCTGGTTTTCATGTTAGGTGAAGGGTTAAACAAAAACAATGAAGTCCTCATAACACCCACAGCAAAGCGTCTTCGTTTGCGCGCACGGATACATGACACACTTGTTGATTGCATAATTCACTTGTGAAGTTATCGTTTATAATCAAACCCGGAAATCCCAGTAAATCACACTTTGGAAAGTAATAAAAACAAATAATTACAAAATGTTTACAGTTTTCTGCCAGTGTTATTGATTCTCATTCTTTTCCCCTATTCAGCTATACGGACGCCCCCCCCCCCCCCTCCCCACTGGAGAAGCCACAGGTTTCGGGTAGCTGAACTATCTCTTCTCCCCCTACGATGAATGTCTGCTAACGACTCTGAATTTTAGTTTGCTTTGAATTATCCTTTACAACCCTCCTCTTTCTTTCCTCATCTACAAAATCCTCAATTGTGGCCGTCATTAATTCCTTGTCACTCAGACCGCTTCAACCCACTCCATAAAGCCGGAATGCGTTCGGAGAATAATTTGTTAACAGTGTCGATGTAAACCATTTGGTTTCCCCTAGTAATGACGCACCAAGGGGAATAACTCTGTCTTGTTTCTATCGAACGAGATCGACGTCCTTTTAATCGAGTTTTAAGTCACAGTCATATCAGCCGAGCGTGATAATTTGTGATTCTGTGAAATAAAATGTACGAATGGAAAGCCGTTTTTTCCAAGAAGAGTGGTGCCGTGAGACGGTAAAATAGCTAGTTCTATAATTATGCGTGTTTTGGGCTGACATGAAATGTAAACTGAATATTAATCACGAATTCATTAAAACCCTCAACATCCTTGAATGGGGTGGAGACCACAGACAGTTCTGGATATACGAAGTAACGTTCCATTAATCGTACAATCCTCAATCTCTGATTCGAGACGTAGTTTTTTCTATGTTTACTGATCCAGTTACAAACGTTACCGTTTGACGTCATCACGGGATATACTTGAAATGAGGCACATCTAATAACTTCACACATCGGGGAGTAAATGCACTAATGTTCAGTGGATGCACAATACAAAATCTCAGCATTACAATAAACAAGAATTGAAAACGCCGTATCCGAATGTGTCGTTTAACCCTTTGAACACTGGTGGTATCTTCCATGTCAGTTCCATGGTAGCAATAGGAAGAGTCCATATTTATTATTTGGGGGTAGACCAATTAATAGTTTCAACGTGCAGCCTTAGGGCTGCACGTTGAAAATATTAATTGGTCTACATCACACATTTACCTTGCAGTCACCCCCCCCCCCCCCCTGACATTATGACGTATCTTGTGACCCGGCCGGAAAAAGACGGCCTCTGGAGTTCAGAGGGGTAAATTACAAATCAGTTTCCGCCTTGACCTGAGATGGAGTGACCTCATTCTTTATTTCAAAAATTGATTATTTGACCAGGGACGTCGTGGGGTACACAGGAGGTTTATTTACTATTTTTTATCGTTCAAGGTTGCCTTGTTCATTTTATGGTGCGGGCTTTGGCCTATGCTACGAGTAAGGACTTATTGGAACAAGTAAGTTGTTGTGATGAATTGACAGTAAATGGTCTGAGATTTGGGGATCGGGGCTTATGTCCAGTCGAGATGGAGCGCTCGGACCACGTTACCGTCAATTCATAACAATAACCCATAATGACCGACCAGCCGTATATATAATAGAAACAAGAAGCACTGACCCTTGCGAAGAAATCCGACATGTCCATCTTTAAATTTCCTGGGCGACAAAGTTGTGTTTTCCTTCATCTTCTGTAGTGAACACTTTTCAACAATATCATACAGGAAAGCTTTCTCTGTTTTAATATTTAGGTAAGAGGCTACTGTTTGAATAACACGCACCGGATCCTAAAATTAAAAAAAAAAACTCCATCTGCCAATCTGTGTTAATCTCTCTCAGCCGGATGTGCGTTCATTTTTCGGAAACGCTCAAGTAGGAGAAAAGTGGGTCTGTGACCAGGAGTGCCAAATATGTAATGTAGGATTAGTGGAGCTCTGGAACACTTTCTATTAAACTGTCCAAAATATCAGTCTAACAGAATTCACTGGTAGAATAATGGGGAAGTGAGATGGGAGAATGGAGGATATCCAGGTATTGGGAGACACTAAGTTACACTTGGTTGGTATTTTTATCGGGGAGACTGGGAAGAACGTGGTACGGGATGTCATCAAACAGTTCGTTTCCGAGTGATGGGAGGAGAGAAGTGGGGATCGGAGGTCTTCTCGCAGGAGAACTGGATAAAAATCTGCGACCGACCAAAGTGTTATTATTATTATTATTATTATTATTATTATTATTATTATTATTATTATTATTATTATTATTATTATCGTTTGGGTCCAGGGATGCACCACCCAAATCAGTAGCATTCCATGACCATGCTATTCGATCTCCTTTCTTATTATACAGGCTCTTTAGGTTTGTAAGTATCGCTTGGTTAATTTGTGTATACTACAAATGTAAGACCTGATATATCCACCCTCAAACTAACTGGTTTTTTTTCTCCAATGGAAAGACGGGGCGTAACCAACTCCAGCCTGATTTGATAAGGTCTGTGTAGTTTGACTTGCATATACAAGCATATTTGTTTGCCATTTCTAGTGCTTTGATGGAGTAACATGACGCATTATGTTTTAAAAGAAATTGCCGAGTTGTGTCTGTATAGCTTAGTTAGCTGCCTCCCTACCCCTACTCCAAACCAAGGAAGAAAAATAATTCCCAAATTCGAATTAGATCAGAGTTGGTAAAGACGACGCATTACCGTCAACTCGAATTATTATTGAAACTTGTATAGTACTTCACAACATTTTGTGTTTTTCCTGATTAGCATATAATTAGTCTGTGTGAAACACACACACTATCTTCTTTTTTTTCTTCTTCTTCTTCTTCTTCTTCTTCTTCTTCTTCTTCTTCTTCTTCTTCTTCTTCTTATTCTCCTGTCTTCTGTCTTCTAACCACTTTTTTTGTCCGCAAGATAACTCGAAAATGAATTGCCCGATGTCGTTGATTTTTGGCATACTGACAGAGAGTCAGAAGTTCTCGTTCTCGGCACCTAATATTATTGAGATTCCTGGGGCATTAGGGGTCTCCGTGGGAGTGTTTTGAAAGTGGTTCACGCCCATATCTCAGGCGTGGTATGACCTACGGACCTGGGACCAACACCAAATGAGTCGACACTCGATGGAGGTTCAAAATATGGGTCAAGGTCACGGAGGTCACCCAGGGGTCATTAAGTGCATTTTTCATAATTGCTGGAAATCACATTTTTTTGACCCCCTAAAGTATTCCTGACATACACACATGCATTTTGACGTAAAAAAAGTGGGCGTGGCCAAAATTTTTGAAAGTGGGTCACGCCCATATCTCAGGCGTGGTATGACGTATGGCCCTGGGACCAACACCAAATGAGTCGACACTTGATGGAGATTCAAAATATGGATCAAGGTCACGGAGGTCACCTAGGGGTCATTGTGTGCATTTTTCAGAATTGCTGGAAATCACATTTTTGCCCCCCCCCCCAAAGTATTCCTGACGTACACACATGCATTTTGACATAAAAAAGTGGGCGTGGCCAAAATTTTTGAAAGTAGGTCACGCCCATATCTCAGGCGTGGTATGACGTAAGGACCTGGGACCAACACCAAATGAGTCGACACTTGATGGAGATTCAAAATATGGGTCAAGGTCACGGAGGTCACCTAGGGGTCATTGAGTGCATTTTTCAGAATTGCTGGAAATCACATTTTTTGCCCCCTGAAGTATTCCTGACGTACACACATGCATTTTGACATAAAAAAGCGGGCGTGGCCAAAATTTTTGAAAGTGGGTCACGCCCATATCTCAGGCGTGGTATGACGTATGGCCCTGGGACCAACACCAAATGAGTCGACACTTGATGGAGATTCAAAATATGGATCAAGGTCACGGAGGTCACCTAGGGGTCATTGTGTGCATTTTTCAGAATTGCTGGAAATCACATTTTTTGAAACCCCACCCCCCCCCCCCCCCCCCACTAAAGTATTCCTGACGTACACACATGCATTTTGACTTAAAAAAGTGAGCAACGACAAATTTTTTTAAAGTGGGTCACGCCCATATCTCAAGCGTGGTATGACCTACGGACCTGGGACCAACACCAAATGAGTCGACACTCGATGGAGGTTCAAAATATGGGTCAAGGTCATGGAGGACGACTAGGGGTCATTGAGTGCATTTTTCAGAATTGCTGGAAATCACATTTTTGGACCCCCTAAAGTATTCCTGACGTACACACATGCATTTGACGTAAACAAAGTGGGCGTGGCCAAAATTGTTGAAAGTGGGTCACGCCCATATCTCACGCGTGGTATGACGTATGGACCTGGGACCAACACCAAATGAGTCAACACTTGATGGAGATTAAAAATATGGGTCATGGTCACGGAGGTCACCCTGGGGTCATTGAGTGCATTTTTCATAATTGCTGTAAATCACATTTTTGACCCCCCGAAGCATGGCTAAAAATTTTGAAAGTGGGTCATGCTCATATCTCAATCGTGGTATGATGAATGGACTTGGAACTAACACCAAATGACTCGACACTTGATGGAGATTCAAAATATGGGTCAAGGTCACGGAGGTCACCTAGGGGTCCGCCTGAAAGAGATCACCAAAGTCAGCAAGTGCATATTATTCAGAAATAATGGGAAATGCATTTTATTTCACCTTAATGCATTTCTAAAGTTTATGAACGTATTTCATCACTCAAATTAGTGGGCAGAGCCAAAAATGTCCATTTCTGATTCGAGTATCGAACTCTTTGAATGCTGGTCACATATATGCCTTTTCTGGTTTCTTATAAATAATTGTTCTGATTCCAGTATGAATATCTGTAAATACTATTAACGAAAATCCATTTCTGATTTGTTTAATAAAAATATTTTACTCCTGAAAATAAGCCTCCATAAATTCTCTTTCTGTATGGTTTATTCCTGATACTTTAACCCTTTATACACAGACTTGAATTTACTGGGTGCAGTAAATTATGTTTCTCTAGTTATCATTTCGTTTGCATTTCATTCGAGTCGACTGTGATACGAAATCTATAACCAACGCGGATCTAATTCAAGTTTTCGGAATTAGATTTGTCTGTCTGACACAACGATTCGTCTACTCGCATTTAATGATTACATACGTCGCACTTCTGTCGACTCGAATTCAATTGATTGGAATTATTTGTAGTGCGACGTATATAACATGCCCAAGTATCCAATCTTAACAAAAGCGCATTCACTTTTATTTATTGTGTTCAGTTGAATTATCAGGTCTGACATTTTTTAATTCAGGAAATTTGCACTTTGCCAAATATTTGGTTTCACAACAATAAAATAGTTGCTTTATTGCGCATTCACTTTTATTTATTGGGTTCAGTTGAATTATGAGGTCTGACATTTTTTAATTCAGGAAATTTGCACTTTGCCAAATATTTGGTTTCACAACAATAAAATAGTTGCTTTATTTTTTATTCTATTTTTTGCATAAATGTTGTAATGATAACCAAATTTGTCAAATATCAAATACGAATATTAGTAAGCCTATGAAAGCACAACAAACTTGAATTGGTACTACAGAATCATGTAGTTAGTTGAATATCCAGATCCGATATTAAATTAGTAACCTGACTTATATGATGCAGGTGACGAAATAATTAGAATAGGGTCACCGCTCAACTGAGGGGTAAGATTTCCTAAGGTTTGTGACGCAAGCATTACAGAGTCGACCTGACTGTCCACCTGTATCTGAGGTTCTTTAACAGAATCTGCTCCATTGGGATTCCCGGTTCCATATGTGAGCAAGCTTGTGTCAGTTCCTTGCCACAACTAAGTGTCGTTGTCTCTTTGTTTCCACGTTAATTACCCTGTGTGTGTTTCTGGGATATACACGCGTGTGAATTGGTTAATCGATATTGCACGAGTGCCAGTGCCGAAGGATAAAACGAGAGGCCACAGGCCGACTGAACCATTCACGCACGTGTGTCGTTCTGCGTTTACTACACGCCTTCACGTCTATAAAAACAGTTATTAGAAAGGCACTCAGCAATTCGTTTGACAACTATCAACAAAAAGAACCCATTTTATCGCCAACAAAATTTGCGAAGAGAACCTGTGTTACTGTTTCGTCCCCTGAGTTCTAATATGTTGTGCCTACTGACACACAGAACACATTGGAACTCAGGGGACGATTTTCAGCTCTCGCTAGCGATTCAAATTGTAATTGCGTTGCTCGATTTGTAGTCCCCGTATAGAAGATGAGTTGTGGTATAGCAGAATCTGCAATTTTTGTCAAATTCTGTTGATTCTGAATACACTCATCTTTATATGGCCGGGCTTGTCAGTTCCTTGTTGGAAGCTGCCTATCGTAGTGTAGTAGTTTATGGGGCCAACTTGTGGATCCGCCTTCAATTGGGAACTGTCGATATTATAACACCCAGTAATGGGCCCACGCTGAAGATATGAATTTCGGCGAGCTGCTGAACCCTGTTGAATATTCACGTATCCTTTAGCAAGTCTTTGTTCCTTGATCAGGTTATCATAGGCCCACCTTTGGTGGCCAGGTTTTTGATACACAGGCATCTCCACCGCGTTGTACATGGGATATAATAGACCTACAGTTAAAACTAGACGTCCTGTCCTGAAATGCGCAGAAATAGCACGTTGATATGCACGTTAATGTGCGCGTTATGGCCCAAGTAAAGCTATCAAATTCTGTAAATATGGCCTGTGCACAAGCAATGTTTCAGCCAATGGACCTCCGGGTAACCCGGAGGTCCATTGGCAGAAACATCGCATGTGTTTGCTATGAGTAACCAGGAGAACCTGCCGTGCTTTGGATGCCATTCAATATGGCAATTGCGCGCAATTCCAACGCGCAATTAAGCCTAGATAAGCGCACAATTCGTGACAGGACTTCTAGTTCTAACTGTATCTCTGATAGCAGGTTGTTAATTAATATTCTGCAGCAATGGCCTGGCCATTCATATAGACTTCACAATATACTGATACAGCAAATTCTTTGAAATTTGTTCCATGAGAATATTGCAATGTCTGTGTGGATGAGCTTGTTAGTTCCTTACCAGGGGTTGGTGGTTTCGCTGTCCATCCAGTGGATCTGTTTGACCTTCATCTTGGGAACTAACAACGTGATATAACCTTAGTTATTGAAATTGGCGTAAAATCCCAGTCGTAATAAAACATTGGTTTTGAAAGCGGTGTTTTACCCTTATCAATCAATTTGCCATTGAATTATGATATTTTGTCAGTTAAAAAAAATGTTTGTTTTACTATAGCTTGCCTCAAGTATGCTCCTTTCATGATCTTTCTAAATTTCACAATTGCCATATTTGTTGCCACATGAACATACATGCGTGGTTCAGTGTGTATTGCATGTCGCTGTACACAAGGTTTGGCAATTTGCTTTCTATCACATATAACCGCTTCTATTTCTGTGATATATATATAGAATATATAGAATATACCCATAATAGCTTGGTGTAAGAAATGTTCATCAAGAGTGGCGAAGTGGTGTTAACCGCGAGCCTTCGGCGTGCGGTTAACACCACTTCACCACGAGTGGTGAATATTTGGTACACCAACTTCACCAAGCAACTTTGGGTATATTTTATTTATACCATGATCGTCAGAATATCAAGAGTCGCTATTATTTTTTCTCGATTTTACTGAGCAGCAGACGCACATACGTACGAATCTGTTTTTGTTTACATGAGCATCGGTGGGCGGTACTTCCACTGTCAATTTTATCTTCGAAACGAAATGGAAAAAGAAATGGGGCCTTTTTCATTTTAATAACATAATAACATACTATTTCGAGTTATGGATGCTTTATTAACATGAGACAATGCATGTTTGTTAATGTTTGGTGTCTTTTGGGATAAACTCATCTAGAAACGTAGTAATTTCCATTTTCATTTTACTCTTCCCGAGGCGAAGTGCGATAAATTTAAACAAGTTTTTGCAGTTTGTTATATATCACATATAACCGCTGCTATTTCTGTGATATATTTTATCTCGTTCCTCAAAAATCGTGCTTGGGCTGCCATATTCACAGAAATTAACAATATTGTGTGTGTACCACTACGTGTCACGTATTTTCATATTATAAACCGGGGCCCGTAGAGGTAGCAAGGCGGTGACAGCTGACCGAAAAACTTCGGTACTGACAGTGGAAGAAGACTGAACAGAGAAGTCTGTAGCCAAATAGGAGACCAGGGAATATTGCTTACATAATCCATTTTACAGACTCCCTTTGTAGTATCTCGTAAGATCTTTTTGCTCCTGGGGCAATTTTTCGTATTTCCATTTAGTGCACGCCACTAGTGAGAGGCCGCATACATAGTACAAGGTTGGTGGCTGTGTTAACAGTGACAGCGGTCGGCACTTATGTGAAATATATTGGTTTATCTGTGATGGCGAAGCGACTTGATCAGTCGAGTCGGCTGGAAGAAAAATGTTTTTGGGGTACCCAGGACAAGAACAGGAGTAGATTAAACATTACAGGGGACTGGCCTGAATAAGCAACCACTTTTAAAAATAGTAACAACGAAGTTAAAACTGTTCCAACTAAACGGCTCTTCTCCTCTATTGGATAATGTAGGTAGAATCGGTTCATAAATAGAAAGAATACGTGGGTGGGAGGTGGGGGGGGGGGGGGGGGCAGAATACTGCCCATGATGATAGGTACGTAAACGTGAATTCAGAAAGGATTCGAGTCTGCAAAAATTCTTCCACTGAATCGGACACAAAGTCGGTGCATACAAATTACTAATGGAAAACCTCCACGTTCCATCGGAATATAAAGTCATGGTAACCAGGAGCCATCGAAGATGATGATTTAGACGGGTACGATTCGGAAATTTCTGTCACCGTCGATCAATTTCTGTATTTCGAAATATTCCAAATGAACACACCGTAAGAACACACTTCCATACCATGGAAGCCTTGGTATTCCTAAGTAACAACGTATCACTATAGAAACCAATATTGCATCTCCGTCGTACAAGACGGATGACGGAAATACAAGTACCTTAATAACTCGCGCTTCGCATGCGCTCTGGCACCAGTAATCGGCATGGTAATCACAACATGGCCTCTTATGCGTACAACCGCAACAACCCATATTACGTCACTGATCATTTGACTTACACCTACAGTTCAAACTAGAACTCCTGTCATGAAATGCGCACAAATAGCACGTTGATCTGTGCGTTAATGTGCGCGTTAATCTCATAGTAAAGTTATCAAATTCTGTACATATGGCCTGTGCACAAGCAATGTTTCAGCCAGTGGACCTCCGGGTAACCCGGAGGTCCATTGGCAGAAACATTGCATGTGTTTGCTATGAGTAACCAGGATAACCTGACGTGCTTTGGATGCCATTCGACATGGCAATTGTGCGCAATTCCAACGCGCAATCAAGCCTAGACAAGCGCACTATTCGTGACAGGACTTCTAGTTTTAACTGTATCTTCCACTAAACTGTCCCATTACATCCTGCTGTACGTTGTTAAATGGACACCTTGTTGGTTGGTGTTCCAAGTAAACTGACGCCTAATTCCCACAATGGATCGTGAGGGTATACAGAAAATTTGGTGACGTATAATGGATTTACAGAGACATTCCTCAGATAATGAACAGTGATGGTGGGCGGAAAAGTTGTTAAGCTGGGTTGGGTGGGTCCAGAGCTTCAGATAATGGACTGTGATGGTGGGCGGAAAGATAAGCAAGGGTATATTACTACATACTTAAGATAACGGGCGTAATGGTGGGCGGAAGGGTGTGTAAGCAAGATTATATTAACACATACTGTAACTGATGGACGTGGTGACTGGTGGAAAGGTTTGTGAGCAAGAGTGTATTCATACATACTTCAGATAATAAACGTGATGGTGGTCGGAGAGGTAAGCAAGAGCGTATTAATATACGCGTCGGATAATGGACCGTTGTGGTGGGCGGAGAGGTATGTAGGCAAGAGGGTATTATTACATATTTGAGATAAATACAGGTTTTAGATAATGGATCGTGGTGGTGGGTAGAGCGGTAAGCAATAGTTTATCAATACATACTTCAGATAATAGAACTTAATGGTGGGCAGGAAGGTAAACAAGAATGTAGAGTGCGTTGAAAAATACTTCAGACAAGGGACCGCGATGGTGGGCGAAGATGCAAGCAATAGTGTATCATTACATAATACAGATAATGGACCGTGATGGTGGGCGGAGAGGTAAGCAAGAATGTATTAATACATACTTCATATAATCGGCCGTAATGGTGGATGGGACGGTAAGCGATGGTGTATTAGCACATATTTCAGATAATGCACCGTGGTGTTGGGCGGAGAGGTAGGCAATAGTGTATTATTACATAGGTGGGCGGAGAGGAAAGCAAGAGTGTATTAATATATACTTCAGATAATAGAACGTGGTGGTAGACGGAGAGGTTAGAAGTAGTGTATTATTGCATTCTTGAATTAATAGGAAGTCGTAGTAGGCGGAGGGGTAGGCAAGAGTGCATCAATGCATACTTCAGATAATGGACCGTGGTGGTGGGCGAAGAGGAAGGCAAGAATGTATTAAAACATACTTCAGATAATGGACCGTGATGGCAGGCGGTGAGGTAGGCAAGAGTATATTTAATACATACTTCACAATGTTGTTTTCAAATCGAACCAAGAATCGAATCATGTAAAAGGGTTGAAACTGAATCGAATTTTGAATCGAATCCATTTTTGAATTGTTACGATGCTACGGCCTTCATATTAGTGCGAGCTGTCTCTACGCCTACAAGACTATTTCTTATTATCGAATTGCACGCACAAAAACAAGTAGATGCACTTGTGATGATGGGCGGAAAGGTTTGTAACCTGAGTCGATTAATACATACTTCAGATAACTGTTCATATGAAATGCAGCATTTCTTGTTTTCTTTTAGAAATTTTTCCCATGAATTCATAAATCTGAAGTAGTCGCCATATGGAACTGAAAAATATATACATAGTTACATTAACATTCCGGAGCTGACATCCAAAGCATTTCCAGCTGTTTATTTTTGAAAACAATATCATCTTCGTTGGTCTGACGTTTCGTTGATGCCCCAGGAAAGTTCGTACTTTTACCATGACACTTCGTTCTAGATTTCGTTCTATACAGATTATCACCACAGTGTGTGTCTCCGGGATTTCAGATCAAGCCGAGTTGTAGGAACAGAACTGTATTTCGACGAGCCCGTTAGAGCGAGTCGAAATGCGATTCTGTGCGTACAACGAGACTTGATCAGGGTTTCAGGAGACACACACTGTGGTGATAATAAATTTATCTCACAATATTGACCACAAAATGTGTTATAAAACTGTTTTAAGAGGAACTTTTTCATTTGCCTTATCGATGGAAAGGCGCAAATTGAAAAACTGAATAGCGTTCACTGATCTCAATATTGAGGTCAGTGATGACGTTACACTTCAGAGAAAATTACGTCACTGGTATTCACTTTACTGAATACTGTCTTGAGAAGTGGAGCAACTGTGTGTTTCGTCAACGTGAACTTGGTTGTTACTTTTGCAATAATTCTTGGTGTAAAGGTTTATTATATTTTAAAATATGCCTTTCATCGTTTATTGGGGTGGAGTTTTCCACATTTCATAGCGAAAGCTATTCCTTTAACTTCAAGAGAGAAGCCTCGACTCGAGCGTTCAGAAAAATCCCAATAATAGGCTACAAACCAGCCCAAGATGCCGAAAAGTGCGCATAATTTAACTATTCGTTGAGGTTAACTTCCCCGGTGTCATTTTAGCATGCCGTGCATAATAAATACGTTACAGGGCGGTTAGTTGGCAGATACAGTGTCATATGCGACTCAGAGAAAACAATATTAGGTTCGGCTTCGCCTCACCTAATTTTGTTTTCTCTGAAGGAAAAAAAAAAACGCGAAGCGACCGAAAAATGATATTAATCCCGTTGTTTTAGGGAATCAGAATCACGCGCTTGTATCAGGTGCCCTTGACACGGATTCAGAACAAGAGCCCAGATACATTAAACTTTAGTTGCGTAACAGTGCAAAAACGCCCCGACTGTGAGATAAATATTCGTTAGTGATACGTATCGCGCGGGACATATCATGTCACCCGATATCTTTGAGGTTATGGATGAACAACAGAAAATTGATTGAAAAATGTGGTTTACTTATACATGATACAGTACAGTCGCCGTACACTGATCGTAATCCACCCGTGGGTAGTGATATCCGCTCATGCGTTTACCAGGTAACAAAAATCACCAGCAGCAACATTTTAATGAGTGAAGCCCCGGGTTGTACCCGGGGCTTCATTAATCAATTCTTGTTTTTTGATTATTCCTATAATTAGTGTTTGGAATCTAATATTACTAGAGATAACTATATACACCTGTTAGCTCACCTGACTAAAAGTCGGGGTCAGCTGCAATTACCATATTTTGTCAAACGCCATCGTTGTCGTCGTCCGTCATAAAAGCGCCGTTTGATTATTTTTCTAATTGAAATAAAATTTCATACATAAGAAAAACAGCCCAGATTAAAAATATCTTCTTCACATGAATCAATTGAATCAATGAATTGATATTTGTTGTTGCTCTTCCTTTTGAGGTGTAGAATGAGATTTGGCTTGGAAGGAAGTCAGGGGCAATGTCTGTATTGTGATGGAATTTCTGTACTCGTATAAACGTTAGTAGTAGGAGATGTGGTAAACGACCCTGTTTGGGGGAACCCCGCAGGGGACCTATGAAAGGGAGTAGTAGGAGGTGTGGTAAACGACCCTGTTTGGGGGACCCGGTTGAGGACCTAGGAAGGGGAGTTTTAGGAGTAACCGGTTGTAGAAACCATGGGTTTTTACGACAATTAGCATCCTAGTCCCCACCAGTCCCAAATAGTCCACACCAGACCCCACTAGTTCAAACCAGTCCTCATATCACCCAACCCCCCCCCCCCCCTCCCCGAGTATATTTGATATGGATTCTTCAAGAATCCCTTTTCGGACCGCCATACCTTTCACATAGCCATCATGGCCTCATATAACTGACAATGGATTCTCGAGAAGGTATCCTTGATAGCCATCCTCAAATAATACAATACCAGGCGATAGGTATCCTCAAATACCAAAATGAGGCTAAGAGGGATAGTAAATTAGGCCTCATTGAGGGATTTTGTCATGACCCTCATGGCCTCAAAAGAAATGAGACAAAGAGGGATAGTAGAATAGACCTCATTGAGGGATTTATCATAGCCCTCATGGCCTCATACGACAAAAAAAAGATTCTCCAGAAAATATTCTCGATATGCATCCTCAAATAATACAATACCAGGCCATAGGTATCCTCAAATACCGAAATGAGGCTAACAGGGATAGTAAATTAGTCCTCATTGAGGGATTTGTTCATGACCCTCATGGCCTCAAAAGAAATGAGGCAAAGAGGGATAGTAGAAGAGACCTCATTGAGGGAATTTCCATGGCCCTCATGGCCTCATATGACAAAAAAAGGATTCTCCAGAAAAATATTCTCGATATGTATGCTCAAATAATGCAATACTAGGCCACAGGTATCCTCAAATACCGAAATGAGGCTAAGAGGGATAGTAAATTAGGCCTCATAGAGGGATGTTTGTCATGGCCCTCATGACTTCAAAAGAAATGAAGTTAAGAGGGATAGTAAATTAGACCTCATTGAGGGCTTTTCTCATGGCCCTCATACGACAAAAAGGGATTATCCAAATGGTATCCTCAAATAATACAATACCAGGCCATAGGTATCCTCAAATACCGAAATGAGGCTAAGGGGGATAATAAATTAGGCCTCACTGAGGGAGTTTTCCATGTCTCTCATGCCTCAAAGGAAATAAGGCTAAGAGGGATAGTTGAATATACCTCATTGAGGGATTTCTCATGACCTTCATGGCCTCATACGACAAAAAAAGGATTCTCCAGAAAATATTCTCGATATATACCAGGCCATAGGTATCCTCAAATATCGAAATGAGGCTAAGAGGGATAGTAAATTAGGCCTCATAGAGGGATGTTTGTCATGACCCTTACGGTCTCAAAAGAAATGAAGTTAAAGGGATAGTAAATTAGACCTCATTGAGGGCTTTTCTCATGGCCATCATGGCCCTCATGGCCCCATGCAACAAAAAAGGGATTCTCCAGAAAATATCCTCGATAGGTATCCTTAAAAAATACAATACCAGGCCATAGGTATCCTCAAATATCAAAATGTGGCAAAGCGAGATAGTAAATTAGGCCTCATTGAGGGATTTTTTCATGGCTCTCATCGCCCCAAAAGAAATGAGGTTAAGAGGCATAGTAAATTATACCTCATTGCGGGCTTTTCTCATGGCCCTCATGCCTCATACGACAAAAAAGGGATTCTCGAGAAAGTATCCCCGATAGGTATCCTCGAATAATACAATACCAGGTCATAGGCATCCTCAAATACGGAAATGAGGCTAAGAGTCGTATGTGCGAGTCACTCGAACGAGCAACTGCTCGATAGCTTATTTGCTCGATGGGATTCGAGTCGTTCGAGCAATGACTTTTCAGTAACTGCTCGATAGCTTATTGGCTTCCTTCATAGGCCCCCTGCGGGGTCAACCAGTGGGTTCCCAATGGGCCCCGATCTTCACATCTACTACTCCCCTTCCTAGGTCCTCTGCGGGGTCCCCCTAAACAGGGTTGTTTACCACATCTCCTACTACTCATTTTACTAGGTCCCCTGCGCGGTCCCCCCAAACAGGGTTGTTTACAACATCTCCTACTACTCACCTTCCTAGGTCCCCTGTGGGATCTCCCAAAACAGGGTCGTTTACCACATCTCCTACTACTCCCCTTCCTAGGTCCCCTGCGGGGTCCCCCCAAACAGGGTCGTTTACCACATCTCCTACTGCCCCCTTCCTAGGTTCCCTGCGGGATCCCTCAAAACAGGTTCGTTTAACACATCTCCTACTCCTCCCTTTCCTAGGTCCCCTGCGGGGTCCGCCAAACAGGGTCGTTTACCACATCTCCTACTACTCCTCCCCCTAGGTCCCCTGTGGGGTCCTCCCCCCCCCCAAACAGGGTCGTTCACCACATCTCCTACTACTAACGTTAAATTTGTTTTAACCTCTAGGTCGATTGGAACGGAAGTGGACATATTCAGATTCTTTTATTTTGAGGTGTAAATGTCCATCTATGACAGAGTAAATTACAAAATTATTGTTACAATACATACTGTACAGTCGCCGTGGATTGTTCACTTTCCACAGGTGGGTAATATTTCCACGGAAACGATAATATTAGATTCCAAACACTAATTATAGAAATAATCTGTACTGTACCGGATAAACGCATGCGTGGACATCAGTGCCCGCGTGTGGAATATGACCAGTTCAAGGCGACTGTACTGTAATGCAAATGAATATACCACAAGGAGATGACATAGCCAGATTGGATGTCTACCTGTCATCCCCTTGTAATGAGTATTTTATCTTCAACACGGAAGGTTAACTAGAGACTAGACACTTTTCTCTATACTTTGACTCCTGACCCCCTGTGATGGAATGTCGGGGCAATACATTGTGATGGAATTTCTGTACTCGTATAAACGTTCGATTTGTTTTAAACTTTAGGCCGATTTGAACGGAAGTGGGCATAGATTTTAGGTGCGTGAAATGCTCTTGGATTGTTAGACCTAGGACTATAATTCCGCGGAATAATAGTCCAGAGGGACCCGGGTGTATGAGTTCCCAAACCGGTGTAAATTTCCATACACCCTGGAAAACACAAGGATAACTAATAGTGTATTTAATACGAAATAAATATCCCAACAATTCCCTGTGACTTTTTTGCTGGCATTTTACTATTGCGTGGCTTCAACTCAATTGATTTTCACTTAGGAATGAACTTAGATAATATTTGTTCAAGGCAATCATTTTCATTATCGTTCCCACAACCAATTTCAGCAGTTCTATCTTTGTTTGGTAAATGTGATTTTAGGCCTGATAATATAATATATACTATTAAAAAAAAGGAGGGGATATCCAAACTGATGTTGATATTTTCGGAAAACGGTATTAGATACGCGTGATTGGCCACATCTATATGTTCCCAAGTTTAGTGTGGATCATGAATGTCACCGGCCCACAAAAACTTCGTGCAGGTTTTTTTCACACAAGCGTCGCGTTAATATCTGTGGGGTACGTTTTGAAATTGTTATTCCCACTGGACGGGCTTTTTCGGAGGTCTCATCGTTCTTTTCTTGGTAAACTCGTTCATCGATAGTTTCTAGTTGAAACGAAACTTCTGAGGTTTGCGAAGACTGACATGTGGCGAACGTTTACGTGCCGTTGGCATGTTGGAAGCTATCAACAGACAGGCTGCAGTGGCTCAAATTCTCAACGTTACTCAATCTGTGATTAGCAGTTTGTGGTCACAATACCGCCAGACAAAAATATTGATGGCAGACGTCGGCCAGATCGACCAAGAGCGACAATTGCTAACAAGGATCGTTTAATCCGAACCACAGCATTACGTAACCGCCATCAACATGCCTCAAAAATTGGACAGCGGCTGCACCGAGCGACAGATGTGCGAGTCAGTGGTCAGACTATCCGAAATCGCATACACAGCGCGAATTTGTACGCTCGAAGACATCGAATAATTCCACGTTTGACTGAACACCTCATCGCAGCAAGGCGTAATTGGTGTGGGACAATCGGCTGTGGAGCAACGTCATGGTTTCCGATGAATCGAGGTTTACTCTCGACTTCCACGACAAGTGAAAAAGAGTGCGACGGCGGCGGCGGCGGCGGCGGCGGCGGAACGAACGATACCATGACGTAATCGTTAGGCAGCAGGATTGATTTGGCGTGGATCGGTTATGGTGTGGAGAGGCATAACCATGACAAACAGAATAGCATTACATGTCATCCAAAGGCATGTCACAGGGCAGTAAATCCGTGACAGCGTGTTAGCAGTTCATGTGGTGCAACTTGCGCGACGTCATGGCTGTCGATTCATTTTCCAAGATGACAGTGCAAGAGCACACAGGGCCCGTATTGCTACAGAGTTCCTCCAAGAGGAGAACGTCACTACACTGCCTTGGCCAGGACAAAGTCTAGACCTTTCACCAATCGAGCACGCCTGGGATATGCTTAGCAGGCGCCTACAACAACACCAACAGCTCCCTGCTGTATGAGATATAACCTGGCCAAAATTAACCTCCTCCATAAAATCCGCCGAATTATCTCCTCCTTCCTAACCGACCGGAAAATTAAAATAAGTGTAAATCGTGAGATGTCAAAAGAAGAACTCTCGGTTGGCACGCCCCATGGTTCAATCTTGAGCCCACTTCTGTTCATTATCGATGTTCACGACATCCATAAAGTGGTTGAAAATCAGGTAGAAATCTCACATTTCGCTGATGAGAAGGGAATGTTTTACATCTTGTCGCAAATGTTTCCCATTCAGTCTCTGTATATAACGACTGTTTGCTTGTACAGTTAAAACTAGAAGTCCTGTCATGAAATGCGCACAAATAGCACGTTGATATGCGCGTCAATGTACGCGTTATGGCCCAAGTAAAGGTATCAAATTCTGTACATATGGCCTGTGCACAAGCAATGTTTCAGCCAATGGACCTCCGGGTAACCCGGAGGTCCATTGGCAGAAACATTGCATGTGTTTCCTATGAGTAACCAGGAGAACCTGCCGTGCTTTGGATCTCATTCGATATGGCAATTGCGCGCAATTCCTACGCGCAATTAAGCCTAGATAAGCGCACTATTCGTGACAGGACTTCTAGTTTTAACTGTACTTTTTGTAACTCCTGTAGAGTCTGGCTGCTTCAATTTGGTATTTTTTCAAGAGAATGGGATTGTTCGGTACTGCGGTTATCCCACACGATATCAACATATTCCAAATGGGGCACATGAATGCAAAATATTTTTTTTTCGAGAACCCTGCGATCAATTCTGTATTTTAAGTGCCTAATTATGTCCAGCCTTTGTTGCTTCTAATATCTTCAACTATATATTTTATATATATTAAAAATAGCAGGGGACCTAAGATCGAATCTTGGCTAACGCCTTCAGTTGCATATTTCCAGGATGAATATAGAGAGTTGATGCACACTCGTTGTTGCTTATCCTTCTAGTAGCTACCGAACCACTGTAGAAGGGGCCAGTGATACCAATATGTTCAAGTTTGTATAAGAGTCCTGCGTACCAAACTTTGTCGAAAGCTTTGCTAATGTCGCAGAAGACAACTCGAAGTTCTTTATTTTCATCAAGAGCTGAACTGAACAAGTGCTATATCTCGGACAGTTGAGTCAGACGTGATGAACCCAGATTGAAGGAGAATCAGTAGAGAGCTATTTGCAAGAAGGTTAGGATATGTTTGAACATGCATCTTTCGAGGACTTTGCTTTAACAGCTGAGTAAAGTTATGGGTCGATAGTTTGCTGCACTGTATGGGTTCCTAGCTTTGAAAACCAGGACAAAGAATGATCGACATAGCATAATGTTGAAAGTAAGTGTTAGAGAAGTAGCTAAAGTAGAAGAACAGTATTTTTAACAACTTGGGACTTATACAACCATGACCACTTGCTTTGATACGTTCATCGAGTTTAGCCTTTCTTGCACTTCGTCGATGGTGAGGATAATCTGGCATAAAGTCTGTCGATTGGGATCGAAGGACGCACGGAAAGAGGAAAGGGCTCCGCCCTTTACAGATGAAATGTTACAGAGATAATCATTTAGAATGCCGATTTTCTCTTCATCAGATGACACTACTTTGTCGCTCGTAATGTAGTCGGGAATGGGCACTTGACTATTAAAAAGAGCTTGCTTAAATGTTTTCCACCACTCAGATGGGGATGTAGTAGTGGAGTTGAGAGTGTTATCATTTTTAAAGAAGTAATTCTGTTTAGATTTCCGAACTACGCTAACAACTTCATTTCTTTTCTTTCTATATTTTCCCCAAGATTGTGGACTATTTTTTTTATTTTGGCTATATGATGGAGTCGCTTTCTTTGACGAATCAATCTCCAAATATTATATTATTGTGGGGCGATTTAGGTTGATCGGACCTGATAGTAGCTATTTTGTGAGGTACTTTACGTGGAGAGTAGATTGTAACCAAATCACCCGCAGAGTGGAGTTATCACCCAAGCTATAACATTCAAATTTTGTACATATCGACAAAAAACACAAGCAATGTTTCAGCCAATGGACCTCCGGGTTTAACCCGGAGGTCCATTGACTGAAACTTTGTTTGTACTGGTTATGCTTTGCAACAAATTTGCAATTATTGCCTGGGTGGATCTCCACTCTGCGAGTGATTTAGTGATAATACACTCTCCACGTACTGTATACACTTATATGCTTTACTTAAGTTTATGTTCGAGAGTTCACCCACAGCTGATGTGGTGCCACAGCAAGTGCAAGTGTGGCCAGTCCCTTGTCCATTGTTGGGAAGTCGCCCTTATCGTAAAACCAAACAAGGCGAGCGTGAGGTGTGGATGCTGTCTTGTGAGGTTGATTGTCGCAGACACTGGACAGTGCTGTCTAACATAGTTCCCCAGGAACGGGTCAACAACTTCCGCCGTGACAATTGGGAGATCATTGTCGACGAGAATTAGGCCGATCAGTGATGATGAACTTTCATAGTAGTACGTGGGTTCATTAACCAACTGTTTTGGATTAATCAGAGAGGTGAGTTGGAGTAGGCGTCCTGAGTAGCCTATGGACTGATCGTTGTTGAAGTCGACGGTTAGAAGAACGTTGTTGGTTGCGACGTCAAGGGCTCGATCTATGGATGCTTCAATTGGATCCCATAGCTCGCTATCTGCGTTGGGGGCCTGTACAAGACACCAATAAGAATCGATCCGGAAAAAGAGTACACCTGAGCCCAGAGACATTCAAGGTTGGGAATATCTAAGCCTTGAAGGGGGTCCATTTTTAATATACATATTTACACCCCCACCCCTGGAGCCGCGATCGTTTCGTAAGGGTGCCTGGAAACTGAAGAGCAGGATTTCATCGTTCCTTACCTCGGTCTCCAACCATATTTCGTCATATGAAGGAGCTTCACAACTCAGTATATCTATTTTGGGGCGTATGCTTTGTACACTGACGTGTAAGACCGATAGTCTGAGGAACTGCTGGACGAGATCGAAGCGGGAGTACACACTGGACCGGGGTTCATTTCAATGTCACATGACATATAAAGAAGTAGCGCAATCCAGAATCAAAGAAACCGAGTATTAATTTGTTCGTGGGAAAACAATTACAGAATCCCAAGTCGGGTTGGGTTTCGGTTATTGGGAAAGGTGGTAAATGGATAGTTTCCAAGAGTCGCAGTCTCCATCGTGTTTAACCCTTTAGCTAACCTGAGAAGCAGACGACACTTGCAAAACTAATTCTTGAATAACTAATTTTTTTCATTTTTTCTCTCAAAAACATAGGTTATGACCCCTCGTTGGAACGAGCTCGACGAGCTCGTTCCAACGAGGGGTCATAACCTATGTTTTTGAGACAAAAAATGAAAAAAATAATGAAAATTAATTGGCGATTTTTGAGAATAGCGCTGGCCGGTTTTGGTCGTTACGTTAGGTAAAGGGTTAAAATAAGCAGCACAAAATAGCCATCAGAGTTAGGCCGCGTACGCCAAAGTTGAGCAATAACATTAGTAAAACGCAGTTGTACTCAAGCTGTTTTATAGGGTGCCCCCCCCCCAAAAAAAAAAAAATAAAAAATACCACCTCTCATCCGATAAATACTTAGTTCAGTCATTGTGTAATAAAAGAGTTAGTTCCAGCAGATGAGAGTTGGTCACAGGTGAATTGAACATATTGGATATTCAGACGGAGACAGACCTATCTGGGACACACACGCTTAGCAGATGAGAGTTGGTCAGACGAATTGAACATATTGGATATCCAGACGGAGACAGACCTATCTGGGACACACACGCTTAGCAGATGAGAGTTGGTCAGACGAATTGAACATATTGGATATTCAGACGGAGACAGACCTATCTGGGACACACACGCTTAGCAGATGAGAGTTGGTCAGACGAATTGAACATATTGGATATCCAGACGGAGACAGACCTATCTGGGACACACACGCTTAGCAGATGAGAGTTGGTCAGACGAATTGAACATATTGGATATCCAGACGGAGACAGGCCTATCTGGGACACACAGGCTTAGCAGATGAGAGTTGGTCAGGTGAATTGAACATATTGGATATCCAGACGGATACAGATCTATCTGGGACACACAGGCTTAGCTGATTCGCACACTGCAAAGTACGGAAGTGATCCATACAAGAGAAGAGTGGTAGGTTGGTATTAGTTATGCTTAATATGGTACAAATATATACAGTTAATACAAAGTAAAGAACAAAAAGGTTTATTATGCCTCATGTTTGTAACATCAGCACGAATGGGTTAATTTGACACCTTCTAAAAGTCATAGTACTGGAGTTTTGGGGCAAAACACGGGTAATATCGGAACGTTCTTCCCTGGAGACAAGAGAACAAAGAAAATGTAAGCTCCACTTCCATTGATCAGCGTCGATTACGCACGCCCTGATTGGAATTTCTCAACACCAAACGCTGGCGCCTTGTCCGTTTAACTTTTTTCGTCACCGATAGACACAAACCTACCAACAAATATATCATCTTCAGTGGGTGTGTTTTCAATTTTAAGTGCAAACAATGAATTCAAAAGAATCAGAAATATTAAAAAACTCACGTGTTGTTCACCACTTCAGCGAATCCTGAATATGAGTTATGACTTCAATCAATTATATTTCCACAAGTTTAGTACTCCTCGACCTCACTGAGCCTCCGCCTCAAGTTGAAAATAAATTGTTTCACTCCGCTTAATTCTAACAACTGTCGTCGTCCAAGCAACATGCATTTATATTCCATTTAATTATACCACTTATCAGCATTAATAATGAATTATAAACACTGGCATTTGAAAGTGACGGCACATGTGACAAGTCATTTTCGAATTTAGTGATCTGAAAACTCCTAAAGAGACGTCATTCGTTCGAAATGACTTCATGTTTTTGGAATAGACTACATTGTTATTACAAGACTAATGGCATGTTGCAGTTAACGCTTAACAATGAAAGCTATTTTTTGTTCGGCATAATAAAATAATGAGAACGTTTCTTTTCATTTTCTATCGGTCGATAGTACCTGAGTTTGTGCGATTTCTGAAATAAAACCTTCAGCAGCTTCGCTGATATGTAGGTAACCATATTTGTTTTTAGCTAGAATGGTAACAGATCACAGGTAGGGGCTTTCAGGTAAGACATGGAATTCATAGCGATATCCTTTAACGGCAGATATTTAATAGTCAGGGAACGGAACAATAGAGCGGGTGGGGGTTAGAAATGAAGTTAGAGCGACAGGTGTTGGTAGACGATTGTGTGAGGCAGGCGGGGTGGTTTCAGAGCTGGATACCGCTGCACTAACGAACAGTAGTGTCCGGATCAGACAGCTCTCCCCCAGCCTTCACTATGGCATTGATAATAAAGCTAGTGCAGCTGGTATCAGTTGGTATTCTGAGGAGGTCGGAAGCTGGATTCCCTAAGATGTACTGAAAACACACTCGTTGTGGGAACAAGACCTAGGATTACCTGTTGGTACACGATTGTGTGAGGCGGGATTTTAGAGCAAGACAGCGCTGCACAAACGGCCGTCGAAAATACTACAAGAGTTTTCTCTAATCCTATTTTTTGTAATCGTTAAGGAATCCCATGCCATGGCCACTTCATAGCTGGCGTTACTGTTGGGGTATCTTCTTCTTCTACCCAGTCCGACCAAGTCCCCCCACCCCCCCCCCCCTATTCGGCTTATCCCGTCCTGGTGGTGTCAAAAATCACCCTTCGTCCCTCGTCCTAAACTAACGGAGGCTTCAGGCACTCTTGGATAATCGCCCGGTTTAGGGAGCGTCTAACCTCTCGCACTTACGACCCTCCCGTGTGCTGGATGTGTGCTTCGGTGACAGCGGGCCCGCCCTATCCGGAGACAGACTATACTTGCCAATGAAGGCTAGTTCTCGTTCACAACTACAAGTGACAGACTATACTTGCCAGAAGAACAACAAGGACTACCACTGGAACCATCACCATCTTTAACTTCCGGAGACAGACTAAACTTGTCAATGAAAGAAGTGAATCTTCTCAACGAACTATACTCTATAACTGAGAGACTTTACATGCCCGAATAACAGATCAATAGCCACCTACTATAACCGGTGGGTTACTGACTGGGTCCTGGTGGTTTTCTGGCTCCTTTGCTTCTCCTCCTGTGTGGCTGCTGGATGTGAAAAGTACTATTGTAGTGCTGAAGATGTCGTCAGAGGTTAGTTTATCCCCACACCGTCCCAGAGCACCCTCGACACGGTAAAACCTCAGGTTTGCTTGCATTAAAATGGTGATTTCATGTTATGTGGGTCTGAAGTCGCTCGGTACGGGGTATTCAACCGGCTCATGAGCATTGGCTTCCATAACATTGACGTCACCTGATGTATTGCTGCAGTCGTTTCCTCTACTATCTGGGCCTAACACACTTCAGATAATATCACTAACAGGTACTGTCCACCATACTTTGGGAAACATCAATGGTCCCCAACATGCGTCAGTTTTTGGTTTCATTGACAAATTTACCGAACGTTCACTCTTGTGCTTTATAACACCAAAATTAAAAATTCTAGGTATCAGTTAACGAATACCCGATAGGCAGAAACGCGGACAGGGTGTTCGCAAGGGTTATAAAACTTTTATTTCACAAGAATGAGAATCAATACTAAGAAAAAAACTGTTCTTTAAAGTTGAGATTATTAAATATTGGAATTATAAAATAACCATTTGAATGCTGATAATATATTCCATGCCAGTGTAAAAGGAATGGAAGTCCGTAGGAACGTTAGTCCCTCTGGACTATTATTCCGCGGAATTATAGTCCTAGGTCTAAAATTTCTAGGAATAGTAGTCCGCCGGACTACTATTCCTAGAAATGTTAGACCTAGGACTATAATTCCGCGGAATAATAGTCCAGAGGGACTAATTTTCCTACGGACTTCCATTCCTGTTACACCAGTACAGTGCCATCAATTGGAAGAGTCCGTATTCATTATCCGGGGGTAGACCTCTAATATTTTCAAAGTAGAGCCTTTGGGCTGCACGTTGTAAATATTGATTTGTGTACCATACAAATTCGCGTAACAACTATCTATTTAATGATTTCATGTCGCCTCACCATCCAGGACCAGAAAAGCGGTCTCTCGGGTCCAAAGGGTTAAAGTATAGAGAATACAAGTGCATTTCGTGTACATTATAAAGCAGAAATAAGAACATTTGCTCACGACGATTTTCCCCAGATGCTTACCCCAGGATTCAACACTGCAAAAAATATAGGTTCTCTTCAGAACCAAAACTGGTTCTAATCTTGTCCCTGAGATGGAACCACCCCACCCCTCTTGTATGTCCCTGATTGGGGAGTCTAACAGTTGTTCTCCTCCGCTCGGTGGTTCTCTTCGGCTTCTATGGCTTCCTCCAATTCCTTTCAATTCAGATCTGTTCAAGAAAAGGCATTCACAATTATCGACCTTGCCAGAACGAAACACATGAGAAAACCAATATTGATTTATTTATTGATGTTTTTAAGGTCACATATTTATGCACAATGGCTAATCATGACCGTGACAGTTTTACGGGTGGAGGAAGCCGGAGTACCTGAGAGAACCACCGAGCAACGACGAGCAGCTGCCAGCTTCCCAATATCGTAACTCCGCACTGCAGCACAGGCAGGGTTAGACTGGCTGAAGACAGGCGTACCGTCGACGTGCAGTACGCCTTAGCACACGGCGTCATCGTGTCCCCACGCAGGCAATGGGGATTAAGTGTCTTGCCCAAGGACACAACGCGGTTGCCGCAGGTGGGATTCGAACCGAGGACCTCTCGGCTTGCAGCCTGCACCTCCACCTACTGAGCCACCGCGCTCCCCTAAGAAAACCAATGAAATTGATTAGCTTGTAATGCAATGTTAACGTTTAGAATCCACCGAAATGCGCTCTGACTTACATTATTACCCCGTATCATAGGCGTACACACCCTTCCATGACATTCTCAGCTCAACTCAATGGAGCAAACTACCAATGATCCACAGACGGACACGCAACGCAAGTGTCTCCACAGATCCCTACAGTACGCGGAGAGTGTATTATCACTAAATCACCCGCAGAGTGGAGATTCCACCCATGCAATAATTGCAAATGTGTTGCAAAGCATAACAAGCACAAGCAAAGTTTCAGCCAATGGACCTCCGGGTTAAACCCGGAGGTCCATTGGCTGAAATATTGCTTGTGTTTTTAGTCGATATATACAAAATTTGAAAGTTACAGTTTGGGTGATAACTCCACTCCGCGGATGATTTAGTTACAATCCACTCTCCACGTACTGTATGTAACACTTTAGTAAGGTGAGGATTGCGTAGTAACATTCCAAACGTTCACAAATGGCACAAAATTAAACACCGCACAGTCACACACTCGAGTCACACACTCACAGTCACACATTCGAGTCACACACTCACTGATCGCACAATAATAATAATAATCTTCGGCATTCTGCTGATTTGTCGCGGTCCTCTAACGAAGAGGTCTACACTAACCCAGTGCCCCGCTGAGGTATTCCTTCCCCACCCTCTCTCCTAATATCCCCGCATTCAGTCAAAAACTGTTTTTTAGTTACCCCCACTGGCGCCTTCTCGATCTCCCCAACTGTAACATTGACCCTTTTGCTCATGTCATTCTTCATACATTTATCCTTCATATTTTCAGACCATTTTTCCATTAGTTTCCCAAGGAGCCTTTTTCTACAAGGCAAATATTTGGGGCAATCTAAAATGAAATGTTCCAGTGTCTCCGTTACACCTAGGTTACACATTTTGCACACTCTTTCCTCACCTTTCCCGATTGTCCCCCTCAACTCCGGTGACTTGGATCTCACTTTGAAAAAAAATGACACCCCCCCCCCCCCACCCCTAAACGATCCATCCCGGTACTCCTCAAAACCTGGGGCATCCTTTCTATATAACCCGTCTATAGAACTCTTGGTCCTAATTCAAGCTCGCCGGTTTCAATTACAATCCTAAAAAACTATTCCCCTTATAAAGCTCCTTCCCTTCTGCAGTCCCTCTTCTAGTTCTTCAGTCTCTAAAGAGTGGTTCTCCGTTAGCTCCTTCTTCTGCTTCATCCATCCTGTCGGAATGTTATAGTTCCATACATGATTTTATCATATGACTCGTCCGTTTTGTTCACCTTAAAACATTTGATATTTTGTTTTCATATTAATCAGTGATAAATAAAGCCTTCTGTCAATTTCATTGGTCAATTTCAAAATTAAACAATTTGATTGGCTGAACAAAATACAACTGGGCCACATTTTCATAATTTGCATAATTAGAGTTGGGAGCTTTTATTGGTCAATTTAAAAACTGAACGATTTGATTGGCTAAACAAAATACAACTGGGTCACATTTGCATAATTTCAGTAGCGAGAATTTACGTTATCTGTACTATTTAGGGTGGGTTATATTGTATTAATCTTTTATCTGCAAGAAAAACGCCATTCATTTTTTTTTACATTTTCACTTTTTGCTTCCAAAACATAGGTTATGACCTCTCATTGGAATGAGCTCGACGAGCTTGTTCCAATGTGGGCTCATAACCTATGTTTGGAAGCAAAAAATGAAAATTTTTGGTTATACTAGGATGTTTTTTCCAAGTGCCGTCTGCAACTCAAGTTAGGTGATGGGTTAAAAAGTCATAGTATGTGGCTAATATGTGCGTGTGTGTGTCATATGATAAATAGAATATGAAATGAGTGTTTTTCTCATATAATATTTATGAAACTCGTCCGAGTGTTCCATTTGGGCTCGCCAGAGGCTCACCAAAACGGAAAATTCTCATTTCATAAATACTACATGAGAAAAACACTCATTCCATATCCTCTATAAACGTCTTTTTACACCATCAGCTGTTTGGGAAGTTTACTAGGTAATTTAGGTAGCATAATTCTCCCATATCTATTCTATCTTTAACCGTATCTATCCGAGTTCCCCTCTGACCGCTTCCAGTGCGTCTGCGTTACTTGATCCGGTTATCCATAGACCCGCATCATTTTGTAGAATCTCCAAATTCTTCACTACCTTTTGGTTTAGAGGGATCACATCTGTTCCGTTTCTTATATACTTGGTAAACCCACCCTCTCCCAAATAGTTTTTTTTTTCCGACGAACACCTTGTTAAAGCTATTTCTTCCCAGAAGTTTAACTGAATGAGTATTCTTTTCCCCTTTGTCTTGAGTTTATCTGTATGCTTTCTGTATATGCCTCTAACTGTAACGCATATATTCACCCCAAGTATTCATATTCGTCTGTTTCTCCCACTGTTATATCACTGCTTTCCCTTTCACGGATGGAGATTTTACCCACTCTCCACCTTCGCGACTCATTTACCTTACGTCCCACAGAGATTACCTTGCTTTTGTTTTAGTCAAGTTCAAGTCACCATTCATCCCCGTACATCCCTACTGTGGTTAACCGTTTTTGTAGTCCCTCTTCACTCTAGGCGAATAAAACCATGTCGTCAGCAAAGAAAAACCCTGGGATTTTTGTCTCTCCGACGTTTACCCCCTCTGCGCTTGCAATCAACTTATCTCCTAAATGTTGTATGTACAATGCAAACAGAATCGGTGACAAAATACACCCCTGCTTAAGACTTATCTCCATTGGGAGCCTCTTCGTTGTGATGTTTCCCAGGTTAAGTACATTCAGCACATCTTTGTACAATGCTTTTCTGATTACAACAAAACTCCCTCCGAATCCTAGGCCCTCACGTTTTTGCCACATTCCGTCACTCCATACGTTGTCATATGATTTTTCACATCAAGAAAGGTCATAAACATCTTCTTCTTACTGACTGCAGCAACTACTAAGAGAATAACCCGAATGAATCGCTAATTGTAACCCAACCAAGGATTAACCTGGCTCGTTGCTAAACCCTTTGAACTCGGTTTCCTGGAATGGTATCGCCTTTGTGTATACTTACAGTGAGATGGGTCAGTCCAATATAAATCTACAGGGAGGATAAAATAATAAATATAGTCTGCAGCCGTTTGGCTGCAGACTGCAATTCTTATTTTATCACCAATTCTCTGTGTATAGACCTCCAATAATAAGACAAAAATGGAACGAAATTATGTCTTGGATAAAAAAAAATCGTTCTTACGATTCAAAAGGGTTAACTTTGGTGTTCTAACGAATACCGGTCTTACTTCGTCAGTCCTTCAGCTTTCATCGTTGCTTTTGACCGCTAATTCTTCTACAGTACGCGGAGAGTGTATTATCACTAAATCACCCGCAGAGTGGAGATTCCACCCGAAGAATAATTGCAATTTTTTTGCAAAGCATAACCAGCACCAGCAAAATTTCAGCCGATGGACCTCCGGGTTAAACCCGGAGGTCCGTTGGCTGAAACATTGCTTGTGTTTTTTGTGGATATGTACAAAATTCGAAAGTTATAGCTAGGGTGATAACTCCACTCTGCGGGTGATTTAGTTACAATCCACTCTCCACGTACTGTACAACTGGACTGATGGAACGTTCATTGGTCACATGTCCCAACCGCCACCATCGTCGATGCGGTGTGGGGGGAGCAGAAGTTGCTATAAAAATAACAATGCTTCACAATTTTAAAGTTCCCGATCACTACGCTTCGCCAGTCACTTTTAACCCTTTACCCAACGAATCAGTCATAGCCGTCCGTGTAAAATGAAAATTCAGCAGCTGAAAAGATATTGTTCAAAGAAATTCAACAAAACCATATCATGTGATCCCTCATAGGAACGAGCTCGACGAGCTCCTTCCAGTGAGGGGTCACATGATATGGTTTTAGAAAATGATATTTAAAATAATAAATGTTGATATCGTCTGCGTTGGGTAAAGGTTAAGGAGTATACATTGATGTCTGTGAAAAATGAACATGTTGATGATATGCACATATTCGTGACAATAAAATTCGGATATTTACAGCATATTTCTGTTATTATTGATAGGCAACGAGTACTGATATTGGAGTTGGAGTTGAAATAGTGCAATTAGTTTTCCTGTCAGGTGAACACCGTGCCGTTGGTGAAGAAGAAAGTAAAAACAAAATAGCGTTCTTTATTGGGGGGAAGAAATTTACAACGAAGCGAAAGTTTGATGCCATAAACGACAAGCAAACATTTTATTCATTTTTCTAATATCTGCACGTACCAACCTAAATAATTTGGAGGTCAGCCTTCTGTTGGAAGCATAGATTAACACCCTAGCATTTTTTTTATTTGCGATTACTGAATCAACAACCGATAGAACTTTGTTGGAATCCTATCCCCTCATAGACGTAGGCGGTATGACTTTTGTAGAGAAATTCATTCAGAGCTGAGCGATGAACAAAAAAATAATTCGGTTACTATAAATACCTCTTCCCTCTTCAAACAACCGGATGTAGTCCTCAAAACGACCATCATATTCATACGAAGACGAGGCAACTGTTAGTTTGTAACAGGAATAGACTAAATCTTTGGGGTTTCTGTATACAAATATCATTCTCAATTTGTGTAATTTTGCAGGAAACATGAACAAAGGTAAGTGTGTATGAAGCAGTCGAGGTCGAATGTCGTTGAAATGCTCCGGGATAGATTCTGCTGCCCTCCGCTCAATATTCCGTGCACTTAAAGGAATGTCATCGTATTTAGTATTTCCTCTCACCAGCATGCTTACGATCTCCGTCGCCCAATGGCTGCCTGAAAAAAAAAACAGCTAGAGCTGAAACGGTTAACCGATTAATCGATTAACCAATTATCAACGTCTTGATCGATCAAAAAAAAAGTAATTGATCGATTAAACCTTTGAATTAAACTACTGTATTACATGGGTTAACAAAGGAACAAACTTGCTCTAAAACAGGCAAACATTGGCACACTGACTTGCATCAATTATTATGAGACAGATTAAAGCTTACAAGTTATGTGCAGACATACTTGTTCACTTGCATGATCATTGTACTGTATCAGTAGCTGGAAATGGTCATTCTTAACTCTTTGCCCGTTGCGGACAGCAAATGAAACTTGCAAAATAAATTCATGAATTACTAAAACTTTTAAATTTTTGTCTTAAAAACATAGCTTATGACCCCTAATTGGAACGAGCTCAGCGAGCTCGTTCCAATGAGGTGTCATAAGCTATGTTTTTAGACAAAAATTGAAAACATAATAAAATGTGTAGGAGCTTTTTATATATAGCGCTTTCCGGATTTGTCCGTTATTTTGGGTAAAGGGTTAATGCTATAAATCATCAACGGTTCGGTAACAATTCAGCTACCTACTAAGATAAGTGTTTAATTGGTTAACCAAGGTTAATCTATATGATTAATCGATCAAGAAAACCCTTTAACCGTTTCAGCTCTACAAACAGCCGACATTTTACGGAGACGCTGTCTTTCGTACATGAATTTAGAGGATATAAAATGAGTGTTTTGTGAATATGATGTTGATGAAAGGAGTCCAGAATTGGCTCAGCAAAACGGAAATTTCGGACGAGTTCATCGCCAATTGAACAAGTTGGGGACATCGAAATCTGAAGTGTCACCTGCTAATGCTTGTTATTGATCGTTTTGTGTCGCCCGCGTGGCCGCATTTTCCGACTCTGGGGGAGGGGGGGGGGGGGGGGGATCAGAGTCTGTCAATCGGCAGGAAAAAAAACTGTAGAAAATCAGTCCCATCAATATTCACTTAAAACATACAGCCAGTTGTCGTCAATTTTCATTTCTTGAATTCGGTAGAAAATCGGACATCGTGGCTTTGTTTTTATTTTGAATGAGTTCCATCAACACCCGCATTAATTCAACCCAGTAAGTAGTATGTAATGTACCTTTGAGGGAAAGTTTGCCGGACCTCGGTGCCGGACCTCGGAAGTGACGTCATGTCACGTGACATAGTGGCGCCAAGTTGTGTTGTCATGGTAACCCGCGTGAGCGGCCATGTTGTGACGTCATCCCCATAGTGATACGTGGTGTGAGTGCGCATGCGCAGCGCGTGTTGTTAGGGTGATACGTGTTTCCGTCGGCCATTTTGTATACTGGAGGCCGCCATCTTGGTTTCTATGGTAGCACGTGATTGCTATGTTACCAATGGCTTCTAACAAGACAGGGTATGTTCGGAGGGTGTGTTCCTTTGTAGAAGAGTAAATCTAATTACCACAAACAACCCGACAATCCATCCAATTCACCAAAATCCACCCAAAATCACCGAAATTGACTTTATTTCCCCAATTGATCGGCTTAGCACGTAGTGCTATAGTACTAAGGGGTACAAGGGGTGCATTCGATTGAACAGGAGTAATGTTCTGGATTAGAATTCTCCCAGAATCCCTTTTTGGATCCTTATCCCATGACGTTTTTCCCCTATTAAGAATAGCACGTAGTGCTATAGGACAAATGTATCCAGAATTCTCTGCTTCTATCTATATATGCAATAGTTTACGTCTACCTAGACATGTTCCTTTATTCTAGAGTATACTCCAGTAGCGTAGAAGAGCCTATTAATTGGAACAGCTTTACTTATTATTACTATATTTAGCAATTTCTGGTCTATTCTTGTTAGTTCTGACCCTATTCCGTGTACTCTTGTTGTTTCATTTATATAACTAACCAATCAGATTGCTTGATTTCCCATAACCTGTATGCAGGGTTATCTCCCTTGTGTATAACAAAAGCCTATATCCAATGGCACCCCAATTTTAGCACCCCTTTTTGAAAAACATATGACCTTCGGCACCCCTTTTTGTCATATGTGCTTATGTGAAAAGGCACAATGTGACACAATATGCCCTATCACATAGGCACATGCTTTATGTGCCAATATGTGCTTATGTGAAAAGGCACAATGTGACACAATGTGCCCTATCACATAGGCACATACGGGTATTTGAGGATACCTATAGCCTAGTATTGTATTATTTGAGGATACCTATCTAGGATACCTTCTTGAGAATCCCTTTTTGTCATATGTGCTTATGTGAAAAAGCACAATGTGACACAATGTGACCTATCACATAAGCACATGCTTTATGTGCCGATATGTGCCTATGTGAAAAGGCACAATGTGGCACAATGTGCCCTATCACATAGGCACATACGACCAAAATGGGATTCCATAGCCACAGGCGTTTTCGAAAAAGGGATTCCAAAAAGGGATTCCACAAATGGGTCTAATGTAGTCTTATCAACCGCTTCCATCTTGTCTCCAAAGCTCCACCGCCACTACTGGTCTATGGTCTATCTGTCCTATCATTAGGTTCAACAACAGTCTTGTTCCACTGCGGCCTTGTACCAGTACTATTGGCTAAACTACCATCAATTACTTCCTAGCTATACCTATCTCAGTCTCGACTATAACATTGATCAAGGTTCCATCTGATTTCCCCTGTATACATATAAGGCATTCCGTAAGTGGCCCAGTCCGTAAAATTTGGATTCCGTGTTTTTACATCGACACTCGAGGGTATTCCCATTCCCTATTGGAAGAATTCAGTTTAATGGGTTGTAGTTTATAAATTCAGATCACCTTTCGTTATATTTTCATTAAGTTTAAAAATTTATTCAGTTCAAAGGGTGTTAACATTGGGATATAGTTAAAAAATAGAATTCATTCAGTTCAAGGGGGGTTAATACCTTCATTTAGGTTATAGTTCATTCAAACAGTTCAAGAGGGTTAACATTGGGTTATAGTTCAGAACTTTGTTCAATTTGTTATGGTCAATTCAGTTCGATACCTTCATTGGGTCAGTTCTCTTCTATCTGTTCAGTTCGATTTTCGTCACTTTGTTTTGATCACTTCGATCTTATTTGTGTTGGATCTTTGTTCACTTTGTTCTGTTAAGTCTGTCAAACTTGTTCGATCAATCCAACTAGTTTGACATTCTTTCACTTTGTTATGTTTACTTCGATCTTGGTTATGTTGGATCTGTACCTTTATTGTTTTGTAGTGGATGGTTGTCTCTGTTCAGAGTCTTGTAGTCATTGAGTGTTACCAAACCCTTTCCATACCCTCGAGTGTCGATGTAAAAACACGGAATCCAAATTTTACGGACTGGGCCACTTACGGAATGCCTTATATGTATACAGGGGGAATCAGATGGAACCTTGATCAATGTTATAGTCGAGACTGAGATAGGTATAGCTAGGAAGTAATTGATGGTAGTTTAGCCAATAGTACTGGTACAAGGCCGCAGTGGAACAAGACTGTTGTTGAGCCTAATGATAGGACAGATAGACCATAGACCAGTAGTGGCGGTGGAGCTTTGGCGACAAGATGGAAGCGGTTGATAAGACTACATTAGACCCATTTGTGGAATCCGTTTTTGGAATCCCATTTGTGGAATCCCTTTTTCGAAAACGCCTGTGGCTATGGAATCCCATTTTGGTCGTATGTGCCTATGTGATAGGGCACATTGTGTCACATTGTGCCTTTTCACATAGGCACATATCGGCACATAAAGCATGTGCTTATGTGATAGGTCACATTGTGTCACATTGTGCTTTTTCACATAAGCACATATGACAAAAAGGGATTCTCAAGAAGGTATCCTAGATAGGTATCCTCAAATAATACAATACTAGGCTATAGGTATCCTCAAATACCCGTATGTGCGTATGTGATAGGGCATATTGTGTCACATTGCGCCTTTTCACATAAGCACATAAAACATGTACCTATGTGATAGGGCATATTGTGTCACATTGTGACTTTTCACATAATCACATATGACAAAAAAGGGATTCTCTAGTAGGTATCCTTGAATAATACAATACCAGGCCATAGGTATCCTCAAATACCCGTATGTGCCTATGTGATAGGGCACATTGTGTCACATTGTGCCTTTTCACATAAGCACATATTGGCACATAAAGCATGTGCCTATGTGATAGGGCATATTGTGTCACATTGTGCCTTTTCACATAAGCACATATGACAAAAAGGGGTGCCGAAGGTCATATGTTTTTCAAAAAGGGGTGCTAAAATTGGGGGTGCCATTGGATATAGGCTTTTGTTATACACAAGGGAGATAACCCTGCATACAGGTTATGGGAAATCAAGCAATCTGATTGGTTAGTTATATAAATGAAACAACAAGAGTACACGGAATAGGGTCAGAACTAACAAGAATAGACCAGAAATTGCTAAATATAGTAATAATAAGTAAAGCTGTTCCAATTAATAGGCTCTTCTACGCTACTGGAGTATACTCTAGAATAAAGGAACATGTCTAGGTAGACGTAAACTATTGCATATATAGATAGAAGCAGAGAATTCTGGATACATTCTTAATAGGGGAAAAACGTCATGGGATAAGGATCCAAAAAGGGATTCTGGGAGAATTCTAATCCAGAACATTACTCCTGTTCAATCGAATGCACCCCTTGTACCCCTTAGTACTATAGCACTACGTGCTAAGCCGATCAATTGGGGAAATAAAGTCAATTTCGGTGATTTTGGGTGGATTTTGGTGAATTGGATGGATTGTCGGGTTGTTTGTGGTAATTAGATTTACTCTTCTACAAAGGAACACACCCTCCGAACATACCCTGTCTTGTTAGAAGCCATTGGTAACATAGCAATCACGTGCTACCATAGAAACCAAGATGGCGGCCTCCAGTATACAAAATGGCCGACGGAAACACGTATCACCCTAACAACACGCGCTGCGCATGCGCACTCACACCACGTATCACTATGGGGATGACGTCACAATATGGCCGCTCACGCGGGTTACCATGACAACACAACTTGGCGCCACTATGTCACGTGACATGACGTCACTTCCGAGGTCCGGCACCGAGGTCCGGCAAACTTTCCCTCAAAGGTACATTACATACTACTCCAGTAATATATAGATAAACCAATGAGATACTCGAGCTTTTAGAACGTAATATTAGGAGGTTGCGTGACTCTCGGGTGGCCAATACAATTCACTATAGGTTATATGAATTTGTAGTTCAGAAAGCCGAAAATACGAAATGATAACAAGAACCGAAAATGGTTCAGTTGTATAATAAATAGAGGATACGGAATGAGCGTTTTTCTCATATAATATTTATGAAACGAGTCTAAGAATTTTCCGTTTCCAAACGGAAAATTCGGATGAGTTTCATAAATATTATATGAGAAAAACACTCATTTCATATTCTATTTATCATATGACACACACACGCACAAATTAGCCACTTAGTATGACTTTTTAACCCATCACCTAACTTGAGTTGCAGACGGTACTTGGAAAAAACATCCTCGTATAACTAAAACTTTTCATTTTTTGCTTCCAAAACATAGGTTATGACCCCTCATTGGAACGAGCGCGACACGCTAGTTCCAATGAGGGGTCATAACCTATGTTTTGGAAGCAAAAAGTGAAAATATAAAAAAAAATGAATGGTGTTTTTCTTGTAGGTAAAAGATTAATACAATATAACCCACCCTAAATAGGACAGATAACGTAAATTCTCCCTACTGAAATTATGCAAATGTGACCCAGATGTATTTTGTTTAGCCAATCAAATTGTCCAGTTTTGAAATTGACCAATGAAAGCTCCCAACTCTAATTATGCAAATTATGAAAATGTGGCCCAGTTGTATTTTGTTCAGCCAGTCAAATTGTCTAGTTTTGAAATTGACCAATGAAATTGACGGAAGGCTTTATTTATCACTGAAAAATATGAAAACAAAATATCAAATGTTTTAAAGTGAACTAAACGGACGAGTCATATGATAAAAAAATATTATGTATCAACAGGGGCGTACAGTTGAAACGAGAAGTCCTGTCACTGTATTATGAAGCAATAACGCGATGAGTAAGTGCTCGTTTGTCCCTATCAAACTACAACTTTAGCGTAGCCGAAACTTCCTGCAGAAAAACCCGACTCTGATCAATTCTACACTAGCAAATATAGATCATCAACATCATTCTTAACCTCTCCTGGGATGCATGTACATGTAATGACGTAAGTAGATATTAAAATCCAACTGCATATACTGAATGAATAAAAGGGATTACTTCTGAATCTCAACACCAAAAATTCCCCACTAGATTTTCGTAATAGCACAAAAAACACGTGCAAACTTTGCACCCGGTGGTCCGTGTGGTGAATGTTTGTTTGCATGTGCTTTTGGTGTTTCCTCCTCGGAAATAGTAAAGAATTGCTAAGAGAAAAATCTATGCCACAGCGATTTAGTAGTTATCTACCAACCAAATGCCGTACAGTCAATAGTTATTCTGTTTGATCGGCTCAGTTCATGACTTCACTACTGTCCTCAGTAATGACGCATTATATTTTGCATTTCATAGCGCAAACGTCCTGGTGTATTTCAGTTAGACTATCTCATTCTTCTGCAGTAGGGAACGCATTAAGTAACGAGCATTTTCCGCGCTAATTGTGACATAACTTCAACTGTAGGAAGCATTTCGAACTTGGGGTTGGGCACGGTCATAGGAGGATAACCACACACTCGGTAGTGGTCCATGTTCCTTCGTGACAGGCATGGTAACAAATCCATGTAGAAAGCTAGATTTGGAACTAACGCCCCTCTATATTGAGAAAATGCTCATTTGTTGAGTCCATGTGTAAGAAATGTCTTCACCGGGTCCAAATAATGCTGCAGGCCTGATCTTTCTCTCTCTCTCTCTCTCCCCCACCCCTCTCTCTCTCTCTCTCTCTCTCTCTCTTTCCCTCTCTCTCTCTCTCTCTCTCTCTCTTTGCAAAGCGTTGGGGGTCACGTGCCTACTGTGCACCCAGGTTCTTCTGTGTGTCACAAAGCTATCAATATAGTGTTTTGTGAGAGCCATAAGATTCTATCTTCTACTGTAAGATTCAACCTTATGGCTCTTGTATGTCTTGGATAGCAATGAATTTCTTTAATTTAAATCATTTGTTTCATAAGTTGTAACATAATTGCTTATAATAAAAATTATATTGTATTCACGGAGTAATTTGTGACTGTGAATTTCTAAATTTCGTTTTAAATAATGACAACAAGAATATCAAGGGAGATAATTTGTTGTATCTGTCAATTGGAAGTGGTTTCAATGAACTAGATTTTGGTTGCAATGAACTAAATTTGCCCCCAAAAAGTATGGAACACTGAAAGAGTCACACGAAAACATATAAGTGATGTAAAACAATTGTTTTTCTAAATATTCTTTGAAAATATCTTTTTCATTGACTTAAATTGAGGTTTGAAAAATGGATTTGAAAATTTAAAAACATAAATTGATAAATAACATTTCTTCTATTTATTTTTTTTTTTGTGCTGATAAAATTTGATTACACCTAAACTAATATTTTTGTGTAGGCCTTGTTGATCGGTTGTTTATTTTGTTTAGTTTTCCACTCCACTATGGCACTAAATTTACAAACAATTTCATTGGATGAGTTCCAACATTTAAAAAATATTAGTCCAGTCGAAGCAAAAAGGCTTTATGACTGTCGTCAAGCTAATAGTATGTTAAAATTTGAAGATCTTGAAACAGAAACAGGTATAGATGCTTCTGTTTGGCAAAATTGGATAGATAAAGGTATCATTTCATTAGAAATGCCCCAAAGATCACCTGTAGTTAGTCCTTCAAATCCATTTAGATATAATTACCATCCATCACGCACCATAGAACAGACGTCTCCTGATCTCATCAAAATTATTTCAAACATGAGAAATGAAATAAACTGTATAAAATTGAAACAAGAAAATGAAAGAGAAAGATGGAGGAAGGAGGAAGCAGATTTAGTAGCTGCTAAATTATTTGCCGAAACTGAACTTGATGTATACAGAGATGGATTGGAGGTTTTTAAAAGGGACTCATCAATAAAAATGAAGGAGATGAGAGGCAGCTTTGATAGGGAATACAATAAGATATCTGTATTTGGCCTTAAAAGAACAGAAAGCTGCTGAACAAACCATCGCTGAACAGCACTCACCATCAACATGGATCATGGAAAAGGGACGAGAAGAAATAAAATATAAAAAGAAAGCAGCAAACCAGCAGAAGAGGTTTCACAATATAAATTAAATTTAGGACCAAAACTGGAATCGGATCACAGTGACTCAGATGATGAAATTGAGGAGCCTGAATATCAAAATTATGGTGCTGGTGTACGAAACAGAAAATTATTGATCAATAAATCATATAAGGGAAAGACCGATGAATAGGAAAGTGAAACATCTAAGGCCGAAAAGTACAGAGAAAAAACAAAGCATCAAAAAGTGGTCATAAATCTCTTGGGTCTTGTTCATTGGATTATCATGACTCAGACCAACACAGAGAGCGAACCAGACCAAAGCGTCACCGAGAATCAACCGCTTAGACCATAGCTCATCAGATTCTCACAAAGGCAGTGGTAAACATAGACATCACTCCAAAAGTAGGGAAAGAGAATACCGTTCAAGTGGATCTTCATACCACTCAAATGGATCCTTACATACCAGACATGCACATCACAGAGCACATTATAGATCAAGTTCAATAACAACCTCAAACGAAATGGAGAGTGGCAGATCCAGTGGACGACATCATAATAGAAGGCGACATCATTCCCGAAGGAGAAGCAGGAGTCCACAGCCACAGAAATTGCCTGTCTCCAATGGAAAAGGGACGATGAAATTGGAGCCTTTTATTTTCAAATTTGGGAGAACAGCAAAAGATAGGCACTAGAGTCGACAAAAAAGTTGAATCATTTGTATGACTGCCTGTCAGAGGATGCGTTGGAATATGCCAACCTATTAGACGATCGACTTGATTACCATGAGCTTAAACATGAACTGAGACGTCGATTCAGTCGCAAGGAAGCACCAACATCTGCACGTAGACAGCTTCAGTTCATGAAACAGAGAGAAGAAGAACCGCTAGAGGATTTTTCACAGAGGGTCCATTTATTGACTCTAGATGGATATCCAGATTTTGATAGGAAAACAGTAGCACAAATTTCCACAGAGGCATTTTTACGTGGTTGCCGAGACAAAGAGGCGGTGAAGGTGGTAATGGATAAAAACCCATCAAATATCCTGAAAGCCCTCAAATACATGAAAGCATCTATTGCTAACCAGAAAGCTAATATTGGCTATCGCTCTAATTATCAACAGAGACAAGTCACATTCATAGACCTAGACTCAAGCGAGACCAATGTTGACTTTAAGATAAATAAGGCAGATTCAGAAGGCAATTGTTCCTCCTTAGAGAAGGAAGTAGAAGCATTGAAAACAATGGTGCAAGACATGTCGGCATCATTCAAACAGAAGTTTGGTGAGCAGAAATGCCAAGAAACAGATAAATTTTACAGACCCCCTGCATTCTGGCAACCATGGAGGCAAAACAATAATTCTTATAGGAAGAATTCATATAGGGGAAAAAACAAATCTCCCACTCAACAGTCTTGGAGAAAATTTCCAAAACAAAGTGGTCAACGATATGGTAATTCCAACACTTCAGATGCCACTTGCAAGACGGATTTAAACCAAAGTGGACTGAGTGCAAAGGCCAACACTTGGTCCAACAACAACAAAGGGGCCCATTAGAGAAAATGGTCACCAGTGCACAGGACTTGGAGAATGTACATAACCTTTCTGGTGACAATGATCAACTGCCAGGTATAATTATAAATAGAGTGAATGGAGTGTCTTTGATAATGCCTTTAAAAATTAATAGTGTAAATACTACTGCCATCATAGACACTGTAGCTATGCTGACACTGGTGGATGAACAATTTTTTAAATCTTTCTACACTTCTCCAACTAACGTGGCCGAAAGGTGAGACTGAAAGGAATCGATAGCCAGCCTGTAATTGGGAGAATTATTCCAGGTATGGATATACTAATTGGATCCAAAGCCTTCAAGTGAGATGTTTGTGTAGCGCCCATTGATGACACATTTATATTGGGATTAGATTTCCTCCAGGCCAATAGTTGTTTAGTTAATTTAAGAAATCATACCCTAACTATTGGTGATGAAATAGTAAAGGCTTCATTCAAGAAATCTGGGACAGGAACTGAAATGCCTATTGCAAGAGTGGTAGTGAGTAAGGCAGTTCCTTTACCACCGAACACAATATCATTCGTGGACATGAAAGTGGAAAGTCCACTACTTAATGGTACTTCATTTATTTTGAACCAGTTCATCAGACAAATGGTATCCTGCTATCATCGGCGATTGGTAATGGGAAACATGTGACGGTCAAGGCTATAAATGATACCAACTGCTATTTGAAGTTAAAAAAACATTCCTTAGTTGGCACTGCGGAAGGCATAACAGAAGAGAGTGTTCAAAGTTTAAATGACATTGAACAACACATTTGCCAGCAAGACCGAGATGCAGCAAGAGGTACTCAAGTCTATGAGTTTGGATCGACAGTGTGGAATACAATGACTGACAATAGAGGGGCAGATTCCGTTCAAAGTTTATGTGACATCGAACCATCTGCACTTCGACCTGTCGTCACTGAATCTCAAATGAATTTGACTGACAATAGAGGGGTAGACTCTGTTCAATGTTTCGGTGACTTCGAACCGTCTGCACTTCGATCTGTCATCACTGACAGTCAGATAAGCCCAGAGCAATATCCATCCAATCGAAAGAACACCAGATCCATTTATGGCAGAAGTGAAGGCTGTCAAGGAACAGTATCTCAAGATACAAGGAATGGAGATATCCTCAGAGTTTTGTATTTCTCTGCCTAACTCTATTATCACACTGGTGCACGTTAAGGCCCAAGTAAAGCTATCAAATTCTGTACATATTGCCTGTGCACAAGCAATGTTTCAGCCAATGGACCTCCGGGTAACCCGGAGGTCCATTGGCAGAAACATTGCATGTGTTTGCTATGAGTAACCAGGAGAACCTGCCATGCATTGGATGCCATTCGATATGGCAATTGCGCGCAATTCCAACGCGCAATTAAGCCTAGATAAGCGCACTATTCGTGACAGGACTTCTAGTTTTAACTGTATGGCATTAAATTTACAAACAATTTCATTGGATGAGTTCCAACATTTAAAAAATATTAGTCCAGTCAAAACAAAAAGGCTTTATGACTGTCGTCAAGATAATAGTATGTTAAAACTTGAAGATCTTGAAACAGAAACAGGTATAGATGCTTCTGTTTGGCAAAATTGGATAGATGAAGGTATCATTTCATTAGAAATGCCCCAAAGATCACCTGTAGTTAGTCCTTCAAATCCATTTAGATATAATTACCATCCATTACGCACCATAGAACAGACGTCTCCTGATCTCATCAAAAATATTTCAAACATGAGAAATGAAATAAACTGTATAAAACTGAAACAAGAAAATGAAAGAGAAAGATGGAGGAAAGAGGAAACAGATTTAGTAGCTGCTAAATTATTTGCCGAAACTGAACTTGATGTATACAGAGATGGATTGGATGTTTTTAAAAGGGACTCATCAATAAAAATGAAGAAGATGAGAGACAGCTTTGATAGGGAATACAATAAGATGTATTTGGCCTTAAAAAACAGAAAGCTGCTGAAGAAAACATTTATATGAGAATTTTATCACACTTGCTATCACGATTAGATGATGATAGACGAGAAAAGGTGATAACTTTAGAAAGTCCCCTCCTATATAATGGAATGGAAGCAGCAACATAATCTGTAGGGGATATCTTTGCTACAGCAAACTCCATGATTGACAGTCATATGCATCTTGACCAACTACTACAGTTAAAACTAGAAGTCCTGTCACGAATAGTGCGCTTATCTAGGCTTAATTGCGCGTTGGAATTGCGCGCAATTGCCATATCGAATGGCATCCAAAGCACGGCAGGTTCTCCTGGTTACTCATAGCAAACACATGCAATGATTCTGCCAATGGACCTCCGGGTTACCCGGAGGTCCATTGGCTGAAACATTGCTTGTGCACAGGCCATATTTACAGAATTTGATAGCTTTACTTGGGCCATAACGCGTACATTAACGCGCATATCAACGTGCTATTTGTGCGCATTTCATGACAGGACTTCTAGTTTTAACTGTAAAGAGATCGGGGCAGAGATCACTCAAAAATATTGAGTTGATGGTCAGAGAGTCCAAAACATTAGAACTTGTTGGAGCTATTGCCAGTTATGTCTTTCCGGAGTAATGGATATTGTGGGAGAAACAACTAGCTGCAGATGAGTGGATATATGTAACATTTGGGTTGCATCCACATTGGGTGGATTCACGATCAATAGATCATTATTTGAAACAGATTGAGTCATTTATGAAACTCTCTCGATGTATTGGGCTAGGGGAAGTTGGCATTGACATGACCACTACGTGTAAATGTAGACCACCATGTAGTGATAGAGTGGCATGTATCAATGGAAAAATTATACCGCAAGAAAAATTCTTGTATCATGCACTTTCCTTAGCAGAGAATATAACAAAGCTGTAGTCATCCATTGTTGGGATGCAGGCAACGGCGAAGCGGCTGAGAAAGTCTTACACGTTTTTGAAGATTTGAGGCTGACCCACCTTAATGTTCATAGACATTGTTTCATGGGAACGTCTGCGGAACTTGGAGCTTGGCAACAGAAATTGCCAAACTGCAAGTTCGACTTTACAAATGGTGTATTTAGAGACTCAGTTACCATGGAAGCCATTGCGGGTTTGCCAGTTAAGAGAATACTTTTTGAATCTGATGCTCCATACTTATCGCCTCTTCACCACTGCCCAGTAAACACACCTTGAATGCTCATGCCAGTAATTAGGTGCATTAGCAAAATTAAAAATGTACCTGTGTCTGTTTTGTTGCTTTAACCAATCAAAATGCTTGCCATTTATATGGCATCAACTTGGGCTAAGAATTAAGTTGTAACCCATTTGTAAAGTTGTAAAATGCACATTTGCATATAAATGTATATATTGGTATGCATGTGTGTATGTGCAAACACAATATATTTATGTGTAAATATGTGAATTTGTGAATTTGTATATAGCTAGAACAAAAAAACAACAAAAAAATATTTACTTGTATTATACCAGGTTACCAAAAGTTCAAAGGTTTTGGGCCCCTGGTACCTCCTGATATAGATGGAAATGGAATTACAACGTTGACTAGGGTATAGCACAAGTATAAAAATTATATGTATGGGCTTTGACATCCAAGATGAGTTTTAAATAATGATTGTTTATATAAAGTACCTAGTACTTTATAACTATGTCGCCACATAAATGTATAACAAATTTGCTAAGATAAATTACCTCCTCCTTTGATCAACATTTCTCACTTTTGATCATATTGACCCGTTCATCGGGTGGATAGCCTAGTTATGCTAATCAGTATTAGTTATGTGGCGAAAACTGTATTTATTGGTGACAGTTATTGGTGATGGATTCCACACCAACTAACACGTAACCTTCAACAGGTAATGTCGCCACCCAAATGGAACGGGGAGGAGTGTGGAGAATGAGGACCATTTTGACTAGGGACATTTTGACTGGCGCCAGGATATACTCTGATTGAATGGTACAGACCCAGAGAGAGTGAACGGTCCGTGCAGAACTCAGGTTGTTGTTGTCTGTGAAAGTTCGCGCCAGTGTTTGCCGAAAAGACGAAAAGATCTAAGAAGTATATTCTGCTGAGCTTCTCTGGTATCAGGTATATATGGTGAGTGTCAAAGTTCCACCGATCCTGTAATAATACCGTTATTGACTAATATTAGGGGTGATTAGAGCAACTGTATTGATGGAAACAAATACACTATAGATCTCGCGCGATGAATTATGTAGTACTAAGTTTTAGTACTGATAGATAAAATATTCACTAGACGTGAATAAACGTGAAAGGTAACACCCTCTTCCGAAAGCTGATAGATCTTCAAAGCTGATTGGTCTACCAAAGTGAAATACTGTAAACACAGAAATTTTCGTGGGGTTAAGTTTTCGTGGTTTTGTGAATTCAGGCATTTTCGTGGGGATTTAATTTCGTGGTCAGCCGATTTGAAAACATCAATATGGTGGCACCGCTTCTGAGCATAATGTGCTCTAGTGTGAAACCACAATTAATGAAAGAAGCCAGTAATATTATCCTGAGTGTGATTAACGCCCTATAATGACTTCTAGTAAGTGTCAACCTCTATTAAATGGTGTGAAACCTAATTAATAACGTACACAATAGGAACATTAGTAGTATTATAAAAGCGGTCACCACTGTATCATTTCAGTTAAAACTAAACGTTAGAATGGCTCTGTTAAAATGGTTAACAAATACTAAAATACATGAACCGTCTTCACCAAGTTTGCCGTCACCAAGTCGATCATTGGATGAAGCCAGTGCTGTACAAGTAACAGCGGCGAATGATGAAATAGAGAAGGTCATGCAATCGCTAAAAACACCACAAGTAGCAGAAAACGGAAACGGGGTGAATATGAATTCTACTCTCCAGAACAGCGAGCAAAAGTTGCGAAGTTGGCGAACGAAAGTGGTGTTGCCAAGGCATCGCGTTCTTTGACAAAAGATTTTGGCCGAAAAATTTCTGAATCAACCGTGAGGAGCATGCGAGATGAATATCGGCGTAAACTTAAAGTCAACTTACTAGTAGATAAGAAGGCATCAACTACCATCAACCGAATGCCAACGGAGATTCGTGGGAGACCTCTGCTGATAGGAGCAAAACTAGATTTAAGTGTACAGAGTTACATTAAAAATCTAAGATTAGCTGGAGGTGTTGTGAACTCCACGATTATTCTTGCTGCAGCACGAGGAATTCTGATAGCTGAAAACCGTGCACTTTTAGCTGAAAATGGTGGCAGCATAAACCTAACCCACGATTATGCCAGATCGTTGATGTGCCGTATGGATTTAGTTAAAAAAAAAGGGACAAAAACTGCCAAAAAGTTACCGGCTGATTTCGAGAATGTGAAGTCTGAGTTTCTAAATAAAATAAAAAAAATGTGTCCATGACTACAATATTCCGAAAGCTCTAGTTGTAAATTTTGATCAAACAGGGCTAAAAATGGTTCCAGTAAGTGAATGGACATTGGCTGAAAAGGGATCAAAGGATGTTAGTGTGGTGGCATTAGACGACAAAAGAGAAATTACTGGCGTTGTTGGTATTTCTGCAAGGGGTGAAATGCTCCCACCTCAGTTAATCTACAAGGGAACTACAAATCGCTGCCATCCTCAGTTCAACTTTCCGAGGATTGGAATGTAACACATTCAGAAAATCATTGGTCGACTGCAGAGACAATGATTGAGTATGCAAATAAAGTGTTGATTCCATACTGCGACAAAGTTCGGAAAACATTACGGAAAACATTACATAAAGGTGGCTGCCGCAAGAAGGAATATGCGCTTGCAATATTCGACGTGTTTAAGGCACATCAAGGGGAAGAATTCTTAAACCTGCTACACAAAAATCGTATCAGAACTGTTTTCGTTCCGGCATGTAGCACAGAAGAACTTCAACCTTGTGATAGAACAGTGAACGGGAAATTAAAAGGCGCGGTCAAACAAAAATTTATCAACTGGTACGCCAATGAAGTGTCAATGCATGTGTCGAAGGGGGAGCCAGTCGCAGATGTCAAAATAGACTTACGTATAAGCCACATAAAACCTATTCATGGCAACTGGGTATTATTGGCTTTTGATCAAGTGTCGAAAGACAAAGACTGTATTGTGAATGGCTTTCGTACGGAAGCGTTGAGGCGCCAGTTGAGTATTATTTCTATTTTGCACATGCAAGTTAGCTACCTTGCACCTGCAAGTTACTATCTTGCACATGCAGGTCAGCTATCTTGCACCTGCAAGTTACTATCTTGCACGTGCAGGTTAGCTATCTTGCACGTGCAAGTTACTATCTTGCACGTGCAGGTTAGCTATCTTGCACGTGCAGGATAGCTATCTTGCACGTGTAAGTTAGCTATCTTGCACGTGCAGGTTAGCTATCTTGCACGTGCAGGATAGCTATCTTGCACCTGCAAGTTAGCTATCTTGCACGTGCAGGTTAGCTATCTTGCACCTGCAAGTTACTATCTTGCACATGCAGGTTAGCTATCTTGCACCTGCAAGTTTATACTATATTTTAGAATGTCTGTCTGTCTGTCTGTCTGTCTGTCTGTCTGTCTGTCTGTCTGTCTGTCTGTCTGTCTGTCTCTCTCTCTCTGTCTGTCTGCCTGTCCGCTATAGAAATGAATATGGGGCTATCCAGAGTGTCCAAAATGGGTCTACTAGGGGTACTTTTTATGGAGGAGGTCCTCATCAGGTTTAAAAAAGGGTGGGGGTGGGGGGTGGGGGTGGGGGCAAGGAAGGGCACCGAAAGTTAGGACCAAATATGTTTTCACCGATATAGGTCTTCAAAGGGGTCTACTTGTGGTAACTTTTTATCAGGAATCTAATGGTGGTGTTTAAAAAGTGCCGGGGTGGGGAGGGGCAAAATTGATGGATTTCACCGATATAGGTCCTCAAAGGGGTCTGCTAGGGGTAACTTTTTACCAGGAATCTAATGGTGGGGGTGTAAAAAAGGGGACGGGATCGAAGGCCCCGCCCTCCGCCCGTAGTGTGCCGCCCGTAGGGCGGGCTGAGTCGAAAAATACGCGGCCCCTATTTTTTTTGTTTTTTTGGGGGAGGTCATATGATCTCTACATTTTCCCGTGCATCGCGGGATAACCCTGCTAGTTAGTTATATTTGAGGAACATCATTTTAGTCATATTTGAATTTGCGTTCATCAAAATTAGTATATAAGGGTCCAACATAGCCCCAATTTGCCGGACCTAGGTTCGAATTTGCCGGACCCCCTTCCGAACTACGGAAATTCCTATCGTGGAGACAACCACTATAGGCACATTGGACATGTCTAATCGCCTGGCTATGTACGTTTCACATCGCTCGCATCGCAGGCTAGGTGTGGATGCTTTATGTTTGGGTGTGAATGGGGAACGTCAGGTATAAAGAGTAAAAATGGTTAGTGTTGCAATGACATCCGTGACGCCATGGTGAGCTCGCGACGTCATGATGACGTTGACCGCTGTCGATGTCCACAGAAATGGGTTACTGGCACCTGCAAGTTGCTATCTTCCACCTGCAAGTTGCTATCTTGCAAGTGCAAGCTACTATCTTGCACCTGCAAGTTACTATCTTGCACGTGCAGGTTAGTTATCCTGCACTTGCAAGTTAGTTATCTTGCGACAGCCACCCTATCTCAGAAGCCCCGGCTCCCCATACTTGCCCCAGTGGCTTACATTCCCATATCTGACAGCCACCTTATCTCAGAAGACCCGGCTCCCCATACTTGTCCAAAGGCTTACATTCCCCCATTTAACGCGGTGACCTTACCTCTGCCGATTGACCAAGAGCGACACAGTCGCCCTTTCCCTTCTTCCAGAAACCCTTCACGCCACGATTCCCTAACCCTGCCTTCTCGACCGAATACCCTAATCACATCAGAGACCCATCGACCTTATTCCACGACCCAGGCCTCCACGACCTGTGCCAGTGAACCAGGAACCCTACACCGAGCGTTCCGATTAAGAGCGGCACAGCCACTCTTCCCCTTCTTCCAGTACCCCTACCTCAACAAGCTCGAACAGTCGCCTGACAGGTCAGTCAATGCTGGTGATCACTATAATCCAGATGTAGGAGAATCGTTCGAAGATTCGCTGGGACTAACTCTTTGATTACTAATTTTCTCCTCGAAGGCTCATTTCAGTGAGTCGTTTGAAAAGCTGCTTCTGGAGCAGCTCCCCAGTCACACATCTGTATGAGTCGTTCGAGGTGTCAATTTTCGAGGGGCTGCTCTAGTGGCTCCTTGTTTCGAGCCGACAGAGTAGGACAGAATCAGTCAGGGAGAGGAAGGGTCGAAAGCCTGAAAAGGGACATCCATTTCCCTGTTAAGGGGTATTGAGACACGGCCAGGATGGTCTACCCAACGGCACGGCCACCTATGGGGAAACATCGGCTATTCAAAGAACCTACGGACGTCCAGTCACTCACCTCTGTGGACATCGACTGCGGTCAACGTTGTCATGACGTCGCGAGCTCACCGTGAAGTCATTGCAACTCTAACCGTTTTTCACTCTTTATGCCTGACTTTTCCCATTCACACCACCAGCATAAAGCATCCACACCTAGCCTGCGATGCAATCGATGCGAAACGTACATATCCAGGCGGCTAGCCATGGCCAATGAGCCTATAGTGGTTGTCTCAGCGATAGGAATTTCCGTAGTCCGGGAGGGGGTCCGTCAAATCCGAACCTAGGTCCGGCCGGCAAATTGGGGCTAGGCTGGACCCTTATATGCTACTTTTGATGAACTCGACTTCAAATGTGCCTATATATATAACTAACTTGCAGGTGCAAGATAGCTAACCTGCACGTGCAAGATAGCTAACTTGCAGGTGCAAGATAGCTATCCTGTACGTGCAAGATAGCTAACCTGCACGTGCAAGATAGTAACTTGCAGGTGCAAGATAGCTAACCTGCACGTGCAAGATAGCTAACCTGCACGTGCAAGATAGCTAACCTGCACGTGCAAGATAGTAACTTGCAGGTGCAAGATAGCTAACCTGCACGTGCAAGATAGTAACTTGCAGGTGCAAGATAGCTATCCTGCACGTGCAAGATAGCTAACCTGCACGTGCAAGATAGTAACTTGCACGTGCAAGATAGCTAACCTGCACGTGCAAGATAGCTAATCTGCACGTGCAAGATAGTAACTTGCAGGTGCAAGATAGCTAACCTGCACGTGCAAGATAGTAACTTGCAGGTGCAAGATAGCTAACCTGCACGTGCAAGATAGAAATAATACTCAACTGGCGCCTCAACGCTTCCGTACTTTCGCCTTGCGGGCATGGCGGAAGTTTTAGATAAATAAATATTCCATTGGACTCATTGACGCTAATTACATGATGTGATGACAGTTTGTGATAAAATGAAATCTATTGTGTAGTCCAAGTGTTCATTTAATCGTGTTTAGTTTACTAGCAATACTATTTATATGTATGTTCATTTTCTTTCATAAATAAAATTTTAGTGTGCTTAATTTGTTCTGGCTATTAAAATGTAGTTGGTCAGCAATTTCATCATTCTGAAACACCATTTTTCATCACCGTGGACTGAGATATTTTCGTCATAGATGGATGTGATTTGGGCATAAATTTCGTTCGGATTTAATTTCGTGGCTTTTTCTTACCCACGAAAACCACGAAATTAAATCCCCAACGAACTTTTCTGCTTTTACAGTAATAGTAGTTCATGTCATTTTCAGCTGACCCGTCTTCATTAGAGGTCTACCAACCACATAATGTGCTCACAATGCACTGAATAAAATCGAGACAAACGGCATGTTTTTGCTCCACGCGTCCTAAATTTGGCCCCACAACATTGACTTTAAGAAGGCCAAGGCCTACAAAAAAAAAACAATAGCTAAGGTCAAACGTCTCGAATCTCCCAACGTACACACGCTCATAATACACGTTTACTAAACATTACATGAATTCTTACCCACAACATAGGCATCCACGTGTCTTCCAGTTGACGCTAATAGTGTTACAGTGCGTGGAGAGAGGATTGTAACTAAATCACCCGCGGAGTGGAGTTAGCACCCAAGCTATAATTTTCAAATTTTGTACATATCAACAAAAAACACAAGCAATGTTTCAGCCAATGGACCTCCGGGTTTACTTTTGTAAACCTCATCATTAGATTCCTGATAAAAACGTACCCCTAGTAGACCCCAGTAGTATATTACAGCGGTTTCAGGCCTGTTCTGCCGGGCAGGGGTGACCGGGGGTGACGGAGGTGATAACATCATCTTAATTAAAATGTTACGTAAGGTAATTAACATGACGTCACTTAATGAATATTTTTTTAATCACTTTAATTAATAACTGTTGCTTAATAAATTTTAATTAATGACTGTTGCATAATTAATGTAATTAATATAATTAATGAGTGTAATTAGAGTTGATTATAATAATTAGTATATTAATAAATGAATTAATGTCAATTAGTACATACTTTTTTTTAAAGTCATAATTTGGGATATATATTATTAGATAAAAAAATAATATATTTAAAAATAATATATTTAAAACTAATATTGACGTACTGGACATATATATGAATGCTATCGACTGACCCTGACCTGGACACGTGCTAAGGTAAACACTTTATTGTGTCTGGATGTAATTAAATCATTTTTTTTTCAAACGCGAACTACTATACGAGAGTCACAGAAGTTGAAGCAATTAAATCTATTGTTCAAAAGTTATCGGTGTAATAAAAACCTCATTAAATTAGTGGTCAACACGCAACCTCCTTCCAGACTCTGAGATTCAAACTTCATCGATTTTTAATGGTCCGTTTTCTACGTTTTGACTGATTCTCAAAAAAATCACAAGAGAAATCGCCATGAGACTATGGGGGGGGGGGGGGAGGCTATACATGGTTGTACTTTATGCCCCAATACTTTCAAGAGATGAATCAACGGATCATCTGAAAACCCACCAAGAAGGTACTCTGAACTGTCAGTTTTGTGTTTCAATAACAAATTCAACAAAGATCGCCACGAATGAAGTGAACATCATGTAGGTGATGTCAAGATGTTCCAGTGGACGTTTTGTCTGAAATCCTACAGTAGGAAAGATACATTAGAAAAAACGCGGAGAACTGTTAAAATTCCACACTTAACTGCGCGACTGGCGGGTTTCAGCTGATTCAACTTAACCGTCATCACGCCACAAGTAGCAGAGATGCACAACTCGATTGACCGGTAGAGAAACTCCTCATCGAATAAGGGGGGGGGGGGGCAAATGAGGTTATGAGAAGGGTGAAGGAGACAAGTGTGCGGTGAAATGTTTAAAAGTTTAATAACCTCAATTACTATGACATAATCCCCCTAATAAATAGAGTACATTTATTTAATATAATATATTAATAATTTTTGTTAAATAATTTACTTTTTTTATTCCACACCCCTGTATCCCACCACAGTACCTAAAACTTTCATGAACTGCCCTCCTCCAGGTCATCCAATACCAAAAAACTTTTTTGAAACCTCTCTCCCCTCCCCCACCTCTCACAATAGCTAAATTATCTCGAACCCCAGTCCAGTTCTCTAAATGTAATGGACACGTCAGGCCTCGGATACCCCTTCCCCACAATTTTGAGCGATCAAATTACCCCGATTAGTCTCCTCTCATAACTTACCACACTCACAACCCATATTTACTATGAGATTGTCGCCCTAATAAATAGCGCATGTTCATTTATTATAATACATTAATAATTTTTGTTGAATAATTTATTCCGCAAGGCACGTCTCGAAAAAAAAAAAACAAACCTGTCTTAACTTACCACACTCTTAACCCGTATTTACTATGAAGTTGTCCCCCTAATAAATAGCGTATGTTCATTTAATATAATGTATTAATAATTTTCGTTAAATAATTCATTCCACAAGACACTTTTCGAAAAAAACAAAATGGCGGATTAGTTTGACAGAAATACGTGTATCGATTTATTCATGAGTGTCTGTCGGTTGTGTCCTTGGGCAAGACACTTCACCCCCATTGCCCATGTGGGGGCATGGTGATGCTTGAACTAAGGCGTACTGCACGTCGATGGAGCACCTGTCGTCTTCAACCAATGCTAACCCTATGTAGAATTTTGACAGTTTCTTGCCATTGCTCGGTGGCTCTCTCTAGCTTCCTCCACCCGTAAAACTGTCGTGGTCATGATTAGCCATTGTGCAGAAATATATGACCTTAAACACCAAAAAATAAATATAAATAAATAGTCGGTTATCAAAACAGCCCTTAGGAGTTTAACAGTTAATTGTGGACCAGTGCATTTAAAAATGAAAAATTTGGGTGATAACACTATGGACTGTGTTTAATCATAGAAAAATCACACCCGCGCTATTACTAACCCGTATGATTTATTTCTGAACGTTTACTGAAGAATAACCCACCCATCTGAGTAAAAGCATGAAAGAGCTACCATTATCTAATTACCTATGTGGGGTGTAGTGGTCGGTAACTTTGTGTACTATGGTGTACTACCTTCAGCCAATGATAACCCTGTGTAGAACTTTGACAGTTGTTTGCCTCTGCACTATAGTTCTTTCCGGATTGCTCCAACTGTCGTTAAATAAATGAAAAAAAAATACAATTCTATAATAACAGGCCAAGCCCCCCTTCGGTTTACATGTTTTGTGAGGGAGAAAATCAACAGTACTTTTACCCCCCCCCCCCCCCCTCATTTTAATAGTTGAAAAACGCTGTTACTTGATCAAAAATGATAAAGGATATGCGACTCTTTATTAGCCACCCAAATTTGCGAGACTTGGGAAAATTTAACCTACCTAGAGCTGCACCAAACCTACGTACACTATTCGAACTTCTGCATTATGTCCTTGGGCAAGGTAATTTACCCTGATTATCCCCATGGGGGCACGATGACGGCGTGTACTAAGGTGCACTGCATGTCGATGATACGCATATTTTCGAAAAAACTAACCCTGCTTGTGCGGATTTCCGACGTTGGTGAGATGACAGTTACTCGTCGTTGCTCTGTGGTTCTCTTTGGATATTCTGGAGTCTACCCGTAAAATTGTCACGTTTAATTATAACTTGAACTTGATGTCTGGGTGTAAGGAAATAGCATATTTTCTGCAGACATTCTAAATAAACGCATCTGGTTTACAGACCTGTATATATTTTTTTTTCAATTGAGTAAAGATATATGATAGTTACTGATGTAATACCCCGATTAGTATGTTTAATGAATCTAACTACGCCATCCCGACCGACCCTTTGCCCACCGTGATCACAACAAACGTGTCAATACTCTCTCCCTCTCAACGATACAGTACGGATGGAAACTAATTGCGTTCAAGCTGTTGTTTTTTTCTACGTTTTACCCCCCCCCCCCCCCTTACAGAGCAAATCGAAATGAAATCTGATTTATTGAACCATACTACATCGTATGTGCTAAAACGATTATTTTTGTACAAAACTCAAGACCTTTCCCTCACAAATACCTATATAAAAACAAGATAATACGCGAGCATGCATTGTGTACTGCATTTTGTTGATAAAATATGTCATGACCACATTCCCGAATATTATTAATGTACCCGCTTAATAACCGCCAAATGGCGAATGTCAAGAAAGGCACTCTGTAGTTTAGGAGACTCCACAAATAAAAACAAAATCAAAAATCTGAGATATATTGCATTTATTTAAATATTGATATTAACCAGAGGTCGAAACTAATCAAATTAATTAGTATTAAATTACAAATGAATATGAAATTTGCAGTAAAATTAACACCGCCATATACGGCTATTCGGAATGACACCCTATTGGTGAGAGTTTTCGTTTTTGTTTGCTAATCGGCGTGTTACATCAGTAACTATCATATATCTTTACTCAATTGAAAAAAAAATATATACAGGTCTGTAAACCAGCTGCGTTTATTTAGAATGTCTGCAGAAAATACGCTATTTCATTACACCCGGACATCAAGTTCAAGTTATAATTAAACCTGACAATTTTACGGGTAGACTCCGGAATATCCAAAGAGAACTACAGAGCAACGACGAGTAACTGTCATCTCACCAACGTCGGAAATCCGCACAAGCAGGGTTAGATTTTTCGAAAATATGCGTATCATTGACGTGCAGTGCACCTTAGTACACGCCGTCATCGTGCCCCCATGGGGATAATCAGGGTAAATTACCTTGCCCAAGGACATAATGCGGGAGTTCGAATAGTGTACGTAGCTTTGGTGCAGCTCTAGGTGGGTTATATTTTCCCAAGTCTTGCAAATTTGGGTGGCCACTACAGAGTCGCATATCCTTTTACCATTTTTGATCGAGTAACAGCGTTTTTCAACTATGAAAATGAGGGGGGTGGGGGGGGGGGGGTGATAGTACTGTTGATTTTCCCCATCACAAAACATGTAAAACGAAGGGGGGCTTGGCCTGTTATTATAAAATTGTAGTTTTTTTTATTTATTTAATGACAGTTGGAGCAATCTGGAAAGAACAATCGTGCAGAGGCACACAACTGTCAAAGTTCTACACAGGGTTATCATTGGCTGAAGATAGTATGCCATAGTACACAACATTACCGACCACCCCCACCCCACATAGGTAATTAGATAATGGTAGCTCTTTCATGCTTTTACTTAGATGGATGGGTTATTGTTCAGTAAATGTTCCGAAATAAATCATACGGGTTAGTAATAGCGCGGATGTGATTTTTCTATCATTAAACACAGTCCGTAGTGTTATCACCCAAATTTTTCATTTTTAAACACACTGGTCCACAATTAACTGTTAAATTCCTACGGGCTGTTTTGATAACCGACTATTTATTTATATTTATTTATTGGTGTTTAAGGTCATATATTTCTGCACAATGGCTAATCATGACCACGACAATTTTATGGGTGGAGGAAGCCAGAGAGAGCCACCGAGCAACGGCAAGCAACTGTCAGAATTCTACATAGGGTTAGCATTGGTTGAAGACAGGTGCTCCATCGACGTGCAGTACGCCTTAGTGCACAGCAACACCGTGCCCCCACATGGGCAATGGGGTTGAAGTGTCTTGCCCAAGGACACAACTGACAGACACTCATGAATAAATCGATACATGTATTTCTGTCAAACTAATCCACCATTTTGTTTTTTTCGAAAAGTGTCTTGTGGAATGAATTATTTAACAAAAATTATTAATATTAAATGAACATACGCTATTTATTAGGGGGACAATTTCATAGTAAATACGGGTTAAGAGTGTGGTAAGTTATGAGAGGTTGTTTTTTTTTTTCGAGACGTGCCTTGCGGAATAAATTATTTAACGAAAATTATTAATATATTATATTAAATGAACATACGCTATTTATTAGGGGGACAATCTCATAGTAAATATGGGTTGAGAGTGTGGTAAGATATGAGAGGAGACTGATCGGGGTAATTTGATCACTCAAAATTGTGGGGAAGGGGTATCCAGGTCCTGACGTGTCCATTACATTTAGAGAACTGGACTGGGGTTCGAGATAATTTAGCTATTGTGAGGGCTGGGGGAGGGGCATAGAGGTTTTCAAAAGTTTTTTAGTATTGGATGACCTGGAGGAGGGGAGTTCATGATAGTTTTAGGTACTGTGAGGGGATACAGGGGTGTGGAATAAAAAAATAAATTATTTAACGAAAATTATTAATATATTATATTAAATGAATATACGCTATTTATTAAGGGGATTACGTGATAGCAATTAAGGTTATTAAAATTTTAAACATATGACCACACAATTGTCTACTTCACCCCTCCTCATAACCTCATGTGACCACCCTCCCCCCCCCCCCCCCCCATTATTTGATGAGGAGCGTCTCCACAGGTCAATCGAGTTGTGCATCTCTGCTACTTGTGACGCGATGACAGTCAAGTTGAATCAGCTGAAACCTGCAAGTCACGCAGTTGAATGTCGAGTTTTAACATTTCTCCATGTTTTTTCTAATGTATCTTTCCTACTATAGGATTTCAGACAAAACGTCCACTGGAACATCTTGACATAGCCGTCTTTTCGATGTTCACAGCCTCTCTTTTGTTGAATTTGCTATTGAAATACAAAATTGACAGTTCAAAGTACCTTCTTGGTGGATTTTCAGATGATCCGTTAATTCATCTCTTGAAAGTATTGGGGTATAAAGTACAGCCATGTATAGCCTCTCCCCAGTGTACAGTAGTCTCATGGCGATTTCTCTTGTGATTTTCTTGAGAATCAGTCAAAACGTAGAACTCATACCGTTAAAAAATCGATGAAATTTGAAAATTTGAATCTCAGAGTCTGGAAGAAGGTTGCGTGTTGACCGCTAATTTAATGAGGTTTTTATTACGCCCATAACTTTTGAACAATAGATTTAATTGCATCAACATCTGTCACTCTCGTATAGTAGTTCGCGTTTGAAAAATAAAATTGATTTAATTACACCCAGACACAATGCAGTGTTTACCTTAGCACGTGTCCAACTCAGGGTCAGTCGGTAGCATTCATATATATATCCAGTACGTCAATATTATTTTTAAATATATTATTTTTAAATATATTATTTTTTATCTAATAATATCTATCCCAAATTATGACAAAAATATGTACTAATCGACATTATTAATTCATTTATTAATATACTAATTATTATAATCAACCCTAATTACACTCATTAATTACATTAATTACACTAATTATGCAACAGTCATTAATTAAAATTAATTAAGCAACAGTTATTAAAGTGATTAGAAAAATATTCATTAAGTGACGTCATGTTAATTACCTTACGTAACATTTTAATTAAGATGACGTCATCACCCCCGTCACCCCCGTCACCCCCGGTCACCCCTGCCTGGCAGAACAGGCCTGAAACCGCTACAATATACTACTGACCCCTTTGAAAACATATATCGGTAAAAAAAAAATTGGTCATAACTTTTGGTGCCCCTTACACCCCCACCCCCACCCCACACACTTTTTTAAACCTGACGATGACCTCCGACATAAAAACGTACTCCTAGTAGACCCATTTTGGACAGTCGGGGTGGCCCCATATTCATTTCTATAGCGGACAGACAGACATACATACAGAGACATTCTAAAATATAGTATAGAGTAGAGAAATCTTCAGAAAGCAATCAAAGTGTATTTTATAAAATTAAAAGCAAACAAAGGAAAACAAATCACAAATGTACTGATGTGTTAGAATACAATGGCCACAGATACGATGGAGATTCCCAAGTGAAAAATGGTTGGTGTAAGTACTTTGGAGACCTAGCACATAAACATCACACTGAACACAATTATGAAGATCACAGACAGCTGATGGAATCGGATATTAATCATTTAGATAACATGGCAGAACAGTTCCTACATTCCAACAGTACACTTTTCGCTGAATATGACATCAGCTCTTCTACAAGAATGTTCAATTCGAATAAAGCACAAAATAAAATGGGCATCACAAGTAAGCATAGCAAACACGGTATCGTACAGTTTACACACTGTTTTACACAACCATATAACTCCATTCTATCTGCTCAGTATATACCGGACATGTTTAACCCTTTACGCAACGAATCGCCCACATCTGCCCGCGTAATATGCAAATTCAGCAGTTGAAAAATATTATATTTCAAAAAATATTGAAAAATTTAAAAAAATAATATTTAAAATAATAAATTTTGATATCGTCTGCATTGGGTAAAGGGTTAAGGAAGGTATTCTTAATCCAATCCAAAAGAAATGTATGAATCTCAGGAATGCTTTGGGGGCAAAAAATGTGATTTCCAGCAATTATGAAAAATGCACTTAATGACCCCTAGGTGACCTCCGTGACCTTGACCCATATTTTGAACCTCCATCAAGTGTCGACTCATGTGGTGTTGGTCCCAGGTCCATAGGTCATACCACGCTTGAGATATGGGAGTGACACACTTTCAAAAAAATTAGGCCACGCCCACTTTTTTACGTCAAAATGCATGTATGTACATCAGGAATACTTTAGGGGTAAAAAAAATGGGATTTCCAGCAATTCTGAAAAATGCACTCAATAACCCCAAAGTGACGTCTGTGACCTTGACCCATATGTTGAATCTCCATCAAGTGTCGCCTCATTTGGTGTTGATCCCACACCTGAGATATGGGCGTGACCCACTTTTTCAAAAGTTTTTGCCTCGCCCACCTTTTTACGTCAAAATGCATGTGTGTATGTCAGGAATACTTTAGGGGATCAAAAAATGTGATTTCCAGCAATTCTGAAAAATGCACTCAATGACCCCTAGGTGACCTCCGTGACCTTGATCCATATTTTGAATCTCCATCAAGTGTCAACTCATTTTGTGTTGGTCTCAGGTCCATACGTCATACCACGCCTGAGATATGGGCGTGACCCACTTTCAAAAAATTTTGGTCATGCCCACTTTTTTACGCCAAAATGAATGTGTGTACGTCAGGAATACTTTATGGGTTCAGAAAATGTGATTTCCAGCAATTCTGAAAAATGCTCTCAATGACCCCTAGATCACCTCCGTGACCTTGACCCATATTTTGAACCTCCATCTAGTGTCGACTCATTTGGTGTTGGTCCCAGGTCTGTAGGTCATACCACACCTGAGATATGGGCGTGACCCACATTTAAAACACCCCTACAGACACCCCTGTTACACCAGGAATCTGAGAAAACATGGGTGGCTGAGAACTTGTGGCGGTCTATCAACATGTCAAAAATCAACGAGATAGGGCAATTTGTTTTTGAGTTATCTTGCGGACAAAAAAGGGATGAGAAGACAAAAGACAGGAGAGGAAGAAGAAGAAGAAGAAGAAGAAGAAGAAGAAGAAGAAGAAGAAGAAGAAGAAGAAGAAGAAGATTTCCTGCGATTCTGAAAAATGCCCTCAATGACCCCTAGGTGACCTCCATGACCTTGACCCATATCTTGAATCTCCATCAAGTGCCGACTCATTTCGTGTTGGTCCCAGGTCCATACGTCATACCACGCCTGAGATATGTTTCAAAACACCCCTACAGACACCCCTGATACCCCAGGAATCTGAAAAACATAGGTTGGCGAGAACTTGTGGCTGTCTATCAGCATGCCGAAAATCAACGAGATAGGGTAATTCGTTTTCGAGTTATCTTGCGGACAAAAAAGTGATGAGAAGACAGAGGACAGAAGAAGAAGAAGAAGAAGAAGAAGAAGAAGAAGAAGAAGAAGAAGAAGAAGAAGAAGAAGAAGGAGAAGAAGAAGAAGAAGAAGAAGGAAAAAAAAGAAAAAAAGATGAAAAAAAAAAGAAAAAGAAACCGTGCAAAAACAATAGTCTGTGTGTTTCGCACAGACTAATTAGTTATGATACTGCTAGTTATTTCGACTATGTATCTGCCTCTCTGAGAAAAAGCGCAAGCCTTCATTGTTTGGCCTCAGAAAAGACACCCTGATTGACTAACTCCAGCTGTCGTTGTTTGAGTGTTCTTTGCCTGCAGTATTTGTATGTGCAAAGCTTGCTGTTATATTTGCGCCACAAACACAAACTCTCAATGATTCACAAATTGCTGTAATTACTCTGCAAATTAGATATTAGTAACCTCCATGTAATTAGATCAAAAAGGTACCATGATGTTAAAACAAGGAAGTTCTGTCTTAGTGCTTGTAAATAGAATAAGATGGGTCTGAGATGAGATTAAATGAGTTGCCTAATTATAGTCAGTGAATGAGAGTGAGAAACAGAGAGAGAGAGAGAGAGAGAGAGAGAGAGAGAGAGAGAGAGAGAGAGAGAGAGAGAGAGACGGAGACAGACAGACAGACAGACAGACAGACAGACAGTAGGCCAACGTTATCTTTCCCAAAACGTAATTGCAATTACTAGGAATTAGCAGGAAAGGGGTGTCGTCTTAGGTATCAAGTTATCGAATCGCTCTTTCTTGTAATCCTGATTTAAGAGACTAGATTAGACTTTCGTCACACACATGGCGAGTTATACAAATGGGGGACTTTAGTACTGGATTCGAACTGTTGGGGACACCATATGACCAATTTTGAGTTCGGTACTGCTAATTGAACAAGAAGTTGAGAACGTAGTGCATCACGACTTCTGCATTCATATATTCACAAATAAATTTCCAACAACTCTTGAGTTTTATAACAGTTATCCCGACTAACTAATATTCAAAATGCACAATCAAGGCATGCTTTCTACGAAGGCAGGTCCTGTTGATGCATTTGGAGTATTTCATCAGTTGCAGCTTGAGCCATCACAGTTAATACAAATCAGGGTTAACCTCCCTTCACCGCACTCCACCCCATCATGTTATCTTCGTGGCGTTCTTGCCATTTAACTAACGTAACCACCATATCCATCCAGCATTTTTAATATAATTGCCATTTGAATTTATTATCTTTTAATTTTTTTGCAGCCAAAACATAGCTTATTCTTCAATTGAAACTAGCTCAGTGAGCTCAAAAATAAAAGCGTTTTGTTAATTTAATTATTCAAAAAGTGTTTGTGCAAATGTCGTTCCTTGTCGTGTTAGATAAATGATTAATATAAACTGGGGGGGGGGGGGGGGGGGGGGGTGGAGAGGGGGGGTCTTCCAAACTCGATATCTGGGTTCTCATTCTTATCCCGATTGACGATAATTTTCCCAGATGAAAATCAAGATGAAGCTGAGCTGCAGAAATTCATGATGTTTGGTTTCCATAGTTACAGATGTTGTTTTCTACCAATTTTTTCTGTAGTGTTGACAAAAGATCCTGTGAGATGTACAAGATCAGAAGTGTCAAATATAAAATGTTATCCATATGTTATGTTATTGCTGAACTTTTATTACCCTAAGTTGATAAAAAAAAAAACAGTATGAATTTTGTATTTGACAGTATCTAATAAACGCGAAATCATATTTCGTATCACCTCTCAATTGCACTGTGCTTTCAGTTTCAAGATCGTGTGGTATGCTGATACAGAATTGGAGAGTACAAAATGTATAACCGACCAATCGAATCAGATTTGAGCACAAACAGCAGTTACACCCATGAATAGAATGTTATAGCCGGTTCACAGAATAAACTATAAAATTAATGTGTATTTTCTATTAGAAACTATTATGATGACATAGTCAAAGGTTTCATGCCATAAGTGTCTAAATGCAAACACCTGTCACAATAGATTTTCGAAATATGTGTTGGTTTCGAGAATTTGCCTTCGATGGCAGTACAGCTTACTCATCTTTAGCACAAATATAAATCGCAAAGAGTACTCTTCAGATACGGTTTATCCATTATTCTTTTGAATGTTAACCCTTTCAGCGCTGTGTGCAAAATCTTTTGCGTGAAGAAAACATTAGCAGTGGACGAGCAGACGATTTAAAGAGCAAAAAATCTGAAGCGAGGCTCAGTAATAATTTAATCCAATAGCTCGACAGAGCTATTGGATTAAATTATTACTGAATCTCCCAACAAACCAGGAAGGTTTCGCCCATTTCGCCCATGACAGTATTGGTTGAAATGATATCTTCCAGAGCGCCGGTGTTGAAAGTGTTAACGCGGAGGAAAAACATAACCCTCAAAGGTCGGTTTTCATATGTCTTTATTTTCGAAGAGAGAAACGTACATGTCAAAGTGGGGATGACATATTGAGAAGCACGTCAGTAATTAGGAGAGTCACTCATCACATTTTCTCGAGAAAATTCCCCTCAACTAAATTCGGGAGTACTGTTAAAAATTTCATGATTGTGAAGAGATTAGGGTGGGAGGTTTGTTGTCTGTGTATTTCCCCAAGTACCTCACAATAAATCTTACAGGTGTGCTGCTTTCACATACCCTTCACAAGCCTGTGGCTATCTTAAGATCAGACATATCTAGAAACTCAGCGAGGTATTCAGACAAGGTGTATACATTCACTATTCATTGAAATTGACCTCGGCAGTCGGCAAAGCCTCGGTAAAAGTCGTAGAGGATTGCCACGACTTTACGATACTGCCGACTGTCGTGGTTAACGGATGTCTTTAAACATGCTAATTATCGGGAAATAGTACTCGGCCATAACACCGCCACACTGCCTGAGACGAAACCACTTGGGGGGGGGGGGGGGGGCTGCACAGCCTCTCCAAGGATTTACGCCACTGACCCTTCGTAGGATGCAGCAAAGTTGGGCGCTGCTGTTGGTGAAATGGTACCATCTAATTTTATTGAAGAGTATTTACAATTTCGGCTGTGTAATAAGACAGAACACAACGAGAGAGGATGGAGTTCGGGGAACTGGAGTCAACGACACGAGGTGGAGGTGTCCATGTATTTCACGAGCATGAAGTACAGGAAAAACTCCACCAAGCGTCGTTGATTTCTGTACCCCGTACTCTATCTATACCACGTATAAACTTGTATACAGGTAAAACTAGAAGTCCTGTCATGAAATGCGCACAAATAGCACGTTGATATGCGCGTTAATGTACGCGTTATGGCCCAATTAAAGCTATCAAATTCTGTACATATGGCCTGTGCACAAGCAATGTTTCAGCCAATGGACCTCCGGGTAACCCGGAGGTCCATTGGCAGAAACATTGCATGTGTTTGCTGTGAGTAACCAGGAGAACCTGCCGTGCTTTGGATGCCATTCGATATGGCAACTGAGCGCAATTCCAACGCGCAATTAAGCCTAGATAAGCGCACTTTTCGTGACAGGACTTCTAGTTTTAACCGTAAAGGGACTGAAGCTGGTATTTTTCAAGAAGAATATTACCTTCGTCGATCAGATAACTCTCTTGCTTGACACTGTTTAGTATCGAAGATTTCCTCACGCCATAACGTCACTCAGGCGCGTAACGTCCAGCAAGATGAGTTCTTATATGACATTTTTTCTGTGTAATCCAGATTTATAGCGTGGTGTGTCTAGAACTTCTCGCAATGTCTGCATTGTATCGCGTAACGTCGAATACGAACGGGAATCGTGGATTATAATTTAACAATAATACTGTTGCTGCTACGTAAACGTTATACACATGTGGCGGTGTAAACTCTCTCTATCTTGAACATACTTGGTTGCTTTTTCTCATTTCTCAGAACGAAGCAAACACTCAAACACTGATACTTTTTACCAATAAACTTTCCAAACAATCATCAATTGATACTCTGTTTTGTATTTTACCTCGTTTCTCACAGCAATATGTTTTTTAAATTAATCACAGGAAAAGACTTCGGCAACTCTAAGTGAACAAGAACACAAACAGAAGGAAACCTTACTACGTGTATGCTCAATTTCAAAGTTTTGGTTGCAACTTCTGACGCTAAAGGTGTGGAGAAGAATCAATGTGTGGTACGGTTCGTTAAATCGTCCCGCATACACCCGTAGGTTACAACCCTTTCATAAAACTCCCCTTCATTTATGACCAATGGTCCCACAAGTCACCAATGGGTAATAACGAACAACCATTTTATTGATTTGATACGGGACACCAAATCAGTTTGGATGTTGAGGGAAGTGTGAAGAAAAGAGTACTGCCGTTATGATTATGGAGGGAACCCTATTATACAGTGAACAAGAGAACCATTCCGTCGTATTTACGTTTGTCAAGTGCAACATTCACCACAAATTATTAACACATCATATTCGCCATCGGTTTTTTCTGGTCTCAGGCTATATTGTTATGTGTGGTAAACATTACTGTTGGACCGCGACATGATTAGACTTTAATCAATTATATCTTCTTTGACAGAGCTCATCGAGTTCTGTCAAAGAAGATATTATTGGTAAATTATCTGATTTATATCATAATGTAACTGTTCTGCTGAGAACTGTGGTATTTTTATATCAAAATGCAATGCGTTGATGTGTCTAGATATGATCCTCTTTGCACGACAAAAGGGAGCGCGGTGGCTCAGTGGTAGACTGTTGGACTTCTATGCTAGAGGTCCCCAGTTCGATCCCCGTCCGGGACGACCCACGTTGTGCCCTTGGGCAAGACACTTTATCCCGGTTGCCTACATGGGGGCACTATGACGCCGTGTACTAAGGCGTACTGCACGTCGATGGTGCATACGCCTTCAACCGCTGTAACCCTGCTTGAGCGGAGCTTGAACAGAGTTGGAATGTTGAGGAACTGACAGTTACTCGTCGTTGCTCGGTGGTTCTCTCCGGGTACTCCGACTTCCTCCACCCGTAAAACTGTCACGGTCACGATTAGCCATTGTGCATAAGTATGTGACTTTAAAACCCTAATAAATAAATAATTGCACGACGAAAGCAAATTATATGTAAATTTGTTTAAAATACAGTGCAGAATAAATAACTTACGTGTTTATCAAAACGTAAAGAAGATGAAAAGGCTCTTTTGGTTTCTTTACTGGTAGAGAGCTAAATTATTTTGGTCTTCAAAATTTGTGCACCTATCCTTGCCTTGTTACCATTTATGGGAGAGTGCCTGTGGGCAATCTCCCATAAATTGTAACAAGACAAGTCCTTACAGAGTAAATAATATCACTTCAAAGATAATATGGAGCACATCCCCTGAGTATGAAGCCTTCAAGTTGTGGTACCTTCACCTTAGAATAAAGCCAAAATATGGCTTCCAGCACTTTACCAGTTAAACCCTTGTAGTGACCATACAATGACATTCCACGAGTGTACTTATTCACAACCAAAAAATGAGACCACATGCAAGTCAATTAACTCTTTCTATGAAAGCGTTCCACTGACTACATCGTCCCTCTTAACTCTAAATTTCTCAAAGAAATAGGTTACTTAATGAACAGCGTCCATACAGATGGCTGAAAAAGCTGTAAAATATTGAGAACCAAATTTACTTTCCTCCTTATCACCCTTTGACTTATCCACCTTAACAACAGTAATACCAACCCTCTGGACAAACAAAACTTGGACGGGCATAACCATCACCTAGCAAATTCATCATAACATCGATCAAAGAATGAACAAACAAGAGGGATATGTCCATCCAAATTAGCTCACCAACGCATCGCATGCAATAAACCTAGGCTTATTACAAATCTGCAAAAAATGTCCGGCCATGTACATGTATTGTAAAACAGGTCAGAAATGTTCTAAGTCCACACTGACAAAAAAAGTCTAACATTGCATTAAAAAAGTTCAAAATCTCCGAAAAATGTCCGCCAAGGGTTAATGTCATCTTATATTGACGCATTTAACACATACATGAAATATAAAAGCCACAGCATACTGGTGGTAGCCTTCACTCATATACAGCAAAACAGGTCGCAGTGACAAAAAAGTCTAACATTGCATTAAAAAAAAAGTCCAAAATCTCCGAAAAATATCCGGCCAAGGGTTAATGTCATCTTATATTTATGCATGTAACACATACATGAAATATAAAAGCCACGGCATACCGGTGGTAGCCTCCACTCATGTACAGCAAAACATGCCAGACATTTTCTAAGTCCACACTGACAAAAAAGTCTAACATTGCAAAAACACTAAAAATCGATAAAATATCACTGGGTAAGGGTCTGTGGGTAATTGTACAAGGTGCACAAAAGCAGGGCGGAAAGTCAAAGTGGACTCTGGCAATAACTTTAACACAAGACTTGACGCCGACGCGCCTCGGGTCATGACATACATGTAAGCTCACACAACTTTGTTGATGTGCTAAGAATTATATTTAATTTTCAGCTGGAAGCTCCAACCATTATATGAAATGGATTGTTTTTCCGAAGAGTCATAGAACAATTTAGATGTATAGAAACTGAAAGCAATTATTTCTGTGATGTGGCATTAGAGGTATCACGGAAGGATCTCACGTCGAAAGAACTGACACTAATTGGTCCGTTGTATATTGGATTAAGAGAGATAAGGAGAGTTTTTTCGAAGACTTACATATCAACTGTTCATCACTGAAGGAAAATATTGTCCACGGATCTCATGAAGTCTTATCAAGAATGGGAACCATGACGTCCCTCTGTTATTCAGTTTGTATTACTGTAGCCTCCCAAAACAGAAACCGTAAGTACAACGTAGGCCATTTTTGCAATGGCGTTCTTGTACTAGGCAAAGCTTTATTTAACACCTTTGCCATTATATTGGCGGGGGTAGTTCTTTCTTGTTTGGGGCGACACCCTAGAATTCCCAACAGAAACTGCAGATGTAAAGAAACTACGGGTACAGATCATCGCGTAAGCCTGAGATGGCACCTCACAAAGCAGTGTCCGTTAATGTTTCTCGGCAATTTTTTGTTCGCAATTCGCAATAATGCGAGGGAAATTTTCTTTCCGAAATCGACGTTTAAAAGTCTCAATTTCCTTGATCCAAACAGAGAGCGGGACGGGTCCGAATCTTCGATCTCAAAACTTCCCGACTTGGTGTAGCGAGAGTTAAAATTTTCCGACGGTATCCCTGTGTCTTTGACCGTCGATACGAACTTGAAACCTCACTCAATATACTTATTTAAAACAATTGTAAACGAACACGCAAGACCGAATTTTCGGTCCAAAGCATAATTTCGTCCCATTTTTGTCTTATTATAAGAGGTCTATACATGGGGCATTGACGATTAAATAATAACTGCAGTCTGCTGCCGGACGGCTGCAGACTGCAGTTATTGTTGTATCCACCCGGTATAATGATATTGGACTGGCCCATCTCAATGTAAGTGCACACAAAGACGATACCATTCCAGGATACAAGGGTTCAAAGGATTAATATTATTTTACAAATTACACTCTAAAAAACTAAAGTGTTAAAACTGACACCTTCAAGGTGTTAAACCCATTCTAACTCTTAGGGTTTGATTTTAACACTCAAAGTACAATGCTTTAAGCACTTAGACATTACAATCGTCAGATATCTGAAACTTGAATGGATGGCACTTCCCATGTGTCTAGCAGTGGCGGTTCTTCCAGAATCGTCCACAATTTAATTTTCGCTTAGTGGGTACATAACTAAAAGGACACAACGCAGATGAGGCGGATCAGGCTTGAGAGTTCGAGCCTGATCCGCGTCATCTGCGCTGTTTCCTTTTAAGTGTCGCGACATTACACTTGTCAAGTGGTATTATTGTCAACACCTGTCAAGTTCTGGGATATCTACACTTGAACAAAGTGCTAGTTCAGCACTTAGTAAGTGTTGAATACAGCACTTCAAGTGTAGTTTTTAACACTTTAGTTTTTAGCGTGTACAATCGTTTTACGAATGTAATTCTTTAGCATAATAATAATACACGAAACTTTTGTGTACATGACTACACGACTGCCACAAACTTATCAGAGCTTTCATTCAAAAATATATGAAAATACAAATGTTCGACGATGAAAAGAGCGATTTCGTCAAAAATGGTCGATTTTTTTTTAAATTAACGGCTTTCAAAGAAACTCTCGTCTTTGTGCGACCAACGATTGTTGCGACAACAAGAAACATTTCCGACAGACAAGATAAGGGAGGGACGATTCTCCGTATAGCCCCTCCCCCCACTGGAGATAAGTTTTAGCATGTAAACCACTGTGTAAAATACTGTGATCATAAAAGTGATATCGTTCTGAAACAATTCGAGATCGTGTCGCGACAAACGCTACAGTGGGTTGAAATTTCACAATAAAATGTTGCAAAATCAAGACCGGAAAACGAAAAACAAACGAAAGTGCATCTCGGAGTCAATGTCCTTGCATTTTTTCCGATGGGCAAGATTATACACTGCTGTGGGAAGAAAAGCGGAAAGATAATCTCTACCGGATCGTGACCGAGTCGCGATCCGATCGAAATTCTCTGTTCGCTTTTGTGAAGGGATGGTATACTTGTATCCACATATTATGTATGTTGTAGTGCAGATTGAGTGCAACCCTCCAAACCACATGAGAGATCCGTTGTTCGTCTGGTCAATTTTGGGAGCAATAAACTGACACGTTTCCAAAATTATATGTTTTCCAAAAATACTTGTCTATTGTTCATTGATAAGATGTTCGAAATTATATGTTACCTTTACTGCGCATCTAGGATACAACACATTACAAAAATTACCACGACGAAAAGATGCATTCCAATTCCATCGCTTTTATATGTCATGTACATTCTAATAATAGGGGGCGCGGTGGATTTGCGGTAATCAGTTCTTGTCAGATCACCGAAGTTAAGCAACGTCGAGCCCGGTTAGTCCTCGGATGGGTGACCGTCTGAGCGATCGATTCGGACTCCCGCGTTGTGTCCTTGGGCAAGGCAATTAACCCCGGTTGTCCACATGGGGGCACGATGACGCCGTGTACTAAGGTCGATGGTACGCATGTCTTCAACCAATCTAACCATGCCTGTACTGCAGTCGGAGTTACGATGTTGGAGAGCTGGCGGCTGCTCGCCGTTGCTCGGTGGTTCTCTCCGGTTACTCCGGCTTCCTGCACCCGTAAAACTGTCACGGTCATGATTAGCCATTGTGCATAAGTATGTGACATTAAACACCAATGAATAAATAAATAATTCTAATAATATATACACGGCAATATTGAAACGCGGTATTATTAGTACTGGTGCCGGAAATGTGTTACACTTTGAATAAAGATTTCGTTCCTCAAGTGAATTGTGTTAAATATTTTGGTTCTGAACGGAAAGTATGAAAATAAACCCCAAGTCAACGTAGAGAGTGTACATTCGAGTACGCAGTTTATGTTTGTGAAACTTCTCCAGTAGTGTATTTCCGAATTAGTTTTAAAAAAAAAACACATGGGACTATTTGTGTGCTTCTCCATGCAGGGATTGTATCCACTCCAACCCCCCCCCCCCCCCCCCCCCCCAGAATAACTTATACCTAATACTGTTCCTTCAAAGAGATGTTAACTCTTTACCCAACGCAGAGAATGCCAAAATTTATTATTTTAATTACTATAGTTATTAAATTTTGTTCAAAAAATTTCAACAAAACCATATCATATGACCCCTCATAGGAAGGAGCTCATCGAGCTCGTTCCAATGAGGGGTCACGCGATATGGTTTTGTTGAAATATTTTTATAAATTAATTTTTTTCAACTGCTCAATCTGCAAATTACGCGGGCGGTTGCGGGCGATTCGTTAGGTAAAGGGTTAATTCCCCCTTGTCTGCCTTATCTTGAAACACTCAAAGGGGAGAAGGGGCGACAGTGACACACTCCTTTCCGCAATGCCCGACACTCAGCAAGTACTTTTAGTATCTTATTCTTAATTGTTACAAATCAAAATCAAAAATATTCATACTGGAATCAGAACAGTTATTTATAAGAAACCAGAAAAGGCATATATGTGACCAGCATTCAAAGGGTACGATACTCGAATCAGAAATGGACATTTTTAGCTCTGCCCACTAATTTGAGTTATGAAATACGTTCATAAACTTTAGAAATGCATGCAGGTGTAATAAAATTCATTTCCCAGTATTTCTGAATAATACGCACTTGATGACTTTGGTGACCTCTTTCAGGCGGACCCCTAGGTGACCTCCGTGACCTTGACCCATATTTTGAATTGCCATCAAGTGTCGACTCATTTGGTGTTAGTTCCAGGTTCATTCATCATACCACGATTGAGATATGAGCATGGCCCACTTTCAAAAATGTTGGCTACGTTCACCTTTTACGTCAAAATGCATGTGTGGACCTCAGGAATACTTGGGGGGGGGGGGGGGAATGTGATTTCCAGCAATTATGAAAAATGCACTTAATGACCCCTAGGTGACCTCCTTGATCCCGACCCATATTTTGAATCTCCATTATGTGTCGACTCATTTGGAGTTAGTCCCAGGTCCATTCATCACACCATGCTTGAGATATGAGCGTGACCCACTTTCAAATTTTTTGGTCACGCCCACTTTTTTAACGTAAAAATGCATGTATACATATCAGGAATGCTTAGGGGGCAAAAAATGTGATTTCCAGCAATTATGAAAAATGCACTCAATGACCCATAGGTGACCTCCGTGACCTTGACCCATATTTTGAATCTCCATCGATTGTCGACTCATGTGGTGTTGTCCCAGGTCTGTAGGTCATACCACGCTTGAGATACGGGCGTGACCCTCTTTCAAAAATTGGGGCCACGCCCACTTTTTTTTACGTCAGTGTGCATGTGTGTACGTCAGGAATACTTTAGGGGATCCAAAAATGTGATTTCCAGCAATTCTGAAAAATGCACTCAATGACCCCTAGTTGACCTCCGTGACCTTGACTCATATTTTGAACCTCCATCGAGTGTCGACTCATTTGGTGTTGGTCCCAGGTCTGTAGGGTATACCATGCTTGAGATATGGGCGTGACCCACTTTCAAAAATGTGGGCCACGCCCACTTTTTTTACGTCAGTGTGCATGTGTGTACGTCAGAAATTCTTTAGGGTGTAAAAAAATGTAATTTCCAGCAATTCTGAAAAATGCACTCAATGACCCCTAGTTGACCTCCGTGACCTTGACCCATATTTTGAACCTCTATCGAGTGTCAACTCATTTGGTGTTGGTCTCAGGTCTGTAGGTCATACCACGCTGAGATATGGGCGTGACCCACTTTCAAAATTTTTGGCCACGCCCACTTTTGTTACGTCAAAATACATGTATGTACGTCAGGAATACCTTAGGGGGTCAAAAAATGTGATTTCCAGCAATTCTGAAAAATGCACTCAATCCCTAGGTGACCTCTGTGATCTTGACCCATGTTTTAAATCTCCATCAAGTGTCGACTCATTTGGTGTTGGACCCAGATCCATACGTCATACCACGCCTGAGATATGGGCGTGACTCACTCTCAAAACTTTTTGGCCACGCCCACTTTTTTTACGTCAAAATGCATGTGTCTACGTCAGGAATACATTAGGGGATCATAAAATGTGATTTCCAGCAATACTGAAAAAAGCACTCAATGACCCCTAAGTGTCCGTGACCTTGACCCATATTTTGAATCTCCATCAAGTGTCAACTCATTTGGTGTTGGTCCCAGGTCTGTAGGTCATACCACGCTTGAGATATGGGCGTGACCCACTTTCAAAATTTTTGGTCACGCCCACTTTTTTACATCAAAATGCATGTGTGTACGTCAGGAATACTTTAGGGGGGGGGGGTCAAAAATGTGATTTCCAGCAATTCTGACAAATGCACTCAATGACCCCTAGTCGACCTCCTTGACCTTGACCCATATTTTGAATCTCCATCAAGTGTCGCCTCATTTGGTGTTGATCCCAGGTCCGTACGCCATACCACACCCGAGATATGGGCGTGACCCACTTTCAAAATTTTTGGCCACGCCCACTTTTTTACGTCAAAATGCATGTGTGTATGTCAGGAATACTTTAGGGGATCAAAAAAATGTGATGTCCAGCAATTCTGAAAAATGCACTCAATGACCCCTAGTTGACCTCCTTGACCTTGACCCATATTTTGAATCTCCATCAAGTGTCGACTCATTTGGTGTTGGTCCCAGGTACATACGTCTTACCACGCCTGAGATATTGGCGTGACCCACTTTCAAAATTTTTGACCACGCCCACTTTTTTTACGTCAAAATGCATCTGTGTATGTCAGAAATACTTTAGGGGTCAAAAAATGTGATTTCCAGCAAATCTGAAAAATGCAATCTATGACCCCAGGTGACCTCCGTGACCTGGACCCATATTTTGAATCTCCATCAAGTGTCAACTCATTTGGTGTTGGTCCCAGGTCCATACATCATACCATGCCTCAGATATGGGCGTGACCTAATTTCAAAAAATTTGGCCACGCCCACTTTTTTACGTCAAAATACATGTGTGTACGTCAGGAATACTTTAGGGGGTCAAAAAATGTGATTTCCAGCAATTCTAAAAAATGCTCTCAATGACCCCAGATAACCTCTGTGACCTTGACCGATATTTTGAACCTCCATCGAGTGTCGACTCATTTGGTGTTGGTCCCAGGTCTGTAGGTCATACCACACCTGAGATATGGGCGTGACCCACTTTCAAACACCCCTATAGACACCCCTGATACCCCAGGAATCTGGCTGAGAACGTGTGGCTGTCTATCAGCATTCCAAAAATCAACGAGATAGGACAATTCGTTTTCGAGTTATGATGAGAAGACGGAAGACAGGAGGAGAAGAAGAAGAAGAAGAAAAAGAAGAAGAAGGAGAAGAAGAAGAAGAAGAAGAAGAAGAAGAAGAAGAAGAAGAAGAAGAAGAAGAAGATGAAGAAGAAAGAAGAAGAAGAAGAAGAAGAAGAAGAAGAAGAAGAAGAAGAAGAAGAAGAAGAAAAAGAAAAGAAGAAGACAGAAGAAGAAGAAGAAGAAGAAGAAGAAGAAAAAGAAGAAGAAAAAGAAAAAGAAAAAGAAAAGAAGAAGAAAAAAAAGAAAAAAAGAAAAAAAAGAAAAAAAAAGAAAAAGAAGCCGTGCAAAAACAATAGTCTGTGTGTTTCCCACAGACTAATGAGAAATGTTTATCTTTCTTAATTTCGTTGTTTATTGTTATTTTTTTCGTCGTCGATTCAAATGGGTTTTATAAACAAATCATTTGTTTATTTCCACTTTCCTAATTTGGAAAATGAAACATCACTCATCATGCCCCTGCCTTTCAGAATCGAACTTGTATGTTTATCAACGCTTGGTTTAGATTGATTTATTTTGTGTTTTCTTTGTTAATTGTTGTTAGTTTTATTGTTAGCCAGAGTTGAAATGTGTCATATATTCTAAACTAAACATTTCAGCGACGGTCAACGTTTGATGAACGTCGGTTCATTTTGTCTCCCACAAACGTAAAACAGGTCATGACAAAAGGAAAGCAGTAGAAGTCAGAGATCAACAAGTCTGTCTCTACTATAGGAATAAATTCTTTCAGTGTTAAACCTACGGGGAAAATGTATCACCCTGCTAGTAGCTTCTACTAGGTGAATAAAGTAAAACATTCATCCAACAATTTTATTTTTGGAATAAACGTCCATTTATGGGATGATATAATGCGTGCACCCTCCCCCCCCCCCCCCACCCTACACCTACGTTTAAATATAGAGACAAATCAGTCTTTCAATTTTAAGGTGAGCTGTCACTCTTACATGCCATCGTGCCTGCAATCTTTACTTTTTGCGAGCAGACAACAGTGCGCCTCGGTTCCACCTAGCGAACGATTAACCCTTACTTAATGAATCGGCTACACCCGTCTTGTAATATACAAATTGTACTGTATAATGTTTTTTGGAAATTTCAACAGTCATTTCGAGTGACGTCTCATTGGAACGAGCTCGTCGAGCTCGTTCCAATGAGGGATCACATGATGTGGTTTTGTTGAAGCTGTTTTAAGAATTGTGGGAAAATATTGAAAATAAACCATTTTTCTGTTAGGGGTTAAATCTGTTCTTTGGGGAAATAGGCCGAATAATACAAACCATGCAGTAAAATGTGACAAATACACGATCAATTATAATCTTTAACATTTTCAAGACTTTGAGCGCGGTGCCTCAGTGGTAGACTGTTAGACTTCTGTGCTAGAGGTCCCGAGTTCGATCCCCGTCCGGGACGACCCGTGAGTAGGTGGAAAGTGCCGATTCTAGACCACTTTTCCAAAAAACTGTACACGTACATGTACATGTACGTGTACCGGCATAGGGGTTCAGTGTTAAATCGTGCACAGAGTGTAAAAAATGTCATTTTTGCATGGTGGTCCAGAATCGGCAGTTGTTTTTGAGGCTCTCGGATCGCACTTTTGACCGTTCAAACATCCGTTGGCGAACGAGTAGATTCGACACATCGCTCAAAAAGTGAAAAAAATGTATGAAATTTGAAGAAAACGTAAATTTAAAAAATTTTGTCGACGTTCCCATCGCGGATCAGACCTTCGATCTATCGTTGGTGAACGTAAGCAAAAAACGTTTTGCCGATTCTATACCAGCATCAAAAAAGCGGTTTGCCGATTCTGGACCACCTACGTTCGACAACGTCTGTTTGAACGGTCGAGGGTGCGATCCGATCGGTGAAACCGATTGCCCATTCTAGACCAGGGAAAATCGATCTCAAAACGTTTTCTCGACGTTCGCCAACGTCGAGAAGTGGGTGTAAAGCGCAGTTACTCGTCGAGGATCTTTTTTTTCTTTTTAAAACCGATTTCGGCTTCCGGTACATCGAAAAATGCGGTTTGCCGGTTCTGGACCACCACGTTCGCGATCGCGTTCCGGACGGTCGAGGGTGCGATCCGATCGGCGAAAACGATTTGTCGATTCACCTTGCGAGTTTTGTAAGGTGAATCGTAATAGAATCGGCTTTGTCAAGAGGAAATAAAAAAAGTGATTGATATATATACAGGAGAGAAAAAAATATATATAAATAAATTAGTTATTTAAAAAAATAAATATCAAATCGAAATAGATAATAAACTAGAGAAACAGAATTTACTGCCACCAGAAAATTCAAGTCTGTGTGAAAAGGGTTAAAGTATCAGCAATAAACTATAAAGAAAGAGAATTCGTGGAGGCTTATTTTTCGGGAGTAAAATATTTTTGAACAAATCAGAAATCGGTTTTCGTTAGCAGTATTTACAGATATTCATACAGGAATCAGAACATTTTTATAAGAAACCAGAAATGGCATATATGTAACCAGCATTCAAAGGGTTTGATACACGAATCAGAAATGGACATTTTTGGCTCTGCCCACTAATTTGAGTGATGAAATACATTCATAAACTTTAGAAATGCATTAAGGTGTAATAAAATGCATTTCCCAGTCTTTCTGAATACTGCCCCCATATTAAGATCTCTATAGGGTTAAAATATTCCCTTTAAATACTCCATTTTTATCCTTTAAATGGGGCGCAGTGGCTCAGTTGGCAGAGGTGCAGGCTGCGAGACGTGAGGACCGCACTCTGTCCTTGGGCAAGACACTTCACCCCATAGCCCACGTGGGTGCATGGTGGCACTGTGAACTAAAGCATACTGCACATCGATGGTGCACCCGTCTTCAAACCAATGGTAACCCTGCTTGTGTGGAGTTAGTATGTGGATGATCTGACAGTTGCTCGTTGTTGCCCGGTGGTTCTTCCCGGGTACTCCGACTTCCTCCACCTGAAAAACTGTCGTGGCCATGATTAGCCACAGTACAGAAATATGTGACATTAAACACCAATGAATAAATAATCCTCTAAAAAATTAGCTCAATCCAATAAAGGGACATAAGCTATGTTTTTTCAAGCAAAAATGAAAAGGTAATTAAAACTGAATCGACGTTTCTGTGAATAATGTTGATCGATTTTCGCCGTTATGTTGGCTAAAGGGTTAAGAATCCCTTACTTTGGAAGGCACACTGAAAGGGTGTCCCATTCCACACAGAATTAAATGTTAAGAAAATAAAGCGAAAAGCATTTAGTTTCTCAGCTGACAGTACCTGCTTTTGCACTCCGAGGCATGGAACGGCACAAATCAGAGACATTCTTTCAATGGCACTTTGGCACCAAAGGTTTCTGCAGTCTCGGTGAGACCGAGCCGAGCGCAGTGAAAGACTATAGAACTCCTCTAACAAAGAGTTTTAAACAGTCATAGCACTAACTCAATTAACAGTACAGTCGACCATGTCAGTATTGCATTGCTAACGGCATCCTAACAGCTTTGTGATAGGTTTCAACAATTATTCAGTGCAGTTTTATGGAAAGGGTTAACTTTATTCTGCCTGAAATAAAATATGTACAATCCACATTGAAGTCTTGATATGGTTAAACTCATTGAACTGAATAAGATAGGTTTCAACAAATTTTACAATTATTCAGTGCAGTTTTATGGAAAAGGTTAACTTTATTCTGCCTGAAATAAAATATGTGCAATCCACATTGAAGTCTTGAAGGGTTAAAAGCACTGAACTGAATAAGATAGGTTTCAACAAATTTTACAATTATTCAGTGCAGTTTTACGGAAAGGGTTAACTTTATTCCACCTGAAATAAAATATGTGCAATCCACATTGAAGTCTTGAGAGGGTTAAAAGCATTGAACTGAATAAGGTAGGTTTCAACAAATTTTACAATTATTCAGCGCAGTTTTATGGAAAGGGTTAACTTTATACTGCCTGAAATAAAATATGTGCAATCCAAATTGAAGTCTTGAGAGGGTTAAAAGCATTGAACTGTATAAGATAGGTTTCAACAAATGTTACAATTATTCAGTGCAGTTTTATGGAAAGGGTTACCTTTATTCCGCCTGAAAAAAAATATGTGCAATCCACATTGAAGTCTTGAGAGGGTTAAAAGCGTTGAACTGAATAAGATAGGTTTCAACAAATTTAACAATTATTCAGTGCAGTTTTATGGAAATGGTTAACTTTATTTTGCCTGAAATAAAATATGTGCAATCCACATTGAAGTCTTGAGAGGGTTAAAAACATTGAACTGAATAATTTATAATCTATTTCCTTGCAAGGTAAAGGGTTTCTCTCAACTTAGTTCCAGGAACTTACATCCCATTATCATAACAAGGTTAGTAGATTATATTTCATTTCTTGACAGCCGACTCCAATGGTGTTTACATTATCTCCAGTGTGAATAACATAGCATCCTATTGCATGGAGAGAATTTACTGTATCAGGAAATTGGAGGCTGTGGAAGCCCTGTGGCCGATTAGGCCATACTCAGTAGCTCTAGCGACCTGAAAAACATAGGTGGCCGAGAACTTTTGACTGTCCACCAGTATGCCAAAAATCAGCGAGATAGGACAATTGGTTTTCGAGTTATCGTGAGGACAAGGAAGTGCGTAGAAGATAGAAGACAGGAGAATAAGAACAAGAAGAAGAAGAAGAAGAAAAATAAAAAAAGAAAAGAAAAAGAAACCGTACAAAAACAATAGTCTGTGTGTTTCACACAGACTAAATATACGTAAATCATGAACGATTCCCAGACTATGAGAGCAAGGTTTCTTTTAAAAATGCTGATGAGAGCCTACGCATTCTGCGTGAATGAAGAACTAGGTCGATGCGTCGGGTGTCGGGATCATCTTGACTTTGATCACGAGGATCATTCATGTCTGACAATGGAAAGGGAAGATATGGTCATCAAGTATTTCGAACCGGCGTTCGAATCGAATACGTGATCACGCTTTGGAGGAGATTAGTCTCGTGTAAGGGGCGAGACAAGCCCACAGGTTTGGAAGAACCGAAATTAGCGGGTAAAAGTCAGACTTTAGAAGACAGAGGATGTGTCATGAAATTATTGCTGAAGGAAGCATACGTCTAAGTTTTCTCGTTGATATAAATAAGGGAGAATAGAAAATAAAAATAAATACACACATACATTTTTTATCTAATATTAAAAAAAAAAGAACATAAAAAATGAGAACCAGAAATAAATTGTATCCAACGTTAGATGACGACGAGGATGAGCAGCCGAGCGGCGTTTTGTCAACGGCGCCGTCGCCCGAAGAAAAAGAAAAAGGAGAGAGGTATCGCATTGATCAAATCAGTAGAATCCAATTGTATCTGACTCTAGAGAGAGATTCTCGTCGTTCTCTCAAGAAGAAGTATTTGTGTCTCCTGAAATTCGTCAACGCGGTCAACACGACACTCATCACGATTTCCATGGGTTTACACGCGGCCGGCATCGGATTGTTGTTGACCGCAGTCAGCATTCCGATCGTGTTAACCATAGAAGGAGTGGCTCTCGCCGCCGGATTGTTTAGCACGGTCGGAAACTTTTTGAGTAGGAAATTATATCTGAAGGCTCGGAAACATGAAAAGATTCACGTCTTGGCCGACTCCAAGATTGACACGATATCCGAAATGATCTCGATGGCGTTGAAAGATGGTAGGATATCGGACGGAGAATACTTCATGATACTGAGCAAGAAAACGAAATACGATGCTATGAAATAAGCTGTGAGAATCAAGACTCGTCAGATCATCAAGGAAGAGATGAAGGATTCTCTCTTGGAAAAGGGGAGGAAAGAGGCCAGGGAGGAATTTGGTAAGTTGATAGAACTCAAGAGCAGCGATTGAAAAAAAATATATATATAATAAGAACAGAATTTTTTTAAAAAAGAATATATTAAATTTATATATAAAATAAAAAATAAATACGAAATTAATTTAAACAACTCTCAAAAATGTATTGCGTAAAGTGTAAGAGAGTTATCAAGAAGTATGAGATAAAAATGACAGACAGATGCTTCATGGAATTTGCAATGTGTGTGATTCGATCAAGACTCGATTCGTCAAAAAAAGAGAGCAGAGCCAAAGGTGTCATGAATAAAATGATCAATAATCTATCTTTCGAAATGCATCTGCCAGGAACACAGTTTCACGGGACCGGAACGAAATTGAACAAGAGACTCAACGCCGATCTGACTCCTAAATCTTGGAGCAAACCCGTGAATAGGGTGGATGCTGTCACGTATGATCACGATATGTGCTACGCCAGACATCCCGACACCAAGACTCGCAACGACATCTGTGATAAAAACAGGTTGGCGAAATTGAGAGGTATATCGAATCCGACCAGGAGAGAGAAGATAGAACGTTCGCTGGTCGGCAATCTGATCGGTGCGAAACGTCGATTCGGATGAGGTGTTCAAAAAAAAGCGCTTAGGAAAAGAAAAAGAAACAATTATTGATGAGCGAATTGGCCGAGAAGTTACACAAACCCATCGTGCGTAAATTTCGAAAGAGAAGGGTGTCCGTGAAGGGTCTGGATGACATTTGGTCTGCCGACTTGGTCGACATGAGATCATTTTCGAGGTGGAACGAGGGCGTCAAATATCTATTGATGGTCATCGATGTGTTTTCCAAATACGGTTGGATCAGGGCTTTGAAGAATAAATCAGGACCTTGCGTCGCCGAGGCTCTGAAGAGCGTGTTCGACTCGTCTTCTCCAAAACAGAATGCATTGTGGGTGGATAAGGGGAAGGAATTCTACAGCAAGGACGTTCATCGATTAGTCGACCTCTACTCGATCAAAACCGAAGAGAAAGCTAGCATCGTGGAACATTGGAATCGAACAATGAAGGAAAAGATGTACAGATACTTCACGGCGAATTTAGAATGAGACAGTGCGACACGGCTAGCATTCCACTCTCCACGAATCACTTCGATTGGAGATTGACCATTAAATCCGCTTCCGAGAGACCGCGTTTCAACGTGGTCGCGTTTCAGACCGATAGGGATGGGTCTCAGGAAAAGAATGTGATCACTGCAATTTGAGAAACATGCAAGTGTTTCAGAACGCCACAAGATATCCAGCAATCGATTACAATGCATCGTTTGACAAGAACAATTTCTGCAGACTGTACGGCAACGCCGCGGATTTTAGAAAGAAGTATCACAGTCTAGACGAATTGATGAGCAACCCTAATATATCTTCCGGCGAATACAAGTCAATGTATCCCATGTTCGTATTCAATGTCAGTAAACAGAGCAAACGACTCAAGAGTAGCGTCTTAGACATTCAGATCAAGATGCAATTCAATAGGAACGTGCCAAGAAAAACTGAAGCCTTCGCCCTGGTTCTGTCGGATAGAGAATTACAGTTCGAATCGTATGGAAATAAGATGTCGATCATTCGATGAGAGACTTGGTTGTGAAGAAAAAGATGAAAATATATATACATAAATAAAAATTTAAAAAATAATTACAAAAAAAAATGAATGATAAAGAAAGAGAATACTTGAGAAGAAACAGACGTGGTTTGATTAAAAATATTTCACAAGATTCACTAGCAATAATTCTAGATACTTTAGTCGAAACAGAACCTTTGATATTGACCGATTATATGAGTCGCAAAATCGAAAGTAAAATCTTGATAGAAGATAAGACTAGAAAACTTTTAAACCCCTTGATGTATAGAGGACCGACTGCTTATCGAGAATTTATAAAAGCTCTTCGAAATGCTAAAATAGATGTTAATGCGTGTTTCGAGATAGGTGATCCAATTGCACGAGATGAAACATTATGAGAAATAACCTATTAAAACAAAACAAAAAAGAAAATAAAAAAATGAAGTAATGAGATCTAGAGAGATTGAACATCTTTCTAAATCTCATTACTTTTTTTTTGTTTGTTTTTTTGTTTTTAATAATCACTCATTATTTTTAATTAATTTTTTCCACGCGTTCATTGTTTGTTCAGAGGATCTAGTTCGATCAGTAGGCTCACCACGGAAGTGGCGGCTTCGGGATTATTGATTTTCGTAACGAAATTAATCCTGTCTCCGGCGTTCACTTTGAGAGGCATGCCGAATGTGCTAACATTCGAGTGTTCATTTTCAGTCCTTTCGATGCTGTATCTCTTATCGCTCTCTACTCCATTCACCATGAGATTGACGACCACTCTGTTATTCAAATCCGCGGAAGCGAGACCCATTGGAATGATTTCACCTTCCAACGGCATGGGACATCCCACCTGACCATGTTGCGATCCACTACTTCCGTTTCCGAAAGACCACTCAGCTTTTCCCTCCTCTAACGCGCCGCTCTCCTCGGCCCACACAGTGATCAATTGTCTAGCATATTTGATTTTCTCCACCACCGAAATCAGGGTGCAGGCATCCGACATGTGCCTGGGATCCAGTAGATTCGTGAGTGCATGCCCATCCATGTCTAGTTTACCTTCCATGATGTCGCCCTTTCTCCAGTCCGAGTTGTCGTCCACGTACTTCCTGCTGACTGCGCTGGAATCGAATTCGGGATCGTGATCGAGACCGAATAAATTCTGACCGTTCATGTTGATGCCGACCTCCATGGTTCCACTAGATTGTTTGTTCAGGCAGAGGTCATCCACTTTCGCTTCTATGTATTCTTGAGATCGCTTCATGGTGGAATCCACGTAGCCCTTGTTGACTGTGGTAGAGTCCGCGTCCGCATCATCGACCTTCGACAGATTCAATATCACATTCAGATTCGATTTCATTTCACGTCTGTCAGACTTTCTCTGTTCCAGATCTACGTAGTGTTTGGTCGCCACATCCTTAGGATTTGTGGGAGTGGCCACATTCGTTATCTTGTTAGAATTAGCGTTCAATTCCGATTGCATCGTTTTCTGAACATATCTACTTCTCAGATGTTCGCTGAATCATGCGTGAGAGTCATCAGCATATTTTTTGGTCGCGACATTGGTGGAATCTATGGGATTTGCGACGTTCACCAAACGTTTGGATTTCAGATCAAGATCGTCGGTCATGGCTTTATACACGTAATTATCTAGCATGATTTGTTCAAAATCGGCGTTCCCCCTGTCAACGTATTTTTTAGTCACCGCATCTGCGAGATCTATCGGCTTGGGAAGATTGTAGAGCTTCTTATCATTCATGCTCAAAGGTTCCTCTCGAGGTTCGTATCTCTGAACGTAACGTGCGTCCAAGTTGGCAACGTCGTAACCATCACCGACTTCGAGCCTCTTCCTCTTCTTTTTGGGTTGACTTTCATCGTCACTTCTACCAAATTTATTGACTGGCATGTTGTTTTGTTTTAAAAATATATTCAAACGCAGTTTATTAAAAATGAATTATTTCACTTATTTTTTATTTTTGTTTTATTCGATTAATTTTTTTAAATAATTTTTTTACCTTTATATATACTATAAAAAAAAATCTCTCTCTAATGTAAATCATTGAGAATGTCTTGAAACCAATCTCCTTCTGACCATCTCTTGAGAATGTAGAGACGTAGGTGACCACAAAACACTTGATCTGGCTATTGCACTCGTTCTGTGTTATAACAAACCATCGATTCGTCGAAATAGTTCTTTATTTCTTTCGGTGGTGAGATTCCGTAGCTGTCGAAATAATAATTCTTTTTCTTCCCGTTCTTAAACCACGCCACCCAGTGAGTGCCTTCACCCGACAAGTCGTCCAGATTTAAAATTCCGCATTCTGATTGTTGAGGTCTTCTCTTCGGCAAGGCATCTCTAGAAAACACGCCTAGAAAATCTTTGATTTTCAAATCCTTCACTGCATTCGACAGATCGATGTTGGATAGGGGTTCGTTAGGTAAGATGACACCTTCTACGGATATCTCTATTTTCTTATTCATAAATGTGTATATTTTTTTTTATTTATTTATTTTATTATAATTCACTAAAATGACGTTATTTTTTTATATTTTTCTTTTTTAAACTAACTCTCTCGATGTCTCTATCGACTTCCCTAATCTTGAATCCGTCTTTGATTTTCTAGAATCCTATCGTCCTTAATCATATCTGGAATCCTATCTGGAATCCTATCATCTATAATTATATCCGAAGTCCAATGTCCGAGTGCCAAAGTGCTTATTTTATCGTCTAACACGAATCTCTAATCATCATCGACCGTCAGCGAAATCTTGTTGACTATTTCGGTATACAAGTCGTGATTGTCGCTTTTAATCGATGCCATAGTCTTATACACTGGACTACTTCCGAACAGACAATCTTTATACTCTCGGAAAGAGATGTTTTTCTTCACCACGCACACTTTAACCCCTTTGCACTTCTTGATGTCTTCATCTTCTAGATGATATGCATACAGTTTGGGTCTCAAACCCACAAATTCGATGATTTGTTTACCACCGCTCTCATCCTTAAATTTACACAACACCTTCTTGTTGTCGTTCGATTGAATGTTGGATGGGTGATCGATGGGATAATTGCTCATGTTGAACCACGCAGTCACGTCCGGAGATATATCTCGGTAGACGTCTTTCGTCTCTATCTTGTAAACTAAACTGTCCGTGTCGGTGAACAGTAGTTTGGCTTTCTCACCAAATTTCCGTTTGACGTAATCATCGTGAAACTCGTACATCAATCGCTTGCTGATATCTAAGATGATCGGTCTGAGATAATAGGGTTTGTCGAACTTCAGGTGTGTCTTTTGCATTTAAATGGCCACTGGATTTTCGTTGAATATGGTTTGGTGTTTGTAATTGGGTTTCACCACTAATTTTTTAGCTCTTTTCTCAGACGTCGGTTCTCTTCCTGATGTTTTCCACTGATTGACCATACACGCAGAGTTGTTCATGAGTTTGAAGAAATGTTTTTCGAAATCATTCTCAGCATGAATTCTGAGATTCGTGTTGAGATCGATGTATTTTTTCATCCAAGGCTCTTTGTCGAATTGAATGATGCAATGTATGTCAACTAATTTCATCCCGAAATCGATGTATTGTTTCAAATTCACGCTGTAGATGACGTACTTACGTTTGTTAAATAAATTGGGAATGAGTTTTTCCTCGTCTCCTTCGATCCATTCCATTCATTCAGGAGCCAGCGGATAATCGTTGTGTAGATCATGTAATTCTTCCGGATAGTTCAAATCGACTTCTAAAATGCAAGGATAGTCTCTCCATTTTTGCATCTCTTCCGTTTCCGTTACCCATTTGAAATTTCTAATCAATAAAGGACGACTCATGGCCCAACCGTATAGATTATTAGCGTCCCAATACTGTATGTATTTATTCAATTGTTCCGAATTGAAACCTTCTTTCATGGAGGGATTGTTTGATTTAGAATATCTGTGAGAGATCATCAAGACGCCACCTCTCATGGCCTTTTCAAACATGAGCAACATGTCCACGTCAGATAATAATTCCAATTGGATTTCGGTGGTCTTAAACAGAGCGTCCCACACCAGACTGTGTGCAGTGAAATACCAAGCTGGATCCAGACCCGTAATTTCGATGACAGACGTCTCGAAAATTTTCGAACACATCTGCCAGGAGCAGAACGTCAGTCTTCAGATAGAAATCGTAATAATCTCTCATGGTTTTCATATCGAATGATTTCCACACGTTTTTGGCGTGTTCGTAATTCTCATCGGAAATGACGGATTCATATAATTTCGAATAAAAATCTTTTTTCGAAGGTAGCGCGGTGTCGTCGAATTTCTTTAGATCGCTCATGTAATCGTAAGGATAGACTCCTTTCCTCAACATGACATCTACTTGTTCTCCAAAGTGTTCGCTCGTGATTTTAAATTTATCCTTGCTCATGTTATCAACTAATTTTTCCAGAGCAGTTGACATGAATTTAAAACTGTCAGTGAAACGTATGCCTCTATGAATGGGTTTCATTTTTTCTTCCAATGTCTCTCCATCGATTACTCTTTTCTTCTCCACGAGCTTCCATTTCTTGAAGGAAATGTATCTTTCTTCGTTGTTTGTGATGCAGTTAAATTCTTCATCGGTGGTGCCGAGATTTTTCACGAACAGATGACTGTCGTAAAGCGAGAGATTGTGAAATATCACCGGATAGAAAACGGTGTCTCGATATTTTAAATTACACTTGCTGTGAGCCGGACCACGATACAGACCTGTGTAATGATCATGGTCTCTAACCTTCTTATTTTCCTTTGAATTCTCGTCGAACGATTGTCTGCATATGTGACATTCGGTGGTCCTGTTATTTTCGTCCTGCTGCTCTCGCATGATGATCATTTTTGCTGGAGTTTTGAATTTGTCATATAAAATTTGAATTTTTGATTCTAACTCTTCCATGAACCTTTGAGCCACGTCATCGTCTTCGCACTGTTTCGTGTAGGTGAAGGGACCCATGTCGTGTTGCAAGTCGAAAGTGCATTTCACATAAATTCAATAGTCCAAAGGCATGTGTTTTTGATATCTTTCAACGTAACTTTGAAGAGCGTCAGGTTGGCAGGAACTCATTTTCACGGTGAAGCATTCGAAATTGGCATACACGACGAATGGTACTTTTAACCTTCTATTATGATTTTTAAAGTTCACGATGGTTTTGGGTTTAGGCATTTCGACGGCAACACCTTGATTTTTGTTGCAATATTCCTGATGTTTCACTAATGATTTTTCGTTGTAAAATGCATTCATGCAGTTGCAACATAAACATGTCTTATGTTCATGTTTATTATTTTGTACAGTAATCAGCTCGGATGTTTAACCCAACAATAATGATGGTTATCACCATTCGAAATCAATAATAAAATAATTGTCTTTTCTCTTTTGAGATACGAAGTCTGTCTGAGAGGATAGATCATTTGTTTTTCATCATCGTATCCCAAGGCATTCACCGCTATGGTGGGATTTTGAGCTTCAAAACGTTTGATGTGTTTTAACTGCGTTGGAAAAGTCACTCCGGTACAATCAAGATTTTTAGAAGACTCCTCGTAATGAGAAACTCTATCGGAGTGCATTTTTACTGGGTATAAAGCGGAGGTGACTGCACATTTACAACACTGATCATCTTTATTTCTCACGTTGATCACAGCTTTTTTTTAGCTAATAAATACGGTAATTCCACATAGGAAGACACTTTCAACGAATCGTTTTTAGTTATATGAATTTTGAGTTTCAACACCTCATCAGACGTCCAATTACTATCTTCATGTTGATAATTCGTGAGAGACGTCAACATCTTGTCTTTCATCATTTCGAAAACGTCTGATAAATCTGAGCCTCATAATATGGGTTTGACATTAGTTCTGAAATATGCATTTTTCACGATGTTCTCGCCGGAATTCACGTCGATTTTATTCATCATGCAATGGAGTATCATCTTAATTTTTTGTCGCACGTTCATGTGTTCATGAAACAAATCCAATACTTTTTTCTTCACCCGTTCCATGAACAATTTCGGATCGACTTTCTTGAACGAGGGAACCACGTTGAAAGTTTTAAAAATGCCTTTGATCACACTCTCCCGTTCTATGGGATTTGATTGGAATGCTTCCATGATGACTCGTGCTACATGTTCTTCTCCTTTCCCTTCGTCAATTGCTCATCGAATTTCATTTGATATATCTCATTTGTCTAGATTCTGAACTGCATCACTCGTTTTCGTTTTAGTTTTTTTTTCTTTTGAAACTTGAAGTTCTTCAATGGCTTTTCGTTTAGTCGTCTTCTTATTTTTTGCAACCGAATCATTTTTTTTTCTGACGTTGGCATTTCGATTCCTTTTACTATCTTTTTCTTCTTCTCATTTTTCACAACCAAAGCGTTTTTTGACGTCGTTGCTATCGACATTTCATTTGCCTTTTCATCAAGCAAACTACATATCTCCTCATGCATGATCTTTTTAATTTCATCACATTCCATGTTTCATTTTCTATCATCAGGCGTTACTGTCATCGCCATTTTTTTTCGCAATTCGAGTCTGTTTAAGTTTTCCACTTCCGATCTTTCGATTTGTTTCTTTCCATCATTTCACTTCTGTATGACTTCAATTTTTTTTGATTTGGTTCCATAATTTCTGAAATGTGGAATGTTTAATTCTCTACACATCTCGTTTAACTGAGGTACGGTTTTGTCATTTCAATTTTCCATTTTTTTTATTTGTTTGCTTCATTTGTAAGAATATTTTTTTTTTTAGTTTTGTATTTAAATAATAATTTGTTAGAAAGTTTTAAAATAGTTTTTACATATATGTTTTAATTCCTTCAAAAACAATTTTTTGATAAAATTAATCAATTTTTTATGTTCCTTAATGTAAAAAAAAAATTGAATTAATAGGAGAAAAAAAGGACATTAAATTTACACTTTTTATTTATATATATAAAGAGAAAAAAACACTTTTACAAAAAAAAAAAAAATTCACATTGAAGAAAATTAAAAAAAATTAAAAACTTTTTTATATATATATAGAGAGTAAAGAAAACAAACTTTTTTAACAAATTATTATTTAAACACAAAATTCAAAAATATATATTATTTGCAATAATTCATAAAACCAAAAAAAAACAAATAATCAATCATGACAACAACACCTAAAACATGCGAATTGAAATTAAAACAAGTCAAAACATGTAAAAAATTCGGTTATAAAATCTATAGATTACAATGACACGACACCATCGAATTGAATGAGGTCGAGACGAAGGGCTTAGAGCACAAACACGACAAATATAGCATGCCTTTGAAATTGGATGAAGCCACGCTCGATTTGTTTTACGAGTACCAAAGCATCTGCAGAAAATCGTCATCACCATAGATAGAGAATTCGACAAGGATGATTTGTCGTTGCCCTACGGAAGTTACGTATATCCAAAAATCTCTCTCAAACTCGTGAACAAATCGGATGGTGAGAGCACGTTCACTGATGTAAAAAAAAACTCAAAAAAGTAAAGATAAACATTCAAGACATTTTTGAGAAAGGAGAAGACACGACTGTCAACATGCTAATAACGGACTTGGAAATATAAACAATAGAGAGACTGATTTTTAGTGAGGAAGAAGGAAAAAAAGTAATGAGATCTAGAGAGGTTGATCATCTCTAGATCTCATTAATTTTTTTTTTGTTTTTTGTGTTTCATTCTTCTTCTTCTTCACTATCACCCATATATATTATACTAACGTTTCCTTTTTTCTCAAATTTCGACGTCAATTCTTCTTCTTTTTTTTTTGTAATATATTATGTTTTTTATAAGAACACATTTGTTTATCTGTATCATAATTATGAACGAATGTGGTGCATCTCTTGGTAACACTCACATCATTACCATTCTCTTCAGAAGGTAGTGGTGGCGGTGGAAAACGTCTCATTCTTTTAAATTTCTACCATCTATCCCAATCTTTTTTGTTACTCTTTTTTCAGTTCTTTCCTAAGATATCCATCAATAGCATCTAATTGTTTTTCCACATCTTTTTCCCACACTATCCCGCAATATTCATCATTAGTGTCTAATCATTTTTCCACATCTTTTTCGCACTCTATCTCGTGATATTCATCATTATCGTCTAATTGTTTTTCCACCTTTTTATCCATTTTATATTATTTTTTTATACTTTCTATGATTTATATTTTTATATTTTATATAATTATATAATTTTTTTACATTATAATAACATACTCAAAATCGGTATATTCTTAAACAGCAAATTCTCACCAAACAGCAAACCCTTACCGAGTTGCTCAACGTTCTGTCCACTCTTCAGATAGAGACCGTTTCCACTCAAAGAGTTCCCACCTCTAACGGGTTCTAAATACAATCCTTCACCGTTGTCGTCTACAGGGATGCGACACACGGCTCCTCCCTTCTTCAAAAACAGTCTGTTGCCACCCATTAATTTTTCAACTGCCGAACTCGAGAGTCCTGAGCGAGCTCCCACGTCGATAGTCTTTCTGAGAAAGGGTAATGCTTTTGTGGCGATTCCTGCCAATAGCAGTAGGAAACCGCCTTTCATTCTCAAATTGTATTTCAATTGAGCGGCACTCAATCTCACCGTCAACCCTCTTCCATCACTAATCGCTTTCTCCAACCTTTTGATTTGACTTCTGGTCCAGGCGATCGAATCCTGACCTCCACTCGCCAGATCTTCATGAGTGAATTTGAATCTCACCGCCTCACCTCGAGTTTTTAATGATCTCTTAAATTTCTTCCTCTGTCCTGCGGATATGTTCACGTTTTTAACCACGTATTGAGTCATAATTCTTTTTTTATTTTAAAATATATTTGTTCAATTGTTTTTTGCTTAATGATAATTATATATATTAAATATTTTTTTGTAAATTAATATTGCGTTTATTTTATTTTCTTATTTACATATATACACAATATTTTTTGTAGCTTTTTTTATATTTCTCTTATGTGAAATTGTATTGTCACCCTCTCTCTGCGAAGATCTAACAGTTAACCATTTTGATCCGTCAACGTGGTTTTGAGACTATACAATGTGTCTAAAATCACTGGTAGATAAACTAAATTTTGAGGTCGTTCCACGATCTTATAACCCAGTGACACATTTGGAAAGAAGGAATAGATCGTCGGTTGAGCGCTACCATTCACATAGCTTCCAGCAATCACGTCCACATTCACCAGAATGCTATTGACTGCGAGAATGTCGACCGTATTTTCGGATGCCGCATGGCCTCGATACATCTTTCGATCGAATCACAGCATCTTGCCGATAGAATCGTTCGTATTGAAATCCACTCGAAAATTATCTTCCAAATCCAACATCGTCTGTAAGGTATTAGGGTTTGGAGTGACTCTGATCTTGTTGCTTCCCTTTCCATCTGTCTTCATTCACGTCTGAATGTAATTGTTCAAATCGTCTATGTCGTAACTTCCTTTGGGAATTCGAATCTCCAACCAATCCACACCATCGGAATATTTGAACGAGTTATTCTTTTCGGTGACGTTGGGAAAGGTATAATAAGTCTCTAGATTCACCAAAGCCATATCGTATCTTTTCTCTCTATTCAATTCGATGGAAGGTTCGAATGGAGTCGCGAATGGAGTCGAATTGCCACTCACCACGATTTGAATGGATTGTTTTGCAGTCGTATTCTCAGCTATCTGTTCTAACAATTCTCCTTGTTCGAACATTATATTTTTAATTTTATTTTATTTTTTTCAAAACTAAATTATTGATGATTTATTATTTTCTAATTTTTATTTTCGCTCTCTATCTTATTATCATCAGAAACATAAAACTTGTCGAATCCGCTCCGATATTTTCCATGATTAAATTCGCTAGTCAAATCGATCGAAATTGTAAAGTCCTCCATCCCAAACTCTCTTGCAGAATCTCCTGAATTCCGCCACGCTCATGTCGTTTGTGACGTGATCGCTGTAGATGTGATTGAGATTCTTGAGATCCTGGCAAAAGAGACAGAGTAAATTAGCGTTCTCCCTTATCGTCTGTCTGGGCAATCGAAAATAATTCTGTGACAGGTAGAAACAGTCCACGTTGCTGTGACGACCCCTAACGTAATACGATTCGCATAGGTTCTGTCTCTCCAAAACAGATCATCAAAAATCATGAGATTCTTATCTTCCGATTTCAATTCTCTAGGACCCGGAACATCACTAGCGTTCTCATAAAATCGACACGTGACGTTTGAAGACGCATTTCTCTTCATCAATTCCATCGCCGCACCATCCAAAATGGTCGAAAGAGAAGCTTCACTTTTGTCGAATTCGTCCCTACGGTCAAAGAAGATTCTGGCTATGACGTCCTTGGGCAATCTACGATCCATGCACTCTCGAAGCAATCTGTATTCGGGTTGAAACAAACTCTTGCCAAACACGAATAATCTGTCGTAATCCAACCAGTCGGGTTGAGACAACAGATTCATCAACAGATTGGTCTTTCCACAATTCGATTTTCCCACTATCAAACCTCTTATGCTTTTGGGAAAGAACTCGTTATTCGACCTCTTGGTCGCGGCGTCATTCCAAGACATATCTTTAATGTTCATCTTCTTTTTTTTTTTTTATTTTTAAATTTTCAAACACAATTTTTCATGTTTTTTCAAACTAAGTTTTTATAAATATTATTATTTATTAATATTACACCATCGCGAGTTCTCTTCAATCCTGATCCATTCGTCATTTTGGCTAAATCTTGTATGGGTACCACAGCATCCTTAAAACCTTTCCAACTTTTCGGCGATCACTGTAACGTAGCTTGCTTCGCCGGCGGACTGATCAACTTGTCGATCAACACGTCAGCTGCCCTCTTGCCAGCCACAGAAGCGATCCTACCACTAGCTTCGGAACCGGCTTTCTTACCAGCATCCAAAGCCGTCTTCTTACCGACCTCAAACGCGGTTGATGCAAAGTTTTCTACCTGCATCACTCGTGATTGCTTGCATTATAGAATTGACGATGTCAGAACTGCCTTGAACATAAGTTCTGATGTATCCCCTGTTCTTTATCACCAACATATTTTATTTTATAATATATATTTTGTTTTTTCACTGGTAAATCGTTTGTTGTTTAAATATTTTTTATTATTTCTAGTGTAAAATTTACTGTTTTTATTTTATCTATTTTTTTGATTGTTTGTTCTCTCTACTTATTACAAAAATATCAATCCTTCAATTCGTTCATCAGCCATTTATAATTGCGTTTATTCAAAACCTCCTGCCTCAACAATTCGTCACATATGCTCACTATCTCTTTATCTAATCCAGTATTACCAGCGCGTCGACTTGCCATCAACAATCTCAATCTCTGAGACAGAGCATCAGAATCGCTCTGAAGAAAAGTGGTTCTCACCCCTTTCCCAGTCACCGATTCGACGAATTTCTTATTCATATCCCATATGGGTTTCACCACCTTCGTCCACTTGTAACCTCTATTGGCTTTGGGTCTCGTTTCTCTGGCATCGTGATTTCTATTCATGGCGTGGGTCTGAACCAGAATGTCGCCATAATTGTCGAAATCCCGATCCATGTAATCTCCAGGCTTGTCGAAAAGGAGCAATTTGCGCAGTCCAGGAGTTAATTCGTACCTATTCGAACCGACGATTAAATTATCATCATCCTCTTGCACTTCGGTGTCGCCTATGAAAGTTCTACCGCCAGAATCCTTATAAATTCCATACAACAGATCTCTCTTATCACCATCTTCGGACGACACGACGCTATCAGTAGTGATAGTCGAAGTGGCATCATCGCTTTCGCTCAAGTCGGTTTCGATTCTCATGGGAACGTAATCTGGCAATGATTTTTGAAAGGAAAACTCCCTCGTAAAACTGCCGGGCAACAAACCCGTTCTCAAAGAACTTTCTTTTATGGGCTTCAATTCGTCAACGATCTTCCTCTTACTTCATTCCTGAACCTCTGTCATGGGTTTAAATAATTTTGTGGTTTCACGCCTTAATTCCATCTCTCCAAGTCGCCTGCTTCTGTCAGAGGATTGGATGCTTTTCTTGAGTCGTTGATATTCATTGAGAAGCTGATCTCTCCACTTAGAATCTGTGATGTGTAAAAACATTTTTTCGTTTTCTAAAATTATTAATATTTCCTTTAGAGTATGGTAACGTGAGTTATTTTATTATTCTCAAAAATTAAATGTATAATTATTTTTATGTTTTATGTTTTAAGTAAATAAAAATCTTCTGTCTTTAATATATAATAACTAAAACCAGTTGAGGAAATCATTTTACAAAATGAAACCTCAATAAATGCGTTTTTGCCCTCGAACGCATTAAAGATCACATCAACAGTTATTTCCGACAATGAGAAACTCAGAGTTAGTCTCAAATAAACATCTATAAATACAACGTTTTAAAAGTGTTAAATCATACAGGTAGTTATTTTCCTCACACTTGAAGTCATTCTCAAAATAATACTCTTAGAATATCTCATAATATTTTAGTTAACACCACGTTAGTACTCGCACGTTGAGCAACGGTATTTCTTCTATATTTTTACATGGAAATCGTTTCAGTCCAAAAACAAGAGTTGAAAAATCTTTTTAAAAAAATTCTCTGGCGAGAATTTTTTTTGCAGAAAAAAAATATGAAAAAATAATCTCCAAGAATATCGCGTAATATTTTAGTTAAAACCGCGTTAGTACTCGCACTTTGAGCAACGGTATTTCTTCTTTATTTTTACATGGAAATCGTTTCAGTCAAAAAACAAGAGTTGAAAAATCTTTTTAAAAAAATTCTCTGGCGAGAATTTTTTTGCAAAAAAAAAAAATATGGAAAAAATAATACTCCTAGAATATCTCGTAATATTTTGGTTAAAACCGCGTTAGTACTCGCACTTTGAGCAACAGTATTTTTTCTATATCTTTACATGGAAATCGTTTCAGTCAAAAAACAAGAGTTGAAAAATCTTTTTAAAAAAATTCTCTGGCGAGAATTTTTTTGCAAAAAAAAAAAATATGGAAAAAATAATACTCCTAGAATATCTCGTAATATTTTGGTTAAAACTGCGTTAGTACTCGCACGTAGAGCAACGGTATTTCTTCTATATTTTTACATGGGAATCGTTTCAGTCGAAAAACAAAAGTTATCAACACAATTTCTGATTAAAACATAACACACTTAGAGTCATTCACAAAATAAAACCATTGATAAAATGTATCACCCTCGGCGATTATTCTCACCTCCATATCATCAAAGAACAAAATACTGTTTGAAGTAAACAAAAACAATTTATCATCAAAATAACAAAATACTGTTTGAAGTAAACAGATGCACTTTTGTAAATAGGAATAAGTTAGAAGTGTGTCTTGTCAACAGGTGTTTTTATTGATGTCTCTTGAACCGAGACATAAGTCAATTAAAATTTCAATTTACCTCTTAAAATCCATCTCAGTGGAACGCAATTTTACTGTTTGATTTTTATTGAATGAAAAAAACTATTTTTATTTTACATTGAATGCAATATTTGAAAACTCCACAAAACTGATCTATTACGATTTACCTTAAAACTCGCGAGGTGAATCGACAAATCGTTTTCGCCGATCGGATCGCACCTTCGACCGTCCGGAACGCGATCGCAAACGTGGTGGTGGTCCCGAACCGGCAAACTGCATTTTTCGATGTACCGGAAGCCGAAATCGGTTTAAAAAAAAAAAAAAAATCCTCGATGAGTAACTGCGCTTTACACCCACTTCTCGCCGTTGGCGAATGTCGAGAAAATGTTGTGAGATCGATTTTTCCTGGTCTAGAATCGGCAATCGGTTTCACCGATCGGATCGCACCCTCGACCGTTCAAACAGCCGTTGTCGAACGAAGGTGGTCCAAAATCGGCAAACCGCTTTTTTGATGCTGGTCTAGAATCGGCAAAACGTTTTTTGCTTGCGTTCACCAACGATAGATCGAAGGTCTGATCCGCGAAGGGACGTCGACAAAAAATTTTAAATTTACGTTTTCTTCAAATTTCATACATTTTTTCACTTTTTGAGCGATGTGTCGAATGTACTCGTTTGCCAACGTATGTTTGAACGGTCATTAGTGCGATCCGAGAGCCTGAAAAAACAACTGTCGATTCTGGGACACCATGCAAAAACAACATTTTTTACACTCTGTACACGATTTAACACTGAACCCCTATGGCGGTACACGTACATGTACGTGTACAGTTTTTTTGAAAAGTGGTCTAGAATCGGCACTTTCCACCTACTCCCGTGTTGTGTCCTTGGGCAAGGCACTTTATCATCCCGGTTGCCTACAGTTAAAACTAGAAGTCCTGTCATGAAATTCGCACAAATAGCACGTCGATCTGCGCGTTACTCTTCGCGTTATGACCAAAGTAAGGCTATCAAATTCTGTACATATGGCCTGTGCACAAGCAATGTTTCAGCCAATGGACCTCGGGGTAACCCGGAGGTCCATTGGCAGAAACATTGCCTGTGCTTGCCATGAGTAACCCGGAGAACCTGCCGTGCTTCGGATGCCAATCGATATGGCAATTGCGCGCAATTCCTACGCGCAACTAAGCCTAGATAAGCGCACAGTTTGTGACAGGACTTCTAGTTTTAATTGTAGATTGGGGCACGATGACGCCGTGTACTAAGGCGTACTGCACGTCGATGATGCACATGTCTTCAACCGCTGTAACTCCGATTGAGCGGTGCTGGAACAGAGTTAGAAAGTTGAGGAGCTGACAGTTGCTCGTCGATGCTCAGTGGTTCTCTCCGGGTACTCCGGCTTCCTCCACCCGCAAAGCTGTCACGGTCACGATTAGCCATTGTGTATAAGTATGTAACCTTAAACACCAATAAATAAACACCAATAAAAGCTGAATGGCTGTCCCGTTCGGCGACCACCAAGGTTGAAATGATGCCATAATTTTGTGACATAATCTGCAGGTTTAGTACTCCGGCTTCCTCGCCCTCTCACTGACCTCAATGTGGTGGCGTTCTGAGTTCATTGATAATCTCTCCTAAGATTCGCAGAGTACGGGATTATTATGAGAGCTGAAAACATCTACATCATATACATTGGAACAATGGAAAAGGAGTGGGTTGCGCATCATTGGTCACATTTTCTTTCAAATTCGCCGCCTACCAGAGTCACATCAAAGACTTCTCCCGGCGACCAGGTGTTCTCGTCTCTACAATTTGCTCTCCACCTCCGGTTTGTCCAAATAGTTTTTGTTCCCCCCGCCTTTCGACTGAACACCCGACAGGCACATCAGAGAAAACTCTGCAAAAGCGAGAACTGTCGTGTCCATGGAACACGTAAATCACCTACCTGAGCGTGGATAGGCTACTATGACAATGTCGTCATCAAAGAACTCTTCGTTTTCGATGTCATTCAAACCATTGGCATGTCTACTACTTATATCTGATGGATATGCCTGACGGAACACGTAATCTCCTATCTGTTCTGCTTTAATTGTATAGCCGCTTCTGTCCTTAATTTCTATCTTCTTAATTTCTATCTTCACTGATGCTTCCATGTTGACATATAGAGTGAAATGACGAACGTTTCAATCAACATCAGTATCAAATGGTGTTAAACACATTTAGGTCATTGTCGTTAATGTGTGTCTCAAACTGTGACTACTTGTTCATACTAATTGGTCTGTGTGAAACACACATACTATTGTATTTGTACGGTTTCTTTTTCTTTCTTTCTTTCTTTCTTCTTCTTCTTCTTCTTCTTCTTCTTCTTCTTCTTCTTCTTCTTCTTCTTCTTCTTCTTATTCTTCTTCTTCTTCTCCTGTCTCCTGTCTTCTTCCTTGTCCGCACGATAACTTGAAAACGGATCCTCCTATCTCACTGATTTTTGACATACTGATAGATAGTCAGACGTTCTCGGCCACCTATGTTTTTCAGATTCCTGGGGCTTTAGGGGTGTCCGTAGGGGTGTTTTGAAAGTGGATCACGGCCATATCTCAGGCATGGTATGACGTATGGACCTTTGACCAACACCAAGTGAGTCGAAACTCGATTGAGATTCAAAATATGGGTCAAGGTCACTGAGGCCACCCAGATTGAGTGCATTTTTCAAAATTGCTGGAAATCCCATTTTTTGACTCCATAATGCATTCCCGGAAGATCATACATGCAATTTTACACGAAAAAATGTGGGCGTGAACAAAATTTGTGAAAGTGGGTCACGCGCATATCTCAAGCATGGTATAAGGAATAGACCTGGGACCAACATCAGAAGATTTGACACGCGATAGAGGTTCAAAATACAGGTGAAGTTCAATGAGGTCACTCAGGGGGTGAATGAGTGCATTTTCCAGAATTGCTGGAAATCACATTTTTTTACCTCCAAGTGCTTTCCCAAAGTTCATACATGCATTTTTTCACGAAAAAGGTGGCCGTGGCCAAAAATTTTGAAAGTGGGTCACGCTCATATCTCGAGCATGGTGTGATGTATAGACCTGGGACCAACACCAAATGAGTCCACACTTGATGGGGGTTCACAATATGAGTCAAGGTTAATGAGGTCCACCAGGGGTCAATGAGTGCATTTTCCAGAATTGCTGGAAATCACATTTTTTGACCTCCAAATGCTTTCCCAAAGTTCATACATGCATTTTTTTACGAAAAGGAAAAGTGGGCGTCGCTGAAAATTTTGAAAGTGGGTCACGCTCATATCTCAAGCATGGTATGATGTATGGGCTTGGCCCCAACGCCAAATGAGTTGACACTCGATGGAGGTTTACAATATGGGTCAAGGTCACTGAGGTCACCCAGGGATCATTGATTGCATTTTTCCGAATTGCTGAAAATCACATTTCTGGTTTTCAGACCGGTTAGGAATTGCATTTTAAACCAACTAATACAATTTTTAAGATTATACATGTATCTCATCATTCCAATGAATGGCAGAGCCAGTAATGTCAATTTCCGATTCCTTAATAGAACCCTTTAAATGTTGTGCACAAGTATGCCTTTTCTGGTTTCTTAGACAAATTGTTCTGATTCCTGTATGAATATTTTCACTCTTGCTTCTGCAATCGATAAACATTGTGCCGCTCGCCTCTTCATCTTCTCGGTACACTTCTAATCTCAAGGGAACTGCTGCTGGCAGAGCCAGGGGCACAACTTTAATGTTAATCTGTATGCTAGGAGTGTAAGATAGTCATGAGAGTAGAACACACGCCTTCTGCAACGCACTAAACCTCGAAGCAATGGAGAGGGTGTCGTTGTGCCATAACACTGTTTCACGTTATTCTTCCACGATGTTGCCACATCTTACTTTAAAATTCACCCTCAAATTCATCAGAATCAAAATGACAAAATTTACACCTCTCTTCGACCACGTTCTGTTGTCTTTATAACGTACTAGCCCCTACGGTTTTGTTCATTTATTTGGGGGGTTTGAGACATTCTGCCGAGGATACGAAGAACACATCCGGAAACGCCGCAAAAGAGATAAAAAAGGAACCCACCGGAGCGGGAATAGACAGCGAAGTGATCGTCGCCATCAGAGAATTCATACCCTTGGCATGTTCGTTGCTTATTGCTGATGGATATTCTGTATGTACATTTAGTCTTCAGTGGGTTCCGCTTTCATAGCTTGGCAGCCTCTGTTGGAAATGTCTATCTTCTCTGATGCTGTCGTGATAATATACATACAGGTGAAAATTGTTTTCTATGCTGTTTGAGTTTTGTTTTGACGAATTTCATTCGCGTTAGGCTCTTGCATCTCTCAGATCCAGCACACTTGAAACTGATTTGTTTTATCAGAATATAGACCTATATATATATAATTTTGCTAAATTGCCGTCATGCTCGGGAGGTTACACCCTTCTAAGTGGTTTTCATTGTTGACTAATTCATATTCCGTTACGTTAAGTGCCGTGCAAATGTATACCGCGTCATGGGAACGTAAAAATAAGCGTCACGCTTATTCTAATTGTTAGAATTAATAAATTGTTCGAGATGGGCGTACGTTTTACAGGTAGATTTATTCCCTGGCAAATGGCTGCCGAGCTCCTAATCACGATCCCAGTTGTAAAATCACCGTTTCATATCTTCTTTGGGTCGCCACAAGTAAAGATATGTTCCGCGTTTCACGTTGTTCTGTGTATTCAAGTGTAAATTATGGAAAAAATTACCGTATCATATCTTCCTTGGGTGGCAACAAGTAAAGATATATTCCGCGTTATTACGCAACAAGTAAAGATGAATTACCCACTATTGCTAAGACCTCGCCCTGGTAACAGAGGCAGTGGCAAGTTCGCATGCAATATTCACACATCCAACCACTTGTTTACTCGAATTATTCAAAAGCGCACCTCCATGCCCCCGCCACCAAATACCCCATTCTCGTGAAAAAGACATCATGACCGCTAATGAAAAATATAATCTGTTTTTTCCTTCCTTGCGTAGTAATAACCCCCCCCCCCCCCCCCCCCCCGCTCGGTCCTTCCAGAGTGTGTAAATGTCTTATCTCTTCCCACTTGTGCAGTATATATACCTCCACCCAATCACCCTGTTTATGGCCCGTAATAATGTCAACACTGACGATTGTAGGCTAGGGTGTCCATTCACCCCATCCACCCACCCCACACATACGCATGAAATATGCACCCACATACACACAATCATCATAATCTCACAACATATTTTCAACATCAACGCGTCTTTAATCTTTTTATACCTTACTTGCGTAGTAACATGCCCCCCCCCCCCCCCGATCCTTCCAGTATGTGTAAATGCCTTATCCCCTCCCACTTTAAAGAGAGTGCTAAATTTATATCACAGACATTAAGCGTGACGCTTAACGTTTACGTTCCCATGACGCGGCACAACGCAACGGAACAGGAACCAGTAAAAAATGAATGCCGCCCAGAAGGGAGCAACCTTCACAACATTTCACCCAGATGTTGAAATTCAAGGTGAAATGGAATATGACTCTGGATGTCAGTGGAAGACGAAAATCATAATATGAGAACCTTTTAAATGAAACATCAGAGAGGTTCGTAGATATTACGCGATTAGAATTCGAGGCACAGTTGGGTCTTCTGAGGGATGAGTTGTGAATAACCACCACTCCACCAGTCATTCAAAAAATGGAGCGTGACTGTGCTATTACACGACACTGCATGCCAACGGGTCACCCTTTTACTTCTTTTCAGGCCTTCAGCATTGATTCCAAGTCTGACTGAACAAAATATTTATATAAACAGCCGTATGAGCCTTCAGTTTAGATAATATAGTGGTATAACTACTAACACCTTTATATACCCATGAATTATTTATGTCGAACCACCTTTCGGCTTGGTTCAAGGTAATTCAACTCACACAGAGTACGTTAGAACACACAGAAAGACCATGCGGAACTACTGCGTCCCTTGAGTTCCAATGTGTTCTATGTGCCAAGAGGCACATAGAACACATTGGAACTCAAGAAACGACTCGTCTACAAACCTGAATGGAATCTGAACATGTACCGTTAGTGGTAACTTACCACCCCGTATTGGAAAAAAAACTACGAGGTAGCGTGTCTGATCTCCACAAATTTGTTACGGGGGGCACTTATCTTACTATGGTGTTTCCGGAGAAAACCCTATTGGCCATGAGACAAACCCCACCACTTAAGACTCAACTGGTTCGGAGCTCTGTAAATAATAGATCAGATGTTAAAAATGGTACACGGGCGTATAAACGGGATTCGTGCGGGACGTACACTCTTATCAGTTATGATCCCCTACGCAGGATGAATGGCAGCATCTTCAGCGCTAAAGACTCTTTCAACTGTACATCGAGTGGTGTCGTATACCTCATGACTTGTTCGAAGTGTCCCGATATGTTTTACATATGGGAAACGGTTCAGTGTGTTTGCCAGAGAGTTACAAGACGTCGACAAGACATTCGTGCCCGCATCTTTGACTTTCAGTCGCGGTTCACTTTAATAAACCCGGACATTCGGTGTCTGTTATAAGAATTCAGCAGGAGCTGGAGAAGGAGGTGTGGGGGGGGGGGGGGGGGGGGGGAGTGGAGTGGTTTACATAATTGTCAGATCGGAGAATCGCCGAACAGAAATTTATTCATGATTTCAATGCTGTCGGTGGTGGCATTAAAAGTGACACTGGATTTATGACCTCGTGGCTTGATTGGAACCTTTCCAAACAAGCGTCGTGTATGTGATGACGTCACTGAGTATCTGTGTGTTCTAACGTACGTTGTGTGAGTTGTGTTACCTTGAACCTGGTGAAGGCGCAAGCCGAAACCCAGTTAGACATAAATAATTCATAGGTAGTTTACGGTTTTAGTAGTTATACCACTATGCTATATATATATCGCCTATGTCAAGCAGGACTTTCACCAGGCAGAGTTCTGACACCGCGACAATGGACTGAAAACTGTAAAGTTGGCTTCGACGGGAGTGGATCCCGGGTCTGTATTTTATTGTGTGATTTACCCACGGATAGTTGTTTGCCTTAGCATCCAGTGCCACTGGAACAGATTACTGTTTTATTCCATTCCAAAGTTTGATTTACTGGGATTTCCGGGTTTGATTATAAACGATAACTTCACAAGTGAATTGTGCCATCAACAATTGTGTCATGTATCCGTGCGCGCAAACGAAGACGCTTTGCCGTGGGTGTAATGGGGACTTCATTGTTTTTTTAAACCCTTTACCCGACATGAAAAGCAGACGGTACTTGCAAAAAAAAAAAAAATTGAAAAACTATTATTTTCATTTTTGTCTCAAAAACATAGGTTATGACCCCTCATTGGAACGAACTCGTTCCAATGAGGGGTCATAACTTATGTTTTAGAGACAAAAAATGAAAAAATAATATATATATATAACTTCGTCAAATTGCCGTCATGCTCGGAAGTTTACTTCCTTCTAAGCGGCTTTCATTTTTGACTAATTCTTATTCCGTTACGTTAAGTGTCGTACCAATGTGTATCGCGTCATGGGAACGTAAAATTCAGCGTCACACAGATCCTAATTGTTGAATGGGAATTATAAAATTGATTGAGATACCCGTACGTCTTACAGATCGATTTATTATTTGGCAAGTGGCCGCCTGGCTCCTAATTACGAACCCGTCTATAAAATCGCCGATACATATCTTCATTGGGTGGCAACAAGTAAAGATATGTTCCGCATTACACGTTGTTCACTGTTTTTAATTGTAAATTATGGACAAACAATACCGTATCAGATCTTCCTTAGGTGGTAACAAGTGGAGATATATTCCGCATTTTTATGCGCAAATTTTGTTTTCAGCCTTAGAATTAGGAGCATTCAATCATTTATCTCAACCTCGCCCTAGTAACAGAGGCAGAAGCGAGTTCGCATGCAGTATTCACACATTCAATCATTCCTTGACCCGAATTGTTCAAACTCGTTGTTCTCCATATTCAAGTGTATTGCTTGTAAAATCCCCGTATCATATCTCCCTTGGGTGGCAAAGGTATGTTCCCCGTTTCATGTTATTCCCCGTATCCGAGTCTATTACGCGCAAAATAACCGTATCATATCTTCCTTGGGTGGCAACAAGTAAAGATATGTTCCGCGCTTCACATTGCTTTTTGTATTCAAGTGTAAATTATGCAAAAAATACCGTATAATATCTTCCTTGGGTGGCAACAAGTAAAGATATGTTCCGCGTTATTACGCAAAAAGCAAATATGACTTAGACACTATTTCTAAAACCTCGTCCTGGTAACAGAGGCAGAGGCAAGTAAGTTCGTATACTGTATCCACACATCCAACTACTCCTTAGCCCGAATCGAATCATTCAATCATTTCAAAGCGCGCCTCCATATCTCCGCCCCGGTACCCAACCCGCGTCAATCAGACATCAATACCGCTGATGAAAAATAGAATCTTTTTATACCGTCCTTGCGTAGTAATAACCCCCCGCCCCGCCAGATCTTTCCAGGGTGTGTAAATGGTTTGTCCCCACCCACTATTGCAGCATATATATGTATGCCCCCCCCCCCCCCCACCACTGATCTAAGTGCAGCCCCTCCTATAATGTCTACACTGACAATCGTAGGCTAGGATTCCAGACACCCCCCCCCCCCCCCATATACACATGATGTACGCATTGGCATATACCCAATGATCATAATCTCACAACACATGCACGCTATGTTCAACACGAATGCGTTTTTAGATGTAATTGCTCTATAGACTAATTTATATTCCCCCCCCCCCCCCCCCAGGTTCAGCAAGTTTATAAATGAGAATATTTGGAATTATTCTTGTCTATTGAGCCCATTGGGTTCTAGTGTTTGAAGTTTGTTAATCCAAAATGCTTCACGACCCCTCCTGTAAGCTGTATTTTGTTGATTAATGTGTTCAGTCCCAATAATCTTAAAATTCTTTATACTATGGTTTTTGGTCAGAAAATGATGTGGTATTGGTTCATCCATAACCTCAAGTTTTATTCTACTCAGATGGTTTTGCATTCTCTCACACAATTTTGTCCCCGTCTCTCCCACGTACACAACTTCATTGCACTTGTCGCAGAGAATCCCATATATCACGTTCCTGGACATGCAGGTGATTTTTTTGCCTATGTGGTAGGCCGTTCCGTTCTTGTCTGCGAATTGTTTTGTTTGGAGCATAAACCCACAGATTGCACAATTTCTCTCGCATCTATCAGATCCAGTCCCTTGATTGTTGAACATTTTATTATGCTTGCTATGGACTATGATATCTCCCAAATTTTTCAGTCTTTTGTACGAAATCAGGGGAGGTTTTTCTAATGCCAATTTCATGCGTTTTGAGCGGTGTAAAATGGGCATCCGCTCCCGCGTTATTTTCCCGATGTCGGGGAGGCGCCGCGAGTAGGTGACCACAAACGGGACTCTTTCGCCGGTTGATTTGTTGGATCGTTTTTCAAGTAACTGTTTACGCTAGATTTGGTCGACCTTTTTTAGTTGTTCGCTTACAAATTTTTCGTCGTAACCTCTGGCATGCAGGTGTTGTTTTATATCATTTTTGTGGCATTCATATTCAGCATTATCGGAACAAATTCTTTTTACTCTTGAAGCTATTCCATATGGTATCGCTCTTTTAGTGTTGATTGGGTGATCTGACTTTGCGTGCAGGTATTGATGCGTGTCCGTGGTTTTTGTATATAAACCGGTTTTAAGAAATCCATCTTCAATTTTGACTATCGTGTCTAGGAATTCTATCCCATTTTCAGACCACCTTAAATCAACCTGTATTCTTGGATGTATCGTATTTGCCAAAGAATGATATTGTTTCAGAGACTCCAACCCATGCGTCTATACTCCCCAGATATCATCAACGTATCGTATCTGTTCAAGGGGGTGTAACTTCGATGCTTTTGACAGTTTCTCTTCCCATTCACCCATATATCTGCACGCATAATTCCAAAACAGTTTCTATTAGTTTAAGACCTATCTCTGTTGGGAATAATTTTCTTTTAGAGTTTTCTAGTGCTTTTTTACATGCTAATATACCTTCATTACGTGGGACGCTTGGATATAGTTTCTTGACGTCCATACAGTACATTATGCTGTTTTCAGGGAGTGGTTGGGGTATACAGTCGAGTCTGTTCAAGAAATGTGTGGTGTCGCGTATGTAGGATGGTAATGACTCAACGTGCTGTTTTAATTCAGACTCCATCACTTCTGCTATTTTCTCTGTTGGGTGGTTTATTCCCGAAATTATTGTTCTTAAAGAGGCTTCATTTTTAGGCATTTTGGGGTTACCTTTTACTCTACCAGCCTGTGGCTGCTTAGGTATCATGTACGCTAATACTTTTTTGTCTATCAGTTTGTTTTTTTCTAGTTTTTTGAGTTGGCTTTTAATCTTGTTTGTTATTTTCTCTGTCAGATTTACAGATACTTCTTTGTATGTTGTTTGGTGCCCCAACTCCATCAAGATCTCATTTTCATATTTACTTGCATCCAAAACCGTTATTCCAGACCCTTTATCGGCTGGTCGCACGACTATTGTATTATCATTTAACAACTCTTTCAGAGCCTTCTCTTCCATTTTTGTTATGTTGTTTCGCACGGGTTTTTTTATGCCCTTCAAAACATCTTCCCGTACTATCTCTAAAAAAGGTCAAGGTGCTTATCTCTACCTTCTTTGGGAGTCCACGGGTTGTGCTCTTTAAATATGTCATTAATATATTGCTGTTTATTGTCTAGGAAATTGTAAGTATGGTCAAAATTACAGGTGGGTGTGATTCGAACCTGAAAAACAGGTGAGTACAAATGAATTAATTTTCTATCTCTTTTTGAATGATTCTCATTTTCAGGTTGCACAAATGATTGGAAGTATGAAAAAGACAAATGGGCCTAAAACAATCAAATACAAATACTTGCAGTCACAAAATATTTCCGCGTTCCGTAGGGTTGAACCAAAACTGAATCCCCGGAGTTATTCCAAAAACATTACCGACAAAAAGTCTGAGAAATCCTCCAAAAAGGACAAATCTGTGAATCCCCGGGGTTATTCAAAACAAATCACCGACAAAAAGTCTGAGAAACCTTCCATAAAGGATGAATCTGTAGAAGTTAAGAATATCAGCGATGATCAAAATAACATTTATGTAGATATAAAGAGTAAAATTTTGCACAATGAAACTAAAATAAATCAGCAAAATAACGTGTTTAATTTATCCGGTAAGAAACTAACAAAACACCAGAGAACATTACTTAAAAGGGGTCTCAAGTTTGTCCCAACGGAAAGAACTTTGGATATAGCGAACCTTATCGTTGAGATAAAAGAATGGGAGCGCAGAATGCGACTATGTGAGTATTTCCTAGACAATAAACAGCAATATATTAATGTTAAATTTAAAGAGCGCAACCCGTGGACTCCCAAAGAAGGTAGAGATAAGCACCTTGACCTTTATTTTGAGATAGTACGGGAAGATATTTTGAAGGGCATAAAAAACGCGTGCGAAACAACATAACAAAAATGGAAGAGAAGGCTCGGAAAGTGTTGTTAAATGATATTACAATAGTCGTGTGACCAGCCGATAAAGGGTCTGGAATAACCGTTTTGGGAGCAAGTAAATATGAAAATGAGATCTTGATGGAGTTGGGGGACCAAACAACATACAAAGAAGTACCTGTAAATCTGACAGAGAAAATAACAAACAAGATTAAAAGCCAACTCAAAAAACTAGAAAAAAAACAAACTGATAGACAAAAAAGTATTAGCGTACATGATACGTAAGCAGCCACAGGCTGGTAGAGTAAAAGGTAACCCCAAAATGCCTAAAAATGAAGCCTCTTTAAGAACAATAATTTCGGGAATAACAGCATAATGTACTGTATGGACGTCAAGAAACTATATCCAAGCGTCCCACGTAATGAAGGTATATTAGCATGTAAAAAAGCACTAGAAAACTCTACAAGAAAATTATTCCCAACAGAGATAGGTCTTAAACTAATAGAAACTGTTTTGAACAATAACAATTTTTCATTTAAAGGAAGACATTATTTACAAACGGACGGCGTTGCAATAGGTTCGCGATTAGGGATGAATTATGCGTGCACATATATGGGTGAATGGGAAGAGAAACTGTCAAAAGCATCGAAGTTACACCCCCTTGAACAGGTACGGTACGTTGATGATATCTGGGGAGTATGGACGCATGGGTTGGAGTCTCTGAAACAATATCATTCTTTGGCAAATACGATACACCCAAGAATACAGGTTGATTTAAGGTTGTCTGAAAATGGGATAGAATTCTTAGACACGATAGTCAAAATTGAAGATGGATTTCTTAAAACCGGTTTATATACAAAACCCACGGACACGCATCAATACCTGCACGCAAAGTCAGATCACCCAACACTAAAAGATCGATACCATATGGAATAGCTTCAAGAGTAAAAAGAATTTGTTCCGATAATGCTGAATATGAATGCCACAAAAATGATATAAAACAACACCTGCATGCCAGAGGTTACGACGAAAAATTTGTAAGCGAACAACTAGAAAAGGTCGACCAAATCGAGCGTAAACAGTTACTTGAAAAACGATCCAACAAATCAACCGGCGAAAGAGTCCCGTCTGTGGTCACCTACTAGCGGTGCCTCCCCGACATCGGGAAAATAATGCGGGAGCGGATGCCCATTTTACACCGCTCAAAACGCATGAAGTTGGCATTCGAAAAACCTCCCCTGATTTCGTACAAAAGACTGAAAAATTTGGGAGATATCATAGTCCATAGCAAGCATAATAAAATGTTCAACAATCAAGGGACTGGATCTGATAGATGCGAGAGAAATTGTGCAATCTGTGGGTTTATGCTCCAAACAAAACAATTCGCAGACAAGAACGGAATGGCCTACCACATAGGCAAAAAAAATCACCTGCATGTCCAGGAATGTGATATATGGGATTCTCTGCGACAAGTGCAATGAAGTTGTGTACGTGGGAGAGACGGGGACAAAATTGTATGAGAGAATGCAAAACCATCTGAGTAGAATAAAATTTGAGGTTTTGGATGAACCAATACCACATCATTTTCTGACCAAAAACCACAGTATAAAGAATTTTAAGATTATTGGGATTGAACAAATTAATCAACAAAATACAGCTTACAGGAGGGGTCGTGAAGCATTTAGGATTAACAAACTTCAAACACTAGAACCCAATGGGCTCAATAGACAAGAATAATTCCAAATATTCTCATTTATAAACTTGCTGAACCGGGGGGGGGGGGGGGGGGGGGATATAAATTAGTGTATAGAGCAATTACACCTAAAAACGCATTCGTGTTGAACATAGCGTGTATGTGTTGTGAGATTATGATCATTGGGTATATGTCAATGCGTACATCATGTGTTTATGGGGGGGGGGGGGGGGTGTATGGAATCCTAGCCTACGATTGTCAGTGTAGACATTATAGGAGGGGCTGCACTTAGATCAGTGGTGGGGTGGGGGGGGGCATATATATGCTGCAATAGTGGGTGGGGACAAAACATTTACACACCCTGGAAAGATCGGTCGGGGAGGGGGGGGGGGTTATTACTACGCAAGGACGGTATAAAAAGATTCTATTTTTCATCAGCGGTATTGATGTCTGATTGACGCGGGATGGGTACCGGGGCGAAGATATGGAGGCGCGCTTTTAAATGATTGAATGATTCGGGCTAAGGAGAAGTTGGATGTGTGAATACAGTATACGAACTTACTTGCCTCTGCCTCTGTTACCAGGGCGAGGTTTTAGAAATAGTGTCTAATTCATATTTGCTTTTTGCGTAATAACGCGGAACATATCTTTACTTGTTGCCACCCAAGGAAGATATGATACGCTTATTTTGCGCGTAATAGCCTCGGATACGGGGAATAACATGAAACGGGGAACATACCTTTGCCACCCAAGGGAGATATGATACGGGGATTTTACAAGCAATACACTTGAATATGGAGAACAACGAGTTTGAACAAATCGGGTCAAGGAATGATTGAATGTGTGAATACTGCATGCGAACTAGCTTCTGCCTCTGTTACCAGGGCGAGGTTGAGATAAATGATTGAATGCTCCTAATTCTAAGGCTGAAAACAAAATTTGCGCATAAAAACGAGGAATATATCTCCACTTGTTACCACCTAAGGAAGATCTGATAAGGTATTGTTTGTCCATAATTTACAATTAAAAACGGTGAACAACGTGTAATGCGGAACATATCTTTACTTGTTGCCACCCAAAGAAGATATGTATCGGCGATTTTACAGACGGGTTCGTGATTAGGAGCCAGGCGGCCACTTGCCAAATAATAAATCGATCTGTAAGACGTACGCGTATCTCGATCAATTTTATAATTCCCATTCAACAATTAGGATCTGTATGACGCTAAATTTTACGTTCCCATGACGCGATACACATTGGTACGACACTTAACGTAACGGAATAAGAATTAGTCAAAAATGAAAGCCGCTTAGAAGGAAGTAAACTTCCGAGCATGACGGCAATTTGACGAAGTTATATAAAATATTTGATGAAGTGTGTGTATATATATATATATATATATATATATATAATGAATTATACCATGTAATGTAGATGAAATGCAGTGGGAATCAATCTCTTTTTCAAATTTCCTGCTTACGGTACAGAATACAGAATTCGGCACTTCTGTTATGCATTTCTTAGAATGAAAGACTCTGACGCCGATGGGGATCGAACCACTGCCTCGAGAGTACACTTCTGCGGCACCAATCGCCTAGCGAAACTGGACCAGCGCCATAGACCACTCGACTACCGACAAGCCCCCCCCCCCCCCCAAAGGCATGCTAGCAGATCAAGCGTCCATGGAACTGGCACAGTCCACACGAAATTACTCGGTATCCCCCAGAATTAGTTGTTTACAATGAATTATACCATGTAATGCAGATGAAATCAGTGAGAATCAATCTCTTTTTCAAATTTCCTGCTTACGGTACAGAATACAGAATTCTGCACTTCTGTTATGCATTTTTTTAGAATGAAAGACTCTGACGCCGATGGGGATCGAACCACTGCCTTGATGAGAGTACACTTCTGCGGCACCAATCGCCTAGCGAAACTGGACCAGCGCCATAGACCACTCGACTACCGACAAGCCCCAAAAAGGCATGCTAGCAGCTCAAGCGTTCATGGAACTGGCACAGTCCACACGAAATTACTCGGTGTCCCCCAGAATTAGTTGTTTACAATGAATTATACCATGTAATGCAGATGAAATCAGTGAGAATCAATCTCTCTTTTTCAAATTTCCTGCTTACGGTACAGAATACAGAATTCGGCACTCGTGTTTGTACAACGTCCCTCACCTCTCATGAATTATTTCACGAAACCAGTCCAGTCAAACGATCACTCTCTACATGTGTTTGTAATGGTAGATCCGTGAAGATGCAACTCCTTGAATTTAATTTTATATCGCCTATTTCAAGCAAGAATTCCTCCTGGCATAGTCCTGGCTCCGCGACACTGGGCTGAAAACTGTAAAGTTTTTCGAAAGATGGCCTCGACGGGAGTCGATCCCGGGTCTACGGCACCCAACGACCTAGCCATAAATGCTCTGCCACCATACCAAATACGCCAACGGCAACCCCATAAAAGGTTGTTATTGACTCAACCAGTATGTTAGTTCATATTTACAACCCACCCCGTGGCCGATATTCGAGAAATGACAATTACTGAATAGTTGGAATTGTTTTCTTTGTTGATTCATAACCGTCTACAAATAGCCTGCATTTTATTGTGAGATTTACTGTTATAATGGTCTATGGTCCCAGCTTTTAAACACAGGAATTTCAATTAATGGAAGATACGCGAGATGCAACTGCTTGAATTTAATTTTAAATATACCATTTTATATATATTTAGTTTATGACGCCCATCATTTTATATATATATTTAGTTTATGACCCCCATCATTGGAACGGTCTCGGGGAGCTCGTTCTAATGAGGGGGCCATAAGCGATATCTTTTAGAAAAAAATGAACATTTCATGGCGTTTTTTGTGAATAGCCCCGCCCAGTTTTCTTGTTGGGCAAAGGATTAATTCAGACTCAAATTTTGACAAAAACTGTTTACGATTGGATGCGACATGAGCTTAATTAGAGTGTTTATTTGTCAGACCCCGCCCTCGATAAATTAACAAAACAGCCCTGTTTTTTTCACGAGGGTCGAAAGGGGCTTGCTCCCTATACTGTCCCTTCGTCGCTTTGAACCATTCCATTCGGGATTCGGATTGTCATTTCATTTCCTTCGTTCGTCGATTGTCATTTTCAAAACTTACACATTGTCTTACCACTTTCGTTATCAGCTGTACTCTGCTCTACTGAAAAGATCACAACTATGCCGCCCAAGATAGGAAGCAAAGGGGCCAAAAAGGCTACGAAGACTCAAAAAGCCACCTCGTTCCGGGGACCACAAAAGAAAAAGGAAAAGGAAGGAGAGCTACAGCATCTACATATACAAAGTTTTGAAGCAAGTACATCCCGATACCGGTGTTTTCAGTAAAGCTATGTCCATCATGAACAGTTTTGTTAATAATATCATTGAAAGAATAACCGCAGAAGCATTCCGTCTGGCCCATTACAACTAGAGGTTTTTTTCACAAGTGCCCACTGCTCTGAGTTCAGTGAAACATTGTGAAGAAGGTACCATACATACCAACTTAGATCAGATTAATTAGTTGCCATTCTTTCAGCTCTCAGCTTTTGAAACACAACATATTTTTCTGTCATCAAAGAGTTTTTCTTGCACGAAAATCACAGGTTTTAGAAAAAAAAAATTGTGTAGTAAAAATTCTCTGTAAAACAATAAGTTTTCGAAACACGAATTATTAATATGTCGTGATTTTTTTTACTTGTACAAATTCTTCTGTTTCAGAAAAAATAATGCGTGTATCAAAAAAAAAAAAATTGAGACAAATTATTTTTCTGTCATGATCCCTTTTAAGTTGAACGAAAATGTTTTGCTTCAGAAATTTTTTTTTTTTCTGAAAACGTTTTTGAAAAACCAGAAGATTTTGGAATCGTGTCTGTTGAGAATTTGTTTTTCCTTGCATAACTATTTCTGTTTTCCAGAAATATAATTTTTATATCGAACTCATGTATTCAATTGATGATTCAAACGACCTAGTTTTGTAACTTATGATATTACTTATATCCACCAGATTTATTGTATGAGTAATTTATAAAGAGAAACCACCATCACGGATAGTAAAGTCATCATAAGATTGAACTATTTTTTTTCAATTTATAGAGGATATGGAATGAGTGTTTTTCTCATATAATATTTATGAAATGAGTCTAAGAATAACGGAGAATTCGGACGAGTTTCATATATATTATATGAGAAAAACACTCATTTCATATTCTATTTGTCTTATGACACACGCACGCACAAAGTAGCCACTTAGTATGACGTTTTTACCCATCAGCTAACTTGAGTTGCAGACGGCACTTGGAAAAAACATCCTCGTATAACTAAACATTTTTATTTTTTGCTTCCAAAGCATAGGTTATGACCCCTCATTGGAACTAGCGCGACACGCTAGCTCCAATGAAGGGTCACAGCCTATGTTTTGGAAGCAAAAAGTGAACATGTAAAAAAAAATGTTTTTCTTGTATTGCGCGAGACGGTTTTTGCCGACACGTTAGGTAAAAGATAAATACAGTTTTACCGTGCGCGCAAACGAAGACGCTTTGCCGTGGGTGTAATGGAGACTTCATTGTTTTTTTTTTGTTTTGCCTTTTTAAGCCTTTACCTAACATGAAAAGCAGACGACACTTGCAATAAAAATTCTTGAATAACTGTTATTTTCATTTTTTGTCTCTAAAACATAGGTTTTGACCCCTCATTGGAACGCGCTCGAAAAATAATGAAAATTAATTGGCGAGTTTTGAAAATAGCGCTGGCCGTTTTGGGCCCTTACGTTGAGTAAAGGATTAAATAATATAATTATCGTTAATAACGAAAAGTAATAAACAGAGTAATCGCTTGACTGGACTGGTTACGTGAAATAATTCATTCGAGGCGAGGGACTATATATTTAAACACTCGTGCACATTCGCGCTCTCGTGTTTGTACAACGTCCCTCACCTCTCACCTCTCAGAAATTATTTCGCGTAACCAGTCCAGTCAAGCGATTACTCTCTATATCTTGTCATCTGAATGTTTGTGCAATATCAAGTGATGATTACGTAAGATATACGCTATATCATATATTTTTTTCAAGCAAAATATATTAAATATTTGATATATGTTTTGCACTTGATTAAATGGTCGGAGTAACAATGACCTTGGGTAAAATGTCAGTTTAATAAAGTGGTGCAACTAATTTGATTACCATCTAATCATATTTGACGTTTATATGTAAGATATAAATTTAGTTTCCTACAAGGACCAAAACAATGGAGTCGTCTAACTCATACGAATTATAGTACTTGGAGATTCATTAAAATCACTCTAAAGCATGCTTTATTTAATGCTCAGGCATCAATTCACGCTGAAAAATTAAGTCATATTCCCCTGTACGAAATATCAAAATGATATTTAGAAATCGATATTTCATCGTAGGTTCGGATGACGAATCACATGTACTTTAAACGAGTCAGCACATCAGTAATGAATTCCAGAGTCCCAAATACAAACGAATTCGAATAATTGATAGTGACAGTGACTAAATCAATTCATTAAATCAGCGGTTTCAAAGTTTGACTTTCTCATTCACCTTCCAGCGAAAAGCCGAAATCACTTTCAAATTTCTTCAGTTCAACTTCACACGTCTTCAGTGCATTGAGTTCAAAAAAAATAAAATGACGTGTCTTGTTATTGAAAATAAGAAAGTGGTGTTTTTTGTTATTGTTCTATTTCTTCGAAACACATTGCGATTATTTCAATTCGCCAGCCTTGGTAAATCGTAAAGTTAGGGGAGAAATAAGACGGGACTACTTTTTGTGCGGATATTCACACATTCCAATGGTTGGAGTTTGGTTGTTGTAATTTTTGTATGGACGCCGGTTCGGCACATAAATTTTGCGCCTTAATGGCAAATAAAGGCCACAAATTGGAGAGTTTGTAGTCGTAGAGCATTAAATAAAAAGAAAATTCACGAAAATTTGATGAATACCGAAAATATCTCGTTCGTGGCTACAAGAAATATGAGGATCTTCACTCGCGACTGCGTCGCTCGTGAAGATCCTCATATTTCTTTGTAGCCACTCACGAGATATTTTCGGTATTCATCAAATTTTCGAGAATATCCTCTATTTATTCTTTGACTGTTTTTTGTCTAGATATTACACAAAACGGCTATTGTTTTAATATTCACCAACTCTTATTATTTTATGTCATTAGAATAGCTCTTAAATTAACTTTAAACAAACGGACGACGGTATATGTCTCGCAAACTGACCACACTGCAAAAATATAGGTTCTCTTTCGAACACAAACTGGTTCTAATCTTGTCCCTGAGATGGAACCAGTTCTGTTTAAACAGTATTTATTTCAAATCAAATAAATTTACAAAGATTAACATTAAATATTAACAGAATTAAACATAAATTGAGGGGGTTTCAGCCGTAAGTTTAGAGCTCATACGAGGTTGTCTCAAATCATTATTAAGTAAAGGAGATATGAACAGTTGGCATATCGAACCAGTTTTGGTTCTATACAGAACCAAAACTGGTTCGATATGCCAACTGTTCATATCTCCTTTCCTTCAAACTGTTTGGTGACTGCGTTGAATCAGCTCCAAGTTTACTGCTGAATCTACTTCAGTTCATGTAATATTCTGTTAAAATTGAACCTATATTTTCTGCAGTGTACGTCGCCCAAAGGGGCCATTTTAAGTATGAAAAGTCTGCCGGTGTCCACCTCAATTGTTTTTCTCCTGTGCTGTTTGAGCTTCAGTTAGACGAATTTCTTTCGCTTTAGGTTGTTGCATCTCTCAGATCCAGCACGCTTGAAACAGATTCGTTTTATCAGAATATATACTCGCCCAAAAAAGAAAGTGTGCATTACAGAAATTGATCAAACTCCAAAAAAATAATTTCGTAGGTGTAAAGAGTGTTAACCTGTTCATGAATAAGTTATATTGAACACAAAAACAGCTTTCCCCGTTAAAATTGCATTAACGTTAAATGACGTGCTGCACGTTTGTGAGAAGGCATGTTTTGCACGTGGAGAGTCTGAAAATTCATGCAGCAGTGTGAATCCTTGGGTATTTAAACACTAAAGTAAGGCCTTCCTATCGTTCACATTCAAACTTGCGCTGCTGTTAAAACGACTCCACATTAGCATGCCAAGATTGACAATGAATCAACGTCTCCTTGCCCTGGGTATGATTAGAGCTGGAAGAACACACAGAGAGGTTGCCCAGCATTTGAACTGCCACCGTAACACTGTAGACAGGCTAGTCCATCGACATGCACAACATGATGACGTTCGAGACCGACCCCGATCAGGGAGACCCCGAGTTATCACCCCTGCACAAGATCGGTATATCCGTGTCGTCCATCTCCGGAACCGGCAACAAATGGCAACGATGACAGCCAGGAACATCCCTAACCTGAGTCGGATACATCCTCAAATAGTAATCAACCGGCTGAGAGAATACGGCTTACGTCCTCGAAGACCTGCAATTCGTCCGATTTTGACGTTACGTCATCGTCGTGCTCGACTGCAGTGGTGTATAGTAGGGTTAGGGTAAGCCTAACCTTACCCTAACCCTAACCCTACCCTAACCCTAACCCTAACCTAACCCTAACCCTAACCTAACATAACCCTAACCCTAACTTAACCCTACCCTAACCCTAACCCTACCTAACCTAACCCTAACCCTACCTAACCCTAACCTAACCCTACCCTAACCCACTTCCATGCTAACTTGTTCACTTCCATGAGGCGTAGATGCACAGCAGTAGTCGATGCAGACGGAGGTCATACCAGATATTGAGTGTGTGACTTTTGTGTTTGACCCTTAGTGTCTTTGACTCTCCATGACACCAAGAGTGTTTGTCGTAGCGTAATGAAATTTTTCGTGTTGATCACAAATTGATTCATCTGTGATTGAATAAAATTTTCATGACAGAAAATGATATATATCTTTTTTTAGTGTTATTTTTTAGCATGCACACTTTCTTATTTGGGAGAGTATAGATCTGTTGTATATATATGTATGATTCCAAACCTCCTACTACATTTCTGCACAATTTATATGACCGTCCGCTAAATATTGTTCTCATGTTGACCTCATGTACATTGTATAAGTGCATAAACTGAATTGAATTGAACTTTCTCCCAGCCTGGAATTCGAAATAATTTATTTGACACTCTGTCATTGGAATTACCGATCTATTCGTGACTTTGTCGATTCGTTACTTATTCCATTGGAAGCTTTTTCTGTCGTAAAACTCATGAAAAAAAATTTCCTTAACAGTGAATATATTCCATTTCCTTGTATTTTAGTCATTATTTTAATATATAATATGCTTTTATTCACGTATTCCATCAGTATTTTGGGCAATGGTGAAAATTTCAAAAAAATTCAAAAAGTTTTCTTGGATCCCTTTATGGCTAATTTTGACGTCCGGGATCGGCATTCAGACCAGCATGTTGATACTATTGCTTTTCCCTGTGATTGCTAACATCACCGTGTTTGGGTTTAACACTGTAACTGTGAACTTTGTATTACAACATGGCTCTATTGTCTTTTATCCCATAAATGACCATTTATTTGAACAATAAAGGCCTTGGATAAATTTTTTGCTTTATTCCCTTAGCAGGTTGATTAATTCTCCCCATAGGTTTAACACTCAAAGAATTTATTCCCCTAGTAGCGACGGACTTGTTGACCTCTGGCCTCTACCACCTTTGTCTAGCATAATTAATAGTTCGATTGTTGATTTATTTAAATCTTTTTGGAAGTATTACACAATGCCAGTAGAAAACACCACCCACTGCTCATATAATAAAGTAGTTTTGCAAGTTTAGCTCAGGTTTGTAGGGGAATTATTTTTAGACAGAAATGTATCACTGCGCCTTGTTTATTTTTGCCAAATTTGCTGGTCGATCGAATTGGACCAACGTGCTCCTCACGTCTCGCTGTGTTTTGTAGCGAATTATAGCACGATTTTCCCGCGACTGCCTTGTAGAAGATTTATGGGATTAACAAAATAAACGTATAGTGTTTTCAAGTAAAACATTTATTCTACTCGTAGAATTAAGAATGAAACCGACTCGCCAGAGGCTCGTCGGTTTCATTCTTAATCCTACTCGTAGAATACAGTTTTTACTGGAAAACACTATACGTTTATTCTATATTTCGGGGTAGCCTGATAGAACAACAGACAAGGTGTTCAAGTGGGTGTCCGTAGGGGTGTTTTGTCTCAAAAACATCACTTAAACACTTCCGATACACTGAGTATACATGAGTCCGTGCGTTTGTTTTGTGGATTGAACAAAGGACTTGGTGTAAGAGAGTCTCTCGACGCACGAGACAGGTTGTTTGAGTTCAAGAAATACCTCCAGATCGATTGATAACTATTACACGTAATGTTACATTTTACCATTTCGTCTACGATGTGTTACAAACGCCCCAAAGAAAGATGCTCGAAAAATAAATAAGCTTCCATGTCAAAGCCATGTTAAGAAATCGGTCAGGTGACAGCTTGTAACCATGTAAGTCAACTTGTGAACTTGGGCAAAATATTGTTTTCAAAGATCTGAGAACTACAGAAACGGCAATACTCTTATCAAACCTGCATGGCGATGGAATTGAAAACGCTCGATACATTCACGGGAAAAGTTACTTTGACAATCCCATTAATGAAAGATAAAGTCGAAATTGCTGGACAACTTTTCAATTTCCTTATCCAGAGATACCATTTTTAGAAATGGATCAGTGCGCCTCTGTTTTTTTTCGATACGTAAAATATTAAACTCGATAAATAGGCCTCAAAACAAAAATATATCGACACAAACATTATTTGTCATCGTCAAACTTGAGCTTGTACGAAAATATCATTCGATTGAAGGTCCAACTACGTTTATCACAACTTCCTGTTTCCAATTCCATGTTTGTCTGCTACCCTAATGATTTCAAATAAGAGAACAACAATGCTTTTAGCTGTCCATCATTAGTGGAATTTTGGAAAAACGTAACGTTAACCTTCTTTGCCACGCAATTATATTCAGTGTCAATTCGATCTACACCGCTCTTATCGTCAAACGTTGTAATATAAAACATGTTGCTTCGTGTGAGTAATTTGTCACAAGGAGACAGCTTACATAAGCTATAGCTTGCTGCTGAATCCTCTTTCCTCTTTAACATTTATGTATCTTGATGAAATGTATCATAATTTTCTGTCAAATTAAGGAAATAAAATATTGTTTAATCTAATATAAAACAGATGTTATCGAAATCCACGTCAAATACGTCAAATACTGTATCCACAACACCATCAACAAAACATTTCCTCGAGATTCGAACCGTTAGATTACCGAAATGCAGTGGCGGCGCCAGAAATTTTTTTGTGGGGGGGGGGGGGGAGGGGGGGCAACTAGGGGGGCAGACTCCCATGAAGGGGGGCAAATACGTAAGGGATCATATCATTACTTTGTTATGAGGTAGTCCAAACTTTGACCCAAAGTCCTTAATATACTTTTTTGGTTTGGTACGTCCTGTGGACGTACCAAACCAAAAAATTATATTACGTACTTTGGGTCCAAGTTTCGACTAAATGTAATGGTAATTAGCGGTCCTCCTTTCAAAAAATCATGGATCCGCGTCTGGTGGGTCTGTGAGTGAGAGAGAGAGAGAGAGAGAGAGAGAGAGAGAGAGAGGGGGGAGGGGTGGGGAGGGAAAGAGACAAATTTGGAATTTTCTGGTGTTTGGAGGTTTCGATACTCAGGTTTCTGGAACATGGATATCATCAAAGCACTCAAACGAAGAACAATTGTTTTTTTCCAAGTGAAATAATTGAACAGTGCAAGGGAGATAATGCCCGTCTGTCATAATGCGAAACCCATGAATTTTTTTAGACAAGGGATATGGATAGACATGCCTTTGTTGGCTCATAACTTAATTATAACTTATAAGTATCTGCATCCGAGTCTTTAAATCTCTTCTGCCTGGATGTGTTCATCAGCTAGCCTGAGGCTTTGGGCTAAGTGTGTATGGGAACAAAAAAGAGAGGGGTGTGTGTGTGTGTGAGAGAGAGAGTGACTAAATGTGTTTGTGTGTGAGGGTGGATGGAAATGCATGCGAGATGGTTGGGGGAGGGGGTGGGGGGGGGGGGGCGCAACTGGGGGGGGGGGCAAACCTTCGTTTGGGGGAGGGGCAAATGCCGCCCCTGCCACCCCCCTCCCTCCACACACCCCCGTAGCGCCGCCACTGCCGAAATGAGGCCGGAACGCTTATGAAATTACAGGTAAATGAAATCATGAAACGAAATAATTATGGTTTTGTTCATACCTTCCATTGACTGCTTATCAAATTGGAGTCCATCAACAAATAAGCTATTTTATTACTTTCCAAATTGTGATTTACTGGGATTTCCGGGTTTGGTTATAAACGATAACTTCACAAGTGAATTATGCAATCAACAATTGTGTCATGTATCCGTGCTCTGCACTGCGCGCAAACGAAGACGCTTTGCCGTGGGTGTAATGGGAACTTCATTGTTTTTTTGTTTTCTTTTTTAACCCCTTTACCTAACAGGAAAAGCAGACTACACTTGCAAAAAATTCTTGAATAACTATTCTTTTCAATTTTTGTCTCGAAAACATCGGTTATAACCTCTCATTGGAACGAGCTCGACGAGCTCGTTCCAATGAGGGATCATAACCTATGTTTTAGAGACAAAAAAATAAAAGAATAATGAAAGTTAATTGGTCTGCTTTTCATGTTAGGTAAAGGGTTAAACACACTTATCTCTCCTCCTGTTACATTTGGGGGTTCGTCCGATCCTCAGCAGTAGGTGGCACTGCGGGTGTTTCGTCCGCTCTGAGGGAGGAGCTTGGGTGAGATTCACATATGGCGAATCTCAAAAGAAAGGGAGAGTAGTGTAGCGGTCGAGGTATAAAGGCCATTTACCAACCAGCCTGGTTGGTCCGGATCGCTTAGTCTCGTGGTAAATCGGTCGCTTTGTGTGCTAGAGGTCGACGGTTCGAACCCCGACTCCCGCACTTATCTCTCCTCCTGTTGCATGGCTAAGAATATTTCCCAAATGAAGGGCTGTCAAAACATATAGTTTTCGCAATAAACGAACAGCTGTTTACTTTACTACTGACGTAGGCGGAAGACGATCATATGCATGCAGCACCAACGATGCTCATATATCATTTTGCTATAGAACTAAATTCGAAGGAACACCTAGATAATATTAATAGCGTTTCCCTTCTTCCGGCATAGTACGAGCTGTTGTTTCCTACTTTTTTATCTTACAACAAGAAAGCATTCACCTCGATACAAGTGAAAACCCCTGGGAAAAACAAATCTGTATTCAGGTATTAGCCGGACATGCGATCATTCGATTCAGAAAAGGAATGTTTTTACAGGCACTTTACCTGCACTCAATTGGCATCGAGTTATTACACATTTCGAAGTAAACGTTTTGATAACAGTAATAAAATGATAAATAAATTACCAGCTCAACGAAAGAAATTAGACTAGATCATTTTTTGCCACGTGGATAATTTATATGAACCTACAATACGCTGAACTTGAAAAATAAATCAAGAAAACACACAGATGAAACACTATGAACTTCAGCGGTTATAGTACAAGTAGAACAATGAACGAGGATTACGCCATGCACAGTGCAAGAACGCAATATCGTGACGTTATAATTTTCATTCATAAAAGTCAATTCCTAGATGCTGAATGATTGTCAAAATATATGAGAACAAGTCAAGAAAGGGAGCACTATTGTAAGATAATTTTGTTATTGCCAACAAGTGGGGTCCCGATATGGTGTATTCATGTTTCGAGTGTGCCTCAGCGTCATATATCGACTCGTCCTAACTGACTCGTCGATATATACTCATAGTCCAGGTCTGTCTACTTCAATACATCATCTCGGAAACCCACATGGTAGTAATAACCTATATACATAATTTATCACAATAGCAGTATAGAAGACATACATTAGCAACAAAGGCGACCATGTTATAAAAAACGGAACCCACAGTTGTATAGCAGGAGGTTTTCGTCCCCTATTTGCCGGTGCAGCTAGTGTTAAATTCCTATAGGAACCGGAGCCATTGCCGGTGCAACTTTTGCCGGTGCAAAATGTCGGCACCATACATCTAGATCCGACAAGTGGTGTAGGTACTGTATATATAGTATGCTATGGTATGTATAGTGATTTATGTTCGCATGGGGTTATAGGTATATAGTATGGGTAAGTGGTGGAAAATTGATGGGAAAGTTGGATTTTCTTGAAAGTCTTTCTCGCGAAACGGTCGACGTTGCTATTGACGTCGTGACGTCATGATACGCGCGCGACGTCATAGAGATGTTGACCACTGTTGTTGTCCACTATACAGTCTGACATAACGTTATTTGGGTCAGGGGGTGTCGGACTTCTTGTAAGGGTGTGGGGGTGATATGGTAGTAGTGGTGTATATCCATGTTAGTATACTATTAGCCCTTGAGCCTTCATATCATTCTATGTCAGCTATAGCTAGATCAAGCAGTATTATGGGGGTGGGGGTAATGCATGGTCGCCCAGTGTGGTATTGCGAGATGGTCCTTGGTGGTTTTGATTGGCAGTACAGGATGAATGGTCTGTTGGTCTAAGCGCTAATAGTATAGTAACATGGATATACACCACTACTACCATATAACCCCACACCCCAGACTGTATAGTGGACAACAACAGTGGTCAACATCTCTATGACGTCGCGCGCGTATCATGACGTCACGATGTCAATAACAACGTCGACCGTTTCGCAGGAAAAACTTTCAAGAAAATCCAACTTTCCCATCAATTTTCCACCACTTACCCATACTTTTTACCTATAACCCCATGTGTACATATATCACTATACATACCATAGCATACTATATATACAGTACCTACACCACTTGTCGGATCTAGATGCATGGTGCCGACATTTTGCACCGGCAAAAGTTGCACCGGCAATGGCTCCGGTTCCTATGGAAATTTAACACTAGCAGCACCGGCAAAGCTCCGGGTAATAGGGGACGAAAACCTCCTGCTATACTACTACCCACTGAAGACTGAGTGTACATACAGGATATCCACCAAAAATAGTCAAAAGACGTGCAAAGTGCTTGGATTCTTTGATGGCGACGATCACCCCGCTGCCTGTTCCCACTCAGGTGCATTGCTATTTTTTTTCTTTTTTTTTACAGTTTTTCCAGATGTGATCTTCGTATCCTCCGCAGAAGGTCTAAAAAAAACCCAAATAATTGGACAAATCCGTAAGGGGTAGCACATTCTAAAGACAACAGCAGGGTCGCAGGGAGTGGTCATTTATGTCATTTGGCCTCTGATGAATTTGAGGGTGAATATGAAAGTAGGATTTGGCAACATCGTGGTAGAATAACGTGAAACAGTGTTATGGCACAACGACGTCTTTTCCATTGTTTCGAGGTTCAGTGCGAGGCAGAAGGCGTGTTTTCTAGTATTTCTACTCTCATAATAACCGTGCACCCCTAGCATATACAGTACGTGGTGAGAGTATTCTCACTAAATCACCCGCAGAGTGGAGATTCCACCCAAGCAATAATTGCTAATTTGCTGCTAGACATTACAAGCACAAACAAAGTTTCAGCCAATGGACCTCCGGGTTATACCCGGAGGTCCATTGGCTGAAACATTGCTTGTATTTTTTGTCGATATGTACAAAATTTGAAAGTTATAGTTTTGGTTGTAACTCCACTCCGCGAGTGTTTTAGTTACAATCCACTCTCCACGTACTGTAGAGTTAGATTAAATTTGGGCCCCTGTACGCTTGAGATTAGAAGTGTACTGAGTAGATGAAAAGGAGGAGTCAACACAATGTGTATCGAATGTAGAAGCAAGCGTGAAATTGAAATGACCTGGCGGTTACAGCTTGATGCACACACCAGAGATAATGACCTAAATGTGTATAACACCAATTTATAGTGATGTTTATTGAAACGTTTGCCACTTCGCTCTTTATATGTCCGCATGGCAGCAGTAGTGAAGATAGAAATTAAGGACAGAAGCGGCTGTACAATTAAAACGGAACAAATAGACGATTACGTGTTCAGTCAGGCATATCCATCGGATATAAGTAAAAGGCATGCCAATGGTTTGAATGACATCGAAACCGAAGAGTTCTTTGATGATGACGTTCTCATAGTGGCATATCCACGCTCAGGTAGGTGATTCACGTATTCCATTGACAAGGCAGTTCCTGCTTTTCGAGAGGTTTCTCTGATGTGCCTTTCGGGTCCTCAGTCGAAACGCGGACAAAACATAAACTATTTGAACAAACCGGAGATGGGGTGGGGGGGGGGGGCAAATTGTAGAGACAAGATCAAACGGTCGCCTGGGGAAGCCGTTTAAGTCACTTGTACTCTGGTACGCGGCGAATTTGAAGGAACAATGTGGCCAATGATGCTTCAACGACTCCTTGTTTCAAGGTATGTGGAGTAGATGTTTTCGGCTCTTATAATCTCACACTCTTCGAATCTTAATCAAGATTATCAATGAACTCAGAAATCCACCACATACAGGTAACTGAAAGGATGGGAGAGCCGGTGTACTGAAACTGCAGATTACGCTAATTACGTGACAAAATTATTACATAATTTCAAACTTGGTGGTCGCCGAAGGGGACGCCCATTCAGCGGGACTCTCGGCGAGAGTCTTACTGTGTGGCCGCCGTGTTCGACGACTACCAAACTTCTATCCTGAGAACGGCTGCTTGGGGAGGGTATTTCTCCTGGTATGTACTCCCAGTGACCTGGTTACATCCCGTGGTAAGCACTTGTTTGAGATTAACTCTATTCTTGACATTCATTAAATTTACTTCGCATCGACAAGACGTGTCCTGTTGAATTCATAAACATTGTTAATACTCTATTCTCAACGTAGTGATGCTATCTCTTTAATGGACCACTGGTAAACTATCTGTCACATTTACCACACTTCAGTACGACCTCCTGATCGGAGAGCCGCTGGTTGGAATTGCAGGGGTGAGATGGTCTACCTGTAATCGCGATGGATGTACGTAAGGGATACGGGACAGGTATTTTTTCTTTGTAATTTGCATGCTTAAATTTATACCACAATGAAAGTGTCACGCAAAATAATACTAACGTGCGACACGTCTACACTCTGTACTATGGCAACCATGCACTTAGATTCATGATATTTACTATGTTTCGGCTAAGCAATCATCCACCCACATCTGTAATCACCTCACGCAACCCTAAATAATCATTTTGTCAACAACTTTTGTTCTTGTTTCTCATTTTACTTCCACCAAACAGAAATTACATTGAATCCCTCCCGAGTTTTGTAATGGCAATAAGTATTATATCGCCTCTACACAGGAGACGACTTACAAAAGCCTTACGTTTTCTGTCGAATCAGTCTTTCGATGTTTAAAATGGGAGGTACTGCATACCGCTCGCGACCATTTGAAGTGAAGAGTACAACTGTTGAGTTCCAGCATCGCGAAAATATTTTCAAGAAAAAAATCAACAACATCTTCATACCGTTCACTCCACCGGTGTCCAGTATGTAGGGATTCCATAAATATTTTTCGAATAAGCTTTTCGCAGCAATGATCAAATTTATTTGATTTCGGTATTATACATGAAATGCAACTCCAATGGAGCAATGGTAAATCAGATGAGAAGCATAACTGGCCGACATATACAAAACTAGAAGTCCTGTCACGAATAGTGCGCTTATCTAGGCTTAATTGCGCGTTGGAATTGCTCGCAATTGCCATATCGAATGGCATCCAAAGCACGGCAGGTTCTCTTGGTTACTCATAGCAAACACATGCAATGTTTCTGCCAATGGACCTCCGGGTTACCCGGAGGTCCATTGGCTGAAACATTGCTTGTGCACAGGCCATATGTACAGAATTTGATAGCTTTACTTGGGCCATAACGCGTACATTAACGCGCATATCAACGTGCTATTTGTGCGCATTTCATGACAGGACTTCTAGTTTTAACAATATGTTGTTTACGGATCAGTTCTCGGAAAGTGAAGTTTGATTAGTTTGAATTCTTGGAAATGTCAAAGCTTATAATTCATGGTGTATTGTTCACATTGTAGTGCACGTACTGTATTATTCCGCATAGTTCCCCAACGATCAGATTTAAACTTTTACAAAAAAGACTATCATATCAAAATGGGTTATTTTAAATATTTTCCCACAATTCTTGAAACAATGTCAACACAACCACATCATGTGATCCCTCATTGGAACAAGCTCGATGAGGTACACTGTTGTCTATTCGCAAAAAGTGGGGCACGGTGGCATTACGGTAACCGGTTCTCGCCACATCACCAGAGTTAAGCAACGTCTAGCCCGGTTAGTCCTTGGATGGGTGACTGTCTGAGCGATCGATTCGGGCTCCAGCGTTGTGTCCTTGGGCAAGGCACTTCACCCCGATTGTCCATATTGGGGCACGATGACGACGTGTACTACGAGGCGTACTGCACGTCGATGGTGCTCATGTCTTCATCTAATCTAATCCTCTGCCTGTCTTGCAGTGCGGAGTTACGATGTTGGGGAGCTGGCAGCCGCCCGTCGTTGCTCGGTGGTTCTCTCCGGGTTCTCCGGCTTCCTCCACCCGTAAAACTGTCACCGACTCGACATGGCCGTGGCTGTTAATGTGTCGTTAAATCTTAATAAATAAATAACTCGCAAAAGGTAAAAATTTCAGGCACGAAGGTATATGAGAGCGGCAGACTGCTTAGCCTCTATATTTAAACTTAGTGGTGGGAGGGGGGGGGGGGGGCGGAGGAATTGCACGCATTATATTATTTACCGTATTTCCCCACAAACAAACTTTAACCCTTTACAAAAAACACGATATCAAATTTTTTTATTTTAACTTTTGTCCTAGTTCATAAAAACACATTTTAACAAAACCATGTCGTGTGACCCCTCATTGGAAGGAGCTCGTTCCAATGGGTGTCACATGATATAGTTTTGTTGTTTTAGTTTGTTTTTAATGTCTGTCTGCTGCACAATTTGTATATTATGCGGCACATACAGCCGATTCGTTAGGTAAGAGCTAATAGTTATCTGGTCTGGCAGTGTTGTTCAATGAATCTTACTGATCAACTTAAAAAATCCTCAGTAACCGTGCACGTCAAAAAATTCCGTGCAGGAGAAAATAAATTTTATGTACATGCATTTTTATTTTTTGTTTCGAAAACAAAACTTTCTTTGTTTCTAAAGCAAAGAAATATTGTTTTAAAACGTTTAGTTTTTTAAAAAATACTCAAAATTAAGCTTGTTAAATATTTTTTTTTGAATTTTGTTGTGTTGTTGTTAACTCGACAACATTAAAATAGACGAAACAAAATTTACTTTAAAACCATTTGGCCCACTTATCTTTAACGATCCATTATTTCGTTGCAACAAAGGTCATATAATATGATTTTGTCTTGACTTTCTGTCTACTGCACAATTTCTATATATTACATGGCACATACAGCCGATTAGTTGGGTAAGAGTTAATCGCTCGCTAGATGGAACCGAGGCGCACTGTTGTCTACTCGCAAGAAGCGAAACTTGTAGGTGCGTTTGCGCGAAAGGGCCAACTCGCCTGCAAATCGAAAGACTGCTGTTAACCCTTTACCTAACCTTAAAAGCAGACGACACGTTAAAAAAGTGGGCGTGGCCGAAATTTTTGAAAGTGGGTCACGCCCATATCTCAGGCGTGGTATGACGAATGGACCTGGGACCAACACAAAATGAGTCGACACTCGATGGAGATTCAAAATATGGGTCAAGGTCACGAAGGTCACCTATGGGTAATTAAGTGCATTTTTCATAATTGCCAGGAATCACATTTTTTGACCCCTAATGCATCCCCAAAGTTCATACATGCATTTTTTACACAAAAAGTGGGCATGGTCAACATTTTTGAAAGTGGGTCACACTCATATCTGAAGCATGGTATGATTCATAGACCTGGGACCAACACCAAATAAGTCGACACTCGATATAGGTTAAAACATGGGTCAAGGTCACGGAGATCACCCAGGTGTCATTGAGTGTATTTTTCATAATTGCTGGAAATCACATTTTTTGACCCCCTAAAGCATTTCTGAGGTCCATACATGCATTTTTACGTTAAAAAGTGGGCGTGGCCCAAAAAAAATGAAAGTGGGTCACATTCATATCTCTAGTATCGTATGATGAATGGACCTGGGCCTAACACCAAATGAGTCAACACTCGATGAAGGTTCAAAAATATGGGTCAAGGTCACGGAGGTCACATAGGGGTCACTGAGTGCATTTCTCAGAATTGCCGGAGGCCACATTTTGAACCATTTTGAACCCCCTAATGCATTCCCACAACCCATACATGCAATTCTACATGAAAAAGTTTCCGCGGCCAACAATTTTGTAAGTGGACACACTCATCTTGAGCATGGTGTGATGAATAGACCTGGGTCCAACAACAAATCAGTCGACCCTCGGGGGAGGAGGGTTAAAATATGGATCAAGGCTGCTGAGGTCACCTTGGGGTCATTGAGTGCACTCTTCAGAATTGCTGGAAAACACATTTTTGCCCCCCTAATGCATTCCCTTCATTGTACCATATATTGCATTTCTGGTTTCTTAAAAAACTATATCCAATTCCTGAATGAATACCTCTAAATACTGTTAACGAAAACCTATTTCAGATTTCTTTAAAACTATTTTATCCCCGAAAATAAGCCTCCAAAGTATTCCAATTACATTCATAGAAGGGACTCCGTGGCTCAGTAGGCAGAGGCGAAGGCTGCAAGCCGAGAGGTCCTCGGTTCGAATCCCAGCTGTGGTAACCCGGTTGTGTCCTTGATATATTTCACCGCCATTGCCCACTTGGATGCATGGTGGCATTGTGCATTAATGCGTACTGCACGTCGATGGTGTACTTGTCTTCAACAACTGCTAATCTGCGTGTGTGGAGTCAGTCTGTTGGGGAGCCTGAGAGTTGCTTTATTTGCTCAGTGGTTCTCGCAGGGTACTCTAGCTTCCTCCTCCCATAAAACTGTCCGGCACAAGGTGACAGTAACTGTCAATAGTGTCGTTGAGCCCCATAAATAAATAACATTCGTAGAAGGCATGCCTTGTTTGTCAACACGATAACCTGATACAATCAATCTTATCTTAATGTTTTGTTATACTGGTAGACTGTACTTGCAAATGAGTTCACTGAAATCAATAGCCATAATATCTCATAAACAAAGTGGTCAGAGAGAATGCTGTAAATTTTACATCGAATAGCATTGTATATTTATTTAACATCATGTTACATAAAATTAACCATGTTGAAAATAGAACCATTCATATTTCAAAGCATTTTTAAGATTTATTCATTCTCAATCATAACTCAACAGGTTTCGGTATGGAGAGGTGTGTTGCTTTCTCAAAACACCTAACACAATTATAAAGTAATGAAATGTATTATTTGAATGGACTGTTTTTGACCCTCTTAATACTTCAGTGTGAGTACAAACACCCTTCATGTAACTCATTGCTACAGAATGCCTTTTCGCTTTCCTTTCTATAACATTTAATTCTACATGGAATGCGACACCTTTCCAGGTTTACCTTCCAAAGTAAGGCATTCTTAACCCTTTCTCCAACGTAATGGCGAAGACCAGCCAGCATTATTCACTGAAATTTCCAGTCAATTTTTATTTCGTTCTTGCTTGAAAAAACATTGCTGATCAACTCTCATTGGAATGAGCTCCTTTTTGAAAGGTTAAAATGGAGTATTTAAAGGGATTATTTTAACCCACTCAGTATCTTAATATGGGTCCCCAAACATTTACGTTTGCAATGCAGGAATAATGATAACACTTTCTGTTCTCATCATGATGCTCTAAACACGTATGGGCTCTTGGGGGCCGTTTACCTCTATATTCCAACATTACTGAATTCTTTTACTCGCAATATATTTTCCAGAGGTGTCCTGTACCTTAACGTTGTCTTGGTAATATGAATATTTGCTATCATCTATAAACATTGCATATCCGGAGTTGGTGGAGCCAATATTTTTAATGTCGGATACGCTTATACTTCGGGTTTGGATTGACCTTTAGACATGGGATCTACACCAATGAGTTGAAACCTTCTGGTGGTTCAAAATGTGGTCCCCCTCAATGTGGGCAGCGGAGGTCATTAAGCGCATATTTTTCAGAACTATTAGGAATTGCATTTTATAACAGCAAATGCAATGCTGAAGGTTATCCATCTATCTCATCGTTCAAATAATTGGCAGAGCCAAAAATATCCATTTCTGATTCGTGTATCGAACCCTTTGAATGCTGGTCACATATATGCCTTCTCTGGTTTCTTATAAAAATTGTACTGTATCCTGTATGAATATCTGTAAATACTGTTAATGAAAATCCATTTCTGATTTGTTTAAAAATATTTTACTCCTAAAAATAAACCTCCACAAATTCTCTTTCTATATACTTTTTTCCTGATTCTGTAACCCTTTTCACACAGACTTGAATTTACTTGTGGCAGTAAATTCTGTTTCTCTAGTTTACGTATATTATCATACCACGTGGATAACAGCAATGAACAAAAGACTAAGGTTAGTGTGCAATAAAAATCTGAGTGTTTCAACACTAAAATAAATTTTGAATCCGTAATATCGCTTTATCAGCTGTTTAACCCCCTAAACACTGATGTCAAAATATCCAGATTTCAAGTAACCATTTTTCCCATAATGCAACTGGGAATTTTGCCAATTCAATCTTGTTTGACAGAGCTCATTGAGCTCTGTCAAACAAGATTGAATTGGTTAAATTTCTAGCTGCTTTAAGGGAAAAATTTGCACCCTGAACTTTATATATATCGACATCAGTGTGCAGGGGGTTAATCAACATCATTATTGGTTTGAAATAAGTTTTTGTTTATAAAAGCAAAATGAAAACCGAAGCACCGGGGTCTTTAGATACTAATCCGTTCTTGTCAGTAATCTTGTACTTTCTTATGACACTGGTTTTGATACTTTGACTTATCCAACACACGCAGTCGGCATACAAATAAAAGTTTCCTGTACCCGATTTGTACCAATATGGAGTACGGTAGATGCTGAATAAATAAGAAGTTGTAAAGCTCATGCATCACGCCTAAAAAATGTACTTATCAAGGAATTAATATCCTAAAACCCAACGAAAGCATGCCTCGATGTAGTTGCAGTATTTCATCAGTTGGGACTTGAGACATCACTGTCATAACAAACTGGGTTTAAAGCACTCCCTTCCCCTCCAATTGATCGTTGTTCCATTTTATTTAGCAACCGTGAATTCCTTTTCATACGTGGTATGTATAGTTTACTGGCGCAGCGTATCTGATAAAGTCTTTACTGCTGTGTATTGATATTGATCCCCGTAAACCTGGAAATACCTGTGGGGCGGGAGTGGAACATGTGCATTTGGTACATCTCTTCTGGGTACGTTGATGAGGTAGAAATGTAACCTCAATTTATCTTTGTTCATTCTCTCGGCTGACGTAATGGGCATACATTATGGCCATCATGGTTCGAGTCCCACCTGCGGCAACCGCGTTGTGTCCTTGGGCAAGACACTTCACCCCGATTGCCTACATGGGGGCACGATGACGCTGTGTACTGAGGCGTACTGCACGTCGATGGTGCGCATGTCTTCAACCAATCTAACCCTGCCTGTGCTGCGGTGCAGAATTCGGAGTTACGATGTTGGAGAGCTGACAGCTGCTCGTCGTTGCTCGGTGGTTCTCTCCGGGTACTCCGGCTTTCTCCACCCATAAAACTGTCGCGGTCACGATTAGCCATTGTGCATAAGTATGTGACCTTAAACACCAATAAATAAATAATAAATATGGCCATCATGGACTGGTCACTTTCCATGGGGTGGACAGTATTCCCAAGGACGCAACAATGATAGATTACAAACTCTAATTATAGGAAAAATCATTAAAATATTAATTAATGAAGCACCGGATACAACCCGGTGCTTCATTAATTAAAATTGTCCTGATGATAATTTTTATTACCTGGTAAACTAATGCGTGGACATCACTGCCCACGCGTGGAATACGACGTGGGCAATGGGGGTGAAGTGTCTTGCCTGAGTACCCAACGCGGTTGGCGAGATTCGAACCTCCCGGCTTGCAGCCTGCGCCTCTACCTACTGAGCCACCGCCCCCTCCCCCAGTATTGTACATACAGACATATTGTAAATAAACATAGTAACTGTCAGGATTTGACAGCAGTCTTTTGATTTGCAGGCGAGTTTCGCCCTTTCGCGCAATCGCACCTACAAGTTTCGCTTCTTGCGAGTAGACTGCACAGTACATGATTAATCTTACGCCACTTTCGAAAATTGTATCGGGCTGCACCCATTCATTTTCGCAGCGTTTGCTCAGTATTCCCTATTTATCGATAAACACTAATTCCCAACAGATATAATAATTATTATTGATTCCAACATAACTTCCATCTGTGTTTCGATATTTTAAATAAATTTTTGTTTTTCAAATTAAAATTGTATCTAAACAGAGATTTGAGATTCCCAGTTGTGTTTTGGAGAAATTGCTTCGCCAATGTAGTGTGCAATGCACGTGGCAACATATGCGAGTGAACGTACCACTATACCACATGTTACATGTTACTATTGCCAATATATACTACTCAAAGTTTACTAAGCACCAAATATTTGACACATCATTGTGAAATTTGCTTGTAACATATTTGCGATATTTTTGGTGTATATGACTGAGGAATGTATTGAGATGGTCCCAAGTGTTTACGTTAGCTCTCTTGGCAGGCAGGCGTTTCGTGACAGTCATGGAAAGCATGTACCCCTTGATTTTCATGATGTTTTTGTGTAATGTCTACATGTACATGACATGCGTAGTGTATTCAATCTTCATTTCAACACAAATCCTTGTGATTTAATGATTGAATATGGCAAATGCAAACGTAAGAAGACATTTGTCTGAAGCAGAAATGTTGCGGGCTGTAGGGATGGTGGAAGAAGGGGCTACCCATCGTCGGGTTGGTGAAGCCATTGGCGTGCACCATACGATGATCACCAGAGCGTGGGCAAGATTTCAACAGTATGGCACACCATTAAGACGACATATTTGTGGCAGAGACAGGGCAACATCTGCAGCTGAAGACCGGTTTTCTTATCATTCAGGCCCGTAGGGACCGCTTTGCCACAGCAACCCAGCTTCGCAGTCACCTTCAAAATGCATCAGGGGAAAATGTTTCGACGCAGACTGTCCGGGCAAGGTTGCACGAAGGTGGTCTCCGATCGAGAAGACCATGTATTCGCACTCCGCTGTCCCAGAACCACCGCCAGGCACGGTATGAATGGTCCATGGACCACTTTGGAGGGACCAGAGAAGATTGGCTACCTGTCCTTTTTACAGATGAGTCAATGTGCTACCTAGACCACACAGATGGGCGTCCTAGGGTATGGAGAAGACCGGGAGAGCGATTCCATGCAGCCAACATTGCTGAGCATGACCGCTATGGAGGAGAGTCAATCATGGTATGGGGCGCATCAGCAGGGATGGACGTACAGAGCTCTGTGTCCTTGAACGTGCTACATTGACTGCACATCGGTATATTGATGAGATCGTGGATTTCCATGTTAGTTTGTATGCAGGTGGACGATAATGCCCATCCACATGTTTCCCATGCTGTCGGGGAGTACCGACAGAGGGAGCGGAGAGTGTATGGACTGGCCAGTAAGATCCCCTGAATTCAATCAAATCGAACATGTCTGGAATGAGTTGCAGCTTGCAATTTCAGCCCGTCCAGTCCAGCCAAAAAGTGTCCAGGAGCTTGGTGCCATGCTGGTCCAAAAATGAAACAACATCCCATAATGGACCACCAGGAACCTGATTGGGAGCATGAGAAGGCGTTGTCAAGCTGTAATTAACAGTAATGGGTCTCATACTCGATATTGAACCCATACCAGTTCGCCCCGTCAACGTTTTGGCAAATTGAACAATTTCCTCTTGTACCAATAATATCCTTTTTCCATGGTTATTGTATTCAGAAGCTAATATATAATGTCGAACACAAATAAAATCTTAATTTCTGTACTTAAATCATTAAAGATATAACTAAATAAAAAATATATATACTTTTCATTACAATATTTCAACTAAAACGTAAATCAGGCATTTGGATATACTTGGTGTTTAGCAAACTTTGAGTAGTATATTTAAATTAAAATATAACATGCAAAACAGATTTTCAGAAAGAGAAATAGCGTGAAACGCTTCAACAATCTTTCACAAATATCTGTTTTTGTAAATTCTTCTCACGAAATATTCGTGATGTATCGTTATGCATGCAGTGTACCATGAAAATGTTCATACAACATGGATAACAACAAAGACAAAACTAGCTTACATGTAGGTCAGTGTGATGAAAAACTGAGTGTGTTAAGACATGTCAAGCTTCAAAAAACTAAGACAAATATGCCAGTGCAGTGAAGGGAAATAGAGGATATGTATACTATTTTAGTGAATATCGGGAATTATCTCATTCGTGTGGACCTGAAAGTTTTATTTTTCACGAGCGCTTGCGCGAGTGAAAAATAATACTTTCAGGTCCACACGAATGAGATAATTCCCGATATTCACTAAAATAGTGTAGATTTTCTTTTTATTATATGCTACTTGACATTTTACTGTGCAGTATTCAGCCCAATTTCACTGCAAACAGTTATGTTTCAGGACGACGTTCAAGGCGACGTCATACGCCGAAGCGTAACGTCATTTAGGAAGGTACTGAAAAAAAATCACCGTGTGGACCTAAAAGTATTATTTTTCACTCGCGCAAGCGCGCGTGCAAAATAAAACTTTCAGGTCCACACTCATGAGATAATTGCAGATACTGACTAAAATAGAGTAGATTTTCTTTTTATCATATGCTATGAGTCATTTTATTGCACAATATTCGGCCCAATTCGATCCCAAATGCGTACCTTTCAAAACAATAACAAAGATCACCTGATCGTTCCTTCAAGGCGACGTGATGCGGCGTAGCGTGACGTCATTTAGGAAGCTACTGAGAAATATTTCTCGATATCTATCGAGTCGATAGATATAAAGAAATATATTTTAGATAATTTGCGATAATTCACAAGCCAGCATATAATAAATATTTTTAAATTATCGTCTTACTTGGACCAAAAGTATGAACTAATCATTGATGCTGAAACTCGGGGTGATTTATTATGATTGAGTTTTATACCATGCTCATCTGTGTTACTACCTGTGAATAGCCATGTGTTAAATGTCAGTATTTAACCCTTTACCCAACGCAGACGATATCAAAATTTATTATTTTAAATTTCATTTTTTCAAATTTTTCAAAAAATGTCAACAAAACCATATCATGTGACCCCTCGTTGGAACGAGCTCATCGAGCTCGTTCCAACGAGGGGTCACATGATATGGTTTTGTTGAAATTTTTTGAAAAATAATATTTTTTCAACTGCTGAATTTGCATATTACGCGGGCGGATGCGGGCGATTCGTTGGGTAAAGGGTTAACCCACTGCTGGTGTAAAAAAAAAAACAACTTCTCAATCGGTTTCAATCGTTTTCAATGGGAATTCCGTAACATTTTACACCTATAGTAGGAACTACATCCATCTATGAACTTGACCTTTGACATGAACCAACTTACCGCCTGCAATACATTCACACTTCGCGATGTTTCATTCAAACATACGACGATTTGCGGTACTATCTACTACGTGCAATGACGTATTAAGTTTACAATACTTAAAATTAATACTTAAAATAAAATTTAAGAATTGTTTATAATAATTTCACCTGCGGTACTATCTACTACGTGCAGTGACGTATTAAGTTTACAATACCTGAAATTAAAATTTAAAATAAAATTTAAGAATTGTTAATAATAATTTGACTGAAAAAAAGGTAAATTCAATCAACTTTGACCATGTGTCCAGCTGTCAATCAAGCATTCACGTGCAGCTGGAAGGCCTGCCCACCGGCGCAAGGTAAATAAACCAAACCCGCATGTTTGCGATAGAAAGTATCGTTTTTTTTCTCTCAATTTTTAAGGAAAAAGTCGATTATTTATTAAGAGTATTGTAAAAATAAAACAAATAAGTACTAGTGCCGATAATCAGATTTAAACCACTCGTGGTTAACCCTTTGATGCTTTTGTACGGCTTATGACGCACGAAATCAAACTGTGCGTTGATACTTTGTGGTCATTTGTTTTATTATTATTTTTCGATTTTTTAAAGTTTTAACCTCAATTCCTATTTTCTCCATTGACAACCGTTGAGCCAAATGTTATCGCAGCTTAAAATACTAATATAATCCTGCTGTCAAGACTTCTGAACTGGTTGAGTGCTAGAAGCCACTATCAGGACTTTCAAAAAATGAGGATACCAGAGGAAAAGTCAACACTTTCCTTACTTATATTTCATATTCATTCAAACATAAATAATATTTTGTTTATATAATTTTTTTTATTACAAATTATTGGAGAGTGCCTCTTTGCACTCTCCAATAATTTGTAATAAAACAAGTTTTGAATAACAAATTCAGACCACCAAAGATAATCTAGCCCTCAACCAGATAATCACTAATGTGAACAATATCTTGTTATTTGTACTTCCCGGCGTTTGACGTCGCATTTTGAAAATCGTTGAAGAAACTGAATTCCCAGTAACGTTTGAACGTCAGGATAATCAAAGTCTCAAAGGGTTAAAACCCTTATCCTACTTGTGGTTTAAATCTGACTACCGATCCTAGTACCTATTTTTTTTTCTATATGTAACATTTTCTAGCGTCGCGTTTGACCAGAGACATTGCAAAGATGACCGATTTTGAGCGTGGGTGTGAGGGGGAGTGTAAAATTGGGCTGTCTCTACTGGAATGGCCCCTGTTTTACATTTAAAACTAGAAATCCTGTCATGAAATGCGCACAAATAGAACGTCGATCTGAGCGTTAATCTACGCGTTATGACCATAGTAAGACTATCAAATTTTGTACATATGGCCTGTGCACAAGCAATGTTTCAGCCAATGGACCTCCGGATAACCCGGAGGGCCATTGGCAGAAACATTGCCTGTGTTGGCTATGGGTAACCAGGAGAACCTGCAGTGCTTTGGATGCCATTCGATACGGCAATTGCGCGCAATTCCTACGCGCGATTAAGCCTAGATAAACGCACAGTTCATGACAGGACTTCTAGTTTTAACTGTAGATATTCCAATCAATATGAGATATTATTGAACCCTTTACCTAACATGAAAAGCAGACGACACTTGCAAACAAAATCTTGAATAACTATTTTTTTTTTTCATTTTCTGTTTAAGAAGCATAGGTTATGACGAGCTCGTTTCAAAGAGGGGTCATAACGTTTGTTTTTTGTGACATAAATGAAAATGAAATGAAAATTAATTGGCGATTTCTGTGAATAGCGGTGGTCGGTTTTGGCCGTTACTTTGGGGTAAAAGGATTAAGAGGCGACCATCGATTGCGAGGCATGGAAAAACAGAACACTATCGTTGATCAATGTCTATTTATAGCAACTTCTGTACTCTCCCCCTAAGATAATGACAGGTGAGATGCTTTTCTATGTGTAACCAATGAGCGTCCCGACAGGGCGAACATTCAAAATTTGACTCATCTTCGAATCTTTTCACTGATTTGATTCGATTCGAAGCCATATCGATTATTCAACAGAACCGAAAACCAGGGAGCTTGGGATTTCATATACATTTATTTATTGTCGACTTTCAGAGGATAACAACTCATCATGCCGTTTTCTGTTGATCGAGAGGAACCACGTCCAGCCTATCTGGATAACACAAATGTAGAGGTAACATTCATAAAAATGTCATTTGAAGCGAGAGCGGATTTTGCGTGATGTCTAGTTAACACAATGTGTCGCAGCTTGTATAGAACAATGCATCATTTGCAATATGAACGCATTGCAGATGGTACATTTTCCCACTCAATGGACTTTTTATGCAGAGATCTGGGAATCACAAATTTTCTTTTGAATCGAATCGTGTCTCTGTTATCGATATGGAATCAAATCTTAAAAGACAACTTATTTCATATTGTACCTGACGGAAGTTACGGGACACTGTCATAACCCTAACATGACTGAGTGAACACCTTAAACAACAATAAAAAAATATTCACTGTGCCATCGTCGCTAAAACAGCTAGGCCTATTATCCATAGTTTAGTTTTTGAAGGCTTAACTTGTTACTATTCACGTTCTTAAGACACGGAGCGTCTCGGTTGAACATAAACTCCGAGCTGCAAACCTCGGAGTAACCAGGTTACCGTCAATTCATCTCAATAACTTATAATGTTGTTGTTTTGAATAGCTTTGTTAGGTGTAGAGAGGCATCCGTACGGACAAAATGATGACCCTGCGGTAGCAATCTTTACTTTCAGGCCACCAGTCTAGTTCTGTATGGAATCGGCGCTGCTGTGTGATGTTTGTTTATCCACATTCGTGCAGACTATCGTTGATGTACAGTTAAAATTAGAAGTCCTGTCACGAAATGTGCGCTTATCTAGGCTTAATTGCGCGTAGGAATTGCACGCAATTGCCATATCGAATGGCATACAAAGCACGGCAGGTTCTCCAGGTTACTCATAGCAAACACAGGCAATGTTTCTGCCAATGGACCTCCGGGTTACACGGAGGTCCATTGGCTGAAACATTGCTTTTGCACAGACCATATGTAAAGAATTTAATAGCCTTACTATGGCCATAACGCGTAGATTAACGCGCAGATCAACGTGCTATATGTGCGCATTTCAGGACAGGACTTTTAGTTGTAACTGTAATACAGTACAGTCGCCGTGGACAGTGATGTTCACGCATGCATGGACCGGCCGTGGTCCACGCGTGGGCAGTGATGTTCACGCATGCGTTTACCAGGTAATAGAACACATAATCAGCAAAATTTCAAGTAATGAAGCACCAGGTTGTACCCTGTGCTTCATTAATTATTTTTTTTATGATTATTCCTATAATTAGTTTTTGCAGTCTATAATTATTGCGTCCGTGAGAATACTACTGAAAGTGACTAGTCCACGACACCCGTACTGTGTGATGTTCCTTCACTCATAGAGGTATACATATATTCTTTCAGGCCCCAGTTATAGACATCCCAATCAATAAGTATGTAATTCACCTTGAAACTATCATGGCATTATTGCAATTAGTGGTACATGCGACGTCATCATCAAATTGTAGTCTTCACTCCTACATGTAATGGTAATGTCATCAAAAAGTCGGTCAAATTAAGTCACGATTGAGCAGAATTTCTAGCGTTGATTCAAGAAAAATGAATGTTTATGGTATTGTGTGGATTTAATCGTCTGGAATATATTAACTGGGAGGAATACACAGACCGACACGCGTGTGTGAATGGGTTAAACGTCATGACAAGAGTGCCAGGGCGGAAGGATAGAACGAGAGGCCACAAACCTCGAATTTTATCCTTCCGCGATGGCACAAGTGTCATATCGATTAACCCATTCGCACACGCGTGTCGTTCTGTGTTTATTACACGCCTCACGTTTATAAAAAACAATTATCAGAAGAATACTCAGCAATTCATCTGACAACAGTTTCTATCAACAAAAAGAACAGATTTTATCGCTAACCAAATTTGTGAAGGGAACCCGAGTTACCATTTCGTACCCTGAGTTCCAAAGTGTTCAATGTGCCTACTGGCAGCCTACTGGCACATGGAACACATTGGAACTCAGGGGATATTTTTAGCTATCGTCAGCGATTCAAATTATAATTGCGTTGCATGATTTGTAGAAAATTCCAGTGAAATTTCGCTTCTATTTAAAAATAGTCCGCCAAACGATTTCCGTTCCGGACATATGTGAGAAACAGATTTTCATTTTCCGCATGGTTTAGTGTTGTTGTGTAATAAAAAGAAAACCGACAGGTGAACCTAAACACAGGCGATTGACTTTTTAAGAGCTAGACGGGTCCCAGGACATAACGGCGTCAGTAGTATGTCATGTTCCCCTACAGGTCTAGGTTGCAGGACCCCGGAAGTGACGTCATGTCACCTGACCTAGTGCCGCCATGTTGTGTTGTCATGGTAACCCGCGTGAGCGGCCATGTTGTGACGTCATCCTCATAGTGATACGTGGTGTTAGTGCGCATGCGCAGCGTGTGTTGTTAGGGTGATACGTGTTTCCGTCGTCCATTTTGTATACTGGAGGCCGCCATCTTGGTTTCTATGGTAGCACGTGGTTGCTATGTTACCCAATTTTTCTGCAATGGGACGGAGTATGTTCAGAGGGTATGTTCGATTGAATCGGAGTAAATCTAATTACCACAAACGACCCGACAATCCTTCCAAATCACCACAATCCACCCGAAATCACCGAAATTGACTTTATTTCCCCCATTGATCGGCTTAGCACGTAGTGCTATAGAACTAAGGGGTACAAGGGGGTGCATTCGACTGAAGTGGAGTAATTTTCTGGTTCGGATTTTCCCAGAATCCTCATTTAATTACCCAAATAAACCCGTCAAGTTGTATTATTTCGAATTCTTTCAGAATCCCTTTTTTGGATCCCATGACGTTTTATTTCCCTATTAAGAGTAGCACATAGTGCTATAGGACAAATTTACCCAGAATCGATTATTTAAATTACAAGTAGGACCCATATGTGTACATGAAGGCCATGAAGCTAAGTTCCACCATATACTCATATGAGGATCTACCCAACAGATGTGTCGTACGAGGTCTAATTTACTATCCCTCATTTTGATTTTTCTTTGTACTTCGATGGAAAGTTAAAAAAAAAAATAACAACACTAAATATAAATTTAAATTTCTTTTATTCAACAACAAAAATACATCTTTTTATGGTATGTAGATTGTCAGGTATTCATAAACAGTCTTTCTGCAGATTGGACATCTTCTGAGTGGTGTACAGCAGCCTTTGCACAGGCACAAATGGTTACATGGTCGCTGAGCGACATTGGCTTCAGCTAATAAACACACACTACATTTTGTCCTCCGCGAATCTTCTTCTTGAAATGATGTGTCCATTTCTTCTTCTTCTTTGATGGCCATTTCTTCTTCTTCTTTTTCAACGTCCATGAATTCAGGTGGTAAATTATGAATGTAATAACAGTCGGGAGAATATTTTCTGTGTTCTTCTATAACATCATCTTCTGTTTCCCAGAAACGAACAATAATACCACAATGAAAACATTGAGTTCTGTCTCCTGTCCCCAAATAAAAGAATCCAGCTTTTGTCAGTTCGTTCGGGGTTTTCACACTTTCACTTTGTAACATGAATTGAAATGTCTTGAGACGATTTTCCTCCAATGCATACTTGATGTGTTTTGGTGGTCTTTGTTCTGGTGTCTTTCTTATTTTTTTCTTCTCCACGTAATAACTGCTCCAGTACTGGTGGCGGAACATCACGAAAATACGTTTCGAGTGAAACGCTCATTCTCTCTACAAAGTCTCTTGGATTTCTTGTTTCTTGGTTTCTTGATTGATAATCATTCAGTGCCATCCTGATCAAACATGGAATAGTGAACATTCTTCAATCCTTTTTATCTTCATTCTTCTTTGGTTTTCTTTCTCTTTTTGGTTTGGGTTCTCCTATTTCAAGACTTCTCTTCTTTGCAATATCCACTGCTTTGGTCACTTGTTCCCAAGCTCTGGTGGTAAACTGGAACCCAACGTCGTTCTTGAACAGTTGAATCTGTAAATCGTTGTTAAGTTTGAAGACGGTCACATTAGTAGACATCCTTCTTCTTTGGCTGTCGAAACACAAATGAGCTGCACACCAAGTGCACCAGTTTTATTATAGTTTTCCTTCAATGCAGCGACATCTAGTGGCTGGTTTCCTCTATGACGTCATTAACCAACACATCAATATCCATTAGATCAGTGGTAAACATGTTGGATATGGTTTCCATCGGTACAGCGCGACAGCGATGTTTCAAGTAAAACAGACAGTATTGTCCACACACTGGTAATGGTCCTTGAAGGCGTTTTGTATTATACTTCCAATATCTGGAATTCTTCTTCAGGAAATTCTCGAATGGTCTGTGTTGTCTGTGTTGTGGTGGTAATCCATAGGAATAAGTATTCTGCGTTGTGGTGACTCACAAAGAGAGCCACCCAATGTTCTCCTTTTCTGTGGTCTGGATCCGTGTTGGCTATCAATGCCACTGGTCTGTGATCTGGTAATCTTCTTGGTAATTTGTTTCTTGAAAATACACCCAAACATATTCTCTTCAAACAACTATCTGATCGAAGTGCATTCTCTAACTGCAACGTGTTCATGTTGAGTAATCGAAGATTACTTGTCTATTCTTATCCACTTCTATGATGTTCTGGAATTCTGCATACACCAGTACGTTGATTGTGGTTGGTAATGGGTTTTCGAAATGGACTTCTAGTCTCAAGTTTCCTCTCTTCACCAGATCGAAGTGTTGTCCATGTGATAGATCTGGAGTCAGGTCGAATACGAATAGGGTGTATCCATTTATGTACTCTTCTCGGCTGATGTGGTTTCCTTCATTCTCATACATTTGTCCAGTTCCTTGGAACAGCGTTGCATAACATCTCGCCACTTCTTGTTGTTCGAATCTATGTTGTAATGGTTTGGCTGGAATCTGCTGCCCATCCACGTACAATGCCAAGTAATTGATTTTGTAGTTCTTGAAATTATATGGATTCTTTGAAAAGTTTCCATTGAAAGCATCGTTGTCTACACATCCCACTACGATGCATTTAGGTAGTTGGCCTAAAAATACGTTTTCTTGTGTAATACTCAGATTTCCTTTCGGCACTGAAAACACCTTGGTTTCCACACGGTCGATAGGATATTTTGCAGTTGCTTTTGTTAGTGCTTTCTCGTGAGCCATTCTCATGAATGATTGGAGTCTCTCTTTGCGTACAAACATGGATACATCTAGAATTTTGATCTTGTATGTATCGGTATCGGCCATCAATGCGAAAGCATCTTTGGTTCTATTCATTTTAACATGAACATTAACTCCATTCAGCAAGTAACGAGTTTGGAAAAACATGTCCAAATGTAATCTTCCAGTCATGTCCACGATTTTACTTTTCTCTATAAATTTCTTTCGAAGAAATCCCTTGTTATCATCTGTCAAATCTTCCATGTGTCCAGCCATATCCTTGTACCATAATGCATTAGTCAGTTGTGACTTCTTGGCAGCTGGTCCATAACTCAACAAAGTTTCTATGAAAGCTCTGTAGTGATAAGTGTTGTTGGAAGGAGATACCAGTTTCTCATTCAAGCTGATATCGATTTGATTAAATAAGGAATGCATCCATAAATTGACTGGGCCCACTTTGGCATCGGGTGCAATTGATGCCCCATTGGAATCTACAACCGTTGCTTTAACATACAAGTATGTCTGTCCCAAATTCAAATAATCATCTCCTAATCCTGCAATGTGGAATTCTATTGGACCACTGTTTCCTATAGTCGCCAAAGGCATGTGTTCTACCCATTGCCCATGTTCCACACTAGTCTGTGTTGGTGGTATGGAAAACGAGTCGAGTTCGCTGTTGACACACTCACAAGATTTTTCATTAATGAGAGACATCATGCACCGAGATCGTCTTGGGTCTGAACAGTTCTCCTTCTTTTTGTCGATTTGCTAGTTTTGCGTGGTGCGGGCCTTTTTATACTTTTCCTGCCGTGTGGTTTTGAACCACCAACCACTTCATTCCAAGCTCCTGCACCAGCCTCTTTGACTCTTTTGATTGCTGCCTTTTTTACATTTTTCCCTTCAATGACATCTTCGGCAAAGGCTGCTCCTTTTCTCACGAGTTGTTTTACCACGGTCCTGGCTGTAGTTTTCAATAAATGTAACACCATATTCTTCAGTCCTCCCAATATACTTCCGAAACCATATCCTCTCTGTATTTGAGCTCCAGAAAAAGCCGGTAGACCGTTCCCAGCTTGTTTCGTGTAATATTCTTCATATAATTTGGACTTACAACAGTAAGTCATGTTTATGTGAAATGAAGAGATCTACGATTTCTGAAATGAAGTGTCACTGTCACTTTCCCGAACTAGAATGGTACTATGGCTCCTGTGTCACCCCTTATATACACCTGGACGGTACTGAAATTTTTTCGTTCTACTGGTACATAATACACATTCTCAAATGTTTTAGCGATGATATCCCCATATTTCCCACGCACGGGTACGATACGAAGAAGTGGTATTCTTGTATCTCCTACGACTTGGTCACGAACCAAGTCACAGTATACATAGAGTGAATAAAATCCTTGGTTGACATCGGCAACTCTGGAAGAATTGTAAGTTCCTGATTTAAAACACACACTCATTAAATCCCAAAATATTTTGAAGAGTAGGGCTCAATGTGACCACGACTCCATCACGTACCGTGATACGAACTTTACCAGTCACTTCATCCAGTTCAAAAGCTATCTTATCGTGACGAGGCAAGAGTAATTCTTTAACACCATTGATAGCTCGTATCACATCAATGGGATCCGAATAACGACCTTCCTTGAGAGTAAGTTGGTAATTCTTTTTCGAAGACCAGAACACTGTAACGAAAGCTTCTTCTCCACGAATATTGAACCAAGTATTTGGATACTGAATCTCTGCCAGACCTACTTCCCATTCTCCCGTGAGATTCACTGGTTGTGATAACTGAGTGGTGTACGTGGTCAACGTGTTTTCTGGAAACACGATCATAGAACTATTACTTGGTAGAGTCAAATAAAACATTACATTTTCTTAATGGTTGGATTTGGTAACAAATATCCTATGCTACTACTCAAGAGAGCAGTCCACAACTTGCTGTCTGTGTTTTCGAGCGTGAGATTAACGACACTGGTAATGATGATGATATACAAAATGATTACTTGTGAAAAATAAGTGATCTCGCTCCTTGGAATTCTTTTACCAAACAGAGGCCAAGAACCGTTCGATCCTTCTTCCATTTTGAAGAAACTTCAGAGGTTCACTTCCTTTTATAGGTGAGCTGACTCTGTTTGATCCACGAATTGAACGAAGTTGGGTATCCCAACCACTTTACGAACAATTCCCTTTTCTTACCTCGACCACGTTTCTTGAGTATGTGAAACTCGCTGAAGCTCTTCAGTGTAGAATGACCCTTTCAATATTTCTCCATTATCATCTTGTAAGATGTATGTGACTGGATGTCCTTTCTTGATGGCTACTACTGTGAATAACTCTTCGGTCCAATTGGGCAAATAACCTTTCTCAAAACTTTTCTTAACTTTATTGATTCTCACTCTGTCTCCTACTTTGTACTTTGGTGTCTTGTGTTTTATGGGTTGCCCATACAACCTTTGCCAAACCTCTTCTTGATTTTCAAAGTTCACGGCGATGGGGGCCATACCTATACTGCGATGATGAGAATGATTATATGATTTCACCAAGTTTTGAAGTGGAAAAGTTAGTGTATTGTTCTTGGTAAAATATTTCCACATTTTGGTTTTCAAAGTTCTATTGAATCTTTCTACTATGGAACATTTTGTTTCCACATTTTGTGTAGTGAAAAAGTCGACTTTGTGATCTTTGAGAAAATTCTGAAATTTTATGTTTAGAAATTCTTTGCCTTGATCAGTTTGTAACTTTTCTGGTTTACGACCTTGTTTGAAAATTTTACTAAAAGCTTTCACGATGGAATCACCAGGTTTGTTTTGTAATGGCATCACCCAAGCATATTTACTAAACGCATCTATACATGTCAACAAAACTTTTATGTTTTTGTTGAATTTACTTATGTTTGAAACATCTACCAAGTCAGCTTGCCATTGTGCATCTATACCACTAACTATTACTTTTCTTCTAGGAAATGTACGACGAACAGGTTTGTGAAGAGTGCATGTGTCTTGAGTCTCTAACCATTTTACAACTTGTTTGGTTTTTTTCTTGGACGCTCTACGAAGAGCGTCTACACCACCAAAACTACCAGGCACTTCAGAATCATAGTACAATGCTTCCATGACTGCCTTGTTCAAGTGTCAACTCTATTTATACCTTTTTTCGGTCCACTTTGGCGTTTCTGTTTTCTTCGGTTGTTTTGGTTCCGACTTTATCGGTGCCTGTTTCATAAAATCCCAACGTTCTTTATGACCAATTAATTCTTGGGGTATGTTACTATCTCTCAAAGCTTCGGCCAACATTTCCCATCCCTTTGGTTGGAAAGATTTTCGTCTTCTAAGTAAATTGTTTAGAAGATCTGTTACATTCGACCCTACCACTGTTTGATCTTTGTAGACTAATTCACCCTTCTCATTCCAAGATATATTTGGGTCACTTCTAATACGATTCAACAACAACTTTCCCTTTCTCTTCATTGTCATAGGTACAGAATCGAGAATGTCTTCGTCTTTATTATCTTTCTCGAATTCGACTTTAATTGGTCGAGGAGCCATTACCTTTTGTTGAAATGTCAAGTATCTTTGTAAAATTTGATTATATTGAGTCATCTTTTCATCAGCCGAAAGAAAAGGGGCATCGAGAATATCTCTCATTTCTCTATCCAGTGATGAAACAGCCAGTTCATTCGGTTGTCTTGGAGTCTCTTGTAGACGTTCCAATAACCTTGGTTCTACCAAAGCCATCTTTTTTGCATATTCCATCATCCAAATATACCTTTAACAGCACCCAATAGTACAGGATGTAGCAATGCCCCCAGGAATCCCCCTTTCTGCAAGATTTGTCTCCTCTTTTTGTCAGAGGTACCTTTGTTTGCCACTGCCCTCACTCGTTGTTTCTCACGAACGAGTTTGGTTCTCTGAGCTTTGGTCAGAGGTACTGCTCCCTTCAGTATATTCGAGGCACAGTCACACAAACAAGTTATCAATTCGTTGTCTGCATGTTTTAGTATGGATTTGACGAGTGCGGGTTTCGATTCAATAAGAACCTTGAGAAGAGCGATGTTGCGCTTGAGACGGTCAGACATGCTTCTGACTCGAGTCAGACTTTTTGCTCCCCTTTTATACTTTTCGGAGGTACACATATTGGGTTTCCCCAGGAAAAATTTGACTTCTTAATCTCATGTGTTCAGGAGTATCTTGTTTGAGATCTATTAAAAGGTAACCATATGGTGTCGAAGTTTCATCTTCAAAAACTTCTCTCAGAAACTTGGAATGACCAGGATACATCTGTGCTGCCAAGTGTGAGATCTGAGAACGATCCCTAGGATGTTTAAACAAGATCATGTAATGACTATTGAGAGCTACAGTCCTATGGACTTTATTTTTATCGAATAAATTTTGAACAATGTAGATCACACTAATGTTACAGTGATGACTACCTTTAGTAAATAATCTAGACACTCGAACATCTGCATCGAGCATCAGATCATCCAATATGACTAAACTATCAGATTTTAATTCTTGAGGGAAACCATCTACGAATTCTACGTGGGGTAAAGTATTGTATATTGGTTGCCATTCACTATAACACCAAATGATGTGACTTGGGACAGTTGATATAATATTTTGAATGTTTTGAATAACCCGATTTATAAAGGATGATTTACCACTCACTACCCGTGGGATCACACAATAAACAAGTGAATGGATGTTTCCAACGAGGATCCATCTTTGTTGTTCTATGTGGGTACTACTTCCCTTTTATACCTTTTGGGGAGGTGGCCCCCACTGAACGTGGGGACTACTCCCCCTTTTATACCTTTTGGAGAGGTGGTCAATATGACCCGTCATCCAAAAAATATTTAAAATTGGTGGCCCTCTGACTTACTGGCTGGGGACAGTTTAAGTTTGTTTGATATTTGTCAAGAAGATAAACATCAAATAACTTAAGCGTCATTACGACCTTTTTTTCTTGTTTCTTCATTTTATACTTTTTTTCTTCTTTTTTTTCTTTTTTTTTATAAAAATCATCTATTTACAACATCTATTTACATCTTCAATTAGAATCCAATTGTAACAGGTTTCTTGATGGTCATAAATTCAATCACCAAATCCATAATACAACGTCTCTGTTCATTTGTGAGAGGTTTCTCGAACATATCTTCATATTCTTTCTGTACTGGTGGTGGATTCATTCCAGAAGTAGTATGGTGCCAGAGTAGATGAACATCATTCTTGTTAACTCTTTCAAGTGCGTCACTAAAACATGTTATAATCTTCTCTTCTTCGGACATCATTAGGCATACATTATGCTGAATCTGACTTGGGTGATCGACTGTACATCCATAGCATTTTTCTTTCACTACAGCGTCAATGTTCTCTTCGACATAATGAGCATATGCCAAGCAAAGTTCATGCTGCAAGCGAACTTGCCTGAGTTCACTATCAATTTCATCAACGATCAATGGTCGTGGTTGGGTTATTCTCACTGTGATCTTCTTCTTCTTCTTCAAAGGTGGTTCTTGATTTGTTTTTTTGAAGTCTTCATTGTTAGTAGGTTTAGTGTCTTCAGTTAAAGTTGTTTGCTGTGTTTTGATGGCTGCATCTACTTCTTCTATTTGAGATTACAAGGCATTTCATTCTTCTAAAGATAGAGCAATACCAGTCTTCGTAGGATAAGGTTTCTGGTCTTTTCCCTCAAAGTATCTTTTGAGATGAATGTTCAGTTCACCCTTGTACTGGGTGACGTTAGCATAAGTTTGCTTGGTGCCAATTCGGAACATCTTCTCTGGTCAATGGTTCGATCGTGAATGATGCCAAGTCCATGCTTTGCCTAATCTTATATATCTTTGACGGACGTGATTGAAAACATCACACCAGTTCAACAAATTTTGATCGAGTTTTTTATTCTTGGTTGAGGTTTGTGTTTGTTTCCTATAGGATTATATGTTAAAGTTGGAAAATTTAGAAAATTAGTATAGAAGTCAATGGGAAAGAAACACAATGAAAATACAGAAATTTGATTGGTTGATTAACTTCGATCATCTGATTGGTCAGTTTGGCGATCAAACTGCACTATTGATCCTTAAGCTGTAGGATACGGCACTCTGCATTTTATACTGGCTTGGGACAGGTCAAGCTACAAACCTCTGTCCAATGGAGATAAGTCAAATAGCTCGAGTGCATTCCCACCCCTACAGTTCGTATCCTCTTTGAGGGAATTTTTTTTTTGTTCATAAAAAAAGAAAACGAAAACAACATGTCCAACGTAGCAATTTGGTTTTTCTATCATAAAAAATTTCTCATTTCTTTTAAATATTCACAACAGAGAATTTATTAGTAATGATGATGATGATGATGATTTATTCCTTTGGTTGTACAATAGGGGTAGCCTAAAAGACACCAGGAATCAACTTTAAAAAAAAATGAAATGAAACTAAAAAGTAAAGAAGTATCATCTGGTTCCAATAGGTGTAACCTAAAAGATACCATGAATCAACATGTTTTAAAATAAATGGTACTAAAAAGTTTTGAATGAAACTAAATTTTGAATAAAGAAGTATCATCTGGTTCCAATAGGTGTAACCTAAAAGATACCATGAATCAACATTTTTTAAAAATAAATGGAACTAAAAAGTTTTGAATGAAACTAAGTTTTGAATGAAACTAAAAAGTAAAGAAGTATCCTCCACTTCCAATAGGGTTAGCCTAAAGTATACCAGGAACATGATGATGATGATGATGATGATGAAAAAAACTCTCTGTATTGGAATAAATAAAAAAAAATTGAAAAATCTTTACGCCAGAAAAATGTATTGCCTTGTAAGACTTGCCATTTAGAATTTTTTTTTGAAGACTGCCATATAGGACTTTTTACTTAGAGTGAAAAAACTTGCCATAAAGGACTTTAGAGAATGCCATAAAGGACCTTTTACTTTGAGAGAAAAACTTGCCATATAGGACTTTATGAGGACTGCCATGTAGGACTTTGAGAGAAAAACTGCCATGAAGGACTTTATGAGGACTGCCATGTAGGACTTTATGAGGACTGTCATGTAGGACTTTATGAGGACTGCCATAAAGGACTTTAGAGAATGCCATAAAGGACTTTAAAAATTTGATAATCCTAATATGATTGAGTAGACCACCTAAAATCCATTTCGGTTTTTAGGAATTTTTTGGCCAACTAAATAGGACTTTTTGTAGGCAAAAGCTAGACTTGGTTCAGGTTGTAGAAAAATATGACACTCACTCAATTGTTTCTTCTTTAAATCTCTAGTGGTATGTTGCAAACTCCATCTTCTAAAACTCTTTTCATTTTGGGTAGAAATATGATAGTCCATCTCTGCTCTGCTGGTAGGTATACATAGTGTTGTCATTCATCAAAAATCCTCGGTTGATGCCAGATCCACTTTGTTGAGTCTTCAAAACTTGCAAATATCTGTCTTTCGTCAATTCATTGTGGCGTTTTCTGATTCCCTTACAACTGAATTTATTGGTGGCACCGAAACAATAAAATGTTATACTACACAGTCCAACAATGCCGGTTCCTTGCCATTCTACCTTGAACAAGCCTGTAGTTCTCCTGTCAAAACGCTTTCTTTCTTGGCAGCATGGGGGTAACAGCCATTCTTTGCCTTCTAATTTGGTTTTCACATAATCATCTCTGTGGAAATCACAACACTCTGATGGAAACTACTTGTGATTCTCTTTGTAAAATTCTACTCTCTTCTCTGGTTTCACTAATTCATCTACGGATGGTGACGAGGTACATAGATATGCAGAATCTGTGTCCATTTCAGCATATTCGAAATCTTGGCGGTTGATAAAAGTATCGATGACATCATAATAGAACTGAAGCATCCGGAGTTTCGCATACTGGTAAACAAAGAATCCGATGTGAAGTGGCAGATCCAACTTGATGGTCTTCTTGTTGAGTTTGACTTCATATAATGTTTCATCTAACGGATTCAAGGCTCTGAAGGACATGTCATTTACAGCTTTGGTGACTTCTTCGTCGTCGCAATAGCACACACGTCGATGCATCTCTTTGTTGGTGACGGTTTTGCCATATTCAGAATTTCCCAACAGCTTCATGGTGTCGGCAACGATCGACTTGTCAGGGTCAACATCTCCTTGTCTTCTTGCTTCAGATACTTCATCTCCAATTTTTTTCAAAACATCTTCTTGGTTTATATTGGATAACTTGATAGACATGATCAACTTCAATACCATGCGGGAGGTACCACTGCAGTAAAGGGGTTGCAAACAACATTTTTTTCCGCTCCATAGCTTCCGATCAAACTTCTACGGGGTTTCTTCATGATTCCATTCTTCTCGGCAAAGGACTTCATGTGTTCACCAATATCATCTATGGAAATATCTGTATTCTTGAAGATAGGTGTCATCTCTTCAAAGTACCCTTTCAGGTGATCTGGTACATGTATATCACATTCGACCAAACCAAACAGTTCACCGGACTTCACTTTGTTCAGTATTTCTTCATCTGTCATCGCACCATCTATTTTGTCTGAAAAGTTCTCTTTCAGGAAGGCTTTGAGTGTGGCATCGGTCTTCTTCATCTCTCTCCACTCACACTCCCAGATTTCAATAAGTTTATAGCCCAAATCGGTGATGTACTTTGCATCGGTACGGGTGTCTTGTAGCAGTTCTTTCATCGGTTTGTCTCTGACTTCATTACGGATGATAGGAAGGCCATTCTTATCTTTCATGCAGGTATGTCAGTGCCAGAAGCAGCCATGGAATTGGTATACAGTCTGTGTCTCTTTGCACCAACCATCAACAGGCAACTGTCTTCCACCAATCATTTTTTTCAGCTCCGTTAAACTGATGTCTGATGTGGATGTCATCTCTCATTGATAAAAACTCTAACCATTGTTCAGCCATTTTACCATACTTCATTGGATGTTCTGGTTTAAACTGGTTTTCTTCACGACGTCTAATACTCCTACCCGTTGGCATCTCTTGCATTAGGCACCAAAGATATAATGCATTAGCATCAAAGCCTATAATACTTTCACATGGTTTTGCTTCTTTGCCATATTTTGTTTCTCAGATTCTGGTAACATCTTTCTCGTGGTATCGGTTGAAGATAATTGAAGGTCCACCAACGATATTATCTTTCACCAAGTGATGCAGGTCTTTGTTTTTCTGGTTAAATAATGTGAAGTAAGTGTCATCATTCATGGTCTGGAACAGGTATTTCAACGTGAGGCCCGGAACACTGATACCATCTTTAAACATGTCGATGTGGCGTTCTTGGTAGAAAGTAAACTGCTTGTCAACTGCTTCAAGAAATGGTTTTACATCTCGGTTATTATACCAGATCAGAAAATCACGGAAAGTTGTCATCTCCAGGTCGTTCCATACATGCTGGCAGTACTGGTATTCTTCATTGGATATATTTTCTTTCTTGAGAGAACTGTAGAAGGCTTCATGGTCTGGTAGGTGGTCTTGATCCAGTTTGTTCAAGCTGTCGATCCATTCATATGGTAAAAATCCCTTCGTCACGAAGCAGCCAAATGCTTTCAAAAACTTGTCATAGCTGAATCCTGGAGCGAGGTAGTTGCAAATATCAACAAACTTGAAAGATTCTGTCGAGACGCACATGTAGTTATTTGATTTCTTCACTGCAAACTTGAGTGGATTCTGTCTCTTCAGGTATGTCATCAGTTCACGCTTGACCACATTCATATCATATTTTCCAGAGTTGAATCCGATGACGGGCATCTCTTGCAGGTAGTCTTGAAATTTCTTCTCCAATTTTTGTAAAGGGTGCATTTTTGAGGTATCTTCTCCAGTAGCTCTGGCTTCCGCTTCCAGCGTTTCATCACTTTTCTGTCTGAGTTTAAACAAGGTCCAAGCATGATAGGTCTGCATCAGTTGGTGGCAATGGGATGAAATAGCTGTGAGGTATGTCATTATTTCTTCAACAAGTTCTTGAGAATTTCCATTTGTAATAAAACATTTCGGTTCTTGGTATTCTGGAACATTACTACATATGCTCACACTCAATGGTCGGTGTTCTGCTTCCCATATCAGTTTATCACTGTCAGCAGGTAGACTGGATTTGACAAAGTAACTTTCAAAATCAAACGTTGCACGGTATGGATCAAACTTCTTCTCTTCAGATACTTCTATACCTTCGTCTTCTAACAGATCAAATATGGACTGGGATGGATGGTATACACCGCCAACATACTGGTAATTTACTTCATCTGCACAGGTTTTCTCGTGACGATTTAATTTCTTCACAGTGTGCCATAATTTGCCGCATTTGCGGCATTCAAGGGATTTGCAGTATTGGTCTATATCGATGATGTAGCTAAAATGGTTCTTGTAGACGTTCACATACATGGTATCTTCATACTTTCTGTGAGATCTATGTACTAATTTGGCAACAATTTGGTCATCATCATTCTTGACAAGTTCATATACTTGGATATTTACTTCAAAACATTTCTCCAAGTCAGGAAATTCGGCTAAAGTTACTCCACGGAATTCATTCTTTGGCTTCTTTGTATACTTGTTGTACATGGCATCTGTTGTATAGTTGAGGTTGTGTGCTGTGGAACCACTCCATAAAGCTAAACAGCGGAAAATACACAGGTTGTCTTCGTAGGTAAGGTGGCGATTTTTATCTTTCACCAAAGCATTTACTGCTTTGTTCTGGAGAATGTAGTCAGGAAGATCTTCTACCATTCCAATTGGGTGGTCTTTCAGCTTATTCACATAAAATGTGACGTTGGTAACTCTCTCCACAAGCCATTTGGTGTTGGGTCGTTTTAATTTGGCCAATTCCAGGATATCTTCTTCCATGACATCATCAAGGAATTCTTCAAAGTCTTCTTGGCAGCATACTAGTTGTGGAACATCAAGTACCCGGGCGTTGTTTTGTGATGGATGGTAATACTTCAGTTTATTCGTTTCATTGTGTCGCAGGATAAAACCAAAACTCAGATTAATTTTAAATCTTAGCTGTTGTGGCAGAAATATGGTAGTCATCAATTCATCATTCTTCATCTTCAGGTTCACATCGTTGATCCGGTAGTTATATTGGTCCTGGACTCTTCTGTTCATCATGTGGCGAGTTCTAATAGAACTCCAGTTATCTTCGTACACGGTCAACATCTCATCTGGCTCTTCTTCAGACATCATATTCTTTTCAAACTCAATTGGGTCAACATCATAATGGGTGGTCGTCGTGGTCCGTGGTTGTTTAGGTGGTCCTCTCTTCGGTTCATCAGTCTTCCTTTTAGATAGTACAGGAACTGGTCGGTGGGCAACGCTCTTGTGTCGGTTAAAATGGAGTAGTTGGTTAAACTCCTGGCCGCATTCCATACATGTATAGGTCTCCAAACATTTCTTCAGATGGTCAAGGAGATACTCTTTCCTCGTAAAGGTCTTGTTGCAGTTGGCACAATCGTGGGTCTTCTTCTCTCCGACGTGCTGGGTGCGCACATGGCGATTCCGGTTCCGACGGTCCGTAAAGGTCTTTCCACACTCTTCACAGGCGTAAACATCGGTTCTGGTAACGGCAGTAGCAGCTTCAGACTCCATCTTCATAAATTTTTTGCAAAGGCAAAATTGCTATAGAAAACTCTCTAGCGATGTGTTCAGTTCTAAGGATCGAAACAGAACGACGCGACGTTATTCTTCTCCGGAATTTATTTCGACGTGACGGACGTTTTTGAAAACGTCACGACGTCACACCTTTTTTCATCGATATTTTCATTCTCGATGGGCGTTTGTGTTTGTTTCCTATAGGATTATAGGTTAAAGTTGGGAAATTTAGAAAATTAGTATAGAAGTCAATGGGAAAGAAACACAATGGGAATCCAGAAATCTGATTGGTGGATTAACTTCGCTCTGATTGGTTAGTGTAAAAACATCTTGATCCTCATTAATTTTATTATTTAAAATCATGTAGTTAGGGGGGTCATTTAAATAAATTGCTAAATATAGACCCTAACAATTAGTTAGGGGGTCAGTTAAGGATGTTACTAAAAATAGAGCGTAGGAATTTCTAAAAATATTGTTCCAAGTAGAAGCAGAGGATTCTGGGTAAATTTGTCCTATAGCACTAGGTGCTACTCTTAATAGGGAAATAAAACGTCATGGGATCCAAAAAAGGGATTCTGAAAGAATTCGAAATAATACAACTTGACGGGTTTATTTGGGTAATTAAATGAGGATTCTGGGAAAATCCGAACCAGAAAATTACTCCACTTCAGTCGAATGCACCCCCGATACCCTCTCTGTATTATAGCACTACGTGCTAAACCGATAAAATGGAAAATCCGTATCAAATAAAGTCAATTTCGGTGATTTCGGGTGGATTTTGGTGATTTGGAAGGATTGTCGGGTTGTTTGTGGTAATTAGATTTACTCTTCTACAATCGAACATACCCTCTGAACATATCCCGTCCCATTGCAGAAAAATTGGGTAACATAGCAACCACGTGCTACCATAGAAACCAAGATGGCGGCCTCCAGTATACAAAATGGACGACGGAAAGACGTATCACCGTAACAACAGGCGCTGCGCATGCGCACTAACACAACGTATCACTATGGGGATAACGTCACAACATGGCCGCCCACGCGGGTTACCATGACAACACATCATGGCGGCACTAGGTCACGTGACATGACGTCACTTCCGGGGTCCTGCCCGGGGTCCTGCAACCTAGACCTGTAGGGGAACATGACATACTACTCGCGTCGAAACCCTTAATGAATTGGGCTGGTGACACGAAAGCGTGGATGTGGATGTGTCCACACTGACAAAACGCCAGCCCTGTGGTAGATATCTACATCTATGTGGCGCTTCTTGAACTGAAACCCAAAGCACCCAACTTTTGACCCTCTTCCAGATAGACTGGCAAGAATTGTACGATAGGGTTAGTGTAATTTGCCAGTACGTATACGTTTTCCGAAGGTTTGCAAAGACACTTCATCTCCATTGCCCGCGTGGGGGCACGATGACGCCGTGTACTAAGGCGTACTGCACGTCGATGGTACGCATGTCTTCGACCAATCTAACCCTGCCTGTGCTGCAGTGCGGAGTTACGATGTTGGGGAGCTGGCAGCTGCTCGTCGTTGCTCGGTGGTTCTCTCCGGGTACTCCGGCTTCCTCCACCCGTAAAACTGACCTTAAACATCAATAAATAATAAATAAATAAATAAATAATCCTTCAATTTGCCATTGCAAATCCCACAGACCTCTCTACCCCTACTACTGATATCATGTTGAAAGTTACGGGAATCAACAATGTAAGTTATGTCTATTTACCTGTGTGTCCATACCATGATTGTTTCAACTGATCGTACGGTTGAACTTTATGTTAACATACCACTTGATAGTAGTTATGGGAAGCAACAATGTGATTTATGTCTATTGACCCGTGTGTCCAGACCATGACTTTTTCAACTAATCGCGAGTTTGGTCTTTAGGTTAACGTACCACTTGATATTAATTATGGGAAGAAACAACGTGATTTGTGTCCATTCAACTGTGTGTCGATACCAAAGCTTTTGAACTGATTTACTTTTGACCTTTACGCTAACATAACACTTACCATTAGCCTCAGCTAAATGACGAGTGGATGTCGGTGTGGTGGGTAAATATTTAAGTACATGTTCAACAAACGTGTATTCTGTGTGTACATTCGTCGAAGGATTCTAGACTATAATATTAGAATCGTTTGACGCTTCCTGTTGCTTTTTTGCAGGCCGGGTCAATGCTGTTGGTCCAAATTTAAGTCGCTTGGAGCAACAACATAACTTTTGTCTTTTTTTCAATAGATTGTGGGTCGCTTAGCGGTTGGTGTGATCTAGGGCTGAAACGGTTGGCTCATTTTCACAACTGACTAACCTAGAGATATAACCGGATAATATCCGTAGCCATTATTTCACGGATTTGGGATCAAAACTATAGGAATTGGAAAGCAGTATTCTCAGAAACTATTCCGTAGTGTGTATACAAACGAACGTTGTCGAGTACTCGACAACGTTCGTTTGTATACATACTACGGAATAGTTTCTGCGGTTACTCAGAACTCACGGAAATTGTCAATTATTAACGAAGTCTTGAATGCAAAAGTTGATTATTTCTCAATATATACAGCGCTGCTTCGAGGTGTAATCTATTCCAAAGGAGAAGCGACAGATTTACTACGTTTTAACCGCGGAATGACGATCACTATCGATATTTCGGATAACCGGTTGACGTTCTTTTTAATCGGTGAGGTAGGTAACCGGTTTCAAACCGGTTATCCGGTTAACCATTTCAGTACATCACATGACAGATCAATCTGTTTTTTAAGATCTATCAGCTTTCGGAAGAGAGTGTCAACTTTCATGTTTGTTCACTTCCAGCGAATATTTTATTTATCAGTACTAAAATTTAGTGCTACATATATTGATGGTTCTGTGATACACAGACGAACGAGGGTGCCCAGTAGGCACGTGTGCCCCTCATCCTTCTCCAGTATATATACTGAGTCAAAAAAGAAAGTATAATAAACTTTGAGGAGCAATTGTTTTAGTATTATCGACTTTAATCCCAAACAAATTATTGTAAATTCATATTTCGAGTCTAGCTGTGTGAATTTGCATAAGTTCATGTTCCTACTGTTACCAGCGTCAAGTCAGGACTTCGCAGTTCAGACATGGGGTGAAATGAAAAGTTCACATACGCAGTCGATAGCGTGTATGTCTACCATTTGTCTCTTGGATGGCAAGACATCGACGGCGCATGCACCTGATAAGTCTCTGTATGTTACCCTGTGGTATTTTCGTTCCACTCCTGCCTTAGAACATTACGTAAATCGCCGAACGGCTGGAGATCATGAAGTCGTACCCGACGGTCCAAATGATCCAAAAGATGCTCGATTGGCGACAAATCTGGCGAAAACGGGGACCAGGGAAGACGTTCGATGCTCTGCTCCTCAAGAAAGTCACGGCCAATACGCACCACGTGACATCGGGCATTGTCTTGTTGGAATAACTGCAATCCGATGTTAGCATTGAACAACGGGACAACAACAGCGTTAAGAATTTCGTCCCTATATCGCTGTCCATTCAGGTTACCATCGATGAAGATCAACTGCGTTCGAATGTGCAAGAAAATTCCTACCCAAACCATTGGACTACCCCCGCCGAAACGACGGTCGCATTGCCGCACGCAAGCATCCGAAAACCGTTCTCCTCGTGGGCGATACACTCTTGCCCTACCATCAGCGCGCCGTAGACAAAATCGTGATGCGTCACTAAACTGTACTCCAACGCTGCTGAGTTCCGCGAACACGCTGACGTACCCATTCCATTCTGACGGTACGATGACGTTGGGTGAGGATTGGTCCGTGGTACGGACGCCTACTTCGGATGCCGTGTTCAGGTAGTTTGTTGTGGACAGTTTTTGACCTGATTCTATTGTTAGTTCTACCAGGAGTAATTGCTGCTGTCTTTGTCGCCGTAAGGGAGGGATCCTGCAAGTGAGAAGTCCTGATGTGTCGGTCTTGAGCAGGGGTCATAACTCTTGGTCGACATGAACGCGGTCGGTCGGCCTGCAGTGAATCCAGAGGGTCTATACCTTCCAATGAGACGGTAAATAGTGGCCACATTGACACCGAACTCAGCAGCGAGCTCATTTGGAGGTATCCCAGCCTCACGCATACCAATGGCACGCAACCTCTGATTTTCGGTTAACCTTGACAGTTTTTAAAATGTCAGAAGACCCAAACTAGAGTGTTTCCCAATAACCCAGGATCTCTAGCACAACATAACACAAAGAAAATCGTCGGTCACCCATTCAATTTGACAGTAGCACGTGCTATGTTGAAATCCGTAGCAAAATTACATACGGTCGGGTGGACAACAACATACCATTAACCTCTTTGCACGACTTTTTGTCCACAAACATGCAACATTAGAACTATTATATTTCATCCTTTATGCTATTTTTTCACATTTGTGTCTATTATACTTTCTTTTGTGACTCAGAATATGCATATCAATTATTTTACAATGCAATATCATCACCCGAACGACAAAGTAGGAGAGTATCCCATGACTGAAATGTAGACACCTGAAACTTGTATTTCCCTTTTGGGGTTCTATTCGTTACTTCCTTATTCCCTTCTATGTTGTCTCTTCTACTACAGTTAGCCCTTTGACCCCGAGCGGGCGTTTTGTCAGGTCAGGAACATGATACTTCATAGTGTCATTAAATAGGATAGCTGTTCCGTAAATGTATGGAGTTGACCAATTAATATTTCCAACGTGCAGCCCCGGGGCTGCACGTTGGAAATATTAATTGGTCTACTCCAAATAATGAATATGGACTCTTCTGATTGCTGCCATGGAACTGGCATGGAAGATATCACTAGAGTTCAAAGGGCTAAAGCCAAAAAGCAGATTTTTTCGCTCCATATTAATTGTTAACAAATTTCCCCACCTGGCCGAAGTTTTGTTGGAGCCCGTTGAAGAATTTCTAACATTTATTTATTTATTGGTGTTTAAGGTCACATATTTATGCACAGTGGCTAATCATGACCGTGACAGTTTTACAGGTGGAGGAAGCCGGAGTACCCGGAGAGAACCACCGAGCAACTATCAGCTTCCCAACATACTAACTCCACACAAGCAGGGTTAGCATTGGTTGAAGACAAGTGCACCATCGACGTGCAGTACGCCTTAGTACACAACGCCACCGTGCCCCCACGCGGGCAATGGAGATGAAGTGTCTTGCCTAAGGACACACCGCGGTTGCCGCAGGTGGGATTCGAACCGAGGACCTCTCGACTTGCAGCCTGCACCTCTACCTACCGAGCCACCGCGCTCCCAATTTCTTACATACGGAGCCAAAAATGTGCATTGCTCTCAATACAGAGGTGCATTAGTTCCAAAGCATTTCCAACTTGAGGAGGGGGACGGTCATAGGATGACACCCACACACTCGATGGCGGCCCATGTGCCTAAGTGACGGGCATGATACATAATATTTTGTTTTATCAAATAAATTGAACCACTTTCTGCCCTTGTAATCATTTCGTATTTTTCGGTTTTATGAATGATAAATTTATATAACCTCTTGTTAATCCATTGGCCATCAGAGAGTTGTGTAACCTGGTTGGCTGACCTAATATAACGTTCTAAAAAATTGAGCAATCTCATTGGTTTATCTGTAGACTACTGGGTCGAATAAATGTGCGTGTAAATGGAACTATTTCACAATAAAAACAAAGCTATGAAGTAGGATGTTCTACCGAATTGAAAAGTAAAAATTCAAAACAGCTGGCTATTTTTTTAAGTGAATAATGATGTAACTGACTTTACTACAGTTAAAACTAAAAGTCCTGTCATAAAATGCGCACAAATAGTACGTTGATATGTGCCTTAATGTACGCGTTATGACCCAAGTAAAGCTATCAAATTCTGTACATATATACATACATAACATATGTATAAAAATATATACACAACCCGGAGGTCCATTTGGCAGAAACATTGCATGTGTTTGCTATAAGTAACCAGGAGAACCTGCCGTGTTTTGGATGCCATTCGATATGGCAATTGCGCGCAATTCCAACGCGCAATTAAGCCTAGATAAGCGCACTATTCGTGACAGGACTTCTAGTTTTAACTGTACAGTTATTTTCCGGCCGATCGACTGACTCTGATCTCTCCTCCACAGTCGGAAAATGCGACCATGCAGACGACACAAAACGACCAACAACGAGCATTAGCAAGTAACACTTCAGATTTTGATGCCCCCCCCCCCCCGCCCCACTTGTTCAAACGACGAGTGAACTCGTCCGGAAGTTCCGTTTTTGCTGAGCCAGTAACTGTTCTAGACTCATTCCATTATGTGATATTGAAGAAACTCTTATTTTATATCCTCTATACAGGAAAGATAGCGTCTCCGAAAAACTTCGGCTGTTTTTTTTTCAGGCAGCCACTGGACGATGGAAATCGTAAGCATGTTGACGAGAGGAAGTACTGAATACGATGACATTCCTTTAATTACGCGGAATATTGAGCTGCGGCCTGCAGAGTTGATCCCGAAGCATTTCAACGATATTCGACCTCGCATTCTTCATACACACTTACCATTTTTCATGCTTCCTGCAAAATTACACAATCTGAGAATAATATTTTTATACAGAAACCCAAAAGATTTAGTCTATTCTTTTTACAAGTTTACAGTTGCATCTCCTGCGTATGAATATGATGGCCGTTTTGAGGACTACATCTTGCTGTTTCAAGAAGGAAGAGGTATTTATAGTAACCGGGTTATTTTTCTGTTCACCACTCAACTCTAAATGAATTTTGGTCAATGAATTTGTCTGCATACTAAAGCCATACCCTCTAAATCGACGAGGGAATGGAAATCCAACAAATTAATTCAGTAATCGCAAATGCAACTCGTGTAAAATCAAAAGTGTTAATCTATGGGACAAACAGATGACTGACCTCCAGATTCCTTTGGTTAGAACATGTAAATATTAAAAAATGAATAAAATGTTTGTTTGTAGTTTGTCGCTCAAACTTTCACCTTCTGGTAACTTTTTTCTCCAAGAATGCTATTTTGTTCTGACCGTTTTGCAAAGTTACAGAAATTCTAAGAGCTTTCCCTTCATCAAACGGCATTGTCTTCACCTAACACGGAAACGAATAACACTACAGTTAAAATTAGAAGTCCTGTCATGAAATGACCAGAAATAGCACGTCGATCTGCGCGTTAATCTACGCGTTATGACTATAGTAAGGCTATCAAATTCTGTACATATGGCCTGTGCGCAAGCAATGTTTCAGCAATGGATCTCCGGGTAACACGGAGCTCCATTGGCAGAAACATTGCCTGTGTTTGCTATGAGTAACCAGGAGAACCTGCCGTGCTTTTGATGCCATTCGATATGGCAATTGTGCGCAATTCCTACGCGCAATTAAGCCTAGGTAAGCCCACAGTTCCCAGTACTCGTTCTCTGTCATTAATAACAAAAATATTCTGTAAATATCCAAATTGTATTGACACGAATATGTGTCCATCATCAACATATTCATTTTTCACAGACCTCAAAGTATACTCCTTAAACAGTGATCGGCCAAAACGAGGCATCGGGAACTTGAAAGTTGTTGAGCATTGTTTTTTATAGCAACTTCTGCGCCTCCACCCCGCCTCAAAGGTTGTGGCAGTTAAGACACGTGACCAATGAACTTTCCATCAATTCAGTTGTATAGAAATTAGCTCACTAGCAACGACGAAAGCTGAAAGGCTGACGAAGAAAGACCGGTACTGGTTAGATCACTAAAGATGAATCATCTAAGTTAACCTTTTACCCAACGTAATTGCCAAAATCGGCCAGCGCTATTCTCAAAAATAGTCAGTTAATTTTCATTATTGTTTCATTTTATGTCTCAAAAAATAGGTTATGACACCCCATAGGAACGAGCTCGTCGAGCTCTTTCCAATGAGGGGTCATAGCCTATGTTTTTGAGACAAAAAGTAGTTGTTCAAGTATTTGTTTTGCAATAGGTAAAGGGTTAACCCTTTTAATTCGCAAGACTGATATTTCGGTCAAAGCCATATTTTCGTCCCATTTTTGTCTTATTATAAGAGGTTTAGACACGGGGCATTAATGATAAAATGATATCCCTGTGTATTGATATTGGACTGGCCCATCTCACTGTACATTGTAAGTGTACACAACAGCGATATCATTCCAGGAAACGGGGTTAAACAAGTTAAGCAACGTCGAGCCAGGTTAATCAATTAATGATTGATTCGGGTGTTTCACGAAGTAGTTGCTGCTGTGCGATCAGCGAAGTTTGAGCGTGTGACTCGAGTGTGTGGCTGTGCGATGTTGAATCTCGTGCCACCTGCGAACGTTAGTAATGTTGCTAAGCAATCCCCACCGTACCTTAGTGTAAAATAGCGCTCCGCTAAGACGGTTGTGTTACGTGTGGAGTATCGGAAGTATGCTCCGTTGAGTTGAGCTGAAAATGTTATAAAATGAACAAAGGGTGTGTACGCCTATGATACGGGGTAATCATGTAAGTCAGAGAGCACTGCGATGTATTCTTGACGTTAACATTGCACTATAAGACAGTCAGTGACGTTTGTTTTCTTATGTGTTTCATCCTGGCAAGATCGATAATTGTTAATGCCTTTTCTTGAAGAGATCTCAATTGAAACTCCAGTTTTATCTGCTAGAAGGTGAATGGATTTATATTATCTTATAGTAGAGTTTCGGATTTGACCAGTAGAGATTGGAATTGCAGTTTTTGCTGGCAAAACGTCGCCTGAGTTCTAGAATGTTCTATGTCCCATAGGGGACATAGAACATTCTAGCACTCAGGCGACGAAAAGCTGAAAGTTTCGTTTCCACCAGTAAACGACACACCTCAATGTGTCATTTCCCGTTGCTCATGATTGTGAATAGAGTACTTGGAGAGCAGCAGGGATTATTTATAATCTGTTCCAGAAAGTATTTTTATTGGGGTTTATCGACACTTTCAACAACCAGGGCCACTTCGTGTTGGAGAGTTTTACGCGTGGAGGAAGCCGAAAAAGCCGAAGAGAACCACCGAGAAGGGGTGAGCAATTGTTAGACCCCCTAACTCCACACAAACAGGGTTAGCATTTGGTGAAGGACAAATGCACTATCAACGTGCCGTGCGCCTTAGCACACAGCGCCAAAATGCCCCCATGTCGGCTATCGAGATTAACCCTTTACCAAACGCAGGCGATATCAAAATTTATTATTTTAAATACCATTTTTTAACTTTTTTTCCAAGGATTTCAACAAAACCATATCATGTGACCCCTCATTGGAACGGGCTCGACGAGCCCGTTCCAAAGAAGGGTCACATGATATGCTTTTATTGAAATTTTTGGAAAAATGGTATTTTTTCTGCTGCTGCTGAATTTTGCATATTACGCGGGCGGATGTGGCCGATTCGTTGGGTAAAGGGTTAAGTGTCTTCCCAAGTAACGTAGTTGCCCCTGATAGGGATCGAACAGTAGACCTTTTGGTTTGAAGTCCAATGCTCCCCCCCCCCCCCCCCACCCCAGACATCATTCCTACTATTTACAAGCGGACTGGTAACGATTTTCTCGAGCCAAAGCAATTTATAACAATAAAGGAATTTATTTTTAGATGCCACAATAGTTTCAGAAACAATTTGAATATGTGAGAAATAAAATTTGTGGTGAATTGGGGATTTTAATATGAATAATAAATTCACGATATACTCAAATGGATTGGTTATTGGTTGTACCACCAATATACTCAAATGGATTGGTTATTGGTTGCAAGCCCAAGGGTTGCACGTTGAATATATTGGTAGGTCTACCCCCGGATAATGAATATGGACTCTTCTAATTGATGGCACTGCACTGGCATGAAATATACTATCAGTGTTCAAATGGTTAATTTGCAGAGCTCTTCAAAACATGATTTTATAATTCAAATATTTAATAATCTCAGTTTTAAAGAGCCGTATTTTTTCTTCGCAATTACCAGGGGTAGGCCACCAAAAATGTGCAAGACGTGACGTGGGAGTGGGTGGGTCTCTTGAGTGCGCCAAAAATGTGCATTTCCAACCTGTGCAATTTTTTGAATTTTTTAAAAAATATATCAATATATCAGCTAATATATACCATCATTTGTGTTTGAAACCTTAAAGATGATGTGTACATCACACTTTTAACATAAGTACATCAGAAGGCTTTATATGTGAGAATATTGGGCTTAAACTGGGAAAATGTCACACGTTAGTAGAGCGTGGGTGTCTTGTTCGAAATGTAGAAAATGTGCAGACAATATTTTTGGAACAATTCAAATGAAAATTTGTTCCCGTATATGTACACCTGCTCTGGCCAAGCCTGATAATGAACATTTTGTCCTTTGTAGATTGGGTCCCACAGCAGCCCACAGAGGTTTAAATTGGTGGTACCAGTTTAACCCTTTACCTAACATGAAAAGCAGACGACACTTGCCAAAAAATGATTGAATAACTAATTTTTTTCATTTTTTGTCTCAAAAACATAGGTTATGACCCCTCATTGGAACGAGCTCAACGAGCTCGTTCCAATGAGGGGTCATAACCTATGTTTTTTTAAGCGAAAGCTTAGACGCCCCCTAAACTGGGCGATGATCCACGAATATCTGGAGGATCCGTTGGTTTAGGCCGAGCGTCGAAGGGTGATTTTTGACTCCATCAGGACAGGATAAGCCAATCAGGGGGATCTGGTCGGCCTGAAGAGAAGAAGAAACCCCAACAGCAACGCCAACTAGGGTGTGGCCACAGGATGGGATTCCTTAACGATTACAAAACAAAATAGAAAAATAGGATCAGAGAAAATTCTTGCATTATCATTATGTTTGAAGGCCGGGGTCATCCACCAATCCTTCCGGGGGTTAGGATGTCGTGGTTAGCCCCCCCCCCCCCCCCCCCCCCACCACAAAAAGAGTTAAGACATTATTCAGTGTGTTAAGTGTACCTCAGTTTGTTGGTGTAATTTTCAGTGACTTGTTGAGTTGGTCGGGGCAGCAAGTTAAGGTTAATTTGTTTATTAGCTCCGGTAACAGAGTTGGAGATGTGGGTATTTAGTTAGTCAAGCAACGCCCAGCACCCAGCAGTGACGATGCTGGCATCTGCTATGAGGGACCACGATGCATATAGTTACGTGGCTCACTGATATTCGTCAACTCGTATCCGTTCTGGGTGATTGCATTAGTGTACCGGAAAGTGTGCTGATGTTGCGCTGCCGGTCGCCGGTATGTACTCAAGTTGCTGTGATATAGTTGTTTTTTGATGATGAGTTGGTCGGAGCAGGGTCAAACTATCAGCTTCACCCTGCAACGACGATGCTGACATCTATTCGGGAGAGGAGGGGGTGGGCGTTGAACAGAGTTTGTGCAGCATGTAGTTTGGGTCTGTCCGTATACACTGTATCTTGTACCTGTGCTGTGGTTTCGCTGTCGGTTTGTACCGAATTGGTGTGAAATGGTGGTAGTAGGGGTGGGGTGGTCAGACCAGAGTCAAATTATGAGCGGCACCTGCAACGACGATGCTGGCATCTATTCGGGGGTGCGAGAGTTCATGCTGTAGGTAGGTTTTGCCTGTCCACATCCACCCTTGGACATTTTCGTGTGTGTGTTTATCTGTGATATTTATTCAGTTATTTATTTATTGGTGTATAAGGTCACATAGTTATGCACAATGGCTAATCATGACCGTGACAGTTTTACGGGTGGAGGAAGACGGAGTACCCGGAGTGAAATACCGAGCAGCTGCCAGCTCCCCAACATCGTAACTCGGCACTGCAACACAGGCAGGGTTAGATTGGTTGAAGACATGCGCACCATTGACGTATAGTACGCCTTAGTACACGGCGTCATCGTGTCCCGATGTGGACAATCTATCTGTGATAAATGATGTTGTGGGTGAACGTGATTATAAGAAAATTCCCTTTGCTATATTGAGTAGATAATTCTGACGTTTTTTTTATGGGTAAAATGCCTTTATGGCCAGGTTTTATCTCTTACCGTTATGCCATATTGAGTCGAAGGCTTTTGCGACATCAAGTAGAACAGTGGACCAGGTGTCTTGACGGATACGTTGATTTTGAAATTACTGAGAAAGAAATGGGAGGTTTAGTTGGCGATATTTGTGTGGTGAAATGTTACTGATGAACTGGTGCATACAACTACGATGTTACATCAACACAGGGGAGTTTCTAGGAGTTGTGTTTTGAATACGAATACGTTCTGATGTCATCTTGTATCCTGCTGTGACCCGCAGGTGGCCGAACTGGTAATTTTGTACAACTCTGTATAATTCTGTCAAGTTGTTCTACATGAAATATCTGATCTTGAAGCTCGTCGGCAGCGGAGGCAGCAACACAACTCTGTTGTTATACCACTGAAGACGAAAGGAACATATCCGGGAACTCGCAGTCTTTAAATATAGGGTGGGGGGGGGATTCTCCCTGGGTAGAGTAGATACGCGGCATGATGGAGTTATGCGCCCAGCACCGGACATGGCATTTTTGGACACCACACTCCTCACGGTTTTAAAAGAAGGGGATGATAATTTTTTGGGTAGGGGTTAGGTAGTGAAACTACCGGCATAAAATAAGCCTAACTTGTATCGTGGTCTGAAAGGATAAACTATTTAACCAAAGTTTTCATAATGTTTGGGTGGATGGTAGGTAGTGAAACTACACCGGCTTCAAATAAGCCTAACTAGTATCTCGATCGTTTGTAATGAGAGCGATGAATGATAAACCAAATAACCAAACTGTCCCATCCCCAATCCGTGACATATGCATGGAAGTATGCATACAACTATATGCATATTTACACAAATAGAACAGATGCATACATACACAGAGTGTGCACATAAACACATGCATATTTAAACCATGCTCGCCTATGTTACTACCTGTGAAAAGACTGTGTGTTAAATTTTAGCTTTTAACCCCACTGCCGGTGAAATGTTTCTACTGCGGTTAAAAAACTGTACACTTATAGACGGAAGTTCATCCAACTTGACCTTTGACATGACGCAATTTGCCAACTTCGATACATTCACACTTCGCGATGATCATTCAAACACATGACGTTTTGCTGTACTATTTACTGCGTGCAATGACTTATTACGTTTAAAATACCTACAATTAAATATTTAAAATAAAATTTAAGAATTGTTAATAATAATTTGACTGAAAAAGCAAGGTAAATTCAACTTTGATTATGTGTCTAGCTGTCAATCAAGCATCCACGTGCAGCCGGTAGCACTGCCCACCGGAGCAGATGTAAACAAAACAAACCCTTGTGTTTGCGATAAAAAGTGACGTTTTTTCTCCATTTTAAGTGACAAAGTCGATTATTTATTACGAGCATGGTATAAATAAAACAAATTGGTAATAGGCCATATTAAATCTGATTATCGGCCCTACAGTTAAAACTAGAAGTCCTGTCACGAACTTCGCGCTTATCTAGGCTTAATTGCGCGTAGGAATTGCTCACAATTGCCATATCGAATGGTACCCAAATCATGGCAGGTTCTCCTGGTTACCCATAGCAAACACAAGCAATGTTCCTGCCAATGGACCTCCGGGTTACCCGGAGGTCCATTGGCTGAAACATTGCTTGAGCACAGGCCGTATGTGCAGAATTTGATAGCCTTACCATCGTCATGACGCGTAGATTAACGCGCAAATCGACGTTCTATTTGTGCGCATTTCAGGACAGGACTTCTAGTTTTAACTATAGTACCTATTTATTCTATATGTAAACTGCCTTGACAGTTATTACCTGTAGAAATTAAGTCACTTTACAAAGGGAAGTGGTACATCCCACACACATTGTGGATACAAATGGCCAAGAGATCAACAACTGAAGTTTGAAGCAAAACAGCAATTCCTTTGGCCACATCTCCATTATAGGCTGGGGTAGACATATCGATACCCAGTGGACCATGGCAGTAAGCTGGAGTCTGTTTCCACTAGAAGACGATTATGAAGAGCCCCAAAATTCGACGGTCAGAGAACAATAACACCTTACTCCTACACTGAAATCGCCCCTCTCAAAGGTGTTGAGCCAACATTTCGCCATACTGGCAGTACCCAAAGAGCAATGGAGATGGATGATCTGTTGGGGAAGGGGGGAGGGGCTACACATGTGGCTAACAATCTGGAAACCTGTAGCATAAGCATCAGGCATGGTGGGGGCCCCATCCTTGGGTCCTCGGAGACGTAGCACAGGGGCTTGTTCCGGGCAGCTTATAAACTTCTACAAACTCATCCTGGAGGTTCCAAAAAAATACTTTGCTCTGTCCGATCCAAACCAACCTCTTCAAGGGCTGACACCTTTGGAAGCAGATACATAATCCGTTCCAAATGATAGTGTACCAAAATGGAGGGGAGGTTACTCAAATGCCCGGAGTGCAAACCAATGTCAACAGCGATGGAAGGATTGGGATCTGGGCCCTGAGGTAGGTAGCTGGGTTGTAATAAATTGCAACACCACCTACCACATGGACTGGCACCTGGGGAGGAAGAGATCTTCCCAAACTCAAAAAAGCCGTACCCGACAGGTTTAGCAATGATAACTTGTCCCGGGGCCTTTCCAAATGAAAATGTGAATCCATTCCCTCTATAATTAAAGGGGTTGGAGTCGGGGGCGAAACCTGGGACACACAACCGGAATCCAGGAATGGTTCATTATGAGACAGAGATAGAGCAGGGAAGCCGGGTGAGGGTCGTGTGACCGGAGCAGAGGAGATCAGAGGTGTCCGATTAGTAAACGACTGGAGTGAAGATGGAGGATCAGAACAAGAAGAGTCAATCACAGGAGAGGGTGCACATGTAGTGGTCAGAGTTGCGGCAAGAGGCTGCACCGAAACAACAACAGTAAGAGTGGAAGACGAAACTGTGGCAGAAACATTGTTGCACAAAGCTTCACCTGAACTTGAGCCAAAAGGGCGCTGATCTATATGAATACAAGACAACATACACATGAAAGCACGCCACTGGAGCAAACAACCCTTAGAATGTATGGACAAGAGAACAAATGTGTGTATGTGTGTGGGGGAGGGGGGACAGGCCACCCCTAGTGCTCGCAAAGGGCTACTATACACTGGCAGGCTGCTACATAAGGTTCTGTATTCGAGGCAATAACCCCACTATCGCCCACCCTCGCACTATTTCATCTAGATCTGTCATTAGGGTTTCTGAGAGAAGCAAACAAGCCCTCAATTGTGTTGATGGGTCTGGGAGGGATACACCAGCTTCCGGCTCCCAGAAGTAGCGAGGCAAATGGGCGGTCTGACAATGTCGCTTCATTGACCTTGTAATAGTCCCACATTCAGAGAAACGACACCATTGGGCTCTATCCCATTGGGTGTCGATGTTGGGAGACACCGGCACTCTCTACCTCCTCCGAGAACCTAATCCTTGGCTTAAAGGGTTTTTTTTTCTTCTGATTACATAGTGTACATGACTTTATATACTGTTCAATGTAATTAGACATCCGAGGCCAATAATATTTATCTTTTATTCGAGATTTTGTTAGAGCCATTCCTTGGTGGCCTGATGCAGGAATGTTATGCCCAAGGAATAACACTTTTTTCTACAGGGATTTGTAAATTACCCAAACAGTCTTCTCATTTCTACGTCGTTTGTATAACACGCGTTTGTCAAGGTAGAATCTGTGTCGATGTGTCCACAATGTTTTAGCTGTTGAGCTTGTCAAAAATAGGGTTGAATCAAGGGGTTGTTCTTTAGATAGCAACCTGTAAAGTTGAGCCAAAAGGTGCCTGTGGCTGTGTGGGTAGCACAAACTGAAGGGATGCTAAGGGCATCCCAAAAGGGTGTTCCATTATCGACTAGGGCAATCTAAGAATGAGGATTCCAGCTTTCTATCGTTCACCCACAAATGAAAACCATAACTGTTCATGACCCCTCTGGGTCAATATGCCTATGTACTACTTTTGCTGATGATTCTGCATCTGGAGGGGAGAAGGTTCTCAAAGGGATCGCATTATCCACTTAAGTGAAGAAATTCCCACAATCCCTATCAATTCGGGAGCAACATTTGCACCCACCACAAGGGAAATCAGATAAGGAAAACCAACTCTGTAACTTTGACAGGAGTTCTCATTTGAGAGTCGTGAGAGGGCATCAGCATTGACACGTTTATTCCCTTTTCGATGCTTATTGGAAAATTGGTATTGGCCGAGTACCTCAAGCCAACGGGAAATTTGCCCCTGCGGGTTCTTGAAATTTAAAAGCCAGGTCAGGCTGCTGTGGTCAGTTCGGATAGTCGTTTTACCACGGCCTATTAGTAAATGTCTTTTCGGGTGGTAAAATACTTACCTTACTCTGCTCCGAGCTTAAGACAAAACTGCCATAAACGATAATTTTATTGATAATTTGTTTGCAGTATATTGAGTATAATCAAACAATAAATACAAACATAGCAATAGTATATATACAGTGTTCGGTAAGCCACTTAATTCCAATTGCCCACGTGGGGCGCAGTGGCGTTGTGTACTAAAGTGTACTGCACGTCGATGGTGCACTTGTCTTCAACCAATGTTAACCCCGCTTTTGTGGAATTAGTACGACTGGGGAGTTTGACAGTTGTTCGCCGTTGATCGGTAGTTCTGTTCGGGTACTCCGGCTTCCTCCACCGGTAAAACTGTCCGACACAAGGTGATCCTGGGTGTCGAAAGTTGTCGTTAAACCCAAATAAATAAATAATAATAGTGAGCTGAAGCTACACCCCTCCATTAATGTTTATTTAATTCCAGCGAGATTATATTTAGTCCATTTCTGCTTTTGTATGTAGAAAATATCATGAGTCTATGGCTAGACAGCATGTATACATCTCAGAATCATCCTTTACAAGATTACTTTGTTAGGAAAGGCTAAACAGGTGGGGAGGTCAATAGTTCTTTTCAGTATCAATGGAGGGGAAGTGGGGGGGGGGGGGGGGTCAGGCATTAAAATTGTCAGTGAAGAGTTCTTGGCGGTGACGGTGTTTTGCAGTTACTGGGAGCATATGTTTCCATGTGCTTACTGTGTCTGTGAAGATACGCAGTGTTACTTTCTTCTGCAATGTGTGATTGCTTCCATACTGAGATTGTTATCAGTGAGTAGCTGCTACCAACACAAGAAACTATTTTGCTTATGGATGTCGAAACTATAACCAGTTTTTGCTGGGCTGAAAATAAATATTTCACAACCATGGTCTACAAGGTCGTAAGTCACCATGCATTTCAAAATCATAGAGGGTACATGTCAAGACGGAAGTGTTAAAATTGATTGTATTCCATACCGGGATTATTATCTGTGAGCTGAAACTACCACCCATTTGTGTTTTTGGGATCCCTGAGAGGTGTTAAAAGTTGACTGCATGTATACACTCCTCAAACACAGTTTACAGGATCACATAATTAGTACGGGTTAAACTAGTGCTTAACTCTTTTGGCGCGGAATAATCCGAGAAACAGAATTCTTAGCGCCTAATATTCATCAGGAATTTTACAGAATGTATAGGTTTTTAGACTAAAGCGTTATTATTTTAAAATATGTTCTAATGATCTTATTGACAGTTGTTCAAATGATTTTCTGAATATATTTAAATGGCACCTTTATACTTTCAAGGGACGATATCGTTGTTCATGGATATGACATAAATGGTGCATGAAACATAGGAATACGTACCTTTGTTTAACCCTTTATCCAACGAATCGGCCGCATCCGCCCGCGAACTATGCAGCTTCAGCAGTTGAAAAAATACTATTTTTCACAAAATTTGAACAAACCATATCATGTGACCTCTCGTTGGAACGAGCTCGTCGAGCTCGTTCCAACGAGAGGTCACATGATATGGTTTTGTTGAATGTTTTTGAAAAAATTGAAAATAATGATATTTAAAATAATAAATTTTGATATCGTCTGCGCTGGGTAAAGGGTTAAAAGTACTTAGAAATGGACACACACCGTTTGACCAATGCAGTACCTTTCCGCGGTCTGCCGTCTGTCGACTTTAGTCGCCTGTCGCGCCAAAAGAGTTAAACTAAGTGTTAAAATTAACACTGTAGTGTTTGCAAATACATTGAGCGTATTTCCAAATGATTACTCGGTCTGTAGAAATTTTCATTGTCATTTTCTTCTGCCATATGGGATCACTTCTCTTTGTACCCCATGCTGCAGCTATTATTAGTGAGTTAAAGCAACAATACAGTCGCCATAAACTGGTCGTAATCCACGCGTGAGCAGTTATGTCCACGCATATGTTTAACAGGTAATAAAAATCGTCATTAGCAAATTTTTAGTTAATGAAGCGCAGGGTTGTACCCGGTACTTCATTAATTGAATATTTGATGATTATTCCTATAATTAGTGTTTGGAATCTAATATTATTGCGTCGGTGGAAATATTGCCCACCCGTGGGAAGTGACCAGTTCAGGGCGGCCGTACTGTACCGCCCACTGGTGATGTCAATATCACAGAGGTAGGAAGGGTCAAAGTTTTGACATGTAATCACCAGTTATTCATTTTTTTTTCTTTTTCATCAAGGGAGGCGTAAAGTGTTGAAACTGAAGGAATTTCTACAGTTATTGTGAGCATGTGTTTCCATTTGCTTACTCTGCTTGTGGAGGCTTTTAGTGTAATTTTCTTCTACCATTTGTGATTACTACTCACAGTGTTCTAAACAGTTAGTTGAAACAAAGCTTAGACGGGGTCACTAGTTTTTAGTTTAAACAATATTTATTCCCATTAAACTTGTATAGTAAACACATCGGTACAATATATTGGATCCGACTGTAAGCTTTAAGCTTTTTCGATGTCGTTTCCAGATTGAATAAAATCACAAAAATAGTTGAATGGTGACAGAGGTATCAGGTGACATGTTGGTGTGATGACGTCACACACTGAATACCGAAATGATATGGAAAAAGCATGTCAAACTAAGTTCTCTATATGTGAGAGATAAAGAGAGAAAGAGTCGGAAAAATAGAAGATTATCACTAAACAGTCACAAGTTTGTCTGCAGGGCAGCACTGACATATCATTGAGCTAGCGAGCAGATTATGAATATCTTTATAAACCAGGAAGGGGGAGGGGCATAATTCCTCACACAGGTAAAGCGCTCAGTTGGTAAAGATACAGTCATGGACTGCTTCAAAAACCATATAGTTCTCTTCTGTATTAAGACGTGTGGAATCAAATAACAAAGAATCAAAATCTACACATTGGGGAAGCATACCTGACGTGTCGTTACGTAACAGAGCATATAGCGGGCATACCAATAAGAAATGTCTTGTTGTCTCGAGGTCCCCACAATAAGGTGAATTGGAAAGGTTATTACAAAAGAGGTGTGCATTAAGCAAACTGCATCCAAGTCGTAATCTACAATGATAGATCTGAGCTCGGCGCGATTTCGCTCCACCGAAGAAGGAGGGCGGTTGGCGCTTGTCCTTATTTAAAAACATCTCAAACTGATATACAGAGTTGTTATTTCGTACATCTGATGGGATATTATTCCAGTCACTTGTGACTTTAGGAATGAAAGATGTCTGGTATAACCGAGTGTTGCAGAACGGGACACGGTGATTTGTGTTGTTACGAAGTTGGTAGGACTGGCTGGCGGCCGATATCAATGAGGGGACCTTATTGGCAAGATATGGAGGCGCCATGTGGTGGTGCATGGGGAAGTGTTGAACAAAGTAAATAAAGTGGCTTTACTAGCACTAATAGTCGCACCCGTAACTAATCTCGCTGCAGCGATTTGAATTTTGTCTAAGTCTGCAATATTATCATCCGTGCAGTTATCCCACACCGTGTCCGAATATTCAAGAAGAAGCCTTACATATGCAAAATAAATTTTCTCCAATACGTTACGGTCGAGGGAGTATTTATGTTTTTTCATCATATCGATTCTTGACCATACTTTAGATATGATTATTCCTAGTACAATGATTGTTTTAAAATTAGACCTAGGTGTTTATGTTCGGTCACTTCACTTATTTGAGTACCAGCTAAATAGAGGGGGGCTGTACAGTAGGTTTGGTCTTACGTGATATTATCATGGTTTCGGTTTTCTGTGGGTTAAATTCCACTAACCATGTTTGAATCCATTCTTCAGTTGTAGATCAGTCGCGGTTAAGCAGTTCAGAGGTAGGTTGTGGGTTTTCAACAATTAAATAAAGTGACGTATCATCAGCGAATAGTCGTATGCTGCTAACTAGATTTTCAGTAATGTCATTTATATAAATTTAAAAAAAAACAGTGGGCCTAATATTGAGCCTTGCGGAACACAAGAGTAAATGGGCATCCAGCTGGACGAATCAGACCCTATTACGACCCGTTGTGTCCTACCAAAAAGATATGATTTTAGAAAGTTTAACAAGTCACCTTTAATTCCAAGTTTCTCGAGCTTGTGAATGAGCCCCATATGCCACACCTTATCAAACGCCTTACTCACGTCGCTAAAAGACAACCCAAATCTCTTTTCCCTCATCCAGTGCCTTACAAAACTCGTCACATAAGTCTGTCAATTGTAAGACAGTGGAATCACCGATTGTGAATCCTGATTAGAACAGACTTAGCAGATTATTAGTTTCAATGAAGTGCCATAGACGCTTAAAAAATACATTTCTCAAAGATTGTTCCGACGCAACTGATTAAAGATATCGGACGATAGTTAGTAACCGAGCTAGACAGAGGTTTCTTTAGAACTGGTGTTACATTGGCTTTTTTCCAAGACAGCGAGAAATGGCAATGGGCCAATAGAATATTTAATAATATTGTAAGAGGTACTGTCAAGGATGATGCACACTCTATAAGGCGGCGAGGACTAACGAGATAGATCTGGACCCGACGCCTCAGATATGTTCAATCCTTTTAGTGCCTGATGCACATCATAAGCATGTAAGGTGATATTGCTAATTGTTTTGGTGGGACGAGAACTTGTAACAGGAAGCATTGCGTGGGAGTCATCGGCGGTTGAAATAGAACAAAGATATTTGTTAAACATCTCTGCTTTATCAACATTGGTATAGTATGTTTCATGCTGATATGTGAGGGCCGGAATGGCGGGTCTATTATTAGTGAGAATTGACTTTAGGGTTTTCCACGCGTGTGCAGATGTAGTGTTAATATTAGACAGAGTAGCCTGGATTTTGTCGGTATATGTCGCCTTAGCTTTCCGAATTGCTGAAACAACTTGATTTATTTTTGCTTTATATTTGTCCCAATCACGTAACAAACCGCTGTGTTTGGCCTTTTTGTATAAGCGTTTACGTTGCCGAATCATTAACCTTATATCGTTGTGCATCCAACATGGTTCATGCTTCCGTACTGTAATGAGTTGTATTGGGTATTTTTGTTAGCTAACGTTAATAATTTGTCAGTGAAGTTGGTAACCATGGGATCTAGATTTACATCATCGAAGGCCTCATCCCAGTTAAGATTAAGGAGAGCATTATTTAGGGATAAAAAAATTCCTTCGGAGTATTTCCATATGCGCCTATTGAAAGAGGGGTTGATTTTTCTGAAAGTTATAACTTCGATGAGTACTGGACAATGGTAGCGACAAAGACCTGAAAAAAAAAATGGATCCAGAACCTCACACGTTTGCGTATTAACAGAAGTGATAACACCAAACACGTCTAGTAGGGACGCTGAAGATTCAGTGAAATATGTCGGCTCACCCACAAGCTAAGATTGAAAGTTTTAACACTTTCGGTAAAATGTCCCGTTCGAGGCGACAACTGATCATCGTTAAAGTCGCCTGTGATTATAATATCGGCTATAGAGGTATCTTTGGATTTATCTATGGAAGCGGAAATTAGGTCCCACGCACTGCGGTCGCTATTTGGAGGTTGAAAAAAACATCCAATAACAAAGGTCGCCTCCCAGAGTTAACTCAACCCAAAGACACTCGATATTTAACATTTCTAAGTCGTGACGGGGTTTGAGATTAATATAACAATAACATGATTTTGGAGGGTATTATGGTTCATTTGCGGTCCTGCAGCAATGATGAACAGCCCGAGGGTTTATTAAAGGCCTGAGACGAAGTCGAAGGCCGTTAATAAGCCTAAGGGTTGTTCATCATTGCTGCAGGGCCGCTAATGAATCATGATGCCTGACAACACTCATGTTATTACTATTATTACCACCCCCTGTTACAGCTAACCGCACGAGGGAATTGCTGGAAAAAATAATCACTAAAGTCAGTTCGATATTTCTGATTCGATCGAGCGCTCGACTTCAGTTCAGAAATACAAAGGGACGTCATCCGAATGGGAGTAATTCATTAGATCGGGGAATCGAAAAATAGCCTGGCCGCAGGCCGCTAATGGGCATTTATACCATTATCGCCCGCGGCTCGGCTCCGTCGAATGACGTCACTGAAATTATGGAGTTTTAACGGCCCTCCACAATCATGTTAGTCGACTAGTAACTTATAGATTGAGTGGTAATAATACCTTCTTTCACGTAAAGTGCGATTCTACCACCTCTGGTCATTCGGTCCGCCCTTTGAGGTTCCTGGAATCCTGGGAGACTGATTTCCGAGGAGCTGACTGATGGGCACAATCAAGTTTCGGTGAACACCATAATATCATAAGGTCCCACTTTACGCTGAAGGCTATCGAGTTTTGGTATTAGACTCTGTACGTTAAGGTGAGACATATTTTAAGATTATTTGTCGTGACGTTGGTCCCGGGTTTGTCTCAATATCTCCCGATAATAGTAATAAAAGTAAAGACAACAGCGATAAATAGACAGAACGCGATGTGTGTTTGAATCGGTGGGTGTTTTACATAACGAGTTGGAATGGAGTAGTCATATTTCACGAGAGCCGTACAAACACACATCGCGTTCTGTGTTTATTACACAACCCATGCATTAAAATAAACAAATTTTAATTCCGATAATTAAACCCAAAGGTGAAGAGTTTGTTTTTACTGAAGCTGTACTGAACATATGGATCGATAAAAATCAAAACAACCTTTTCGGAACCAGTGTTTTTTGAAATTCCTATCGCTGTTTACTAACAGTAATAGCCACCAAATGGTTAGGCGTGAATGGGCTGGTGCCCATTCACGCCTAACCGTTTGGTGGCTATTACTGTTAGTACAAATAGATCTGCAAAACATCTGGGAGAAACTGTTTTAAAAGAAGTTCGAAGCATATCAAGGTGTACGAAGATTTACCGAAATAAAGTTGACCAATTTAGATATAATGGGATCCACAAAACGAGACGGCAACGGGACTGGGTTAATGTTCTGGTTGGGAATAATTGTTTTTTTTTAAAATATTATCTCATTTTTGGCTAACTTTTTGCGAACCGACTTTATTTTGCTTTGGACGTTTTCATTTTCACACTATGCGACAGACGGTCGATGATTGTATAACGAAATTTGGAAACTTTTCGAAGCGTAACTAAACGGTGCTGTAAAAAAGTTCCGGCTTGTATATCACCCGTTGAATACAGAATCATTTATATCACATCGGCGATTCCGTTGATTACAAGGGTTTAAAGTTTAATGGATGTGTAATAAAACAAACGATACTTGATTTCGAGCCTCACATAGCATAGCATTCACCAATGTCGGCCTGTGGGAATAGCACCAGTTTTTCATTACTCTTTTTCATCGGTGTGTGGGGGGGGGGGGGGGGGGGTCGTTAAAATTGAAATTGACATTGGGAGTTTCTATTCGTATTTTCTTCTTTATAATTATAATTTACAAGCGCACACAGTTAGGAAGGGTTAACTTGGGGTTATGGGTGCGTGTTGAATCACTCACCTGTAGAAAACATAATCAACTGCAATTATGCTTTGCAATCCATCCAAGATCGGGCTGTTAACAACCTATTCTCTGTTTTTATTGAAATGTGTCGGTGCGACGCAGACAAGTACCAATTATGTGGTTACGTTAAAGGAACCAGCTGAAAGCAAGGCATTTTGTCTGGTGGTAATACCAGCTTTCCATTTCTTGTGAGGAGCCACATCAATATCTATTACCTTAAAGGGCACCAGCTGTCATGTCTCTGCATATTATAGATAAGGGATTTTGAGATAATATAATAAGCCCATTCAATTACGTTATATACATATTTTTTTGTTCTTTATTAAGTTGCTATGTGGGTGGTTAAAAGTTTAACTTGTGAGTGGGTGGAGTTTTGTTTTCGGGCCATCGGAGGTCTAGAAGATGTTCCGATTTTTTTAGTTCTTTTTTAGTGTTCAAAATTGCAAATAATTATTAGCAAGTACAGGCGGTCAACAGAAAAGTCACAAATTGCTATTGTCTGTCGCCTGGTTTCGGGCAGACTTCCATCACTTATATGACCCCTTAACATATTAGTTGGGATTTTTCTGTTTCGTTTTTTGAAGTATGTAGGTCAAATAAGTTGTCCACCATTCCGTCTAAGCCGAGATTTGATTGTTGATTGTTTGCATTTTATCCACACTTCTATAACTCAGCTCATGGCTATTATCTACTCACCTCTTTTTGTTCTCGTAAACCGTCTTTAACCCAGTGGCGTAGCGGAAAATCTTGTGCTCCCCCCTCCCCAACCCGCGAGATAGAGACTGGGGCCCTTTCATAATGGTGGTTGCCTTTAAAACGGGAGCAAATTTAGTGTTGTTACCGTGCACAGCATACGGGATTTCACGTAGTACATACGCCATAAATTAAATGAAGGTATAGCCTATAGGATCGATTCTAAAAGTACGACTCTGTAGATTTTTTCATTACATGTTTTAAGTTTCATCCCCACCATCCAACGATACACACAAGCACGCCCAACATATGTGACTTGAGAAGCACCATGTATGTATATTGTTCCTTTCTCACCCCTATCAGTTACAATGATGTAGCGTTCACTTAACCCTTTACCTAACCTGAAAAGCAGACGACACTTGCAAAAATAATTCTTGAATAACTAATTTTTTTTCATTTTTTGTCTCAAAAACATAGGTTATAACCCCTCGTTGGAACGAGCTCGACGAGCTCGTTCCAACGAGGGGTCATAACCTATGTTTTTGAGACAAAAAATGAAAAAAATAATGAAAATTAATTGGAGAGTTTTGAGAATAGCGCTGGCCGGTTTTGGCCGTTACGTTAGGTAAAGGGTTAAAAGAATAATACATAGACTACAAAGAGTACGTCGTGTGGAAGTGAGAGTTTGAAATTATGTGTATTTCATACACAGTCTCTCTCTCTCTCCCTTTCCCTCTTTCTTCCAGCATCGGGACGTCCTTCAAGACGAGGGCCCCCTCCCCTTCTAGCCACCCCCCCCCCACAATGCGGGCCCTGAGGACCCATCCCCCACGCCACTGCTTTAACCATAAGCCTGCTCGTACCGTTAAAGATCCTATGTTTCTGGAAATCGTTATTTTGTGTAAAAGAAAGCCCAGAAGTCGGTCGGCTGCATTTGTCCTCCATGGGGCTTTCTTAGTTCTGTCGTGGAAAAAGTACTTGCTTCAATTGTAAATGTTGTATGAACATATTTCCACGTAAGTAAGTTTGGTACAGCGATATCGGAATTCAGGTCGTTAATTGGGATGAAGTCTTCATCATGCTTCACTGGTAACCTTATTCGATAAACAACCGCTCAGTCCAAGCTGCAAAATATATATTTTTTTCCTTGGCGTTTGTTGTCCCTTTGGCCTAATTATTATTAACCAGTATAAAGTTGTTTGCCAAATAGTTAACCAAAGTCGTGTACTGCATAAATACCACTCAACGGTCATATCTCCCTTTTACTCATTGTTAACCCTTTGAAACAGAACGGCCTATTTTCCGGCCAGGAACATGATAGTCATAACGCCATTAAATAGGATGGATGTTCAGTAAATATGCGGGGTAGACCAATCAATATTTTTTTTCAACGCGCATCCCGAGGCCGCACACAGAAAATATTGATTGGTCTACCCCAAATAATGAATATAGACTCTTCCAGTTGCTGCCAATTGAACTGGCATGGAAGATACCACTAGAGTTCAAAGCATCAATCATGTGTTTGTAAAATACATTTTTTGTTTCGAAATTCTTTGCACATTTTTAGTTATCTCCGCCAACATGTATGGTATATGGATATTTAATACCTGGATGTCAATGTTTAAATGAGACATCCAGTTATTAAATCTCCATATACCATATATCTTTGCAGAGATAACGTTTTGTCCCGCTTGAAACACAATACAAACATAGTGGAAATAAATTTGTGGAAGCATTTCTCCGCTCCACAATCACTTGGACCAAATTCGTGATAATTATTTTGTTTTTATAATCGCAGAAGACAATAGATAGAGTTACATCCCTTGGGTCATTAAGGAAACCAGAAAACAGCATTTTGTTGACATATCGTCCCCTGAGTTCCAATGTGTTATGTGTGCCTACTGGCACATAGAACACATTGGTACTCAGGGGACGAATTATTTGCTCTTATTTTATTTTTATGATTGAATTATGATTAAATTTTCGGAAACCTGATGTTATTTGTGACTATTTTCGGGGTTTTGTCAAAGGCATTCTGACCAATCAAAAGACCGAATTTATCGGGATATAGGAACAAACCTATTTACACGTTTGGACGAGGAACTGGCTTGTAAAATTATTGCTATCGGTCTTCTTGTGAATAAAATGACAAATCAGCACAAACAACTTCTACATTCTGGATGCGAGGGACCATCCCATCTTCAAAATAACAGTAGACCATGCCTCGATGCCGATTGGCAAAGAAGCTTATCGTGAGAGGATCGGCCGCTTCCAGATTGGGGGGGGGGGGGGGGGTGGGGGTGGAGGCGGTGGCGGGGAGGGGGGAGGGTGTTTGCCAAATCTGTAAGTCGACAAGATTCGAAAAATTAATGGCCAGCAGTTTCGGACATCTGGGTTTCGTATTGATGATTCACCTTACGATGTTGGGGAGCTTGCAGCTGCTCGTCGTTGCTCGATGGTTCTCTCCTGGTGCTCCGGCTTCCTCCACCCGTAAAACTGTCACGGTCATGATAAACCATTTCGCATAAGTATGTGACCTGAAACACCAATAAATAAATAAATTGATGATTCACCTAATTTTACTGTTGGGTGGTGATGTCGAACTCAATCCAGTTGGAGGACGCATTTTCTACGTTACAAAAATTGACATAATGAATGTATCGCTTGGTCACTTCGATATCTTTTCACTGACAGGAACTTGTCTCTCCCCGGGGGTATTGATCATGTAAGTTGCAATTCCTGGCTTTCATTTTCCTCCTATTCGACAGGGCCGAGAGCACGGGCCTGCAGGCGGTATAGTTATCTACATAAAAAACGACACAATCTTTAAAACCCGTAGTGATTTGCATGTCCCCGGATTAGAGGCTGTGTGGACCGAATTACGTAGTAGTAACCAGAAATATTTTCTTGGGGTTTTTTACTGACCTCCGTCTGCAAACTATTTTCACTGGTAACTGATAAATGACTCCAGAGGCGTTGGAAGCTCCAAAAACGTGGGAGTGTCACACCTTTCTGGGTACCGCAAGGGTGTAGGATGGAACATATTTTTTTCTACGGGGGTGGGGGTGTCAATGGTGGTGGGGCGGTATATTCATACAAAATATATAAATTTATATACGCTGCTCTTCACCCTTGAACCCACTCTATTTAAGACTCTAACCTCAGCGTATTTGTTTTGTTTTGTTTTTACTTAATCCTTAGAAACCTGGTGGTATCTTCCATATAAATTCAATGGCAGCGACTGGAAGAGGCCATATTCACTATTTGTCGCAGACCAATTAATATTTTCAACGTGCAGCCTCAAGGCTGCACGTTGGAAATATTGATTGGTCTTCCCCACACATTTCCTCACCAGCTATCATTCTTAATGAATTTATAAAGTATCATGTTCATGGGCTGGAAAAGCGCTCTCTTGGGTTGAAAGGGTTAATCATAACTTTGAAACCGTCCTTTGAAATATTACGCTCCATTTGGAGCTTTCTATTTTTATTCAATAAAATCTTGAAAATCAGTGTGGTCAGATATGTATAGGTGATGGGTAGTGACCATAGGGGTTGTGAATGTTATATCGGAAAATGCTGTTCGGTTATCTATAATTGGTGAAAAAAGTGAATGGGGGGGGGGGGGGGGGCACGTGCCCCCCTGTGCCCCCGGCACCGCCGCCCCTGCCAGGCACTCAGTTGTATAATTGTAAGAGACTTTAATAGTAACTTACTCACCCGAAAATAAGATATTTAGAAACTATTAACGGTCAGGTTCAAATAGTAAGAACGCCGACCCAGATTACCGATCACCATTCCAATATTTTGGTATTAGACTCTGTACGTTAAGGTGAGACATGTTTTAAGATTATTTGTCGTGACGTTGGTCCCGGGTTTGTCTCAATATGTCCCGATAATAGGAATAAAAGTAAAGACAACAGCGATAAATAGACAGAACGCGATGTGTGTTTGAATCGGTGGGTGTTTTACATAACGAGTTGGAATGGAGTAGTCATATTTCGCGAGAGCCGTACAAACACACATCGCGTTCTGTGTTTATTACACAACCCATGCATTAAAATAAACAAATTTTAATTCCGATAATTAAACCCAAAGGTGAAGAGTTTGTTTTGACTGAAGCTGTACTGATCGTATGGATCGATAAAAATCAAAACAACCTTTTCGGAACCAGTGTTTTTGGAAATTCCTATCGCTGTTTACTAACAGTAATAGCCACCAGATGGTTAGGCGTGAATGGGCAGGTGTCCATTCACGCCTAACCGTTTGGTGGCTATTACTGTTAGTAAAAATATAAGTACAAATATGTGCAGATCTGCAAAACATCTGGGAGAAACGTTTTTAAAAGAAGTTCGAAGCATGTCAAGGTGTACGAAGATTTACCGAAATAAAGTTGACCAATTTAGATATAATGGGATCCACAAAACGAGAGGACAACGGGACTGGGTTAATGTTCTGGTTGGAAATAATTGTTTTTTTTTTTAAAAATATTATCTCATTTTTGGCTAACTTTTTGCGAACCGACTTTATTTTGCTTTGGACGTTTTCATTTTCACACTATGCGACAGACGGTCGATGATTGTATAACGAAATTTGGAAACTTTTCGAAGCGTAACTAAACGGTGCTGTAAAAAAGTTCCGGCTTGTATATCACCCGTTGAATCAGAATCATTTATATCACATCGGCGATTCCGTTGATTACAAGGGTTTAAAGTTTAATGGATGTGTAATAAAACAAACGATACTTGATTTCGAGCCTCACATAGCATAGCATTCACCAATGTCGGCCTGTGGGAATAGCACCAGTTTTGCATTACTCTTTTTCATCGGTGGGGAGGGGGTCGTTAATATTGAAATTGACATGGGGAGTTTCTATTCGTATTTTATTCTTTATAATTATAATTTACAAGTGCACAAAGTTAGGAAGGGTTAACTTGGGGTTATGGGTGCGTGTTGAATCACTCACCTGTAGAAAACATAATCAACTGCAATTATGCTTTGCAATCCATCCAAGGTCGGGCTGTTAACAACCTATTCTCTGTTTTTTTATTGAAATGTGTCGGTGCGACGCAGACAAGTACCAATTATGTGGTTACGTTAAAGGAACCAGCTGAAAGCAAGGCATTTTGTCTGGTGGTAATACCAGCTTTCCATTTCTTGTGAGGATCCACATCAATATCTATTACCTTAAAGGGCACCAGCTGTCATGTCTCTGCATATTATAGATAAGGGATTTTGAGATAATGTAATAAGCCCATTTAATTACGTTATATACATATGTTTTTGTTCTTTATTAAGTTGCTCTGTGGGTGGTTAAAAGTTTAACTTGTGAGTGGGTGGAGGTTTGTTTTCGGTGCCATCGGAGATCTAGAAGATGTTGCGATTTTTTTTTTAGTTCTTTTTTAGTGTTCAAAATTGCAAATAATTATTTAAAGTACAGACGGACACCAGAAAAGTCACAAATTGCTATTGTCTGTCGCCTGGTTTCGGGCGGACTTCCATCACTTATATGACCCCTTAACATATTAATTTGGATTTTTCTGTTTCGTTTTACGAAGTATGTAGGTCAAATAAGTTTTCCACCATTCCGTCTTAGCCGAGATTTGATTGTTGATTGTTTGCATTTTATCCACACTTCTATAACTCAGCTCATGGCTATTATCTACTCGCCTCTTTTTGTTCTCGTAAACTGGCTTTAACCATAAGCCTGCTAGTACCGTTAAAGATCCCATGTTTCTGGAAATCGTTATTTTGTGTAAAAAAAGGCACAGAGATCGGGGGGCTGTATTTGTCCTCCATGGGACTTTCTTAGTTCTGTCGAGGAAAAAGTACTTGCTTCAATTGTAAATGTTGTATGAAAATATTTCCACTTAAGTAAGTTTGGTACAGCGATATCGGAATTCAGGTCGTTAATTGGGATGAACTCTTCATCATGCTTCACTGGTAACCTTATTCGATAAACAACCGCTCAGTCCAAGCTGCAAAATATATATTTCTTTCCTTGGCGTTTGTTGTCCCTTTGGCCTAATTATTATTAACCAGTATAAAGTTGTTTGCCAAATAGTTAACCAAAGTCGTGTACTGCATAAATACCACTCAACGGTCATATCTCTCTTTCACTCAATGTTAACCCTTTGAAACAGAACGGCATATTTTCCGGCCAGGAACATGATAGCCATAACGTCATTAAATAGGATGGATGTTCAGTAAATATGCAGGGTAGACCAATCAATATTTTCAACGCGCATCCCCGAGGCCGCAAACAGAAAATATTGATTGGTCTACCCCAAATAATGAATATGGCCTCTTCTAATTGCTGCCAATTGAACGAGCATGGAAGATACCACTAGAGTTCAAAGCATCAATCATGTGTTTGTAAAATACATTTTTTGTTTCGAAATTCTTTTCACATTATAAGTTATCTCCGCCAACATGTATGGTATATGGATATTTAATACCTGGATGTCAATGTTTAAATGAGACATCCAGTCATTAAATCTCCATATACCATATATCTTTGCGGAGATAACGTTTTGTCCCGCTTGAAACACAATACAAACATAGTGGAAATAAATTTGTGGAAGAATTTCTCCGCTCCACAATCACTTGGACCAAATTCGTGATAATTATTTTGTTTTTATAATCGCAGAAGACAATAGATAGAGTTACATCCCTTGGGTCATTAAGGAAACCAGTACACAGTATTTTGTTGACATATCGTCCCCTGAGTTCCAATGTGTTATGTGTGCCTACTGGCACATAGAGAACATTGGTACTCAGGGGGCGAATTATTTGCTCTTATTTTATTTTTATGATTGAATTATGATTAAATTTTCGGAAACCTGATGTTATTTGTGACTATTTTCGGGGTTTTGTCAAAGGCATTCTGACCAATCAAAAGATCGAATTTATCGGGATATAGGAACAAAGCTATTTACACGTTTGGACGAGGAACTGGCTTGTAAAATTATTGCTATCGGTCTTCTTGTGAATAAAATGACAAATCAGCACAAACAACTTCTACATTCTGGATGCGAGGGACCATCCCATTTTCATTTTAAAATAACAGTAGACCATGCCTCGATGCCGATTGACAAAGAAGCTTATCGTGGGAGGATCGGCCGCTTCCAGATTGGGGGGTGGGGGTGGAGGCGGGGGGGGGGGGTTGTTTGCCAAATCTGTAAGTCGACAAGATTCGAAAAATTAATGGCCTGCAGTTTCGGACATCTGGGTTTCGTATTGATGATTCACTTTACGATGTTGGGGAGCTTGCAGCTGCTCGTCGTTGCTCGATGGTTCTCTCCGGGTGCTCCGGCTTCCTCCACCCATAAAACTGTCACGGTCATGATAAACCATTTCGCATAAGTATGTGACCTGAAACACCAATAAATAAATAAATAAATTGATGATTCACCTAATTTTACTGTTGGGTGGTGATGTCGAACTCAATCCAGTTGGAGGACGCATTTTCTACGTTACAAAAATTGACATAATGAATGTATCGCTTGGTCACTTCGATATCTTTTCACTGACAGGAACTTGTCTCTCCCCGGGGTATTGATCATGTAAGTTGCAATTCCTGGCTTTCATTTTCCTCCTATTCGACAGCGCCGAGAGCACAGTCCTGCAGGTGGTATAGTTATCTACATAAAAAACGACACAATCTTTGAAACCCGTAGTGATTTGCATGTCCCCGGATTAGAGGCTGTGTGGACCGAATTACGTAGTAGTAACCAGAAATATTTGCTTGGGTTTTTTTTACTGACCTCCGTCTGCAAACTATTTTCACTGGTAACTGATAAATGACTCCAGAGGCGTTGGAAGCTCCAAAAAAGTGGGGGTGTCACACCTTTCTGGGTACCGCAAGGGTGTAGGATGGAAAATATTTTTTTTCTACTGGGGGTGGGGTTGTCAATGGTGGTGGGGCGGTGTATTCATACAAAATATATAAATTTATATACGCTGCCCTTCACCCTTGAACCCACTCTATTTAAGACTCTAACCTCGGCGTATTTATTTTGTTTTGTTTTTACTTAATCCTTAGAAACCTGGTGGTATCTTCCATATGAATTCAATGGCAGCAATTGGAAGAGGCCATATTCATTATTTGTCGCAGACCAATTAATATTTTCAACGTGCAGCCTCAAGGCTGCACGTTGAAAATATTGATTGGCCACATTTCCTCACCAGCTATCATTCTTAATGAATTTATAAAGTATCATGTTCATGGGCTGGAAAAACGCTCTCTTGGGTTGAAAGGGTTAATCATAACTTTGAAACCGTCCTTTGAAATATTACGCTCCATTTGGACCTTTCTATTTTTATTCAATAAAATCTTGAAAATCAGTGTGGTCAGATATGTATAGGTGATGGGTAGTGACCATAGGGGTTGTGAATGTTATATCGGAAAATGCTGTTCGGTTATCTATAATTGGTGAAAAAAGTGGAGGGGGGGGGGGCACGTGCCCCCTGTGCCCCCGGCACCGCCGCCCCTGCCAGGCACTCAGTTGTATAATTGTAGGAGACTTTAATAGTAACTTACTCACCCGAAAATAAGATATTTACAAACTATTAATGGTCAGGTTCAAATAGTAAGAACGCCGACCCGGATTACCGATCACCATTCCAGCTTGATTGACCTTATTTAACAACCTGTCCTCCCCGCGGGAGCCCCGGAAAGTGAAGCAGTGCCTGCTCAATGCAGTAAACAGTCTCTGTTTTAAAAATATGTGACCTTAAACACCAATAAATAATAATAATAATTAACAACCTGTCCGAACTCAGTATCTAAATGTGAGAATATTCCCCCATTCTGCAGTGACCATCATGAGTTAAGGGTTCAACTGCACGTAACACAAACCTCTACTGAGGGCATTACCAGACTGATATGGAATTATAATAATACGGATGTTGGTGGAATGCGTTCGACTCTGATAAATACAAACTGGGAGTCCTTTTTCGCTTCAGTGGATATAGATAAAGTGGTCGAACGTATTACCGCTCATATAATGAATGCAGCCCAGCAGTTTATTCCTAGCAAAACTATACTGGTCCAGAAAATGGATAAACCTTGGATGTCTTACAGTTAAAACTAGAAGTCCTGTCATGAAATGCGCACAAATAGTACGTTGATATGCGCGTTAATGTACGCGTTATGGCCCAAGTAAAGCTATCAAATTCTGTACATATGGCCTGTGCACAAGCAATGTTTCACCCAATGGACCTCCGGGTAACCCGGAGGTCCACTGGCCGAAACATTGCCTGTGTTTGCTATGAGTAACCAGGAGAACCTGCCGTGCTTTGGATGCAATTCGATATGGCAATTGCGCGCAATTCCAACGCGCAATTAAGCCTAGATAAGCGCACTATTCGTGACAGGACTTCTGGTTTTAACTGTACGCAGTTAGGGGACAAATGAGGGTTCGAGACAAAGCTCACATGACTGCCAAATTAACCCTTTACTTAACATGAAAAACAGACACCACTTGCAAGCACAATTCTTGAATAACTAATTTTTTTCATTTTTTGTCTCAAAAACGTAGGTTATGACCCCTCATTGGAACGAGCTCGTTCCAAAGAAGGGTCATAACCTATGATTTTGAGACAAAAAATGAAAGAGTAATGCAAATTAACTGGCGATTTTTGTGAATAACGCTGGCCGGTTTTGGCCGTTACATTGGGTCAAGGGTTAATAAATAATCCAGATGACTGGAGAGTTTTTATAGAGACTCGAAATACAACGATTGCTTCTGTCTGAGCCGCAAAAAGGACTACAATGATGGCATAGACATTTTAGTCAGCACTGTTGTGGTTTCACCGAAGAACTGGTGGAAAACTTCAAAAAGCTTTTCGAAGCAAGAATGCAGCACCAGTCAAATATTTCCACCACTCCTCGAGGAAAATGAAGTCAAAAGTGACCCTAAAACTATAGCCGGCACGTTAAACAGATATTTTAGTAGCCAAAGTAGCACCGTTGTTGATAAAGAATTGACCAGTATCTCTTTTACTCAGTGCCGACTAGACATTGTTGGTATAAAACCCTGACGAGGTAGAAACTTTATGTATAAACCTTGATGGCAAGGAAGCCAGTGGTCCAGACAGAATTAGCAATGTTATTTTGAAAACAATTGCATCCCAATTGTCGGTACCGTTTTGTAGGTTATTCAGCTTGTCGTTATCTCGAGGTAAATTCCCAGTTATTTGGAAGCTTGCCAACGTAATTCCAATTCATAAAAAAAACATTTGTGAATTTAAAGGAAAACTATAGGCCCGTTACTTTGAGTAGTTACGTTAGTAAAGTCTTTGAAAAAATAATATTTAAGCATGTTTTTCGATTCCTCACCGGAAATAATTTACTCACCGTTTTACAGCCCGGCTTTGTACCAGGTGATAACACCGTTTGCCAACTGCCTGACCTTGATCACAACATAAGACTGGCTCTAGACGAAAATAAGGAAATTCGTTTTGTGTTTTATGCTGTTAGTAAGAATTTTGTCAGAGTGTGGAACGCCGGACTTATTTGCAAACTTAACGCCACTGGAATAAGGGGTTGTTTATTATCATGGTTGTTTGAGGACTATCTGAAAGAAGGAAGTCAGTAGTGGTAGTTAATGGGCAAAATTCAAAAACGAAGCTATCAAGGCAGGGGCACCAAAGGGATCTGTCTTTGGACCGCTCTTGTTTAATATTATTGGAGAAAACCACCGAGAAACGGCGAGCAACTGTCAGCTCCCCAACGTACTAACTCCACACACTCAACACAAGGACAAGTGCTCTATCGACGTGCAGTAGGCCTTAGTACACAACGCCATCGTGACCCTACGTGGGCAATGGGGGTGAAGTGCCTTGGCCAAGGATACAACGCGGTTGCCGCAGCCTGCACCACTACCTGAGCCTCCGCGCCCCCTATTGTTTAATATCTATATTAACGACATTATTAATAATATACAGTAGAACATTCGCTTATACGCCGCTGAAACATCGTTGTCTCTGAGAGTGGAAAATCCGTAGACAGCTAGCAAGATTATGAACTCGGATACAATAGAAGTGGGAAATTTGTCCACAAAATGGCATGTTTATTTTTGTCCTAAAAAAAATAATTGCCTTAACTATTTCGCGTAAAATGCCCCACATCCAAAACCTCAGCTATATTTATTGGATAAAGCTATTAGGGAAGTCACCCATCACAAGCATTTTGAATTAATTTTTCAAAGTACAAGTTTCTGGGACATGCGTGCCAATAGTATGATAGGCAAATAAGCCCAATGATTAACTGTTTCCCAAGCTTAAAATACAGTTGAAACTAGAAGTCCTGTCATGAAATGCGCACAAATAGCACGTTGATATGCGCGTTAATATACGCGTTATGGCTCAAGTAAAGCTATCAAATTATGTACATATGGCCTGTGCACAAGCAATGTTTCAGCCAATGGACCTCCGGGTAACCCGGAGTTCCATTGGCAGAAACATTGCATGTGTTTGCTATGACTAACCAGGAGAACCTGCCGTGCTTTGGATGCCATTCGATATGGCAATTGCGCGCAATTCCAACGCACAATTAAGCCTAGATAAGCGCACTATTCGTGACAGGACTTCTAGTTTTAACTGTATAGAGTATCACGATCGTCATTAACAACCTTTTATACCATGATTACCTATTCTACTATATATGAAAAGCCTGTGACATAAATTTTAGCTTTACACGCCAACCGTGGTGAACACGCCAGCAATGGGATTTCAATAGTAAAAATTTACACCTACAGTAGAACTACATCCCCGTTGACCTTTGGTGACGTCGACCCGAATGCAAACTTGTCTAAATTTATCGCACGTCGCCTCGCGAAGAGTGAAATAGAAGTGGCAATTATTTATTACGTTTTTAAATGTGCTTATCTCATAAGGTGCCCAAAATGAACAAACATGCATTGTCTCATGTTAATAAAGCATGCATAACTCGAAATAGTATGTTATGTTTCGTCTCCACCTGTATTCTACTCCTTTGATTGGATAGCGCCCGTCAAACATCAGCTGATGTCTACGTCGCGTGCGGTTATGTTCTCGTCTGACGTCATCAGTTTGGAATGTGTGCAAGAGGCTCGCAAAGGAGACTGGGCGTATTGAATGCGCGAAAATATCTGCCGTTTTTAATTTTGATTATCGGCATTGTTTTATTTTATGTTGTGTCCCCTTTTAAAGGAAATCTTCGAATAATTAAAGTTAGTGAATAAAACTATTGAAGTTTCATCCCTTCATTTTTAGAATGGTAGATTTATGTTGTTTTGAAACGGCGGCTAAATTAAAATTGGCGATGTCATTAAAATTTTGAGGGTCAAGGTTGATTACATCGATGTAAACAAAAGAATCGTCTGCGCAAAAATAATTGCAAAAATGAAGCGGTTTGCAGATCATTCGATTGATGAAATTATTGCAAAAAGAAAAGAATTAATACCATCAAGTACAAACAAAGCTAACAATGTAGCCGCCAAGGCATTGGGTGATTATCTTGTAGAAAAAAGACAGGATTCTAACTTTGAGGCTTTTGACACGGTGAAATTGAATGAAATTTTACAACATTTTTACATGGACGTGCGTTCAAAGAAAGGTGGACTGTACAAAAGTGCAACTTTTATCAACCTCAGACATTCTTTAAATAGACATTTAAAATCACCACCATACTTGAAAAAAATTGACATCATTCTTAGCCCGGAATTCTCTGATGCTAATGAATGTTTTAAAACAGCACTTGGTGAGATTAAGCAGAGTGGTAAAGGAGACATTAAACATTTTGAACAAATTAGTGATTTTGACATGTCCAAACTTTATAGTAGTTTGTATCTTTCCCCATCAACACCCTGTGGTCTTTTCAATCGCGTACAAATGAACGTTCGTTTGTATTTCTGTAGGAGGGCTAATGAAAACATGGAAAAAATGACAAAAGAAACATTTGAAATAAAAAAGTACCAAGATGGACGCAAGTATGTTGTAAAAAAATGGACGAACAATGGACGAACAAACAAAAAATCACAGAGGTATGGATCAAGAGAGCTTCTCAGGTCATATGCCAGGTGACAAAGCTGACAATGAATTCTGCCCTGTAAGGTGTTTTGAAACTTACCTGAGGAAGCTGAACCCTTCATGTGATAGACTTTGGCAATATCCTAAAGATAGTTTCAGTGGTTATGCTTATGATAATGAGGTGTGGTATCAGAACAAAGCGGTCAGTAGAGATTCTCTAGCAAAGTTCATGCCTCAGTTGAGTGAAAGAATCCAACTTTCTAAACGTTATACTAATCACAGTATCAGGGTTACAGGTGCGACAATTTTGAACCGTTTGAACTTTAGTGCCTCGCAGATCATGGCTGTAACTGGTCACAAGTCGGTCTCGTCCCTTTCTGTTTACCAGCGAGTGTCAGATGTAGAGAAAATGGCAATGGGGGATGCTATTGGAGGTTCACTGTGTAAGTCTGTCGTGCCACATCAAAGTTCAACATTTCAAACCGGGACATTTCAAGCAAACGCTGCGACCCCCACGATCTCGTATGTACAGCCTAGAAATGTAGAACATTTAACATCCTCTATATCTTCCATTCAGTCAACGGAAACCTTTGATGGTGTTTTAGTAGACGACTTGTTTTTCCGATTTCACACTAGAATCGTCTTCAAGTTCAACATCAACAAAAACAACAAATAACTTCCAGCAGTTGAAAAAAAATCCCTCCTTCAGCAATTGCACATTCAACGGAGACGTACACTTCCATTTCCATCAACATTAGTAGACATAACTATTGATATTTAAGTCGTTCTTGTGTGTTGACAACATTTTAACAATTTGAGTTTTAAACCTGTGCTAACGCGGCTCGGTTGAACATAAATTCCGAGCCGTGAACGTCAGGCTATGTCCACGTCAATCAACCAGAATAACGTATAATGTTAGTAAAAGGAAAAAGGCTCAGTTTATTTTTTTCATTTCGTTTTGGCGATAAAATTGACAGCGGAAGTAGCGCCCACCGATGCTCGTGTAAACAAAAACATATCCGCTAGTATGTACGTCTGGTGCTCAGTAAAATCGAGAAAAGATAATAGCGACTCTTAATAATCTGACGATCATGGTATAAATAAAATATACCCAAAGTAGCTTGGTGTACCAAATGTTCACCACTCGTTGTGAACATTTGGAACACCAAGCTACTGTGGGTATATTCTATATACACAGCCAAATTATACTTCCTTTGTTTGATTATGCCGACCAAATATGGGACAACTGTACAGAAGAGAAAGCATATTTCTTTGAGAATCTGCATTTGGACGCCATTCGCACAAATTGCGGTGCACGCCGTGGCACGAGTCATGGACTTCTTTATGGAGAAACTGGATTTGTCCGTTTGAAAAACGAATAACCCGACACAGACTAACAATTTGTGACAATATGATACACAGACTTGCACCCCATTATCTATCGCGACCAGTTCCTCGCACAGTTGCACAACGGTCCGCATTCTCTCTCAGAAACAAAGAACAACTCTGCACTATATTTTGTAGAATTAAAAGTTTCTGAGATTCATTCTTGCCATCAGTTATATGACAGTGGAATGGATTGGATTCCGAATTACGTAGTTGTGTAACAGTACAAGCTTATGAACGTATATTACAATCTGATGATTGTGTTGCCCCAAAGTTCTACCATCCCGACAGCATATTAGGGCAAGTTCTCCACGCAAAGCTAAGATTGGGGTGCAGTGATCTAAACGATCACAAATTTGACAGATTTCTTGTGGATGATCTGAAATGTGAATGTGATTTTGTGTACTTTTTTTCAGCTTTATACAACCCAGAGAGATAACTTTGTAAACAAATTTCATAATGTTCACATATCATTAATTACTATTTTGTTTGGTTATTCCCAGTCTTCATACTAGGCAAATTGCAAACTATTTCTGTCCTTTCAACAATATATACTTGCCGCAGTAAGATTCAAGGATTGTTGGTCATGAGAGCAAGCGGTCCTCAACATTTCAAATATCCCCACGTTTCGGCCACTGACTCTATCAGGGTCATATCACACCTTGTACTATGTTACTACTTTCTACGAACGAGTGTGTTGAAATTTTACAAACTATCATTCCCACCAAGGCCGAAATTTTGCCATATGTCGAAGTACCGACGATCCCGTTAACAAAAAAGCATATACAGAGGATATGGACTGAGTGTTTTTCTCATATAATATTTATGAAACGAGTCTAAGAATTTTCCGTTTTGGCGAGCCTCTGGCGAGCTCAAACGGAAAATTCGAACGAGTTTCATACATATTATATGAGAAAAACACTCATTTCATATTCTATTTATCATATGTCACACACACGCACAAATTAACCACTTCGTATGACTTTTTAACCCATCACCTAACTTGAGTTGCAGACGGCACTTGGAAAAATCATCCTCGTCGAGCTCGTTCCAATGAGGGGTCATAACCTATGTTTTGGAAGCAAAAAGTGTAAATATAAAAAAAAAATGAATGGCGTTTTTCTTGTTGGTAAAAGATTAATACAATATAACCCACCCTAAATAGACAGATAACATAAATTCTCCCTACTGAAGTTATGCAAATGTCTCCCAGTTGTATTTTGTTTAGCCAATCAAATTGTCCAGTTTTGAAATTGACCAATGAAAGCTCACAACTCTAATTATGCAAATTATGAAAATGTGGCCCAATTGTATTTTGTTCAGCCAATCGAATTGTCTAGTGTTGAAATTGACCAATGAAATTGACGGAAGGCTTTATTTATCACTGATTAATATGAAAACAAAATATCAAATGTTTTTAAGTGAACAAAACGGACGAATCATATGATAAATCATTCTTCTACTACAGTTTGAGGCGGCCTACGGGTAGCCTAATGATAGTTAGTGCGATATTTTTCAGGCCTGTACCGGCCTTTCAAATGATAGGAAGAAGATAAAACAGTTTATATCCAAACGGAAAAGTTACTAAGGATTTTGATTTCGCATACTCACTACTATATGATTCTTTTGATGTGTTGAAATTTCAAATATTTGACCAGTCCATGTGTACTTCACTCCGTATAATCACGTGCACCCGTTCCAGTGTTTCTATGTTCTGTCTTACAATATATATTTTGTAAGTGTGGAGGGGGGCGTTTATGTAGGTTTAACCTGTTCGCCAAACCTTCTTTCATTATAGAAAGAAATAAAATTATTGTTTAATTAAAAACAAGAAGTAGAACCGCAGTCCCAATTCTTTTGGGGATAAGGAGGTCTGGATGTAGTCATTCAGCCGATATACATGTTCTATGAACTCCTCGTCGCTTTAATGTAAGAATGAAACTATTTCATCACTTAGGGTTGTGGGCCCGGTGGCTCAGAAGGTAGAGGTGCAGGCTGCAAGCCGAGAGGTCCTCGGTTCGAATCCCACCTGTGGCAACTGCGTTGTGTCCTTGAACAAGACACTTCAATTCATTGACCACGTGGGGGCACGGTGGCGTTGTGTACTAAGGCGTACAGCACGCCAATGGTGCACTTGTCTTCAACCAATGCTAACCCTGCTTGTGTGGAGTTAGTATGTTGGGGAGCTGACAGTTGCTCGCTGTTGCACGGTGGTTCTCTCCTGGTACTCCGACTTCTTCCACCCGTAAAACTGTCCGACACGAGGAGACCCTGGCTGTCGAAAGTGTCATTAAACCCCAATAAATAAAGTAAATTAGTCACTTAGGGTGCAGTAAAATTGAAATTGTAAAATGTTTGATTTGTGAGTTATTGTTCCGGAAGACTCGCCGAAGAAAAAGAGTCTTGATGTCGGAGGAATCTGAAGGCAAACGCAGTCACGCCAGTTTCGTTGTTTGTATTGCCTGTCACACCTTCTAGTTTTCTGTGCCCACTTTGCACTTACTGTAACTGTTTTGGTAACTGGGTAGTCTTGGAACAAGTCACTGCGGACTTGTCGTAATCCACGCGCGAGCAGCGATGTTCATGCATGTGTGTACTTCAATGAAAACTAGAAGCCCTGTCATGAAATGCGCACAAATAGTGCATATGGTCTGGCCACAAGCAATGTTTCTGCCAATGGACCTCCGGGTAACACGGAGGTCCATTGGCAGAAACATTGCCTGTGTTTGCTGTGAGTAACCAGGAGAAGCTTTCGTGCTTTGGATGTCATTCGATATGGCAATTGCGCGCAATCCCTACGCTCAATTAAGCCTGGATAAGCGCACAGTTCATGACAGGACTTCTAGTTGTAACTGTAGATAATAAAAATCATCATCAACAAAAGTTCAATCAATGAAGTATCGGGTTGTACTCGATGCTTCATTACTTACATTTTTATTATGATTATTTCTATAATTAGTGTTTAGAAATATAGTCCATCCGTAGAAAGTGACCAGTCCACCACGGCCGTACTGTGTTATCCATACAATACTCAGTTTTTGTTCGAATAATGCACACTAATTTCTCGGGTGGCCATTCTTTAGGATAACATCAAAGGTAAAACAAAGGGAGCTATCAGCAGTTTGTTTTGATCTTCGAATAACACTGTTCAAGACGAGACATAATTCGACTGATCCAGTTATGATAACATTAAAACTTGACAGATATATTTGATAGACATTTACACTGGTGAGGTAAAATTGTAGCAACATTCTGTCCTCAATACAATTATTGTATTTAAATGCAGTTCATTGATATACGAGAGTGTTGCTGTAATGGAGAGTCGATATCACGCGGTGGTACTTGGGACTGAGTAAAATACTCTCCTAGAAAGCATTGCGGACTGTAATGACCGGCCGTACGTTCTAGACAGAGTATGTTCGCCAACTCGACATGGCATGTTTTCGTTTGCCTCAGCTTTATTAGCACAAATCTCAAAACTTTAACAGTTTATTTCTTTGTGGTATGATACATTTTTCTCCGCTCAAATCTACCAAACAAAGACAGAGATGCTAACGTTGGTTTTGGTGACGACAATGAGCACGATTGCCCAGAAAAATATTCTCTGAGGTCATTCTAAAGTGAAAATCAATTGAGTTAAAGCCACGGCACTGTAAAATGCCTGCACAGGTGTTAAACCCCAGGGAATCGTCGGGACATTGCTTTTCGTATTAATTACACAAGCTTTTATCTCTTAATTCTACGTACTACATACACTCGTCTTTGTCTCGTCTTCAAATTTCCGTGTGCAACAGAATCACAAGAAAAAGATGATTATGGCAGATTGTGACATGCACAATTTACCTCAATTTCACCACCGGTTTATTAACTAAGGTAACAATGAGCATGGTGGGATTGGAACCCAAACCGAGGGAGTTGCCGTCGGCATCAGCTGCCTGGCGAAGCTATACTATTTTACGCACCTTACTCGGCCATCGGCTCGGGTTCTTAACAGGTGCCTCCTCCGGTACCACACATACACTTTGCGGTACCTTCTCTACGTCGTTATTTATTAGATAGGATTTTCTTTCCCAGAATTCACCATTATCAAGCTCGATCGATATGACCTCCAACTCGGATTATATGACGCCGATCTTGGCCGATATGAACCAAGCCAGAGTTGTTTCTCTTGACGCGTCGTTACCAGTTGCAACTACCACGAAATTGTGAACTGTTATTCTTCCAACACATTCAGGAAAATATTAGAAGTAACAGACAAAATGTAGTTGCTTGAGGCTGAGTTCTGCATGGTGGGGACTTAATGGTGGCAAAAAACAAAGAATAATGGGGGATGAGGTGAAGAGAAGAAAAAAGCGAGGTCTGTAGAAAAGTCAACGCAAAATAAGGTTCAGAGACGTCAGCGGAGTTTCGTCGAAGTGGCATAAGGGGTAGTTCAGTTCTCTGAATGTCGCGGCCTACCCAGTAGGAACGACCGAGGCGTTCGTTTAGATGAGCTAGTAGACGACGAGGAACCTTCGGACTTTGTGAACCTTTTATAATTATTTGTTTTGGTTTAATTAGTAAAGATGGTATTACTTGGTTAGGTTCTCATCGACCTAGATATCAGCCCAAGGTAACTTAACATCAGTCTTCGACCTCAGGCTCAGTTACCTCGGGCTGATATCTCGCCTGAAATGAAACTGACCACGTAATAACCTCTACTTAGTACTGAAGATTCTTGGTATTATGAGTTAATTTGAGTCACTAGTACTGACATGGTTAACCGGATAACCGGTTTGAAACCGGTTACCTACCTAACCGATTAAAAAACGTCAACCGGTTATCCGAAATATCGATAGTGATCGTCATTCTACGGTTAAAACGTACTAAATCGCCGCTTCTCCTTTGGGATAGATTACACCTCGAAGCACCGGTGTATATATTGAGAAATAATCGACTTTGCCGTTCAAGACTTCGTTAATAATCGGCAATTTCCGTGAGTTCTGAGTAACAGGCAGAAACTATTCCGTAGTATGTATACAAACGAACGTTGTCGAGTACTCGACAACGTTCGTTTGTATACACACTACGGAAGAGTTTCTGAGAATATTGCTTCCCAATTCCTAAAGTTTTGATCACAGATTCGGAGAAATAATGGCTACGGTTAACCGGATATTATCCGGTTATAGCTCTCGGTTAGTCGGTTGTGAAATGAGCCAACCATTTCAGCCCTAGAGTTAACCCATTTTTACGATAGGATATCACACATATTAAGTTTTTGAATCCCTCTTTGTCTGATTTAGCATCATAAAATAAAGAAAATTTCGAGCGTGTGCTGACAATGCCCTCACAATTACTGCCGTCATAAAACAAAGTGCCATCGTAAAATGTCAATGGGGAAAATGTCCTTAAAGATCTATCCCTCCCCCCCCCCCCCAAAAAAAAAAAATAGTATTCGTCTTTAACGACGCCTCGCAATTGCCGATCGCTTTTCAAATAATATTTTTTATTTCTCAATAACATGTTGATACTGGTTTCCGTGCTTGACTTTCCTTTGACGTTTGCTGATGTGAACGCTGTTATGTTCTGACTACGGCAACAGTGTAACTGCTTTCTCGTCATCAAACGTCATGGATGTGAGGAGTTAGCACGTCGATTGTCTTGACACCTTCTTGGGCGCGGGTGTGGGGGGAGGGGTGCAATTTGAGCTGCTACGTGTTTTGTCTCTGTGTTCCAGCAGAACAGCTGTATATGCATCAGTGATATTATCCCATTTATGCTATCTTAACTCTGGTTGTTACGGGGCCCATTTTATTACCGGTACTGCGCAGTAATTCTGTCTGTACCATAACAGTGCCGATGGTTGAAGCACTGACTCTACATTGAAAACCCTGCTGCCAGCGGGAAGTTATCCAAGGATTTACGGAGCTAGAGCAGAACACGTAATTGTTGGTATTAATGAAAGAAGATTGAATCAATTAATTCTTCATTCTGTACTTCAAGGGAAATTGGGCAGAAGTTCTCTTTTGCAAATTGTCCTAGTGTTGCAGTGTCGAGAAAAGACGATGATTATACTGTATTTTTAGCTTTTGTGAGTTCTCACGGAGCTACAGGCTATTCTTTTTGCACAACTGAAGAGAATTCACGCACTCATAATCTATGTCCAGTTCCGTTCAAATCAGCTCAAAGGTTGAAAAGGTCAATCGTTTAGACGAGAACAGAAATCCCATGAAAATGACATATATTATCTCCGAACTTCCTTCGAAAGGAAACGAATCGGCCAACGGATTTCGAGTCGAATTGAATATTAACTTAAGATTCGAAATCGAATCGAATTACGAAGCTTCACAAGGCCCCAGGTGAGCTAACAGGTTCATATAGTTATCTTCAGTTACTAAAGTTGTGGTGAAATTTAGGTAATGGTTTGCACGTATCATGCGCATGTAAACCACATTTTTCAATTAGTCTTCGGTTGTTCATCCATGACCCCAAATATATCAGGTGGCACGATACATCCCGCGCGAAGTGTCTCAGGACGAATGTCGACCTGCAACGAAACGTCCTGGTTATAGGACAAACTCTCCCGGGTCATCGACGAAACGTCAGATCAACGAAGACGGCATTGTTTCTACAAATAAACGCGCTGAAAATGATTGCAGCTGGATGTCACAAATGCTCCGGAATGTTAATGTAACTATGTATATATTTTTCAGTTCCATATGGCGACTACTTCAGATTTATGAATTCATGGGAAAAATTTATAAAAGAAAACAAGAAATGCTGCATTTCATATGAACAGCTATCTGAAGTATGTATTAATCCATTCTAGCTTACAAACATTTCCACCCACCATCACAAGTGCATCTACTTCTACTTGTTTGTGTGTACAATTCGATAATAAGAAATAATCTTGTACGCATAGATACAGATAGCACTAATACGAAGGCCATAGTATCGTAACAATTCAAAAATGGATTCGATTCAAAGTTCGATTCAGTTTCGAACCTTTTACATGATTCGATTTGTGGTTCGATTTGAGCACAACTCGTGTATTAATGCACTATTTCCTACCTCTATGCTCATCATCACGGTCCATTATCTGAAGTATGTACACGCTAAAAACTAAAGTGTTAAAAACTACACTTGAAGTGCTGTATTTAACACTTACTAAGTGCTGAACTAGCACTTTGTCCATGTGTAGATATCTCAGAACTTGACAGGTGTTACAATAATACCACTTGACAAGTGTAATGTCGCGACACTTAAAAGGAAACAACTCAGATGATGCGGATCAGGCTCGAACTCTCGAGCCAGATCCGCGTCATCTGCGTTGTGTCCTTTTAATTATGTACCCAGCAGCGCAAATCAAATTATGGACGGATCTGGAAGAACCACCAATGCTAAACACATGGGAAGTGCCATCCATTCAAGTTTCAGATGTCTGATGATTGTAATGTCTAAGTGCTTAAAGCATTGCACTTTGAGTGTTAAAATAAAACCCTAAGAGTTAGAATGGATTTAACACCTTGAAAGTGTCAGTTTTAACACTTTAGTTTTTAGTGTGTAATAATACACTATTGCTTACCTCTCCGCTCTCGACCATGGTCCATTAACTGTAGTATGTATTAATGCACGCTTGCCTACCTCTCCACTCACCATCACTGTCCATTATCTGAAGCATGTATTGATACATTCTTGCCTACCTCTCCGCCCACCATCACGGTCCATTATCTGAAGTAGGTAATAATACACTGTTGCAAACCTCTCCGCCAACCATCCCGGTGAATTATCTGAAGTATGCAATATACTATTCCTTGCCTGTCCGCCCACCATCACGTTCTACTTTCGAAGTATGCATTAATACACTATTGGTTACCTCTCCGCGCACCATTACGTTCTATTATCTGAAGTATGTAATAATACACTATTGCTTACCTTTCAGCTCACCATAATGGTCCATTATCTGACGTATGTAATAATACACTATTGCTTACCTTTCAGCTCACCATAATGGTCCATTATCTGAAGTATTTAATAATACACTATTGCATACCTCTCCGCGTACCATTACGCTCTATTATCTGAAGTATGTAATAATACACTATTGCTTACCTCTCCGCGTACCATTACGTTCTATTATCTGAAGTATGTAATAATACACTATTGCTTACCTCTCAGCTCACCATCACGGTCCATTATCTGAAGTATGTAATAATACACTATTGCATACCTCTCCGCGTACCATTACGCTCTATTATCTGAATTATGTAATAATGCACTATTGCTTACCTCTCCGCGTACCATTACGTTCTATTATCTGAAGTATGTAATAATACACTATTGCATACCTCTCAGCTCACCATCACGGTCCATTATCTGAAGTATGTAATAATACACTATTGCATACCTCTCCGCGTACCATTACGCTCTATTATCTGAAGTATGTAATAATACACTATTGCTTACCTCTCAGCTCACCATCACGGTCCATTATCTGAAGTATTTAATAATACACTATTGCTTACCTTTCAGCTCACCATCACGGTCCATTATCTGAAGTATTTAATAATACACTATTGCATACCTCTCCGCGTACCATTAAGCTCTATTATCTGAAGTATGTAATAATACACTATTGCTTACCTCTCCGCGTACCATTACGCTCTATTATCTGAAGTATGTAATAATACACTATTGCTTACCTCTCTGCGTACCATTACGTTCTAGTATCTGAAGTATGTAATAATACACTATTGCTTACCTCTCAGCTCACCATAATGGTCCATTATCTGAAGTAGGTAATAATACACTGTTGCAAACCTCTCCGCCAACCATCCCGGTGAATTATCTGAAGTATGCAATATACTATTCCTTGCCTGTCCGCCCACCATCACGTTCTACTTTCGAAGTATGCATTAATACACTATTGGTTACCTCTCCGCGCACCATTACGTTCTATTATCTGAAGTATGTAATAATACACTATTGCTTACCTTTCAGCTCACCATAATGGTCCATTATCTGAAGTATGTAATAATACACTATTGCTTACCTTTCAGCTCACCATAATGGTCCATTATCTGAAGTATTTAATAATACACTATTGCATACCTCTCCGCATACCATTACACTCTATTATCTGAAGTATGTAATAATACACTATTGCTTACCTCTCCGCGTACCATTACGTTCTATTATCTGAAGTATGTAATAATACACTATTGCTTACCTCTCAGCTCACCATCACGGTCCATTATCTGAAGTATGTAATAATACACTATTGCATACCTATCCGCGTACCATTACGCTCTATTATCTGAAGTATGTAATAATACACTATTGCTTACCTCTCCGCGTGCCATTACGTTCTATTATCTGAAGTATGTAATAATACACTATTGCATACCTCTCAGCTCACCATCACGGTCCATTATCTGAAGTATGTAATAATACACTATTGCATACCTCTCCGTGTACCATTACGCTCTATTATCTGAAGTATGTAATAATACACTATTGCTTACCTCTCAGCTCACCATCACGGTCCATTATCTGAAGTATTTAATAATACACTATTGCTTACCTTTCAGCTCACCATCACGGTCCATTATCTGAAGTATTTAATAATACACTATTGCATACCTCTCCGCGTACCATTACGCTCTATTATCTGAAGTATGTAATAATACACTATTGCTTACCTCTCCGCGTACCATTACGCTCTATTATCTGAAGTATGTAATAATACACTATTGCTTACCTCTCCGCGTACCATTACGTTCTATTATCTGAAGTATGTAATAATACACTATTGCTTACCTCTCAGCTCACCATAATGGTCCATTATCTGAAGTATGTAATAATACACTATTGCATACCTCTCCGCGTACCATTACGCTCTATTATATGAAGTATGTAATAATACACTATTGCTTACCTTTCAGCTCACCATCACGGTCCATTATCTGAAGTATGTAATATTACACTATTGCATACCTCTCCGCGTACCATTACGCTCTATTATCTGAAGTATGTAATAATACACTATTGCTTACCTCTCCGCGTACCATTACGCTCTATTATCTGAAGTATGTAATAATACACTATTGCTTACCTCTCCGCGTACCATTACGTTCTATTATCTGAAGTATGTAATAATACACTATTGCTTACCTCTCAGCTCACCATAATGGTCCATTATCTGAAGTATGTAATAATACACTATTGCATACCTCTCCGCGTACCATTACGCTCTATTATCTGAAGTATGTAATAATACACTATTGCTTACCTCTCCACGTACCATTACGTTCTATTATCTGAAGTATGTAATAATACACTATTGCTTACCTTTCAGCTCACCATCACGGTCCATTATCTGAAGTATTTAATAATACACTATTGCATACCTCTCCGCGTACCATTACGCTCTATTATCTGAAGTATGTAATAATACACTATTGCTTACCTCTCCGCATACCATTACGTTCTATTATCTGAAGTATGTAATAATACACTATTGCTTACCTCTCCGCGTACCATTACGCTCTATTATCTGAAGTATGTAATAATACACTATTGCATACCTCTCAGCTCACCATCACGGTCCATTATCTGAAGTATGTAATAATACACTATTGCATACCTCTCAGCTCACCATCACGGTCCATTATCTGAAGTATGTAATAATACACTATTGCATACCTCTCCGCGCACCATGACGTTCTATTATCTGAAGTATGTAATAATACACTATTGCTTACCTCTCAGCTCACCATAATGGTCCATTATCTGAAGTATGTAATAATACACTATTGCATACCTCTCAGCTCACCATCACAGTCCATTATCTGAAGTATGTAATAATACACTATTGCATACCTCTCCGCCCACCATCACGTTCTATTATCCTAAGTATGTTTTAATACATTCTTCTCTACCTCTCCGTCCACCATCGCAGTCCATTATCTGAAGTATGTAATAATACGCTATTGCTTATATCTCCGCGTACCATTACGCTCTATTATCTGAAGTATGTAATAATACACTATTGCTTACCTCTCCGCGTACCATTACGCTCTATTATCTGAAGTATTTAATAATACACTATTGCATACCTCTCCGCGTACCATTACGCTCTATTATCTGAAGTATGTAATAATACACTATTGCTTACCTCTCCGCGTACCATTACGTTCTATTATCTGAAGTATGTAATAATACACTATTGCTTACCTTTCAGCTCACCATAATGGTCCATTATCTGAAGTATTTAATAATACACTATTGCATACCTCTCCACGTACCATTACGCTCTATTATCTGAAGTATGTAATAATACACTATTGCTTACCTCTCTGCGTACCATTACGTTCTATTATCTGAAGTATGTAATAATACACTATTGCTTACCTCTCCGCATACCATTACGCTCTATTATCTGAAGTATGTAATAATACACTATTCCTTACCTCTCCGCGTACCATTACGTTCTATTATCTGAAGTATGTAATAATACACTATTGCTTACCTCTCAGCTCACCATCACGGTCCATTATCTGAAGTATTTAATAATACACTATTGCATACCTCTCCGCCCACCATCACGTTCTATTATCCTAAGTATGTTTTAATACATTCTTCTCTACCTCTCCGTCCACGATCGCAGTCCATTATCTGAAGTATGTAATAATACGCTATTGCTTATATCTCCGCCTTCCATCACGTTCTATTATCTGAAGTATGTAATAAAACACTATTGTTTACCTCTCCGCCTACCATCACATTCTATTATCTGAAGTATGTAACAATACACCATTGCTTACCTCTCTGCCTACCACCACGTCCCATTGTCCGAAGTATGTATTAATACACTATTTCTTACCTCTCCGCCTACCATCACATTCTATTATCTGAAGTATGTAACAATACACTATTGCTTACCTCTCTGCCTACCACCACGTCCCATTGTCCGAAGTATGTATTAATACACTATTTCTTACCTCTCCGCCTACCATCAGATTCTGTTATCGGAAGTTTGTAATAATATACTATTGCTTACCTCTCCGCCCAACATCCCGGTGCATTATCTGAAGTATCTATTCATACACTGTTGATTACACCTTCGCCCACCATCACGGTAACCATTGTCCGAAGTATGTATTAATACACTCTTGCTTACCTTTCCACTCACCATCAGGGTCCATTATCAGAAGTATGTATTAATATATTCATGCCTACCACTGCGCTCACTATCATAGTCAATATCTGAAGTATGTATTAATACACTCTTGCCCACCTCTCCGGTCACCATCACGGTCCATTATCTGAAGTATGTATAAACACATTCTACCATGGTCCATTATCTCAAGTATGTATTAATACACTCTTGCCTACCTCTCCGGTCACCATCACGGTCCATTATCTCAAGTATGTATAAATACACTCTTGCCTACCTCTCCGGTCACCATCACGGTCCATTATCTGAAGTATGTATAAATACATTCTTGCCTACCTCTCCGTCACCATCACGGTCCATTATCTGAAGTATGTATAAATACACTCTTGCCTACCTCCCAGGTCACCATCACGGTCCATTATCTGAAGTATGTATAAATACACGCTTGCCTACCTCTCCGGTCACCATCACGGTCCATTATCTGAAGTATGCATTAATACATTCTTGCTTACCTCTCCGCCCACCATCACGGTCCATTATCTCAAGTATGTAATAATACACTATTGCTTACCTCTCCGCCCACCATCCCAGTGCATTAGCTTAAGTATCTATGTATACACTATTGATTACATTTTCGCCCACCATCACGGTAACATGGGGACGCGGTGGCGTTGCGGTAGGTAACCGGTTCACGTCAGATCATCGAAGTTAAGCAACGTCGAGTCCGGTTAATCCTCGGATGGGTGACCGTCTGAGCGATCGATTCGGACTCCCGCGTTGTGTCCTTGGGCAAGGCACTAAACCCCGATCGTCTACAAGGGGGCACGATGACGCCGTGTACTAAGGCGTACTGCACATCGATGGTGCACATGTCTTCAACCAATCTAATCCTGCCTGTGCTGCTGTGCGGAGTTATCATGTTGGGAAGCTGTTCGTAGTTGCTCGGTGGTTCTCTCCGGGTGCTCCGGTTTCCTCCACCCGTAAAACTGTCACGGTCGTGATTAGCCATTGTGCATAAGTATGTGACCTTAAACACAAATAAATAAATAAATAAATAAATAAATAAATAAATAAATAAATAAATAAATAAATAGATAAATAAATAATCACGGTAACTTATCTGAAGTATGTTTTAATGCACTCTTGCTTACATCACCGCTCACCGTCACAGTCCATTATCTGAAATATGTAATAATGCACTCGTTTACCTTTCCGCCCACCATCACGTTCTATTGTCTGAAGTATGTTTGGATCATCTCTTTCTTACCTCTCTGCCCACCATCACGATCCATTATCTAAAACCTGTATTAATACACTGCTGCTTACCTTTCCGCCACCCTCACGGTCCATTATCTTAAGTATGTATTAATACCCTCTTGCCTACATACCTCTCCGCCCACCACCACAGTCCCTTATCTGAAGTGTATATTAATACAATCTTGCTCATCTCTTCGCCCACCAACGCGGTCCATTATCTGAAATATATATATCAATACACTCTTGCTTACCTCTCCGCCCACCCACCATCGCGTCCGTTATCTGAAGTATATATTGATACACTCTTGCTAACAAACGTTCCCACCTACCATCACGTCCAACATCTGAAGTACGTGCCAGTATACTCTTGCTTACATTCCGTTCCGCCCACCACCGCGTTCCTTATCTGAAGTATGTATTAATACACCCTTGCTTATTTTCCCGCCCACAATCGCGGTCATTATCCGAAGCACATGACCCACGTCTAGCTTAACAACTGTTCCGCCCGTCATCACTGTTCATTAGCTGAGGAATGTCTCTGTAAATCCACTCTACATGTACGTTACCAAACTTTCTACGTACCATCACGATCCATTGTGGTGATTAAGCGTCAGTTTACTTGGAACACCATCCGTCAAGGTATTCTTTTAACAACTTATAGCAGTATGTAATGGGGTATTGTATGGAAAGGTGCTGGAGGAAGTGACGTTGTAAGTCACATGATCAGTGGCGTCATATGGGTTGTCGTAGTAGTACGCATAAGTGGCCATATGGAGATTACCATTCCTGGTGTCAGAGCGGATGCGCAGCGCGCGTTATTTAGGAAACTGGTATTTCCGTCATCCGTTTTCTACGATGGAGACACATTGTTACTAAGGGATCCAAAGGCGTTCCATAGTATGAAAGAGCGTACTAATGGTGTGTTCATTTGGAATATTTCAAAATACCGAAAAAGGCTCGATGGTGACAGAAATGGCCGAATCGGACCCGTCCAGATCACCATCTTCAATGGCTCCCTGTTACCATGGTTCGATATTACGATGACACTTGAGGGCTTTCCATTAGTATTTTGTATGATCAGACTTTGTGTTCGATTCACTGAAAGCATGTTTCCGGCTCGTATCCTTTCAGAATTCCCGTTGTCGTACCTTTCACGGGCGGTATTTTGACCACCCTATTCATAAATCAGTTCTACCTATCCGGTAGAGGAGAAGAGCCGTTTAGTTGGAACAGTTTTAACTTCTTTGTTACTACTTTAAAAAAATGGTTGCTTGTTCAATTCAGTCCTGCTCCTGTTTGATCTGTTCCTGTACTTGCCCTGAACACCCAAAAACATTTATCCTCCAGCTGAATCGACCAATCAAGTAGCTTTGCCGTCACCGATCAACCAATATATTTTACCTGAGTGCCGACTGTATCACTGTTTACACAACCACCAACCTTGCGTCATATGTGTGGCCTCACACTAGTGGGGTGCACTGAAAGGCAAATGGCCAGCATTATTCACAAAAATCGCCAATTAATTTTCATTATTGTTTTAATTTTTTTGCGTGGATTTATTTCCAGTATTGACAGAAATTTAAAACGTTTTAATTATGGCCACACAATAGTTAGCAGTGTAGAATTTGTGAAAGTGAGAGACATATTGAAGGCCAAACAACAACAACTGAAACGAAGTGGCTTGGGCAATCGGGAAATGAAGGCGGAGCCAATAAATGACAATGAAATTGACATTTTGTGGCAAAGCGGTCAACTGGGTTCTTCAACACCCTCGTGGTTTTTAAACACTATTCACTTTGTTTTACGGGGCTCAGATGAACACCGTAAAATGTGTTGGGGGGATGTTAGTTTGCACAAGGACCCAAATGGCCAGGAATATTTACAGTTTATAGAGAGACAAACAAAAACTCGCCCTGGTGACAATGTGAGAGATGTTCGAAGTGTGCCACCCAGAATGTGGTGTAACTTTGATTTACCAGAAAGGTGTCCAGTGAATATTTATAAAAAGTACTCTCTTTTAAGGCCCTCTGGTTACAGTGACGAAAGTGCCCCTTTTTATATAGCAACACATACTAAACAAGATATTATGAATGTCGGTGATCAGGGGTTTAAAAGACAGCCGATTGGAATAAATAATCTTACCTCCACCATGAAGCGCGTGGCAAAAGCAGCTGGTCTGTCACGGGAAAAGAAACTTACAAATCACAGTGCTCGCAAACATCTTGTTCAGAAACTTAGTGAAAATAACATCCCTGCTCACCAGATTATGCACATCACAGGAAACAAGAATATCCAGTCAATTAACAATTACAGCCATATCAATGAACAACAACACAAACAAATTTCTCGTGTGTTATCAAACTCCAAACTTCAAACTGAAAATAGGCCTCAATATCCTAAATCCATGGACACAGATGTAGTTTATCAAAACCAGTCGATTTCTAACACAAATTCCATTGATCGAAACACACAATTTGCGGGTAGACTACAGAATATGTTCACCAGCTACATTTATGGTGGGCACTTTGAAATACACATTCATAAGCAAGAAACATCATCAGCCCAACCCGCTCAGAAACGTAGGCGCTTCATTGTGTCCTACAGCGACTCGGTTTAAAGTTTATAAAATATAGAAATTGCAAATCCCTTCTTTGGATTTGCTTCTCTAATTGTTGACAATTGAATTACTAATGAGGGTTTTGATGCAGTCTGTTTATTAAATGTCAACAAGGCCGTTTGTTTTGAGAACTATTTTGTAAAGCGGAAGTATTGAACGCATTCAGTCAACATGGAGAAAGTAGGTTAATTTTCTTTTTCCATGTACGGGAACACAGACTCGTCAAAAATAAATCGGTTCAAGTTCGTTTGTGTGTGTCATGTGATAAAAAGAATCTGAAATTCGTTTCTCTTTGACATAAGATTTATGAAACACGTTTCGACAATTTTATTTTAGCTCGCCAGAGGCTCGCTAAAATAAAATTGTTTGCACTCGTTTCATAAATCTTATATCAAAGAGAAACGAATTACAGATCCTCTATTACTAAACCTGCGCTTATATACTACAGTTCCAAGACACTAATTTTGTATCAGTATTAGAGGACACTGCATTCAGGTCATAATGGAAAACATCCTCCCGTGTTTTAACCCTTTACCTAACGTGAAAAGCAGACGACACTTGCAAACAAAATTATTGAATAACTATTTTTTTAATTTTTGTCTCAAAAACATAGGTTATGACCCCTCTTTGGAACGAGCTCGTCGAGCTCGTTCCAAGAGGGGTCATAACCTATGTTTTTGAGACAAAAAATTTAAAAAAATAATGAAAATTAATTGGCGATTTTTGTGAATAGCGCTGGCCGGTTTTAGCCGTTACGTTAGGTAAAGGGTTAAAATAAATACTGATCATTACAACAGTCAGTGGATCTGTGTCGATGGGTTTTGAGTGCGGTTGTTCAGTGGTTACGGCAATGGACTTCAAGCCTAAAGGTCCACAGTTCGATCCCCACCAGAGTTTACTGTGCAGGTTGAATAAGCAACTTGCAAACGTTAACCATTTTAATCGGAGGCGCGGATGCAGAGGTGCAGGCTGCAAGACGAGATGACCTAGGCTCGAATTCCACCTTCGGCAACCGCGTTGTGTCCTTGGACAAGGCACTTAATCCCGAATGCCCAGGTGGAGGCACGGTGACACTGTGTACTAAGGCGTTATGAACGTCGATGGTGCACTTGTTAACCAATGTTAACTCTGCTTGTGCGGAATAGTAGGAAAATGAAAATGAAACATAAGACCGATACGAACAACTCGCCTCGTCTTCGCATTAAAAAAAACACACTTAGGTTGAGGGTGAGTATATCAGGTCTTACATATGGAGTATACCTGAATTAATCAAGCGATACCTCAAAACTAAGGAGACTGTATAGTAGGGTGATGTAATGTTACTCGGTTGGGTTGCGCTTCCGTCAACCCAGTAATAATAATAACAATAATAATAATAATAATAATAATAATAATAATAATAATAATAATAATAATAATAATAATAATAATAATAATAACACTTCGGCCGGTTGCAGATTTGATGCGGCTCTGATTTGAGAAGATCTTGATTAACCCTGTGCTCCTAAATGCCCCTATCCCCACTCCTCTCCTCACAACCCTCGGAAACGAACTGTTTGATGACATACTATACCTCTTTCTTCCCGATTTCTCCAATAAGCATACTTACTAACCATCTGCTTTGTGTCCCCAATACCTACATATCCTTCATTTCTCATTCCAATTCCTCTTTATACTACCAGTGAATCTCATTCCGTTTGACTCATATTCGGACATTCTAAAAGAAAGAACTCAGAGTCTCCACTTCGTGTACACTACATATTTGGCCCTTCTTTTCACTGTCTTTCCCATTTTCCTTCTCCTTTGGCATTTACGAAAAACCTGACGCACATGGAGTTGATAGAGATTAACACAAACTGACAGATGAAGTATTTTTTCTTAATTTTAGGATCCTGTGAATGTTATTCAAACGGTAGCCTCTTACTTAAATATTAAAGCGGAGAAAGCCTTCCTGCAAGATATTGTTAAAAAGTGTTCAATACAGAAGATGAAGGAAAGCAAAGTTTTGTCGGCCAAGAAATTTAAAGATGGTCATGAGGGATTTCTGCGCAAAGGTCAGTTGATCTTGTTTCTAATATATGCATGGCTGTTACAACCCACTTTGTAATGCAACAAACTTCTTTTTTTCTAGCGGGCAATCAGAAGCTAATTCATGTCATTTTATAAATATTAAAATAGCTTTGTATCTCAATGATTATACGACGGTCTTAGGGTATATTATGTGCACTTCTACGCGTATTTGAGCAAGTTTCGTAGATTTTCGAACTTTTATTACAAAATGCAACTCCATGGACAGAAAAAACGTTGCAAAATGTAATAAATGTTGCTAAATGTAACTATATGGACTGGAAAAACGTTGCGAAATGTAATAATTATTATAAAATGCAACAAAATTGACTCGACAAGAGTTGCATTATGTAATAAACTTTTTTCCAATGGAATTATCGTCAAAGTTTTCATCTGATTAATTCACTTACATGTTCCCGCGCCATGTGTCAATCGGCAATATATTAAACCCTCCATTACCGTTTCCATTGATTTTGCAAATCTTCATTTTTCTGCTACTAGAAGTATAAAGTTGCTGAATAGACACCGACGTTCTTGCATAATTGACGGATTATTCTCGTCCATTGCGAAAATACACTTTGACCATATTGATAGTTCTACAGTTAAAACTAGAAGTCGTGTCATGAAATGCGCACAAATAGCACGTAGATATGTACGCGTTATGGCCCAAGTAAAGCTATCAAATTCTGTACATATAGCCTGTGCACAAGCAATGTTTCAGCCAATGGACCTCCGGGTAACCCGGAGGTCCATTGGCAGAAACACTGCATGTGTTTGCTATGAGTAACCAAGAGAGCCTGCCGTGCTTTGGATGCCATTCGATATGGCAATTGCGCGTAATTCCAACGCGCAATTAAGCCTAGACTATTCGTGACAGGACTTCTAGTTTTAACTGTACATGTGAATGCATTCACCATAGGACAGCACTGCAAGGTGGACTACTCTGTACATACTTTATTGATGGACATTCAGCACTCCGCCCTTCACTGTCCGACTAGTGTTGAGACGAGTTGACATTTTTGACCGGTTAACCACCAGAGCTGACCGGATCATAACCGATTAAGCACAACAGGAAATCAACAACAGACATCGTAGGTCTGCGATTTATAGAAGTGCTGCTCTTTAACCCTTTACCCAACGCAGACGGTATCAAAATTTATTATTTTAAATATCATTTATTCAAATGTTTCAAAAAATTTCAACAAAACCATATCATGTGACCCCTCGTTGGAACTAGCTCGTTCCAACAAGGGGTCACATGATATGGTTTTGTTGATTTTTTTTTAAAAATAATATTTTTTCAACTGCTGAATTTGCATATTACGCGGGCGGATGCGGGCGATTCGTTAGGTAAAGGGTTAAGATATAAGGTGTGTAAGTCGAGGACCAACATGTGCGACGTCTGATGGACGTTTTAGTTTGCTATAGGTGTATTGCTTTTTCTAGGCTTCAACTCACTGTTATTTTATTTATTTATTGGGGTTTTACGACACTTTCAACAACCAGAGTCATATCGTGACGGGCAGTTTAAATGGTGGAGGAAGCCGGAGTACCGGGATAGAACCATCAAACAGCGGCGAGTAACTGTCAGACTCTCTAGCGTACTAACCTGAGCTGGCATTGGTTGAAAGTGTGTGTACCATCGAAGTGTCATACGCCTTAGCACACTTTTTACCACCGTGTTCACACATAAGCAATCGGGATTAAGTGGCTTGCTCAAGGACACAACGGCTGTTATGGTCTGATTACAGTCATTAAAAGTTTCCTGGTAATCCCCAGCTCATGTGATTCTTGGGAAGGAAAGTGTGTATGGGTGTGTCGGTTGGGGAGGGGGTGGGGGCTGGTTACGTGCACTGAAGGCGCACAGGGCCGTCTATATGGGCGCGAGTTCCACTTACATCCTAAATTACTTATATAATGTTTTTCATGCAAAAACGAACGCCAGGACAGGCGGTAACATGAGAACCGAGAAGGCCTCCAAGACACAGAGAGCCACCCTCCCAGGAGACGAGGAAATAAAGAGGGAGGAGGCCACAGCAACCATCCGCCCTTTAGAGTCACCGAGGCGAACCACAGGCGTCCTCTACTCGCGACAAGGGCTACGGTGTCCAGCCCCTAGACCCATCATGCGACAGAACGCGGCGTGGTGAAGGAAATTGATGTTGTCACGAGGACAGTCCCCCCCCCCCCCACCCTAAGCTTATGTCCATTAATTCCGCTGATATTGAGCGTTTTGAGTCTCTGAGCCTGGCCGAGTGATCCAGAAAACGCAGCAGGCCCATCCCAAGGACAGCCGAACTAATTTAGGACCGGAGCTACTCAGAGGCACAGCCCTCTCGATGGACCCGAACGTGCGATGCAAGCGATTCGCAATGTACATAGCCATACGAGCTAGTGTTGGCCATTGCACCTATAGTTGTTGTGTCAGCGACAGGCCAATGGAGGTCCCGGGGTGCAGGAGAAGCGGGAGTCCTGGAGTGGGTGAGGATAGGTTGTGTATAAAACATACCACTAGCGTGCACGGCATGCAAGGGATCATGAGAATATCTTTGGACCGTAGGCCAGACACCATAACGAATCTCCTTCCGACAGTCACAATGGTGACGTTTAGCTTACAGTCGGAGCCCGGAGTCCCAGGTGCACATGGCGCGCTTATTTCCAGGTGTGGGCTCTATCAAGGTGTTGGTAACGTTTTATGAGATCGCTCACGCTAAGGCGGGAAAGGGTCTTTCCTGCAAGTTTGGTGTGGCGCTTGTGCAGTGTTTCAAGGCCCGAGATGAGTGATTCCGGTGTCCCAGGCGCCCCTATCACCAGGCTGGGGGCTTGTACCCGATTGACTTGCTGCGCATTAATCCGGCTAATACAGTGTGTGCGTATGACTACAGCAGCATGATCGAAAAGGGGCCTGACGAATGTCGCGAAGAGCCGCAGAATAGACCCACTATCATTCCCCCACCTTCCCAGTTAGAACCATTGAAGGCTTGGAGCAGGCGCATGTGGGCTTTTGCTCTGCTGGTTATTTTATCACAAGACGTTTCGAGGGTCAGGTTCATGCTAATGATGGCCTCTGTTTATTTATTTATTTATTTATTTATTTATTTATTTATTTATTTATTTATTTATTTATTTATTTATTTATTTATTTATTATTGGAGTGGGTCGGGGAAAGGGGCCCACAAGACAATAAAGAACGCTATGAACAAACACTTGACACATGTAAGGAAATTCTCACAAAAAAACACACACTGACAGCATTTGGTTAAGAATTACTGATACAATTTTCTATTAATAATTGTATAATAAGATGAATTAGTTTGATTGCTCTGCTTGAAAATATTTTATTACATTTTGCAGCGTTTTCCAGTCGATGTAGTTGCATTTTGTAATAATTATTACATCGTGCAACGTTTTTCCAGCCCATGTTTTTACATTTTGTAATAAAACTTTAAACATCTACGAAAGTCGCTCAAATAGAAGTGCACATAATAAACCCTAAGACAGTCGTAGAATCATAGAGATACAAATTTATTTTAATATTTGTATAATAACATGAATTAGTTCTGATTTCCCGTTTGACAAAAAGTTTGTTACATTTTGCAACGTTTTTCCCGTCCATGCAGTTGCATTTTGTAATAATTACTACATTTTGCAACGCCTTTCCCGTCCAAGTAGTTGCACTTTGTAATAATTATTATATTTTGCAACTTTTGTTACCAAGTGCGTTGCAACACACGACAGACAGAACATTATACGTTATCTTGGGCAACATCCAGGATACATGGATGATGGAGATTATCAACCCTGAGACGCAAAATGACTCCTTTTTACGCCCTGTTTTGTTTACAAAAATCAGACAATGTATATGTGGAATGTGGGCCAATGTGAGTGGAACTGGAAATCAAGGAATAGCGTTTTCCCTTTATTTATACCATGATTACCTATTCTACTGTATATAAAAAGCCTATGACATAAATTTTAGCTTTATACACCAACCGTGGTGAACACGGATTTCAGTAGTTAAAATTTACACCTACACTGGAACTACAAACAAAATTACCTTTGACTCTAAGTTTGAGTGAAATGCAATTATTTATTAAGTTGTTAAATGAGTTTTCCTCAGAAGATACCAAAAAGTAACAAACGTGCGTTGTCTCATGTTAATAAAGCATCCATAACTCGAAATAGTATGTTATTATGTTATGAAAATGAAAAAGGCCCCGTGATTTTTTTTCCATTTCGTTTCTGTGATATAATTGAGAGCGGAAGTACCGCCCACCGGTGCTCAAGTAAACAAAACAGATTCGCACGTGTTAACATTGAACGTTGTACTATTTAACATTCAAACTCTTAATAATCTGACGGTCATGGTATAAATAAAATATACCCAAAGTAGCCTGATGTACCAGATGTTCACAACTCGTGGTGAAGTGGTGTTAACCGCGCGCCAAAGGCCCGCGGTTAACACCACTTTACTACTCGGGGTGAACATTTAGTACACAAAGCTACTATGGGTATATTCTATATAACTACTTGTTAGGCGTGAAGTGTGTCTCGACAGTGTCGTCAGGGAGCGATTTTATCGAAAACGATGAACCGAAAAAATAAACCACCAAACCTTAAATCCTGCGAAAAGAATATTTTGGGTTGCCGTATTTTGGTGTCAAATTCTGGATTGTTGATTCCAAACGAATTTATTTAGTGTAATTGGTACCGTTGGCACCTGATAGTGTGGACACTTCAAATAAGTATCTTTTTTGCGAAATAATAACGATGCTTAATAATCTGACGGTCATGGTATAAATAAAATATATCCAAAGTAGCTTGATGTACCAGATGTTCACCACTCGTGGTGAAGTGGTTTTAACCGCGCGCCAAAGGCTCGCGGTAAACATCACGTCACCACGAGTTGTGAACATATGGTACAGCAAACTACTTTGAGTATATTCTACATTTCTTTTGTAGCAATTTGCTATCACATACAGGTATTCAGAAGTTTTTATTGGAATTATTAACTGCAATAGTTGGATATAGCTTAATACTTCTAATTGGAGTTTCGCCAGTCGAAGCGATCTAGTCGAGGCCAAGAGTTATTCGTACAACCTGGATGTGTCTCTTGCAACAAACAGGTAAGAATAGCGCGAGCTTTTATCACCTGCATGTTTCGGAATGTCAGGTGTTCTTGCTATTTGCTTCGGTCACTGTAGCCAATCAGAAGAGGCGTTCAGTGTTGATAAAGGGACAATATAAGTTAGTGTGATGAATTTACAATGACATGGACTGAGCTTTGCGACTCGGAAGTTTTGTTCAATCTAGTCGCTCTGCCTCTCTGTTGAACATAACCTCCTGTCCGCAATCCTCAGCCCATTTACCGTCAATTCATCACAATAACGTATATATTCCAATAAGAAATTGCCCATAGCCCACAGCCCGCATCGTGAAATGAAAAAGACAACCTTTGTCTATAATAAATAAATCGCTCGTGTACTCCACGATGTCACTGTGTAAATAATCAACGAATAAGATAAAGATTAAGGTGACTCCATCTAAGTTCAAGTCGTAGACCGACTGCGCGTTAATCTACTCGTTATGACCATAGTAAGACTATCAAATTCTGTACATATGGCCTGTGCACAAGCAATATTTCAGGCAATGGACCCCTGGGTAACCCGGAGGTCCATTGGCAGAAGCATTGCCTGTGTTTGCCATGAGTAACCAGGAGAACCTGCCGTGCTTTTGATGCCTTTCGATAAAGCAATTGCGCCCTATTCGTACGCACAATTAAGCCTAGATAAGCGCACAGTTCGTGATATGACTTCTAGGTTTAACTGCATATGTTCCAATAGGCCCTTACCCATATCCCAACGCTGGTAACGTGAAATAAACAAGGCAACATTTAACGATAACAAATAAACCGCTCGTGTACTCCACGACGTCACCGGACAAATAATTAACGAAAAAGATAAAGATTAAAACAACTTTGTCGCCAAGAAATTTAAAGATGGACATGCCGGATTTCTTCGCAATGGTCAGTGGATCTTGTTTCTATTATTTATTTATTTATTTTTATTGGTGTTTAAGATCATATACTTATGCACAATGGCTAATCACAACCGTTTTTTACGGTGGAGGAAGCCGGAGTACCCGGAGAGAACCGCAGAGCAACGATGAGCAGCTGCCAGCTCCCCAACATCGTAACTCTGCACTGCAGCACAGGCAGGGTTAGATTGGTTGAAGACATGCGTACCATCGACGTCCAGTACGCCTTAGTACACGGCGTCATCGTGTCCCCATGCGGACAATGGGGGTTAAGTACCTTGCCCAAGGACACAACGTGGTTGTCCGATTTGATCGCTCAGACGGTCACCCATCCAGTGATTAACCGGGCTCGACGTTGCTTAACTTCGGTAATCTGACGAGAACCGGTTACCGCAACGCCACCGCGCCCCCATCTTGTTTCTATTATATATACGGCTGATCGGTCAATGTGATGAATTGACGGTAACGTGATCCGAGCTCTGCATATCGACTGAACATAAGCTCCGATCCTCAAACCTCAAACCATTTACCGTCAATTCATCACAACAACTTACTTGTTCCAATAAGCCCTTACTCGTGGCCCTAAGCACGCGCCATAAAATGAAAAAGGCAGTCTTCAGCGATACCAAATTTAGTAAATAAACCTCCCGTGTACCCCACGACATCACTAGTGAAATAATCAATATATCAGATAAAGAATGAGGTCACTCCATCTCAGTTCAAGTCAAAAACTGATTTGCTTTGTAATTCAAACCATTATCCAACGAATCGGCCGCATCCGCCCGCGTAATATGCTAATTCAGCAGTTGAAAAAATATTATTTTTCAAAAAAATTCAACAAAACCATATCATGTGACCCCTCGTTGGAACGAGCTCGTCGAGCTCGTTCCAACGAGGGGTCACATGATATGGGTTTGTTGACATTTTTTGAAAAAATTAAAAAAATGATATTTAAAATAATAAATTTTGATATCGTCTGCGTTGGGTAAAGGGTTAAACAACACTTCATTAGGATACGGGATGTTCAGTTCTTGTTTATGGCGATGCTGTGATTTTGTATTATGTATCCCCTGAACATTGGAACATTTACGTACTGCTGTGTGAATGTATTGGGTGTGCCTCATTAAAACTATTTCTCATGGTGATTGTTGAGGTCAGTCGGTAACGTGTTACTGGAGCCGAAACACTGAAAAAACTACGCGACGTCTCGTCAAATTAGAGGGTGAGGATTGTAGTGTTAATGGAACATTACTTCATGCATGCCGAACTTCTGCGGACTCATTCCCATTCAAGGATGTTGATGGTTTTAATGAATTTATGATTAATATTCAGTTTTCATTTTATGTCGTCCCAAAACACTCATCAATATAGAAAACTAGCTATTTTACCACCTCACGACAGTTCCAGCTATCTTAAAAAAAATGTCTTGTAATTCGTCGTTTATTAATAGCCTAGTCATCATTCCTTATTTATTAGATATGATTGTTCCCCCTGAATTGCCCCGTATCAAGCTCGCCTGATATGACTTAAAACTCGGTTAATAGGACGAAGATCTGGTCCGATATGAACAAGACAGAGTTTTTCCCCTTGATGCGTCGTTACTATGAACATATGGGCAACCAAATGGTTTACATCGACACTGTTAACCATTTACTAGCCGGCCGCATACTGGCATTATGAAGTTGTTTGAAGCGGACTGCTTGAATGGCGAGGGATTAATGGCGGCCAAAAGTAAGGATTGACTGGGTGAAGAGAAGAAAGAAGGGTGTTGTAAAAGAAAATTCAAAGCAAACTGAAATTCAAGGTCGTAAGCAGACATTCGTCGAGGTGGGAGAAGAGATAGTTCAGCTCTACGAACTTCGCGGCTTCCCCCGCTCTGGAAGCCGAGATGTTCGGATAGCTGAACTGGGCGTAGAAGAAGAGAACAGTTCGGACTTTGTGAAAAGAAGAGCAATCAATAATCCTGTCAGAAACCTGTAACAGGTCTGAGAACATTTTTTATTTTACAATCAACGTGTATTTTATCTTTATTAGCGCCGCAACTGTCGTGTATCCGACCCTCTAATACAGATGTTTGTATCAGGGGGTTGGATAGAAGCACGTTCCTTTCGCGTGAGGTCCATTTTTTGTCTTTTTGTTCATCCGTACGAATAAATAGTTCGGAATATATTCGTTCATATTCTTGACCTATCCCCAATATATTGTAAGATAATTAAGATCCATTATGTGGATGTACTCGCTCCGGGTTCTAAGGGTAGATCACAACTCGTCTTCGCCTCGTCGTGATCTGCCCTTAGAACCCGGAGCTCGACTCGGATACATATTTTGTACATCCATATATAGCCCGGTCGATCTAGGGTTCAACCCGGAAAAATTGCAACAAGCCATATTTGGTACCATTCGACGCGGAATGTTGCCAGGAACAACATATCCAAAATCCTCCGAAATCATTCGTGGGAAAAATCTTTTATGGTACTTTTTTGTTTTCATGATTTTTCAGCGGCAAAATTTACGATTTTGTAATAAAAACGCCAAGACACCACTATAACGAGGAAATTTTGCGAGAATATACCATATGCTTCTCACCAACATAGAAAGTGGACACTTCATCAATAATTTTGTTTTCCAGTTGAATGTTCGTCTTTAATTTATGACGAAAATACCCCCAAAAAGTCCCAATTTTTTTTTCAAAAACTCAAAAAAAAAAAAAATGAGAATAACATTCTCAATACAAATAAGCTGCAAGTTGAGAGCAAAAAATTGTTTAACACTCGATTTTGTCATCAAGTGTTACGTCTTCTGCGTTTTGGCAGCTCTCGCCGCGACAATTTCTGCAAGCAATAACGCACTTTAGACCATTTTCCCGGCATGAGCACAAGTTGTTTTTGTACGGACTCTTTGATGTCATTTTGCAGTTGCATCTTACAAACTTCAGCAGACTGTCCAGTGCTGTCTCAATGTCAGCCATAATAGGAGTAAGCTCTGAACCGCGTACCTTCCAACCCCACTTCCTAGGCTCAAGATCCACCTCCCCTAGATTCATCCATGTCACTACCTGTAAATGGACACGAAGGCTGTGGAAATATGCCGCTCTCTCAATGGCGGTTTTACACGATGAAAGCATTTCCATGAACCTAACATATCTCAGGTTGTTTAAGCTATCTGCTTTACCTGAATACATTACAACAAAGAGCTTAATGCCCGCTGCACCAACTTCATCAGGAGATGAAACAACATTACTAATAACCGAAGCTGCCTGTTGAATGTCTGAGGATTTGGCGATCTTCTTCATGAGATTTACCGTGACCATATACTGCCGACATTGTGTCACATCCACCTCAGGCGTGAAGGAACATAATATTGGTTTTGATTAATATGCCGGCTTTTTTCACAAGGTCAGTAATTTTCCACGAATTCCCACCTTTGTGGGCATCTCGAGCACCAGACATAAAATAAATCTGCCCCATTTTTTTGTATTCCAATGATATATCAGATGTACTAACGCGTCTGTATCGTCACAAAAAACTACCACCTCCTTCCCAATGGACGCAAGCTCGATAGCACGCAAAACAATGGAGGTATCTGCGTCACCAGAACTGTTGTATACTTCCTGTTCATCAGCCATGAGAGCTTGACTGAGTAGCTTTATAAATTGATGCTTATTCTTTTCATTCGAGAGGAAGGTTTGCTGATATGAAGAGAGTTGTATCAACTAAGTGAATATCTGAACATGTCTTCCCAGTTCGACGTGTATGCTCTTGATCTTTAGTACTAAGACCCTGCATGTAACCATCAAAATCCATGTAACATTCACTGTATTTTTGTCGGGCATGATCTACATATCTGGAAGCTAAATCTTTGTATGTTCCACATTTTGGCCATTTCATCATCTCATGAACCGCCATCAACAACAAGCAATGCATCACTTGGGACCTGAGTCAGTTTTATACCTGTTGCTAAATCGTTTGCTATATTTGCTTTTACGGGCTTTCGGGATACATTGTCCTTGAATAAGGATGTCGGTATAACTGCCAGCTCGTAACTGAAATAACTAGCGATATCTTCTTCCCTCTGAGCGATGGCAAGTAGTCGAGAGAAAAGAATGTTCGGATCTATCTGTGGTTGTCTGTTTTGACACCTGGTTGCAATTCGTCTAACGTTTTAACCTGATCGCTTCTCGTGATTGATGCATCGGGGATACAAAGATTATCGAGTTTCTTCTGTATAGCAGCACCAACAAGTTCTGTCTGCTCACAGTTGATATTATCGACCGTTCCCGCTGTTAAACCTGAGGATAAGGAACGCAAAGATGACTCATTTGGACCGAATGGTTCATGCATGTTAAACCAAGTTGCAAAATATGACTAAAGAAAACTGACGCAACATATCGATTTCCCAATCCTATAGAAATTCGTACAAAGTACAGTACGTGGAGAGTTGATTGTAACCAAATCACCTGCGGAGTGGAGTTATCACCTAAAGTATCACTTTCATATTCTGGACACATGGACAAAAAACACAAGCAATGTTTCAGCCAATGGACTTCCGGGTTTAACCATTGACTAGAACTTTGCTTGTGATGATCATGCTTTGCAACAAATTTGCAATTATTGCTCGTGTAGAATCTCCACTCTGCGGGTGATTTAATGATAATACACTCTCCACGTACTGTACTAGCCCTTTTTGAAACATCCATAAATTTTTTTTTCCCAAATCGGATTTCGGAGGATTTTGGATATGTTGTTGGGCGAATTCTCCTCTTTCCAACGATACCAAATTTAGCTTGTTGCAGTTTTTTTCTGGGTAGGTCGCCTAGATCGACCAGACTAATAATAATAATAATCTCTATGTACTTATTTGTTTTAGTTTAATAAATAAAGTGGTTATTACTTGTTAGTTTCATATCGTTCGCGATACCAGTCCTCGGTATCTTCACATCGGCTTCAGGTTTACATGAAGTTCCCTATGGACGATATCTCTCTGAGCCATCAGAAGCTCAAACTGAAATGGCAGGTGTTGTCCGAATTTGTTACCAGTTTTATATCAGTCGCGATGCCAGGTCTCTATACTTTCTCCTCTGGCTGATTTCCATTTGAGTCATCGGCCAAAGTTTATGATTTTTGTTGTGATTTTTAATGCATGCGCACGATAACGCAAACACATGTCAATGAATATCATTGTTTTGTTTGTCGGAAGAGGTTTTTGTTTACAGAGGTATGGCCGTAAATTGTCAAAATGCATTATGATTTGTTTATCCTCAGCACGAACATTCAAACAACCCGTGTTTGGAATATAACAATGCAGGTATACATTAATCCCGTTTGAAAATCAACTTAAAAAAAACGTCAGTTGATTCCAAAAATCGGTTTGGAGTTTGCCAACGTGTCTTGCTCAAGGCAGGATCTGCGAATTTGAATTTCTGTCACGAATCGAATCGGGGGGGGGGGGGGGGGGGGGGGTCCGATGTGACACCGGCATCGACTCCGAAACAAATCGAATACAGAGCGAAGTAATGTACATGAACTCACTTGTTATTTTTACAAATTAACTAAGTATCACACATTTGCTGGTGGCTTGCATGAGACACAGGTAGCATGCGTACCCGAGTGTAACTTAATATAGTAACTTAGGGGCGCAGTACTCAGTAGGTAGAGGTGCAGGCTGCAAGCAAGCCAGGAGGTCCTCGATTCGAATTCCACCTGCGGCAACCGCATTGTATCCATGGGCATGACACTCCTCACCCCCACCCCCATAGCCCACGTGGGGGCACGGTGCCGTTGTGTACTAGGGCGTACTGTACGTCGTTGGTGCACTTGTCTTCAACCAATGTTAACCCTGCTTATATGGAGTTAGTATAGTGGGGAGTTGATAGTTGCTCGCCGTTGCTCGGTGGTTCTCTCCAGATACTCCGGCTTTCTCCACCCGTAAAACTGTCGTAGTCATGATTAGCCATTGTGCAGATATATGTGACCTTAACCACCAATAAATAAATAAATAATATTGTAAATTGTAAGCGAGACGAGCATGTCTATAAGCTGGTTGATCCGCAACGCAAGGTGAACTATTTTCCATTTATTCGTAGAGAAAGGCAATATACCGAAAAACCGAACCCATACCGATGTCATCGGGATACCGAAAAACCGAACTGAACCAATTGTTGAATACCGATATTGTCCAAATTTCCAAATTGTCCTGCATTCGGCATTGATAAGTCCCGGTTGAGGCTTGATTACAGTTGAACGGTTCATTTTCATGAAAGGAGTGGCTGATCTCCCTTTCAGTTTTGTTAACCTTCACTGGACGAAGCAACTGTCCTGAATTACTACTAGACTACAACCTGTCCATGTCCAGTTGATTAGCAGTGATTTCTATTCAAGTTTTAACTGTCTGTTAAGGCAGCCAAAACTTGACTAGAAATCACTTACCAGCTGTTTGTCTGTTGTAAGCAGGACCTCCTAAAGATCGCATGGTACATGCTCTCAGACAACAAAAGCCTGAAATTGGTCTTTAAACATTAAGGAGCGTTTGGAGTAAGTCACCAAATTACCTTTGATATGATTTGTGCTCGTAAAAGGACACAACAGCTGAGCTCATTGGCAGTGTTATTTATGGGATTGTGGCAGAATATTACTACGACAACTTAATCTGTTGTTCCTTATGTGATTTACTCTTTGGTACTATCAGCAAATCTCAGTCAAGACAGATACCAAACACTGAGCCGATACCGAGGTATACAGTTAAAACTAGAATTCCTGTCATGAAATGCGCACAAATAGCACGTCGATCTGCGCGTTAATCTACGCGTTATGACCATAGTATGGCTATCAAATTCTGTACATATGGCCTGTGCACAAGCAATGTTTCAGCCAATGGACCTCCGGATAACCCGGAGGTCCATTGGCAGAAACATTGCCTGTGTTTGCTATAAGTAACCAGGAGAGTCTGCTGTGCTTTGGATGTCATTCGATATGGCAATTGCGCGCAATTCCTACGCGCAATTAAGCCTAGATACGCGCACAGTTCATGACAGGACTTCTAGTTTTAACTGTACTCCTTAAACATACCGAAACCGATACCGAACTGAAAATTCCAATACCGCCCATCTGTATTTGCCATCGTTCCTTTGTGAAAATAATATGAGTTACCCATTCGACAGAAAACGAATCAGGAAGCTGATTCGATGTTGAACCGGAATCAGGCCATTAATGTCGGCATCGAATCGTGTCTTCGCAGGACCCTGTCTTACGTTTCAGTCATTTTGATTTTTTTGTGATTTCGACTTGTTAGCGCAAAAAATTCAAACATAAGTTACGCGATTCCCAACAATGTTTGGTATGTGAGTGATTACTACACTGTCTTGACCGCTTTCGGAAACCTGGAAACCTGTATTGTCTGATTTTACTTACTTGAGTTATTACCTTCATTTTATTAGTCTTCAGGGGCGCCAGAAACGCGGACGCAGAGGGGGCAGCTGACATCCCTGCCTTCTGACCACCTGTAAGCTTCCAAAATTCAAAAGGGGAGTTTAGGAGGAGGCGCCTCCTCCCGATTGGAAGGAAACACCTCCTCCCATGCTCCGCTCTCGGGCCTTCGAGACATACATGCTCCGGCATGTCCAAGGCAGAAAATAAGCAGACTGTCATCTGCAAAATGAGGTCCCCAGAGGGTGAATTTAATGATGCTACCCTGCGTAGCAGGGTAGCATCACTAAATCTACCCTCTGGGAACCTCAATCTGAATCAGGGTCTCAAAACTAATTAGAAAGAGGTACCCAGAGGATAAATTGGCCCACTGTGTGGAATAGCATTATCAAATTCACCCTCTGGGGATCTCATTCTGCAAATGTCAGACTGCTTATTTTCAGGCCTGGGCATGTCATAGTGGGGCTGCTGGTGCGAGTAAATGCCCTTTTCCCGGGGTCTGACCTCCACTCCCATGACGTGCTTCCGGAGCTCTTGTTAATTTTTCGTATTATTAATCCTTTAGAGGGATAACTGACACAGTGCATGGTATATGATTCCGCTGTTATCGTACATTGATGCTGTTTGAAAGCCAACTTTAACAATGGATTCTGACAGCGTGAGTTTGTTGCGAAAATATCTTGATCGACTTAAAACCATTTTTGTTATATTTCGTAGTCGAGTTATATGTCTTAGTTTCTTGATTGTTTTTATGTTTTAATCAAAGCTCATCCCAGTGGCTACCAAAACATCCCAACTACAAGTATCTGCGATCCTGACCTCTTGTTTATTTTTGCAAACAGATTTGATTTGAGGGTTGACTCCCATTTGTTTTATGTCCCATTTGTTAAACACATAAATTTTCCCAAGTGTCATACACCTGAAACATAGTAATTATACCCTCTGTCCTTCAGCTCTAATGGACTTGCTTTTTGGTAAACAAGAGAGTTGAGTTATGTTAGTGAAAACCAAAGCTGATGTTTCTTATGCAGTTTTTGAATGGGTTGGTTTTTACAAGTATTAATCGCTTATAGAACTATTCTGATGTTGTGTGTGTTTAAGAAAAACACACGCACAGGTGATTAAATTAAATACTTTATAAAGACAATGAAGATGTTCAGAAATGTGTGGAGAGCAGCAGGTCTACCTCTGATATCGATAGATCATATTCAAGATACTTGGATTGGTGCTATGAATTCAGCTCCAGGTGTTCACCATTCAGAACAGTTCAATGATGATATCGTCGTCAATTGGGTGGACGACGATGCTAGATTTGACATTCAAATGTGGAACCATCACGAGACCATCGGCCCACGTACACACAACAAACTTGAAGGCTTCCACAATCTTCTGTACAAGTTCTGTCCCGCCCACATCCGAACATTTTTAGATTTATAGAAACTTTCCAGAAATTTCAAGCTGCTGAATGAAAGAGTCAAGATTGGACAGCTCTCATTGGGTGTAGCTCCTCCTCCAAGGACGCGTGTTTATCGCGAGACAGAAAACATAATTTCTCTCCTTAATGACCAACTGACAAGAGGAGAACAGACACCCATGGAATATTTAGATGCCATTGGTCATTTACTGAAATTGTGTTGAATTTAGTTATTTCATATATATTATACTGGTGCACTTCAATATACGCCAAGTTGTTGTTCAAAAATATTATACTGTTCACCCTATTAAACTGCATCAGACTTGTATCTGTGGAGATAACGTATTCTATAGGCAATTAGGACAAAAAACTTTGCAATAATGTAATATACACCATGTTATTGTTCATAAATATTATACTGTTGCAGTTTAATAGAGAGAACCTGTAGTTATTTTTTATTAAACTGCAACAGACTAATATCTTTGGGGATAACGTGTTCTATCGGAGATAATATTGGTTATCCTTGTGTTTTCCAGGGTGTATGGGGATTTACACCGGTTTGGGAACTCGTACACCCCGAGGCGAAGCCGAAGGGTGTATAAGTTCCCAAACTGGTATAAATTCCTATACACCCTGGAAAACACAAGGATAACGGATTTATTTCCAAGAGGTTTGGTGTACTTAATACTTGAACCTACCTTGTGGGCAAAAACTGACAGAAAATGTGTTCTTTGCAAGTTTCTTATATAAAACCAGACAAATATGGATGTCATTGGAACTGGCTCATTGAGCCACTTCCAATGACGTCCATATCTATAATATTTTATTGCACATAAATATTAAATTTACTGTATTTTTATTTTTGTTCTAACATAACCGAGCATAAGGTATGAATTAATAATTTAAAATGGGTACTTTTTAGCCATATAGCTTGCTCTGGTACATTCTTGTTTTTACACCATGGTTAAACACGGTGTAAAAAAAGCCATTGTGGATTGCAAATTACACCGTACCTCTCGAGCAATCAAAATGCAGTATTTAGTTTCATTTGGAAATAAGTCAATAAACGGCATGCCGTAGTTCATAAATATTTCTATATATTCTTGTTATCATAAATAAACTATCACAGTATTTATTTACACTATTATTTATTTTATATTTATAAACATTATGTAAGCTTTACCATATATCATAATATATCATTGAAATAAAATAAAATAATAATATGCAGGGTCTTGTCCGTTTTAGGTTACATCTGCATGACAAATGGGAAATTACAGTCTAATGCGGTCTTGCCATTTTCTCCAGGGAAAAGTTATTCAAACCACTGAACCCTCACAAATTACTTTCTGCCTGTATGGCAAATGGGACTGAAAACAAAGGGGAAGGTACCGATTGGAGACTAGGTTGGCCATTATAGTTAAAACTAGAAGTCCTGTCATGAAATGCGCACAAATAGCGCGTCGATCTGCGCGTTAATCTACGCGTTATAACCATAGTAAAGCTATCAAATTTTGTACATATGGCCTGTGCACAAGAAATGTTTCAGCCAATGGACCTCCGGGTAACCCGGAGGTCCATTGGTAGAAACATTGCCTGTGTTTGCTATGAGTAACCAGGAGAACCTGCCGTTCTTTAGATACCATTCGATATGGCAATTGCGCGCAATTCCTACGCGCAATTAAGCCTAGATAAGAGCACAGTTCATGACAGGACTTCTAGTTTTAACTGTATACTAGTCAGTAAGTCGCGAAGTAATGTGGGTCTTCTGTCAAATACACGTATGCGCAATCACATTCCTCTAGTGGCCAAACAAGATGAACTAATATGTTTTGTTGTCATTGACAGATATGACTGAAGACTGAAAGAGTCATTTTCATTGTTGGTGACTCTGGAACAAAGGCTGACATTTTTTTTCATTATTTCCAGGTGTATTTGGAGATTGGAAGAATCATTTTACCGTCGCAATGAGCGAAGAATTTGACAAGGTATTTGCAAACAGAATGCAAGACACACAGCTCGAGTTTCAGTTTGAGCCTCTGAACTCTGAAAATTATTGATATATTTAGAAATATCTTTAGAAATGAATCAAGCTTGAAAACGAAAGGAGTCGGAGAAAAATGAAAAAAATGGAATAAAATGCTAATATTAATAAAGAGTTTTATGTCTGATAGAAACACCAGAAAAAGTGGAATAAGAGGAAATATTAAAGGATAAATGAAATAATTGATATTGCGTTATTTTTATTAAAAAGTAAAAATTCAGAAAAAAAACTCCCCTGTCAAAACACATGTAATGCACAATGTATAAATTCAGTGGTGTCGATACAGAAGGAGAAACCCATTCCCCGCCAAAAGTTTTAAGGGAGATTTTTGTAATGTGTAATTTATTTATCTAACCGCATAGATACAGAAAAAGAGAGATGTACCCCTTCCAGCAGTTTTGTTAGAAATTAGGCAGAGGCACAAAACTTATTAAGATTCTTTTATATACTTTCAAGGAGGGAGGAGAGGGAATTTTACACAAAGTTCGTTGACGTTTTTTGTTTTATTTTCATCCAGACGAGGGCCGAAACGTCCCTGTGTTGAAACGATCCTAAACCATTTAAATATTTCATTGGGATTTTGGACTTTTAATGGGTGTGGGAGTTTCCGGCCCATGGAGGGGGTTGAGGGGGCACGGTGGTGCTGTGCAATAGCGCGTATCTGCACGTCGATGGTCTGTCTGTCTTACCATGCTTGCGCGGAATTAGTAGTACATTGGGAGGTCAGACAGTTGCTTGCCGTTGCTCGGAGGTGCTCTCCGGATACTGCAGCTTCCTCCACTCGTAAAACTATCCGACACAAGATTTTCACCATCCTTTGATGTTCTGTAACTCGTTTTATTATACGCCTGCTCTATGAAATCCCAATCTACAGCAACACTAAGCCATGCGGAAAATGAAAATCTGTTCCGCACATATGTGCGGGACGGACATCGTTGACGGACTATTTTTATAAAAAAGCGAAATGTCACTGAAATTTTCTACAAATCGTGCACCGCAATTACAATTTGAATCACTAGCGATAGATGAAAATCGTCCCATGAGTTCCAGTGTGTTCCATGTGCCTGCTACTTGGCACATAGAACACAATAGAACTCAGGGGACGAAATAGGAACACATGTTCCCCTCGCAAATTTGGTTGTCGATAAAATGTATTATTTTTGTTTATAGTCGTCAACTGAATTGCTGGGTGTCCTTTTAATAATTGCTTTTATAGACGTGAAGGCGTGTAATAAACACACAACGGCACGCGTGTGTGAATGGGTTAATCGATGTGGCACTTGTGCCATCGCGAAAGGATATAGTTCTCTACCTCTATCCTTCCAAGCTGGCACACATGCCATATCGATTAACCCATTCACACGTGCGTGCCCTTCTGTGTATTTCTGTTCATTATATCAAAGATGTGCACCTCTTGACGTATAATACAGACACTGTCCTTTCCATTAATTTAAAAGCCCGGGAGGCGAGAGTTACCAATCTGTTTCCTGGGATGAAGAAAAACTTGTATATTGATGTAAAAACACATTCCTTAAACAAAGAGCCAAAGTGGAGGCCAAGTGCAGGGATGTGATGCTGATGGATTTTGTTAATGACGGATTATCTGTAAACTAATTGCTTCTAATTAGTTTGTCATAAAAGAAAGCTTCATTTTGTTACTTTCAATAAACGAAACATCCGATGTCATAAGTGTATTACTTGCTTCTTAGTTGGACCGTCCTCGCGCTTCCAATAATTTCAAGGGCGATAACTTTATCGAAAGTCGATTTTCATGACGATTTAAGTCATGGATGGATATACGTACAGTACGTGGAGAGTGTATTATCACTAAATCACCCGCAGAGTGGAGATTCCACCCAAGCAATAATTGAAAATTTGTTGTATAACCAGCACAAGCAAAGTTTCAGCCAATGGACCTCCGGTTGATTGGGTTTCTTGTCGATATGTACAAAATTTGAAAGTTTAACTTCACTCCACGGGTGATTTAGTTACAATCCACTCGCCACGTACTGTAGATGTGAATTCAAAGTAAGCCAGCAGATGTATGGCGTTGTCGTTACTACGGTCAGTATATATTTACAAAAAAATCTTTCTCAGTAACGACGTACAAGGAAATTGTATCAAGTCAAAAGTAAAACTAAAGAGAAGGGGGAAGTGTGAAAAATGATAAAAAATCAAGAAATCGCCTTATTAAAACGATAATGCAACATGACGATGTTATTGTTTCTGCCACTAGAAATAATCTTTGAACTTAGAGAAGTAATCTCATTGTAATATGAGATATGGAAAGTAGGCCTTGTTACAACCGATAATGTTACAACGCCGCATACTGTTACACCAACGCATAATGTTACAAAACATGTAGTAAACAACCGATAATATTATAAACTCCGCATAATGTTATAACTTTTTTCAACCTGTTGTGTTATAAAAATCGCCGCATAATGTTATAACTTTTTTCAACCCGTTATGTTACAACAAATTAACCGATAATGTTATAACTTCAAATAAACATATCTTTGGTAATTTATACTGTCATGGCATCAGTTTCAGGTGGAGACCGTCGGCCTGTATTTGAGGGAACTCTTCAGTTCCCGGTATAGAATTGGACCATTCTGACTTTAAATAATATATACCATTATTGTAATAAACCCATTTCTGTGATAAATTACGCGTCCATTATATGGTCGGACATTAGGTAAGGATACTATCCTATATTTTAAGGATACTAAACGCACGAAATCTCCTTTTTCGTCGTATGAAGCAATGGAAACTATGAAAATGAGCACGATGCGCGCAAAATCATACGTCTCAAAATGAAAGCTACGAAAATGTGCACAATGAGTACTTCTCTTCATACGTCTCATACCCTCGTTAAGGATACTATCCTACCTTTATTTGGGATTGTTTTCTGGAATGTTTGGGTCAGTTTTCTGAAGATTGTCGGGTTGTTTGGATTAATTCGATATCTATTGTCGGGTTGTTAGGGGTGAAACGAAGCACGTGTCCCCATAACAACACGCACTCCCACCACCTATTATCATGACAATGACCTCACAACATGGCCACCCACGTGCACTATCATGACAACCCAACATGGCCGCCCAGTCACGTGGCAGGACGCCACTTCCCCCGGTCCTGCCCCGGGGTCCTACAACATGGCTCATTTTCAACAGACATAACTACTCAACACCATCACCAACACCGCCACAACACCAATATCAACACAACTCCTCCTCCACAACCTCCCCCTTCTCCCTGTACTGCCTGTTCTAGTGATTCCGCCTTTTCCAGAACCTGTAATCCCAAATTCATCACTTTTACTTCTTCCAACATCTCCACCATCTATAGTATCATATCGTCTAGCACTACTCCCTTATAGCATTCTCAGATAGCATTCTTTGCACAATCACCCTGATGTACTAATTCATGACCTCCTCTCTTTCTCAGCCTAATCCCTGCCCACCCCGTCCAGTCCTCCTCAACCCCATTCCTCTTCCTACCCATTCTCGCATCTTATTATTGTTCCGTGCGACACTACCAACCCGCCACATCTACCATATGTACCTCGCTCCATCCAACTTTTTGACCTCTTTTAACTCCACCTCATTTTTGTTCACTGTTAGTTGTTAAAATGTCAAATTAATGAACAATAAGATATTCTTATGACTAAGAAATATGCGACAAATGAGTTTTAGATGCCCAAAACAGGCAGAAACAGAGGCATTTGCCCATCCCCAAAGGCGTCAGGGGACTATGGTACACTACATTTCTGGAAGCTGAGACTGCACATGTTGGTAAACGTACCAACCGGATAAAATAGCACCCCTCACCCACCATCCCCGCCTTCACCATGTTGGGCACTGGATGTTTATGGTAATGACGTCACACGATTGAGTTACCAGGATAATCCGCGTCTATGTAACGTGACTAGGTCATTCTATGATAAATCCCCGGGAGTTGGGGGGTGTCTCCTCGCCTCAACCAGAGCAGAAACCTTTAGTATAAATATTACATACCTTTATGCGGCAATAAATGGTAAGTGGTAAAGTCCATCTGCATAAGCTGTAACTGGAATTAGTATACAGAAGTTATAACATTATCGGTTAATTTGTTGTAACATAGCGGGTTAAAAAAAGTTATAACATTATGCGTCGATTTTTATAACATAACGGGTTAAAAAATGTTATAACATTATGCGTCAATTTTTATAACATAACGGGTTGAAAAAAGTTATAACATTATGCGGAGTTTATAACATTATCGGTTGTTTACTACATCCTTTGTAACATTATGCGTTGGTGCAACATTATGCGGGGTTGTAACATTATCGGTAGTCTCCGTTTCCAGAAATGTAGTGTACCATACTCCCCTGACGCCTTTGGGGATGGGCAAATGTCTCTGTTTCTGCTTGTTTTGGGCATCTAAAACTCATTTGTCGCATTTTTGTAGTCATAAGAATATCTTATTGTTCATTATTTTGACATTTTAACAACTAACAGTGAACAAAAATGAGGTGGAGTTAAAAGAGGTAAAAAAGTTGGATGGAGCGAGGTATATATGGTGGATGTGGCAGGTTGGTAGTGTCGCACGGAAGCCGAAGAATAAGATGCGAGACTGGGTAGGAAGAGGAATGGGGATTAGGAGGATTGAAAGGGGTGGGCAGGGATTAGGCTGAGAAAGAGAGGAGGTCATGGATTAGTAAGTCAGGGAGATTGTGCAGAGAAGGCTATCTAACACGATTGAGTTACCAGGATAATCCGCGTCTATGTAACATGACTAGGTCATTCTATGATAAATCCCCGGGAGTTGGGGGAGGGGTGTCTCCTCGCTTAAAGCAGAGCAGAAACCTTTAGTATAAATATTACGTACCTTTATGCGGCAATAAATGGTAAGTGGTAAAGTCCATCTGCAAGAGCTGTAACTGGAATTAGTATACAGAAGGTATAACATTATCGGTTAATTTGTTGTAACAAAACCGGTTGAAAAAGTTATAACATTATGCGTCGATTTTTATAACATAACGGGTTGAAAAAAGTTATAACATTATGCGGAGTTTATAACATTATCGGTTGTTTACTACATTTTTTGTAACATTATGCGTTGGTGTAACATTATGCGGCGTTGTAACATTATCGGTTGTAACAGGGCGCCATTAGAAATGTTTGAGCATTTGCTGAGGACGCCTTGTTCCATTCAACAGACGAACTATAAGTTGATGTGCGAAAAGGCAGGAAACTCAAACAACGTTTCATTTAATGGGCGTTCGGATGCGATAAATTTTGCATGGTCTTATTCGCTAACGCAGCGTTAAATAAATAGATAAACAGCGGCGAAGGAACTGTCAGACTCCCCAACTTACGACACTTGCAAACAAAATTCTTGAATAACTAATTTTTTTTCATTTTTTATCTCAAAGACATAGGTTATGACCCCTCATTGGAACGAGCTCGTTCCAATGAGGGGTCATAACCTATGTTTTTGAGACAAGAACTGAAAAAAAATAATGAAAATTAATTGACGATTTTTGAGAATAATGCTGGCCGGTTTTGGCCGTTACGTTGGGTAAAGGGTTAATGAGAACCTGGTTTAATTTCCTGGTTCCCTTTTTGAATGTCAGCCACGATAATGTTTTTTTTCCGGTTCTCGTTTCTGAATATCAGTCCCGATACCCGGGAAATTCATAGGACAGAAACGGGAATGTGGCTTCCGATTATAGTCCCTGTTATCAAGACTGAGTTTCAGAACCGGTAATTGGGAAATTCTCCTTCGCGTGATTAAAGCATAGAGACAATGGCGATGCTGCTCCCGGAAGAAATTGATATTCGCCATAATCTCATAAACTATAACACACAATCATTGATATCATGGTCTATGAATTTCAGGGGTATCGTAACTTATTTTCAGAACCGGGAGCCGCAGAGCCGTGCAACTCCCGTTCCCGAAATTACACCTTATTTTCGATCTATATTCCCTCATCCATCTATATATATTGGTGGCGTTGTGAATAGAGTCCTGCGAATCACACATTGTTACCTTCGCCTTTGTGTGTTTTGTTGCTCCATTGGAGTTTAATGGCACTTTAGGCAGTCAGGATCACCTCTTGTTGGATACCTTTACCACAGTATAAACAAGCCCTGGTCCACTTCCAGGCGAACCTATTTCAAAAATCTTCCCCCAAAGTACTGATCCAAATGCATCAATCTTCGATGTGGGACATGTTGCTGGGGGTGGTGGGGGGGGGGGGTGGTGGTGCACACATTGGCTTCAGGAATGGCAATTGGGGTGTCGTGCGTCACAAGATTTTAAGACAAGAGGAAACATAGAGAACTGTTAAAATCTTGTGTTCCGAAACCACTCCTCTCGATGCCTCCATGTGTGATATATTTGTGACGATGATTTAGAAATATATTTAACCCTTTACCCAACGAATCGGCCGCATCCGCCCGCGTGATATGCAAATTCAGCAGATGTAAAAATATTAGTTTTCAAAACATTTCAGCAAGAACCATATCATGTGACCCCTTGTTGGAACGAGCTCGTCGAGCTCGTTCCAACGAGGGGTCACACGATATGGTTTTGTTGAAATTTTTGAAAAATTAAAAAAAAATGACATTTAAAATAATAAATTTTGATATCGTTTGCGTTGGATAAAGCCCAGGATTTGTACAGTACGGCTGTCGTCGACTGGTCACTTTCCGTGAGATGAGCAGTATTCCCACAAACGCAATAATAATAGATTGCAAACACTAATTATAGGAATAATCATCAAAAAAAATAATTAATGAAGACCCGAGTACATCCCTGTGCTTCATTAATAAAAATTTTGCTCGTAATGATTTGTATTACCTGGTAAACGCATGCGTTGACATCACTCACCACGCGTGGATTACGACCAGTCCACGGCGACTGTACTGTATGTGGGAGTGTCATGGTCTTCTTATATTTCAAAACTGTTGGTAATGGAAAACATTAAAACATTCTTTTCCCCAAACCACTGCTCCAAATGCTTCCATATTTAACATATAAAACATTCATAAGGATATTTTATAAAGGTGCCCTAATAAAGTCCCTGTGTCATATATGCTTGGAGATATTGTCGGGGAGCGTGCAAAGGATGGGGTGCAGACGTTAAAGCAACGAGTAACTGAAGTATCCTTCCAAACGTTTCTTCACATTTTTACAAATTTGAGTTACATGGTGTTGTGATAACAAAGTATGTTTGACATCATATGTTAGCATTGATAATTAACAGCCAAATGAAAACATAAGCTGATGAGCACTGCTCTTTGGACATTCTATGGATAGCTAGCCAAATATACCCTACACCTCTTCCATCCTACCCATCATAATCAGAGTAGTCTTGAATTTTTTAAAAATAATTGAATCCTTTTGTGAAAAAACATGAGTCTTTGTCAGATTGGTGCTTCGAACCCCTTCTGACCTTTTATTCGCACCCCAGTGGAATTTATGTGGAAAGAGCATTACGTTTTTACCTCAGTCCGTTGGTATGCGCATACTACGGACATACTGTGTAGGTGCGTATGCATTCCACGCGATAATGTGTTGAAAATATAATGGAGTTATGGAGTTAGTTAAATGTTAGGCGAATCACAGTACACCGAAATAAATTGTTTGTACCAATTACAGCAACCTCTTACCTGATATCACAGTACACAAGTACAACACCCGACCAAAACAAAACTTCAATTTAAGAAACCGAAATCTTTCAGCACTCCCTTGCCAGAGTTTTTGATCAAGAAAATGCGGCCGCACAGACATTTCGATTTGTAGCTCATGTGTGGATAATCCAATTTGGTTGTCCATTGTATGCTGACGGACCATAAAAAAATAATCTTCACATAGTATTGATTCTCTCCGCAAGTTTTTTGCCAGAAGTATATGGCATGTATGGGACTTAGAAAACAGAATTACGTGCGAACATTTCACCGTTTTACGCGAGTGTAGATACTCGAATTGGCTGTCGTTTGGTATGCTGACAGACCATCACACAGGAAAGGTTCGCCACTTGCTACAGGTTCTGTTCACACTTTCTTGCCAGGGTAGTGGCCCTTCTTGGACTTGGAGATAGTGACACTACGCCTGGAACGTATGCGTTCGCTGCGCCAAACTCTCAGGTCCCTAGTCTGATGCGGTAATAAATCCGAAGCTGTTTTAGACTGGAACCAACCTAGCACTCAAATGAGTCATCGCATATGTTTAGATTCACTCGTCTCGTACAGTTACAACTAAAAGTCCTGTCCTGAAATGCGCACATATAGCACGTTGATCTGCGCGTTAATGTACGCGTTATGGCCATAGTGAAGCTATCAAATTGTGTGCATGCGGCCTGTGCACAAGCAATGTTTCAGCCAATGGACCTCCGGGTAACCCGGAGGTCCATTGGCAGAAACATTGCTTGTGTTTGCTATGAGGAACCAGGAGAACCTGCCGTGCTTTGGGTGTCATTCGATATGGCAATTGCGCGCAATTCCTACGCGCAACTAAGCCTAGATAAGCGCACATTTCGTGACAGGACTTCTAATTTTAACTGTATGTTTCAGCTGGTTAAAAAAGGGAACCTACGGTTCGCTTCTCCGACCGACTGATATATTCCGGACCGTCTGAAAAATTTCATAAAAATTATTTTTTTTTTGTGAAGCAAAGGCAGAAACGTTGCTCAATCGAAACTTGGTTTGACGAACATTTTCATGACATTACAATCGGAAATGAAAACTTGCCGCCTTGTTATGATTATGCCAGATAGCTCCAGAAATTATGTTGATATATTGATGTTTTCATGGGGTCAAGGGGAATTAAACGCTTATTGATTGGAATATCTAACTGTGGTGGAAAAGAATACCTATACATTTTTGTAAGTGAAAACACATCACATTACATCAACGATCGAGTGCGCTCAAAATTCCACAAAAAGTGAATAAACAGCTCATAACAGCGACGAATTCAGAACAGGATTAAACTGTTGGGTTGAAAGCCTGTCACTACCCATATTGCATTAATTGCTATGTTTTCCAGAAGTGTTAAATTCTCTCTTCAACGTGTTGACAGCTGCGAAGAATGACATTCTTTAACTCACGAAACGCCAATAATGGTTGAAGCTATGCTGACAAAACGTTCCCCGAGTTCCAATGTGTTCCATGTGCCAGTAACTTGGAAACTTAGGGGACGAAAATTGGAACTTAGGGGACGAAAACCTTTAGCATATTGTTTGACCGAAACCATGCGGGTTAAATGGTTAACCCAAGATCACTACAAGCAAATCTCTTGAGGTACAAACTGAAAACCTCGGTAGGCTTGTTGAAGAGGGCGGGGAGACTGGGAGCAGATACAGAAACTGCTTCATCACGTTACTTTTTCACTGAGTGTCTACATTCTCTTTATCTGCTCGTTCATCTCTCTTCTCTCAAATTCTAGCCGAATATCCCTCATCGTCATTTCCAACACTCCATCTGCTGCAATGGCTGAGAATTGTCCTAAAGCTGTCAGTAAATTTAACATTAAGGGTATGAAGTTTTCATATAAAAATTCAAATTTGGAAATGGTAGCGAATTTTTATCTAACAATCATATAGATTTGGGCCTGAAAACCACGAGATACGGTACGTATCACATAATGTGTTCTGATTCCGTATCATATAGACGACTCATTCTGATTCCGTATCATATAGGTCTAGACGACTCGTTTCCGGTAACGCGGTGGGCTATCATAACAGGTGCATGAATACGATCTATGTGCATTTCAATGATCGACTCAGCTGATCGCTTACAAAACAAAACAAAATTCCTTACAGTTAGCGATAGAACTATTAATAGCCAATGACCACCCCCACCCATAATAAACACTGATTAAACGAAATAAAAACAAACCTTTACTGGTTAAATGGTTGGAATGGACAAACTATTTAAAAATGAAGTGACACTGAGAGTGAATAATTTGACAACACTACTTTGAAAATTGCGGTGACCACGTTACTCCTTGTTTGTTAGAGTGCACAACAATATAGTCCCATAAAATACGTTGTTTTTTTTAACTGTTTCTCGCCCAACATTATGTCCCAAAACTGTATTAATAATTTAAGACTTCATCTTTTTATGTGACAGAATTGTTAGATAAATTAATTATCATGATAATGTGCATGTCCTGTGATTTGTATTATATTCTCGGTGGTGTCCAGAAGGGAATCACAACTCGCCGGCAAAGCCGGCTCATTGAGATCCCATTCTGGACACCACCTCGAATCTGATACAAATCACAGGACATGCCCATTATCATGATAATCTGCATGTATCATCTATGCGCGCGTTATTTCACAAACTTCAGGCATTTTCCTTTAGAGTAGTATAAAGATACAGAAGATGTTTTTTTTAACTGTTTTTTCCGATCCGTTTTCACGTTTTACTATTATTATCTTTTGCCAACCGTTTACTCCTTTGAACCCTCGTTTCCTGGAATGGTATCGCCTTTGTGTACACTTACAGTGAGATGGGTCAGTCCAATATCAATATACAGGCTGCTGCAGACTGCAGTTATTATTTAAGAATTGAATGCAGTTTTTATAATCTTTATTGTAGTATGAACGTGTGGGAATGGGTACAAATTATGTGTGAATCCGGAAGGATTCATACAATTTGTACCCATTCCCACACGTTCATACTTCAATAAAGATTATAAAAATTGCATTCAATTCTTATAATTACATTCCGTAACTGTTTAAACTATTTTTACCAAACAACAAAGCAGAAAGACGAAATAAAATATGCGTGAACGAACGAGGCGAAACACTACCCTCACACAAAAGACAAAGCGCACAACTCTGATTTTTAATTTTCACAACTTTAGAAATGGAAACGAGTATTTTAGTAACGGGCTTTATGTCACAGTTGGGAAATGTCACCAAAGAAACAGCAGCGGCGTTGATAACTGCGAGAGGCGCTAAAAGTTAAACCCCCCCCCCCCAAACACCGCCCGAATTACATTCTGTCAACTGCGATCTACCGTAAATGCGGGTCAAAGTTCGACCAAATGTATTCATTGGAAAATTAATTACATTTGGTCACGGCGTGTCCATCCAGCTGACCAATGGGAATTGAGTATTTGGACCCAAAACGTAATGATAATGATAATGATATTTTATTCAACAATTCACTTTACTCACAAACATCGTAAGGGATATTATTACATCACGTAAACAGTCAAAGAAAAAAATATATTCAGATGGTATTGGAACATTACACACATGAAATCAAATACATTATGAATGTGAGGGGCGCATTGTTTGGAGACGCCATAGCCAGATTAGCTGTCTTCCTGGCATCTCCATGTTTCTATGTTGGATACTATCACCCGGAGCAGACTTTTTGCTGCAGGCACAATCCTTGTTTCAACTATCGAGTTGGAGAGTTGCGGCCCAAGTTTTGTGTCAGGGCAAGTGCAATAATTTCATGTTGGGTCATGGTGGATGAGATATCGGAGTTTAAATATATTTTTGCTACCACAGACAGACCACGATCTGCCAAACACACACATAATATGTGGTTTAATAATCAAGAATTGGGGAACAATTAGTCTGCAATATACCTTTAGATTGTTTGTGGCTTTGAACTGCTTGGTCTGCAGTCCGGGCACAGTGTAATAACACATGTTGAAGTAAGGGAGTAGTTTGCAATAAATTTTTTGTTAAGTATACTTTTGAACAGGGATCTGGGGGTTAATGTTTTGAGGCTGCTTTCTAACTCATTCCAAATTTTAGGGAAGTTATGTTTGGGTAGATTTGCCGAAAACTGTTTTCTGGCCTTGTACTCTCTAATTTCGTCGCCTGAGTGCAAGAATGTTCTATGTCCCAGAGGGGACATAGAACATTCTAGCACTCAGGCGACGAATTGTCTTCCACTTTGTCCAGCTTGTCTTGTATGCGTGCCAATAGGGGTGTGTATACTAAACATGTTATCAAATGATTTGGGTAGGTTCTTATTTTGCCAGTCGTACATAAATAATAAGACATTCAGTTTATACATGTCCTGAAATTTCAATATTCCATTCTTTTTAAATAAGGGGTCTGTGTGGCTGTTGTATTTCTTCAGATTAATCGTGCGCAAGGTACGCTTCTGTAGAAGGGCTAATTTTCCAGTCGCGAATGCATTCCCCCAGATTTGAATGGCGTATGATAGATGACTGTGGACTAGTGCGTAATATAATGATTTTAGTGCGTCTTTCGGGAGAATGTTTTTTACCTTGTTAATGCAATATATTGCACCAGAAATCTTTGAACATACATTCGATATGTGGGTTTTAAATTTCAAGTTTTCATCAAGATGTACCCCTAAGAATTTAATCGTTTTTTCTAACATAGTATTTCCAACTACTGGCATTTCGTTATTGTTAAGATACAGTTTGAGTTGACTGGCTTTGAACGTATTATTTTGTGGGTGAAGTAGAATTATCTTAGATTTTTTAATGTTTATCTATAGCTTATTACAACAACACCAATCAAATACTTTTTCCAGTTCCTCATTTACATTGGCTTGTAGCAGTTGCATATCGTGGTCAGACGTATACATCGAGGTGTCATCTGCAAAGGATTGTAGATTTAATGTGGTACTGTTACAAATGTATTTCACATAAATCAGGAATAAAATAGGACCAAGTACTGATCCTTGTGGTACTCCACACCTGATACTTAATTGGTGAGATCGGTACGAGTGGTATTGAACATATTGACTTCTGTTAGACAGGTAACTACGAAACCAATTGTTACAGGTTCCCCGGATCCCATAGAATTCCATTTTCTTAAGTAGAGTTTCATGGTTGATTGTATCAAAAGCTTTTGAGAGATCAATAAACATGGCCAATGTAGAATCTTTTGAAGGTTTATCATTGCTTTCTACTACACAGTTAAGAAGTTGTATAATCGGGTGAATAGTTGAATGTTTTTTTCGGAATCCATATTGGTGTTTATAGAAGACATTAAATTTAGTTAGGAAGCTTGTTAACCTCGTACACATGATACGTTCGAATAGCTTGGAGAAGACAGGTAAAATACTTATTGGTCTATAATTTCCTAATTCTTGAGCATTACCTCCCTTAAAGATAGGGACAACCTTAGCTATTTTCAGGTTATCTGGAACAATTCCATTCATGAATGATTGGTTGAATATATGGCATAGGGGTTGTGCGACTTTAGATATAGTTTCCTTCATAACTTGGCTAGAAATGTTATTGAGGTCAGCGGTGGTTTTCCCTACACTTTTATTAGTTACAAGGATAATTTCTTGCTCTGTAGTTGGAGCAACAAAGAAGTTATTAGGATAATTTCCTTTTAGGAATTCTGTGAAGTCAGTGTCGGTGTGTGGTACACCTTCGCCGACGTTTTTACCAATACTTGCGAAATAAATGTTAAATCTTGATGCTATCAGTTCGGGATACGTTATCTCTGCTCCGTCTGAAATAAACGTCCGTGGTAAGGATTGTGAATTTTTGGACTTATTTATTACATCACGTAAAATTTGCCAAGTCTTCTTCAAGTCTTGTTGATTTTCCCGCAAGATATCATTATAGTACAGTGACTTACTTTGTCGTTTAACTTTATTGAAGATCGCATTGAACGCTTTATAATCTTGAATATTTTTTTCTGTGGGCATTTTTAACTTTTTTATGTAAAGGTTGTTTTTTTTAAGAGATGACTGCAAAAGCCCAAATGTCATCCAAGGGTTACGTTGGATAAATTTTTTGTGTTTATTTATAACTCTTTTCAGTGGAAATGCTTCATCAAAGACATGTAGGTAAATATTCATGAAGTGTTCATATGCTGTATGTGGGCAAGGTGTTCGGAAGACCACGTCGACGTTGCAGTTTTGTAGCAAGTTCTTAAATTTCAGAATGTTTTGTCGACTAAATGATCTTCTAAATGTAGGATTACATACTTTAGGGATATCGGACTCCTTTCCAACTTCTTCTATATAAAATGTTGCAAAATGATCGGAGACGTCTGTGATAATAATTCCAGCTTGGTAGTTTGGCGGAACCTTATTGGAATAAATATGATCAATTATCGTTGCAGAGTGATCAGTAATTCTTGTTGGTCGAGTTATGACCGGCATGTACCCGTCACCGAACATATTATCGACAAAGAAGTTAGTTTTGCTATGACTTTCTATGTTCAGTAAGTCAATATTGAAGTCCCCTGTTAACACCGCCTTTTTGTGTTCTGCATTTATGTTTATTAATATATCACTAATGGAAGACGTGAAAACATCGATGTTTGCCAAAGGTGCTGAGTTGGGTCTGTAGATGCAGCCCACTATATACGAATTTCTTTTCCGAGGGTTGACCTCGATAAATATAGTTTCGATCACGTGGGGAATAAAGATCGCTAGGTCAGGCCTCAATTTAAATGGAATGTTATCAGATACAAAAATACCAGCTCCACCCCTCCCATCATCCGATTCTGGACGGGTGTTATATACAAATGGATGATACCCTTCAAGGTTGTAGCTTACTTGATCATGTGTGGTAATTTTTGGGGATATAATAATTTTAATACTCTAATACTTATATATACCACCCAATACCAAATAGTTACATGCTCATCAAGTGGGTTATTTCCTCCAACGGACGGGTACTTTTAACTCACCAAATGAATGTTTCAGCAACCAGATAACGACGACGACTGGGTTTCTTCTTCTGATTCAGTATATGTACCATTCTCCTGGTGACGTCACCGGTTCTCTTTACTCTTCTGACCAGTTTACCGTTCCAATTGCTGATTCCATATTGGAGGAGTAATCACAGGGGCAAATTATGCTACATTCCCCCCAGTTTTCTAAATAAAACCTCCTCCAAATGGCCCCAGGGAACATAATAAAATCCCTACTCTTAAAGGGCAAAAGCGTTAGGGAGACAAACTCCCTGTATTCAACTAAATCAAAAAAGGATCAGCAATGGAATTCTCAGAAAAAAGGGATCCAAAGGCATCCCAAGAGATGGATACTCTCATATTTCACTACACAAGAATTGAAGATAGAAACCCATAAAACTATACAAAATATTACAACTTTTTGTACCAATCCCCTCCCTCTACTACTTTTAAACTGCACCCAGAAACAAACAAAATCAAGGTACAAAAATTACAAAATTCAACAAAAATTAAAATATATCACACATGGCATCCGAAATAAAACCATTTCAACTTATCAATTTTGTCCTTCAAAATCCAGTTACTGGTATTTCATCACTTAACAATGTTTTAATATTTTTTTTTTTTTTTTTTATTATTATCAAAATATACCAGGGAAGGGGTCCCGATGAAATATTTTTCTTAACCCTTATATTAATAGCATCGGGGATAAATCCCCAGATTTATACACAGGTAGATGACAAATTTATTTGCATCTGGACAAACAAATGATTAAAAAATATGTGCCCAGCAATGAATAAACAGAATTCCAGACAGAATCTCAGGGTTTTAAATAATGCTATCCTATTGAAATTCCTACAAACACCAGTATTTTTAAATTGGGAAAATAATTCACTACCCAACCGAAACAAATACGCCAATAGCGGTACAGTTTCATATTAGAAGTGCCTTAACAGGTCCCAAACTATCTCAAGTCCTCATACAAAATTCAATATGATATCAGAAAAATCTGTCTTGAGCCCTGTTATTTCAATTTCGGAAAACTTCTGGAAACAATATTATCAGTTTTTAGCATACTAGTTCTTTGGGGGCATGCCTTTGCATTGCCCGAAACCCAATTCCTGCCACAATTTCCAAAATTCATCCAAAATTATCTGAATATATGGATATTATTTTATGGGGAAGGGAACCCATAGAGGGTACAGGCATTCTGTGTGACTGAGGCCACCAACACCCCCAAGGACATCTGTAACTCCGTAGCAATTTTCAGTGCAACTTCCCCCAAATAGAGAGGAGTGCCCCCTACCGCCAAATTCATTTCCCCCTGGAAATACGGAGCGTCAGATTCCAATACCAGACGATTTAGCTGGATGGCTTTCACACCGTCCCACTGTTCTGGTTTAAAGTATAAACATTTTGGGCCTATACTAAAGTATGCATTAGGGAAGTGGTTTACCCATCTCTCAACCACATCCCTACTGAAGGTGAAACAGTGTAGGTGAATTTTTTGTTGCTTACCTACGTTATCCATCATCATCAAGAGCGCAAGGGAATTTACTTCCCTCCCCAAGTAATCTCCTGAGGGACCCCTTAAGTGTAACACAATGGGCTTTGCTAAGGCTGCCAACTTCAATAATCCTGCAAAAACAAGGTCCTGCTCATACCATGTATCAACCGGCTCTGTTCTGTCGAGCCCCACTTCACCTAAACCTGCAGCATATGGGAGCAAGCCCATTATTGGGAACATGAGGTTTTCTAATTCCCCCAGGGGGATATTCCTTACATGACGGGGATGAAGGCCAATCACTGCCTTCATACCAGGATGCCCCAGAAGTTCCTCTGGCCTAGGGTAGGTTGCTGGATCACAATAAACTACCACCCCGCCCAAAACAGGCAAAGGACAAGTTATAGGTCGGCCACCATTAAGGGAGAGAACCTCCCTGGCTGACAAATTGGGTTTTCGGAATCTCTGGCGAACCCTATCTAAATGAAAATGTGTGTCCACCAGATTCATGGAACAAGATTCCCTGGAAGATCCAGCGGGAGAAAAGCCTGGAGGAACTCCCGACAAAGCACTGGCTGTTGGGACAGCAGGAGGAAGACCTGGATTACCTCCCACCCTGGTCCTAACCACGGAGGAAATGGCACAAGAAACGACTGACAAACCCTCTGAAGAATGAGACATGGCCGAGGAAATGGGAAGAGGCACTAACTGACCTCCTCCCCAGGAACTAACTTTAGGAGCCGTTGAAGCAAAAATGGGGGGGGGGGGGGGAACCTCCGAGGGACCAGTAGCTGGAGAAGCATGTCTAGCGGGATATAATATTGAAGAAACTGTCGAGGAATCTCCCACTGAAGAATCTGCAACTGAACAGGCAGGCACCTCCACCATCCTCCGTGCAACTGAACAGGTAGGCACCTCCACCACCATCCGTGACTGAACCTGCGAGGTCACCACCAAATTCTCCTGGGGTTTCAGGGAGTGCAAATCCTCCCTGACTACTGTCTGGCGTTTTGAAGGAGGTGACACCGGAGACGTCACCCTGTGACTGCAATATGGGATACACTGATCCATCAGTCGGGGTATCCTCTGAGGTACTCTCTTCAGGGGCTTTTCAAACCTATTTCCTGAGGGATTTGATCTCCTCGTCTCCTCAATTTTAATTTGAAGGAACATAAGGATCCTCCAGTGTACCAACCCAGCTGGCGTAGCCAGGTGGTCTAAACTCCCTGCAGGAGGGAATTGAGTGCTTGGCACCCACTCAAACAGGCCTTCCAACTCCTGCATGCGTGCCACAAATTGGGGAGTAACTTCCAATGGGAAACGGGAGTATTCCCGATTAACTAGTTCATGTAGTTCAAGATATCCCATTTCGAGAGGAGCTGTCATCCTCTCAAAAGCTCGAGCAATGGTCTTTGGGCTAAAATATCGTCCTTCGGATTGCGGCATCCACACAGCAGTGGGGAGATGATCCCCTTGGCAGTGTTTTCGCAACCGCCTTACTTTAATTGCACAACGTGGCAAGGGACACACTGATGGTGGTCCCTTTAACTTAGGGGTGGGGGGCAAATCTACGTATTTTGGGAGAAAAAGAACATCATCCTCTCCCACCTCCAATATCGAAGAAAATCTTTTCTCTACTTTTGTACCAGCCTGTACTTCTGGCTTTTTTGTCACTGAGGGATGAACATCCCTTCGATCGTTCACTTCCGGTCGGAATTAGGGAGATAGACTCTCCCCACACTGACACACCTAATGGTGCCACTGGCCCCTGGGATCCAGGAACTATGTTCCCAGTTGAGCCAGAATTAGTCTTCACCACTCTTTCCTCACCCACAAACCTAACCATTGGTAGGTTGGGATCCGTTTTTAAACGGACATCCCGGGTCTGAGCCTGAGGGTTGTAGTCCAAAGTTTGGACTCTCCTTCTTTGTCCTTGTCCCCATTTCTTAGTCTTCTTTTGGACTTGAGTCCAAGATCTCTTTGGGGATTGGTTTCCTTCATCCGAACTCATGATTGTGTATTTAACTGGTATCTGTTATAATCTGTGCAAAGATACAAAAAAAAAAACAAAAGTGTCTCAGTTCCCCCTGTAAACAAGTCATTATTGGGGATTTGTCAATTCACAATGTGGACAATAATACAGATCTATTCTCTGAGCCGATTGTTTCGTTACTTGCACACAAGAACCATGAAACCAGTCCAAACAACTGTTACATTGTATCATGAAAGACCCTGTACCAGGCTTCTCACATATACAGTACAATGGAACCATTGAGCTTCCAGTTTCTGAAAGATTTTTTATGGCGCTCAATCCAAGGTGGTAAAATTCCATCAGTACAATGTTTGAGTTTGTCATGATTCATTGTTATTGATTTATTAATCAATTGTATTTTAAACAGAAATGAAGAAATGCACTGAATAATTCTTCCTGGCCCCTTCCAAATGGGATTTAATTTTTTACAACGGCCAGGTTTACTTGCAAAATCAAGGAAATAAACAATATCTCCCACTTCGAATGTCTGAATTTTTGAGGTAGTGTCATAGTATTTCCTCATTATTTTCTGTTGAGTTTTCAATTTTTCACGGGCCAATTTATGAGATGTTCTTATAGAATTCTCCAAAGCAAGAACAAATTCAGCTGCATTTTGAAATGTTTCATTTGGAGGAGGACCAAAAACTAGGTCTGTTGGTTGTACCACCTCCCTTCCAAGCATCATTTTATTAGGAGTAAATCCAGCACTCCTATTCACCGAAGATCTTAATGCTCCTGCCAACTGCGGGACATGTAAATCCCAAGTGGACTGTCTGTTTCCCACGAAACATCTAAGGGCATCCATTAAAGTTTTATTTACCCTTTCCACTTGGCCATTAGATGATGGGCGATAAGCTGTTGTTCTTGACTTGTGAATTTGTAATAATTTGCAAACAGCTTTAAATAAATCACTTTCAAAATTTGCCCCTCTATCTGTATACACTTCCAATGGGCAGCCAAACCTAGAGAAACACTCATTGACTGCTGCAGTTTCTTCAGCCGTCTGAGACGGGAGGGGAATACACTCCATCCATTTTGTAAATTGGTCACTTATTACTAGAATGTATTCATTTCCCCTCGACGTTTTTGGTAAAGGGCCCAAAAAATCTAAATGAACACGTTCCATTGGGGACCCTGCATGATATGGGACCATTTTGTGACGGAAATGAAAGGAAGGCTTCTTTTGTTTATTACATCTAGCAAAGGCTTTAACATAAGTCTCAACGTTGGCAGTTAATCCTGGCCAATAATATCTAGCTTTTATTTTTTCCATGGTACGGTTAATCCCCTGATGACCAGCCAATGGTAGATCATGCTTTGACTACAAAATCTCCGAACGTAGGGGATGAGGTATCACCAAAACCAAGTGGCCATTTTTTCTCTTTTTGTATATCAATTTCCTAATCATGGAAAATCTTTCCCGGTGATTCCAAAACAGTTTGGATTCGGCACTTGCCTGAAAAAGAGCATCGGGGGAAGGTATTTTCCCTTTTTCTAACCAATTTCTAAGAAATTCCAGATCAACATCTTCATTCTGTTTAGCTAAAATTTCTTCATATTTCAGACCACTTAAAGCATATTCCAGTTCAGGTGGGTCCCTATCTTCCCCTGCCTGTGGATTATTGGTATCAGCATCTGTAATAACTGTAACACCTACTCCCTTAGGCTCTATCTCCAAATCTTTTGAAACACTCCCACCTTCCCCAGGGTCAATTGTTTTTGTGAGGGGTTTATTTACAATTTCTAAGTTTAACATATCAAGGGAGCTAACTCTATTATCTGAAATTCCTGAGGTTAACACATCAAGGGAGCTAACTCTATCTGAAATATTCTCTGAAGTTTCAACTGAAAGAATCTCTTGCATTGGAAGCAATATTGGAACAAATTTCTGTTTTTGCATGAAACTCATATTGGAATCATTGTATTTTTCTACCCAAGCTATTTTACCTTCTGACTGATTTCTATTGCTTGGTAGGGGAATAACATCGTCTACATTTTCAAAGAAATTTCCCCAATTTTGGTCTACTCTCTTACAATATCTACAACCCCACAGGGAAGTTGTTCTCATGGCACCCCTGCTCTATATATTTTACAAAAGTCTTCCTCTGGACGTCGTGACAGAAAATCAGCATTCTGATGTTTTTTCCCTGGACGGTGCTGAATTGTAAAGTCATACTGACTTAGCTCCTCCATCCATCTGGCCAGCTGGCCTTCTGGATTCTTAAAATTGAGGAGCCAAGTAAGGCTACTATGGTCTGTCCTGATTGTGAAGTGTCTGCCCAATAGCAAATGTCTAAACTGGCGGGTAAATCGCACCACACTTAGAAGTTCTTTTCGAGTGGTGCAATACTTCCTTTGTTCGGGACTTAATCCACAACTCCCATAGGCTATGACTCTCTCTTGTCCATCTTGTAATTGTATCAACTCTGCCCCTATAGCTACATCAGACCCATCAGTGTCCAAAATGAACATGTCAGTTTTATTAGCAAAAGTCAAAACTGGAGGAGACCCAAGGGCTGCTTTTAATGCCAAAAATGAATTTTCTTCATCATTCCCCCACTCAAACACTGCCTTTTCACCTGTTCTTTTATACAATGGGGCTGCTAAAGTACCAAAGTTCTTTATAAATACCCTGTGGTAACTGGCAAGACCCAAAAATCTCTCAATCTCTTTTATGTTTTGGGGTCTGGGCCAGTCTGTAATAACTTGGCTAGCCGGATCCCCATTTCCATTCCCTGGGAGGACACTAGTCGCCCCAAGAACTCTATTTTTTGTTGAAACAGGAGACACTTTCTCGGCTTTAATTTCAATTGATACTGCCGAAATCTATCCAAGACAGTTCGCAGATTTTTTAAATGATCTGCAAAATCTGTGCCCAACACACACACATCATCTAGAAAAGCTAAGGCAGGCAATATCCCAGGCTAACCCTCTAAGGACTAAATTCATCACCCGGGAATAACATCCCGGGGCTCCTGTTAAACCAAAACTCATTTTAAGATATTCATACTGCCCATATGTGGTTATAAAGGCCGTTTTCTTACGGTCTTCCTTAGCTACTGGAATTTGAAGATAAGCTTGATTTCCATCCAGGCGATTAAACCAAGTATTCCCAGCGAGTGTGTCTAAACAGTCGTCGATTAAGGGCATGGGGTAAGTGTCCTTTCTTGTAACGGCGTTTACTCCTCGGAAATCCAAATACCATCTTACCGAGCCACAACGTTTACGAATGAGAACCGGCGCTGAAGCCCATTCGGAAACTGATGACTGGATAATCCCAGCTTTTAACATATCTTTCAATAATTTTTCTTCCTCGCCTACAAAACATGCCGGGGTACGGCGCATTTGGGTTTTAACTGGTTTGGCATCACCTGTGTCGATATGATGTTCCAAAGCAGTGAAATTTCCCAAATCATATTCATTTTTTGCAAATACGTCACTGTATTCAATCAATAGTTGTTTAAGCTTCGAAGACTCTTCAACTGTTAACAGTGTCCTAGATTTCTCAAACAATTCCCCTATGTGATCAGGCATCTTTACATTCTTATCTGTATAAGCTACTCCAGAATCCACTTCAGTTACATTAACTTCAGTAAACTCTGGAGAATGTTCAATGGAAGAAATACCTGTACCTTCAACAGCCCATCCAACTATTTGACCTGGATGCATTACAATATCCTTATTTCCTATATTAAGGAAAGTCATAACAGGATCTGTATTTTCGGAATGAGTTGTTCTGGGGATCAACAAATTTGGTTTTAACTCTGGTTCTATCATGTACTCTGACATGGCAGAACTCGGAGCACATTGGACCTGTTTCACTGATTTGGTGGGAATTATTATTTTTTCCAATAACCTCACCTTTACTCCTTCCCTCTTTTGTGACTGCCTCAACTGAATGGGAATTTCCTCTCTTTCTTTTCCTAAATACATCATATTGTTAGCCAGATCTAATTGGGTACCTTGTTCATGCAAGAAATCAAGACCCAAAATAATTGGAGTCGAAACACGGGCTACATAAAAATTCCTGATGTACCAATTTTTTCCCACTTTCAGCTTAATGGGCCCAACTATTTGTCCAGAGATAGTTCCTAATTCTCTGCCTACTGTTCGTACTTTAATACCCTTCAACATGCGAGGGTGATCATCAAAAAGCTCTAACAGTTTGTCAGAAAACACTGTTACCTGTGCCCCTGTATCAATAAGAGCATCTAATTTGACGTTTTCCAATATCACTGGTACAGTATAGTACAACGAAGTATCCACTTGGTTAATTGTTATACTATCTGGGATCTCATTTAATGTTTCCTCTTTTGGGAAAAAATGTTCAGGGAATTTATCCCTAGCAATGACAGAATTATGGCGTATATTTAAATCTGGAGTCGGCAAACGGCCTATATTTCCGACTCGTTCTCGTTTAAATTATCCTCTCTGAATCGTCCGAAATTTTTACCATTGGTGAAATTCGGGTATTGGGGTCATTTGGAAACCCTGATGGTGTAGAAGGTTTTGAAGCTGACCGATTACTTGGATTTCTGGAAGGGCACTCTCTTGAAAAATGGGACATCGACCCACATGTCCAACAACCCCTCCTTCCAGGCGAGGGGGATCGACTCCTTGATCTATTTAGAGTCTGACCTGGTTCAATCAATTGGGAAATCTTTATGGTCAGGGTAGCCATACCGTCATTTAAATTTGATAATACTGAGCCAATTGATCTAAATTCAGTGATTGTTTCTCCAGAAAATTTCTTAAATTCAGTTACCAATTCAGACACAACACTTTGGGTATCCTGAGGCTGGGGCCCTGTTGTATTGGGTCGTACTGATGGAGTAGACACCCGAGCCGACTGCACACGGGGATGTGAGTTATCCCATGAAAGGGTTGCAATCTGAGTTGAGCCCCTGGGTTCTGGAGCTAGTTCCCTCACATTTCCATAAATAGCCAAAGATGTATGTTGAAACCATTTAATTTGATCTATAGCTTCCTCGACTGTTTTCGGACGCTGATTTTCTGCGTAATGCCCTGCCCCTTTATCTAGGGCACCATGGCAGAAACGCATAACGGCCTGGCGAAACATGTGTTCTTCGGGCAAGTGCCCAAATGCTTTTTCGGCCAATGTCAAAATCTGATCAGCCCATTCTTCTAGGGTCATGTCTGGTTGCTACTGGGCTTGATGGAACTGCATTTGTGCAGTCTCCGGGAGTTCGTACTTTCCGAAGCGTTTTTCTAACTTGTCCAGCACATCAACAAAATAGATTTGTGGGTCTTGACGAATTATGGTAGCAAAATACTCGCTTGCTTTGCCATCCAAACACCAACAAAGGTTGTCCTTACATTCTCCCGCAGTCCATTCTTGCATGTCTGCAAACTGCATGAACTTCATTCGAAATGTTTGCCAGCTGGTGGTCCCATTGTATTCTAAGCTCTTGGGAAGGTTAGGCATCCTACGACGATACCTATTGTCCGGATCTCTCATTTCTCGCATTTGGGGACGTTGTCCCCAAAATTGACGGTACACAGGTTGGGGGTCATGGGCATACCTCTCACCCCTCCACCTGTCCCCTTGTGGACGATAAGCATCTCCTTCCCCATAAGGCTGGTACATCCGAGGGGGTGGATCATAAGCATATCTATATAGGCCTTGGGGAAGCCAACGATTTTCTTGAAAATCATCTCTGTAATTTGCCTCCCCTCCCCCTTCCTCAAAAAGGGTCTATTCTGCCTAACTGGGCGTCTATCCTCAAATCCTCCCCCCCCCCCCATCTAGTCATGTTGGGATTCACCTCCGATCGGGTGGGTATTGGATTGGGTGGAACTCTGTCTCTACCATCATTCCCACCATTTTGGAAAGTATCATAATCAGAACCCACCGATTCATAAGGTGGTGGAGGGTCAATATCAATAGTAGCAGCATCTGGGACTGGACCCGGTCCATGTGGAACAGAACTTTGAAATGGCCTGCCTCTAATATGCCAAGCAGGTGTTAACGAGGGGTCGTCACAGGACTCCCTATTCTCCCCCACTGTATTTCTCGATGCTCGATGACGTGGAGGGCGCTGAGGTCGAGACCAAGGTGGAGCACCAGGAGTTTCCCCCACCCTGGAAAGCGCTAAAGGGCCACTCATTCCTTCCCCACGTTGGCAAACTTGATCCTCGGCTTCAATGCATCTAGAACAATTTGAACGGGGATTTTCATCTCCCGGAGCATGTGGGGCGAAATTTATAGTACTCAAAAGGGTCCTGGTTACCTTTAAACCAGGAACCTCTCTTAGAGTGCTTTCTGAAAAATTTCCTAACTGAGCACGTTTCTGCACCAGCTGGCGAGCTCTGGGGACATCAACCCCAGGTAAGGCAAAGAATCCCATGAAATCACATGTATTTATGTAAATTTTTGGTTCGGGAGCACTAGGTGCCCGATTTTGATCATGTGTAACAGCCGTAGCCATTTTCTCTAACCCAAAATAATTTACGTCAATTTTGACAACAAAATGTGAAAAAATAAATCATTTGGGAAATTCCCAACAATGTGACAAAAAAAAAAAAATAAAAAACAAAAGCAAAAAAAAGCTCGCAGCGCCAATGTGGTAATTTTTGGGGATATAATAATCTTAATACACTAATACTTATATATACCACCCAATACCAAATAGTTACAAGCTTAACGGACGGGTACTTTTAACTCACCAAATGAATGTTTCAGCAACCAGATAACGATGACTGGGTTTCTTCTTCTGATTCAGTATATGTACCATTCTCCTGGTGACGTCACCGGTTCTCTTTACTCTTCTGACCAGTTTACCGTTCCAATTGCTGATTGCGTATGTATTTTAAAAATTTCTGTGAGCCCAATTATGTCAAATCTGTTCTCGTTCTTTTGGATATCACTCAAAAAGTCGCAGAAGGAGTCCCAATGTGCATTAAGACTTCGGGAGTTGAGGCCAAGCAGAGACACATTCCTGTTCTGAACGGGAATATTCTCTACAAATTGCGAAGGTGAATAATAGTTACAGGAGTGTCTATGCAAGGAGAAGGGTGTTTCAGATGCTTCTTCTGAATTATTATTTATATAAGCATCATACTTGGATGCAAAGTTGTGACTCTCCCCATCAAATATCGCATCCATCGAAATAACTTCATTGCCCGCCATGACTTGGGTGCTTAAATGGTAATTGATTTTGAAACAAGGACTGTGGCAGCCTGCAGTGTGTACTCTTTTCAGTAAGCAACATTATGTTGAGAAAAGTAAGAACAATAGAAAGAGTTCGAACTTCGGAGTGAAAAAAAAGACAAATATAATTCACTATTTGCGATCCAGCAATGATCACGGTACACTTTCTAAGGAAGTGGATATGGTTAATTGTCGGGGCGGAGAGGGAGGAAGTTCCGGGGGGGGGGGGGGAGGTTTGAATAAGATGTGCGTTATACTATGTGAAGCCGGGGGAAAAAAAAACGTCGATTTAGTTCGTCCGTTTATACCTTAGCCACAAACATCCACACACGCACGAACACGCCTCATTTTTCTTCACCCCCGTCATACACACATCCCACCCCTCACATCCCCAAGCCTTCATAGTTCGGTATAATATATGCTCGCACAAATAGGAGAAAAGGCGTAATTCCATCGTGATTTGAGGATAATTAACTACAGTATTAGGGATGCTTCATTCCGATCATGGCGCATTTAAGGAGCCATAAAAGTGACGGCAAGTGACTGATTTGTCTTGACATTGTAGGAAAACAAATTTTGAAATATTTTCTCTACTCTCTTCCGTTTTCCCCTTCCGTATCTATGGCAGTCCTTTACATAAAGGTGATTTTAAAATTGGGCAAGAAATAACGCTCCTGGTGTCCTCTCAATCTCATAAGTCATCAGCCGCCCACCCCCGAGCCATACCTCCACCACCTGCATGGCACTCCCAAAAAAACGTCTGTTGAAGCGTATTCAAACACTGTATCGGGTGTTTTCCTTGCTTGATTGGGCGTAATTTACGTTGTCGTTATCGCTTTTTCTTCCTCTGGGTTTGCGACGAGTGCATTGTCACAAAGGAACTGATCACGGTCTGATGAACATCAGTCATGTGTTTTCTGACAGTACAGTTTGGTGCGAGTGGAAATTACATTTTTACCCGATTTATTATTACAAAATTACAGACTTTTTCTGTCGTTTGAGGACAGTCCTACATCAAGTGCTAGCTATATAAAATAGTAAGAACTGTCGAATATAAATAATAAATTCACTTGAAGGATATTTAAGAAATTGAGAGCTCAGATTCATAAACACAACTATTTCTATCCCCCTAGTTGCGCATGCGTGAAAAACAGAGCTATCTTCATTATCCAATTTACTATAGAGGTCAATGGGAGAAAGCAATAAAACTTCATTTTTCATCCATATTTGCTTTTCAATAAAATTCGCGTATATATGGTCAAATAGTTTAGGGCATCCTCTTTAAAGTGATGTTTAATACTTATTGCTAGACAAAATTCTTCATGTTTCCATTTTTGTTTTAAATATCTTATTTTATCTGTGTGCATTTCCTTATGAATTTATGAAAAAAGGCTGACTGCGGTAGCATTAAGGGCCTATATAAGTAATGGAATTTTGTTTATTTTGAAAATTCTCACCTCTGATATTCCTTCAATTCAAATTAAATATACACAAAATGTACATCAAAATGAAGGTTGGGATGTATAGAACAGGAAACACATGTGCAATCAACTCATAGAGTCGACTGTTGGCACCACTGGTTCCTGGAAGTCTGCTGCCGTATTCGCACCAGAACAGATAATTTAATAATATTTCACGAAAACAACTTGTGGCCAAATGTGCTTTTCATATCCAAGAACGAAGCTTGGGGATAAATATTCTTCAAAATACGGCGACAGAGCTGCATTGGGGGAAATTCCAAAGCCTTTGCTTTTGTTTACGTATGAGTATACTTTCGACTTGAAGCTGACGGCTAATTGGAAAAACTTTGATGTGGGTGTTGTTTTTTAACAATTACTCAATGTCAGGTTTCTAATTATTTTTAAACCAGTACATCTTCATAGGTGATAGTATTGACCATCTAACACTCCAGCGTAAACTGCCGGGTATTCTAACCGCGTACATAACCCCCCTCAGACTCCATTTGGGGCAATAGGAAAGCTAGGTCTGTGTGATCCAAGTGAAATAAAATAAGGTTAACCGGGTCGTAAGGGATTTGTAAATCCCACATCGTCCCAGCGCGCCTTCGGCGCGCTAAAACCTTTCATTCATTCATTCATTCAGGTGATAGTTGAATGAATTCAGTTCTTTCATAACAACCACCCTCAACCCGTACACTCATACGACTCTTCCAATCCACTGAATCCGGGTGGTTTTGTAGGAATCCACGCCAATTAACCAACTGTAAAATAGCATTTAGCGCTATTCCATTTTTGGGGTAATATTCTCAACTCATGAATAAATAGTTTGTTTATTTTATTTTGGTCTTACATTTCTACAATTTCTACGAAGATTCCATTATGGCAAATATATGAACCCCCTCCCGCGTATTCCTATATAATTCGATATAATGTGCAGCAATTCACGAAAACGTTTTTCTATTTTATTTTATTACTAGTAAAATTGCTATGTGTATGGCAGAAGGGGAGATGATATTTATTTATTTATTTATTTATTTATTTATTTATTTATTTATTTATTTATTTTTTTTTTTATTTATTGGTTTTAAGCTCACATTTATGTACACCGGCTAATCATGACCACAACATGGGGATAAAGTCAAGTTTTGTCAATCGTTTATACTCATGTTGCTCAATTGAGAGGACTTTCATCCCAAGCATTGATGACTGGGTCCTATTTTACCAGTAAAGCAGAACTTTTTTACCATAGTCAACAAGAACAGCTTTACCTCCCGGGGTTCCGGGGGGGGGGGGGGGGAGATATACACTCGAATATATGCGTATATACTTTCAAAAAGGTGTCATTCCAACAAGCTGAATCCCACCCAATAAGACGAGTGGGTAAAATATACCAACAAGCCGAATCCCAACAAGACGAATATTTATATTTCTAAATAATTATCTCCGGAAATTAGACATAAAAAGAAAAGGTTTATGCTATGCGATTTTGGGGCGTTTTTTACTTTCAACTTTCAATATCTAAGAAAGAGCATAAAAACCGCTTGCAAGCTTGCTATTAATGACTCGCCGTGTTTACCCGGTGGTGCATTAACAAAAAAAAACTTGCGAGCGGTTCTTATGCACTTTCTCAGATATTGAAAGTTGAAAGGAAAATCTACCTGTGGGTGTGCAGTTGTAGGTTTATTTTCCTGGATGGAAATTATAGTCTGTATAGGTCTTGTAGTAATCCTATTTCTCCCCACTGTAGGTTTCCATTCGAAAGAGGTGTTAACTAATGATTATATGGCTCACAAAAAAGATGAATTACTAGGACGAAATGGTTTCACGCGCCGAAGGCGCGCACGGACGGTTTGGGGAACAAGTATTATTGGCCGATTGACTCCCTATACATACAAGTTACAAAAGTGCACCCTTGCTGCAGTAGTACATCCTTGTATGTTGCAGGCACCCTCAAACACCCCCGCCACACCACCACACCGCGTACCACTCCATCAGTGTCCAGAGGCGTGCTACAACAGTCGTTTGTTCTTATGTAAATACGTGTAAAACATGTTTACTCTTTATAAAGATGAATACATAATTTTTTTGTTGATATTGTGCTAAGATATTTGTGCTTTAAATAGTGTGTGAAAAGAGAAAAAGTTGTTTATTTCCCATTTTACTACAACTTGTACGTTTTTTTTTTCTAAATGATAAATTGATAAATTTCAGTGCAAGGTAACTATCGTTCTTTTTGTTAATATATGAAGAGAATACGTAAAAAGGTTGCCGTTCTTACCTCGCATTTACGGAGGAAATCATTCACTTTTGAGGCCAAATATATTTTTGAGCAAGTTCAGCATCCACACACATTCACATGATTCTAGGGAGCCAATTTTTAGGGCAGCCAAAGTTGTAAAGTTACACTGTGAAAATCTATTTTGTCGGGCGATGTTCATATTTGGGGGGGGGGGGGGGGGGCAACACAAACTTGCCCGAAACAAAATGAAACTGCCCTAAAAAAATCCTTTTTTCGGGCTATAAAATTGTTCTCAAATGCATTTTACTCTACTATTGCAAACCAAGAATTCAAAAATTAAAATATGAAGAACGCCACCCCACCCCACTCCTCCCACTCCCAGTCCTCACATCCCCTTATTTAAGATTTGCGTGTGCTTTTGGCAGATAGTTGTTTGTAAATATTTACTTATATGTTGTGTTTAAGTTTTTGAATTTTAATAATAAAAACATTTCACATCAAATTTTAGTCTTTGCTTTTCGTTTTGTACATTTACAGTTCTGCAGATGACGCGACCGACAGCCAACTGTAAAGTTGTGAATTGCATTCAATTCCAAACACAAGTATAACGAGATATGAATACGATGTGCAGGTAACGAATGGTCGCCGACTACTGGTAATCACATTTCGTTTTCATATTCCAATGTGCTTGTGCGTTCGAGACGACTGTAAATTAATTACGTCATCGATGGTACACAGCGAGGTGCGAAGCTTTTTAATTATTACCCGTGCAGTCAAGTGTGAAAAAATAGGGGCGACAACTCGAAATTTAATGTCTGACTCAGGCTATAGAAATAGTTCAGTATGGAGTCGACGCCCATATACTTACAGGAGCTTGTCCTCTGATCTGATGCGGCGAATAGATATTCAGTAGTTCATAAGGTAGGTTGTAAACTCAATTCGGTGTGAGATTCACAGTTGGGCAACGTACAGCTGTATCCAGGGTTCCCCGTGAGCTTCACATAGCAAGATGTAATATGCCGACACTATACCTTATGTTATTGATGGATGTACACATACAATGATATGCTTTATTCACAAACAGCCTCAACTCCACAGAGTAAACTGTGAATCAGCAATACTCAGCAAAAGATATAGAGTTGTGATCGAAACTAGCAACCAGTTTTCTCATTTATATGCCTCGGCAGTTTCTTGTCTCAACTCAGCCTTGGCTCCACGAAGTAATTTGCAAAACAAGAATACTGTACAAAAATGACTTAATTGTATACTGGGGTAATTGTGCTTTGCATGACACAATGTGGGACTCAGGCTGAACCTCTCAGACCCATCTCCACACAGTAAATTGTAGAACAACAATACTCTCCAGAAAATAACTTAATTACATACAGTTGTGATCGAAACTAATAACCCGTTTTCTCATTTATTTGGCTGGGCAGTTTTTTGTTTCAATTCAGCCAAGGCTCCACGCGTAACTTGCAAAACAGGAATACTGTACACAAATGACATAATTATGTCCAGTTGTGATCGGAACTAATAACCAGTTTTCTCGTTTATCTGACATTACAGAATTAGCTGTATTGTTGGTGAACTGATTTTTATAACAGGCTTGTTCATGTGTATGTGCCAGCTGGGGTAATTGTGCTTTACAGGACACAGTGTGGGACCCAGGCTGAATACCTCAGCCCCACCTCCACACAGTCAATTGTAAAACAACAATACTCTCCAAAAAATAACTTGGTTACATACGGCTGTGATCGAAACTAATTGCCAGTTTTCTCATTTATATGACGGGCCAGTTTCTTGTTTCAGTTCAGCCTAGGCTCCACACAGTAAACTGTAAAGCAGGAATACTGTACACAAATGACGTCATTGTAAAAAAGTTGTGACCGACACGAATAGCCAGTCCTATCATCCATGTAACCAACAGTTTTTTTATGACTGAATTATGAATGGTTGTGTATCTAACTTATTGTTGAGCCAAATAATTTCTGCAGATATTATTAAATGAATATCTGACATTACAGGTTTAGTTGTATTGTTGGGGAACTGAATTATATAACAGGCTTGTTTCTGTGTATACTGCCAACTGGGGTATTGTGCTTGACAAGACACAACGTGGGACAGCTCAGCCCCAGCTCCACACAATAAATTGTAAAAACAACAATACTCTCCAAAAATATATTCATAACATACAGTTGTGATCGAAACTGATAACCAGTGTTCTCATTTATCTGACATTTCAGGATTAGCTGTATTGTAGGAACACTGATTTATAATAACAGGCCTGTTTCTGTGTATATTTCCAACCGGGGTAATTGTGCTGTACAGGGCACAATGTGGGACTCAGGCTGAACAGCTCAGCCCCAGCTCCACACATATGAATACTGTACACAAATGACTTAATTATAGACTGAGGTAATTGTGCTATGCATGACCCAGGCCGAACCGCTCAGCCCCACCTCCACACAGTAAATTGTAGAACAACAATACTCTCCAGAAAATAAATTAATTACATAAACTTGTGATCGAAACTCTAATAACCAGTTTTCTCAATTATATGGCTGGGCATTTTTTTTTTTGTTTCAGTTCAGCCAAGGCTCCACGCGTAAATTGCAAGACAGGAATACTGTACACAAATGACTTAATTATGTACAGTTGTGATCGACACTAATAACCAGTTTTCTCGTTTATCTGACATTACATGATTAGCTGTGTTGTTGGTGAACTGATTTATATAACAGGCTTGTTTATATGTTTTTTGCCAACTGGGGTAATTGTGCATTACAAGACACAGTGTGGGACCCAGGCTGAGCCCTCAGCCTCACCTCCACACAGTAAATTGTAAAACAACAATACTCTCCAGAAAATAACTTAATTACATACAGTTGTGATCGAAACTCTAATAACCAGTCTTCTCAATTATATGGCTGGGCAGGTTTTTTTTGTTTCAATTCAGCCAAGGCTCCACGCGTAAGTTGCAAAACAGGAATACTGTACACAAATGACTTAATTATGTACAGTTGTGATCGACACTAATAACCAGTTTTCTCGTTTATCTGACATTACATGATTAGCTGTGTTGTTGGTGAACTGATTTATATAACAGGCTTGTTTATATGTTTTTTGCCAACTGGGGTAATTGTGCTTTACAAGACACCGTGTGGGACCCAGGCTGAACACCTCAACCTCACCTCCACACAGTAAATTGTAAAGCAACAATACTCTCCAAAAATAACCTGGTTACATAGGGCTTTGATCGAAACTAATTGTCAGTTTTCTCATTTACATGACTGGGCAGTTTCTTGTTCCAGTTCAGCCTTGGCTCCACACAGAAAACTGTAAAGCAGGAATACTGTACACAAATGACTTCATTGTATATAGTTATGATCGACACGAATAGCCAGTCATATCATTCATGTAACCAACAGTTTTTTTATGACTGAATTATGAATGGTTTTGTAACTAACTTATTCTTGAGCCAAATATTTTCTGCAGATATTATTAAATGAATATCTGACATTACAGGTTTAGTTGCATTGTTGGGGAACTGAATTATATAACAGTCATTTTTTCTGTGTATACTGCCAACTGGGGTAATTGTGCTTGACAAGACACAACGTGGGGCTCAGGCTGAACAGCTCAGCACCAGCTCCACACAATAAAGTGTAAAAAAACAATACTCTCCAAAAATAACTTCATAACATACAGTTGTGATCGAAACTAATAACCAGTGTTCTCATTTATCTGACATTACAGGATTTACTGTATTGTTGGGGGGACTGATTTATAATAACAGGCCTGTTTCTGTGTATACTGCGAACCGGGGTAATTGTGCTATGCAGGGAACAATGTGGGACTCAGGCTGAACAGCCCAGTCACAGCTCCACACAGTATATTGTAAAACATTAATACTCTCCAAAAATAACTCAATTACATACAGTAGTGATGGAAACCAGCAACCAGTTTTCTCATTTATATGGCTGGGCAGTTTCTTGCTTCAATTCAGCCTAGGTCCCACGCAATAAATTGTAAAACAACAATATTTAACACAATGACTTAATTATATACAGTTGTGATCGACTCTAATAACCAGTCTGATCATTCAGGTGACCAGACAGTGTTTTTATGACAGAATTATGAATGGTTGTGTTAACTAACTTACTATTGAGACAAATAATTTCTGCAGATACCATTAGATGAATATATGAAATTAAAGGACTAGCCGATTGCTGGGGAATTGATTTATATAACATGCTTGTTTCTGTGTTTATCGCCAACTGGTGTAATTGTGCTTTACAGTACACAGTGTGGGACTCAGGTTGAACCGCTCAGCCTCAGCTCCACAGAGTAAACTGTAAAACAACAATACTCACCAAAAATAACTTAATTACATGCAGTTGTGATCAAAACTAGCATCCAGTTTTCCCATTTATATGGCTCGGCAGTTTCTTTTCTCAATTCAGCCTAGGCTCCACGCAGTAAATTACAAAACAAGAATACTGTACACAATGACTTAGTTATATACTGGCGTAATTGTGCTCTGCATGACACAATGTCGGACTCAGGCTGAACCGCTCAGCCTCAGCTCCACACAGTTAACTGCAGAACAACAATACTCTCCAGAAAATCTCTTAATCACATACAGTTGTGATCGAAACTAATAACCGGTTTTCTCATTTATATGGTTGGGCAGTTTTTTGTTTCAATTCGGCCAATGCTTCACCCAGTAAATTGCAAAACAGGAATATTGTACACAAAAGACTTAATTATGTACTTTTGTGATCGTCTCTAATAACCAGACTTATCATTCATGTGACCAGACAGTTTTTGTATGACTGAATTATTAGTGGTTGTGTACCTAACTTACTCTTGGGCCAAATAATTTCTGCAGATACTATTAAATGAATACCTGACATTACATGATTAGCTGTATTGTTCTGGAACTGATTTATATAACAGACTTTTTTTCTGTGTATATTGCCAATAGAGATGGGCGGTGTTGGAATTTTGAGTTCGGTATCGGTTTCGGTATTTTTGTGTGGGGATACCGCGGTATCGGTTCGGTATTCGGTATGTGACTTCAGATTCACTGATATTACCAAAGGGGAATCCATGTCAGAAAAATACAAAATAAGTTGTTCTTGTATCATTTTATCACAGTGCTACACATGCCATTGTTGATGGGCTCAACATTGTCATTCTTTTGTCAACACAGATCATATCTACAGTAATTTGGTGACTTGTTCTAAATACGCCTTAACTTTTCAAGCCCCACTTAAGGCGTCTGTAATCATAGAATCATAGAATGTGTGTCCTGAAGATGTCATCGTTAGGTGGGCCTGATGACAGTTGTAAAATTATCTGGTCAGTGATTTCTAGCCAAGTCTTGGCTGCCTGTTAAGGCAGCCAAGACTTGGCTAGAAATCACTGCTGAGCAACTGGACATGTACAGGTCGTAGACTATTGATAATTTAGTACAACTGCCCTGGTCCTTAAGGCTTAACATAACTGAAAAATAAAATCAGTCACTTCTTTCATGAAAATGAACACTTCAACTGCTATCAATGCTCATCAAGGCCTTATAAATAGCGAATGCACAGGGAAAATTGAAAATACCGTTGGCTTCGGTATTCAAAGATTGGGTCGGTTCGGTTTTTCGGTGTCCCCATGATATCGGTATCGGTTCGGTTTTTCGGTATATTGCCCATCTCTAATTGCCAACTGGGGTAATTGTGCTTTACATGACACAATGTGGGACTCGGGCTGAACCGCTCAGCCCCATCTCCACGGAGTAAACTGTAAAACAACAATCCTCCCCAAACATAACTAATTACATACAGTTGTGATCGAAACTAGCAACTAGTTTTCTCATTTATATGGCTCGGCAGTTTCTTGTTTCGATTCAGCCTAGGCTCCACGCAGTAACTTGCAAAACAAGAATACTGTACACGAATGACTTAATTATATACTGGGGTAATTGTGCTGTACAGTACACAATGTGGAACTCCGGGTGAACAGCTCAGCCTCAGCTCCACACAATAAACTGTAAAACAACAATATTCACCAAAAAATAACTTCGTAACATACAGTTGTAATAGAAACTAATAACCAGTGTTCTCATTTATCTGACATTACAGGGCTAGCTGTATTGTTGGGGAAATGATTTATATAACAGGTTTGATTCTGTGTATATTGCCAACTGGCGTAATTGTACTTTTCAGAACGCAATGTGAAACTCAGGCTGAATCGCTCAGCCTCAGCTTCACACAGTAAATTGTAAAAACAACAATACTTTCCAAAAAAAATAACTTAATTACATATGGTTGTGATCGAAATTAGCAACCAGTTTTCTCATTTATATGGTTGGGCAGTTTCTTGTTTGAAGTTGTGAGCGACTCTGAGTCTTATCATTCAGCCTAGGTCCCAGGCAATAAATTGTAAAACAACAATATTTTACACAATGACTTAATTATATACAGTTGTGATCGACTCTAATAACCAGTCTTATCATTCAGGTGACCAGACAGTTTTCTTATGACAGAATTATGAATGGTTGTGTTAACTAACTTACCATTGAGCCAGATAATTCCCGCAGATACTATTAAATGAATATATGAAATTACAGGATTAGATGTATTGTTGGGGAACTGATTTATAAAACATATTTGTTTCTGTATATATTGCCAACTGGTGTAATTGTGCTTTACAGTCCACATTGTGGGAGTCAGGTTGAACAGCTCAGCCCCAGCTCCACACAGTACATTGTAGAACAACAATACTCACCAAAAAATAACTTAATTACATACAGTTGTGATCGAAACTAATAACTAGTTTTCGCATTTACCTAACATTACAGGATTAGCTGTATTGTTCGGGAAGTGATTTATATAACAGGCTCGTGTCTGTGTATATTGCCAATTGAGGTAATCGCGCTTTACAGCACACAATGTGGGACTCACGCTGAACCGCTCAGCCTCAGCACCATACGGTAAATTGTAAAACAAAAATACTCTCCAAAAGTAACTTCATAACATACAGTTGTGACCGAAACTAATAACCAGTTTTCTGATTTATGAGAATGGGCAGTTTCTTATTTCCACACAGTGAATTGTTAAGCAGGAATACTGCACACAAATAATTTAGTTTTATATAGTTGTGATCGACACGAATAACCAGTCTTATCATTCATGTGTCCAGACAGTTTTTTTATGACTGAATTATGAATGGTTGTGTTAACTAACTTACTACTGAGCCAAATAATTTCTGCAGATACTATTAAATGAATATCTGACATTACAAGATCGGGTGTATTGTTGGGGAACTGATTTATATAACGGACTTGTTTCTGTGTATATTGCCAACTGGGATAATTGTGTTTTGCATGACACAATGTGGGACTCAGGCTGAACAACTCAGCCCCAGCTCCACATAGTAAATTGCAAAACAAATTTAAATGAATATCTGACATTACAAGATCGGGTGTATTGTTGGGGAACTGATTTATATAACGGACTTGTTTCTGTGTATATTGCCAACTGGGATAATTGTGTTTTGCATGACACAATGTGGGACTCAGGCTGAACAACTCAGCCCCAGCTCCACATAGTAAATTGCAAAACAATAATACTCTCCAGAAAATAATTTAATTCAATACAGTTGTGATCGAAACTAATAACCAGTTTTCTCATTTATATGGTTGGGCAAGTTTTTGTTTCAATGCACCCAAGGCTCCAGGCAGTAAATTGCAAAACAGGAATATTGTACACAAATGACTTAATTATATGCAGTTGTGATCGACCCTAATAACCAGACATATCATTCATGTGACCAAACAGTTTGTTATGACTGAATTATGAATGGTTGTGTACCTAACTTACACTTGAGCCAAATATTTTCTGTATATACTATTAAATGATTATCTGACATTACAGGATTAGCTGTATTGTTTGGGAACTGATTTATGTAACAGGCTTGTTCCTGTGTATATTGCCAATTGAGGTAATCGTGCTTTACAGCACACAATGTGGGACTCACGCTGAACCGCTCAGCCTCAGCTCCACAAAGTAAACTGTAAAACAACAATACTCGCCAAAATATGACTTAATTACATACAGTTGTGATCGAAACTAGCAACCAGTTTTCTCATTTATATGGCTCGGCAGTTCTTGTCTCAATTCAGCCCAGGCTCCACGAAGTAAATTGCAAAACAAGAATACTGTACACAAATGACTTAATTATATACTGGGGTAATTATGCTTTACAGTACACAATGTGGGACTCAGGCTGAACAGCTCAGCCTCAGCTCCACACAGTAAACTGTAAAACAACAATACTCTTCAAAAAAAAATAAAAATAACTTCGTAGCATACAGTTGTAATCGAAACTGGTGTGGATGGCTTGAATCTACGCATTTGATGAAGGGATTAGAGAACAAAAGAAGTTGGCGTAATGTAAAGAACCGGGAAAAAGAAACACCTAGTTTCTTTACCTAGTGACACAAGTTGTACTGTCAGTTTTGAAACCCAAGTATAACTCACCCAACACTAAATTATAACAACGTCACGCAGCAGTGAAAGAGGGGGCAATTAAGTCTGATTTTTTTTCTGTACAGTTTCTCAACACCGACCGAGGGCAAAATTACCGGCACTTATCTCGACCTACAGACAAAGGTGCAATACACAATACACTACCGAGTGTTAACCCTAGATCGCTCACAGCCAGAAACTGCTATGTAGACGAATTTGCAGAAATTTCGACATAGCGAAGAGATAAACGAATTTGCCCAAAGTGTTATAATTTCTAATATACATGGAAATAATTTAATGCCTTCGCTACATTTCGCGTATTTGACCGCCACAAACAACAACAATGCATTATTTTAGCAATAACCGGGCTTTATCAGATCAAGAAACATAAAGTAGCATCTAATCAGCTAGCCATAAAAATTCAAGTTTCCTTTTGTAACTTTTAATAAACGAAAACAAAAGACAGCAGGAAACCCGGATTTATTTTACACTGATGTGATAAGTGTTTTTTTTTCAAGAATTACTCGCTCGTCTACTAATTTCAAGGAAGAAAACTGAATAGAAAGTCAATTGTCATTATGATATAAATCAGGCCTGTTCCTTTTCCCTTGAGTTTCTCTCTTCACCTCTCTCTATCTTCCTCTATCTGGGCTCTTCCTTTTCGCGGCTTTTTATATTACGACAACGCCGTTTGTTCTCCAATCCCCTTAAAAACGCGCAGATTTAAGCCCACCAGACCAGTTAATTACCAAACGACACAAGTTGTAGTGTCCATTTTAAAACTCAAGTATAGCTGCCTGTCCACTCAGCACCAAATTGTAACAAGTTGATGCCATAGTAGAAAAGGGGGCCAATTAATTTTGATTTTTTTCTGTAGAATTTCTCAACACCAACACAAATGACCGAGAGAAAGAATTGCGGTTGTTATCTCGACCTACACACAAAGGTGTAATACACTGCCGAATGTTATACTAAGTCCACACACTGCCACAAAGTGCTATGCAGACGAATTTGTAAGAAGATTGGACATTGCGAAGAGATAATCCAATTTGCCAAAAGTGTTATAATTTCTGATATGCGCGGAAATGATTTAATATCTTCTTTGCATTTCGAATATTTGACCACCAAAAACAATTGTGCATTATTTTAGCAATCATTGGGCATTATTAGATCACAAAAGTCGTATTATCTCAAATAAAATGCAGTTATGCTTCCAATAAAACCCACGGAACGTACATCAACAACAGCAATCCGTAATAGGTTGCATGGGGGCTAAGGCTATAAATAGAACCAAGCGCATGCAAACTTCACCTTTATCTTTCTAAGAGAACCAATTCCGTGGGATAGGAAAAATGGCATCGCACTTTGCACTGTCCCGGATATTTCCGGCCCCTGAATCATAGCAGTAGATTGGGGATATTATATAAACCCTGCTTGATGTTCAAGTAACCTATGTCGACTAACTCTGGTGGATTTGACGTGTTGAAATTAAAAATCTATGTGTTTGCTCGATTGTCATTTTTCCTAATTTGGATCCGCCTTAAAAACGTAACTTCCTGTGATTTTAACTTGTCTTGTATGTTCAGTCCATCCGTGTTTTCTACCTCACTGTTAGTAACGACTCCTCGACTGCTTAGACTCTTATGATGACAGGTGTGGCATAGCTGGGGTGACGCCCCGGTGGTCGTCAAGTGGATTTGGGAGAGAAGAGTTTGGACATCGATACCCTCAAAACGTCTCTGGATTCTGAATAGGTTCGAGCAAGCTCTAGAATTTGATTCGTGTCCCGTCTTGTGGTTCAGCAGACATATAAATAATGTAATGCAACATTCCATCACTCTGTAGATGGTTTTCTCGAAATATAATTTATTTCTGTCAGTCTTCAAAAACCTCAGCAGTAACTTTATTAAATGAAACTGCAAAAGTGTGGTAAACTGAAGTGACGGCATAGAACCTGGAACAGTAAGTGATCGTGCCCCCCCCCCCCCCCCCAAATATTTCACATGGTCATCAAGGTTACAGTTGTTGGAGCCCGAGATGAAACTGATTGTCTTGGCTTCCTGTTGGCAGGCATACACACCGAGGAATAATACTTCAATCTGTCAAACTTCACAAGTTTCATCAGTACTAACAAGAGAATTGTAATTTAGTGGACAAATTACGGGCTTTCCCTACTTTTTAAAATGAAAAAGCAGACAGCATATACAGTACGTGGAGAGTGTATTATCAGTAAATCACCCGCGGACTGGAGATTCCACCCAAGCAATAATTTGCAAATTTGTTGCAAAGCATAACCAGCACAAGCAAAGTTTCAGCCAATGGACCTCAGGGTTAAACCCGGAGGTCCATTGGCTGAAACATTGCTTGTGTTTTTTCTCGATAGGTACAAAATATGAAAGTTATAGCTTGGGTGATAACTCCACTTCGCGAGTGATTTAGTTACAATCCACTCTCCACGTACTGTAGCAAAGCAATGTGTTTGAAATTAACCTCTTCCGAAATGATAGAAAGAAAGCACCCAAAGTTTACCAATTTTGTCATTTTCAAATGATGCGCTTCTTACAAGAATCAGTGACGACCTGGAGGGTTAATTGTTTGACTAAAACATGAACAGCAATGTTCCTCTACATGTGCAAAACATATTTTGGCAAACAGTTAGCTACTGTAATAGTCATTTCAGCAGAAATATAGTTAGTTGTGTGGGTTTGGATTTAATGACAGGAAAAATGAGTATGCATGTAGAATGTAATGAAATTAAGGAAAATGAAAGCTTTTTCTGGATAATGCTGTCAAAACATGTGTTGAATTATGTGTGGCACCAACACTTATCACAGAAAATGTGTTTCCCTATAATACACATATGCAAATGGAAATGGACTATTCCAGTCCCACTCAGGGAAACTGGGTACAGAAAAGTATGACATGAATCGGAAAATACATTTTGTCTGACGGAACTCATGTTTGTACAGCAAAAACTGGTATTGAATAAAGCAGGACAGAAAAACCTATAACATAGAATTTGTTCACCATTGTTTTTTGAACCAGTTATGGAAAGAACAATGATCTATTTCTTTCTTGTTTCTGGACAAATTGGTACAGAAATTTGCAACATTTGGACAGTAGTATTCTTTTGAGTGGCCAAAGCATATGTTGGGCTCATCCCCAGATCATAACTTACAACAGCACATTTATTCATTAAGCATATCTGCCTATAGCAAAAGAATGTGTTTGAAATTAACCCTTTCCAAAATGATAGAAAAAAGCAACCGAAGTTAGCTAATTTTGGTATTTTCAAACGGTACTCTTATGCTCGCCCTCATTGTGCTTGTGGGTTAAAGATGAGAATAGAAAGTAAACAGGAACTGTCTTCTGCAATCTCTGTTGCATCTACACATACCCAGATAATTGTTACAACCGCCTCGCAATTAGAGAAATTTGCTCTTGAAGTTAGTCAATCTTGAAGATAAAATGCTATATTCATATCATTTGTGGCCAATAGGGGTTAATTTTGAAAAAATTGTGTGGTGATTTTCGTGCACCATATTATGCTCTAAATGTGTGGACATCAATCACAGACTGAGTGTCTGATAAGAGACATGGAAGAATGTTGAATCTTGGTATTTGAATGAACATGTGCAAGTTGAAGGTACTCCAAAGCCTGATATGTGGGTGAGGGTTAAGAGTTTGTATAAAACATATTACAGCAAAATAGTTGTTGGATGAATGCCCTATCTTTTCATGGGGAATGTTTTGAGAAAATATGACTTCAATGCTGAGAAATCTCATGTAAAAGTTGGCAAAAATAACAATTATTCCGACAGTACCCTTATGGGAAGTCACAAATCTGCCAAGTGTTAAACTTTTAATAATAACATATAAAACAAAATATGTCATACTTTAACTGCTGCATACATCCATAGAAAACTTTCAGAGCTCAATCAATTAGAAATGGAGTAAATTGTCACTTAAACTTATCAAATTCTGAAAAATGAGAGTTTTTTTGGACAGTACCTACTTTTATGCAGCTAGAATGGGCATATGGTTAAACTTTACAACCAAACTTACAACAGCAAATATGCTCAGTAGACAATTGAGAATATGGACAGGCAAAGTGTTTGAAATTAACCCTTTCCAAAATGATAGAAAAAAGCAACCAAAGTTCGCTAATTTTGGCATTTTCAAACAACACTCTTATACTCGACCTCATTGTGCTTGGCGGTTAAATCTGAGATTAGAAAGTAAAGAGTAACTTTCTTCTGCAATCATTGTTGCATCTATCCATACCAAACTAATTGTTACAACGACCTTGCAAATAGAGAAATTGGCCCTTCAAATTTCGAAGACAAAAATGATTTATTCATTTCATTTTTTAAATATTTGTGTGGTGATTTTGGTGTATCGTATTATGCTCTAAATGTTTGGAATACGCCGCACCACGTCTTTTTGAAGGAACGACCAGCTGATCTTTGTTATTGTTTTGAAACGAAAGCATTTGGGGTCGAATTGGTGTGAATATTGTGAAATGAAATGTCTCGTAGCATATAATAAAAAGAAAATCTACTCTGTTTTAGTCAGTATCTGGAATTATCTCGTGAGTGCGAACCTGAACGTTTTATTTTTCACGAGCGATTGCGCGAGTGAAAAATAATATTTTCAGGTCCACATGATGACTATTTTCAGTGGCTTCCTAAATGACGTTACGCTTCGGCACATGACGTCGTATTGAACATCGCCTGGAAGGAACGATCAGCCGCTTTTTGTTGTTGTCTTGAAACTGGTTGCAGTCGAATTGGGCTGAATATTTCGCAGTAAAATGTCACGTAGAAAAAAAGAAAAGAAAATCTACTCTGTTTTAGTGAATATCGTGTGGACCTGAGAGTATTCTTAAAAATAAAACGTTCAGTTCCACACTGGTGAGATAATTACCGATATTCACTATTTATATATATTTATATATTGGTGTTTAAGGTCACATATTTCTGCACAATGGCTAATCATGACCGCGACAGTTTTACGGGTGGAGGAAGCCGGAGTACCCGGAGAGAACCACCGAGCAACGGCGAGCAACTGTCACCTCCCCAACATATGAACTCCACACAGGCAGGGTTAGCATTGGTTGAAGACAGGTGCACCATCGGCGTGCAGTACGCCTTAGTACACAACGTCACCGTGCAACCCCCCCCCCCCCCCCCCCGTAGGCAATGGAGGTGGAGTGTCTTGCCCAAGGACACAACGCGGTTGCCGCAGGTGGGATTTGAACAGAGGACCTCTCGGCTTGCAGCTTGCACCTCTACCTACTGAGCCACCGCGCCCCGCCCGATATTCACTAAAACAGCGTAGATATCCTCTATATATTTCTGATGAATTTGCCTAAATTAATGTCCGAAGTGTAGGTGAAGGAAAAGTTCAAGAAAATCAGGTCTGATGAAACAAAATAAAGAAACAAATCGATTTGTCTTGAGATTGGAGTACAAATATGTACCCCAGGCCAAAGGTTTATCTACTACATTCTTTACTTTACATTTTGAAAGTTCAGGAAACGCAACAAAAAGTTGGGGGGGGGGGGGGGGGGGGTACATCCCTGATGTCATATCCCCGTTTGTGAACTCGATTATTTAATATTTATTTTTTTCACCTCGTTTTTAAGGATTTAAGATGAGATTCACAAAATTTCAGCCTCGTGCGATAAAATCTAATTTTGACGTTCTCAGGGTGGGGGCTTTGTCCACCCATGACGTCACAGCATAAACATTTGATTACCTCTTGCAATAAAAATGCCTATGGTCCCGCTTTGGACTTTACAGACAATGGCTATAAACTGTTGGCTTCTGGTCATGTATTGTTTTAGTGAACTGCTTTCCACAGACCGTTTGCCTCCCCCAACGACGTCAGTGACGTCATATCTGTGATATGTTAGTCGGATATTGAAATTCCTCTTTAGGGATACCAAATGCTATCGTATTACAAAATTTCAGTACATAGCATTTCATGTTTGGTTACCTAGGTTACCTATGGCAGTACAAAAGAACTGTATGTACTTCTTTGGACATCACATAAATTATATATGAAACTCTGCCGTTAGGCTCCAGATAATCACACATTTTCAAATCAAACTGATCCTCGAATCCAACTAGGGGCGTATTGAAAATGGCCGTCGGGGGGGGGGGGGGGGTGTACACCTGGTTTGCGCCGACTCTGATGGCTGAAATACCGACTAATAGAATATTGCAACTACATTATCAAGGCATGCCTTCGGGGAAGGCATGCCTTGGTGATGCAGTTGATACATTTCCCAGTAAGGATAATAGTTCAAGAACAGAAACTGGTACGAGAATTTCCGGTACTAGACACAATACAAGGCTAATCGCTAGCAACAGTTCATCATAGGCATTGCTTGGGAACAATAAATTGCTTTCAAATGTGAGAGTACACTGCAAAAAATATAGGTTCTCTTTAGAACCAAAACTGGTTCCAATCTTGTCCCTGAGATGGAACCAGTTCTTTTTTAAACAGTATTTATTTCAAATCAAATAAATTTATGAAGATTAACATTAAATATTAACAGAATTAAACATAAATTGAGTTGGTTTCAGCCGTAAGTTTAGGGCTTATAGGAGGTTGTCTCAAATCATTATTAAGCAAAGGAGATATGAACAGTTGGCATATCGAACCAGTTTTGGTTCTATACAGAACCAAAACTGGTTCGATATGCCAACTGTTCATATCTCCTTTGTTTCAAAATCTTTGGCGGCTGCGTTGAATAAGCTCCAAGTTTAGTGCTGAATCTACTTCAGTTTATGTAATATTCTGTTAAAATTGAATGTTAATCTTGGTAAATTTATTTGATTTGAAATAAATACTGTTTAAACAGAGCTGGTTCCATCTCAGGGACAAGATTAGAACCAGTTTTGGTTCTAACGAGAACCTATATTGTTTGCTGTGTAGTGATAAGTGTGACTGAAAATATCATTGATGGTGACATGAGTGCAGATGCTTTTTATATAACATTGTGATAATTACACTTGGTCGTTATTTTCAGCATCATGTATGTACAATAATAATAATAATAATAATAATAATAATAATAATAATAATAATAATAATACTTTATTTTACGACATGAGCATTGTATACAAAATAGACATTTCTGAGTACAAAGTTTTAATAACAGAATTCTTTCTGCACATATCGTAGGGAGACCACATAGCCATATTGGCTGTCTACCTGTCATCCCCCACAAAAAAACCCCAAAACATAAGTAGTGTGTCTCGTATGTTTCAGGGAAAGGTTGGATGACCCCGGTGGATGACCCCGGAAGTGACGTAATGTCACGTGACGTAGTGGCGCCATGTTGTGTTGTCATGGTAACCCGCGTGAGCGGCCATGTTGTGACGTCATCTCCATAGTGATGCGTGGTGTGAGTGCGCATGCGCAACACGTGTTGTTAGGGTGATACGAGCTTCCGTCGGCCATTTTGTATACTGGAAGCCGCCATCTTGGTTTCTATGGTAGCACGTGATTGCTATGTTACCTAAGGCCTACAATAGGATAGGGGTATGTTCGGAGGGTATGTTCGATTGAATCGGAGTAAATCTGATTACCACAAACAACCCGACAATCCCCCAAATCACCAAAATCCACCCAATATCACCGAAATTGACTTCATTTCCCCAATTTATCAGCTTAGCACGTAGTGCTATAGTACTTAGGGGTACAAGGGGTGCATTCGATTGAACAGGAGTAATGTTCTGGCTTAGAATTCTCCCAGAATCCCTTTTTGGATCCTTATCCCATGACGTTTTTCCCCTATTAAGAATAGCACGTAGTGCTATAGGACAAATTTACCCAGAATTCTCTGCTTATATCTATATATGTAATAGTTATCGTTTATCTGGCCATGTTCTTTTATTCTAGAGTATACTCCAGTAACGTAGAAGATCCTATTAGTTGGAACAGCTTTGCTTATTATTACTATATTTAGCAATTTCTGGTCTGTTCTTGTTAGTTCTGACCCTATTCCGTGTACTCTTGTTATTTCATTTATCTAGATCATTTATATAAATTATAACTAACCAATCAGATTGCTTGATTTCCAATAACTTGTATGCAGAGTTATCTCCCTTCTGTACAACAAAAGCCAATATCATTCCCAAAGCCAATATCATTCCCAAAGCCAATAAGCTATCGAGCAGTTACTGATAAGTCATTGCTCGAACGACTCGAAGCCCATCGAGCAAATGAGCCTAAGAGCAATTGCTTCATGAGCAATTGCTCGAACGACTCGAAGCTCATCGAGCAAATGAGCTATCGAGTAATTGCTCGTTCGAGTGACTCCTCGAACGACTCTTAGACTCATTTCAGTATTTGAGGATACCTATGGCCCAGGTATTGTATTATTTGAGGATACCTATCAAGGATACCTTTTAGAGGATACTTATCTGAGGATACTATTACCTATACCACAAGGCATACCTATCCCAAATATCCCTTATAAGCCATCGAGCAGTTACTGAAAAGTCATTGCTCGAATGACTCGAAGCTCATCGAGCAAATGAGCCTAAGAGCAATTGCTCCATGAGCAATTGCTCGAACGACTCGAAGCTCATCGAGCAAATGAGCTATCGAGTAATTGCTCGTTCGAGTGACTCCTCGAACGACTCTTAGACTCATTTCAATATTTGAGGTTACCTATGGCCCGGGTATTGTATTATTTGAGGATACCTATCGAGGATACCTTTTAGAGGATACTTATCTGAGGATACTATTACCTATACCACAAGACATACCTATCCCAAATATCCCTTATAAGCCATCGAGCAGTTACTGAAAAGTCATTGCTCGAACGATTCGAATCCCATCGAGCAAATGAGCCAACGGGCAATTGCTCGTTCGAGTGACTCCTCGAACGACTCTTCGACTCATTTCAGTATTTGAAGATACCTATGACATGGCTACGTATCAGTTGAGGATACCTTTTGAGAATACTAAATTGAGGATACCTTTGACCTGGTATTGTTGGAGGATACCTGTTGTAGAAACATTTCATCTGTGTACTTCTGTTATTCGGCCCCATATCTCATCCATTACTTCCTAGCTATACCTATCTCAGTCTCGACTATAACATTGATCAAGGTTGAATCAGATGTCTCCTGTATACATATAAGGCATTCCGTAATTGAGATTCCTAGCCGAGTCCGTAAAAGTTGGATTCCGTAATTTGTCATCGACACACGAGGGTATGGGAAGGGATTGATAACACCTAATTCAACAATGACTACAAGACTCTGAACAGATACGACCAGTCACTACAAAACAACGAAGTAAACATAACAAATTGAAAGAATGTCAAACTAGTCAGATTGATCGAACTAGTTGGACAGACTGAACAGAACAAAGTGAATCCAACAGAACCAAGATCGTAGTGAACAGAACTGGTTTATGAACAGATACAAGACAACTGTTCGAATGAAGTGAACGAAGATCCAACAGAACCAAGATCGAAGTTAATTGACCATAACAAATTGAACAGAGTTCTGAACTATAACCCTAATGAAGGTATTAACACCCTTTGAACTGTTTTAATGTACTTTATGTAATTAAAACCCTTGAACTGTTTGAATGAACTATATATAATATAAATAAATACTTAACCCCTTTGAACTGAATGAATTTTTTGAATGAACTTTTTTATATCTAATATAAATAAACACCCCTTGAACTGAATGAATTTTTAAACTTAATGAAAATATAACGAAAGATGATCTGAATTTTTAAACTACAACCCATTGAACTGAATTCTTTTAATAGGGGAGGGGAATACCCTCGTGTGTCGATGACAAATTACGGAATCCAACTTTTGCGGACTCGGCTAGGAATCTCAATTACGGAATGCCTTATATGTATACAGGAGACATCTGATTCAACCTTGATCAATGTTATAGTCGAGACTGAGATAGGTATAGCTAGGAAGTAATGGATGAGATATGGGACCGAATAACAGAAGTACACAGATGAAAGGTTTCTACAACAGGTATCCTCCAACAATACCAGGTCAAAGGTATCCTCAATTTAGTATTCTCAAAAGGTATCCTCAACTGATACGTAGCCATGTCATAGGTATCCTCAAATACTGAAATGAGTCGAAGAGTCGTTCGAGGAGTCACTCGAACGAGCAATTGCTCGTTGGCTCATTTGCTCGATGGGATTCGAGTCGTTCGAGCAATGACTTTTCAGTAACTGCTCGATGGCTTATAAGGGATATTTGGGATAGGTATGTCTTGTGGTATAGGTAATAGTATCCTCAGATAAGTATCCTCTAAAAGGTATCCTCGATAGGTATCCTCAAATAATACAATACCCGGGCCATAGGTATCCTCAAATACTGAAATGAGTCTAAGAGGCGTTCGAGGAGTCACTCGAACGAGCAATTACTCGATACCTCATTTGCTCGAAGAGCTTCGAGTCGTTCGAGCAATTGCCCATGGAGCAATTGCTCTTAGGCTCATTTATCGATGAGCTTCGAGTCATTCGAGCAATGACTTTTCAGTAACTGCTCGATGGCTTATAAGGGATATTTGGGATAGGTATGCCTTGTGGTATAGGTAATAGTATCCTCAGGTAAGTATCCTCTAAAAGGTATCCTTGATAGGTATCCTCAAATAATACAATACCTGGGCCATAGGTATCCTCAAATACTGAAATGAGTCTAAGAGTCGTTCGAGGAGTCACTCGAACGAGCAATTACACGATAGCTCATTTGCTCGATGAGCTTTGAGTCGTTCGAGCAATTGCTCATGGAGCAATTGCTCTTAGGCTCATTTGCTCGATGGGCTTCGAGTCGTTCGAGCAATGACTTATCAGTAACTTCTCGATAGCTTATTGGCTTTGGGCAGGGCTCGATTTAACTGGATTAGCATAGCACTTTGCTCTCCAATTTCTGAATTTTGCTATTCAAGATTTATTAGTTTCAAGTGCTTTTGGATCAACTGCTAATCAATTTTCCAGGGTGAATAGTAAATTGCTATTCAAAATTTTCAGATTAAATCAAGCCCTGGCTTTGGGAATGATATTAGCTTTGGGAATGATATTGGCTTTTGTTGTACAGAAGGGAGATAACTCTGCATACAAGTTATTGAAAATCAAGCAATCTGATTGGTTAGTTATAATTTATATAAATGATCTAGATAAATGAAATAACAAGGGTACACGGAATAGGGTCAGAACTAACAAGAATATACCAGAAATTGCTAAATATAGTAATAATAAGCAAAGCTGTTCCAACTAATAGCATCTTCTACGTTACTGGAGTATACTCTAGAATAAAAAAAAACATGGCCAGATAAACGATAACTATTACATATATAGATATAAGCAGAGAATTCTGGGTAAATTTGTCCTATAGCACTATTTGCTATTCTTAATAGGGGAAAAACGTCATGGGATAAGGATCCAAAAAGGGATTCTGGGAGAATTCTAAGCCAGAACATTACTCCTGTTCAATCGAATGCACCCCTTGTACCCCTAAGTACTATAGCACTACGTGCTAAGCTGATAAATTGGGGAAATGAAGTCAATTTCGGTGATATTGGGTGGATTTTGGTGATTTGGGGGATTGTCGGGTTGTTTGTGGTAATCAGATTTACTCCGATTCAATCGAACATACCCTCCGAACATACCCCTATCCTATTGTAGGCCTTAGGTAACATAGGAATCACGTGCTACCATAGAAACCAAGATGGCGGCTTCCAGTATACAAAATGGCCGACGGAAGCTCGTATCACCCTAACAACACGCGTTGCGCATGCGCACTCACACCACGTATCACTATGGAGATGACGTCACAACATGGCCGCTCACGCGGGTTATCATGACAACACAACATGGCGCCACTACGTCACGTGACATTACGTCACTTCCGGGGTCATCCACCGGGGTCATCCAACCTTTCCCTGAAACATACGAGACATACTACTAACATATGTTCCTGCTTCAACACTGCGAATGGACCAAGGACCAGGGACACTGCAGCCCAGCGTCTGAGAACACTCCGGGTGATGTCGCTCACCCATGGACTTGGTGGTTCATCACGGTGGATTTATTTGAAGACGAGATAACCAGGTATTATCCAATAGTCTAATAGTCCGATAAGCTACTGATCAAACTGACTAATCAACCAATTACAATTTCCATCTCAACTATACGATTTGTGAAACGACGTAGATGACGGATACCAAGAAATATTCATGCGAAAAGATTCGAAAGGAAACGAAACGGGCATTAAATTAAATCTAACAGAAATTTGAGATTCGAAACCGAATCGAATGTTGAGTTCCTCAGGGCTCTTGTTGGCTTCAGACTGACCATTGTTATGAAGTAGTACTCTTCATAAACATTTAACCCTTTGAGACTTTAAATATCCTGACGTTCAAACGTCACTGGGAATTCTGTTTCTTCAACGTTTTTTCAAAATGCGACGTCAAACATCGGAAAGTACAAGTAACAAGATATTTTTCACATTATTGATTATCTGGTTGAGAGCTAGATAAATTATTTTTGGTGGCCTGAATTTGTTATTCAAAACTTGTTTTATTACAAATTATTGGAGAGTGCCCAAAGGCACTCTCCAATAATTTGTGATAAAACATTTATATAAACAAAATATTAATTGTGTTTGACTGAATATGAAATATAAGCAAGGAAAATATTGGCTTTTGCTCTGGCATCCTCATTTTTTGAAAGCCCTGATATTTGCTCCTAGCACTCAACCAGCTAAAAAGTCTCGACAGCAGGATTATAATAGTATTTTAAGCTGCGATAACATTTGGCCCAACGGCTGTCACTAAGCACTATTCGGGAGAAAATAGGAATTGAGGTTAAGACTTTAAAGAAAGGAAAAATAATAACAAAACAAATGACCACAAAGTATCAACGCGCTGTTTGATTATCCCCGCATTTTAAAAAATGCGGGGATATTGTCATGATCTCCGTCCGTACGTCCGTAGTCCGTACTTCCGTACGTCCGGTTTTGTAATTCGAAACGCTGTAACTTTCTACAGTTGTTCAATAGGGTCTGTGCAACCCAAAAATACAACTTTTAAATTTTTGTTCCACCAGGTGGCTTCTGTGGAGCCACTTAAAAAATGCGTTATTTTTTCACTTTTTTGCTGAATAGTCCCAACCTATGTAATTCGGAGTTCTAAAATTACACTAGGGTGTTGCTAAATGATCTGTAGATATGTAGGAAGGTTTCGGATTTTTCGGGTGCCACGTGGCTGTGCCACCGTAGCCACTTTTGTGTTTTCTTAGACCGTTTCCGGCAAAAGGCTCGTAGGATATGTAATTCGAAACGCTAAATCTATGCTCAGAAGTTGCAGTAGGGGCTATAGATGCGCAGGAAGGTTTCGGATTTTTCGGGTGCCACGTGGCTGTGCCACCGTAGCCACTTTTGTGTTTTCTTGAACCGTGTCCGGCGAAAGGCTCGTAGGGTATGTAATTCGAAACGCTAAAACCATGCTCACATGTTGCAGTAGGGTCTATAGATGCACGCGAAGGTTTCAGATTTTTCGGGTGCCACGTGGCTGTGCCACCGTAGCCACTTTCGTGTTTTCTTAGATCGTTTCCGGCGAAAGACTCGTAGGGAATGTAATTCGAAATGCTAAAACCATGCTCATATCTTGCAGTAGGGACTATAGATGCGCACAAAGGTTTCGGATTTTTCGGGTGCCACGTGGCTATGACACCGTAGCCACTTTTGTGTTTTCTTAGACCGTTTCCGGCAAAAGGCTCGTAGGGTATGTAATTCGAAATGCTAAAACCATGCTCAAATGTTGCAGTGGGGTCTGTAGATGCGCACGAAGGTTTCAGATTTTTCAGCTGCCATGTGGCTGCGCCACCATTGCCACTTTCGTGTTTTCTTAGACCGTTTCCGGCGAAAGGCTCCTAGGGTATGTAATTAGAAATGCTAAAAGCACGCTCAGATATTGCAGTAGGGTCTGTAGATGCGCACAAAGGTTTCGGATTTTTCAGGTGGCACATGGCTGTGCCACCGTTGCCACTTTTGTGTTTTCTTAAACCGTTTCCGGCGAAAGGCTCCTAGGGTATGTAATTCGAAATGCTAAAACCATGCTCAAATGTTGCAGTGGGGTCTAGATGCGCACGCAGGTTTCCGATTTTTCAGGTGCCACGTGGCTGTGCCACCGTTGCCACTTTTGTGTTTTCTTAGACCGTTTCCAGCGAAAGGCTCCTAGGGTATGTAATTCGAAATGCTAAAACCATGCTCAAATGTTGCAGTGGGGTCTGTAGATGCGCATGGAGGTTTCGGATTTTTTTGCTGCCACGTGGCTGCGACACCATTGCCACTTTTGTGTTTTCTTAGACCGTTTCCGGCGAAAGGCTCCTAGGGTATGTAATTCAAAACGCTAAAACCATGCTCAAATGTTTCAGTGGGGTCTGTAGATGTGCAGGAAGGTTTCAGATTTTTCAGCTGCCTAGTGGCTGTGCTGTTGCCACTTTCACGTTTTCTTAGATCGTTTCCGGCGAAAGGCTCCTAGGGTATGTAATTCGAAATCCTAAAACCATGCTCAAATATTGCAGTAGGGTCTGTAGATGCGCACGAAGGTTTTGGATTTTTGGGGTGCCGCGTGGCTGTGCTACCGTTGCCTATTTCATGTTCTCTTAGACCATTTCCGGCGAAAGGCTTCTACAGTATGTATTTCGAAATGATAAAACCATGCTCAAATGTTGCAGTAGGGTCTGTAGATGTGCACAAAGATTTCGGATTTTTCAGGTGCCACGTGGCTGTGCCACCATTGCCACTTTAGTGTTTTCTTAGACCGTTTCCGGCGAAAGGCTTCTAGAGTATGTAATTCGAAACGCTAAATCCATGCTGAGATGTTGCAGTAGAGTTTGTAAATGCGTAGGAAGGTTTTGGATTTTTTGGGTGCTAAGTGGCTGTGTCGCCGTTGCCACTTTTGTGTTTTCTTAGACCGTTTCCGGCGAAAGGCTCCTAGGGTATGTAATTCGAAATGCTAAACGCATGCTCAAATGTTGCAGTAAGGTCTGTAGATGCGTACAAAGGTTTCAGATTTTTCAGATGCCACGTGGCGGTGCCACCGTTTTTCTTTCGTGTTTTCTTAGATCATTTCCGGCGAAAAGCTCCCAGAGTATGTAATTTGAAATGCTAAAACTATGCTCTAAAGTTGCAGTAGGGTCTGTAGATGTGCACGAAGGTTTCGGATTTTTGGGGTGCCACCGTTGCCACTTTCATGTTTTCTTAGGCCATTTCCGGTGAAAGGCTCCCAGGGTACATGTATGTAATTCGAAACGCTAAAACCATGCCCAAATGTTGCAGTGGAGTCTGTAGGTGTGCACGAAGCTGTGTCACCTGTGCCACTCAATATGATTTTAGTGTGTCATATAATACATTTCATCTTTGTATCAAGCATTCATACAAAGTCAAGGATGCAAATGCGGGGATACACTATAGGGTGCTTTGCACACAAGTGACACCATCTAGTTTCGTACGTCATGAGACGTACTTAAAGTATCGAAGGGTTAATTTATTTTTTTTTATTGGTGTTTAAGGTCACATATTTCTGCACAATGGCAAATCATGACCACGAAAATTTTGCGGGTGGAGGAAGCCGGAGTATCTGGAGAGAACATCCGGGCAACGGCGAGCTACTGTCAGCACCCGACATGCTAACGTCACACAAGCAGGGTTAGCACTAGCTGAAGACAAGTGCACCATCGACGTGGAGTACGCCTTAGTACACAACGCCACAGTGCCCACACGTGGGAAATGGGGTGAAGTGTCTTGCCCAAGGACACAACGCGGTTGCCGCATGTGGGATTCGAACCGAGGATATCTCGGCTTGCAGCCTGCACCTCTATCTACTGAGCCACCGCACCCCTTCATAAACATTTAAGGTAAATGCAAATTTTGAAAAGATTGTACGGTACTTGTTGTACCAGTATCGGTCAACATTCTGTAAGGCAAAGTACTAACCGATTGTACAGTACTTGTATTGCTAGTGCTAGTATGGTACAACATTCTGCTAGGCAAAGTCTTGACTGACTGTACGGAACTTGTATTACCTGTACTAGTATGGGACACCATAATGTAAGGCAAAGTTTTCCTAGTACAGAACAAAATTCTGTAAGGCAACGCTTGAATAGATTGTGAAGACAGTGCAGCACCTGTATTACTCGTACCAGTACATTACGGCTGCCGTGGACTGGTCACTTTCCACAGGTGGGCAATATTTCCACGGTCGCAAAAATACTACAGTACGTGGGAAGTGGATTGTAACTAAATCACCCGCGGAGTGGAGTTATCACCCAAGCTATAACTTTCAAATTTTGTACATATCGACGAAAAGCACATGCAAGGTTTCGGCCAATGGACCTCCGGGTTTAAACCAGAGGTCCATTGGCTGAAACTTTGCTGGTGCTGGTTATGCTTTGAAACAAATTTGCAATTAATCCTAGGGTGAAACCTCCACTCTGCCGGTGATTTAGTGATAATACACTCTTCACGTACTGTATATTCCAAGCACTAATTCCAGGAATAATCAACAAAACTTTAATTAATAAAGCAGCGGGTATAACCCGGTGCTTTATTAATTAAAATTTTGCTGATGATGATTTCTTATTACCTGGTAAACGCATGCGTGGACATCACAGCCCACGCGTGGTTTACGATCAGTCCACGACGAATGCACTGAAGGGTGCACCATTCTGTTACGTACAGTATTATATATTCGCTGCATTAGTGGTTCTGATTACAAAGAAAAAATCACGCCTCTCTCTGGTTCGAGAGTGGTTAATTAATATCCGCCAGCTGTGTTTTCTGTATATATTATATTTGTTCTATGCAAAACTGCACTTGATTACATCATATTTCATTCTGTTAGGAGTACGTGTCATTGAAATTCATTTTGGTTAGGAATAGGTGTCCTAATACATTGTCCTTCAAATATTGTAAAAATAAATACGTCTGTGGATATTCTGTTCACTGAAGGTAAAATTAATTTTTAACAGAGGAGTTTTTAACAGAGGAAATTTTAAACCGGTACATAGTGCGTCTCTCCTGGTTGGTAGCCAAGAATTTTATTGGGGAGGCGCGCTTAATGGAGATGGATGATCGCCGTCTCCGTTGGAGCGACCATGGTTCGCCCCGACAAAGAACAGTTTGAAAAATGATCACCAAATAGAGCTCTCTGGTAACAGCTGGAAAAATATAATGTACAATTTTGGTTTTAAAATATAAGCACTATTGAATTTGAAATATTGCATACAAAATTGATACTTTAAAGGCATATTTCATTTTCCAGGTATGTACTAAACCTATTTATACCATGATTACCTACCCTACTATATATAAAAAGCCTATGACATAAATTTTAGCTTTAAACACCAAAGGTGGTGAACACACCAGCAATGGGATTTCAGTAGTAAAAATTTACATCCACATTGGAACTACATACGTGTTGACCTTTGGTGACGTAGACCTGAATGTAAACTTGTCTGAATTTATCGCTCGTCGCCTTGCGAAGAGTGAAATGAAAGCGGCAATTATTTATTACGTGTTTAAATGAGTTTACGTCATAAGATGCCAAAAATAAACAAATCTGCGTTGTGTCATGTTTATAAAGCATCCATAACTCGACTGTCAGTATGCTATTAAAATGAAAAAGGTCACGCTATTTGCAAAACAAAAACAGATTCGCACGTGTGTGCGTCTGCTGCTCAGTAAAATCAAGAAAAAATAATAGCGACTCTTAATAATCTGACGATCATGGTATAAATAAAATATACTCAAAGTAGCTTGGTGTACCAAATGTTCACCAATCGTGGTGAACATTTGGTACACCGAGCTACTATGGGTATATTCTATATATATGTACTTCTGGCACAAAGTAAACAGCGAGAAGTTCAGTATAACGTTTTGGGCCTGTAACACCAGGGCCATGTAACTAATTTCTGTTAAACGCCTAGGTACGCTGATGTTTTTTTTATGGCCGAGACTATAAAAAAATGTATCAAAGTTGTGCCTAGGTGCTTTACAGAACCTACATGCAAACAGGAATATTTGTGTGTTTTAAAACAACTCACCCGATGTATCGTACTCTCCGTGGCCAAGTCGCAGTGTACGATGCATCAGGATAAGTGAGGTCGTCCACTTTTATCAAAATTGTCCAAACAAAAATGGGACAATTTTGTGGAAAGGTGCGGTCGCACCCGTCGCACAACCCCCTGTCTACGCGTCTGCTCTCAGCGACGCGAAAACTTAATTTTATATCCTCATCCATTTAGGACGTTTCAGAGATGAGAGCTCATTGCATTTATTCAATCCCCTCTTTCATATCATTTACATGCGACTGTTTGCCAAAATAAAATATACATTTATCTACATACAAACTGTGCTGGTTCGATGCATTGTTCTGAAAGAGGCGAACTCGAGGATTGGAGAGGACCGCGCACTTTTGTGCGTGAGAAGGCTTGGACAAATAAACAGTAATTCGTCGCATCTGAATTATTCAGCGAATCTTGTTTTCTGCTGAAAATGTAGATTGAATTCATAGAATTTCAAGATGAATTCCACACCTTTTGACTGAGGCTGAAGAAAATACGGAGTAAAAACTAAGTGAGACGACCTAAATAAGCTCTAAGCTTTCTGTCGAATCCCTCCTTTAAGATGTATTTTCTTTATTGTTGTGTAATATTGTAACATATTGCATTATGTGTAAGTACTCCATTTTGTATAAAGCAAATGTAATTTGTTCCAATAAATATTGTTTAAACTAAAACTCATTCAGTTAGCTCCCTTGGGGCGCGGTGGCGTTGTGGTAACCGGTTCTCGTCAGATCACCGAAGTTAAGCAACGTCGAACCCGGTTTGTCCTTGGATGGGAGACGGTCTGAGCGATCGATTCGGACTCCCGCGTTGTGTCCTTGGGCAAGGCACGTAAACCCTACTGTCCGCATGGGGGCACGATGACGCCGTGTACTAAGGCGTACTGAACGTCGATGGTGCACATGTCTGCAACCAATCTAACCCTACTTGTGCTGCAGTGCGGAGTTACGATGTTGGGGAGCTGGCAGCTGCTCGTCGTTGCTCGATGGTTCTCACCGGGTACTCCGGCTTCCACCACCCGTAAAACTGTCACCGACACGATATGACCCTGGTTGTTAAAGTGTCGTTACACCCTAATAAATAAATAAATAAATAAATGTAAATAGTTAGATCCCTTTAACCATTACCGAGAACCCGAAACACCCTCTTTTAGGAAATAAAGCCGCTGTTTTACGAAAGGCATTTCTTCACGAATTCAGCTCTGGACGTGTGCTGAGCGTTTTTACATCATTCAGTATTCAGTTAGCCCCCTTTAACCAATACTGAGTTCCCGACAAACCTTCCGCGAATAAAAACAAATGTTTTGTAAAATGTAACATTTCGCGTATTCAACTCAGAGCTCAGAACGAGTTTGTAGCCTGGATTACAATTTCCATAAGTGCCCAAAATAACATTTTGGCTCTACCCCACTCCCCCCTCATTTACAGAAAAGGTAAACTATATTGTTTTGAAAGAACAATGTATTAGAAACATTTTCAGACTGGGGGACATTTCCGTATGAGGGTCTACTACTCTATATCGTAACAAATACATAGCAGAGGTATTTTCCCCAAATTTCGTTCTAACCATTTAAGCCCTAGTGGTATATTCCATGTTAATTCAATGGCAGCTATTGGAAGAGTCCATACTCAGTATGTGGTGTTCGACCAATTAATATTTTCAACGCGCAGCCTTTGGGGCTGCGCATTGAAAATATTGATTGGTTTACCCCACACATACACTTAGCCCCCATGCTATTTTATGAAATTATGAATATGTATCATATCATTGAACTATTTCTACTCCCCGGAGTACGTGTAACGGTACTGAACAATAATCTAAATTACTATAGCGGTCTATGGGAGAAGAACGAAACACTTTCATTTGACACAAGTTTCATTTTTTTACAGAATTTATTTATTTATTTATTAGTGTTTAAGGTCACATATTTCTGCACAATGGCTAATTATGACCTCGACAGTTTTACGGGAGGAGGAAGCCGGAGTACCCGGAGAGAACTTCCGAGCAACGGCGAGCAACTGTCAGCTCCCCAACGTACTAACTCCACACAAGCAGGGTTAGCATTGGTTGAAGACAGTGCATCATCGACGTGCACTGCGCCTTAGTACACAACGTTACCGTGCCCCCGCGTGGGCAATGGTGGTGAAGTGTCTTGCCCAAGGACACAACGTGGTTGCCGCGGGTGGGATTCGGTCCGAGGACCTCTCGGCTTGCAGCCTGCACCTCTACCTACTGAGCCACCGCGCCCCTTTTTTACAGAATAGACGAACATATGATTAAATATTTCATAACACGCTCTTTAAAATGGTATCCAATATTTTTGGTTAAATTTAGTTTTTAATGGTTCCATTTTTGTTTACGCTTTATTACTTTGTTGGAAAAGACTGATGGGGGTTTCTTCAAAGTCCAAAGAGTTTACTAAATCCTCATGAGAAAATTTGGATGGACATAGATTTGATTAAAGCAAAAATTCACTATTTTTTCTATAAATATATTTTGGATATGTTATTGTTTTAATGTTTCCATTTAACTTTGAAAAGTGGCGTTTTTCTATCTTTCTGACCTTGACACACATACTACCTCTCCTTCTCTAGTGTCAATACCGGTAATTTCTAACAACTGGATTCCGGTCAGCTTGCCGTCATGACCACAAGGGGTGTTCTTCCATCAGCGATGATGCCACCCCACCCCCCACACCATAACACTACCTCCACCAAACGGACGTCGCTGATTAACACTGCTGTCAAGGTATCGTTCTCATGTGCGATGATAAACTCTTGAACGTCCGTCACTGCAGTCCAAGTGCAATCTTCACTCGTCTGTGAATAGAATACGGGCCCAGTCTCCGCGAGTAAAGCGGATATGCCGATTGCACCAGTCCCGCCGAGCCACTCGATGACTTTGTTGGAGAACAGGCCGGATAGCCGGACGTAGTGGGCGGATGTTCAACTCCCTCAGTCGATTCCGTACAGTTCTCGCACTGATTCTCCTCAAGCCAGGGATACCTCTGACAATCAAGGTCGTAGTCTGCACACGGTTCCGGTTGTGGCTAACACGGATGTACGTGTCCTGACGTGTTGACGTCACACGTGGACGTCCTGATCGAGAACGGTCTCTGGTGTTGCCGAACTGCTGAAATCGTCTCCAGAGGTTATGAATTGTGTTATGGTGGACGCCAAACTGGATAACAACATCGTTATACCTCCTTCGAGACTGTATCATGCCGACGGCGGGAAGTCGATCATTTTCGCCAAGTCTAGGCATAGCGTTCAGGAAACTTTCGTGTGAGAAAACATGTTTTTTCTGATCATCTGGCGTCAGATCATTGACCCGACAGTGATAAAGTTGCAAAGGTTTATCGCTGCAGATTTCCACCAGCAAAAAACGTGCTATCACAATCATCCCCGAAAAAGAGAAGCCATCCGTGCGGGAAAGGCATTCACCCATTACGACTTCCAAAGGGTGTTCACATGATCCTCACGAGGAGTTTTGTACCGAAGTATTTATACTGGAAATTGTCCATATGCATAGTTTCTTTTTTCCGCTAGTATAGTTAGTAGTAAGGGATGTGGTTTTCGATGCCCGTTGGTACGTGATACCTCTGTATGGAGCTTTATAAAATTAAAAAAAAATAATTTTGTTTAATAATTTTAATTGCTATGACATCATACCAATCTCCTCTCTTAATTGTAATTGCTATGATACAATACCCCCACCCCCTCTTATTTTTTTATAATTTGAACACTGTTCAAGCAATTGAATGGCGTAATCTCCCCTAACAATTGAACGGAGATAGCAGATAATTTTAATTGGTATATAGATAGGACCAGGCTATCCGATCAAGTGCGGTATTTTCAAAACCTTTTAGACATCGATGCGGTTCTATATTTATTACATATCCCTAGTTAATTATATTTCTAAAGCTAAGAATGAATAAAATAATTACTACGGTTATCAGCGGAGCACCATAGAGAAACTGTTGTTTAAAACCTGGGAGCCAGTCTGTGTTTGGTGACCGCATTCCTTTGATGTGACGATGGAGTCCAAATGAACAAGCAAAAAGCATGTCAGCTCACTTGTGAAATGACTTACTTTCGTTTTCGCGACATGGGCTTTTACTGTGATTTTTGGATTTGACATTCCATCTTTCATCCAGTTTCTGTTCACTCAATGGTTAAATGCATCACAACTGGATTATGAAATAATATTTATCATCGAGGCGACAGTCAGAATGGCCAATCAGGGTTACGAGCAAATTAACACAAGGAAAACACAGAATTCCACTTGACCTCGGAAATTATGTACAGTCAACACGACAGTATCGAATCAGCGACAGTATCGAATCAAAACAAACACACAGCTGCTCAAAAAAAATACGCCTTAGCCATTTTTTATTTTTATACCTACTTTGTAACAACCGATATATTGCGTATTATTACCAAGAGAAAAAAGGAAATTTGGAGGACAATTAGGGTTGATACCGATGCGCTTTTAGTTTTACCCGAATGGACGTTACGAAAAAACTTCCGCGTTTTGCCTCCGTATTTTTTTGTTATCGTCGAAGAAAAAAAGACGCATAGAAATACTCCAAATGTAAGTACTATAGTTTTTTGTAATATTATTATACTCAAACTACAAAAAATTTTGAAACGAAACGATAAGCTGTTTTGATTCAAATTATAAAGTTCACGAAGGTCATGTGCTCGACAGTATCGAATCAGTAGGAGTAAGCACGTGTACTTGCAACAGCGAAACACAGTACAAAATAATAATTGAAAAAAAAACCCACTGAAATGGTAAGAAATTCTTGTTTATGCAACAGTTTGATAATTAAGCCTGTTTTTTTCAGCAATTTCGGCAATGCAAACATTATTTGCACTGTGAAATTGCTGTGCAGTTGTTGTCAATATGAGGGATGTTGTCTGTCGGATTTACGGCGACATGAATTTCAAAGGTTTCCACCACGACAAGCGTTCGGAGATAACTGTATATAGGCCCTTGTTTGACGTGTTTTGCTGATGATTTTGTTTCGGGAATGTAGTCTGACATGTTTTATAACAGCTGCTGCCGAGTAAAATTGTTGCATTGTGGAATTATCGCTTGTGGGGGGGGGGGGGGGGGGGGGTCAGAATTTGTTAAGAAATGTAAGAAACATCCCGAATAATATATTAGTCACTCAACCTCACGTCATTTCGTCCCTCTTACACGAACCAGTTACATGCCCGGTGTTTGACGTTCAAAATTTGGAATGAGATACAGACATTGGCTGCATTCCATTCTAATTTTCAAACGATGAATACGTGCATTGAACAGGCATAAACCTTATGTCGATGCCAGTGAAACTGCCAACTAGAGGGAGTTGGGAACCATGAGACTCGGGATTCATTTCCTTTGTCAAGAAGTTTTACCGCCGATTCTTGGTTGGCTTATTTGCGATGGTCTATGAGCCGCGTTCCCTAAGCTCTTAGAGGAAACTCAAAAGTATCATAAATCTAGGATGTAAGATTGACATGGTTACCCAATGGCTTGATGAAAATTATTTTTAGGTCCACCCTTCATAGCTCTCAAACGAAACCGAGAGTTGTCTCGTTCCATATATGTGCCCAGTTTGTCGCGTGAGTGCTAAAATGTTCTATATCCCATATGGGAGATAGAACATTCTAGCATTCACGTGACGAGGTGTTTTATTTACCATGCATCATAACTGTGGACAGCAATGATTGGTGCCGAAGTGACTAAAGGCTTACTTGACTTGGGGGTGAGGTTTACTCGACAATTACTGCTACACAACTCTTCACAAACAACCTCAATATATTTTCAAAAGCCCCTCAGGGAGGCGACAACACAGCAACAAAGTAATAAACCAGTGAATGTTTTGTTGCATTTTCAATATTCTTTAACCCTTTACCTAACGTAGCGGCCAGATGCGTCCAGAAAATAACCATTATAAGCCTTGCAGGATCCACAGTAATTTTTCAGTGCATCAATAAAACTATACAAATATGGGTATTATTAGAATCGGCTCGATGAGCCGATTCTAATGATGCCCATATTTTTATGGTTTTATTAAAGAATATTCAGATCTATGTGTTGAAAATCGGATATCTAATTTTTTTTTCAAAAAGCTCTGTTAGGTAAAGGGTTAAGGTTTGTATGGAATTTTATTACACATGTTATGTTATCTTTACTGACATCTAATACCAACTGCTAGTGCTTGAACACTTAACTGCTTTCAGTAATCGGTTAATTGTGATCTATAACCGTATATCCGCAGCCTAGTGACTATATTGTATTCAGCATGGGATTGAACTGTTAGAATTAAGAAGATGTAGACAGGGAGACTATTCTGTAGTGTGTATAAAACGAACGTTGTCGACTACTTCCCAACGTTTGTCTGTATACACACTGCAGAATAGTTTCTAGGACTATTCTGTATTATTCACGGAAAATACCTAGAGAACCTGATCGTTCAAAATCTTAATCAATAAAAGAGGTTATCACTTAATTTTTGTGTAAACCTGCTTCGAGGAGTATTCTGTTTCAAGTTTTTTGCTGATGAGGCGATGACACGCGAACCGCTATCGAGATTATGGATAGCCAGTAGATTTATTTTCAACTTCTTATATGTATGTTAATAGACCGGTTATTCGTTTATCCGTTCAAGAACTACCAGTTTCCGCTCAGTAGTCGAGGTTATGAAATTAGAAAGACTTGTTTTTATATCACTGTTTTATATTGCAGGATGGAAGTAAAAGAAGCAGAAAAAGAAAGCTGACATATAGCCCGGCTGCGAATGATATCAAAAACAAATACAAGAAAATTAGATCTTCACCTGGAAAATATGGAAGGGTGAGACGTGCCCTTGATGAAGTAGAGAAATCAAAGGTATCTATTAGAAAGGCAGCAGAAAAGTACAATATCTCTTTTTCATACCTACAAAGACGCGCATCTGGAAGTGTTAGTGTAGATGCTACAAGAGGACCCGAATCTATATTCACGCGACCCGAGGAAAAAGCAATAGCTGAGTGGCTATGCGAGATGGCTATGAGGGGCATGGCGTTAAAAACGCACGAATTCTTAGATTTCATTCAAACTATTGTGAGGGAGGAGAAAAGGAAGACCTGCTTCAAAAATGACCGTCCAGGGCATGGTTGGTTCCATGCATTCATGCGGCGAAATGAGGATACAGTTGGAAAGAGGTCGGAAAAAAGCTTGGAGACGTGTAGGGCCAAAGTTACGCCGGAAGCCTTGGATGAATGGTTTTTGAAATACAGACAATTTGTGATTGCAAAAAAACTGGTAGATTGTCCAGAAAGGGTGTGGAATGCCGACGAAACCGGGTTTCAAATGGGCAGCAAAACTGGAAAAGTCATTGGACCAGCTAGACAGATTTACAGGGAGAACATTCCCCATGTGACGGGGGGTAAATCCAAACAACGATTGACAGTGATGTTTTGTGGCAGTGCTGCTGGTGCATTGATGCCACCATTTTATATCTATCCAGCACCACCCCCGAAGTCGTATAATCCACTTATGGGTGGAATACCTGGCGGTTCAATTGCGTACACAAAAAAAGGTTGGATGAACTCAGAGACATTTAGCTTATTTCTAGACCATTTCAACGCAAATGCCGGGAATGAAAGGCCTGTTATTCTATTGATAGACAGCGTCAGTAGCCACATCGACTTGAAGATTTTTCAAAAAGCAATAAGCTATGGAATTGAACTTTACAGAATTGTGAAAAATGCTACACACTTAATGCAGCCGATGGATAAAGGTGTCTTTGGTCCATTGAAGAAAAAGTGGCAGCAAGTGGTTCGAAAACACTCAAGAGAACACCCTGAACATCCCATCGATAAGATGATATTTGCTGAAAAACTGAAAGAGGCGTATGATGATTTCTATAAGCCAAAGACAGTTTGTAGCAGCTTCAGATCAACCGGAATCTATCCAATTGATAGAAGTTCTATTTCGTCTTCTTTGCTGAAGCCTGGGGCTACGTTCGCCAAAGAGTCTACATTTACTGAATCATTGGCTGGTCCGAGCACTTCCACCGACACACCTGAACAGTCTGTAGAAAAAACTGCATTTGACGTGTTTGAGAGTGTCTTAAGTACTCCTGTTCGCGAGAAATACGAAATGCGTGTTTCCGAAGGCTATGACGTGATTGGTATATCCCCTGGGTACGATACTTATGTGAAGTTGTTGGAAAAGTCATGTGTGCGGCTGCAGAAAGAATGTATAACCAGTGTAAAACCACAGATTGGCGAGTCGCATGTTCCAAAAAAAAGTATCAGCATAGATGTGACAACACATGAAGGTTCATGTATGGAGACAGCATTATCCTCTCTAGATATATTAGCGGATGCTGCCATGATGGCAATGAACACTGAATCAACACCTGAAGCCAAACAGGCTGAAAAAAATGTGCGTGAAGAAACACTTGTTAGTGCTGAACCGCAAATATCTCCAGTTATCCAGAAGGCATTGGTTTTAATCGAAGTTGAGGAGAAAAAGAAATGTAAGAAAGTTACTGACACTCTACCGGACAACCTCACATCACCGGAGTCCATTAGGGCTGTTGCTTTGAGCCAACTGAAGTTTGCAAAAGACCTTGCTGCTCGAGAGGAAGCTGCAAAAGAAAAATTTCTCAAAAAACAAAACTTGGCAGCGACTAAAAAAGCTAAGAAATTTTCTGCAAAACCCAAAGGTGTAAAACCTAAAGTGAAATCAAAGACTCAGAAATCTAAGAGTGCAAAAGTTAAACAAGCAGAGCAACCAGAAAGGAGTTCGGACAGTGACAGTGATACGGCCATGTGCATGGCATGTGAAATGACATGGTTAGAAGACCAGACTCTCGGGCGTGGTAGCATATGGGTTAACTGCGACGCTTGCCGTGGGTGGATACACCAAGACTGTTTGCCACCAGGACTTGGTGTCTCTACAAATACTGATGAAAGCTCATCTTTTGTGTGTCATAAATGCAAATAATAATTTGTTATAAATTTCCAAAATTACACCAATTGTCAAGATAACTTTACCCCAAATTTATGCTATAAGGTACTATTCTTATAACTCTCAGAACATCTTATAGCAAGGCGTATCCTATATGAACATTATATGTTAGTTCTGAAACGGTTAACCCATTTTAGTTACTGGATAACCGTGAACTGCTATAGAAACCATTTCGTGACGTTTACACAAAGTAACGTTGTCGATAACTTGACAACGTTCGTTTGTGTACACACTACGGAATAGTTTTTGTAGAATATACTGTACTCATGGAACGATTATATCACTTAATAAATATAACGCAGCCTCGGGGTTTGTTCCTACTTAATTATTGTCAGCGGAATGCCGATCGCTATTGAAATTATGGATAACCGATTGCAATATTTTTTAACCAGTTGAATCAGAATTCGGTTACGAACCGGTTAACCCTTTACCCAACGCTAGCAGCAGACAACAGTCGTGAAAATATTCTCGTATCACTAAAATCTTTCATTTTTGCTACCAAAACATAGGTTGTGACCCCCCTCATTGGAACGAGCATGACATGCTCGTTCCAATGAGAGGTCATAATCTATGTTTGGGAAATATTAATGAAAATATTAAAAAAAATAAATGGCGATTTTCATGTATAGCGCTGACCGGTTTTTTTACCGTTATGCTGGGTAAAGGGTTAATTGTTTAACCGCTTCAGTAATATTATGTATGTTTATATATCACACGCATAGATGTATATAACTCGAGGGAGTAATCTGGACGGCAATTTTGACAAAACCGATATCCCATCTTGTATATGTGTACAAGCAGAATTTCAACCGTGTGGAGAAAATATAAGTAAAACTGAATAATTGAATGGCTGAAGAAAAACATAACAAATTTTATTTAACCTGTTTCAATGTTCAATGCATATTGTCAAAGATTGACAACATGCATTGAACATTGAAACCGATTAAATAAAATTTGTTATGTTTTTTTCAGTTATTCAATTATTCACTTTTACTATATATACCGGCACTCGTGGATTGATCACACTGCAAACGTGGACATTTTACATTTTATCCACGGAAACAGTTTGCAGATAACACTTGTGTTTTACAAGCACTAAAGTAATATTTATATGGCATACATAAACGTTCATGGGTTATATGGTCATTTCGTTAATGAATGGTATTTATTACAGAAAGAAGACGCAGAGGTTGTACCAATAAGGATAGAAAACAGTGTTATAAAGGGATATCATGTTTTCAAAATTAGGCCACCTTATACAAATCCAGCGTCTCATTTACGTGTAGATAGAGAATACTCAAACAGGAAAGACAAGTACGCCTGTCTAATATTCATACCAAAACTGGAAGAGTTTGATGCTGAACTGCACGAACTAACAACAGATTCTAAAAGACATCTTATGTTAAAAGATGTAGCAGGATTGCCCGTTGGTCATGTTCCGAAGGGGTTATCGGAAGCATTCAGGCGAATATTGGACATGGGTGGAAAAATATCCTGTGAGCCAACAGAAGATCCCGTGCGCAGTTTCCCACCATGGCCAGAGCCTGATCAAGTAGGGGGCGGTGTGGTTATACCATGTACTTATATTATATACTGTGCTAGAAGAGACGATGTACTCAGTCTTCTCACCAATTCTTTGGCACAAATGCCCGAAGGAGAATGGATGAGACTCGTCTAACTTAAGATTTAACAAGTGTGAAATAATCCTACCTCCTTCATGTGGTGAAAAAAGATTCAGTGATTTATCCAGAAAGAAATGGTTGAGATTATTGCCATTTACCCTTTCTAAACTTTTATTTATGTTAAGGTTACAATTTGTCACCAATTTTTCGTGATGTCAGACATACCGAGACTTATAAAAGGATACACGGTTCATAACTGATTATCAATGATAACCGCAGGAAACAATCTTACAATGGTCACTGGTTATCCGTAACATCGACATTGATAGACGTTTTAGTGACAAAAAATGAGATTTAACACCCATCGAAACAGTGTTACATTTAAATTAACTGAAAATCGTTTTTGTCGATCAAGGTATCGATAATAATTATGTAATTATTTTGTGTATTGAGCACATAATCTTGAAAGAAACTATTTCGTAGTGTATGTACAAATTAATGTTGTCTGGTATTCGACAGTGTTTCTTTGTATACACGCAAAGAAATAATTTCTCAAGACTACTGCTTCTTAACACAAAAAATTAGACCCAATGGTCGATGGAGGGGGAGGCTACGTTTAACTTAATTTATCCACTTTTACTTTGGTTGAGTAGAGAATCTCCTAAGAACGTTGATGGGTACTCAACGACGTTTCTTCGTATACACACTGTCGAATAATTTCTCTGACTACTCCCAACTCTGGCAATTTGATCCCATGGTCGAATGAAGATTAGGTACAGATAACTAAATATTGTCCAGTTTATTTTTTGTTAGCTTGAGTACAGGATCTTTGATAAAAAATATTCCGTTGTCTGTATACAAAGACACGTTGTCCAGTACCCGATTCGAGCAATAGTCTTTAACCTGTTAGGAACATTCGTAAAGGAATCAGTCTAATGTGGACCACATTTATCAGAATGATGTTAATAAATATGATAGAGTCAGGGAAACGAAACTTCTGGATATATGACTGTATGTTTTATTAAACCTATTTTGAAGTGCCAAATAAAACTGTTGGTTTAAAATATTACATTTTATTAAAGCAGATCGCGGGATGTGAATTTGGAGATATGAATTTTGTTCTGCCTTACAGACTTGCATACAGTGCAACCTATGATAAAGTGTACTGTTATGCAACAATAGCGAGTTAATTACGCCAGAATATCGCCTCAGTGTTGCCAGATTGCCAAAGCAATCTGGCAATAACGAGGCGATAAACTGGCTTAATGAGGAAAGCCCGTCAAGTGATACAAGTACTAAGAATGTTGTAAAGGGAGTTGAGGTACGCTTGTATTTCTAAATGTGACGACAAAACAGTAGGGTTATGGCTTTATTATGATGTGGTAAGCGTGATAGTAGCAAGATCGACTGTCCATTTTATTATAGGCGGCACTGTATAAATATAATAGTTGTAATGGTCTTCAGAATCAGACTTTCGGTAGATTTTGTTGAAAATCAATACTCGACCTGACATGATTGTATGGCACTTCAGAGTAGAGTAAACGTTACGTTGATATGTTTTATAAAGGAGTTTTTTTTTTACAGCTTTTTTATGTTTTATAAATATGTATTTTTCATAGTTTTTATATCTAATTCATGTGATACTAGAAGCGGCTCGCTACCTATTTTCATCGTTATTCACAAGCTGTGATAGTGTTTTTATTTTGTTAATTTTGACTGCTCATTTCCATAGTCATTCACGGGATGTGATACTATTTTTTATATTGTTACTCTGAATTTTCGAGTATTTTTATTACGTTACTTTTAATCGTTAACAATGATTTGATAAATATAAGTATTTTAATTGTCAGTTGATTTTACTTCTGAACAAATTTTGATTCTCATATTTTTTAGTTTCTTGTTATATTATCTCTAATTGTTGCACCTGATTGATAATCTGGCAAGTGTCCACAACAAAATATTGCTGACCCGTTTTTGTGCATGCATTGGACATTATATACTATGGCCCTACAGGAATATTGAAATCTTGTTCACTGTCCCTTATTACACCGATTTTCTACACTGCTGGACTGAGGGTTTCCCATTGCAGCAATTGGGAGTCAAACAGGGGGGGGGGGGGGGGGGGGGGGCTCAGGTTGTAGCCTGTAACTTTCGACGGAGGATTTTTTTTTTTGTTTGGGGGGGGGGGTTGGTTTGATGCTTGCATGTAATGGTTTGGTGTGTTTCCCATCCCCTATAATTTCTGAATTATCACCAAGCGCAATAATATTAGCTGCATGATAGGGAAGATGAAGTCCAATTAATATACGTGAATCTTGCGCGCGGACAACATACGAAACCATTCCCCACAACCATTCACCACTACCCAGCCAGCCCACTACCCCCCCCCCCCCCCCAAAAAAAAAAAAAAACACAGTGGGAAACGTGTTGGTTCAGTGAGTATATTTGAAGTCTGTGAGCCGAGAGGTCCTCTATTAGAATCTCACCTGCCTCAACGCGATTATGACTTCTGTTAGAACAATTTATCCACACAATACATTGCTGAACTACACCTGCCTTCATGTTACAAATGAAGGGTGTCGTCAAAACGTGTGAACGCGGGCTCTCCCACCCTGTTCGTTTGAAAAAAAAACAGTTGTAAACACCCCTTATGGGCATGTCATACCGAAAAACAATGAATAATAATATTTAGGTGAGAATTGATATTTTTAGGTAGATTGTGCAAGCTTCCGCTTTTAGGCAGACCCGACCTAATTGCAAATGTCGGCACGTTTTCACGAGTCCTCATCTCAAGCCCACACCTCATGTTGCCAAAGCCAACAATGACCGAGAAACAGTGTTACTAGTGTCGTGCTTTGTAAAACAATTTATTCAGGGTTTAATTCTTTGTAAAAATATTTGTATTTACGGAGCTAGCATCAATTTAAACGACCACAAAATCAGTGATTCGATACTGTCTGTGTTGATTCGATACTGTCTGATTTCCGTCGTCCAGAAATCACTTTCGTATACAAACGTGTAATTGTTATTTTTTATTTCTTTTATGGAATAAGTTGTGGCTAACAATAGGTAATATATCGCAAACAAAAAGAGCCACGCGCCTTGTCCGCCGACGGAGACTGGGGCGATTTTATAAAAAGTGATTCGATACTGTCGAGTTAACTGTATTCTCACAGATTTCTCGGAATGGCATTGACACTTCGACCACGGATGTATATTCACGTATTGTTATTCATTCCCAAAACTATCAAAATTGTATGGATGGATTAGGATAACTTTTACCCGGAGGTAACTTCACACAACTTCACAAGCCTACAATTTTACAATTACTGAATTAGTAGGCCTACATGTACATGTGTATGCCATGCTCTCTGGAACTTGATGACATCGTGTCGGTCTAACTGTATACACGCCCATTCGAGTGTGACTTGAAGTAAGGAAACTGACCGTTCATATTTTTTGTTTTCGAGTTTTCATCTTTACTTCCTAATATTGTAGGATGATAAGGATCTTGTGAATAGAAAAAAAGATGAAGTGGGAAATATCACAAACACTATTACTATTAATTTTTATCCATGCCAATATGGCACTGGTGGTGGTGCCAGTGCCAACCAGGCCTCAAAATAACTTCCAAATGTGAGCCTGTTAATATGAAAGGTACCCCAAAAGATTGTGTCCAGTCAATTTCCAGTTTGAGCCTATCATGAAATTTGACCAAGATTTATGTGTTATGCAGATCTGGCCATCTTGACTTACCAAATATTAGATGGCTCTGTGTGAAAGAGAAGGATCCGGTTCTGATAACCCTTAGGTACTAACTGATGTGCTTACAAAGTTGTTAATTGGGAATGATTCTACATCATTGTTGGCTGCCTTTACAGGCAGCCAACAGTGATGTAGAGTCACTGTTAGTACAACTTGAGCTGTGCATGCAGCTATCAGTCAAGAAAGGTTAGATTTGGTAGCACCTACATCAATGCAAATTGCAATATAGTAGTGGTGGTTTGAGCCTATTTGGGGACTACATATAGCAAACATGTTTTCCGGTTTAGGATGTGTATTCAGTTCTAAAAATTGCACTGGTCATTTTGACAGGCACAAGTGAATTGGTATCTGTCAAACATGTAAGTTGAGCCTGACAATTACCATGACAGGCTGCTTATTTTGAGGCTTGGTGCCAGCACCATTTCTCAAGCTCCCTGCTTGTATATTTTATCTCCGTTTATGAAAACATTCTCCCAGGACATTTGTGTCAAATATGGGGATGATCATGATTTGCCCGAGTTCTGGGGCTGGGTTGGGGATTAAAAAATAATCTGTGATGAATCGTGCTTTGATTACCACCGAGATTATCCAAAAAAAATTCTGCTTTAGGTCCAATTGCTAAGTTACTGCTAATACATGTACAAATGTACATGGAATGCTAGTCAAAACGTCCGATTCTAAAAAGTCTATGGTCGAAACGTCCGATTTTGGGGGTCAAAACGTCCGATTTTGGGGGTCAAAACGTCCGATGGTATTGGTCAAAATGTCCGATTGCCGAAACAATATGTTAATAAGCAGTTAAGGCATTTCAAAGAGAAAGGTCTAAGGCAACTTATCTTTCTATCATTAAAAATACCAGTAATTAACATTAATTCTTGGAAAACTCTCTCCGAACTTTCCAATAATTAATGTCACGTACACGTATTTTCAGTGGTAAAAAGCCTTTTTTGTATAGTTAGGACTTGTGTAGTTAAGAAGCAATTAAAGCATTCCAAAGAAAAAAGTCTAAGATAAATTTGTTTTTCTATCATTAAAAATACGTGTATCAGTAATTAAAGTAAATTCTTGGAAAGCTCTCAACGAGCTTTCCAGTAATTAATCTTCTTACTGGCATTTCAAAAGAGAAAGTCTACGATGAAGTTGTTTTTTTTATCATTATACATGTTCCTTACTGGTATTTTTAATTGTTAATTTGATATTCAATCTCAATGTAATAAAACCAATAGAAATATAGATGTGTTTTCTCAATGCCCCAATTTTTTGTGTTCCTAAATCTTCAATGGGCCGGTTTGTCCTATCCCTAAAATATCCTCCATCTCCTACCCCGACCGAAATAGCGAAGTCACCAGTCCAAGACAAAACGTCCGATTATTTTGGTCAGAAGGATCGTACGTTTTGACCAAGATCATCGGGCATTTAGACTAAAATTATCGGACGTTTTGACTAAAAGCATCGGATGTTTTGACCAGAAAATCGGACGTTTTGATGATCAGACGTTTTGACCAGACCCCTGTTCATGCACTTGAAATGAAAATAAATCTGCAGCCCCGATATTCAATTCAATCGGATTCAGTGTTTTGTATAATTGTACTCTTATTTGGTCATTAATGCTAGGTGAAAAGTTTCCCCAAGCGGTCAACTTAAAATTCTGTGAGCTACATGTACTGGTGCTAATAAATTAAATACAAGTATTTTGGAAAATTAAGTGTATTTTCTGTTATGGTGCATTAAATAGAGGATCTCCAACGAGTCCCCGTTTAATAATGAAATTTACAGAACGAGTTCGGTAAATTAGGTCTGGACCCCGAGCCTTTGGCGAGGTCCAAACCTAATTTACTGGACAAGTTTTGTAAATTTCATGTTAAACTGGAGACGAGTTGACGATTCTTTTTATCACTTGATCCCCAACAAGTAAAACTTAAAAGATGCTAAATCTTTTACCTACCGGTCCAATGCAATACAAAAAACTCGGCCGCAATTAGCAATTACTTAAAAATCTTTTCCAATTTTTGCTTTCAAAACAGCTTATGAGCCCTCATTGGAACGAGCTCGGTGAGCTCGTTCCAATGAGGGGTCATAACATATGTTTTGGAAGCAAAAATTGAAAACAATTCAGTTATTAGGAAAAACTAAATTTAATGTCGTCTGCAGCTCGCAAATCAAATTTGTGGGAGTGAATATTAGGTCTCGCCAAGTGATTTGCATAAACCTGAATGATGGGTTACACAATTTGCTAATTTGGGCTGTCAGGCTAGAAATTTAAAAGTACTATGAAAATAGTGAAGCAAATAATTCCTCTTGGGAGCCTGGAGTGGAGGGAAAAGCATGACTATGCATGCGGTAAACAGTCTCTGTGTTTCTGGTGGAATACATGTGCATGTAGAATCCATTATCAAATGCTTGGGATGAGAATACACAATATTATTACCCCTTCACGCAGCCGTTACTAGTAGATTAAAGTTGTTGAAGCCTGTGTTAAACCACCGTAACATACATGTACATGTATGGTTTTTAATTTAGAAAACCGGAAGAGGGCTGTTTGACATTAACGGCCCCTTCCGGTTGTACATATACATACACAGAAGGCCATAAGAACACATCCCGTTTTCATTAATGGCCCTCTTCCGGTTTCGTAAAAATGGGAAAATTCTTGTGTATTTTAGTAATTTTTTCTAATTTTTTCTAATTTTTTTTTAAATATATTTTTTTAACATTGGTGTTTCATCAAAATATTTCTTTCAGCATCATTTCTACCCTAAAGAGAATGTATCATGAAAAGTGGTAATAATAGTAATAAGTTACTAATAACTGTGATTTTCTTGGGTGTCTTGGGTTATTAACGGCCCTCGAGAATTGGTTAACAGCCCTAGGGCCATTAAAGGTCCCTCAGGCTGTTAACCATTACTCTCAGGGCTGTTAATAACCCAGGACACCCTCCCAAATCATGTTATTGTTATATTCAGAAATGAACAAAAATGGATAATTGGATATTACATGTAACAATTGGGTGCTTCAGTGTTAGTATATTGTTTGTACCACTGCTACAAACAGTGTGCTAGCACTCATGCAACAAATTGTCTACATGATTCAGCTTCAGGTTACTGTACATTCATACATGTACATTGCTACTGTGTTGTGGAAATTATTCGATATTGTGCAGACATGCATGTACAAATGTATGTGACTTTAACTCTCTGCACTCTGGTGTCAACATTTCACACCTGCTTACAGTAGTTGTCTACCTTTGTGTAGTCAATGGTTCAACAATTTGTGTCTTGCTTGACAGATCTCAGAGAGATCTGTCAAGCAAGATACTAATTATTGAAGCATCTAATACATAAAGGGAGATAATTAAAATTGAAAATTGGAGATTTTAACATCAGTGTGCAGGGGGTTAAAAACAATTCTGCAAAAAAGCAAAACAAATAATGATGAAACTTTATTTCAAGTAAAAAGACATTTGTGTTTGTTATTTAATCTAATTCTGAGTCGGACTCTATGGCCAACATTTTTTGGTGGTTTAACACAGGTTTCAACAACGTTAATCTTCTAGTAACGGCTGCGTGAAGTGGTAATAATATTTTCTTTGACGGATATTATTCTCTTGGGAATTGGACACCACTTGTACATTAATGTTAAATGTTCCCCCAGATATATTTGCATTAGCAAACATTCCATGAATAGCCATTCCATGTGCTGAACGTTTTTTAGACTCAAGATCTCTGTTAATTGCTGTAACTTTAGCTGATATTGTACAGGTATTATTAGATGAAGCTGATAATGTTTTACACTCAGGACCTTCGATCTGTTTGGTTGACATTTGTGGTGGTTGTGCTATTTCCACATTAGATGATGAATGTGGCTGTAGAATTTCACACATTTCATGCTGCTGTTCCATTGAAGCTATTGCATAGTTATTGATGCTGTTTACATTTTTTGTGCCCCGATAGTTGGGCTATTACTTGTGAGGCCACACCGGCGTGGAGTAACCGAGTGCACATAGTTTTCTTTAAACTATGGTTTGTAATTTTTCCTTGTAGTCCTGCACATTGCGCCATGCTTTTCAGCATTGTTGAAAGTTTATTTACCCCAAATGGTTGAGATTTAAACCATAGTGCATTGGGTGTCATACGAAAGTTCTGATTGATTGCTATATAAAAAGAAACATCAGAGGGACACATGGCTGCAGGCCTGTTTCTAGAATACTCCACATAAGCTCTGACTGGGCACTGTTCATTGTTAATTTCGTTTTTGAATATCTTGGGATTAAATTTTCTGAGATCACTGGAGCATTTACCATCCCGTGTTTTAGTAAGACGCTCATTGAATTCCAAGTACTCAATCCCTGATGTTGATTTTTTTAACTGCATGTCTTCCCACTTTAACTGTCTATTCTCTTGTGAGCCCCGGAATCCCAGTAATTTGGTATTATTAAACCAAACAGTTCTTAGCAATGCACCTGGATTTTTTAAACCAAGTTGTCCACACTCCCACAACTTATTTTCATTTTCATCAGTCAAGACATCGGCCTGTTGGGGCTTATTCCCATGACCCTTCTCTTCAAGCTCTTTCCGACGAGATCGCAAAACCTCCCGGCTCATCTTGAAAGCATCATCTCAAATGATACTGGCCTCATAGTCATTGCCACGTAGGTGTCTGTGTATTCCCCTATGAAAAGCTGTCAGGGTATCAGGCTCAAAGTCACCACCATCAGGTTTTTTCATTTCTAATAAAAATGCACCAATGTAAACATCAAGTTCTCTGGGTTTAATATTTTTTATTTCTCGATGCTTATTTCTCTCAAGCAAAAAGTTTGTAAGTCTTTTAACTGCAGAAAAGGTTTTGCGTTGGGTGTTTGGATATTTCTTACTGTCAATGTATGCCGTAAGGTCTTTGATTTTATTTGTCACTGGTTTGATTGGACTGGCTGTTGTCTCTGTTAGTGGCGAATTATTGTTTATGTTATCGGCGAACGTTTCAGTTTCAAAATCTTCAACAAACAACTGGGTAATCAGTTCATCAGAAAGCTCAGTCCATTCGTTTTCAGCTGACATTTTTAACTTTTAAAACGCTGTTTTTTCAAGAATTGGAATAAAATCAATTCGATCAAGTGGACAATTTACGAGAGACGTAGATGTAAACAGAATGCACGTGAACGAAGAAAAATCGGCGAAATTGACAGTTCGCAGACGATGCGTAAAACGCGTAGATTCTGTTTTTCCCCTGTTACACGCGTTTTTAAAGACAAATCTGGTTTTGCTTCTCACATTAATTGGCTATTTTAGAGCAGTTTTATTTCATTTTTGTTTATTTTCACATTTACCCGGGCAATGTTTTGAAAAGAATAGAGGGTGTTGACCCAGAAACAAAGAAAACAAACCAATCAACAAAAACTGGGGCGGTACTAATGTCAATTGAGAGATGTCACTGGAGAGAACCAGCATATTATGATCAATGAACTAGTCAGTCGTTGGCGGATTCCACTATGTGGTACTGAAATGATTACCACACACCCCGTACCGTATGCGATAAAAGCGAAATACGTACATGAATATGTAATAACAGGAGAGAACCACCTAGCATCGACGAGCAACTGTCAGCTCCTCAACATTCTAACTCTGTTTAATCTCCGCTTAAGCGGGATTACAGCGGTTGAAGACATGTCATGTGCACCATCAGCGTGCAGTACGCATTAGTGCACGGCGTCATCGTGCTCCCATGTAGGCAACCGGGATAAAGTGCCTTGCCCGACGGGGATCGAACTCGGGACCACTAGCATAGAAGTCCAAAAGTCTTTGGATAGTGTCACAGCGCGTAATTGAGGGACCTATTGTGTTTTTGAACAATGGGTCACCTACCCCCTTTACTTCTGTACATTTAAACCTCATTGAAATTTAAATGGTGGAGACATGGTTTATTGTTTGTTTTCTCATTCATTATGATCTGTCGCTTGTCAAAACAACCTGAGGTATTTAACAGTTAATTGTGGTACACTGCGTTCTTATAGAAATTGACAAAAGCAAGTAAAAATAAAGTCCAGCCACCATCAACGGTGGCGACAATAATTGATTTTAATTGTTAAACTCAAGTAAAAATGGAGAGGTGCTAAAATTAAGGTGATAACCCTGTAACTTGTTTATCGATGAAGTGAATCATAAAAAATCACCCCGCAGTATCATCTTTTACTAGCCTAAATCAAATGTTTATTTTTTGGTTGTTTACTGAAGAATAAGCCAGCCATCTAATGGGGGAAGTAAAAGCCTGGAAGAACTACCATTCTCCAATTGCGCATATTGGGGCGCGGTAGCGTTGTGTACTAAGGCATGTGCACGACGAGGGTGCACTTGCCTCAACCAATACTAACCCTGTGTAGAATTGGGGAGTATGACAGTTGCTTGCCAATGCTCGGTTGTTCTCTTCGGCCTCCTCCAACTGTCCGACACGAGGAGACCCTGACTGTCGTGAGGTTAGTTTACCTCATCCCCACCCCAGCCAGCAAAATACACTATGTTTGAAGTATCGGATTTTCTTGTATGAGGATGGAAGGAATCATTTGGGAGGGAACTCTCACTGTTTGTGAGGAATACCTCATTGTTTGTGAGGAGTTATGAGGTACTCCTCATTGTTTGTGAAGAGTTGTGAGGGACTTATCAGTGTTTGTGAGGAGTTATGAGCGAGAGAGGTTAGTTTACCTCCTCCCCACCTCAGTCAACAAAATGCACTATGTTTGAAGTATAGGATGTTCTTGTAATAAGATGGGAGGAATCATTTGGGAGGGAATTTTCACTGTTTGTGAGGAACTTCTTAATGCAAAACTAAATACATGTACCTCAATTTTTCAGCCCATAGAAAAGATATAGCTTTGAAGTGGGTGAAGGCAGCTAGTAGTGGAGAGAGAAGTATGTCGAAATCGCACAAAGTTAAGAATCATTATCTTTCAAAGTAAAATGGAAATATTGAAACTAACCCAATAGCCAAAACTTTCTTAAACTATCAAATAATTTTAAGATTGCTTTCTTCGGAATGATGAACGCATAAATCATGCTATAAAAAGTTAAAAGCTTTTTCTAAGTTTAAAGCTACTCCAGTCAGCCTTTTGTCATTAATTTATAAGGAAATGCACAGTGATAAAATTAGAAACTTTAAACAAAAATGGAAATATGAGTAACTTTGTCGTCTACCAATAAGATTTTAACCCTTTACCTAACGTAACGGCCAAAACCGGCAAGCGTTATTCTCAAAAATCGCCAATTATTTTCATTATTTTTTTCATTTTTGTCTCAAAAACATAGGTTATGACCCCTCGTTGGAACGAGCTCGACGAGCTCGTTCCAATGAGGGGTCATAACCTATGTTTTGGGACCAAAAATGAAACAAATGATTATTCAAGAATTATTTTTGCAAGTGTCGTCTGCTTTCATGTTAGGTAATGGGTTAAAGTTATTCTAAAGAGTACATCCTAAACTGTTTGACAATATAAATGCACATTTGATGGAAAAAACAATTTTTGGTGAAAAATGAAGCTTTACGCTCTTCTTCCATTGACAGCTATAGCAAATTGGAAACAGACAATAACTTAGTTTTTCACGCATGCGCATTCAGGTGAATAGAAATAGTTGTACATGTGTCTCGCTTCCACTCAGGCAATAGATTGTATATGATACAAGCTAAGGCGCAGTCTAATTCAATTTTGACCGAGATCTAAAGTGAAGACCAGAAATCGTAAAGAGTAGCTATAAAAAGATAGCCTGCATGGGTAGTCAAAAATCGGACACAGGCAAGGTCGAAGTCGGGGATTTTGGAAGAATCTGAGCCAAATAAAATAGTTGTCGGATATATTTGGATAAATTTGGGTAGCGGTCTGATTGATTTTGTTGAATCAACATACTCACTGTAAATCTAGGATACCTAGCACCATTTAAGAACCCAAAATACTACCTGCTACTCTGATAACGTTAATATGGAAATAAAAACAGTTGACACCGTGATAATCCGAGCCAAATAAACAATTATTGGGTTGTTTGCGGTAAATAGATTTGCTCCCCTTGAATTGAACATATCCTCCAAACACAAGTCCGCTCTACTTTCTTTTACACAGTGACCGCGTGCCACCACGGAAACTACGATTCGATCTGCAGTAAATAAAACGGCCGACGAAAACACGTAATAATCTGTTAACCCACGGAAACTACGATTCGATCTGCAGTAAATAAAACGGCCGACGAAAACACGTAATAATCTCATAACCCTTTACCCAACAGAACGGCCAAAACCTGCCAGCGCTATTCTAAAAAATCGCCAATTAATTTTCATTATATTTTCATTTCTTGTCTCAAAAACATAGATTATGACCCCTCTTTGGAACGAGCTCGTTGAGCTCGTTCCAATGAGGGGTCATAACCTATCTTTTTGAGACAAAAAAATGCAGAAAAAAATAGTTATTCAAGAATTTTGTTTGTAAGTGTCGTCTGCTTTTCGTGATAGGTAAAGGGTTAACACCTGCTGCGAATGTACGCCACCATAACGTACCACTACAGTAATAATGTCAAATAATTGCCACCCACGCGAGCTACAATAGCAGTTCACGTCACACACACAATTCACAGCGACATGACTACACGTGAGATCCCCCAATGAGATCACCCATACAGATTACTACAACAGTCATTTGATCTGTGTTGTTGTATTCCATCTTCTTGGAGAGATGGAATCGGCTAGGTCAAACGATTCAGAATACAACAACACAGATTAATTGACTGTTGTGGTAATTTGTTTATTATATGACAGTTAGTATTTTAAACTGATCACAACACCTGAAAACTCAAATACAACAAGAATTATATTAGCCAAATACACATTAGCAATTTATGGAATAGGAGAATCCCAAACGCGTAGTAATATCGAACGTTCGTGTCGAAAATGAAATTTGAAAGTCAAAACAAACAATGGAGGCAAGACTTCTATTCCAATCGAAATCGTTTTCGATAATAAAGATTCTCCTACGTTTTGTTGGATTCGCACCTTGAAAATGGCCCTGTAATCGTTTTTGATAATGAGGAGACACTCGTGTTTATGTTCTATACTTATTTATAGGTCACTGTTAGAAACAGACCGTTCACGTGCGCCTCGTTTGAGAAAGGCATGATGATGATCTGGTAAACTTGACACTCTTGTTTTCCGAGAATTGGATTTGATGGGAAAACTGCAGTGGTATTGAGGGATTATTTGTGGTAGTCGTATATTAAAAATGTTGACCAATTTCCACTTTGAGAGGCAATGTAGTATTCGATATATTGTTTTATCATATGACTCGTCCGTTTTGTTCACTTTAAAACATTTGATATTTTGTTTTCATATTAATCAGTGATAAATAAAGCCTTCCGTCAATTCCATTGGTCAATTTCAAAACTAGACAATTTAATTGGCTGAACAAAATAAAACTGGGCCACATTTTCGGAATTTGCATAATTAGAGTTGGGAGTTTTCATTGGTCAATTTCAAAACTGGACAGTTTGATTGGCTGAACAAAATACAACTGGGTGAGATTTGCATAATTTCAGTAGGGAGAATTTACGTTATCTGTCCTATTTAGGGTGGGTTATATTGTATTAATCTTTTAGCTACAAGTAAAACGCCATTCATTTTTTTTTATATTTTCACTTTTTGCTTCCAAAACATAGGTTTTGACCCCTCATTGGAACGAGCTCGTTCCAATGAGGGGTCATAACCTATGTCTTGGAAGCAAAAAATGAAAATTTTTAGTTATACGAGGATGTTTTTTCCAAGTGCCGTCTGCAACTCAATTTAGGTGATGGGTTAAAAAGTCATACTAAATGGCTAATTTGTGCGTGTGTGTGTCATATGATAAATAGAATATGAAATTAGTGTTTTTCTCATATAATATTTATGAAACTCGTCCGAATTTTCCGTTTGAGAAAAACTCTCATTCCATATTCTCTATGTATTCCCCTTCAATAGTAGAACATTTAGTATTTAAACGATAAAAGTTGCGAAATGTTTTAAAAGGTATTTTACAACTTTGAGCTCAAATGTTTCACTTCAAACACTAACTTTATTTTGTACAATTTTGAGAAAAGATGTCCAAAATAAGACGAAATACACCTTTGTCTGAGGTCTATGCCCATCTATCTTCCGCCAAACAAAACCGGAAACGCATTCTGGTACACATTAACTCTCGTGTATGTTAACGGTACCATTAAAACGAAATTGCTTGCATTTTTCATAAAAAAATTATTTTTTTTAGATATTTGTGCACGGACCTCAAAACTCTGACATCATCTTTCCGATGGCCCGTGTTACAGATAAACTGCATGCAAAAATTAAGCTTACCACAACTTTGAGATGTTTTGTCCATTCCTCTCATGAATGACGAGGTGATTTCGTCGAGTCTTATTAGAAGGATTCGGTTATTTTAGGCTATTTTATTTTAAAAAATCGTAGTCTCTAACCAAGCTTATGCCATAGCAGACTTCAGGGTAGTGCATTATTTCACATGGTAGGAATTCCATGACGAATGTCAATTTCCACACTTTCTAGGTTGCATTCCAAACATTTTGGTATAGTGTGGTTATTTCTTTCTGGTCTTTGGCGAAAATTACCTAAAATTTTGCCACAATTTTGTCAGACGACCCCTTAAGTGAGTAGAAGTGCACTGGGCAGTCAAAAAGGAAACCAACAAAATGAATGAATCTCGCGGTTCCTATAATGACCCAAACGTGTTTATCACACAATCACCATCAACTAGCTCATTACAACACGTCTAATATGGGGATGACGTCAGAAGTCCTAACGTTGTGAGTGAGTTGGTTTCTGAAGTTGAATTGAATTTATTCTCTCTTTTGTTTCATTAACTGTTTACGTCATACAAGTAGCAGACGGCATTTTGTAAAAAAATACTTTTTGAATAGCTAAAACATTTCATTTCTGTTTTGGCTTGAAGACATAGCTTATGATCCCACATTGGAACGAGCTCGGCGAAGAGGGCCGTAAGCTATGTTTTGGAGGCCAAACTTGAATAAAATGAAAAAGAATTGTTTGACAATTTTTGAAAACAGCGGTGGCCAGTTTTTTGCGTTACGATTTGACATGAAATTTCTTAACCTACTTCATTAAAATCGATCCGAGCCTCGGTGAACCTCGGTAAACCTCGGCTCAGATCGATTTTAGTGAACTCGGACAGAACTTTTATATGAAATCGCGTCTCATTAGAGATCATCTGTTCAGTGTATCTTGACAATGCTGGTTTATGGAAAAGCCTGTTATTTCATACTTTATATTTCATTACGACAGTTGTTGAGGAGATGGAAATTAAGGACAGAAGCGGAAATACTATCAAAACTCAACCAGTTCATGAAAACGTGTACATGAAGGAATACCCGTCAGAAATAAGTGAAAGACATCAACGGGGATGGGCATACATCGAAGCAGATGAGTACTTTGATGACGACATTTTAATAGTAGCCTATCCCCGATCAGGTGAGTGATTTACTTGTTTCTGGGTTGTTGTTTCTGTCTGAAGCGTTTTCGTGACATTCTCTTCACAGATGGCGGAGACAACAAAAAGGTGATGGGACAAATCTGTTGGGCTTCTTGGGTAGCGCACTGTAAATAAAACAGCAGAAAGTCGCCGGGAGTAATCATTTGAGAGTAGGATGAAACCCTTCACGACAAAACCCCTCAAGACACCCCCCCCCCCCCCCCCCACACCCAAGACAAATCCCATCAAGAAACAATAACAAAGGTGGACACAATCCCTCAAGACGGAACCTCTCAAAGAATATTGTATAACATCTCTCGGGGGCGCGGTGGCTCAGTTGGTAGAGGTGCAGACTGCAAGCCGAGAGGTCCTCGGTTCGAATCCCACCTACGCCAGCCGCGTTGTGTCCTTGGGCAAGACACTTCACCCCCATTGCCCACGTGGGGGCACGGTGACGTTGTGTACTATGGCGTACTGCACGTCGATGGTGCGCCAGTCTTCAACCAATGCTAACCCTGCTTGTGTGGAGTTAGTATGTTGGGGAGCTGACAGTTGATCCATCGTACAACAAAAAGGTGATGGGACAAATCTGTTGGGCTTCTTGGGTAGCGCACTGTAAATAAAACAGCAGAAAGTCGCCGGGAGTAATCATTTGAGAGTAGGATGAAACCCTTCACGACAAAACCCCTCAAGACACCCCCCCCCCCCCCCCACAAGACAAATCCCATCAAGAAACAATAACAAAGGTGGACACAATCCCAAACCTCTCAAAGAATATTGTATAACATCTCTCGGGGGCGCGGTGGCTCAGTTGGTAGAGGTGCAGACTGCAAGCCGAGAGGTCCTCGGTTCGAATCCCACCTACGCCAGCCGCGTTGTGTCCTTGGGCAAGACACTTCACCCCCATTGCCCACGTGTGGGCACGGTGACGTTGTGTACTATGGCGTACTGCACGTCGATGGTGCGCCAGTCTTCAACCAATGCTAACCCTGCTTGTGTGGAGTTAGTATGTTGGGGAGCTGACAGTTGCTCGCCGTTGCTCGGTGGTTCTCTCCGGGTACTCCGGCTTCCTCCACCCGTAAAACTGTCATGGTCATGATTAGCCATTGTGCAGAAATGTGTGACCTTAAACACCAATAAATAAATATTATAACATCTATCAGGTCAAAATCACCTCTGGCAATTGGCAAAGATAAACAAAAAAGCTTCTTGAATTCATTTTATGTATCTAAATATGATTTTTTTATTATACGCTAAACGATAGATTATCGAAAAAATGCGGAAATGTAGAAATCGTATCCCCCACTGGGAAAATATAGATATTTTCACTTTCACGGTATCAATCAAAATGGCGGCATTCAAACCATCACTTCAAGGTGAATACGAGCCAAATTTTCACTGGGAATGATCAATGTCTTCTAAAAACGTTCAATGAAAAGAAAATCTAGTGTTTTTGAGTGGATACCGGTCATTTCCAGCAATAATTCAGCACGTATTCACCTTGAATTGATGCGTGAATCCCACCAGCTGAATCAGATCGCAAGATGCTACCTTCACAGAGTATCGATCAAATCACTTCCGCGTATCAATGCGCATCATATTATCCTATTACTGATTCCAGTGTACTATCAGGGGGGCGATGGCTCACTAGTCAAGGCATTGGACTTCAACCGAAAGGTCCACGGCTCGATCCACGCCAGGGGTAACAGCGTTGTGTCCTTTGGCAAGGCACTTCATGATGTATGCCTATGCGGGGTTGGAGTGGTGTGGGGCATGGTAGCACTGTGTACTAAGGCGTACTGGACGTCGATGGGGCACTTGTCTTCGACCAAAGCTTATCCTGCTTGCGCGGAGTCAGTACGTTGGGGAGTCTGATAGTTGCTCACAGTTGCTTGGTGGTTCTCTCCGGGTACTCCGGCGTCCTCCACCCATACAACTGTCGACACCAGGTGAGCCTTTCTATCGACAGTGTCGTTAAACCGTAAAAAATAAATAATTAAATGTACTAACAATATAAATTGATCGTCAGAACGTAATTGATCATTAGTTTAATTTTAACTGGTGCCAGTAATTAATTTATTCTCTGCGATTGTTTTTGTTAATTATCTTCCCTCGTTGTTTTTTTTTTAACCCTTTACCTAACATGAAAAGCAGACGACACTTGCAAAAAAAATTCTTGAATAACTAAATTTTTTCATTTTTTGTCTCAAAAACATAGGTTATGACCCCTCGTTGGAACGAGCTCGACGAGCTCGTTCCAACGAGGGGTCATAACCTATGTTTTTGAGACAAAAAATGAAAATATTTTGAAAATTAATTGGCGATTTTTGAGAATAGCGCTGGCCGGTTTTGGCCGTTACGTTGGGTAAAGGGTTAATACGATTGATGCCAATATTTGTACGGGGTTTGATCGCCCTTTGTAATTTTTCTCGAGGGGATTCTGCCTTGAGAGTTTTTCGGGGGGGGGGGGGGGGGAGAGGGTTGACGGATTTTATCATGAGTGGTTTTGTCCGAATCCTGATTTGTTTATATCACGTGCGTTCTTTTTCACGTAGAAGTTGTTTTTACCATCACCGATTCTTCAGACTCACAGTGCCATCAAAACCCATGGGAAAACAGAAGTATTAAATCAAGGTATTTCCAGGTTTTTGCACGCTGGAAGTGGATGTGCATTGTGACAGAATAATTGGATTGTTTCCCCATTTTGTATTATCTATGTGATGCATCTAACATGTTCCCTGCTAAAACAAACACAATAATTAAACAAGAAAACGTTTTGTGCAAGCACAAGCACGCGAGAAAATACCCATGAAACTCTCTTATTTTGTGCATAATATATCATACAAACTCTTCCGATCGAACATAAACAAGAAACATTCTCTGAACAAAGTGGAATCTCTCTCACTAATAGAAGGTGAATGCCACATCTCAAACATGACTGGTGATTCACAACAAATTAGTTCAAAATAATTAAAAAAAATAAAATTCGACAGAGTTTCAGTCTATTTGGGGTTAACATCTTCCTTCGAAAACACTTGAAATGGCACACCCTCCCCCGCCCCCTCCCCCACAGCCAAAATAAAAAAAAAAGATCGGCTTTTTGGACGAATCGTCCCAGTACGAAACTCGTGTTGGGACAAAACGCCGAGGTGATTTTGAGAGGCACTGCTCCGGCACCATCTCCAAATATTGTTAGCGGTGGTTCTCGAAAATTATTTTCGAAGAATCTCAAGCTTATTGGACAAGGCGAGAGAGGTGTGTGTGGGGGAGGGTAAGATCTCTATTCGAAAAAAACTTGGAAAACTACCCCAACCGCTCCATACATTACAAACAAAGCAGAATGATTAAATATAGGCTACAGACATATCGGGTTCTACTGAGGCTAAGAAAAAAAAGCAATAGCGAAATGCACTGTAAAAGCAGGAAGAGCTCGCGAAAAGAAAACAGTAGCATAATGCACTGTTGAAAAAACCTCATAATCTGTCAAGTTTTCTATTTGCAAGTCTGAAGCCGAGGTAAAGTGCAGGGTGATGATAAATTAAAAAAAGTAGCAAAATTCACTGTAAAAAACCTATCTACCTGCTAAGTCTTATAACTGCCGATCCCAAACCCTGGTAAAGTATGGGTGGAGTAGATAATAATATAATATTAGAACGTTTCTTTTCATGTTCTATCGGTCGATAGTACCTGAGTTTGTGTGATTTCTGAAATAAAACCTGAAGCAGCGAATTGTTTTATTTCAGAAATCACACAATTCGCTGCTTCAGGTTTTATTTCAGAAATCACACAAACTCAGGTACTATCGACCGATAGAACATGAAAAGAAACGTTCTAATTATTTTATTATGCCGAACAAAAAATAACTTTCATTGTTAATCGTAAACTGCAACGTGCCATCAATCTTGTAATAACAATGTAGTCGAATCCAAAAACATGACGTCATTTCGAACGAATGACGTCTCTTCGAAAATGACTTGTCACAAGTGCCGTCGCTTTGGGAGTTTCTATATCACCAAATGCCGGTGTTTACAACTGCATCATGCTGTTCATGTTATAATTCATTGTTAATGCTTGTGTGATAAGTGGTAAAAATTAATGGAATATAAACTCATGTTTCTTGGGCGACGACAGTTGTTAGAATTAAGCGGAGTGAAACAATTTATTTTGAACTTGAGGCGGCGGCTCAGTGAGGTCGAGGAGTACTAAACTTGTGGAAATATAATTGATTGAAGTCATAACTCATATTCAGGATTCACTGAAGTGGTGAACGACACGTGAGTTTTTAATATTTCTGATTATTTTGAATTCATTGTTTGCAGTTAAAATTAAAAACACACCCAATGAAGATGACATATTTGTTGGTAAGTTTGTCTCTTTCGGTGACGAAAAAAGTTAATCTGACACAGCGCCAGCGTTTGGTGTTCAGAAATTCCAACCAAATCGTGCGTAATCGACGCTGATCAATGGTAGTGGAGCTTACATTTTCTTTGTTCTCATGTCTCAAGGGAAGAACGTTCGGATAGTACCCGCGTTTTTCCCCCAAACTCCAGTACTATGACTTTTAGAAGGTGTCAAATTAACCAATCACGGCTGATGTTACAAACGTGAGTCATAATAAAGAACAGTAGATCAATTCACTGCAGACAAAACCCTAAATCCGCCATGTATTATCGATCTAAAGCCCAAGTAAAAGATGGGGAGTGTTTGTTAGAGATCTAAGGTTTTGTGCGCCGAAGGCGATGTGAGATTCGTCCCACACCTTGCGATCCATTTTGCGTAATATATAACAAATGCCAGTCGTGGGTAGTGAGCAAAGGAGTCAAGGGGTCAGCCGTTTCCCAGTCCGGGTTCGGATGGTGCTCAACGGCGTCTGTGGCTCCGATGTTTTGTCGTTAGAGGTGGTGGCCGTGATGGAGAGATTAACGTTAGTGGTGTTGTTGGAGTTGGCAGACTTGGAGTCTGGCTTGGTTTGTATGGCGTAGTAATTGTTGCTGTGGTCTTGTCGCACGTGTCATTCTTTTTGAGCGTCGTCATGAGGCGTAATTCACCAATAAGCCACCCTTCATTCGTTCTTGGTTAACGCCAATTGATGAGCATGTTTCGAAAGTTCTCTGTGTATTTAGCCGTATTTCTTCGTCCATGATCACCTCTTCCAGAAACTCCTCCACAGACTCTGTGGTGCTCACCCCCTAGTCAAAGCTCTGGTCGGAACAAGCCGAAGTAGCAAGAGCTGGAGGTCTGAAAGGGGCATCATCGGAGTGAACTTCCTGCACCATAGACAGACCTCTCTCCTCTGTCTCCTCTTCAGATGAAGAGTCGGCTGGGTTAGAGATTGATCTGTCTCCTTGCGACCCGTATTCCTTCGAACCCTCCTATTGCATTTGGTTCCTGAGCTGAGCAGGGGTTGGTCTGTGGTGACAGGAGTTGGCCCTTGAACGCCCTCACTTGCCTCCTTCTCTTTCTTCTCCTTCTTCTTCCTCTCCAAAAACTCCGTCATTCGGCGGGCATCACGTCGTCTGGTGGAGGGTTCCTTCTTTCTCTTCTTCCTGTCCTTAGTCACATCTAGCTTTTCAGAGTCACTCGTAGGGTGACTAGTGTGGGAGGGAATCCCCCACGAAAGGTGCTACACCTCTCCGAAGACTCTGGTTCTTGTATTCTATCACAATTCACTGATAGCTGAATTTTGCCTTTGTGCATTTGGATACTCCACGTGGTAGCAAAGGCAGCCTTCAGGTCTATCGGTGTCTTTTGTTCGTAGCACCATCTGATCATTAGATGCTCACACCTCGGAGTCCAGGATGCGAAACGAAATGAATGAAGATGAAAAAAAGAGAATGAAGATGAAAAAAGGAGTGTTGGTAAATTATGAGCTATTTATTTCAAGTCAAGCTCGAAAACTTCACAGTTTTCTTCTTGAAACCGCGAAAAAGATGGGTGGAGTTTTATTGTTATTCACACCTAAAAACGAAAGGCAAGTCCACTTCATTGGCACATTTGTAGGGAAGGTTTTCCGCATAATCCATGTCTCTGTGCCTGGTAGAAAATCAGACTGCAAATGTGATTTTCTTCTCTTCCCGACTTTAAACATAAAATAAAAGGGGTTAAAATCAAGATATTACCACCATGCTTGAAATAAATCTTATTTCTGATGTAGCGAATGCTGTCGCGTTTATTTGACTATTTTCAAGATTAATAGTTTACTTGCGGGCCTCATTGTCCCTGCTTGCGAAAATTGAGATCGGAAGTCGCGCTGGACATGAAAAATGGAACTTTAGGAGTTAAATAGAGAGTATTCGCTTGACTGGACTGGTTATGTGAAATAATTCATGACAGGTGAGGGACGTAGAACAAACACGAGAGCGCGAATGCGCACGAGTTTTTTACAATATAATCCCTCGCCTCGAATGAATTATTTTACGTAACCAGTCCAGCCAAGCGATTACTCTGTTTATTACTTTTCATTATTAACGATAATTATATTATTTAACCCTTTACCTAACGTAACGGTCAAAACCGGCCAGCGCTATTCTAAAAAAATCGTCAGTTAATTTTCATTTTTTTTTTCATTTTTTGTCTCTAAAACATAGGTTATGACCACTCATTGGAAGAGCTCGTCGAGCTCGTTCCAATGAGGTGTCATAACCTATGTTTTTTGCGATATTTTTGGTGGATATGATTGAGGAATGTCTTGAGATGGTCCCCAGTGTTTACATTAGCTCTCTTGACAGGCAGACGTTTGGCGACAGTCATGGAAAGCATGTACCCCTTGATTTCCATGATGTTTTCGGATACTGTCTACATATACATGAGATGTGTAGGGTATTCAGTCTTCATTTCAACACAAACCCTTATGATTTAATGATTGAATATGGCGAATGCAAATGTAAGAAGACATTTGTCTGAAGCAGAAATGTGGTGGGCTGTAGGGATGGTGGAACAAGGGGCTACCCATCGTCAGGTTGGTGAAACCCTTGGTGTGAACCATACGGTGATCACCAGAGCCTGGGGCAAGATTTCAGCAGTATGGCACACCAGTCACAAGACATGGTGGTGGCAGAGACAGGGGAACATCTGCAGCCGAAGACCGGTTTTTGATCATTCAGGCCCGTAGGAACCGCTTTGACGCAGCAACCCAGCTTCGCAGTGACCTTCAGAATGCATCCGGAGTAAATGTTTCGACGTAGACTATCCAGGCAAGTCTGCAGAAAGGTGGTCTCAGATCGAAAAGACCATGTATTCGCATTCAACTGTCCCAGAATCACCGCCAGGCACGATATGAATGGGCCATGGACCACGTTGGATGGGCCACAGAAGATTGACGACCTGTCCTTTTTACAGATGAGTCAAAGTACTGCCTAAACAACACAGATAGGCGTTCTGGGGTATGCAGAAGACCAGGAGAGCGATTCCGTGCAGCCAACATTGCTGAGCAAGACCGCTATGGCAGAGGGTCAATAATGTTTTGTGGCGGCATCAGCAGAGATGGGCGTACAGAGCTCTGTGTCCTTGACCGTGGTACATTTACTGTACAGCGGTATATTGATGAGATCTTGGATGCCCACGTCAGATTGTAATTCTGATGGACGATAATGTCCGTCCTCATGTTGCCCATGCTGTCCTGGAGTACCGACAGAGGGAGGAGATTGAGCGTATGGACTGGCCAGCAAGATCCCCTGACCTCAATCCAATCGAACATGTTTGGAATGAGATGCAGCTTGCAATTTCAGTCCGTCCAATCCAACCAAGAAGTGTCCAGGGGCTTGGTGCCATTCTGGTCCAAGAATGGAACAACATCCCACAAAGGACCATCTGCAACCTGATTGGGAGCAATAGAAGGCGTTGTCAAGCTGTAATTAACAATACTGGGTCTCATACTCGATATTGAACTCATATCAGTTCACTCCGTCAACTTTTTGGCAAATTTGAAAAATTTCCTCTTTTACCAATAATATCCATTTTCCATGGTTATCGTATTCAAAAGCTATAAAATAAATAAAATCTTAATTTCTGTACTTAAATCATTAAAGATAGATAAAATTAAATATAAAATATATACACTTTTCACAACATAATATATTTCAACTAAAACGTGAAACAGGTCTTTTGATATACTTGGTGCTTAGCAAACTTTGAGTAGTACAGTACGTGGAGAGTGGATTGTAACCAAATCACCCTCGGAGTGGAGTTATCACCCAAGCTATAACTTTCAAATTGTGTACATATCGACAAAAAAAAAACAAGCAATGGTTCAGTCAATGGACCTCCGGGTTTATCCCAGAGGTTCATTGGCTGAAACTTTGCTTTGCGACAGATTTGCAATTATTGCTTGGGTGGAATATCCACTCTGCGGGTGATTTAGTGATAATACACTCTCCACGTACTATATATATACGTTATTACCACTATATGCGTTTCCGAGTCTGCGAGATGGTGTATTGAAGTCGGCACCTCGTCACGAAGAGTCGATATATGACCCAGAGGTGAGGTCGAAGCTTCAATACACCATCTCGGAAACTCGCATGGTGATAATAACCTATTTATCTAACAGTCCCCTCCGCTTTCCTGCTTATTTATAATGGCGCCTGTTTGACAATCATTAAGCGTCTTTGAATTAATTTATGAGTGAAGATAACGACGTAATGGTATTGCGTTCTTATGCTTTGCATGTCGTAAATTCCCATTTACTGTTATTTTAGTATTTTAACAGCTGAGGTTTAGTGCTTTGGCCGTGTCTTTCCTTGTTTTACTTTTCATATTTAACGCATGTAAGGCCTATATAAAAATAAAATCGTGGCACAAATGGTCTGGTCTAATTTATTTCGTTGAGCAGGTGATTTATTTATCATTTAATTACTGAAATAGGGGGGGGGGGGCGCTATGGCTCAGTAGGTAGAGGTGCAGGCTGCAAGTCGAGAGGTCCTCGGTTCGAATCCCACCTGCGGCAACAGCATTGTGTTCTTGGGCAAGACACTTCACCCCCATTACCCATGTGGGGGAACGGTGATGCTGTGCACTAAGGCTTACTGCACGTCCATGGTGCACCCGTCTTTAACCAATGCTAACCCTGCTTGTGTGGAGTTAGTATGTTGGGGAGCTGACAGCTGCTCGCCGTTGCTCGGTGGTTCTCTCCGGGTACTCCGGCTTCCTCCACCCGTAAAACCGTCGTGGTCATGATTAGCCATTGTGCAGAAATATGTGACCTTAAACACCAATAAATAAATAATAAATAAATTACTGAAATAGAAATTGTGGCCTCGACATGAGTAATAACCCGATGCAGATAAAAAAAAAAACATTCTCTTTCTGAAGCACACAAGGACATGGCGACAAGTGTGGCCAAAAGTTCCTGTAGTTGGAAATTCGGAGGGCAAGTTGGAAGTCCATCTACCTGGATTTTAGAGCTTCTTTGGTGATGCTGATGTCTCCTTTACTTCCTAAATTTCCAACGCGGTTTCAAATCGGCAAAGATTCCAACTGTTACTATTTACAACTACAGTGTACGCAATATCAAGCTTCAAAAATGCCTGATGGCAATCAGTAAGAGATTTCTGTAGTACGTTTACTTATAATAATAAAAAAATCCTCGAAATGCACTTCAAGAAAATCGTATCATGTAAAATCGTACATCCTGAGTTAATTCCATCATTCACAGTTACAAAATGACGAATTATCGAAAATTGATCATTCCTGCATAAGATCTGATATAATGTTAGGATATTGTGAATTGCTCAAAGTTCTCAGCTTGAGCATTTGTTTTGCACATTTTCATTTCTCAGAAGAATACCAAATGATAATAACCTGATAATTCTATCATAAATGTGTTAGCATTTCAGTTACTAGAATCAATATTATGCCCCCCTTTCATGTCTTTATTTTCAAGTTTTTTCTTAGAAGTGAATTTCCAACTAGGGTGAGGGGCCGGGAGGGGGAAGCCCCTCCCGGCCCCTCCATCTAGTTGGAAATTCACTACCCTACACCTTCCAATCGGAAACCTCTAGCCATGTCCCTGGAAGCACATCCTAGGGCGTGTGATATCTACCCTCAATACAGATTTGTACTTTGTTTAATCGTTCTTGCTTGTTTTATGGAAATATGTTTCTGTAAATTGATAACAATTTTGAACCCCTTTATTTCTGCACATCACAACACACAGCAATTTGTATTTCATTATTCCATACTCAAGCGAGGCTACAAGCACAGCAGAATTATACAGAATCAGGGTGGTCAGTAAAAAGGGGAATAATTTCACAATATAGGAATATGGACATTTTCTGTATTCATTTATTCATAAATTACTTAACCCTTTATCCAACGCAGACGATATCAAAATTTATTAATTTAAATATCGTTTTTTTAATTTTTTTCAAACAATTTCAACAAAACCATATCATGTGACCCCTCATTGGAACGAGCTCGTTCCAATGAGGGGGTCACATGATATGGTTTTCTTGAAATTTTTCGAAAAATACTATTTTTACTGCTGCTGAATCAACATATTACGCGGGCGGATGACGGCTATTCGTTGGGTAAAGGTTTAATCAGGACTTTAGTCACTCAGTATATTAGTTTGAGATCAACGTGTAACTCGATTAGCTTTGGGCCACACATCCCTGACTTGTCTCGTCATGAGAATCGACTTTCGATAAATCATCTTCCCAGAAATTATTAGACGGACGTGGAACATCCAATTAAGAAACTCGCGATTGCAGAGAAAACCACCGATGACATCAGTAGAAACTAAAGCGAAGTTTCCGTCTGTTATTTTTAATGAACGAAAACAACAAGCAGCTCTCGGGTTCTCTGTTGTTTTCGTTTATTAAAAGTTACAAAAGGAAACTTGGCTTTTATGGGTAGCTAATCAGAAACAACTATGTAACTGTCCACTTTAACTCTTTGGTTAGCGAATGTGTTTTTACAGTAATTTGCACGTTTTTATTCTTCTCGGGAAAAAATTAGTAAATTTTACCTCCTGGACTATTTTATTAATGGAAAGAATAGTGTCTGTGTTAGGGGGCGTGGTGGCGTCGCAGTAACCGGTTCTCGTCAGATCACCGAAGTTAAGCAACGTCGAGCGCGGTTAGTAGTTGGATGGGTGACCATTTCAGCGACTGATTCGCGCTCCCGCGTTGTGTCCTTGAGTAAGGCATTTCACCGCGCTTGCCCACATGAGGGCACGATGACGCTGTGTACTAAGGCGTACTGCACGTCGATGATGCGCATGCCTTCAACCAATCTAACCCTGCCTGTGCGTCGGTGCAGAGTTACGATGTTGGGGAGCTGACAGCTGCTCGTCGTTGCTCGGTGGTTCTCTCTGGGTACTCCGGCTTCCTCCATCCGTAAAACTGTCACCGACATGATATGACCCTGGCTGTGTCGTTAAGCGCTAATAAAAAAAAAAGAAAAAAAGTGTCTGTGTTATATGCCTCGATGCGTACACTGCTGAACTGATAATGAACTGAAGAAAGTTACAGGACAACAAAAGATTGTGAAAGTGCCGTTTTCTTATTTATATGGGTTTAACCCTTTACTCAACGCAACGGGAAACCGTCAGCGCTATTCACAAAAATCGCCAATCAATGTTCATTATTGTTTTCAATTTTTGTCTCAAACACATAGGTTATGACTCCTCTTTGGAACGAGCTCGTCGAGCTCGTTCCAATGAGGGGTCATAACCTATGTTTTGAGACAAAAAATGAAACACATTAGTTATTCAAAAATTGTGTTTGCAAATGTCATCTGCTTTTCATGTTAGGTAAAGGGTTAAGCAGAGAATGATAGGAAAACGGTCAACCTGATTAGGGCAAACATTCTGAAAAAAACAGTTTCTACCACTCTACAGGAAAATGTCTGAAGTTTGTGAAATGATGCGGTCATCGATGACACAACGTCGCTAACATTTTGAAGTTTGAATTTTTATATGAAATTCTCATACTTCTAGTGGTAAATTTGCTGACAACCTTTGAAAATTAAGGGGAGCTAACTTTTGTGTAAATCTCTTCCATTGGCGAAAATTGTCAGCGATGGATTTGTAACAAACAGAGCTTGGCACACAAACCTGTGGTCGTGGCGTAATGACAGATCTGTTGCTGGCTGTATCTGGCTGGGGATTAACTTTATTATTACATGTATATATCACGCAATCACAATTAAATAGACAATTTCGGATATACCACCCGTTACGCGTCCAATAAATACGTGACGTCAGAACGCAACATGACATTGTAATATTGTGAGTGAGAATGGAGAATGGGTGTGGGGGGGGGGGGGGTGTCTCACCCCCCAGCTAGGAGCATTTTTTTCAATAGTTGGAAATTCCGAGGTCAAAAATCAAATAGTTGGAAATTCAATAAATTAACATTGTTCATGAAAAATATTAAAATTCCAACTAATGATGAGAAATGTTGATCTTTTATTTCCAACTGGAAACTTGAGTTTCAAATTTCCTACTCTAAAATTGACATGACCTCAAAATTTCGACTCTGACATCAATCCGATAAATTTTCTGACCCAGACACATTATAAATGATGTTGTTTTCCGTTTCAGGACCAGTGAAAATTTTCAGAAGGGTTCATAAGCATGTGTATATATATATAATCACTTTAACCCTTTACCCGACGCAGAAAATTTCAAAATTCATTATTTTAAATGTCATTTGTAAAATTTAAAAAAAAAATGCAACAAAACTATATCAAGTGACCCCTCTTTGGAACCAGCTCGACGAGCTCGTTCCAAAGAGGGGTCACGTGATATGGTTTTGTTGAAATGTTTCGAAAAATAATATTTTTTCAGCAGCTGTATTTGCATATTACGCGGGCGGATGCGGGCGATTCGTTGGTTAAAGGGTTAAAAGATATCACCCATCGCTGCAGTGCAACCACCTATCGAAACTACTCACAGTTGGAATTTACACCTATGGCACCCCGCAGCTGAAACCCTCTAGCCACATCCCTGGCTGAAACTCGTTCTCTAAAATTGATCCGAGACCAGGTAAACCAAACAGGGGTCATAACATATGAGACAAACAATGAAAAAAATAATGAAAATTAATTGGCGATTTTTGTGAGGTTTAGAAATTTCATATCGTTTTTCATTTTTTGTCTCAAAAACATAGGTTATGACCTCTCATTGGAACTGGTTCGACGCGCTCGTTCCAAATAGGGGTCATAACATATGTTTTTGAGACAAAAAAAATGAAAAAAAATAATGAAAATTAATTGGCGATTTTTGTGAGGTTTAGAAATTTCATTTCAAATGTTCATTCATCAGAGATATGGAGAGATATGGAAAAGTCAACAAATGCTGAATTACTCTCTCTCTCTCTCTCTGGCATGTCATGAAAATAATCTTAGTTGAATGGGGTAACTGCGTTGTGTCCTTGGGCAAGGCACTTAATCTCGATTGTCCTCGTGGGGGCACGGTGGCGCTGTGTACTGAGGCGTACAGCACGTCGATGGTGCACATCTCTTCAACCAAGGCCAACCCTGCTTGTGTGGAGTTAGTACGCTGGGGAGTCTGACAGATGTTCGACGTTGCTCGGTTGTTCTGTCCGGGTACTCCAGTTTCCTCCACCTGTAAAACTGTCCGACAGGACGTGACCCTGGCTGTCGAAATTGTCGTTAAGCTCCATTAAATAAATAAATAAATAAATAAATAAATAAATAAATAAATAAATAAACCTTAGCTGAATCAAACTGTTCTTGAGAAATAAGACGGGAAACCGATATCGCACTGTTTTTGTGGCGCCTGGTGAAAGAATATTACAGTTTTGTAAGTGTCCAGTGAATTCGTTTAGTCCGAAGGATGAGTGCAATTGCATAGGAAACTTGCAAGACTGTACAACTCTTTCACTATACACCACAGACACCTTGGTAAAACTATTTTAATCTACAACACTTTCTTGTTGACTAACGACGATAATAATCTGTTTTATAAAGATTTAGCTTGCTCTGCCCCCACAAACAAGCTCGTTCCAATGAGGGGTCATAAGCTAAAGTTAAAACTAGAAATCCAGTCGTGAAATGCGCACAAATAGCACATCTATTTGCGCGATAATCTACGCGTTGTGACGATGGTAAGGCTATCAAATTCTGCACATACGGCCTATGCACAAGCAAAGTTTCAGCCAATGGACCTCCGGGTAACCCGGAGGTCCATTTGCAGGAACATTGCTTGTGTTTGCTATGGGTAACAAGGAGAACCTGTCATGCTTTGGATGCCATTCGATATGACAATTGCGCGCAATTCCTACGCGCAATTAAGACTAGATAAGCGCACAGTTCGTGACATGACTTCTAGTTTTATCTGTATGTATTTGACGCAAAAAAATAGTGCTTCAGTAATTGCATTTGCAAGTGTCGTCTGCTTTTCGTGTTAGGTAAAGGGTTAACTTCCAGTGCGCTAATCAAGAGCCTCTGCGCTTCGGGAGTTTCGTTGGGTATTGGGTTAATATTGTTTAACAATTTATTATAAGCTTATTTGATTTACAAGGATTGGCGAGCTTATATTAACTTATATTAACGCCTCTCCTAGGCCCAATGGCGTGGGTGCGTGGGATGATCTGCGTGCGGCAACGTCTGGCCTCGCTCATCTCGAATACTACGAAGGGATCTTTAGCCAGCCTGTAAGGAGTGTGTGCCTCTCCGTATGCAGGTCAGCCATTTTACGTCCTCGCCGGACAGGGCGGTGCGCTGTGACAGCATCAACCCCACAATTGATAATGGCAGAGAGTGTTAGGGCACCTCGAGAACTTTCCCCCGACCGAGGATCGTTTCCGGGACCTCTGAAATGAGGGATCAGCGCACTTATCCACTCGGTCATCACTCTATTAACCAATCGAATCCGATGGGCCTTTTTGCAGGCCCAAGTACATGATACATCATAGTTTCGTTACGTATGGTGGCTGATAAGTGAATGTAAGGGGTAAACCAATCAATATTTTCAACTGTTTGCCTCGAGGTTGTATGTTGCAAATATTAATTGATCTATCCCCATATAATCAATATGGACTCTTCCAGTTGCTCTCATTGAATTGACATGGAAGATACCACCAGAGCTGAAAGGGTTAATATTGAGACAGGAATGTTCTATTTTCTTATACACGAAATTCTATAGAAGGAAAAGTAGCTTCGCAGATAAAGTTTGACTTGTTTTTTTTTTCTCTCTCTCTCAGGAAGCCACTGGACAATAGAAATCGTTAACATGCTGACGCGTGGAAATACAGAATATGATGATGTTCCTTTTAATTCGAGAAATATCGAATGGCGATACACCGTGGCACAACTGACTCCAGAGAATTTCAACGACATCCGACCTCGAATTCTTCACACACATATACCATTCTTCATGTTGCCTGAAAAATTACACAAACTGAGAATGATATTTGTATACAGAAACCCCAAAGATGTGGCCTATTCCCTTTACAAATTTATAGCTGGCTGTGCTGGATACGATGGCCGTTTTGAGGACTACATGTTGTTGTTTCAGGATGGGAGAAGTATTACAGTTATTAAATTATTTTTATTTTTCCAGCACCGAAATGTAAATGAAATTTGTAAGCCTGGAAGAAGTAGGAGATGGATGGATCGACCCACATTGGGGTATCTCACGGGGGGGGGGGGGGGGGGGGGGGGGTGTGGGGGGATCTCATATGTGACCTCATAGTCAAGTGGCCCGGTAATGTCATGTTTGGTTGTCATGGAAGCCCGCGTGAGCGGCCATCTTGTGACGTGATTCCCATAGTGATACGTGGTCGTAGTGCGCATGCTCAACGCGTGTTGTTAGAGTGATACGTGTTTCCGTCGGCCATTTTGTATACGGGAGGCCGCCACCTTGGTTTCTGTGGTAGCACGTGGTTGCTGTGTTACCCAAAGGCTTATAAAAGGACAGGGGTATGTTGGGAGTGTGTATTCCTTTGTACAAGAGTAATTTCCCGATTCGAGGAAATACCACAAACAACCCGACAACCTCTCCAAATCACCAAAATCCACCCAAAACTATCGAAACGGACATGTATTCCCCATTTTGCCGGCTCAGAACGTAGTGTTATAGTGTCGAGGGGGCCCCGGGGGGTAAGTTCCATTGAATAAGAGTACATCTAATTACCACAAACAACTCGACAATCCCTCCAAATCACCAAAATCCACTTTATTTGACATGGATTCTTCAAGAATCCCTTTTAGGACCGCCATACCATGGAGTTTAATAGTAGCACGTAATGCTATAGTACTGAGGGACCCCCTTTGGATTATAGCCAGCTGATAGACAACCTCCTTGAAAGCCTATAACATTCCTAAAGCCAATAATCTATTGAGTACTTACTGGTAAGTCATTGATCGAACGACTCTAATCCCGTCGAGCAAATAAGCCATAGAGTATTTACTCGAACGAGTGACTCGCACATACGACTCTTAGACTCATTTCTGTATTTGAGGATACCTATGATCTGGTATTTTATTATTTGAGGATACCTATCGAGGATACCTTGTGGATAATCCCTTTTTTGTCGTATGAGGCCATGAGGGCCATGAGAAAATTCCTCGATGAGGTCTAATTTACTATCCCTCTTAGCCTCATTTCGTTTGAGGCCATGAAAAAAATCCCTCAATGAGGTCTAATTTACTATTCCCCTTAGACTTATCTCGATATTTGACAACCATATCTCGTGGCACACCAATTTCAGCACCCCTTTTTGGAAAACGTCTGGCCTTCGGCACCCCGTTTTAGTCGTTTGAGGCCATGAGGGGTATGAGAAAAGCCCTCAATCAGGTCTAAGTTACTCTTCCTCCTAGTCTCATTTCGGTATTTAAGGATATCTATGACCCAGCTCCTATATGGCTCCTATACAGGCAGTCTTACCAACGGCTTCCATCTTATCTCCAAAGCGCCAAGGCCACTACTTGTCTATGGTCTATCTGCCCTACCATTAGTTTCTACAGAAGTCACCCATTACTATAGTCTTCTACCACTGTTACTGCCTTGAACCCTTATGTTTGGTCACCCAATACTACAGCCTTCTACCACTCTTGCAGTTTTGAACCATTACTGCTGACTTGTAACACTACGTCCTAGCTATACCTTCGCTCAGGCCTTCTAAATGTTCTATCGTACTGCTTCTTTTCCCCTGTACAACACGTGTACATATAGACAAGCTATATAAGGCATTCCGTAAGTGGGAGTCTTATCCGATTCCGTAAAATTTGCATTCCGTGTTTTTACATATACACTCGAGGGTATTCCCCTTCCCTATTAGAAAAAAATATAATTTCAAATGGTTGTGGTTCAAAAATCCATTCAGTTCAAAATAGTTCAAAGGGTTTTAATGTTATTTATACATTATACATAGTTCATTGAGGTCAAAATATTTCAAAGTGTTTAACCCTTTACCTAACATGAAAAGCAGACGACACTTGCAAAAAAAATTCTTGAATAATTAATTTTTTTCATTTTTTGTCTCAAAAACATAGGTTATGACCCCTCGTTGGAACGAGCTCGACGAGCTCGTTCCAACGAGGGGTCATAACCTATGTTTTCGAGACAAAAAATGAAAATATTTTGAAAATTAATTGGCGATTTTTGAGAATAGCGCTGGCCGGTTTTGCCCGTTACGTTGGGTAAAGGGTTAACACTGCATTATATTTTCATTAGGGTTATAGCAGGGACCGATCAGGACTTTTTAAAATACGCTCTAGCCTCGGAGCCTATTTTTTCAATTCATGCGCCAGATTTCAATTTACGGAGTCACACCTCTGTTTGTAACACACACTGCAAGTATGTAATAGCTCTCATCATTTTCATTTAGTACACTATAGCAAACATTAATCTTCACTGTGGTTTCTGATCAAGTCTTGGCTGCCTGTTCAGGCAGCCAAGACTTGATCAGAAACCACAGTGCAGATTAATGTTTGGTAATTAAGACTTGGAGTATTGACTTAAGCACTCTACAACAATGATAAGTGATAATCATATATATAATTTTTGTAAGAGTGTCTCTCTCGATTATCCATCGAAAGAATATCAAAATATGATCTGAGAAGTTACGCGCCAACTGAGAAGCCTATTTCTGAGATTTAAGAGCCAGGTCCTGGTGTTTCAGAACCAAATACGCACTGGCACATGCCCAGGTCGGTCCCTGGTTATAGTTTAAAAATAGTGTTCAAAACTATGTTGAGTTCAAGAGGGTTAACACTGCTTTATAGTTTCATTAGGGCTATAATTAATTTCAAACAGTGTGATAAAGCTTGTTATATTCTGTTCACTTCGATCTTGGTTGTGTTCGAACAGATCAGTTCGATATTCGTTCACTTTGCATTGCTCTGTTCACTTCGACCTTGGTTGTGTCGGATCATCGTTCACTTCGACTTCATTCGAACAGTTCAACCGTAGTCGTGTTGGATCCGTTCATAATTCAGTTCTGTCCAACCCTTTGATCTTCGTTCATGTTTCGTCTGTTCAGTTGGGTTCTTGCATGCAATATTTTCATCAGGATTATAGTCCATTCAGGAGAAAATGTTATTGAATTTATTGGGCGTTAAGGTTAAGTCAACGTTCGTAATGTTTGTTATGTTCTCTTCGATCTTGGCTGTGTTAGATCTTCGTTCACTTTTGTACATTCGTCGTTTTGAGGTGGTTGGTTGTATGCTATCATGTTTTGTTGTTCAACAGACTTTGAGTTCAAGAAATTGGCAGCCTCCCAAGCATAAGACAAATAAGTTATCGTGCTCTCCAATTTCAAAGAGACACCGCCGTCATTGACCTTATGAAAACTCAGTGAGACGTGTGTTCTTATCGAGGGACTCGCTCAAAGTTCTCATCTGTCACTGTGATGGCTTCAGCTGACATTGGCCTGTCTCGATAAACGTGCAGCTTATTTGGGAAGAGGTGCATGGAATAAAAATCGAGAAACGGTACTTACGGAACGGTGGAAATGATTTGTATTGAAAGCAAAGACAAGAAGTACAGGTTATCGGACACTTAGTTCGAAGCCGCGGCAGCGGCCGAGAACTAAGGTGTCCGATAACCTACTTTTTGTTCAGCGTTTCTTCTTGCCGACTGTACTTGACAAATTCACCTCCCACTATAAGTTGTGCCGGGATTTATAGCCTGACGCAGAAATGTGTCTGATGGAGTTGTCGCGTTGCCAACTTGAGTTCGTGCTTTGTCGATTTCACCTTTATGCCATCACAGTGACAGTTGAGAATTTTGAGCAAGTCCCTCAATACGCACAGATGCATTGGCACAACTTACAGTGGGAGGTGAATTTGTCACGTACAGTCGGCAAGATGAAACGCTGAACAACAAGTAGGTTATCGGACACCTTAGTTCTCGGCCGCTGCCGCGGCCTCGAACTAAGTGTCCGATAACCTGTACTTATCTGTTCAGGTTCTTGCAATAATAATTGGGTGTTATCAGTCCCTTTCCATACCCTCGAGTGTATATGTAAAAACACGGAATCCAATTTTACGGAATCGGATAAGAATCCCACTTACGGAATGCCTTGTATAGCTTGTCAAAATGTATAGGAGTTATACAGGGGGCATGAAGCAATACGAGTAAACATTTCGAAGGCCTGGGCGAAGGTATATCTAAGAAGTAGTGTTACAAGTCAGTAATAATGGCTCAAAGCTGCAAAAGTGATAGAAAGCTATTGTATTGGGTGACCAGAAGTATTGGTTCAAGGCTGTAATGGTGGTAGAAGACTATAGTATTGCGGTGACTGCTGTAGAAGCTAATCATAGGAGAGATAGACCATAGACAAATAGTGGCATGGGAGCTTTGGAGATAAGATGAAAGCCGTTGGTAAGACTACCGGTATAGGAGCTGTATAGGAGCCATATAGGAGCTGGGTCATATGTATATTTAAATACCGAAATGAGGCTGAGAGGGATAGCAAATAAGACCTCATTGAGGGATTTTCTTATAGCCCTCATGGTCACATACGACTAAAAATGGGGTGCCGAAGGCCAGACATTTTCCAAAAAAGGAGTGCTGAAATTGGGGGTGCAACGGGATATGGTTGTTAAATACCGAGATGACGCTAAGTGGGGATAGTAAATTAGGCCTCATTGATGAAATTCTTTTCATAGCCTACATGGCCCTCAAATGAAATGAGGCCAAGATGGCATAGTAAAGCTAGGCCTGATTGAGGGCCGTTTCTCATAGCCCCTCAATGACTCCATGCGACCAAAAAGGGGTGCCGAAGGCCAGACGTCTTACAAAAAAGGGGTGCTGAAATTGGGGAGCGACGGGATATGTTGTTAAATATCGAGTTGAGGCTAAGAGGATAGTAAATTAGACCTCATTGAGGGATTTTTTCATGGCCCTCATGGGCTCTTATGACTAAAAAGGGGTGCCGAAGGCCAGATGTTTTCTAAAAAAGGATGCTGAAATTTGTGGGTGCCACGGGATATGGTTGTTAAATACCGAGATGAGGCTAAGAGGGATAGTAAATTAGATTTGGAGGGATTTTCGGGTTGTTTGTGGTAATTCTGCGAATCAGAAAATTACTCTTGTACAGAGAAACACACCCTCCGAACATACCCCCTGTCTTGCTGTAAGCCTTTGGGTAACATAGCAACCGCATGCTACCATAGAAACCAAGATGGCGGCCTCCAGTATACAAAATGACCGACCGAAAAACGTATCACCCTAAGGTTCCGCTCCACAGTTTTCCAGGCATTTCCAAATGTGACATGCCATACACTCTCCTCAAATGCAAATATCCTGTAACTTAGTTATCAAACCCATTACAAGTATTACATTTCCCAAATCCACAAAAAACATATAACGCTATCTGACTAAGTAGAAATAAACAATCTGAATGTGGGTGGAATTATTTATTGTCAAAGGCAAGACTTCAACCTGAAAAATTGCCTGAAAAAATACCGAAACCAGTCATTTTCAGCCACCTAGCAGCCTCAAAAGCAGAATTTTCCCTCCAAGCCCGCCTACCCACCCCTGGAGCAGAGCATCCCCCTGTTTCTAAAATGAAAAAAAAAAATTATATGTTTCCGTCTCATTTTTTAGTTATAATAATAATAATAATAATAATAGATATTTATATAGCGCTCATTTCACAATAAAAAAAAGTTCCATGGCGCTTTACAAGAAAAATCATGGTTACATGTGACAGTACTTCTGTACTGTAGATTTGCATAGTTATCTGTCTGGTAACAAACCCGTGTAAAAATTACATTTAAAAAAATAGCCAATTTTTCGAAGCCACTGTTTCCCATAATTCATCTGGTAATTTACCCCTATGTATCAGACTCCAACTTTGGGACCAAAACTTCAGATTCTCTTGTCCAACAAAAAGCCTAATGTAATCATATATCTGATACTAAAAATATTTCTCAATTTTACATGGCCTTAGTTTCAACATACGCCCTGTGTTTAGAATTTCACCCCTGTGCAGAAGTGCGAAACTGTGGAGCGGAACCTAACAACACGCGCTACGCATGCGCACTAGGACCACGTAATGCACGTATCACTATGGGAATGACGTCACAAAATGGCCGCTCATGCGGACTTCCATCACAACCAAACGTGATATTACTGGGTCACGTGACTATGACGTCACATATGAGATCCTCCATGAGATCCCCCCAGTGTGGGTCGATCCATCCATCTCCTACTACTGCTGGAAATAAAGAGCTTACATCCTAACCCGTTTCCAGGTTGCGCAGCATAAAGGGGTGGTTACCGATCGGAAAAAGGTACTGGGATGCTTTTCCGACTTCTCTGTTAGTACCACGCCAGTATGGTGTTTAAGTTGTAACAGAATTTCCGCGAAAATAAATATCAACAAGTAACGCCATGGCGAGATCGCGCGATAGTTGTTTGTATTTTTTGTTTTGACGGAAAAGTTCGTAAGAGTAAACCTCCGCGTGCTGCAAGTGTGTGCCTTTGGATACATTATCGATTTTATGTCACTTGGCGATACCATTATCGATTATAAGACATCACGGATGACATCTTGCGTCATTACCGATTGATAACGTCTACACTGATAAAAAAAACACCCGGCACCATCTGGAACTACGGTATCAGATCCTCACTCCATTTAGACTTATATCCATGTTAACCATTTGAACCCCGGTGGCATCTTCCATGTCAGTTCAACGGCAGCAATTGGAAGAGACCGCATTCATTTGGGAGAAAACCAAATATTCTCAGCGTGCAGCCGTGGGGGTGGGGGTTGGGGTGGGGGGGGGGGTGCACGTTGAAAATATTAATTGGTCTACCCCATACATTCACTCAGCAGTCATCCTACTTAAAGAAATTATGACGTATCTTGTTCTTGGGCCGGAAAAACGGCCTCTCTGGTTCAAAGGCGTAATAGGTAGTAATGGGAATACACTTCGGCGTGATCAATGACTAGTCGATTCGTGCGCAGACATTCCACACTATTAGTCGATAAAACAAAAACAAGTTCCGACATACCATTTAAACAATGGCGCATTTATAGTCAATCAACGAGTCACCAATAATAGTCATAATAAATACGTTCCGACACACCACGATATTACTTAACGAATCAGCAGCGTCCGTCTGGTAATTTACAAATTCTGCAGTTCAGTGAACATTTTTATTAAAAATGTCAAGAAAACCTTATCATGCAACCCCTCATTGGAACGAGCTCGTTGCAATGAGGGGTCGTCTGATATAGTTGTGTTGAATTATTTTGAAAGAGAAATGAAAAACAATATTTAAAATAAGAAATGCTGATATCGTGTAGGGCTGAAACGGTTGGCTCATTTTCGCAACCGACTAACCGAGACCTCTAACCGGATAATATCCGGTTAACCGTAGCCATTTCCGAATCTGGGATCAAAACTATAGGAATTGAAAAGCAGTATTCTCAGGCACTATTCCGTAGTGTGTATACAAACGAACATTGTCGAGTACTCGACAACGTTCGTTTGTATACATACTACGGAATAGTTTCTGCGGTTACTCAGAACTCACGGAAATTGCCGATCATTAACGAAGTCTTGAACGCCAAAGTCGTTTATTTCTCAATATATACAACGCTGCTTCGAGGTGTAATCTATCCCAAAGGAGAAGCGGCAGATTTACTACGGTTTTACCTTGCAATGACGATCACTATCGATATTTTGGATAACCGGTTAACGTTTTTTTTTTAATCGGTTAGGTAGGTAACCGGTTTCAAACCGCTTATCCGGTTAACCATTTCAGTACTAATATCGTGTGCGTTGGTTAAAGGTGTAATAAACATTAAATAATCCCAAAACAAGTTCCGACATATCATATCAAAAATTACGTGTGCGTAGTCGACCAATGAGTCACCAATAATACAGGCACGTCGCAAAATATTAATAAGTCAATCCAGACATACAGCGTTGTCAATAAACAATCAATAATTCCAAAATAATCCCTGTGTGTAAATTTGATTCTCCGGGAAGGGAAAACATCGCAATTGGCTGGTTTGGAATATGATAACTTGTAGAATGAAATAGCTATTGACTGACAGCAATACCCTGGTTTCAAAACTAACAAACAAAATGCTGGGTTTACATTCAGCAGTGCCAATGGATACGCCCAATCAAGTCCATCACCGGCCAACTCTTAAGCTTCAATGACTCATCAAAAGTTTAACGCCTTCTCTCGTCTCATTCCCCCAAAATGGTTAGTATAACTAACATCGTATCCTCAAGGGATAAGAGGCGTGTCCTGGATCTAAAGCGATTCTCTTATTAAGACGTGTGTGTGGAAGAAAAAAAAAATCGCGCGTTTGCTTCTGTTCTGACCCATGCGCGAACTATACCGGGACAATAAGGTATTAAAAATGATTACGCACTTATCCTTTTCAACTACAACCAACAATTCACAACCATAAAACCAAAATTTCCCCACCTCAACATTGGTCTGGATCACGTACCCACCACTACTCTGGCTGCTCAATTACACATACCCCCCTCCCCCCCCCCCCCCCCCCACACACACACTCACACATTCATTCCAACACATATGCCACCACAACCTCCCCAGTCTTGTTTAACCGCTTTTGGTGGGGAATTGCTTTGTTTTATTTTGCTCGTGACAAACAAGTCCCACAACAGGGCTAAACTTTCGACGAGAATCCGAGAATCGATTCGCACAAAGATTCGCAAAATAAAACCGGCGAGAATCCATGTAGATTCTCGCTGCACCTCTGCTAGGATTCGCGTGAAAAAAAATTGAGTCAATTTAACCCTTTATCTAACACAGCGGCAACAAATTAACCAATAGAAGGCTAACATGACCTGAAATATCCTGACACTTTGTCAATAGAACCTCACAAATATTGCTGTCATTGGAACCGGCTCATTGAGCCGGTTCCAACGACAACCATATTTGTAAAATTTTATTGGCAAACATTGTTCATTTAATTATTTTATCATTTATTTATTATTTATTGTTTAAAAATTATCAAACTTAGTTTTAAAAATTAAAAAAGTGTGTTGGGTAAAAGGTTAACATGTGTTATCAGTATACAACAGTGGTTCAACCTTGGTGGCGTCATGGGATCCTGGGACTCTCATAGTAGGTATGGATTCTCGCAACCATTTTCACAAGAATCCAAATGGATTCTCACAAATTTAGACGAAATATAAGCCTTGCACAAAGCCAGAAGGACAAAGGATAACCCTATATTTTCTTTGTGAGGGCACAGAAAGTACATACTCAGAGAAATGGATGGAAAAATGAACGAGATGTTAAAACAAGAAGCTTAAAAAAACATAAGGATCGACTTCAATTTACACACCTTGTTCACTCAAAGTTAATATCTCGTGGAGGAAGCTGGAATGGACAATTTGGTTCTTGTCAAAAAAATTTCGTACTACCATTGACAGGTTAAGAGAAAATCGGGAATTAAAACAAAAGTTGTGTTCATATGCATGTATGTGTGAAAAAGTGTGTGTCATGAAAACAAAATAGTTGAATTTTATACATGCGTTCTTTGTATTAGGATGGACTAATTTTAAAACCGTTTCTCGCCAATCGTTGATAGTTTTTATGCAGAATGACCATATCGATCCCTCGCCACAATCTTCTTTATATCACGTTTCGATCGGAAACGTACGGAAGCGTATTAGGGACATGATAAAAAATAATTCTCAGACCCAGAAAGTCGAAATTTCGACTTAAAATTTCGAGATAAAAAGTCGAAATTTCGAGATTTTAAGTCGAAATTACAAGAAAAAAGGTCGAAATTTCGAGATTTTAAGTCAAAATTTCGAGATAAAAAGTCGAAATTTCGAGATAAAAAGTCGAAATTTCGAGATTTTAAGTCGAAATTACGAGAAAAAGAAGTCGAAATTTCGAGATTTTAAGTCGAAATTTCGAGATAAAAAGTCGAAATTTCGAGATAAAAAGTCGAAATTTCGACTTTCTGGGTAGGAGAATTATTTTTTATCATGTCCCTAATACGCTTCCCTAGAAACGACATTCTCATATTGACTATCGAGGTTGACGACGATTTGGCCTCGAAATAAAACGCCACCTAGTTTTATGCCGGACTTTTCCGGGGGGCACGACAACATGAAATTATTTTTTTACGTTACTAAACGTGCCGAATATGATCGTTATAAATTAAACACGCAACAGTCAAAATATCCTCGAATGGTAATCTACCCACGTATATATTTTTCAGATCCATATGGCGACTATTTTAGATTTATGAATTCGTGGGAGAAGTTTATAAAAGAAAACAAGAAATGCTGCTTTTCATATGAACAGCTATCTAAAGTGCGTATTAATCTTACTTACTTTTCCTATAACCAGCAGGGTTTTTTGTTTTGAGATATGCAATGATCCACTCTAGCCTTGTAACTTTCCCGCCCACATAACTGGTCCACGGATTTGCAGCACCACTCAAGCATAACCCTTTACCCAACGTAACGGCCAAAACCGGCCAGCTATTCTCAAAAATTGCCCATTAATTGTCATTATATTTTTCATTTTTCATCTCAAAAACATAGGTTATGACACCTCGTTGGAACGAGCTCGTCGAGCTCGTTCCAACGAGGCGTCATAACCTATGTTTTTGAGACAAACAATGAAAACAATCAGTTATTCAAGATTTATTTTTGCAAATGTCGTCTGCTTTTCATGTTAGGTAAAGGCTTAATAACTCTTCTGCACGGTCCATTGTCTGAAGTTTGTATCAATCAATTCATACTAGCTCAACAATTTGCCCTCCATCACTGTCCATTATCTGAGATATGTATTAATCCATTTTCCACCTCCCATTTCGAACCATTGCGGTGTTTATTGGTCAGTTTACGCGACATTCTACTGTACGGCTGTCGTGGACTGGTCACTTTCCACGGGGAGGACAGTATTTCCACGGACGCAATAATGTTAGATTTCAAACACTAATTCTGGGAATGATCATCAAAAATTTAATTAATGAAGCACCAGGTACAACCTGGTGCTTCATTAGTTAAAATTTTGTTGATGATGATTTTTATTACCCAGTAAACGCATGCGCGGACAACACTGCCCATGCGTGGATTACGACCTGTCCACGGCTGCTGTACTTCAGGTGCCCGTCAAACAGCAGTAGTATGTAAAATGGTAAACGCATCTCTTCAGCCATTCATCTCTTCCATCCCTTCGGCCTCCATCCCTTCGGGGGCGCGGTGGCTCCGTAGGTAGAGATGCAGGCTGCAAGCCGAGAGGTCTTCGGTTCGAATCCCACCTGCGGCAACCGCGTTGTGTCTTTGGGCAAGACACGTCACCCTCATTGCCCACGTGGGGGCACGGTGACGCTGTGTACTGAGGCGTACTGCACGTCGCTGGTGCACCTGTCTTCAACCAATGCTAACCCTGCTAGTGTGGAGTTAGTATGTTGGTGAGCTGGCAGTTGCTTGCCGTTGCTCGGTGGTTCTTTCCGGGTACTCCGGCTTCCTCCACCCATAAAACTGTCGTGGTCATGATTAGCCATTGCGCAGAAATATGTGACCTTAAACACCAATAAATAAATAAATAAATAAATCAATCAATTCCTTCAGCCGTCCACCCCTTCCATCCCTTCAGTCATTCATCCATTCACTCATTCGAGTGGATGTTTGGCGAGTTAACATATGGATGAACGAGCATGTGACCGATTGGCTGTCCATAATATCCTTGACAGTGCCGTCATTTGTAAAGAATAAAAATAGTGTATATTTTGTTGTATTACCCGGCCATGTAATTGTACTTCCTTGGTGCTTATTTTATTCAAGTAAGGCGTCATCAATCAATAATCACAGTCAAGCGTAACAACTTGAGCTTTTAAAGACCAGCCATTTCGTCGCCCGAGTGCTAGAATGTCTTATGTCCCCTATGGGACGGTATATTATTTCCCCTATGGGACATAGGACATTCTAGCACTCAGGCGACGATTTCTCTCCTGTGATAATCCGTATAGTCACTGCTAGTTGTGGAAAATTCATTTGTTTAGTTTGAAATCTAATATTATTGCGTCCGTGGAAATACTGCCCTCCCGTAGAAAGTGACCAGTCCATTGAGCCCGTACTGTACGTTCGTTCATCCATTCATTGACGCATTTCGTTAACTGACTGGCCATGACCAGCTCTTTTTTTCCGCTCTGTTTCATTCATTTTTCATTCGTTTACTCAAGTAGTATAGCTCGCACGTTTCACCTCCAGGTTGGATGACCTCGGAGGATGACCTCGGAAGTGACGTCATGTCACGTGACCCAGTGGCGCCATGTTGTATTGTCATGGTAACCCGCTGGAGCGGCGCGTGTTGTTAGGGTAATACGTGTTTCCGTCGTCCATTTTGTATGCTGGAGGCCGCCATCTTGGTTTATATGGTAGCACGTATATGCTATGTGACCCAAAAGCTTACAACAAGACGGGGGTATGTTCGGAGGGTGTGTTAGATTGAATAGGAGTAAATCTAATTACCCAAATAAACCCGACAATTCCTCCAAATCACCAAAATTGAGTTTATTTACTGCGGATTCCCCCCATAATCATTTTAGGACCGCCATACCGTAGAATATAAAAGTGGGGGTACGTTCGATTGTACTAGAGTACTTTTTCCTAGAAACCCATTTTTATGCGTATTACGGATACTACTCTAACAGTCTCTCTTGTCCCAACTATCTCCAATTCCCTCGTCCAAGCCTCACCAGTGCTTGCTTTCCCATACCCTGTATACAGAGTTATCTCCCATGTGTACAACAAAAGCCTATATCATTCCCAAAGCCAATAAGCTATCGAGCAGTTATTGAAAAGCCAATGCCTCGAGTGACTCACACATACTGCTCGAACGACTCGAATCCCATCGAGCAAATGTGCTGTAGATCAATTGCTCGATCGAGTGACTCGCATATACAACTATTAGCCTCATTTCAGAAAAAGGGGTGCCGAAGGCCAGACGTTTTCCAAAAAGGGATTCCTTTTTTTGGATTCCATAAGTGAGATTTCATCTTACCTCGAGTGACTCGTACATACTGCTCGAACGACTCGAAACTCATCGAGCAAATGTGCAATAGAGCAATTGATCGATCGAGTGACTCACACATACCACTCTTAGCCTTATTTCAGAAAAGAAGGGTGCCGAAGGCCAGACGTTTTCCCAAAAGGGATTAAAAAAGCGATTCCATAAGTGGGCTTCCGTCTTATCTCGAGTGACTCGCACATACTGCTCGAACGATTCGATGGGACTCCACTGATGTCTATGTGTACAACAAAAGCCCATATCATTCCCAAAGCCAATAAGCTATCGAGCAGTTACTGAAAAGCCAATACCTCGAGTGACTCACACATACAGATCACCGACTCGAATCCCATCGAACAAATGTGCTATAGATCAATTACTCGATCGAGTGACTCGCATGTACGACTATTAGTCTCGTTTCAGAAAAAAGGGGTGCCGAAGGCCAGACGTTTTCCAAAAATGGGTTCCTTTTTTTGGATTCCATAAGTGAGGTTCCGTCTTACCTCGAGTGACTCGCACATACTGCTCGAACGACTCGAATCCCATCGAGCAAATGTGCAATAGAGCAATTGATCGATCGAGTGACTCACACATACCACTCTTAGCCTTATTTCAGAAAAGAAGGGTGCCGAAGGCCAGACGTTTTCCCAAAAGGGATTAAAAAAGGGATTCCATAAGTGGGCTTCCGTCTTATCTCGAGTGACTCGCACATACTGCTCGAACGACTCGATGGGACTCCACTGATGTCTATTTTGTTTAGTTTAAACAATATTTATTGGAACAAATTACGTGTTGTTATAAAAAATGGAATACTTGCACATAACTCAATATGATACAACAATACACGGCAAAACAAAAGAGAAAATAAGTTTGGAAGGAGGGATTCCACAGAAGCTTATTTGAGTCGTCTTCCTAGCTCTTGAATATGCTAACAGGATAAGTAGGATAAGTAGCTAGGCTCATTCATCGCCACCTTGGAGGAAAATGAATTTTAATATGCAACCCACCAACAGAGGTCAATCCCTAGCTGTCGCTCACTGAACCGAAACACCGCACCCGACACACAAGCACACAAGCAGCGGACAGTCACGAAGGCATGTTAACACATGATCAGACCAGTGGATGCCATTTCGATAGATTTAAGGCAATACAATTTTCCCACACACAAACAACTGATCAATCAGGAGCGCACAAGCACAAAATCACCATTGAATAGAAATGTGTATGTGTGAAGGGGGCGGGGGGGGGGGGGGGGGGGACTAACGGTGTCTCTCCGAATACGAAGTCGGTTGAGTAAGAATCTGCCCCCAAAGTTTACGATGTATGAGATTGTTTAAACTTGCTTGTAGGAAAACATGAAGAAATAGGGAGAATAATAAAAAGGAGACATCGAAAAGAAATAAAGTCAGCTTGAACACACAATGCAATAGCTAAGAAGTCAGTACAAAAACATTGTCAGCTCCCTGCCTGTCTGGGCCTACATCTGCTGGGAAGGATGGCATGTGGGACTTTAGTTGAACAGGGCCTGGGCAGAAACATATGTCAGTGCGGGAAGCTATCTAATCTTAGCAAAATGTGATTAGTATTTTAGGTAGTTGAGAGAAGTGTTGCTGCTCTCCGAAATTTTCTGCTTAATAGAATGAAATGCTGTACGACCTCAAACATAAGATGATTTTCTTCCTTCTTAAAGTATTCAGAACCAAAAGGGCGTATGGATACGTCTGTTTTGATTGAACGTCCATCTATCTTAGCACGTCGAGCGTCTGCAAAAATTGGGTAATGCAGCAGGAAATGTTTAGTGTCTCTTATTCGTTACAACGTCATAACAGGGTCAATGCAAGATAGTTATTATATAAGTGTGAATTCAGGTTTCTACAAAGAGATTATCATGATAATGTGCATATCCTGCGATTTGTATCAGATTCGAGGTGGTGTCCAGAATGGGATCTCAACGAGCCGGCTTTGTCGGCGAGTTGTGATCCCATTTTGGGGACCACCGAGAATCTGATACAAATCACAGGACATGCACATTATCATGATAATTCATTTATCTAACAATTCTGTCACATAAACAGATTAAATCTTAACCCTTTATCCAACGTAACGGAAAAACGGCCAATGCTATTCTAAAAAAAAAATCGCCAATTAATTTTCATTATTTTTTCATTTTTTGCCTCAAAAACATAGGTTGTGGCCCCTCGTTGGAACGAGCTCGCCGAGCTCGTTCCAACGAGGGGTCATAGCCTATGTTTTTGAGACAAAAAATGAAAAAAAATGAGTTATTCAAGAATTTTGTTTGTAGGTGTCGTCTGCTTTTCATGATAGGTAAAGGGTTAAATTATTTTCAAACAGTTTTGGGACATAATGTTCAGTCGACCATTGGAACGCTCATAGAATGTATCTATGTGCCTGTTATGATAGCCCGTAGCGCTACCGGAAACGAGTCGTCTATATGATACGGAATTAGAATGAATCGTCTGTATGATAGGAATCGGAACACATTATGTGATACGTACCGTTTCTCGAGATTTTCAGGCCAAAATCTGTATGATTGTTAGATAAAATGCAAGAACATCCCGCAGTGATAAATTTGAGCTGCACGGTATCCGCCACAACTATAAAATGACGGCGGCCGCTACTAGCCTTCATATAGGAAGGCCTTGAAGTTATGCAATGATGAATTATCGCGAATGGCTGCATGCACGTTGCCTTGTTGGAAAAGAAAGAAGAAATAAGAAGAATAATTGGTCGGAAACATTGAGGATGAAAGAAGACTGGTTGTGTACGGCAGTACTGAACTCGATGATTTTGACGTTACCGAAGATGAAGGGAAGGATTCCATGAAAAGATAAGCGGAGGAACCTTGTTGGAAATGTAAGGGGGGGGAGGGGGGGGGGGGGGCTGATACATTTTTTAAAAGAGGAATTAACTTGTCTTTACGGCGTCCTTATTGCAGTGACACCCGGCGCGTTTCGGAATATACAGTTAAAACTAGAAATCCTGTCCTGAAATGCGCACAAATAGCACATCTATTTGCGCGTTAATCTACGCGTTATGACGATGGTAAGGCTATCAAATTCTGCACATACGGCCTGTGCACAAGCAAAGTTTCAGCCAATGGACCTCCGGGTAACCCGGAGGTCCATTGGCAGGAACATTGCTTGTGTTTGCTATGGGTAACAAGGAGAACCTGCCATGCTTTGGATGCAATTCGATATGACAATTGCACGCAATTCCTACGCGCAATTAACACTAGATAAGCGCACAGTTCGTGACATGACCTCTAGTTTTAACTGTAGAAGGGGCTTACTGGTGCTTACAGTTGTCCCTGTAATTATTCTGGCTGCTGCTATCTGTATTTTTTCCAACTCGGCTATTTTGGATATCGAACAGCTATCACAGACTGCATCCGCATATTCGAGGAGAGGCCTAATAAATGCAATGTATATTTTGTTCTAATATTTTACGGTGGATATTAAATTTGTGTCTTCCCAGTAGGTCTGAGTGTGGCTAGGCTTTTGAGCATGTATGGTCAATGTGATTGTTCCACATACAGTTAAAACTAGAAGTCCTGTCATGAAATGCACACAAATAGCACGTTGATATGCGCGTTAATGTACGCGTTATGACCATAGTAAAGCTACCAAATTCCGTACATATGGCCTGTGCACAAGCAATGTTTCAGCCAATGGACCTCCGGTTAACCCGGAGGTCCATTGGCAGAAACATTGCATGTGTTTGCTTTGAGTAACCAAGACAACCTGCCGTGCTTTGGATGCTATTCGATATGGCAGTTGCGCGCAATTCCAACGCGCAATTGAGCCTAGATAAGCGCACTATTCGTGGCAGGACTTCTAGTTTTAACTGTACATGGACTATTCAGTATCACTCCTAAGTGCTTGGGGTTGGTGACTTCCGTTATCTGGGTATTACCAAGAAAAAGCGGTGGGTAGGCAGAGGGATTGCTTTTACATGACATAAGCATACTCTCCGTTTTATTAGGACTAAATTCAAACAACTATGTCTGGGACCTGTGTTCTAGTGTGACCAAATCCTGATTGATTAAGGTGGAAGCTTGGTCGGGATACTCTACAATAAGGTATGATGATGTAACTTCTGCTAAAAGCCGAATGCTGTTGTGTAAATTGTCATTTATATCATTGATGTAAATCAGGAACAATAATGGCCCGGGTATCGAACCTTGTGGAACCCCAGCGTTAATGGGACTCCAGGATGAAGGCTCCGATGCTTGGAAATCCTATGTGGCCTGTCCGAAAGGTATGACTTCAGAAGCAATAATAATTCTCCCGACACGCCAATCTGCTCTAGTTTGTGAAGGAGACCAGAGTTCCATAGCGTGTCAAAAGCCTTAATAACATCACGGAAGACCACCCTTACTTCTTTACCTTCATCACGTGCTCAGCAGAATATATCATAAACATCGGCCAGTTGTAGGATAGTTGAGTCACCTGGCCTGAAACTGGATTGAAATTGACCAAGGGCATTGGTCTCGTTCAATAACTGCTATTAAAGTTTAAAAACACATTTTTCAGACACTTTACCAACACAGCTGAGCAGTTAAATTGGATGATAATTAGTTTTAAAATTTGGGGGTTCTTTCCCCAGAGTAGGGAAGACTACCACTAAAAGTATGAGTTATTCAGCAATATCTTAAATAATACCCATAGTGGCTCACACAGTGAGGATTTACTTTCCTTACGAAGACAAAGGCTGCATTCATTGTACCCTAACTACCCCGCGAATACAACCATGTGCGCATCTTAAAGGTTAGAGGTGGCGGTTTCACAAACTCGACTTCAATGGAAATCGGAAAATGGTAGCGGATTATATCTGAAATAAATGGTTCTGGGACATCGCACTCTTGAATGTTCTCCGTTTTACTGACCACAAAAGATCTATCAGCGAGGCAGATGTCTCGGTAAAGCAAGGTGGATGAGGCACATGCTGTCTTAGTTTAACACAATTGATGATTACAGAAAAAGACATTTCATGAAGGAGCCATTCGGTTGTCATTGAAGTCGTATACAACAATAATGTCTGAAATTAACAGATCTCGAGCTTTTTCAATGGTGGCTGATATGGCATCCCAATTATCCAGAGGATTGTTGGGTGGGCGGTAGAACACTCCTAATAAAAGAGGCGTTCTTCTTTTTGTAAATATTTCTACCCATACGCCCTCAGTGTTCAACGTGTTGAGGTCGGATCTATGTCGGAATGAGATCCCGTTTTTGCTGTGGATGGCAACCCAACCATCTCTGGTTAGACGGTTGAATCGCAATGGTTCCTCGAAACTATGGAACAAGATATCTAATGCGGGTTCTGTGTTGTTCAGCCAGGTCTCCGTGAAAGCCAGAACACCAAAAGAACCACACTGAGCATTATCTAGTTTAGGTTTCAAGCTCCTGATGTAAGGTGGAGAAAATGTTATTTAAGCTCCCCATACTCTGAGTTCGTTAACCACTTGAGCTTGCAACACTCATTCATTTTTACCCCGTGATAAATTGTACAGCCGCTGTCAGTTCCAATGGCTTTCAGTTTCTCATCCGCAGCATTCATTCATTCATTCATTCGTTCGTTCATTCATTTCATTTACAATTTTGAGCGGATGAGTGGGAGAATGAAGGAATGGGCGTTGGAATGTCTGACCATTAGACTGGCTCAGTACGGGAAATGAAATTAAGTTGATGCTATGTTAATGACCGTTCATGATAAACCCGTGTAATAATCTTGGCAGATACCTCCATCCCACCCACCCCCAACCCCTCCCCACGCAGCCATCTAACAGTGCGCTTTTGATGTCTACTTTATTTAAGCAGGAAGCGGTTGCCCATCATACTCCTCGTGTTGTTTGACCACACTCTAAAATCAGTTGGATTAAAAACCAACCCAAATCAACTGGGTTGAGTGAATATGAACCCAGTTGGGTTCATATTCACTCAATCTAGTTGATTTGGGTAAGTGTTTAACCCAACTTATTTTAGGGTGCATCTTGTCTCTCAAACCTCATTCATTTTTATCCTGTTTTCAATTATATAATTGCTGTCTTCAGTTGTAATGGTTCCATCCATTCCCTTATTCGCTCAGTCTCATCCATTCGTTCATTCATTCATTTAATTCAATTTTAATTGGACTGGTGGGTGTGCGAACGCCTGGACGAATGAGTGCATGGCCCACTGATCGTCCCACTCCTATGTTTAGGACCATTCACGATACTATCAGCTGTAAAAAATAGTGTCTAATTTGCTTCTTGTCGCAGTCATGTAGCTACTCCGTTCATGTTATATTCCGCTGCCAGTTGTAAAATATATAAAATATTAAAAAAAGTAGGGAATATTTGATAAAAGTAAGATATATGAAGAAATATATTCTCTTAAAAAAGACAGTTGAGGCATTGCGCTGTGACTGACCTCTGGTGAATGATTGTAGCGATAGTTGGGTGTCTAACAGGCACACATTCCACGCACCGAACTGTAGAAGAGAGGGACGGCCAGTCAGAGATATTTACCACATTCAGTTCAAGACCTCAATACCTTGTAAATCCTCCTCGGTTCGCGAGACAAGCGCGGATCCGACGTGGCATACTCCTCATCAAATATCCAATATCAGCTTGACTGATGTTATTCTATTCTTCCTGCAATGCAGCGGCGAGTTTCTGGACATCGGTAGGTGGTGTTAGCGTTGTCGTAGGCGCGCCTGCCAATCATATCCCTGACGTGCTCGATTGGTGAAAGGTCTGGACTTAGTGCTGGCCAAGGCAGTGTAGTGATGTTCTGCTCCTGGAGGAACTATGTGTGCTCTTGCATTGTCATCTTGATCTTGGAAAATGAATTGACGGCCATGACATCGCGCAAATGGGACAACATGAGCTGCAAACATGTTGTCACGGTAGTACTGTCCCGTGACACGCCCTTGGATGACATGTAATGCTGTTCTGCTTGTCGTGGTTATGCCTCCCCACACAATAACCGATCCACCACCAAAACGATCGTGCTCCTAACGGTTGCATCATGATATCGTTCGTCCTGCTGCCGCCACAATCTGTTTCGCCTATCGTGGAAGTCGAAAGTGCACCTCGATCCATCGGAAAACATGACGCTGCTCCACCGACGATTGTCCCAGCGCTGTCGTGCTCCACACCAATTACGCCTTGCTGCGATGTGATGTTCAGTCAAACGTGGAATTATTTGAAGCCGTCGAGCGCACAAATTCCAGCTGTGTGTGCGATTTCGGATAGTCTGACCACTGACTCGCACATCTGTCGCTCGACCAGAAACTATTGATGAACGAGTTTCTACCAGGAAAAGAACGATGAGACCTCCGAAAAAGCCCGTCCAGTACAAATGAAAATTAACATTAACGCGGCGCTCGCGCGAAAAACCTACATGAAGTTTTCGCGGGCCGGTGACATTTATTATCCACACTAAACTTGGTAACATAGTGATGTGTCCATTCACGCGTATCCAATACCATTTTCCGAAAATATCAACATCAGTTTGGATATCCTCTATTTTTGTGAATACTACAGTGCATGGAGAGTGTATTATCACAAAATCACTCCCAGAGTGGAGATTCCACCCAGGCAATATTTGCAAATTTGTTGCAAAGAATAACCAGCACAAGCAAAGTTTCAGCCAATGGACCTCCGGGTTAAACCCGGAGGTCCATTGGCTGAAACATTGCTTGTGTGTTTTGTCGATATGTACACAATTTGAAAGTTATAGCTTGGGTGATAACTCCACTCCGCGGGTGATTTGGTTACAATCCACTCTCCACGTAATGTATATCATTGGCTTATTCATTCGTCAATCTTCACTCGCTGTCTCGCCTATTCGCTCAGTCGTTCCTTCATTCTATCACTTGAGTGGATGGATGGGTATGTGATCGAATGGACATGTGATGGTGTGAAGTCGGGCTGGACAGGGCTGACCAGTTAAGTTAAGTTGCTGTTAAGTTACTGACAATCAACTCATAAAAACCGTAAATTCGTATGACTGAACACAGTCAGCTGTGAAATGCTTTGTTAATTCATTCGTTCTGTCTCGTTCACCAACTTGTCAACCCACGAACGGTTCAGTCGCTCATTCATTCACTCTCTCGATTGGATGGGTGATGCATGAGCGGGTGTGGGTGTTTCACCGACTGGCTCTCCCGGTCCGACAAATCAAACTGAGCAGCTATTATTACGCTGACCATACCTCATAAACCTACTATTAATATTCCCGGTATTTACTGCCAATCGTAAAATAGTGTCCCCTTTGGAGCTTGATGCAGACATTTAACAATATTTCTGTGATGTCCTTTATGTCCTAGATGTCTATATTACTTAGCAATAATCAGTCGCTCATCAAATTCAAGGTGTTGTTAGCTCATCAGTTCGTTCGTTAATCGTTATCGTCCATTCACCAATCAACTAGATACTTTGTTCACGCAGTACGGCCACCATGGACAAACGTGCATCACTCAAGAACTGCACAGCATAAACGATAAAATTATTTGTCTGTAGAATTACAGGCTTACCACAGAAGATAAGAAGAGCAATGCTGGGCATTGCAGCATACGCCCGTTGGATGTTCAAACTACGTTTTTAATTTAACTCTTTACCTAACATGAAAAGCAGAGAAAACTTGCAAAAAAAATTGTTGAGTAACTCATTCTTTTTCATTTTTTGTCTCAATAACATAGGTTATGACCCCTCGTTGGAACGAGCTCGTTCCAACTAGGGGTCATAACCTATGTTTTGAGACAAAAAAAATTGAAAAAATAATGAAAATTAATTGGCGATTTTTGAGAACAGCGCTGGCCGGTTTTAGCCGTTGCGTTTGGTAAAGGCTTAGTAAGCATACTTGGACAATAGTATGTACTGCAACGCGCCAATCTAATTCAATGTCATTGGAATAGATTAATGTTATCTTTGTATGTTGTCTAGTCTTGAAACAAAAATAACATTAATGGGAGATACGTGATGACGAACGAGGTCAGTGGTCCTGTAGTTCCAAATTGATACCCAAGTTAGTAAACTGGCCGATCGATTCGGACTCCCGCTTTGTGTCCTTGGACAAGGCGCTTAACCCCGATTGTCCATATGGGGGCACGATGACGCCGTGTACTAAAGCGTACTGCACGTCGATGGTGCGCATGTCGTTAACCAATCTAACCCTGCCTGTGCTGCAGTGCGGCGTTACGATGTTGTGGAGCTGGCAGCTGCTCGTCGTTGCTCGGTGGTTCTCTCCGGGTACTCCGGCTTCCCTCACCCGTAAAACTGTGACAGGCATGATTAACCATTGTGCATAAGTATGTGACCTTAAACACCAATAAATAAATAAATAAATAAATAAATAAATAAATAAATAGTAAACTGGCTGTGTTGTCTTCAGCGATAAATTTCCATATACACTAGTGCCGCCGTGTACTGATTACTTTCCACGGCTAGAATGTATTTCTATGGATGCAATTATGGGAATAATTCGTCAAACATTTATATATCGGAGCACCGGGTTGTACCCTGTGCTTCATTAATTAAAATTGTGTTGATGATGATTGTTATTATCCTGCAAATGCATTCATGGGCATCACAGCCCACGCGTGGTTTGCAACCTTCCACCGAGATTACACCTTACACTCCACCAGTGGACTGGTCCATAGCAACTGGAAACGGTTTCAGTAGCTGATTCATTCGTTCGCTATAATTCATCCATCCATTCATTCATACACTCACACAATCGTTCATCGTTCACCCATTCTCTCATTCGCGTGGATGGGTGGATGCGTGAACGAACGGATGCATGAACGAAGAAACGACAGATTGTCCCAGTGCAACAAATCAAACAATTTGAAGAGAGGTGGCATTCAATTCGAAATTCAGTTTGATTCGATTAGAAATCTTCAACATGATTAAATTCAATTCAAAATTTGAGATTCCACTGGCGCAAGGAAACGTGGAGGGCTCATTTGATCGCAGCCTCATGCTCCCCCTCCCCCCACCCCAAACCCCACCATCCTATATAGGATATACTTGTCTCGTGTGAGAAGGCCGTGTGGAATAGATATCTATCTCACATGATCAACGTGACCAGCTTATTAGCATGTTTAATGAGCGAAGGACAATTCAATCATCGCACGTTCTTTTGTAAACAAACAAGATGGTGTCACGTTTCGGAAATATTAGCAGACGGACGTTTGTCGAAGAAAACAGAAAGAACGCAAACCAAACGATACGTGACTCCTTTATATGAATTTTTGGATGAATGTCATTATGAGTGGAGCGAGTTGCACGAAATTCCCGTCGAAAGATTATGCGAATAAATTGCAGAAGTCACAATATGACGTCATTGGAATGTGTCAATGTTCATTTCGCTCCAAATCTTTAACCTCTCTCTTAATTTTGTGTTATATGCCTGTTGTATGTACTGGTATGTAAAAAACTTTTGTGCAATCTTTCCGATAAGTTAATCAGTTGTTTTTCAGAAATGGACAACCAAATTGTTCGATATAGCTGCACGTACCCCTGAATTACATTTGATGACGTCGGACTGATTTGGTGGGGGGAAAATTTTCCCTGATGGGGGCGTGTGTGAGCTTGGGAAATCTCACCCTAGGGATAAGATATTTGGTCCAGACACTCGGCAAGCCTCGTGTCTGGCCCAAATATCTTGCCCCCGGATGAGATTTCCCCATCTCACACCCTCACTCACAGGGATAATGATACTCTCTATCTTGTTTGCACATGGAATTGAATGAGATAATACAGATGTGAATTCATGTTTACTTTTCATAACAGGACACTGTACCTGTAATGCAAAGGATAGCAGCTTACCTAAATATTAAACCGGAGAAGGCCTTCCTGCAAGAGATTGGTAAAAAGTGTTCACTACGGAATCTGAAAGCAAACACAACTTTGTTGCGCAAGTGCAAGTGCAAAGAATTTAAAGAGGGACATGAAGGTTGTCTTCGCAAAGGTCAGTGTGTGTAATGTAGGGGTGGTGGGCTGAGGGGTTGGTGGGTATTCGAATCATAGATACGGGCTGGTTCAGGCATGGAAATATAAAGTTTACACCTGTAAGCAGGTTACACTACATACCACAGTAGTAACTTATCGAAAGTAGTGCTGTGATGCCTTTCCGTCTCTTCTCAGTCTACTTTACGTCCCATGAATGCTGGTTTCGATCGAACGCCGTATTTCAGCCAAAATAAATCGCGGCAATCTACGCGAGATCTCGCTTTGGCTAGATCGCACGAGAGCTGTAGCTATTTATTTGACGAAAATTCTATTAAAAGGTGAACGGCTCGTCTCTCTCTGAATTTGTCGAGGGCGCAATGCTCAACCTTTGAGTCGTGTTAGTCTCAAAATAATATTTTGTCTCACTGGCAAACCTTGCGAGATTATGACTTTAATTTTTGTTGTTTCATGTTGTCGTAATCTGTAGTTCGTTTGCGGATTTTATAATCGAAGTAACCCCACGTAACCTAGACGATCGTTCACGTGTTATTTCCAGGCCTGCTGGAACATTAGTTCATGTATCCAGAACTGTATGTAGTCCCTGCCTCATGTTATGGTCACAAACTAGGGGTCTGCGAATCACAAATTTCTTTTCGAATCGAATCTCGAATCGAATCGTGTCTCTGATCTCGATATCGAATCGAATCCCGAATCGAATCTTCATAGACAAGTTATTTCATATTGCACCAAACGGAAGTTACGGAACACTGTGATGACCCTTACGCGACGGAGTGAACACCTTAAACACCAATAACTAAATATTCTCTGTAGCACCGTCGCTGAAACAGCTAGGCCTATTGTCCATAGTTTTAGTTTTTGAAGGCCTAAACTATGAATAGTAAGAACGTGAATAGTAAGAACGTGAATAGTAACAAGTTAAGCCTTCAAAAACCAAAACTATGGATAATGTTCTGGGCCATATTCACACCTTACCTAACAATTGAACATTGTCAATTACTCAAATAAATAGAAATTGAGCCTACATGAATGAATTTTCTAATGACAGTTTTATCCTATTTTTGTTGGAAATTAACAAATTGAAGTTAGTACGAGAGATTCGAAAAAATCGAATCCTGAAACTGATTCGGGATCGATCTCGAAATCTCGAATATTCGCAGGACCCTATCACAAACTAGTCTTTCCCTTAAATATTCCGTCAACAATTTTTAGGTTCAGTCGGAAAGAGTATTTCAGTTGTTCGGAACTGGAACAGTTCGCTTTTCCTACTAACAGAAATATTTCATCTGGCTGAATTAAACAATTGATATTAACATTCATTTTCATGGAATCAACGACAACATTATTTCTCAATCAAAACATGATTTGACTGAATGTTTGGTGACAATCAAAACATGATTTGACGGAATGTTTGGTGACAATCAAAACATGATTTGACTGAATGTTTGGTGGCATTTAACCCTTTAAACACTGATGGTATCTTCCATGTCAGTTTAATAACAGACATTGAAAGAGTCCATATTCATTATTTAGGGGTAGACAAATTAATATTTTCAACGTGCATCCTCGTGGCTGCACGCTGGAAATGTTAGTTGGTCAACTCCTCCCCTGCACATGGCCTTCATCTTACTTAACCCTTTACCCAACGTAACGTCCAAAACCGGCCAGCGTTATTCTCAAAAATCGCCAATTAATTTTTATTATATTTACATTTTTTGTCTCAAAAACATAGGTTATGACCCCTCATTGGAACGAGCTCGTCGAGCTCGTTCCAATGAGGGGGCATAACCTATGTTTTTGACACAAAAAATAAAAAATGTTTTTTGCAAGTGTCGTCTGCTTTTCATGTTAGGTAAAGGGTTAATGCAATTATGACGTCTCATGTCCCTGGTCCTGAAAAGAGGCCTCTCGAGTTAAAGTGTTAATATTATTACTGGAAGTAGGAGCACGGTGCCTCGATGGTAAGCGCATTGAACTTCAATCCGAAAGGTCCACGGATCGATCCTGCGTCGTGTCCTTGGGCAAGGCACTTAATACAGATTGTCCCCGTTGGGTCACAGTAGCCCTGTGTGCTAAGGCGTGATGCACGTCGATGGTGCGCTTGCGTTCAGCTAATGCTAACCCTGCTTGTGCGGAGTTAGTACGCTGCGAGATGTCATAGCTGTTCATCTTTGCTGAATTGTTCTCCCCGGCTTCCTCCACCCGTAAAACAGTCCGACACGAGGTGACCTTGGTTGTCGAAAGTGTCATTAAACTCCACTGAAAACCCTACTGGGCGTGTTTGTTTCATGAATAAAAACTTACCTTTGCTAGAAGTTTATGATTCACCACACCCACTAATTGCTTCAATAACTTGGTATTTTCAAGGTGAATTAAGTATTTATTGGAATATCTATGATTGGAGCCGAAATAATATCTGTATATCTTTGTGAGTGAGGCCATCACATTACGCCAACGGTAGTCTGCGCGCAAACTCCGAGAGCTGTCTGTTTTCGTTTTTTAAACATAAGAAAAGAAAATTCCGCTTTATTTTCTCGTGTTGTCATAGGTGTTTTCACGACAAATCCAAGCTTCTTAATTGGACATTCCTCCCCCGTCTAATAATTTCATGGGAACTTTATCCAAAGTCAATTGTCATGACGAGATGTGCCAGCTATGGCAATTCACGTGTTTAAACGGTGTTTGTATGAGAGTTTGTTGCTTCACTATCTTGAACGCGTGATTTAACTTGCGTTATTTCCCTTAGATTGTCAGTTGATCGTGGATCATGATTTGTGCCCCGTGAGTCTTCAGGTCAATTAATGGATCTCTGTTTTGTGTGTGAGTCCGTAGGTACAGTTAAAACTAGAAGTCCTGTCACGAACTCTGCGCTTATCTAGGTTTAATTGCGTGTAGGAATTGCGCGCAATTGCCATATCGAATGGCATACAAAGCACGGCAGGTTCTCCTGGTTACTCAGCAAACGCAGGCAATGTTTCTGCCAATGGACCTCCGGGTTACCCAGAGGTCCATTGGCTTAAACATTGCTTGTGCACATGCCATATGTACATAATTGGATAGCTTTACTATGGTCATAACGCGTAAACTAACGCGCAGATCGACGTACTATTTGTGCGCATTTCACGACAGGACTTCTAGTTTTAACTGTACCATTGTTTTTAATCAGATCTGACAAAGTAGATTCCAACAAATTTTGATATATAAGCTTGCTTGTAAAATGTCTTGATATAATTTGAATATCGGCTTACAGATTTGTCTTAGTCAAGCTCTTACACTCAGTTCATTGTTTATTTTAAAAATATACTTTAATCTTTATCCGGCACAGCAGTTGCCAAAACTCTTTGACTGCCAGTATTAGGGATCTCCAAATCACAAGTTGTTTTTCGAATCGAATCTCGATCGAATCGGGTCTCTGATATCGAAATCGAATCGAATCTCGAATCGAATCTTATTGCGCCAAACGGAAGTTACGGAACACTGTGATGACATTTACAAGACTGAGTGAACAACTTGACCACCAATAAATAAATATTTTCTGCAGCACCAGCGCCGAAACAGCTAGGCGTACTATCCATATCTTTAGGTTTTGAAGGCTTAACTTGTTACTATTCACGTTCTTAAGAACGTGAATAGTAACAAATTTAGCCTTCAAAAACTAAAACGATGGATAATGTTCTGGGTAAAATTCACTACTTTCCGAACAATTAAACATTGTCAGTTACTCATTTAAATAGGGATTGAACCAACATGAACTGTCTAATGACAATTTTATCCAATGTTTGTTGAAAATGTAACAACTTGAAGTTAGTACGAGAGATTCAAAAAAATCGAATCTAGAGGCTGATTCGGGATTGATCTCGAAGCAGACGAATGGTATTGATATCGAATCGAATTTCTAATATTCGCTGGACCCAGGGATGTGGTAACGGGGGGGGGGGGGGGGTCTCACCCCCTCCCCCCGCCCCCAGCTAGGAGTATTTTTTTTAATAGTTGGAAATTCCGAGGTCAAAAATCAAATAGTTGGAAATTCAATAAATTAACATTGTTCATGAAAAATATTAAAATTCCAACTAATGATGAGAAATTTTGATCTTTTATTTCCAACTGGAAACTTGTGTTTCAAATTTCCTACTCTAAAATTGACATGGCCTCAAAATTTCGACTCTGACATCAATCTGGTAAATTTTCTGACCCAGACACATTATAAATGATGCTTTGTCCGTTTCAGGACTAGTGAAAATTTTCAGAAGGGTTCATAACCCTTTACCCAACGCAGACGATTTGAAAATTGATTTTTTAAATATCATTTTTTTAATTTTTTCAAAAAAATTTTACAAAATCATATCATGTAACCCCTCTTTGAAAGAGGGGTCACATGATATGGTTTTGTTGAAATTTTTCGAAAAATAATATTTTTTCAGCAGCTGTATTTGCATATTACGTGGGCGGGTGCTGACGATTCGTTGGGTAAAGGGTTAAAAGAGATCACACAGAGCTGCAGTGCAACCACCTATCGAAACCACTCACTGTTGGAATTTACACCGGTGCCCCCCCCCCCCCCCCCCCCAGCTGAAACCCTCTAGCCACATCCCTGCACAGGGTTGCAAGTTGACACCCAGGTATTAAATCTCCATGTACCCTGGCTGTTTCCCGAGATAACTTATAATGTCTGCGACAAATGAATAAGTTTATGGTGTTCACATGTTTCGCGGCAATACAGATTGGATATTTATAGTGCAGTCACCGTGGACTGGTCATAAACCACGCGTGCGTTTTCCTGGTAAATATTTAGCAAAATTTGTTGTACCCGGTGCTTCATTAATTAAAATTTTGATGATTATTCCTATAATTAGTGTTTGGAATCTAATATTATTGCGTCCGTGGAAATATTGTCCACCCGTGGAAAGTGACCTGTCCACGGCGGCCGTACTGTTCAACTTTTTAAAGGTATTATTTGCGTAAAGCAAGTGTCGTTTATAACATGTTACTATTTTTCTTGCTGGGCTTTCGTTTGACATTTGGTGATGTGAAAGCTGTTGTGCTGTGACCATAATTATACACTTCATCAAACGCCATCGATGGGCGTTGTTACCGCATTGGTTGATCTAGCGCCATCTAGAGGGCCAAATTGTGTCGCGATGTTTTTCACTGAAGTCCCCGCAATCCACTTGTTTGGAAATAAGAGGTACGACGTTTCCCTCCAACGTCCCAGAAATCCAGTTAATACAGAACCAGAACCATTATACAGAACCATTATGTTATCAGATATAGGTGTGGTTAAATATGGGAACAATCATTTCTATTAGTGGAGATTGTGTAACAAAGGTTGAGTCCTCTTCCCTTTTTTCAGGTATAGTTGGAGATTGGAAGAATCATTTTACCGTAGCAATGAGTGAAAAATTTGACAAAGTATTCGCAAGAAGATTACCAGACACACAGCTCGATTTTCAGTTTGAGCCTCGATACTAGAAATATCCTCAGTCGGGGAGCGAACTCGGAATCCATAGCAGTCCAACAGTCTACCAATGAACCACCGCGCTCCCTCTGTGGGTCGTATCAAGACGTGTTTATGAGGTAGTGAACTCTTAGAAGCCGGGAATCAGAATGAATTTATTGAACATGGCATACCGCGAAAAACTTACAGTAAAGCAGGCGCTTCTAGTCAAGTGTCGTCTGCCTATTCGGGCAGACGACACTTGACTAGAAACACCTGCTCAGTGTCTAATTCTCCCCAGCCTAAAGATAGCATAGCCGAACCGTCACAGCCAGATTACCTGCCGTATTACATCACAGGCAAGAAAACTCGACTCCCGGCTTCTAAGAGTTAATAATGTGTATCAAAAACATATGGATTATATTTTTATGATTTATTTATTGGTGTTTAAGGTCATATAATTAAAAATAGAAGACAGTCAAAATATCCTGAAAAGGTCTCTTTAACACTTTGAACCCGAAAGGCCGCTTTTGCAACCCATGATCGTGGAACGAACTGAATTCATAACGTAGATTATTGCTCTGTGAATTTGTATGGTAGACCAATTAATATTTGTATGGTAGACCAATTAATATTTGTATGGTAGACCAATTCATATTTGTATGGTAGACCAATTAATATCTGTATGGTAGACCAATTAATATTTTCAAAGTGCACCCAAAAGGTTGCAAGCTGTTAACATTAATTGGTCGACCCCCAAATAATGCATATGGACTCTTCCAGTTGTATGCACTGATCTGACATGAAATATACCTTTAGGGATTCGAGGGCTTAACTCGAAAACGCCATGATAAAAGTAATATTTGAGAAAACGTTCTATTTCTCTTATGAAACATTATGTAAAGTACACAGAGTGTATTTCCACTCACGAAAGCGTTGAACTGAGTTTCGAACTCAACAGAAAGTTGAAGTTTCGCGAAAGGCCAAAGTACAAGCAAAGAATGTTATGCAGAGGGCGTCCGAATTGCACAATACGAGTTTTGCCTGGGTATGAACGTTATTCCGCGGTTGTTTAGTGCTTTTGCATCCTTCACGTAGTATACGTGAATGGTGGAATTCCACGAAAACTCATACAGAATGGAATTTCCATCCAAACATTAACTGGGATATGTAGAAAGGGAAGGTAGGGAGCTCATACTACATTTCATTTATTGAGGATTTCCAATGAGTTGCGAGTTGCGAGTAGTGGCGTAGATAGCTTTTCGCTGGCGAAGGGGCAAGCCCAAAATTTTCCGACAGACCGAAAATTTTCCGACAGTGTAACAACAACAAAAACCCAAACAGACAGAAATAATCTGTTGTTTACTGCAAATGTACTGAAAATTGGTCTTTTTTACCCAAAATGGCATGTTTTTATCCCCAAAGCCAGCATTTTAATGTTATTAAATAAATTCGCCTAAAAATGGTCCCAAAAAATTTCCGACAAAACTTCTGGTGGGGGGGGGGGGAGACCTCCGCCCCTCCTCCCGGCTCCCCTCTATCTACGCCACTGGTTGCGAGTTGCGATTTCATTTGCAAGTTCAATACCAAGTTCACTAGAATAGACCTATAGAGGCTCCGATCGATTTTTGTGAACGGAGTCCAGACATTTCATGTCAAATGGTGATATACAACAAAGAAATTTGCTTGGAAATAACTGTCCTGATGGGATTCATCGGGGATTGCCTTCGTTGGATCGTGACAGGACAATAAACACACATTGTACTTTAGAATACGAGTCAAGTTAACCCTTTACCCAACGAATCGCCCGCATCTGCCCGCGTAATATGCAAATTCAGCAGTTGATAAAATATTGTTTTTCAAAAAAATTCAACAAAACCATATATGTGACCCCTCGTTAGAACGAGCTCGTTCCAACGAGGGTTCACATGATATGGTTTTGTTGAAATTTTTTGAATAATTTGAAAAAAATAATACTTAAATTAATAAATTTTGATATTGTCTGCGTTGGGTAAAGGGTTAAATCTGATTCATACTTAGGGTAGCCATTACAACTGATTCCATCCAGTCAGTCTCACGGAGCCCGGTAGTTGCAGTTGACCAGTTGAACTACCCCAATCTCTACCTCTTAAGTAGTATGTCTCGTATGTTTGAGGAATCATTTGCCGGACCACGGCCCGGACCCCGGATGTGGCGTCATTCACGTGACCCAGTTACGCCATGTAGGGTTGTTATGGTATCCCTCGTGAGCGGCCGTTTTGGGACGTCATGCTCATAGTGATACGTGGTGTTAGTGCGCATGTGCCGCGACAGGTGTTGTTAGGGTGATACGTGTTTTCGTCATCCATTGTGTATGCTGGAGGCCGACATCTTATTTTCTATGGTAGTACGTGGTTGCAAGATGACCTAAAACCTTCTTAAAGGGCCTATCGGCCTCTAAAAGGTGTGCTCGATTGGACAGGAGTAAATCTAATTAGCACAAACAGCCTGACAATCCTTCCAAATCACCAAAAGCTCTCTAAAATCGCCGAAACCGACTTGGATTTCCTCATTTTGGGCTTATAAAAGTAGCACGTAGTGCTATAAAGCGCGTTCCACTATAAAAGAGTCAATCTAATTGCCCAAAGAGACCCGAACTTTCCTAAAATCACCAAAAACAACCCAAAACTTCCAAAGCGAAAATGGAAAAGGCCAATGTCGGGCTTATAATAGCAGCCCGTAGTGTTGTAAGACGCGTTCTATTGAACTTGAGTTGGCTCGAATTTTCCCAAATAATCAATTTCTACCTGTGAATCTTGAAGCTATGTTATGACTTCCACGATCTCAATACCACGTATTTTGACTTCCCTTGATGTGCTTATTTGTTAGTACATATTGTGTCATAATGTGAACACATTCACAGGTAGCGCATAGGCCAAATCTAGTCTCAATGAGATTACTCCATTTATCTAAGTCTGTATCGGTCTATACAATGCCTAGACCTAGTGCAAGTTAAGGCACCTTGCATATAAGAAACTGTATGTTGATCGTACCGAGATGTTCTTATGTGTTAGTACATATTGTGTCACAAAATGTGTACATATTACAGGTTACGCATAGGCACATCTTGCGTGTGTCGATATGTGTTTGCGTGCTAATGCACAATGTGACATATTGCGCACTAGCGCATAGACACATACGGGTATTTAAGGATACCTATGACATGATTCTTATCCGACACCGTGAAATGGGATTCCGTTTTTTGACATAAACTCTCGAGAGTATTCCCGTTCCAGAATTGCTTTCAAGTTCGAAAGCAACTAGAGAAACAGAATTTACTGCATCCAGTAAATTCAAGTCTGTGTGAAAAGGGTTAAAGTATCAGGAATAAACTCTACAGAAAGAGAATTTATGGAGGCTTATCTTCTGGTGTAAAATACTTTTTAACAAATCAGAAATGGGTTTTTCGTTAACAGTATTTACAGATATTCATACAGGAATCAGAACAATTTTTATAAGAAACCAGAAAAGGCATATATGTGACCAGCATTTAAAGGGTTCGATACACGAATCAGAAATGGACAATTTTGGCTCTGCCCACTAATTTGAGTGATGAAATACATTCATAAACTTTAGAAATACATTAAGGTGTAAATGCATTTCCCATGCAGTCTTTCTGAATAATATGCACTTGATGACCTCATTCAGGTGGACCATATATTGAATCTCCAGCAATGTTTAACTCAGTCGGTGTAGTCCCATGTCCACATCTACATTGAAGAATGAGCGCAACCCACTTTGAAATAATGGCTCCACCAACTTCAGATCTGTCATCTGACATTCAGATCGAACGGGTGAAAAAAACATAGATACGTGCAAACTGGTTATTGTTAACCAGCATGCCAAAATGCATAGAGATAGGACTGTCCGTATTTGAGTTGTCGCGCTGACAAAGGGTGCATAAACTCTATGTCGGAGATATTGTCATAAAAACCTTAAAAAAAACTCAAGAGCTCATTTGAAAGCCTTGCTCCTAAAAGCATCTAGTGACCTAAACAAGGCATACATAAAACTAGAACTTCTCTAATAAATTAATTTTAAACAGTCATAGCACTAACACAGTTAACAGAACATTCAACTATGTCAGTATTGCATCTTTTACCGGCATCCTGACAGTATTGTGATAGGTTTCAATAACAAATCTAGAGTGTAGTTTTACAATTACATGTACACTGGAATTCTTCATTATCAAGTTGTTTGTTTTTATATTAACTTGGTTTGGGAATTAATTCTGTACAATGAGATTAAATAAATAGATCATGTTATTGTATTTGACAGTCACAGCTTTCTCCCCACTGCTTTTTGTGAAATTCTTTCATGGAGAAAATATTCATACAGGAATCAGAACAATTTTTCAAAGAAACCCGAAAAGGCATATATGTGCACACCATTTATAGGGTTCGATCAAGGAATCGGAAATGGACATTACTGCCGCTACCATTTATTTGAATGATGAGATACATGTATAATCTTCAGAACTGCATTAATTGGTATAAAATGAAATTCCCAATAGGTCGAAAAAGTACGCATTTAATGACCTCTCTTGACCGCATAGAGGTGGACCACATTTTGAACCTCCAGCAAGTTTCAACTCATTTGGTGTAGGTACCATTACTATAGGTCATACTAAACCTGAAGTATGAGCATAAACTACTTTATAAATATTGGCTCCACCAAATCCGGATCTGCCATATTTGTAGATGATGGCAAATGTTCATATTAGCAAGGCAATGATGAAGTGCATGCATGGTACCTCTGGAAAATATATTGCAAGTAAAAAGGTTCAGTAATGTTGGAATGTAGACGTTGAAAGGCCTTGAAGACCCCTAAGAGCCTGTCTGAAGACTTATTGGCATTGTCAAAATACCGAGGTCCCATCTATATCCATGTATGTTTAGAACAACACTGTGAGAATGGAAATGGTTTTCATTATTCTCAATGTTTTTTTCGAAGAGAGGTGCACCATCGAAGTGCAGTACGCTTTAGTACACAGCGCCACCGTGCCCCCATATTAAGATTTTCAGAGGGTTAAAATATTCGCTTTAAATATTCCATTTTAATCCTTTAACCCTTTACCCAGATGGTAGAGGTGCAGGCTGCAAGCCGAGAGGTCCTCGGTTCGAATCCCACCTGCGGCAACCGCGTTGTGTCCTTGGGCAAGACACTTCACCCCCATTGCCCACGTAGGGGCACGGTGACGCTGTGTACTAAGGCGTACTGTACGTCGATGGTGCACCTGTCTTCAACCAATGCTAACCCTGCTTGTGTGGAGTTGGTATGTTGGGGAGCTGACAGTTGCTCGCCGTTGCTCAGTGGTTCTCTCCGGCTACTCCGGCTTCCTCCACCCGTAAAACTGTCACGGTCATGGTTAGCCATTGTGCAGAAATATGGACCTTAAAACACCAATAAAAATAAAAAAAAAACCTTTACCCAACGAATCGGCCGCATCCGCCCGCGTAATATGCAAATTGAGAAGTTGAAAAAATATTAGTTCCAACGAGGGGTCCCATGATATGGTTTTGTTGAAATTGTTTGGAAAATTTGAAAAAATGATATTTGAAATAATAAATTTTGCTATCGTCTTCGTTGGGTAAAGGGTTAAATGGGGGTACAATGGCTGAGTTGGCAGAGGTGCAGGCGGCAAGTCGAGCGGTCCTCACTCTGTCCTTGGGCAAGACACTTCACCCCATTGCCTACGTGGGTGCATGGTGGCGATGTGTACTAACGCGTACTGCACATCGATGGTGCACCTGTATTCAACCAATGCTAACCCTGCTTGTGTGGAGTTAGTATGTGGGGAATCTGATAGTTGCTCGCTGTTGCCCGGATGTCCTCCTCCCCAGGTACTTTGGCTTCCTCCGCCCGTAAAACTATCCTGGTCATGGTAAACCACTGTGCAGAAATATGTGAAATTAAACACCATTAAATAAATATTTTTTTTTAAAAATGAGCTCATTCCAATGAAGGGTCATAAGCTATGTTTTTCAAGCAAAAATGAAAAAGTAATTAAAACTGAATAGACATTTCTGTGTATAAAGCTGACCGGTTTTTGCCGTTATGTTGGTTAAAGGGTTAAGAATCCCTTAGTTTGGAAAGCACACTGAAAAGGTGTCCCATTCCACATAGAATTAAATGTTTCAGAAAAGAGAGCGAAAAACATTCTGTAGCCATGAGTTATATTAAAGATATTTTTTTACTAACATCGAAGTATTAAGAGGGTTAAAATCTGACCATTCAAATATTCCATTTTATTACTTTGTAACTGTGATAGGTGTTTCGAGAAAGCCACACACCACTCCATCCCAAAACTTCTCAATCCTGAGTTAAGATTGAGAATAAATAGATTTTTAAAAAAAAATGCTTTGAAAAGTGAAGGTTTCTCTCTCTCTTCAATGACTGAGACTGAAGTTTTCTAACATGATACAACATAAATATACAGTGCTGTTCAATGTAACAAAGAATTCTATCTCAGCTTTCTCTCTGGAGATTTCTGTTTTAGATAATGGTTACTGCTTCAGCTAACTCATTTCCCAGTAAATGTTGTAAACATATTTTTAACATCTAGAGCCCGAAGGCCCCACATGCCTCCAAATCATAGATGACCAAATACCAATGGCAGGCAGTCTATCAGTATACCAAAAACACTGAGATAGGATTGATTGTATTTGGGTTATCATGTTGACAAACAGTGCATAGAAGACATTCTATGAGTGTTATTAATTTATTGGGGTTTAACGACAGTTCAACAGCTAGGCCCGCCTCGTGTCGTACAGTTTTTATGGATGGAGGAAACCAGAGAACACAGAGAACCACCAAACAACAACAACAAGCAACTGTCTGGATCCCCAACATGCTAACTCCACACAAGCAGGGTTAGTGCAAGTGTATCATTGGCATGCAGTATGTTTTAGTACACAACATCACTATGCCATTATGTGGGCAATGGGGGTGAAGTGTTTTTGCCCAAAGACACAAGGCAGTTGCCGCAGATAGGATTCGAACTGAGAACCTCTCGGCTTGCAGCCTGCACCTCTAACTGCTTAGCCATCGTGCCCCTCTATGAATGTAATGGGAATACTTTAGAGGCTTATTTTGGGGATAAAATAGTTTTAAAGAAATAAGAAATAGGTTTTCAATGACAGTATTTATAGATATTCATTCAAAAATCAGTTAATTTTTTCCAAGAAACCAGATAAGGTATATATCTTCACAGTATTCAAAGGGACCAATCAAGGGAATGTACAAGGCGGTTCAAAAATATGATTTCCAGCAATTCTGGTAATAGCCCTCGTGACTCCTGTTCGACCTTGGCCCAAATTTTGAATCTCCATCGAGTGTCAACTCGTTGGTATTGGTCCCAGGTCCATACATCATACCATGCTTGAAATATGACTTGAAATCGGTGACCTTGACCCATATTTTGAATCTCCATCAAGTGTCGACACATTTGGTGTTGGTCCCAGGTCCATACGTCATACCATGCTTGAGATATGAGCGTGACCCACTTTCAAAAATGTTGGCCACGCCCACTTTTTTTACGTCAAAATGCATGTGTGTATGTCAGGAATGCTTTAGGGTGTCAAAAAATGTGATTTCTAGCAATTGTGAAAAATGCGCTCATTGACCCCTGAGTGACCTCGGTGACCTTGACCCATATTTTGAATCTCCATCGAGTGTCGACTCATTTGGTGTTGGTCCCAGGTCCATACGTCATACCATGCTTGAGATATGAGCGTGACCCACTTTCAAAAATTTTGGCCACGCCCACTTTTTTTACTTCAAAATGCATGTGCGTATGTCAGGAATGCTTTAGGGTGTCAAAAAATGTGATTTCTAGCAATTATAAAAAATGCACTTAATGACCCCTAGGTGACCTCCATGACTTTGACCAATATTCTGAATCTCCATCGAGTTTCGACTCATTTGGTGTTGATCCCAGGTCCATATGACATACCATGCTTGAGATATGAGCGTGACCCACTTTCAAAAATTTTGGCCACGCCCACTTTTTTTACATCAAAATACATGTGTGTACGTCAGGAATGCTTTAGGGGGTCAAAAAATGTGATTTCTAGCAATAATGAAAAATGCACTTAATGACCCCAAGTGACCTCCGTGGCCTTGACCCATATTTTGAATCTCCATCGAGTGTCGACTCATTTGGTGTTGGTCCCAGGTCCATACGTCATACCATGCTTGAGATATGAGCATGACCCACATTCAAAAATTTTGGCCACGCCCACTTTTTTTACGTCAAAATGCATGTGTGCATGTCAGGAATGTTTTAGGGGGTCAAAAATGTGATTTCTAGCAATTATGAAAAATGCACTTAATGACCCCTAGGTGACCTCCGTGACCTTGACCCATATTTTGAGTCTCCATCGAGTGTCGACTCATTTGGTGTTGGTCCCAGGTCCATACGTCATACCATGCTTGAGATATGAGCGTGACCCACTTTCAAAAATTTTGGCCACGCCCACTTTTTTTACGTCAAATGCATGTGTGCACGTCAGGAATACTTTAGGGGGTCAAAAAATGTGATTTCCAGCAATTCTGAAAAATGCACTCAATGACCCCTAGATGACCTGCGTGACCTTGACCCATATTTTGAACCTCCATCGAATGTCGACTCATTTGGTGTTGGTCCCAGGTCTGTAGGTCATACCACGCCTGAGATATGGGCGTGACCCACTTTCAAAACACCCCTACAGACACCCCTGATACCCCAGGAATCTGAAAAATATTCAGTTCCGAGAACTTGTGGCTGTCTATCAGCATGCCAAAAATCAACGAGATAGGGCAATTCGTTTTCGAGTTATCTTGCGGACACAAAAGTGATGAGAAGACAGAAGACAGGAGAAGAAGAAGAAGAAGAAGAAGAAGAAGAAGAAGAAGAAGAAAAAAAAGAAAAAAAAGAAAAAAAAAAAAGAAAAAGAAACCGTGCAAAAACAAAAGTCTTTAATTAATATTATATACTTTACATTTACATTAGAGTTATACGCCAAAAATAGAGTTCATTCTGTTAAACGTTCTTGTGAAGAGTTCATTCAAAACATTGTTTAACCCTTTCCCCAACGTTACGGCCAAAACCGGCCAGCGCTATTCTCAAAAATCGCCAATTAATTTTCATTATATTTTTCCTTTTTTGTCTCAAGAACATATGTTATGACCCCTCGTTGGAACGAGACAAAAATGAAAAAAAAATAGTTATTCAAGATTTTCTTTGTGCAAGTGTCGTTTGCTTTTCATGTTAGGTAAAGTGTTAACTTTGGCTATCACTGTGATAAACTTCGTTATAGAGTTCATTCAAACGTTCGTTGTACTGAAAAGCCGCTACGGTAACACGGCGTTATATTTTGATTAGAGTTTACACCTGGAACTTAATTGAGCACCCCCTGAAATGTTTCATGGCAGTAAAGTTGCTGTTACTGATTATTATGTTTTAATGATTGCTATGTCTTGCAAAACATTTCATCCAGTGAAACATGATGTTTCTGGTTGATAGCGTACCCCAAATGTATCCCCTCGTCCACGTGAAGCATACTTTCCAAAAATGTCACAAAACAACACTATCATCCGCATGCAATATCTGGGTATAAAACAAGAAAACTTGTCACTTTTTTATCAATAAATGTTAACATGGCAAGGAGGAGACTGTCAGAGGCACTAAGATGGCGAATCGTTGGCAGGCATGCAACGGGCATGTCATTCAAAGCTACTTGAAGGCAACTTGGCTATAGTCATTCTGTCATCAGCAGACTTGTCCGAAAACATCAACAAACCAACGATGTTAAGGAACGGCCAAGGTCTGGACAACACCAAAATACCTCTCATTTGGAAGAGCGGAGTCTGGGACGCCTCGTTAGGCGTGAACTCTTTGCTTCAAGTGGGGATTTGAAACCCCTTTGGCCCCACAACAGACATTTGTGCAATTGAACTGTCCGAAACCGTCTCAAAGCACTGGGTATGAGGTCCAGAATGGTCAGCAAGTGCCCAGCTCTCTTCAATCAACATCAAAGATGACGTTTGGAGTGGTGTATGGCACGACAACATGGAATCTCAGGACGTGGAGGAGAGTCCATTGGTCAGACGGGAGTAGGTTCCTGCTTCACGTCACAGATGGTCACATGAGAGTGTGGAGGCATAGAAATACTGCTTACGTGCCCAGGAACATCAGACCTACTGTTCCTTCTGGTGGAGGATCAGTAATGATTGCAAACCTGATAGGGTGACTGTAGGTGAGAGTTTCAATGCTCAGTGCGTCCGGGACATTCTCAATCCGGTTGTCGTGACTCATTTTGACAACCACCTGTTGGCTACCCGCCCTGTATTCATGGACGACAATGCAAGGCTACATCGTTTCCATGCTGTGATAGCATTCCTTCAGAACAACGCAATTACAACACTAAAATGAGCCCCGCTTTGAATACCTTAGAACACACCTAGGACTTTCTTGGACGTCGTGTGGAAGCAAGGGGTACGTCTGTACAGAATTTGTCCGATTTGGAAGCTGCGTTGCATGAAGAGTGGCAACACTTGCCTCACTGGTAGCATTATGATGCTAGCTCGGGCTATCACGTGATGGATACACTCGCTACTGACGTCAGACACTGCTATTGTGTTCAAGCGATCACAAGTTACATTTTTTTGTCAGTAATTATCGGCATTGTTTCACCATGGACCGACCAAGCACCATACTTGTCGAGAGAACATTTATCCATCAAAAACATTACTGTCAGATATGGGTAGTTTGCGCCATTAAAATACAGCATATTTCCATCATTGTGTTGTCTTTCATTTGTCAATTGACCATTCTTTCCGCAAACAATCACTTTTGGCCATCTGAAAGATTGCATAAAAATAATGACAGTTTCTATAAACACCACTACGAAAAAAAACAGGGGGTGCTTATTAAAGTTCCAGGTGTATAGTTCAATATTTGTTCACTTCGTCATTATCAATTCACTTTGATTGCCAACTTCATTGGGGGAAGTCCTGTCCTTCAACCTTTGTTGAGTTCTGTTCACATTTCAATTCTGTCCAACCAGTTTATCTTCGCTCATGTTTCGTCTGTTCAGGTTTATGTTCTTGCAATAGTAGTTCAAGTGTGTGTGTTATCAGTCCATCTTCATACCCTCGAGTGTTTATGTCAAATCACGGAATCCCATTTCCTGAAGTCGGGTAAGAATCCCATTGACGGAATCCGTTTTTTGGATATGTCTGATGTTACATAATCCGTTTTTCGGCGTATGTGTCTATGTGCAGTATGTGATGCGCACACATTGTGACCTATAAATGTTTGGGATGGCCTAGAAGGACGAGGGAAACAGGTACTAGGAGTCATAACTAACTTCCAATAGATATCCCCAGATAAATATTCCAAAATGATATCCCCAAATGATACATCACCATGTCATAGGTATCTTCAAATGATACATCACCATGTCATAGGTATCCTCAAATGATACATCAGGTTTATGTTCTTGCAATAGTAGTTCAAGTGTTTAATTAGTCTAATTGGGTGTTATCGGTCCATCTTCATACCCTCGAGTGTTTATGTCAAATCACGGAATCCCATTTCCTGGAGTCGGGTAAGAATCCCATTGACGAAATCCGTTTTTTTGGATATGTCTGATGTTACATAATCTGTTTTTCGGCGTATGCGTCTATGTGCAGTATGTGATGCGCACACATTGTGACCTATAAAATGTTTGGGGTGGCCTAGAAGGACGAGGGAAACAGGTACTAGGAGCCATAACTAACTTCCAATAGATATCCCCAGATAAGTATTGCAAAATGATATCCCCAAATGATACATCACCATGTCATGGGTATCTTCAAATGATACATCACCATGTAATAGGTATCCTCAAATACCCGTATGTGCCTATGTGTTAATGTACAATGTATCACATTATGCATTAGCAAGATGTGCCTATGTGCTACCTGTAATGTGTACACTTTGTGACACAATATGTACTAACACATAAGCACATCTCAGTACGATCAACATACAGTTTCTTGTATGTAAGGTACCCTAGCTTGCACTAGACCTTGGTATTGTACAGCCTGATACAGGCTTAGATGAATGGGGTGATCTTTGATTAAGCCTAGATTTGGCCAGACGTCGAGACAGAATCGGGGGTAGCTACTAAACTTTTAGTAGCGCTACAATTCAGTAATCATTGAGGCACAGGATAGAATATTGGTAGCCAATGGTAATAGTGACATTAGGACACAATCACATATCGACACACCCAATATGTGCCTATGCGATACCTGTAATGTGTACACATTGTGACACAATATGTACTAACACAGAAGCATATCTTGGGAAGTCGGAATATTTTGTAAGGAGATGGGAGAAGTGTATGAGATGAGGGTTTGCAGTATGATCCCATTCCACAACGGCTAGCTAATTTAGCAGTTTCCAAGGCAAAGGCATGGTATTTTCAGAATAACTCCTCCAGAGGGTATGTTTTAATTGTGGCACATTTCATGGCATGGGCAGAGTATTTTCAGGGGCAACCAGGTCAAATCTAAAGAAGGCACCTGCATTTTGATTTTACACAAAATCTGGGCAGTTTGCTTGGTCAGCTCCCATAGATTAACAAAACACCTCCAAAAGCCTATCATAAGCCATATCAGTGGTCTTTAAAACTACTGAATAAGCTCAAATTCAAAATAATTCCAAATTTGCGATTGAAAAGATATATTTTTTGACACCTAAACATTATTTTGTTTTGTGGACTACTTAAAGCCCAAGTGCAGTCGATTTCAAACAATAGTTGTCAAGATTCCAGGTAAAATAAAAAGAAAAACTACATTTCAAGTTGGAAATATTGAAAAAGCAAGTGTTAACCTACCAAGGGGTCATCAAAATAGAATCATGAAATGTACTGGTTAAATTAAACTATCGAATGAATACCCAGGAAGGTTAATTAATGCACATATATGTCCTTTCTAACCGACATGGGTGGATCCTCTCTTCTTTCATGAACTAATAGACGTCTGTCGATAACAACATGTTGCTTCTCACAAATGTTACAAAAAAATAACATCAGCTTTTTACTTTATATTATAATACATTGCGTTATCATCATGCTTACATTTAGGAGTTGTAGAAGAAAAGGAGAGAAATCGCTTGACTGGACTGGTTAAGTGAAATAATTCATGAGAGGTGAGGGACGTTGTACAAACATGAGTGCGCGAATGCGCACGAGTGTTTTACAATATAATCCCTCGCCTCGAATAAATTATTTCACGTAACCAGTCCAGTCAAGCGATTACTCTCTTTATTACTTTTCACTATTAGCGATAATTATATTATTTAACTCTTTACCTAACGTAACGGCCAGAATATGGTCTCGTCCCACGGTTGTACGATTTTCCATTAGTCTCCGGAAGTATAAACTTTACGAATGCGAAGGTCTTGGTGTCCGACGCGGAAGGCACTGAAAGGTAAAGTGGCTTGTACAGCAAAGTGATGATAATCATATGTCGCAAACTCAGCTGGACTATTTTTTTATTGTTCGAATGTGTTTTTAAGCTTCTTGGTGTATTAAATAACGTGTATTGATCCCCTCAAGTGCAGGAGCCTTGCTAGTTGAAAATAAGTGGGGTAGGGTGCGGGGGTGGCAAAATATTTTTCACCAGAAAAATATTTCACCTCCCCGAAACCCCATCCCACTTCATTTCAACATGTGCTGGGTTAAGACTGTGTATTCCCTGCGAAGGATTTACGGTCTCCCTGGGGTGACGATGGAGGGGGAGGGGCAGAGTGGGGTAACTTTTCGTGTCAATTTGAGCATCCTGGTTACATGTTGAAGGCTTACAGTACGTGGCGAGTGGATTGTAACTAAATCACCCGCGGAGTGGGGTTATCACCCAAGCTATAACTTTCAAATTGTGTACATATCGACAAAAAACACAAGCAATGTTTCAGCCAATGGACCTTCGGGTTTAACCGGTTTGCTTGTGCTTGTTAAACTTTACAACACATTTGCAATTATTGCTTGGGTGGTATCTCCACTCTACGGGTGATTTAGTGATAATACACTCTCCACGTACTGTAAGTACCAGGAATGGGAGGAGTAGTCATTGCAAAATAAGAGAAATGCCAGGATGAGAGTACATGGATCACTTTTAGAGATTTCAGGAATGAATGTATATAAGGTTGACATTTCTCAGGAAAAGGGACTACGCCGCTGTACAAGCCCTGGTTCGACATGGATCAATTCAGAGCACTAAAGGCATTACATAATACATTGCGGAGGTAAATTGTATGTTCTACGGTTAAGAGAAATGGTACCCAAATAGATAATGACTGGTGCTTGTGCATCCTTGGAACACGCTCTCAGGCTACCAGCCAAATCCCGCGGTGCAGAGGTCAGAGTTACCATGTTGGAGAGCTGACAGCTGCTCGTCGTTGCTCGGTGGTTCTCTCCGGGTACTCCGGCTTCCTCCACCTGTAAAACTGTCACCGACATGATATGACCTTGGCTGTTAATGTGTGGTTAAACCCTAATAAAAAACAAACAAAAACCAGTCAATTCCGTGAAGAATCCGAAGCTGTTTGTTTTCTTAGAGTTTGCAGGCAGACTACATTTCGTAGAAAACTCTTCTGGCCCAGCAGGTGACTAACGTCGACACCACGAATGAGTGCGGTAGCTGACGATAGTGGACATCTTTGCCAACTGTGTGTGTCCACCCCAAGTTTTATCAATCAAACAACTACATGTTCCTTTGTTTCGTGCACGATTTCTATTCTATCCAAGAACTATATCGTCCATTGAAAGTATAATGGTGCCAACTGCAACAGTTGGTACCTTTGTGCTTTCATAGGACAAATGCCACTTTGTTTCGAATAAGGTAGAGGACAAATCATGGTTATTTTCACTGTAGAAATACAGAAATCACTAAACAATGGTCCCAAGACCAACCATAGCTGACAATTGTCGTCAATAGAAAGAATTTACGGAACAGTTAGCTCCCTTCAATTTCAAAAAACTGCCACGAAATTTAACATTGTCATTGAAATTTTGAAAATGTTAGCGCATTTGTGTCATCATTTCACAAAATTCAGGCATTTGCCTGTAGAGAAGAATTAAAATACAAAAGCTCGCGTTTTACACTTTTTCCTCCAATCAGAACGTTTCACTAGAAATCGGCGTTTTCGCCATCTTTTGATGTCCTGTAACTTTTTTGTTTGTTAATTATATCAACTCTGTGTGCATCGTGACCTATAGCACAGACACTGTCCTTTCCTGTCTTAGGGGTGTGATTGGTTATTTTCATTTCTTGGAAATCTGTGGATGCATAACAACTTGAAAATTACTGCTAAAACAAATTCGCTGAACATACAGCCAAAGTGGACATTACCCGTGTGCCGGTAGGCGTGATACCGATAGATGTTCTCAATGACGGATTATCTGTGAAGTGATTGCTTCTAATTAGGTTTCCATAAAAAGACAAGTGCACTTTTGTAACTTTACCTAACATGATTTATTTATTTATTGGTGTTTAAGGTCACATACCTATGCACAATGGCTAATCGTGACCGTGACAGTTTTACAGGTGGAGGAAGCCGGAGTACCCGGAGAGAACCACCGAGCAACGACGAGCAGCTGTCAGCTCTCCAACATCGTAACTCTGAACTCTGCATCGCAGCACAGGCAGGGTTGGATTGGTTGAAGACATGCGCACCATCGACGTGCAGTACGCCTCAGTACACAGCGTCATCGTGCCCCCATGTAGGCAATCGGGGTGAAGTGCCTTGCCCAAGGACACAACGCGGTTGCCGCAGGTGGGATTCGAACCGAGGACCTCTCGGCTTGCAGCCTGCACCTCTACCAACTGAGCCACCGCGCCCCTACCTAACATGAAAAGCAGACGACACTTGCAAAAACAAATTCTTGAATAACTATTTTTATTCATTTTGTGTCTCCAAAACATAGGTTATGACCCCTCATTGGAACGAGCTCGACGAGCTCGTTCCAAAGAGGGGTCATAACCTATGATTTTGAGACAAAAAATTAAAAAATAATGAAAATTAATTTTGTGAATAGCGTTGGCCGGTCTTGGCCGTTATGTTGGGTAAAGGGTTAAGAAACAAAATCAACATACAACTCTCTGAACTGTCTCTTGTTTCCGTTTATTAAACGTGTAGCAACCGAGCTATGCTATGTGCCGCCAATTGCGCCTCTTCTGCAGTTATCCCCCTTGTTAGGGCGGAAGGTGAGCCTCAGATCCGAAGCTGATTGGATAGCCTCGCTTTGACTTGCGTTGATAGTGCATTTAAGGCGGTAACCAGCGCAATTTCGGGTAGTTATGCAAACTTCCTAGTCATCTTCCAGTTCGAGGTTCTCGGGGATCTCACCCCACTACCCTACTGCCAGTGCTCACACTCAAACTAAATATGATTATTGGCTCTCACTTCCGACTCTCGTGGATTCATAAGTAAATGAAGCTATAGAGCAAATAAAGTTACTCAAGCTATTCAACCCCACATCGTCCCTGTGCGCCTTCGGTGCGCTGAAACTTCTCATTCATCATTTCAGGGACTTGATTCATGTCATGCATGCGTTCGCACCTCTGACTTCGGAATGTGAACACCTCATCAGCGACTATGAAAACACTGGAGAGACTTGGGAAAACCACCTCAGCTCTTGGCGTTTCTTGTCCAATCACCAGGACCATCCAGGAGACTGGCAAGGGCGTCCATCTGACCTTGGAATTTAAAGTTGAAGAGAGCATTTCGCCACCTTCCTCGGGGAAAGGTAGTACCTTTTGTGAGAGGAGCCCTGGTATTGGACCTCACCCCAGGGGTCCGGAGGCCCTGAGAAGAGTAAGAAGAGTAAGAAGAAAAGAAAGAAAAGCGGAGAGATGCTCCACGCTTGGAGGCTTTCCTGGATAAGAAGAAGGAGAGGAGTGGTCTTGTCGGAGGCAGCCGCCAGTCCCCCTTCCACTCCCACAGGCAAACCCAACCAACTGCTGCTCCCCAACCGATACAGTTGGATGAGGAACGTCCTGTGGAGATTGGGGAGAAACTGGAAGCTGCTTTCTCGCCACTTCCCACCCCTCACTCCCCTCTTCCTTCGTTCCCGGACAGCTAGGACAAGTGACCTCTGGTAGATGCACTTCTAGCCCACAAACACTTATTGGCTAAATGCAAAGAAGACCAAAGGCACTCGGACGAGATTATTAGCTATCGAGGGAATTTCTGGTAAAACAAAAACAACCATCAGACACAGCAAGCTGCTCCTCAACACAAACCATCACTACGATCTCTCCATCTGAGCCACCACCTCCTCCAAACAAGACCCGCAGAAAACACAGACGCGGATAAGAAACTTCCTTCTCCTTTCCTCCTTTGGCACGCTCAGACATGACGCAAAATCTACCTAAGTTATCGAGGATCGAAAGGGGCTTGCCCCACGCCGTTCCTGCGCGCCTTTGGCGCGCAAAAAACATTTAATCTCATTTCGGGTACTTGATTAGTGTTCTGGCAGGTGACCTGGCGGTGAAACAAAAGATACAGCCCAGATATCCAAAAGAGATTTGGTGAATCGTCCTGTGTGGGGTGGGGAGCTGACCACCGGAGATACCAAGCGGCGCAGGTGTAACCGAGGCTATAGTAGCGGCGGATCCCTACTCCAACTTTTAGAGCCGCGCAACTATTTATTTTCGACTGGGATAGGGGAAGCGCAGAGGAGGCCACCCGAAGCCCACGTCTCAGCCTTGGAAAAGTGTACACAGATCTATAAATAGCGTAATAAATCATTGGACCTAACTTCTTATCTTGTCTTTACTGGCAGAGAGATAACGTGCAGCAGCACGCTGCGCACTTCCTGAGACACAGACGAGAAGAGGATTCCACGGATAGGCTCATCATCGTCCCGCTTGGCGCAACACGCTACAAAAGCAACAGACGGACACTTCGCTGTATTTTTTTTACTGATATCATATATTTTATCAACAATTATTTACTTTTTAATTGGACTTTCCTCTCTGGTCTAATAATTTCAAGGGAGATAATTTAATCGAAAGTCGATTTCCATGAAGATATGCAGTTAAAACTAGAAGTCCTGTCATGAAACGCGCACAAATAGCACGTTGATATGCGCGTTAATGTACGCGTTATGGCCCAAGTAAATCTATCAAATTCTGTACATATGACCTGTGCACAAGCAATGTTTCAGCCTATGGACCTCCGGGTAACCCGGAGGTCCATTGGCAGAAACATTGCATGTGTTTGCTATGAGTAACCAGGAGACCCTGTCGTGCTTTGGATCTCATTCAATATGGCAATTGCGCGCAATTCCAACGCGCAATTAAGCCTAGATAAGCGCACTATTCGTGACAGGACTTCTAGTTTTAACTGTAAGCCAGTGATGTTAAATGCACGCCAAAACATGAAGAGTTATCAATTATAACAGATGATAAGGTCTCAAATTCCCAACCTGATAATGGCAGTGAATTAGAATTGGATTGCAGGATCAATGTTCTATCGTTCAATGAAGACGATATCGATAAAGATGCAGCAATGATTACGGTTCCGACTGCAGTCAATTGCCACGCCCACCTCTAAATTAGACAATTAGTACCATGTAAATGGAAGAAGTGGTACCAAACTATATTCCATCAGGTTCGTGAAGTTGGTCTTGTGAATGGCCAGGCCTGAAAATAAGCAGTCTGACGTTTGCAAAATGAGGTCCCAAGAGGGTGAATTTGATGATGCTATTCCATACAGTGGGCCAATTATCCTCTGGATACCTCTTTCTGTTTAGTTTTGAGACCCTGATTCAGAATGAGGTTCACAGAGGGTATATTTAGTGATGCTACCCTGCTGTGCAGGGTAGCATCACTAAATTCACCCTCTGGTGACCTTATTTTGCAGATGACAGTCTGCTTATTTTCTGTCTTGTGAATGGCTACTTAATATATAACAAATCAACCCCTTCCGCCAAAAAGACCCCTTTCAATGAGATTCCTCGAACAGTTTTGAAATTATAGACCCTTATTCTAATAACCCATATTTTGGTAAAATTCCTGAAAAATATTACGCGTCGAGAATTCTGTTTCTCAGAATATTCCGCACCAAAAGACTTAATTAATGTGGTGTACCTTTATTCACAAAGATATAGAAAATATATACGCCGTTTTAGTGTTTTCGTGAGGACCTTAAAGTTTTAAAATAAAACTTTCAGGTCCACACTCAGGAGATAATTCCCTATAAAACAGCGTAGATTTTCTTTTTATTATACGCTACGTGACATTTTACTGCGCAATATTCAGCCCAATTCGACTGAAAACAGTTTCAAGACAAGGACAAAAAGCTCCAGTCGCCCCTTCAAGTCGACGTCATGCACCGAAGAATGACGTCATTTAGGAAGCTCGTGAAAAATAAAACTTTCAGGTCCAAACTCATGAGATAATTCCAGATACTGAGTTAAATAGAGTAGATTTATTTTTTATTATATGCTACGAGATTTTATTGCACAATATTCAGCCCAGATGCGTACCTTTCAAAACAATAACATAGATCAACTGATCGTTCCTTCAAGGCGACGTGATGCGGCGTAGCGTGACGTCATTTAAAAAGCTACTGAGGAATATTTCTCGATATCTATCGAGTCGATAGATATCGAGAAATATCTTTTAGATTATTGGAGATAATTTACAGGCTAGCATTTAATAAACACGTGTATTCTTTCGTAGCTCAGTTACAGATATTCCATTCAATAAATATTTATTTCGCATTGAAAACATAAAGCTAACATAATGGGTGGAACTAGGCAGCGTAATCATAAAACCACAGCCATATTTATACATGTATTTATGTATCTGTTTATCTATTCGGGTTTAACGACACTTTCGACAGCCAGGGTCACCTAGTGACGGGCAGTTTTACGGGTGGAGGAAGCTGGAGTACCCTGAGAGAACCACCGAGCAATGGCGACCTACTGTCAGACTCCTCACTGTACTAACTCCACGCAGACAAGGTTAGCATTGACTGAAGACAAATGCACCATCGGCGTGCAGTACGCCTCAGCGCCCCCTAGTAGGCAAATCGGGATTATGTGCCTTGCCCAAGGACACAACACAGTTACACCTGGTGGGGATCGAACCGAGGACCCTTCGATTTGAAGTCCAGTGGCTTAACGACTGAGTATTCATTCATACGTTTTTAGTTTACAGACATCTAACAGAATTGTGATGTCGTTAAAGATTCAGCCAATCCTATTCTCGATTGAGTAATATATCGTCGTCTGAGTGCCATAATGTCCTATGTCCCATAGGGGACATAGGACATTCTGGCACTCAGGCGACTATGGGACATAGGACATTATAGCACTCAGGCGACGGTGTCTTGCTCTCATGCAGAGAAAATGAAAGATTATGGCACTTTTAGATTTAATCAGCTGGGATATTTCAGTTGATCCGAAAGGCGAACCGTAAGTTCGTTTTTTCTTATTTATTTATTGGTGTTTAAGGTCACATATTTCTGCACAATGGCTAATCATGACCTCGGCAGTTTTACGGGTGGGGGAAGCGGGAGTACCCGGAGAGAACCACCGAGCAACGGCGAGCAACTGTCAACTCCCCAACATACTAAGTCCACACAAGCAGGGTTAGCGTTGGTTGAAGACAGGTGCACCATCGACGTGCAGTACGCCTTAGTACACAACGTCACCGTGCCCCCACGTGGGCAATGGGGGTGAAGTGTCTTGCCCAAGGACACAACGCGGTTGCCGCAGGGGGGATTCGAACCGAGTATCTCTCGGCTTGCAGCCTGCACCTCTACCAACTGAGCCACCGCACCCCCTGTTCGTTTTTTCGGACAATTGTAATATTCCAGATAGTTGAATATAAAGCATAGGTTATGGACTATTTCAGGACTAGACTGGTTACAAGTCATAACAGCGTTGAATTTCTTACACAATTTGAATGGTGATTTGAGAGCTTGGCTATCATAGTTTCGTTAAATTTTCACCACCCGTCTAAACAATAGCTCTGAAAATCCCCGGTTCGACCCTGGATTGGAGGAATACTCTTCACGACGACAACGAACGGTCACACGCTAAACCGTAGGTTCGCTTTTTCGACCAACTGTAATATTGCAGACGGTTGAATATAAACCATAGGTTATGGACTATTGGGGCTAGACTGAATACAAGTCAGAACAGTGTTGAATTCCTTACACAACTTGAATGGTGATTTGAGAGCTTGGCTACCATATTTTCGTTAAATTTTCACCACCCGTCTTAAAAATGTCCCTGAAAATCCCTGGTTCGTTGCTGGATTGAAGGAGTACTCTTCACGACGACAACGGAGGGTCACACACGAATCGTAGGTTCGCTTTTTCGACCAACTGTAATATTACAGACGGTTAAATATAAACCATCACTCTAAATCGGTTGGGTTAAAAATCAACCCAAATCGACTGGGTTGAGTGAATATGAACCCAATTTGGGTTCATATTCACTCAACCCAGTCGATTTGGGTTGATTTTTAACCCAACCAATTTTAGAGTGTAGGTTGTGGACTATTTCAGAGCAACACTGGTTACAAGTCATAACAGCGTTGAATTCCTTGCACAATGTGAATGGTGATTTGAGAGCCTGGCTACCATATTTTCGTTAAATTTTCACCACCCGTCTTAAAAATGTCCCTGAAAATCCCCGGTACGTCATTTGGATTGAAGGAATACTCTTCACGGTGATAACGGATGGTCACACGCGGCATATTGCTTGTAAAATAACTGAACAAAATAACGCAAGAACAGATATACAAGGAATGTTCGATGAGGCTGGTCCATTACAATAATCTCCGTCATTGCATAACGTTAAGCAAACCTGGTAGCCATTTCCTGTTAATTGACATATGGTTTCGTTATCGGGCTTTAGAAATAAAAGTCTGTTTGTTGCCTCGAAGGAGAACGTCTTTCCGTCAGAGCAATCTCTTATAAAACTTTTTATATCACCTGGAATAAAGAAGTATATAGACAGAACGCGATGTGTGTTTGAATCAGTGGGTGTTTTACATAACGAGTTGGAATGGCGTAGTCATATTTCGCGAGAGTCGTAGGCCATTCCAACGAGTTATGTAAAACACCCACATATTCAAACACACATCGCGCTCTGTGTTTATTACACAACACATGCCTTAAAATTCATTTAAATAGACAAATTTTAATTCCGATATTTAAACCCAAACGTGAACTTACTGAAGAGTTTTGTTTTGACTGAAGCTGTACTGATCAAATGGATCGATAAAAAATCAAAACAACTTTATCGGAACCAGTGTTTGTTGAAATTCGTATCGCTGTTTCTCTTCGGCTGGTGCCCATTCACACCTAACCATTTGGTGGCTATTACTGTTAGTAAAAATATAAGTACAAATTTGTGCAGATTTGCAAAACAGGTGGGAGGAACATTTTTAAAAGAAGTTCGAAGCCTCTCAAGATGTACGAAGATTTACCGAAATGAAGTTGACCAATTTAGATATAATGGGACAAAACGAGACGGCCACAGGACTGGGTTAATGTTCTGGTTGGAAATTATTGGGTTTTTTAAAAATATTAACTCGTTTTTGGCTAACTAATTTTTTTGTGAACCGACTTTATTTTGCTTTGGACGTTTCATTTTCACACTATATGCGACAGACGGTCTACTACTGCACTCCCGACCGTTTTTGCTAATACCATTAGTACTGCAGTCTACCCTTTCCTTAATCTTGAAAATTCTACTTCTGCTATTCATTTTATTTTCACTTTAGGACGTGCAGTTCATTTCTCTCATAAGTGAGAACCGTAGGAGTTATAGGCAGGAGCGTAGGAAGCGTTTAATATTGGGAGGTGGTTGGGGTACTGTAAACGGGAGCATGTAGGGGACAGCACGGCCGCCTTTGGCGGCCCGCTCTGCGTAGCCGCACCCAGGGGAGAGGGGGATACCAGGAAAAATTGTAACATTTGAACTACTGAGAGCTCATTTCCTCGCTCTCAAGTGAAAAAACCAAGGTATCATTGCTGTTAATTTTTGGTGTTTATCCCTTTACCTAACACGAAAAGCAGACGACACTTGCAAAAAAAAATTCTTGAATTACTATTTTTTTTTCATTTTTTGTCTCCAAAACATAGGTTATGACCCCTCATTACGACGAGCTCGACGAGCTCCTTCCAATGAGGGGTCATAACCTATGTTTTGGAGACAAAAAATGAAAAAAATCATGAAAATGTAATTGGCGATTTTTGAGAATAGCGCTGGCCGGTTTTGGCTGTTACGTTGGGTAAAGGGTTAAAGGAGGATGTATGTCAGAGAGGAAGATGTTAACCTGTTGGGCGTCAAATCAGTCAGTGACATCGGCTACCAACATTTCTATGCACTGCAACCGGTGTAGATCATACAGTTTTTATGTGCGCCTGTATGGTGTAGAATATACAGATGCATGTGGTTATTTTCGTCTAGATACTAGATATGATTTACAAAGTTTTGGATTTTTATTTTATTTTTTTTTTTTGGGGGGGGGGGGTAATTACCCCCTTACCCCCACCCCCGGTTCCTACACCATTGGTTATAGGCTTTTGCGGATCATTAGTATCCTCAGTTAACCGTATATGCGCATGTGCTGTACAATGTTGTGTTGTGCGCATAATGTATATTTGGACAACCACGTATTGGCTCATCAAGCGTGGTCCATGTGCTGTTTAACAGAACCTCAAAGTGTTCCCTAGCATCATAAGGGTTAGCTAGTCGTTAAATAGATGCTCCCTGGATGGGTGCAGTGTTGTGGATATTTTTGTGTAAGGACCCGTTCCCCAACAAACCCAGTGTTGGGTAGGCTAAATCTCCCAGGTTCTATTTTGTGGGTTTCGTCAGAGAGGGTTATGGATACTTCTGGGAATTTTCATTCAGAAATAACTGAACACACCATGGGTTAACTTTCTCGAAATTGGTATGATTAATTCATGAAATTTATACTGGTCAATCTTTGTTGCCAAATTTATTATAAAATCATATAATACATTAAACTAAGAAGCACAACTTCGTCCAAGTTGATAAGTATAGAATCACAACTCCACCCAACGCGGAAAGTTTTAAGGGTTACCTAATCAATTTTAAACCTTTGAAGTCCAGTTTATTTGGGGTAGACCAATCAATATTTTCAATGTGCAGCCTAGGGGCTGCACGTTGGAAATATTGATTGTTTTACCACACATATTTACTAAACAGCCATCATATTTAATGACGTTATTGCGTATCGTGTTCCTGGCCGGATAAGCGGCCGCTCGGGTTCAAAGAGTTAAAAACATTTTTCCCAGCAAATCCTGGCAGAACTTATATGGCAATAAAATGGATTTACCTAACCTCAATACCACAGCAAGTCCTGGTAAAACTTTTTGTGATCAGACCTGAAAATAAGAAATCTGACATTTGCAGAATGAGGTCCCCAGAGGGTGATTTTGATAATTATGATCTCCGATGAGTCTGGAGGTGGGATGGGGAAATCTCACCCGAGGGGTAGGATATTTGAAATATCTGCCCCGACACCCCCCCCCCCCCCCCCCCACCATGCAGCGATTACGTTAGCCAGAGGTAATCGGGAGTCACGTGCTGATTCAATCAACTCATTTTGTATTCATTGTTTTGAGAAACTGGTGACACCATCGGAAAGAGCATGCACAAGTTATGTATATACCAAAGGTATATACCACGAAATCGATTAGGAACGGTGGCAGCTTGAGGGTTGAAGAGTTTTTTAGAGCATCGAACATTGATCACACTGCATTCCGATGACGTCAATATGAATTAGTTGGTTGCAAGAAACTGATACGATATGCATAACGTCATAATAACGTTATAAATGTATAACGTCACGTGTAGTGGGTGTGGTGGGATACATCTGTCTCTCTCTGCTATCTCACCCGGGACACACGTATGTTACACATGCAGTGGGGGGGGGGGGGGGGAGGGGGGTGCTATCTCATACAGTGGGCCAATTTATCCTCTGGATACCTCTTTATGTTTAGTTTTGAGACCCTGATTCAGAATGAGGTTCAGAGAGGGTAAATTTAGTGTCACTAAATTCACCCTCAGCGAACCTCATTTTGCAGATGACAGTCTGCTTATTTTCTGGCTTGTTTGTGATAGAACTTAATAATAATCAAGTTCTTGGTTGAGCGCATCACTTGAGCTATAGTTCTTTGTTCTCTATAATTATGTCCGGCTGATCTGAGAGATAGTTCAGCTCTGGCGGAACAAAGTGAGAATGAATTCTAAATTCTGCTGTGAAATCTGTTTGCTTATATTCACATAAGCTCTAGATAGCATCCCACCAAACAGATGAGTTTAATCCGTAATGTTGGAGCCAGCGTCTAATGCCGTATCGGCAATCTGATTAACACCTTAACTAAACCACTAATAGCAAGGTGCATTTCCATCCCCTATATAGTAAACTACCATGTTTAAAACAGTAGAACTGAGAGTGACAACCGGCATAAATTCACGAAGCTGACCCGCCTCTACATTAATAGAACAGAGTATATGATTATTTATTTATTTATTGTTTTCATACGATTGACAAGTTAAGATAAATTTTATAAACAATGTGCTGGTGTGAAAAAGTTTGCCTGATGTAAAACTAACATTGTATTCAATGCATAGATTTATTTATTGTTTAGTTATTTGTGTTTAAGGTCATATACTTATCCACAATGGCTAATCATGACCGTGACAGTTTTACGGGTGGAGGGAGCCGGAGTACCCGGAGAGAACCACCGAGCAACGGCGAGCAGTCGCCAGCTCCCCAATATCGTAGGCAGGGTTAGATTGGTTGAAGACATGTGCACCGTCGACGTGCAGTACGCCTTAGGACACGGCGTCACCGTGCCCCAATGCGGACAATTGGGGTTAAGTGCCTTGCCCAAGGATACAACGCGGGAGTCCGAATCGATCGCTCAGACGGTCACCCATCCGAGGACTAACCGGGCTCGACGTTGCTCAACTTCGGTGATCTGACGAGAATCGGTTACCGCAACGCCACCGCACCCCCTAATGCATAGATAAGTTCATTAATAAGGCAGGTATTCATCTACAGTTAATGTTATCTTCACAAATCTAATGGCTGCATTTTCATTTACCTTTCAAGCTCCCTGTATGGCCTGAGCTTCCAGAGCTTATACTAGACACAGTAGCACTTTACCTCGTTACAGCTGCATGTGTTGTGAGCACGAGCACACGTGCACATTTGTGTACTTCTAGTGTGTGTCTATGCCTTGTACGCGCTGTGCTCTACAGGCTCGTAGCCAAGATTCTATAATAGGGGATGGCCTAGCTAGTTCTTTCGGGGTGAGGAAAACATGATGGTTTGAAATAATTGCTGGGAGATGGTGGTCGGGTCTCCTTAGTGTCGACAAGGACCCTCTGGTCGCTTCCGTCTACTCCCACTTCCACCAAGGTAAGTGGAAGGAGGGGTACAACAGGTGGGTCTTGATTAGGACAACCTCTCACCCGGAGTCACTTATTCAACATTTCGTCCCCTGAGTTCCAATGTGTTCTATGTGCCTACTGGCACATAGAACACATTGGAACTCAGGGGACGATTTAGTGCTTCAAGAGTGAATCTGAGTGATCTATAGCGTGTGTAACCCTATACTGGAGGCCATTTTAGGACTCTATGTAATGTAAAAATTGCATTGGGTCAATATTTTGGGGGACGCCTGCGAAATACCAAAAAGGAATGACCGACCCCCCCCCCCCCCGACCCCCCCCCCCCCGACCCCCCGTTTTCGCCACTAGTACCGAATAAGCGGTAAGTGGGTAGGAATCAAGTGGGTAGGAATCACCCTCACATCAATCGAATCAAGGAACTGTGTAGGCAGATACAGGGAGAGGTGAATGAGCCTATCAAATCTTAGACGACTCATTAGACCAACCATTCTCTACAACTGCAATACTAGAAACAGAACACAAACCACATGACTTAGCATTCAATGTACAGCTTTTTGCAATTGCACTAAACCATAAATGTGCACTGAAACACTGCCGATCGGCTAAAAATGGCACCCAATATTCTTTGCTCTCCTGAAAGCGTGACAGTGGTGACAGCTTTTGAAAATAAAACAAAATAAGTATTCTATTTTTTTCCATAAAATGAAATCATAAGCTGGCAGTTAAGGAGGTATCAATCAAAGTTTGTCACGGAACACAGTAAGAGTAAGCCCTCTGACTGTGTCAATGAAGTAAGGCTGATTGGTTCATATGCTTAACACGGTATTTGGGCAAATATTTTACAGGGTCACTTCTGAAGTCGCATCAATTATCATTGATTGGCAATCAAGTGTTTTCAATAGAACATTAACCCTTTACCTAACATAAAAACAGACAACACTTGCAAACAAAATTCTTGAATAACTAATTTTTTTCATTGTTGTCTCAAAAACATAGGTTATAACACCTCATTGGAATGAGCTATGTTTTTGAGACAAAAAATAAAAAAATAATAAAAAATTAATTGGCGATTTGTGTGAATAGCGCTGGCCGGTTTGGGACGTTACGTTTTGGGTAAAGGGTTAAAGATAAAACCCGATCATTACAAAGGCGAGATTAAATAAGATAAATATACTATTCAAAGTTTGCTAAGCACCAAATATTTGACACATCATTTTGAAATTTGCTTGTGACATATTTGCAATATATTTGGTGGATATGATTGAGGAATGTACTGAGATGGTCCCCAGTATTTACATTAGCTCTCTCGACAGGCAGACTTTTCGTGACAGTCATGGAAAGCATGTACCCCTTGATTTTCATGATGTTTTCGTGTACTGTCAACATGTACATGACATGTGTAGGGTATTCAATCTTCATTTCAACACAAACCCTTGTGATTTAATGATTGAATATGGCAAATGCAAATGTAAGAAGACATTTTTCTGAAGCAGAAATGTGGCGGGCTGTAAGGATGGTGGAGCAAGGGTCTACCCATCGTCAGGTTGGCGAAGCCCTTGGTGTGCACCATACGCTGATCACCAGAGCCTGGGCAAGATTTCAGCAGTATGGCACACCAGTAAGACGGCATAGTGGTGGCAAAGACAGGGCAACATCTGCAGCTGAAGACCGATTTTGATCATTCAGACCCGTAAGAACCGCTTTGCCACAGCAACCCAGCTTCGCAGTGACCTTCGGAATGCATTCGGGGTTAATGTTTCGACGCCGACTATCCGGGAAAGGTTGCACGAAGGTGGTCTCCGATGGAGCAGACCATGTATTCGCATTCCGCTGTCCCAGAACCACCGCCAGGCACGATATGAATGGGCCATGGACCACGTTGGATGGACCAGAAAAGATTGGCGACCTGTCCTTTTTACAGATGAGTCAAGGTACTGCCAAGACCACACAGATAGGCGTTCTAGGGTATGGAGAAAACCAGGAGAGCGATTCCATGTAGCCAGCATTGCTGAGCATGACCTCTATGGTGGAGGGTCAATCATGGTCTGGGCGGCATCAGCAAGGATGGACGTACAGAGCTCTGTGTCCTTGAACGTGGTACATTGACTGCACAGCGGTATATTGGTGAGATCCTGGATGTCCACGTCAGATTGTAGGCAGGCGCAGTGGATGATAGATACATTCTGATGGACGATAATGCCCGTCCTCACGTTGCCCATGTTATTGGGGAGTGCTGACAGAGGGGAGGAATTGAGCGTATGGACTGACCAGCAAGATCCCCTGACGTCAATCAAATCGAACATGTCTGAAATGAGTTGCAGCTTGCAATTTCAGCCCGTCCAGTCCAGCCAAGAAGTGTCCAGGAGCTTGGTGCCATGCTGGTCCAATAATGGAACAACACCCCACAAAGGACCACCAGGAACCTGATTGGGAGCATGAGATGGCATTCTCAAGCTGTAATTAACAGTAATGGGTCTCATACGCGATACTGAACCCATACCAGTTCGCTCCGTCAACTTTTTGGCAAATTGAAAAATTTCTTCTTTTACCAATAAAATCCATTTTCCATGGTTATCGTATTCAAAAGCTAAAAAATAATGTCAAACACAAATAAAATCTTAATTTATGTACTTAAATCATGAAAGATATAATTAAATAAGAAATATATACACTTTTCATAAGAATATTTCAACTAAAACGTAAAACAGGTTGTTGGATATACTTGGTGCTCAGCAAAGTTTGAGTAGTAGTAGTATATATGTCACTCCATCGCCCCACTAAGCGCAGTATGTCGACCATAATTACGTATAATATTAGGCAATATCCAAGACAGCTGTCCGGGTATTCAGCAAATCCATAGAGTAACATATATAAATAGCGAATGGATACACAAGGTCAGCTTCATCCCCCCCACCCTCCACCCCCCCCCCCCCTCCAGTTGGGACTCCCACGGTTGCTTCCGACTTGCTCGTGGTGCCTCCCCCCCCCCCCCCCCACACACACACACACTTACATTCCACACCATCCAGGGAATTTTGAGGAAATAAGTTTTCGTCAATAATTATTGACCGTTCAGATGCTAGAAATTATCAAGTTGAAGAGCATGTCTTGAAATGTCTAGATTCAATCCACCACTTCCTGCCACTTCTTCAAAAGTTTAGGGTGTCACTTTACAGCTAAAATAATATCTATAGGACTAAAGTGAGTTGGTGCCACTAATTTGTGACCCGAAATATGGTGACTGTTTTGGGTACTGGGGTTTTTTGTTGGTTTTGTTTTTGTTTTTCTCTCAAAGTCGAGAAGGTACAAACCCTGACTAAGGTCAAAGTGTGTGCCCAGACCTAACCTAGCTTGCATTAGGGAGACGCATTGTTACAGAAATGTGCTTTCAAGTGTTTCGACGTGCACTCAAGACCCAATCGTGCCTGGTAGGCGAGAACCTTAAAATCAAGATAATTAATCGCTTTCTTTGACACAGCCCTTGAAGCACTCACCCGCTTCATCACAATGAGTTTGGTACTAAAACATTTTGTTTGGAACAATAATATTCGGGTTGATTAAGAAATTGAAATTTTGAACCAACGTCAGCATTAGGCCTTAACAAGTTAAAAATCTGCTTCTTAGGCCCTCCGTATTGTCATTTTGGCTGCCGCACGCTCTCTTTTTTATAACCAATACAAACTTAAAAAAAAAAATTAACGTTTTTTGTCTTGTACTTTACCCAAGTTAATAATATTTATAAATTTGTCACTTGAGTGCAACAATTTTTTGCAATGCTTGCACTCAAGGGACGAAATACACCACCAACCATGCTATTCTGTAGATTGTGAGGCCTAAAACATAAAACAAACCAAGAACATGAACTTATCATGACAAGGCAATATTTCCAAAAATAAAAACTAAAATAAAAAAAAAACGCCCGCTCACATGCAGTTTTACAAAAAAAATGTCCCGAGAAACAGAAGATCTACTTTGTGGGGCCTCACCTATCATTCGTACGAACCAGTCATTAAATCGATCTCAGTGCGGTCGCTCCAATGAGAGACATAAGTTTTATTACACGCCTGTTCTATGAATTCAACACACCTACAGCAACACTAAAACCATGCGGAAAATGAAAAAATCTGTTCCACACATATGTGCCGAACGGAAATCGTTGACGGACTATTTTTAAATAGAAGCGAAATTTCTCTGAAATTTTCCACAAATCGTGCACCGCAATTGCAATTTGAATCCCCAGCGATAGCTAAAATCGTCCCAATGAGTTCCAACGTGTTCTATGTGCCAGCAGGCATAGAACACGTTGGTACTAAGGGGACGAAATAGTAATACGGGTTCCCCTTGCAAATTTGGTTGGCGATAAAATGTGTTCTTTTTGTTGATTGTTGTCAAATGAATTGCTGGGTGTCCTTCTAATACTTTTTTTTATAGACGTGAAGGCGTGTATTTATTTATTTATTTATTCATCTATTTATTTGAAGTTTAAGGCCATATATACTTATGCATAATAGCTAATCATGACCGTGACAGTTTTACGGGTGGAGGAAGCCGGAGTACCCTGAGAGAACCACCGAGCAACGACGAGCAACTGCCCGCTCCCCAACATCGTAACTCCGCACTGCTGTACAGGCAGGGTTAGACTGGTTGAAGACATGCGTACCGTCGACGTGCAGTACGCCTTAGTACACAGCGTCATCGTGCCCCCATGTGGACAATCGGGGTTAAGTGGCTTGCCCAAGGACACAACGGAGTCCGAATTGATCGCTCAGACGGTCACCCATCCAATGATTAACCGGGCTCGACGTTGCTTAACTTCGGTGATCTGAACCGGTTACCGCAACGCCACCTTGCCCCCGTGAAGGCGTGTATAAACACAGAACGACACACGCGTGTGAATGGGTTAATCGAAGCGGCTTCTCGTTTTATTTCGCCGCGCTGCCACTCGTGCCATATCAATTAACAAACTCACATGCGTGTGTCGTTCTGTGCATTTACTCCCAACAAAGATGAACATCGTGAATGGTCCACGTTGGATTTGGGAGCGCATGCTTGTTGAAATTACCCCTTGTGCCGTTCGCACAGCATTTCTTACTTACATAGAGAGAGCGACAGAGGGGGTGAGAGAGAGAGAGACATTTTTGCGGTTTGGGGTTTTGGCTCTGTATCTCGACACGACGGGAAATATGATTAAATATGTTGCCAAATGTGCATTTTTCTGAAGGATGATGCGACTTCTAGGCATTTAGAAGGAGTGAATTTTTACCAGTTATTCGAGTAGCAAAATATTTATCGCTTATTCCCTGAACAATTGGTAGTCGACCAATCGGCTGTTCCTGTACTTCAAATGCTATTACATTGGTAAGCTGCCTCGTTTATTCAAGTTGCCCTGGTCCCCATTCACCTTTAAGTTGTATGACAGTGGTGAACATGAATAGTATAGCATGTATGGGCAAACACTGAACTAGATGACCGAGTGGATGGCCATTGGAATGACGCCATTGGTTTTTACGTGGATAATCATGGTTGCCCGCGTGAACTACCTGATTGTGACGTCGTTGTCTTGGTGATAGATGGCTCTATTATTCGACTATCTCATGACAATGACGCCGCAACTAGCTGCAGCAGTAACACCTTGTCAGGACCTTAGGAATGCCAGGATTGGAAAGGAAATGGGCAACAGAAAAAAGACGGGAATGGATGGGGAAAGGGTACCGTAGTATAAAAGGGATCAAGAGGTCCTATCTTTCTCATTCCTTTTCACGACCAACGCCATGAAGGCTATGATATTGGCGACGGGTGCCATGAAGGTTTTGGACTAGTAGCTCGGAACCTTGAGGCTAAGGTTTAGAAGTCGCATAGGAGTTATGATCTAAGAAACAATGGAGTGGTATTGGAACCATAATGATAAAGGCTAGGGACTAGAAGCTGATTAGGAAAATGATATAGTCTGAAAGCTATTATAAGTTATGGGGCCACAGGCCGAGCCTAATATTGATCTTGGTGAGCCTTATATCACGCCATATCCGCCCACTGAAAGCCCATAACGTATTTATTATGCCAGTCCTTTGAAAGAGACACAACCATAAGTGTACCCAGATTCATAACACAAATGTTCTGTTATAACTATCAGGGAATTTCCCGGTTTTACGTCATGTGAAGGTCACGCTAGAAGCAGGCGCTGGAACAACGAACAACGGAGTTTTCTTATCAATAAACAGGAATTTATAGTAACAATTCACAACTTTAATTCAGTGTTAAGTACTGGAAAAACAAAACAACTGGAGCAAATGAATTACCAATTCTTTCAAGAATGTAAGTGGGAACAGTTTTCATTCATCATTCGCCTCAGACAGTGTCAGTTGTACGCATGTGGCCATTTGCTTTATGTGTTTCATGAACACACGTTCATACTGATATTGAAAATAGTGGTGGGTTGAGGATTATAGGGGGATAGTGGGGAATTATTGGGTACTGATGTGGACTGACACTTGAGCTTTGTAGGAACAATGAAGGCTATGGTTGAGTAGATAAAAGCCAATCCCCAAAGGTTCATATCAGTTCACATCGGTTTCACATTACTCCACATCAGCTTCAGATCAATTAACATAGCTGCACATCAGTTCCCCAAATCTCCACCAGTCTCCAAAAAAATTCAAACCACTATTATCAGTCCTGGAAGTGAGACGGGTGCGAGTGCAATTGCTCCCGTCAACACCCGTGATTTCTATTTTACGGGAGCTAAAAAATGCACTCGTTGAAAAATATTATGGAGCACTAATATACTGTGAGGGAATATAAATGTGTGTTCTTTTGAGAAAGCAGCACACTGGCCAGTGGCAATTTACTGTTATAATTCAGCAATTCCCTATGCACTTAACTCTTTAAACACTAGTGGGATCTGCCATGCCAGTTCAATGACAGCAATTACATATACATTATCTGGGGAGGACCAGTCAATATTTTCAACGTGCAGCCTCGGGGCTGCACGCTGAAAATATTGATTGTCTACCCCACACATTTACTGAACATCCTATTTAATGACGTTATGGTGTATCATGTTCCTGGCTGGAAAGGCGGCCGGTTGGGTTCAAAGGGTTAAGTTTTCAGGTGTTTGGTGACAGTATTCCCTCGAAAATTCATGTACTAACATTTTACGGGTGCAATTTACTCTCGTCTCTGATTTTGCGGAAGCTTAAAACTGCACTCGTCAATATCTGGGGAGGGGGCAGAACAGAATTGGCAAGTGGACTTTTGGGGGCCAACGTGGGAATGACGTGTGTCTGACTTTTCGATCCGTTTGTAAGAGAAACGAAGGCTATGGTCTAGGAGTTAAACCCCAGTCCCCCAAAGGTCCAGCTCGGTCCCAGATCAGATGCAGATCACCCCTACTTCAGGACCCAGTGGTTTTCAATTGTCACCAATAGTCCTCAAAACACCCATGTCTTCATTCCCCCAAAAATCCGCATGACTGTGCCCACGTGCTTTATGTTAACAGGCACATTGTATACTAGCACACACTCATATACGGATATCTAGGCACTTGTGATATGGGGGGTCTTTGGGGGTTGGTGGGAACTATTTTGGGGATGATGTGCTATGCGGTGTAGACTGTTAGTAGGCAGAGATGCAGCTTTTCCAAATATGGAAGATTGTTTTTCGCTACCAGGAAACCCCAAGAGCAATCGTTCACAAATAGGGTTGTGGAGTACAAGACTCTAGTCTATAACAGCGCGTGCTATTCTAGTGCCCTCTTACTCCTTCCCTTTCTCTTCCCTCATATGATACCTCCCCTAAGCCTTGGAATGTCCCAGACCCTGGCCCAGGTCCGACTGCTGTGGATGCACATTAACACCCACCCACTACCACGACAATGTCACCTCAACATGGCCACTCGCGCTGGCTATCATGCAAGGATGTGGCGAGAGGGTTTAAGCTGGGGGGGGGGGGGGGGAGTTGCCACCGGTGTAAATTCCAACTGTGAGTGGTTTCGATAGGTGGTTGCACTGCAGCGCTGGGTGATATATTTTAACCTTTCACCCAACGAATCGCCCGCATCCGCCCGCGTAATATACAAATACAGCTGCTGAAAAAATATTATTTTTCGAAAAAATTCAACAGAACCATATCATGTGACCCCTCTTTGGAACAAGGTGGTCGAGCTCGTTCCAAAGAGGGGTCACATGATATGGTTTTGTTGAAAATTTTTTAAAAAATTAAAAAAAATGATATTTAAAATAATGAATTTTGAAATCGTCTGCGTTGGGTAAAGGGTTATGAACCCTTCTGAAGATTTTCACTAGTCCTGAAACGGAAAAAGCATCATTTATAATGGGTCTGGGTCAGAAAATTTACCAGATTGATGTCAGAGTCGAAATTTTGAGGGCATGTCAATTTTAGAGTAGGAAATTTGAAACTCAAGTTTCCAGTTGGAAATAAAAGATCAAAATTTCTCATCATTAGTTGGAATTTTAATATTTTTCATGAACAATGGAATCTCCAACTATTGAAAAAAATACTCCTAGCTGGGGGAGACACCCTCCCACCCCCACCCCAATGTCGCCACATCCCTGCTATCATGACAACCCACGTGATGCTCATCATGCACCGCGGCATGACCTCCAGCATTGAGATCCAGCTGACAGACACTAATTTCAACATTTTGTACTACTTTCGTAACTCACCCTGAGTACTAATTTGTTCAATCATGCACATCGTATAATTGGGATTCGATGTGCAGTTTTTAGACCAGTCTTCATCGTCTCCAATTGCTCCCTTTCGCAAGCGCTTCATGTTCATTCGACATTTCGCTTCGTCGTTGGCTTTGTCACTACAGTGATGGCAGGCTATTCCATCTGAAAACAGAAATAATGAATTTCGCAATCGATATTATTTTATGTACACATCACAAAGGGGGCATAAGTTGCAAAGCTGGCGAGTGGCTGGGTGTGGACGTGGAGTTGTATTACACGCTCGGATAACTGGGTAAAGCACAGATGGCATCTCTTGATAGTAGCGGATCTAGAATTTCAATCGTGGCTAGCGGTGATTGGGGGTGAACATACCCATTACCTCATTCCATCGTCGAAAGTAGATTTATAACGGCGCACGCAGCAAGAGTCCACCGCACGAACTATAGCTGTATGCATACGCAGCCCTGGTAATTCACCCTCAGCAATCAGCAGTACCGAGGAAAATCATGCCGAGAAAACGAAAAATATCCACAGCAAAAATACTGCCGAGGTAGGCTTCTTCAGGAAGCCTTGTGGTGGCAGAAATTACTCAACTTCCAGGTTACACAAGGAATCAAACCATGTGGGTTGCACTACGCTGTATTGCTAATCTTACAATTTACAGTGCAAGATGCAGCATAACCACTAAAACTGTGTGTTCTGCTTCTTCTATGTCGATAACACCAGAATCTGACATCAGTTTCTGGAAAGCTCTGTAAGAGCTTTCCAGAAACTGATGTCAGATTCTGGTGTTATCAACATAAAAGTAGTGAGATACTTAGTTTGTGGCTATGCTACATTTTATTTTCACTCATGCTCTACATGTTTAGCAAGTCGCCTACTTACTTAAGATGATTTCTCCGCATTCACTTGGTCCATGATATTGGCATGATCTCTTGGAGCGCGGTGGCTCAGTAGGTAGAGGTGCAGGCTGCAAGCCGAGAGGTCCTCGGTTCGAATCCCACCTGCGGCAACCGCGTTGTGTCCTTGGGCAAGACACTTCATCTCCATTGCCCGCGTGGGGGCACGATGACGCCGTGTACAAAAGCGTACTGAACGTTACTTGAAAGTGTTCAATTCGCCGCATACTACATATACATGGCAATTGAGATTCTGCCCAGCCCCGAAGATTTTTAAACGATCGAACAGGTTCCACAGCAATTGCCGTAGAAGCACCAGGTTTCCACCTCAGTTTTTTTTTCTGCCGAGAAAACAAGGAGGAATTACTAGGACTGCATACAGTGTGGTATTATTCGAGATAACGTATGAACATTCACTGCAATCGTGTCTGGTGTCGGTACTCAGTTGAGTTACAAAAATAAGGGTTGGTAGGGCACGAGGTGACCGATCCGTTGGATTCTCCCATAATGGAGATTAGAATCGTCGGCAGCACAATGAAAAGGGAGATGTTTGAATGTCCAAAGATTACTAGTACTACCTTGTATGAGAAAACGTGGATCCACTTTGACGCATTCCATTGATTCTAATTCGTGTTTACTTCTGATGAGACCAAAATAAAACTATACGGAGAAATCCTCTTGGAACTCCAACCCTTAAGAAAATATCCCCCAGGAAGAAACCCTATCTAGTAAATATTGAGGCAACAGTCTTTTAGTATAATCAATTAAATAATAATGTAAATATATATTTATTCTTTTCGAAGACTATGTACAAATTAATAAGTTAACATTAACCCTTTACCTAACGAATCGCCCGCATCCGCCCGCGTAATACGCAAACTGAGCAGTTGAAAAAAAATATTTTTTTCAAAGTATTTCAACAAAACCATATCATGTGACCCCTCATTTGATAGTCAACAGAATACTCACTTAATATGTTATGCATTATTTCTTTAACTACCAGATTCAACTTCACTTTCTGGCTTCTGCCAGTGCTAGCTTTGGTTTCTTTGTTTCATATCACCTTCATCCACTCACTCCATTAATTATTTACACTCTCTTTTTCAGTCCCACTAAAAAGCCCTGCTTGTCTCAAACGGTCCTACTAAAATAACCTCACTTCTGACTTTTGTTGTACTTCAACATGAAGCAGTGCTCTATCATAACATCATTGAGCTCGTCCAGTGAGGGGTCACATGATATGGTTTTGTTGGAAGTTCTTGAAAAAAAATTGAAAAAAAATTATATTTAAAATAATAAATTTTGATATCGTCTGCGTTGTGGAAAGGGTTAAACAAAAAGTCTTGATTCAAGTAAAGATGCCTCTTCAGTGAATAAAATAAAATACAATATATATTGTAGGTTGGAGATGAAAATATTTGCAGACACACGGTTAAAAAGAAATCTTGCACACTTAGAGTACCCCCCCCCCCCCCCCCACACACACACACACACAAAAACACACACATCCTACGAGAATTGTTTTTAATGTTCTCCCTCCAAACATTTTGGGACCCGCCTCATTTCCCATGTTTTCATTTTTACACCTTATTGTGTTTGTAACTATTTCGGACATACACGCTGCAAGCCGAGAGGTCCTCGGTTCGAATCCCACCTGCGGCAACCGCGTTGTGTCCTTGGGCAAGACACTTCACCCCGATTGCCTACATGGGGGCACGATGACGCTGTGTACTGAGGCGTACTGCACGTCGATGGTACGCATGTCTTCAACCAATCTAACCCTGCCTGTGCTGCGGTGCAGAGTTCAGAGTTACGATGTTGGAGAGCTGACAGCTGCTCGTCGTTGCTCGGTGGTTCTCTCCGGGTACTCCGGCCTCCTCCACCCGTAAAACTGTCACGGTCACTATTAGCCATTGTGCATAAGTATGTGACCTTAAACACCAATAAACAAATAAATAAATAAATATTCGGACATACACGTGTACAACAGGTTGAGAGAACATGAGAGTTTCGTATTATTGAGCTGTAGTGGAAGTTGAGCTATTGGGGGTATGGATGTGACACATTCCCACAAGCAAATATATCTTACCTCACTGGTTCAAAGACGTCACACGCAGATTGCATATAAAACCATATACTGCCTGTCAACATCAATATACGCTGACAGCTATGGATAATCTCCCCTTTGTTCATTGATTATTCAAAATGGCGGCAGCCGATAAACGCTTCAAGTTGAAAGATTGAGTGTTGGAAGCCCATATTTGGTCTGAAGTGCAGGTTAGGCAACTTAAAAGGCTTCATATTATGTGGATGTGTGTCATGTTACCTTCGAAATGAAACTGTTTTGTATGTATGAATTTGCCTTGTTACAATTTATGGGAGAGTGCCTGCAGGCACTCTCCAATAAATTGTAACAAGGCAAAGGCACGTGAACACATTGTGAGAATTCTCTCATTTAATTTTGATCGCTGTTGTTATTAGTTCTGTGCATCGATGCAGCAGTCGGTAAGATATATTCGTTACACAGTTTGTTGGTGGCCTAATATGGTACATATGGTGTCCGTTAATTAATATTGGACTCGAGCTTCGCTCTCGTCCAATATGAAACTAACTGGCACCATATATATCATATTAGGCCACCGACAAACTGTGAAACTAATAATATCAGCCATATGTGTGCGTGTTGTGGATCAATGGTTACGTCATTGTACTTCAACCCAAAACTTTCACGGTTCGATTCCAACCAGGGGTTGGATTCGAACCTTGAACATTGTGGGTGGCAGGAGAATGGTGGCCAAGTGGATAAGTGCCCTGGTCTCTCATGCAAGAGGTCCCGGGATCGACCCCTGGTCGGGGAAAGTTCTCGAGGTGTCCAAACACTCTCTGTCAGCATCAGTTGTGGGGTTGATGATGTCACAGCGTAGCGTCCTATTGGGGGTGGGACGTAAAATGACTGTCCTCTGTGTGGAGAGAGACACACTCCGTGCAGGCTAAAGATCCCTTCGAGAAGAGCTAGGCCACGACGAAGTTGCCGCTATTAAGTGTATCCCACACACCTACGCCATTGGGCCAATGAGAAGCATTAATATAAGTTGCATAACTTGTTCGCCAATCCCTGTTAAACAAGTAAGATTTAACCAGGCGTAACTGCGCTGTGTCCTTGGGCAAGAGACTTATTCCCGATTTCCCACGGCACGGCGGAGCTTTGTACTAAGGTGCATTGGCGCGTGGATAGTGCACTTGTCTTCAACCAAATCTAACCCTATTTGTGCGGAGTTAGTACGTTGGGCAGTATGACAGTTGTTTGCCGTTGCTGTGTGAGTCTCTCCGGGTACTCCGGCCTCCTCCACTCGTAAAACTGTCCGACACAAGGTGATCTTGACTATCGAATGTGTTGTTAAACTCCAATAAAAACTCAGCCATTTGCATTATTTTCTAGTGCCCTGGAGACACACATCTTATGCTAATGTACATCTTACTAGGACCTCATTGCTCCATCGGGTACACTGCAAAAGATATAGGTTCTCTTTAGAACCAAAACTGGCTCTAGTCTTGTCCCTGAGATGGACCCAGTTCTGTTTAAACAGTATTTATTTCAAATCAAATAAATTTATAAAGATTAACATTAAATATTAGCAGAATTAAACATAAATTGAGGGGGTTTCAGTCGTAAGTTTAGAGCTTATACGAGGTTGTCTCAAATCATTATTAAGCAAAGGAGATATGAACAGTTGGCATATCGAACCAGTTTTGGTTCTATACAGAATATACATATGCCAACTGTTTATATCTCCTTTATTTCAAAATGTTTGGCGACTGCATTGAATAAGCTCCAAGTTTAGTGCTGAATCTACTTCAGTTCATGTAATAGTCTGTTAAAATTGAATGCTAATCTTGGTAAATTTATTTGATTTGAAATAAATACTGTTTAAACAGAACTGGTTCCATCTCAGGAAAAAAAGATTAGAACCAGTTTTGGTTCTAAAGAGAACCTATATTTTTTGCAGTGTAGTGGATCTCAATGAAATCACTTAAAGGCTGTAAGGTTTTTTTCTATGTGTCGTTTCTGTTTGAACAATCTTAAATGAACTATTCTCCTGAATTCTCGGTGACAAAAAAGATATGGGTCAAGCTGTAAAATTGAAACTTGAAGTTTGGCACAATTAGATAATGAATCCCGATGTTTTAAACCTTTGAACCCGAAAGGCTGCGTTTCCAGCTCAGGTCGTGATACGACCTGAATTCGCAAAATAATAACTCACTGAAATTGTCCGGTTGACCAATGAAGACTATCAATATTGATTGGTCTTCCCCCATATAACGAATATAGACTCTTCCATTCGACGGCTCAGAACTGACATGGAATATACCATAACGGTTCGAAAGGTTAAACATCAGTTATCATCAAGCGCGTAGCGAAGGAATTTTGTTGGGGTGCGTTAAGTGGCGGTCGACGATCACCATGTCACGCCGGCGGAGAATTATATTACAAAATGTGTATCAAATGGAGCTTTGTGGTAGCATCTAGGAAAATATGTGAAATTTAGGATTTAAAACATGAGTACCTTTCCACTACTATATGCCAAAAACTACATACAAAATAGATCGGGAAAGCTGATAGGCATAATTTATTTTTACCTAGCATGAAAAGCAGACGACACATGCCCAAAAAATTCTTGAATAACTATTATTTTCATTTTTTGTCTCAAAAACATAGGTTATGACCCCTCATTAGAACGAGCTCGACGAGCTCGTTCCAATGAGGGGTCATAACCTATGTTTTAGAGACAAAAATGAAAAAAATAATGAAAATTAATTGGCGATTTTTGAGAATAGTGCTGGTCGGTTTTGGCCATTACGTTAGGTAAAGGGTTAAATCTATTTCATACCTATGTATGTTATTATGTTGGGGGCGTGGTAGCGTTGCGTTAACCGGTTCTCTTCAGATCACCGAAGTTAAGCAACGTCGAGCACGGTTAGTCCTTGGATGGGTGACCGTCTGAGAGATCGATTCGGACTTCCGCGTTGTGTCCTTTGGCAAGGCACTTAACCCCGACTGTCCATTTGGGGGCAGGATGACACCGTGTACTAAGGTGTACTGCACGTCGATGGTGTGCATGTCTACAACCAATCTAACCTTGCCTGTGTTGCAGTCCAGAGTCATGGATGTTGGGGAACTGGCAGCTGCTTGTCGTTGCTCGGTGGTTCTCGCCGGGTACTCTGGCGTCCTCCACCCGTAAAACTGTCACCGACACGATATGACATTGGCTGTTAAAGTGTCGTTAAACCTTAATAAATAAATAAATTTATGTAATTCTGTTAATTTGTGATGCAGGCAGAAATTAATCTGCGTGAAGCTTGGTGAAACATATAGGGCCTGTAACACAAGGGACACGCAAATAGTTTCCGTGAAACGACTTGGAACGTTCATACTTTTTTAAAGCTTTGGCTATAAATAGTATCAAAGTGGTGTCTTATGCATTTCCCAGAAACAACATGCAAACGAGAACATTTATGTTCCAAAACAATTTGCCCCGATACATCGTACACACCGTGGCAAAGCCACAGAGCGTACGGTGTATCGTGGTAAGTGAAGTCGCCTCATTTTATAAAAAAAAAGTTTCAAATAACAATTGCATAAAGCTATAATAAATAGTTGGTGCGTTCGCACCCACCACACCTCTGTGGCTATGTGCCAGAGCATATCAATGATCGCCGTTTCGGAGACATGCATCGTCATAGTACAGTTAAAACTAGAAGTCCTGTCACGAATAGTGCTCTTATGTAGGCTTACTTGCGCGTTGGAATTGCGCGCAATTGCCATATCGAATGACATCCAAAGCACGGCAGGTTCTCCTGGTTATTCATAGCAAACACATGCAATGTTTCTGCCAATGGACCTCCGGGTTACCCGGAGGTCCATTGGCTGAACCATTGCTTGTGCACAGGCCATATGTACCGAATTTGATAGCTTTACTTGGGCCATAACGCGGACATTAACGCGCATATCAGCGTGCTATTTGTGCGCATTTCATGACAGGACTTCTAGTTTTAACTGTATGAAATCCCCAATCGGCTCCCTGAATAATAACAGGTATTATTCGAAATGATTAAATTAAAATGATGTAATTGTCAACTGCCGTTCTGATTTGAAAGGGACCAAATGCAGGTCGTCTTCTCTTTAAGTATAATACGGTTTCTCATAGGTCAAAATTACCGAAGGCAACCGTAAAACGATTACAACTTATCTCAAATTGTCAAAGACCCCATGCGAGTAACTGAACACTCCTGCAGTCTACTTGATCTAATTTTAGTATCGTGTCCAACTCTAGTTGGAAATTGTTCTGTTATTCATTCCTTTTGTAGTGACCACCATGCTACTGTTCTTACATTAAAATCCACAAAGAGTAAAACCGCCTGTTCTAAAAGACAAATTTGGGATTATAGTGATATGGATACAAACGGATTACAGGAACATTTTGCTCAAACTCTGTGGGAAGACTTTTTTACTGAACATTCAAGTGATACCACAGAGAGCCTTACATCATATACCATTGAATCGGCTAAAAACTACATCTATACTATATTTTAGAATGTCTGTCTGTCTGTCTGTCTGTCTGTCTGTCTGTCTGTCTGTCTGTCTGCCTGCCTGCCTGCCTGCCTGCCTGTCTGTCTGTCTGTCTGTCTGTCTGTCTGTCTGTCTGTCTGTCTGTCTGTCTGTCTGTCTGTCTGTCTGTCTGTCTGTCTGTCTGTCCGCTATAGAAATTAATATGGGGCCACCCCGAGTGTCCAAAATGGGTCTCCTAGGAGTACCTTTTTATGGCGGAGGTCATCGTCAGGTTAAAAAAAAATGTGTGGGGTGGGGTGTAAGAAGTTATGACCAACATTTTTTTTACCAATATATATCTTCAAAGGGGTCTACTAGGGGTACGTTTTTATCAGGAATCTAATGGTGGGGTTTAAAAAAAGTATCGGGTGGGAGTGGGGGTGGGGGTGTCGAAGGGCACCAAACGTTATGACCAAAATTATTCTCACCGATATAGGTCTTCAAAGGGTGGGGTTGGGGGAGTAGAGGGGCACTCACTCAGCCCGAGCAACGCCGGGGTAACCCTGCTAGTATCAAATATCAAATAAAACCATTGAAATACGAAAGATAAACTTGGATGAATTCAACGATCCGTAAAATGATGAGAGCGCGTGATCGATCACACATAATAGCTAAACAGACAAATAGGGCCGAACACTGGGTGAGTTTAGGCATGATAGAAATTAAACTATTTCTCTCATACGGACAGCCAAAGCGAAATACGACCTTAAAACCGAAACCTATGTATCATCACGTAACTCTGGAAGTAGACACTGGTGGAGAACACTTAAATCATTCTTTAAAGAGCACAATCTTTCGAATGAACTTTTCCCGCCACTTGAAGAAGATGGGGAAATAAATAGCGATGCAATGTCGATTGCAGACTTACTAAATACGTATTTTGTTGATCAATCTAACTCATTCGATGACAAGGAACTACCGCCCATCCCACGTTGGGAAATGAGCTTGGATCCATAGTAATCTCCGAAGAAGAAGTAATGTCAGTTATTAGTAACTTAGATCCACAGAAAGCTAGCGGACCAGATTTAATTAATAACAGAATCATTAAGGCATGTGCTCAACAGTTAGCTTTCCCTCTAACATATCTTTCAAATCTGTTCATATCACGTAATGAGTTTCCAAGTTTATGGAAGGAAGCCAATGTTGTACCTATCCATAAGAAATCATCAGTTAATGACAAGGTATACTATCGGCCAGTCTCTTTGACAAGTTCTGTCAATAAAATTCTAGAAAAAGTAATTTTTAAACACATGTTTTCTTTCTTGGTGGAAAACGAATTAATAACACCTCTACAGTCAGGCTTCATTCCGGGTAACAGTACAATTTACCAATTACTAGATATTGATAACCACAGGGCTAGTAATATGGACACCAATAAATAAGTCAGGTTAAAATACTGTGATATAAGTAAGGCATTCTATTGAGTATGGCATGACGGATTAATTCATAAATTAGATTCTACCGGAATAAGAGGTAACCTACTCGCTTGGTTTAAAAGCTACCTAACAAATCGCTCACAGCATATAGCTGTAAATGGGGCGAAGTCCAAAAATCAAATCATTAAACCTGGCGTGCCACAAGGATCCGTTTTAGGGCCACTTCTGTTTAATATCTACATACATGATATTATTAAATATATTACTTCCAATATTAGACGTTATGCCGACGATACAACACTTTATCTAGTAATCGAAGATGCAAAATTAGCAGCAGAAGTTTTGAATAATGACCTGAGAAAAATTGCCCGGTGGTCTAAAACATGGCAGGTCATATTTAATCCACTAATGACTGAATCGCTGTTTATTTCAAGTAGAGTAAATCCCACGCTTCGACCCCATCTTTATCTCCTAGGACAGCAAATAGAAGAGACGGACACTCATAAACATCTTGGGTTGATCTTTTCAAAAACTGGGATTCACATTTTGAGAGTCTTATAAATAAAGTCAGCCCTATGATAAACTGTCTTAGAAGCCTAAAATACAGACTGTCCAGACACGTATTGGACACTCTATATCAATACTTCATTCTCCCGCTGTTTGGTTATGCCGATGTTATATGGGATGGTTGCACTGAGACTAAATCAACACTCCTAGAAAATCTACACTTGGATGCTCTACGAACTATAATAGGGGTCACTGGGGGAACAAGTCATCAGCTTATCTTTAGGGAATCTGGTTTCATACCACTCAAAGAGCGTAGACGACGTCACAAATTAGTAGATTTGTATAAGATTATGTTCACAAATGTGCCAAACTACATTAGGCTGCTCATTCCACAACCTGTATCAGAATTGACATATTACCCGCTAAGATCTTCGAACTTGTTAAGGGAAATTGAATGCAACACTGACAGGTTTTCTAACTTGTTTTTGCCATCAGCGGTAAAATTTTGGAACGGCTTAAGCGCAGATATGCAGAATTGTACTTCCGTAGATCAATTTAAGAAGAAAATTGCAATTAACGACAATGTCGTTCCTGGGTTTTATTATGTGGGTAGCAGAAGGGAACAAATCCTTCACACGAAGCTGCGTTTCAATTGAAGTGATTTAAACGGACATAAATTTGAGAGATTTATAAGTGATAATGCTTCTTGTGGCTGTGGTCATTTATATGAAGACACTGAACACTATTTATTAGTGTGTCCTCTATATGTTAAACAAAGAAATTCGCTTCTAACAAAACTGGGCCACACCGCTAATATCACTCTTATGTTATATGGGGATATGGAGAAAACAGCCTTGGAAAACGCCAGTATATTGATTGATTGATTGATTGATTGATTTATTTTGCAATATACAGAGTTACAGAGATGTATACACATGATGACAAAAAAGTTGGCACAAAGTACATTCATATTGCAAGGAGATGGCATAGTCTCTTGTACTGTCTTCCTGCCACCCCCCCCCCCCCCCCCCCCCCGCGATCTGAATAAGAGAACATATATACAGAGGTCAACAACATATTTACAGTTTCGATAATGTGTACTGTGTTTGCCGATGGTCCAAGAGTATAGATAGGACTGTGCAGTTAGCTTTAGTTCTTAGTTTGGGAGGATCCAGGGACTTCTTATTTGTTAATGGAAGGTTAAGGGTTAATGTCACATTTATTTAGTGCAGTTCAAGAATATATTAGGGAAACAATGAGATTCCAGTGAATGGTTTATTATCCAGTGGAAATGAATCCTGACAAGACCTTTGCTGTATTGGGTGAGGGAGATTTGTGTGGGCCTACCAAATAAATGAAAGCAGATTGCCTCCACACCCGATAGATAGGTAAACGATATAAAGGAGCCGACGGGATATAGTATGGTACTTTCTCTTTTTCTCCAATTCAATGGATCAGTTTCTGTTTTATGTACAGTTGCACTTCCGCCATTGTATTATATGATTATGTAGGGTACGGCGTTAATATAGGCACTGCCTGTTCGCCAAACCCCATTTCATTGAGGAAATAAAAATACTGCACATCACACAAATCAACGACATGACCGTTGGAAACAGTACGACCACCGTGGACTGGTCACTTTCCACGGAGTGGGCAGTATTTCCACGGACGGAATAATATTAGATTCCAAACACTATGAAATAATTATGGAATAATCATCAAAAATGTTATTAATGAAGCATCGGGTACAACCCGGTGTTTTATTAATTACAGTTTTGCTGGTAAACGCATGCATGGACATCACTACCCACGTATGGATTAAGACCAGACCACGGCGACTGGACTGTAATTATGACACCCAATTACACGGTAGACTCTTTCCTTTAGTGTGATCGCAGTTTTGCCAACGTTATTCATTTGAATCACAATGTAAACAGACGAAAATCAGAAATAAAGAATTCCGCATACCAACCGGTAAGTAGTTCATATTGGTCTCAACAGCGCAGAAGAGTTCACTGTATCAGGTGGAGATAACCTATTTTTCTGTGGCAACAGTGATTGAAGAAAAGGTGCTAAACCCTTAGAGCCCCCCCCCCCCCCCTCTCTCTCTCTCTCTCTCCTAATGAAAGGACAAATAGAAAATATGACGGGATTACGCTGCTCATATGTTGTAGGGACAGTCTGTACTCTAAAAACTAAAGTGTTAAAACTGACACTTTTATGGTGTTAAACCCATTCTAACTCTTAGGGTTTGATTTTAACACTCAAGGTGCAATGCTTTAAGCACTTAGACATTACAATCGTCAGACATCTGAAACTTGAATGGATGGCATTTCCCATGTGTCTAGCATTGGTGGTTCTTCCAGAATCGTCCATAATCTGATTTGCGCTTGGTGGGTACATAATTAAAAGGACACAGCGCACGCAGATGACGCGGATCAGGCTCGAGAGTTCGAGCCTGATCCGCGTCATCTGCGTTGTTTCCTTTTAAGTGTCGCGACATTACACTTGTCAAGTGGTATTATTGTCAACACCTGTCAAGTTCTGGGATATCTACACTTGAACAAAATGCTAGTTCATCACTCAGTAAGTGTTAAATACAGCACTTCAAGTGTAGTTTTTAACACTTTAGTTTTTACCGTGTGTTATGGCGGGAAGTGACTTCATTGGTTACTGTATCGACTTTGATGGTTTTATTCGACTGCATTTAAAATAGTGCCCTTAAGGGCGAATTTCTAAATTGGAAGAAATGTTTAATAGACCTCTGCGCACCTCTGAATAGTCGTTTGTTGTTTGAAAATGAAAGCTCTGGACTACCGAATAAATGCTAATCAGAAGATGTTGTACTGGAATCCTGAAGAGCACGGAAAAGGTCATCTCGAAATGTGCTGTACAAAGTGCACTCAAAGAACAAATGTTTCGCATTCCTCCGGAAAACTCCACATGTGTACAGGTGTACATGCGTATTACGGTGAGTCGACGATGAACCTCTTCACCTTTTCAATATAGGTGGTATCTTCCATGTCAGTTGAAAGGCAGCAATTGGAAAAGTCCATATCCATTATTTGGAGAGAGGCCAATTAATTTGTTTTTTAAATAATTTTTTATTTTTCTATACTAGAAATGGGTTTGGGAAGGAGGCTGAACCTATATAATACCTTACCCTACACATCAATGATTACACATATTTCAGTGCAAGTGAAACAAGATAAGAGAATGGAGAAATTGGTACTCACTCGACGTGGATCTAATACTTTTCCTTTATTTCGATATAAAAATTGCATGAGTTGTGTGGGACAGTTACGGAAATGTCATGTGTTTGCCAATACCAATGGACTGAATAACATTAATTTATTTATTGGTGGTTAAAATCACTTTTTGCAGCTCTGGTTTGTCGCAGCAATAGGATATAAAGTCAAGTGAAGCCAATCGTCAATATCCGTGCAGCTCATCCCATTGGAACACAATAAACAGGTCCTGCTTAACTACCCGGGTTTACGCTAGATGTGCACACCCATTACTCGTACATGCATATATACACGTTGATATATATTTACACACACGACGTATCACATGTGAACAGTATATATAGTCATGTATGTGCGCGCTTATTCATGCGTAAGTGTATGCATTCTTAAATTTGAATATGTATCCAGTCGTCGAGGTTTTATGTGAACATTACTGTCTATTGAACCGGGTGGTACGTTGATAATATTGACGGATCTACCCCATTTATTAACTTAGCAGCCATCCTACTTAACCCTTTACTTAACACAGCATTTAAAAAAAATAAATTAAATTTCACATTTTTTGAAAACAAATTCTAAATTTTTCAATAAAACCATACAAATATGGATATCGTTTGAACCAGCTCGACAAGCTGGTTCTAATGATATCCCTATTTGTATGGTTTTATTGAGAAACTTCCAAGATGTTTTAGGCTGTGGTGGGCTTATTGTCTGGACGCTATAGTAGGTAAAGTGTTAATGAAATTATTACGCACCGGAAGTTTGTTCCTGGACCGGAAAATGTCCTCTCGTGTTTGTCAGGGCAACGCCAGCCTAAATATAGGGGCAAGGGGCCTCATATATAAAGATAGTGTAAGTTCAAAAGATATTCCGCATCAAGGCGAAAACCCTACGTGAATTTCACTTCTCTGTGAAGCTGGACATGGAAAAAAAAACACACGTGGTGTATATCCAGCTTCAGCGCAGGGACCCAGGGGAGAAACGGTATGTTAGATAAGGTCTAATCTCATTTACGTTATACAGTAGTCGCGAGTCTTACGAGACGTAATCGGTTGGTGGCAGGATATCGTCACGGCCAATTGAGAAACGAGATTCTAAAAGATAGAAATGGCTGTCGTGTCGTCACCTGATCATTAGTATGGCAATGAGTGGCAGGAACGAATCGGTTCTCTCGACAAGTGAAATCACCGTTAAGTCACGCGCGAGATGACTTGTATTGGTTCTGCCTCGATATACGTCATCTCCCACCGTTTTGACAGATGAGCGTCTGTCCACCTGACAGTTTAGGGTAAAAGGTATATATACCTTGAAGATCAGAGCATTAGACACACTTGGGGTCACACACGCGTTGGTGAAGTCCAGGGCAGGCGGACTCTGTTTCCTGGCATAGGGGTACCATCGATCACAGGACCCTGAAACGGCTGGAATCGCCAGACAGGGCATTCCACGATTGATTTAGCTTAAGGTTGATAGGCGGCTACAGTGCCAAATTCGTTGAGAAGGAAAACCCAAGGCGAAACGTTAAAGTTTAGATTGTCGAGTAGCAGGTATCAGCCTGCAATAGTCAGAAGTGTAGGTTATTTGTATTGTGCGTATTAACCCCTTTGAAAAGTCAGACTGATTGCGTTGGGAGTATTTTGTTTTGCTGTGGAAGCATCGTAATACCGACTGGAGATCGGTGTGAGTGACAATTTCGCCCTAGCACAAAAAGGGGCATTTGTGAATTTAACCAGGAACAGTGAACATTTCAATAGGACTTTCACGGAGGACTTTCAGAAGGCACATAAGGTATGAGTAGACAATATCTGACTCAAATCAGAAGTACGGTGGCCTTATAGATGACAAACATTGCTGGTCGGAACCCTCCGACAGCCAGAGGTACAATTACGCGCAGACGTTGACATTTGAGCCAAAGCGGGTGATGCTCTTATGGCGAGCTCACGGTAATAACATTTCAGATTTGTGAAGCTCTTATGGCGAGCTCTCCGTAATATAATTTCAGATTTGTGAAGCTCTTATGGCGAGCTCACGGTAGAAACATTTCCAGTGTGTAGACTATAGTGCCAGTACAGGGCTATAGAATGACTTTATAATTGTTGAGAACTATTTAACCCTAGCAACCCATTTTCTGTGAAAAGAATCGAATTGTTGATTGTTGAAATATTGAAACGGCTTTATTTTTATGTGTAAATAAAAGAATCGTTGTTACTTTAAGTCATTCTTTCCATTACACAGCCTGAAGTGATTAGGAATCACACCTAACGGAAATCGAACCTATTTCAGGCCAATTTGGCAGAGAAGGAATCACGGCGTCGGTCTAACTCAGCTCCCAGCGCCGAGTTCGCGACACTAGGATTCCGACCCTCCACGTTGGCCTAACTTTCCCGCAATTTCATCAGCGGGACTAAATAACCCCACGTCAGCCCAGGCCTTATGGGGCCTCAGGTGTCCTGACTTTGTTCAAAGGGTTAAATTTATGATAAATCTCTCAAATTAGGTAAACCTGAAAACCGGGAATAAACGAGGAGAATCGAGAACACGTCAAAATCAATTTAAAATGTATAAAAACCACGACTGTGTGAATCATAGTCAGATAATAATGAGAGACATTTCACAGAAGGTAACTTTAAATGTCTTTAACTTTAAATGTCGAAAATACTTGAAAGTTTACGTCTATTACGTTAAAAAAGATAGCGCGAGTCAGGCTAACTGCCATGCTAATGGGAATGTTTTCACAGTTGAGAAGATCACTGCGCGTCGGTGACAGCTTTCCTAATTTGCAAAATATGTTACTCCCATCTTGGGATCGGTGGATTTATTAAATATTTTTGCGACTGGAGAAACGTTCAATCAGTTCGTCGTCAGTCATACTGTACAGTTACACCCTGGCCTTGGTTTGTCAGTTGATTTTCAGGCGAGAAATCTTCTCTGCAATGAATTGAGAGGTTCGGTACTAGTTTCTGCCAGTACCAATGGAAATTGTTAGTACTAATGAAAATACCTGATTTGACTGACAAATTCTTTTAATAGTATCCGATCAATTGAGAGACATCCGTAACTCTCTTCATGGAGCAAGTGACTTTATTTTGGAGTCACATAAAGAAAAACTCAGAGTCAAGAATCAGATCTGCGTTAATCTCGATCTCCAAAAACGCGAAAATAGATTAAATCAACTCCTGAATTGCGTCTCTGAGTCATCAACTAATTTAATATCTACTGATCAGAGTCAGCGGAACCAGGTGGCGTCGGGGGCACGTGCCCCTCCACTTTTTTCCAATATTTCGCAGTTACACGAGTTAAAATGGGTGCATGAAAAATGTGTCAATATACTGGTATTCCTGTATCATTATTTGCAAATCCAAACAATATTTAGCCAAAAAATCCATCCAACTTTCGGCCGTTTCGGTCCGTTTCTTCTACTTCAGACATCTTCCAACCCGAAGGCTGGCCTTCGTGTTGGAAGATGGCTGAAGTAGAAGAAACGGGCAGGACAGTGACCACACAGTGGTATAAACGGGAGACTGTAGCGAGACATGGCACATTTACTGATATACGATTGTAACCTCGTCGCCTGAGTGCCAGAATGTCCTATGTCCCCATGGGACACTCAGGCGACGACCTTTCTCAAATTGGGTAGAACCACGGTAGAATTGTAAATTTGTGCACCTCGACTTTTATCGAGCTTCCGCCACCCCCTGCTACGGATAGATATTTTACAAGACCAAAACAGTTACGGTTGCAAAGACGTCAGGTCAGCGAAAGAGGGTCAGAAACTCCAGGAATACCTCAGTCCAAACAAAACGATCAAGGTTGGCTTGAATGCAGCTTTTTCAGTCATTTAGAATGAAAATAGTTTTCTTATGAGCATATGAACAATTATTCGCCACCGCTCGATTTGTCCGTCAGAAAATCATACCTCCTTTGGATTTACCAATAATTATTTGAATTAAAAGCTTGCATTTTCGATTTAAAGGAATAATGAAATTCAGAAAATAAGTAAAAAATGTTTGAATTTGTCAGGTTTCAAAAAACTCTTCCGGAAAAATGTAGATAACTGAGCCGATACCCGAAATCGGGGTTATATATATACAAAAAGTACAGCACTCAAAACATGAAGTTAGGCACACACTCCCCTTAAATGTGGGTAGCTGTGGCGTGGCCGGAAAAGTGCTCGAGTGCGAATTAAGTACAAAACGTACAGCTCTATAATAGAGCTGAAACGGTTAACCGATTAATCGATTAATCTATGATCAACATCTTGATCGATCCAACAAGTAATTGATCGATTAACCGTTACTTTTGAACTACTGTATTCAATGGGTTAACACAGGAACAAACTTGCTCCAAAACAGGCAAACATTGTCACACTGACGCACATCAATTATATGAGACAGAGTGAAGCATGAAGGTTACCTGTTGACATACATGTTTACTTGCATGACCATCATACTGTATCAGTAGCTGGAAATGGTCATTCTTAACCCTTTACCCATTACGGGTAGCAGACGATATTTGTAAAATAAATTCACGAATTACTAAAAAGTTTCAATTTTTGTCTCAGAAACATAGATTATGACCTCTCATTGGAACGAGCTCAACGAGCTCGTTCCAATGAGGGGTCATAAACTATGTTTTTGAGACAAAAATTGAAAACTTAATAAATTTGAAAGGAGAGTTTTGTATGTAGGCCTAGTCGGTTTTGTTTGTTACGTTGGGTAAAGGGTTCATACTGTAAATCATCAACGGTATGGCAGTTATTCAGATATCTATTTAGACAAGTGATTAATCGGTTAACCAAGGTTAATCCACGTGATTAGTCGATCAAGAAAACCCCTTAACCGTTTCAGCTCTACTATGTAAACATGAAGTTAGACACATAAATTGTGCTGAGGCCCGAAAAGTGCTCGAGTGTGAAAGAAGTGCAAAAACTATAGCACTATAAACATAGAACAATCGCCTATGTATGACAAACTTTCACAAAGGCGGTGTAGATGAACATAAAACAAAATTAAACCAGCCATGTTTTTGGCATGTCGGTGTAAAGCCCGAGTAAATGATGATGGGAAGTGCGTTTAACTGGTTTGTAAAACGGGAAAGAAATGGGGACAGAATGATTTCACAATGTAGCTACTTAATTCACAACTGTTATTCTCTCTGACAGGTGGGGAGGGAGGTGGGGGGGGGGGGGGGGGCATCAAAAATTTGCAAGACGTGACGTGGGGGTGGGTGGGTCTTTTGAGTGCGCCAAAAATGTGCATTTCCAACTTGGGCAATTTTTTTAATTTTTTAAAAATATATCAATATATCAGCTAATATATACCATCATTTGTGTTTCAAACCTTAAAGATGATGTTGTACATCACACTCTTAACATAAATACAACATCAGGAGGCTTTATATGTGAGAATATTGGGCTTAATCCTGCTTAATCTTGGAAAATTTCACACTTTAGTAGGGGGTGGGGGGGGGGGGGGTGTCTTGTTCGAAATGGACAAAATGTGCAGACAATATTTTGGGAACAATTCAAATGAAAATTTGTTCCCGTATATGTACACCTGCTCTGGCCAAGCCTGATAATGAACAGCTTGTCATTTGTAGACTGGGGCCCACAGCAGCCCACAGAGGTTTAAATTGGTGGTACCAGTTTAAGAACATTATGCAAAACCCAAAAGACAGCTGTGCCAACTAAGTTTACAGGTTTATTTTGGATTTTAATGGGAGAGTGGGGGCGGGTGTCTGAGAACGGTAGTAGACAATTTGCATGTAGTGAGTGGGTGGGTGTAAAAAGGAGCCGAATAAAAAATAGGACGTCACGTCTTGCAAATTTTTAGTCCCCCCCCCCCCCCCCCCCCCCCCCCCCCCACACACACACACACACTCTGACAGCTAATTGTGGAAACAAACTCTACATTATTACAATGTGCACTAATCTGTTTATCGACGGAGCATTACTAATTAAATAGTTGGTTAGCATGTGACAGACTATTTACGCGATCCTTACTCTGAACAGAAAGTATATAAGCTTTAAGGTATTTAGGGCCCTGGGGGCGCGGTGGCGTCGCGGTAACCGGTTCTCGTCAGATCAGTGAAGTTAAGCAACGTCGAGCGCGGTTAGTAGTTGGATGGGTGACCATTTCAGCGACTGATTCGTGCTCTCGCGTTGTGTCCTTGGGCAAGGCACTTAACCACGATTGCCTACATGGGTGCACGATGACGCTGTGTACTAAAGCGTACTGCACGTCGATGGTGCGCATGTCTTCAACCAATCTAACCCTGCCTGTGGCGCGGTGCAGAGTTCAGATTTACGATGTTGGAGAGCTGGCAGCTGCCCGTCGTTGCTCGGTGGTTCTCTCCGTGTACTCCGGCTTCCCCCACCCGTAAAACTGTCACCGACATGATATGACCCTGGCTGTTGATGTGTCGTTAAACCCTAATAAAAAAATAATAAAAAAAAAATTAGGGCCCTGCAAATAACATATTTTCGATTCAAATCGAACCTGGAATCGAATCGAGTCTATTATTTGAAATCTAAATCGAACCTCGAGTCGAATACAGGCGTCATGAAATCCCGAATGGTAAAGTAGTCCAACTACATCGTCAAGGCATGCCTTCGTCGAAGGCATGCCTTGATGATGTACAGTTAAAACTAGAAGTCCTGTCATGAAATGCGCGAAAATAACACGTTGATATGTGCGTTAATATACGCGTTATGGCCATAGTAAAGCTATCAAATTCTGTACATATGGCCTGCGCACAAGCAATGTTTCAGCCAATGGACCTCCGGGTAACCCGGAGGTCCAATGGCAGAAACATTGCATGTGTTTGCTATGAGTAATCAGGAGAGCCTGTCGTGAATTGGATGCCATTAGATATGGCAATTGCGCGCAATTCCAACGCGTAATTCCAACGCGCAATTAAGTCTAGATGAGCGCACTATTCGTGACAGGACTTCTAGTTTTAACTGTAGTTGGAATATTACCCAGTAAAGATTTTTGTTCAAAAACAGAAACGGATGCGAGAATTCTGCACTGGACACTGCACTGAGCTAGCCGCTTGCAACCGCGGGCACATCGTCAATATTGTTTGAGAACTTAAAATTTGCTTTCAGTAGAGGTAGTGACCAGTGCAACTGGAATTATCATGGATGGTGGCATGGGTACCGATGCTTTGCATGTTAATATAGCGGAAATTGCACTCAGTCTTTATTTTCAACGTTATTTGTATACAATTTCTATCTCAGTCTTACGTTTTGTGATACGACAAAAATGACTGAAAGCGAAATCCAGTAAAAAGATTCGGACGGAAACGAATTGGACAGCCTATTTCGACTCGAACCAAATACCAACTTAAAATTCAATATCGAATCGAATCTGGAAGCTTCGCAGGGCCCAAAAAGTATTTTCGACATCTAATGGTCACTTTCGATAAAAAGTATCTTCCAAATATTGAATAATATTCCAAACTGAAGTGGTTAAGATACATTTAATTTAAACAATATTTATTTGGAAATTATATTACAGTAGTAGTAGAATATTTTATTTAAGTGTCACGTTTCGATACACATGGAAAATATTACACATAGAATGTTTACAGAATATTTGTATGAAACCCTGCCTCTGTGGTCTTTTGAGACACATTTGATCATTTATTGGCCGTTGTACATTGAGCACCAACCCGCCCTCGACCACCCCTAGAAAGGAATCGTATATACGTCCAAGCAGACAGTTCCACGTGCGTCTACATATACCCACGTACATATACAACCAAATATTTTACTCAATTTTACAACTCCGAAAAGCTGAAAAGTATTTCCAATATACAAAGAGCATAAAATATACATAAAGCTTTTGAGAGTTCGTATATAACGCATAACATAAATATCACACTGGAAAAACAAATAAAAGAATCCCAAATTAAGGTATAGCAGTATACAATATAACAAGTATAACGGTGGTGAAATTGCTGAGGAATGCAGGGATGCGCATCCCCAACACACCAAACTTGTCGACAGTTACGAGGTGTGTACACTTTTCGGCCAATAAATTAAATGCTTAGGAAACCCACCAAATACCACACACAGAACTAATCGCAAGCGAAGAGGTGCGACGGACCCACCAAGAACAGCACACGTGTAACAGTATGAGCTAAGTCTATTCAAAGGCAAAATTGGGTAATGGAACTCAGACCACCAAACAAAACTGTTAGTTTACCCCCACACCGTCCCTGCGCGTCTTTGGCGCGGAAAAATTCCCTTCACGTCGGTTAACACATATTTCATCGGATGAAAGTGAGAGCAAAATGGTATGTGATTTGGTGTCGCCACAGGGTGATGTTCCTAGTATCATACGGGACTCGATACTCGTGGATTCAATTCACAGAATACAATACAGTAGCCGTGTACTAGTCCTTATCATGGATGTGGCTAGAGGGTATTAGCAGGGGGGGGGGGGGGGTTGCCACCGGTGTAAATTCCAACTGTGAGTAGTTTCGATAGGTGGTTGCACTGCAGCGCTGGGTGATATCTTTTAACCCTTTAACCAACGAATCGCCCGCATCCGCCCGCGTAATATGGAAATACAGCTGCTGGAAAAATATTCTTTTTCGTCAAATTTCAACAAAGCCATATCATGTGACTCCTCCTTGGAACGAGCTCGTCGAGCTCGTTCCAAAGAGGGGTCACATGATATGGTTTTGTTGATTTTTCTTTTAAAAATTTAAAAAAATGATATTTAAAATAATGAATTTGGAAATCGTCTGCGTTGGGTAAAGGGTTAAAGTGATTATATATATATATATATATATATATATATATATATATATATATATATATATATATATATATATATATATATCAGAAGTTTATAAACAAATCCTTGTGCTGGTAGTTATAAGAAAAAAATATTAAAGTTCAAAACAACTACACCGACATCACTGACTATATTCCTGCTAGCGCTTTCACCGCTCTGTATGCGGATCTTCAGGCATTTTTATTTTTATAAAATAACGTATTTTATAAAAATAAAAATGCCTGAAGATCCGCATACAGAGCGGTGAAAGCGCTAGCAGGAATATAGTCAGTGATGTCGGTGTAGTTGTTTTGAACTTTAATATTTTTTTCTTATATATATATATATATATATATATATATATATATATATATATATATATATATATATATACACACATGCTTATGAACCCTTCTGAAAATTTTCACTAGTCCTGAAACGGAAAAGGCATCATTTATAATGTGTCTGGGCCAGAAAATTTACAGGATTGATGTCTGAATCGAAAGTTTCCAGTTGGAAATAAAAGATCAAAATTTCTCATCTTTAGTTGGAATTTTAATATTTTTCATGAACAATGTTAATTTATTGAATTTCCAACTATTTGATTTTTGACCTCGGAATGTTCAACTATTGTTGTACCCGGTGTGACAGGAATGATAGTCCGTAGGAACGTTAGTCCCTCTGGACTATTATTCCGCGGAATTATAGTCCTAGGTCTAACATTCCTAGCAATAGTAGTCCACCGGACTACTATTCCTAGGAATGTTAGACCTAGGACTATGATTCCGCGGAATAATAGTCCAGAGGGACTAATTTTCCTACGGACTATCATTCCTGTCACACCGGTGCTTCATTAATTAAATTGTTGACTATTCCTGCTATAATTAGTTTGAAATCTAATATTATTGCGTCCGAGGAAATATTGCACACGTGGAAAGTGACAGTCCACGACGGCCATACTGTAACAACTAACTTTCACTAGAACGTCTTAAGCTAGTCAATGCCGGATGGATTTTATTCTGAATAAAATGTTTATACACATTTAGTGTGCTAGAATATAACATTATACTGTTCTGAAGAAATACAGTATGTCACCAAAGGGTCGTCAAAGGGCCACCAATATTTACGCCACAGATCTCGTCTGAAGTTATGTTACCCACCATAATATTTCTTCATGTCGACAGGACTAATACTGTATCAAAGAACAGGTTATGCTTTTTCATTTAACCCTTAACCTAACATGAAATGCAGACGACACTAGCAAAAAATCTTGAATAACTAATCTTTTTCATTTTTTTTGTCTCAGAAACATACGTTATGACCCCTCACAGGAACGAGCTCGTTCCAATGAGGGGGCATAACATACGGTTTTGAGTCAAAAAATGAAAAAAATAATGAAAATTAATTGGCGATTTTTGAGAATAGCGCTGGCCGTTTTTTTCCGTTACGTTGGGTAAATGGTTAATACAAAGAATTCCAAACACTGTCTGGCAGTGCTGGTAGACAATATACACTGGAGATTACTGGTAAATTGATGGCTTTCTGATGGTCTGACACAATCGATTGAATGGATGGTAAAATGGTGAGTGCATGCATACAGTACGTGGAGAGTGTATTATCACTAAATCACCCGCAGAGTGGAGATTCCACTCAAGCAATAATTGCAAATTTGTTGCAAAGCATAACAAGTACAAGCAATGTTTCAACCAATGGACCTCCGGGTATAACCCGGAGGTCCATTGGTTGAAACATTGATTGTGTTCTTTGTCCAAATGTACAGAATTTGAAAGTGATACTTTGGGTGATAACTCCACTCCCCGGGTGATTTCGTTACAATCCACTCTCCACGTACTGTATATAAAATATATAAATGTATACACAATGATACACGCTTAGTTATAGGTGAAATTCAACTCCATCTGTAAGGTTTTGCCAAGAAGTCGTGACGAAGGGGCTATATTTTACATGACGTGTTAGGTACAATTTGTTTTTCGTAGAAACTCGCTCACTGAGCGCGTTTCTTATGTGTAAGAAACTAGGCGGGGAATTTTCTAAATCCACAATTAGCAATAGTGCGTCAATAATAATAATATGCAGTATTAGTATAGCACAGGAATCACTTCCGTTTCTAATGCGCTTAAAGTTCCAATGTAAATAAATTAGTCACAAAATTGATTTTTGAATAAGAAAGTTTTTAATTCTTTTTTGAATGACTCAACATTGCCCACGGCATTATAGCTATTAGTAGCCTTAAATAATTCTAGGTAAGGGTAATTATTTACTAACTTTTTTTATAGGCGGAATGAACACCGCAAACGAGTCGAAAATTATTTTTAAAAAATCGACTAATCAAGGGCCGTTACTCTGTAAAGAGAAATTGGATCTTACTGGGTTTCGACCTTGAGTGAGAATCATAGCAGCAAACTCACATACAAAGAAAAATTGTGAGCTATACCGTGAATCACAGACAAGTTACATGTACGTCATAAACGAGCTGAAGAAAGTGAAACATGCTAATTAATGGTGATAACTCTTTGGATCCTTTTATCCAACATAGGCGGATTTGATAGAACTGGTCCTCGAACTTGTGAAATTATGCCATAAACAAAATCCGTTTGCGACGCAGCGGACACATGGACGTACGGATAGACGCACACACAAGAAAAGATATTATTATAAAATAAACGTATTTAAAACTACATCCATTGGTTTTTGTTACTCACAATAAACAGAACGTAATCTGTATGAAACTGCCGGCACGCCCCCCCCCCCCCCCCCCGCCCACTTGTGCATTGTATTATATACTACTCAACGTAGTTTGCTAAGCACCACCTATTTGACAACACATTTGCGATATTTTTGGTGGATATGATTGAAGAATGTATTGAGATGGTCCCCTGTGGTTACATTAGCTCTCTTGACAGGCAGACTTTTCTTGACAGTCATGGAAAGCATGTACCCCTTGATTTCCATGACGTTTTCGTGTACTGTCTACATGTACATGAGATGTGTAGGGTATTCAGTATTCATTTCAACACAAACCCCTGTGATTTAACGATTGAATATGGCGAATGCAAATTTAAGAAGACATTTCTCTGAAGCAGAAATGTGGTGGGCTGTAGGGATGGTGGAACAAGGGGTTATCCATCGTCTGGTTGGTGAAGCACTTGGTGTGCACCATACGGTGATCACCACATCCTGGGCAAGACTTCAGCAGTATGGCACACCAGTAAGACGGCATGGTGGTGGCAGAGATTGGGCAACGTCATCTGCAGCTGAAGACCGGTTTTTGATCATTCAGTCCTTAGGAACCGTTTGACACAGCAACCCAGCTTCGCAGTGACCTGAAGAATGCATCCGGGATAAATGTTTCGACGCAGACTATCCGGGCAAGGTTGCACGAAGGTGGTCTCCGATCTAGAAGACCATGTATTCGCAGTCAGCTGTCCCAGAACCACCACCAGGCACGAAATGAATGGCCCATGGATCACGTTGGATGGACCAGAGAATATTGACGGCCTGTCCTTTTTACAGATGAGTCAAGGAACTGTCTAGAGAACACAGATAGGCGTTCTACGGTACGGAGAAGACCAAGGGAGCTATTCCATGCAGTCAACATTGCTGAGTATGACCGCTATGGTGGAGGGTCAATAATGGTCTGTTGCGGCATCAGCTGGGATGGACGTGCAGAGCTTTGTGTCCTTGACCGTGGTACATTGACTGCACAACGGTATATTGATGAGATCCTGGCTGCCCACGTCAGATTGTATGCATGTGCAGTGGGTGATAGATTCATTCGGATGCCCGTTCGCACGTTCCCGCTGCCCGGGAGTACCGACAGAAGGAGGGGAGTGAGCGTATAGACTGGCCAGCAAGATACCCTGACCTCAATCCAATCGAACATGTCTGGAATGAGTTGCAGCTTACAATTTCAGCCCGTTCAGTACAACCAAGAAGTTTCCTGGAGCTTGGTGCCATGCTGGTGCAAGAATGGAACAGCATCCCACAAAGGACCACCAGGAACCTGCTTGGGAGCGTTAGAAGGCGGTGTCAAGCTGTAATTAACACAAATGGGTCATCCTCGATACTGAACCCATATCAGTTCGCTCCGTCAACTTTTTGGCAAATTTGAAAAATTTCTTCTTTTACCAATAATATCCATTTCCCATGGCTATCGTATTCAAAAGCTACAAAATAATGTTAAACACAAATAAAATCTTAATTTCTGTACTAAAATCATCAAAGATATAATTAAATAAAAAACTATATACTCTTTTCATAAGTATATTTCAACTAAAACGTAAAACAGGTAGTTGGATATACTTGGTGCTTAGCAAACATTGAGTAGTATATATGACGTGCTTCGTTCGACAAGGCGGCAAACATACTACCACAGTACTTGTATATTGATACTGTACATCGATACCGATGTGTTCTCTTGAACAATATCATATCCACTTGTAAGAGAGAGGCCGTTCGTCGATGTGCATAGTTTGACATATTTAAATTATTCTGTATATTCGTTGTGTCAACACTAAATCCAAGTAAGATTATTACACATCTGCATGAGAGAGTGTGATCGTACATAATATTGGCGGTTCTCGTGGTCCAATGGATTAAATCCTGAGCAACATCAAACTTCGCGTTATCAATTTTTGGTATAACGTTAACGTCCTTCACTTTCCGAATGATTTCGGTGATGATGCGCAGGGTTCTCCTCTCAACCTGAGGGAGTTTTTGCAAAAAGTTTAGTTCAGCGAAATAAATTTGTCCAGATCTAAACTTGACCCTGATATCGCTAAGCATATTCCGCATCTGCTTAACTACGAGATCAGAATTATCATTCCGAGAATTCACGCCAATATTTAATAATATTTTTGGGGGACTGGACAGGCCCCTGTGCCCTTTAAACATAGAGAGAAAATGACTGAATTTGGCTCCGGGGTAACACTGCACCTGGATGTTCGGATGGGGATTTCGATCAAAGCGTCCAAAATTTGAACTTCCAATTATAAAGATGTTTTTTCAAACATCGGGGAGGCGCCAATTCCTTTTGTCAAAATTAACTCCGATTTTATGCCGAAACTGGGAGAATTTAGAATCAAATGAGCGGCCCAAGTTGCGGCTCGGTGATTTGACTTTCTCTGAGTACGATATACCTGGTTGAACCACACTAGAGGCGGGAGAAGGGGGAGAAGAAACAGAAGCAGGAGAGGAAACAGAAGCAGGGGAGGAAACAGAAGGAGAAGCAGAGGAAGCAGGAGTTCTACTGAGAGCACTAGGAGAACCGGAGAAGAAACGCTGAGGAGGAGTAGGAGGTAGAGGAGCAAGACGAGGCGAGACAGCGTTACTCAATTTGCGAGCACCTTCAGTCACAATATGGACCGGAGATGTTTGCAAATTGAGGCGCTTACTCTGAGAAAAAGCCGGAGAAGTAGATGGAAAAGAAGAGGGAGAAGTACTTTGCTTTGATCTTTTCTTATTATGCTTTTCGCGTTGGGGTAGAGGGACAACACGGGCCGGAGTTTGCTTACTCCCTCCCGTATTGTTCCTTACTCCAGACGCTGGGCAAAGTTCCGAAATATAAGACTCATAGGCCGAAATCGTCTTATCTGTCAACTTATTTTTAAAGTTGTTTTGAGCCCAGATCCAGGCACGCGCCGAAGCGCTGTTGAAGTCTATTTTTTCAAGTCCAGGAGGGAGTCGCATAGCCAAAGTTATCTTAGACTTCAACTGGTTTAAATTTGTCTTATAATGCTCAATTAAAGCATTTAACGTTTGGTTGGCCCATCCCACACTAATCTGTCGAATAACATAATTTAAATTATTCTCTATATTCGTTGTGTCAACACTAAATCCAAATAAGATTATTACATATCTGCATGAGTGAGTGTGTGTGTGCGCGTGCGTGCGTGCGTGCGTGCGTGCGTGCGTGCGTGCGTGCGTCTCTGTGTATGTGTGTGTGTCTCTGTGTGTGTCTGTGCCTGTGTGGGTGTGTTTACCCTTCGGTAAACACACACACACACACACACACACACACACACACACACACACACACACACACACACACACACACACACACACACACACACACACACGCACAGTCTTGTTTTCCCTACATACCGAGGTACCCCATTGTCTGTCCTTTGTGTGGACTAACGGTTTCAACCTCGTTTTGCCGGTACAGTTCTGGGAAAACAACCGAGGTAAAGGGTTTCTTTTGTCTTTTGTACCTCGGTAAGGCGAAACACGCAAACTCTTTTGTCTAGTTACCTCGTCAAGTTGGTAAGACAAACGCACACACACAGACACACACACACAGACTGCTACTGATATGTTTTAGTCCAATAGATACCAAGGTTAAAATAGCCCTGTTTTCTGTAAAACCATAAATGTATCTCTTTAGCATAGCAAGAATACACACTTAACCTATCATCTCTCTCTCTCTCTCTCTCTCTCTCTCTCTCTCTCTCATAAATGTGTCTATTTGGCCAATCGTGTACAGACATATTTTCCTCACTCGCCAGATAACAGACTTAAAATCGGGATTTTAACAAATCAGACACTGAGGTTAAAATAACCATAGTTTATATAACACCCAAAATGTGTCTTTCTTTCGCATAATATGAGTAGATATTTTACCTGCCATCCCTTCGTCTCTCTCTCCCTCTCTTTCTAGCTTTCTCTCTGAGTGTATGTGCGGGCGTGTGTGCGTGTGATGTGTGTTTGTGTGTGGAGGGGGTGGGGATGTGGGTATGTTTGCATGTATCTGTATGTGTGTGTGATACCCATTCAGAATCTAAGGTAGGTGAGCACATTATAAACTCTGATCATATTGTCTTAAAACAATTTAACCAACCAGGTATTAAAGTAAGCATACATTTTGCTTACTACAAACACAACAAGTGTATCCATTTAGTATGGGCATTGCTCGAATATGACTAATAGGTAATCCAATCTCCTTTGTCAAAATGTATCATTCATTTCTCTAAATATTTCACACTATTGTTCTTACTACACTCTATTATACTTAATAGTTAGTTTAGATTTTTGTTATTACCGTATTTGTTATTTCCAATTTCTATAATTCCTGTTTATAAGCCAGCTCCTGGAAATTCACTGGGCAGAATCGACAGTTTGTTAGTACTTCTAGTTTGATAACCTCTTATTTTAAGTTATGGGGCTTTCAGTGGGCCGCGAAATTAAGAAAAACATCGAAGCGAGCGTTGGATGTCAAAAACAAAATGTCGGAACTGACCGTATATAAGATCTATATACGGTCAGCTCGATGATACACAGTCTCATATACGGTCACTAGATATTGAAGCTGATTGGTCAATAACAATTACTGGCATAATAATATTAATTACACGGTTTGTTGCTGGCCTAATATGGTATATATGGTGTCAGTCAGTGTCAGTTCGCTCTCGTCCAATATGGAATTAATTGACACCATATATACCACATTAGGCTACAAACAAACTGTGTAACGAATATATCTTACCGACTGCTGCATCGATGCAATCAAAATTAAATGAGAGAATTCTCACAATGTGTTCAGGTGTCTTTGTATTGTTACAATTTGTGGGAGAGTGCCTACATGCAATATCCCATAAATTGTAACAAGGCAAATTTATACATACCAAACAGTTTTATTTCGAAGGTAACATGACACACATCCACAGAATATGAAGCCTTGTAGGTTGCCTAACCTGCACTTCAGACCAAATATGGGCTTCCAACATTCAATCTGTCAACTTGAAGCGTTTATCGGCTACCGCCATTTTGAATAATCAACGAACAAAGGGGAGATTACCCATAGCTTTCACTGTCAGCGTATATTGATGTCAACGCTTGTGTCGAGTTTGCACGTTTGAGAGTCTGAAAGTTACTCGCTGGAGCTCGGTAGTTCTTTCCGTGTAGCCCGGGGTCTTTAAAGCGTAATACTCTCCGACACGATATGACCCTGGCTGTCGAAAATGTCGATAAATTCCATCAAACAAGCTGCCCGGTACTTCAATTCCTGATCCCCTCCAGGATCCCTGGGCAAGGCACTTATTCCCGATTGCCAGCGAGGGGGCGATGTGACGCTGTGTACTGAGGCGTAATGAACGTCGATGGTGCGCCAGTCTTCAACCAATGCTAATCCCGCTTCTATGGAGTTAGTACGTTTGCTTGACAGTTGCTCGCCGCTGCTGGGTGTTCTCTCCGGGTACTCCGGTTTCCTCCATCCGGAAAACTGTCCGACGCTACATGACCCTGTCTGTAGAATGTGTTGTAAAACTCCAATAAATAAACAAATACATCACTTCCTGACAATTTTTGTTTCAGATATCGCACGACCCTTGTTTGTCTGGAGGTAAATGTCCTATTCGAAGGGAAGCGAGGGGAGAATGGGGTGCCCGTCGGTCTTCCGTGCTGGCTTGGACCAGGTGGACTTTGTATCTACAAAAAGAATATTGCAATTTTTTTCAAGAGGTTCCAAGCGATATTTCCTTTTCCAAGAGCTACCAACTTCAGTATCAATAGCAAGTTTTTGAATAAATTCTACCCTTACACGTTGCATGTTTTGTCGATAGCAATACACATATTCATTCATGATGTAAAAGTTTAGTTTTTTTGTTTTTTATTTAAAACACGAAGCTTAGTGCTCCCAACTAAAACCACCTCGACGACCTCTAATCTGAATACACCAATTACATTTCATCTGCTACAAATGTGTTGATAAGTTTGAGTTTGAGCTCAATGGACCTTCCCCTGTTTTGACGATTGAGAGGGAAGCGGGTGGCGTTGGGGCGGGGGGGGGGGAGGTGTTGTAAACCCGATTTCTCCTGACTGTGATGGCTGAAGTCCCGACTGGTTAACCCTTTACCCAACGTAACGATAAAAACCAACCAGCGCTAATCAATTTTCATTATCGTTTTCATTGTTTGTCTCAAAAACATAGATTATGACCCCTCGTTGGAACGAGCTCGTCGCGCTCGTTCCAATGAGGGGTCATAGCCTATGTTTTTGAGACAAAAAATGAAACAAATTATGTATTCAACTAAGAATTTTGTTTGCAAGTGTCGTTTGCTTTTCATGTTAGATAAAGGGTTAAATATTTCAAACAACATGATCAATGCTTTCGTTGACGGTATGCCTTGGAATATTAGTCGGTTTTAATTGCTCAGTAACTCAAGTTTTCTTTGAAAGTTAAATGTAGATCAATATAATATGCATGTCGTAGTCGTGACGTCACATTTCATTTAATTACCACTACTGTGCCGTTATTATACATTGGTCAAGCTGGGGCTCCCAACAGCAAGAATCGGATACTAGAGACTTCTATTTGCGTGGCTGACTGTGCGTACGACGTAAGTCCAAGTTTCAAATCACAGTCACGAGCTGAAAAATGGGAAACACGAATGCGAATTTTGTAAATGTTCACTACCTTGTCGACTAAGCCGTAGCACCTTATTAGAACACCCTTTGAACTTGCCCGCCTCGCTCGTTCCAATGATGAATTACAAGAAAAAGGAAATTAAATTCAGAGCCTCTTACCTCGCTTTGAACAGCAATGACCCTCAAACGGCCCATCTAGGAGTATCTTGGTCGTTTGGGGGGGGGGGGGGGGGCATTGTTGTTCAAATTGAGATTAAAGTCACTGGAGATGATGCAAAGAATTGGGAATTAAAGGAAAGAGCGTGTCAAATGTGCAATATAGGAGTAATGGAAACCCTGGAACATTTCATTTTAGAATGCCTCCAATATTTGCCTCGTAGAAGATTCCTTGTGAATCTGATGGAAAATGGGATGAAAACATGAAGGATATGTTGATGAAGAATGATACGAGGTAAAGGGTTAATTGTATAGTAGGAGAGATAGACAAAGCGCCTGTTATCAATGGGGGAATTATCATAGAATGTTGGAAGATTAGGAGGGAGAATGCGGAGGAATAACTGAGGAAGGGAGGGAGTGGGGGAGAATACTGGGTTGATGTAGGCGTCTTCGCCATAGGATCGCGACAAATCAGCGGAAGGACAAAGAATTATTATTGTTATAAGTAAGTACCTGATTACAAGCAAAAGCGAAGCGATATCTGAAACTCCAGACGGAATGGAAATGTCTCGAGTGAAAAATTGGGAGGGCGTAGTTGTCACACCCCATACACTACCTTAGCGACACCCCTGACAAGAGGACTGGTATATGGAGGAGGAGTTTTACTTCTATTGGCTCTGTGGAATCATTGCTGTTCTCCGTGCGTAAACCTATAGTGGGTGTCGATTGGGGTTGAACCTTTACTCTACGAATCGTACACATCCGCCTGCGTAATTTGCAAATTCAGCAGCTGAAAAAATATTATTTTTAAAAATAATTCAACAAAACCATGTCATGTGACTTCTCTTTGGAACGAGCTCGTCGAGCTCGTTCCAATGAGTGGTCACGTGATATGGTTTTGTTGATTTTTTTAAAAAAAAATGTTAAAACTTGATATTTAAGATAATAAATTTTGAAATCGTCTACGTTGGGTAAGGGGTTAAAATAAGAAGTGTACACGTCACGCTTGAGACTACATTGGGCTGCTGTTAGGTATTCAAGCGGATCACGGGTAGGTGTGTGTAAATAGAAACTTACCTGCGACTGGAAAGGCTAAAATAGTTGTGAAAAGAAGAATAACTGCGGAACCGCGCATCCTAGATTTTCCCTGTATGATCACACAAGAATAACAATGGTGTCCGACGTCCAGTAAAACCTCTTAATATGTGTTACAATACACGACTGAAGTCTACATAAACATTATGACAACGATATTTGAGAAATATGTGTTTGTATGCGTAATAGTTTCACAAAACTTAAAAATAAAACTTAAAATATTCAACCCAACTGCTTCCTCTTTGTACATATCCTTTTAATATTATTTTGCGTTGTAATCATGCTATTAGGTCAATTGAATAACTAACACTCTTCGGTCAAAACGATATGTGATCAAAATATTTCTCAGAGATAAACAACTTCAAATTGGAATCCTGTATAGCATTTCATTGCAATCAGTTCAGTTGCTAATTAACTTTGAAATCTTTATTTAAAAGAAAGAATAAAAAGATAAAAAAAAAAGAAATCTCCATAATTCGAGAATAAAGCGTCATCATTCCTCATGTATTGTATTTAGACAGGTATATTGTGTGCCGGAGTAAATACAGAGCTTTTTTATTGACGGGAGTGTATTGAAATATGAGACATAAAATTATCACGTGACTTGTTTGAAACTTTATCATGCTTGAAAATTTGATAATACAATTGTTGAAAGGTACAGCGTAAACTAACCTCCGAACAAACTTTTTTTCAGACGATGTCACGCTTTCAACACTTAACGTTTCTTTGTTCACAATGTACCTTCCTGGTTACATGTACTTGCGTAGAAGATGGGCCGCCATCAAGATAATAACAGGAACACGTAACCCACCCAACGCCGCAAAACGACATGAAATCGACGTATAACCTGCTCTCTACGGAAAATGGCGAATAATTTGTTAACTAACTTTCAGAACGGTTCAGTAATAATTTAACCCTACTGCCCTAGAGGGCTCACTGTCACCCGTCCCTGTGGCGATGTAGGGTTGATGTAATACTGATCCTCATTACTCTTTCACCTAATGAATCGGCCTCTTCTGCACGTGATATTTACAAAATTAGCAGCTGAAACATGTAGAGGTCTGCAAAATATTTCAGTACACAAGCCCGGGTTGGGTGGATGGTCGGTTGAGGCAGTACACATTTTCCCTGGGGTTGCGAATTTTTTCAGAGCGCATTTTTTTGCAAATTATTTTCAAACAACAATGCTAAATTGTTGTTTAGTGGTCTAATTGGCACTTGTGTGTCACGATGATCAGTAAATGAGGTTCCAATGATATCAGATTCCAGTAAAATTTGGCCTGGAAGGCCTGTCATCCCAGATGTCATTGGGGATGTTTGTACCTTATTGGGTGAACATGGGGTCGACTTGAAAATTAGTTATCAACAGAATAGGTTGGTGTCTTCCCACTAGACCAATTCCCTTTAGACCAGTTCTTGTTAGGCCAATTCCCAAAAGACCAGTTCCCCTTAGACCAACTACATACTGTTATTAATTAAGGGTTGACCAAAGATAATTAAGAAAACAGTTATTTACTGATAAGCACTTTATTTGATAAAAAAATATATTTATGTTCATAACATACAAAAAAAATGGTTTATAACGTTTCAGCATAGCTCAGTACATAAAACATTTTATAAAAAATATAGATTTATAACACCAATACACACAAAAAATTGTGTTTGTTTTGTTATGGAAATCAGCTCAACATCTGTTTACTGCAAAACAATAAAAAGAATGACAGCCTTTGAAAGTGGTGTGATTTCTATAACAATTGTTATGTAAACTCTGCCCAACATCTATAAAATATCAACAAGCCAGAAAATAAACAGACTATCATCTGAAAAATGAGGTCCCCAGAGGGTGAATTTGGTGATGCTACCCTGCACAGCAGGGTAGCATCACTAAATTTACCCTCTGTGAACCTCAACCTGAATCAAGGTCTCAAACATAAACAGAAAGAGGTATCCAGAGGATAAACTGGCCCACTGTATGGGATAGCATCAGGAAATTCACCCTCTGGGGACCTCATTCTGTAAATGACAGACTGGGAAGGGCATTGTCTGCCCCCCTCTCCCCCCGTGGTCCGAAGGCAGGGATGACAGCTGCCCCATCTGCGCCCGAGTTTCTGGCGTCCCTGAAGAATAACATAATGAAGGTAATAAATCAAATAAATAAAATCAGACAAAACAGGTTTCCGAAAGCGGTCAAGATAGTGTAGAAATAACTCACATACCAAACATTGTTGGGGGGAGCGCGGCGGCTCAATAGGTAGAGGTGCAGGCTGCAAGCCAAGAGGTCCTCGGTTCGAATCCCACCTGCGGCAACGGTGTTGTGTCTTTGAATCAAGGTCTCAAACATACACAGAAAGAGGTATCCAGAGGATAAACTGGCCCACTGTATGGGATAGCATCAGGAAATTCACCCTCTGGGGACCTCATTCTGTAAATGACAGACTGCTTATTTTCAGGCTTGAATATCAATAGCATTAAATGCATTTATAAATATTTATAAATATATCAAATTATTGATATAGAATTATTTTTAAAAGCAGAACACATCAATTGGTCTAAGGGGAATTGGTCTTTTGGGAATTGGTCTAAAGGGAATTGGTCTAGTGGGAATGAACCAATATGTTGTGTTATATTTATTATTTATTTATAAACTGAGTAATAATCTACCAATGCAAACTGTAAAGTGACAGGGGTAAACATAACTTTATTCAGTAACCAAATGTGACTGAATCTTCCAGGTTGAAACTTTCGAAATCGGGCCAGAGATACAAGGATGTGTATTTGAACACAGAACGCGAGGTGTTTTTGAATCGGTGGGTATTTTACATAACTCGTACTTATATTTTTTACAGTACGTGGAGAGTGGATTGTAACTAAATCACCTGCGGAGTGAAGTTATCACCCAACCTATAACTTTCAAATTTTGAACGTGTGCCCAAAAAACACAAGCAAATGTTTCAGCCAATGGACCTCCGCGTTTAACGCGGAGGTCCATTGGTTGAAACTTTGCCTGTGCTTGTTATGCTTTGCAACAAATTTGCAATTATTTCTTGTGTGGAATCTCCACTCTGCGGATGATTTAGTGATAATATACTCTATACGTACTGTATATCAGTAAGCCTACGGCTCTCGCGAAATGTGACTTCGCCATCCCAACGAGTTATGTAAAATACCCATCGATTCAAACACACATCGCGTTCTGTTTTTATTACACATCCCCATGCATTAAAATTCATTTAAATAAACAAATTTTAATTCCGATGTTTAAACCCAAAGGTGAAGAGTCAGTTCTTTTTTTTGTATTGAAGCGGTACTGATCAAATGGATCGATAAAGAATGAAAACAACCTTTAGGGAACCAGTCTAAATTATATTCGTTATCTTTTCTGGTGGGCGTGTTTGTTGAAATTTGTATTGCTGTTTCTCTTTGGCAGGTGGCCATGTACGCCTAACTATTTAGTGGCTATTAAATGTACGAGTACAAATTTGGGTGGATTTGCAAGACAGCTGGGAGAAACCTTTTACGTAACAGACGATCGATTATTGTATAACGAAATTTGGAAACTTTTCGAAGCGTAACTAATGACTCAACTGGAAAGGAACATTCTAAACGGTAGGTGGAAAAAAGGGAGGGCCGCCTTGTATATCACCAGTTAAATACAAAAATGTCGTCGTGGCGATTCCGTAAAATACAGGAATTTGAAGTTGAACAGGTGTGTAATAAATAGAGGATATAGAATGAGTGTTTTTCTCGTATAATATTTATGAAACGAGTCTAAGAATTTACCGTTTGGGCGAGCCTCTGGCGAGCCCAAACGGAAAATTCGGACGAGTTTCATAAATATTATATGAGAAAAAGACTCATTTCATATTCTGTTTATCATATGACACACACACGCACAAATTAGCCACTTAGTATGACTTTTTAACCCCTCACCTAACTTGAGTTGCAGACGGCACTTGGAAAAAACATCCTCGTATAACTAAAAATTTTAATTTTTTTCTTCCAAAACATAGGTTATGACCCCTCATTGGAACGAGCGCGACACGCTAGGTCCAATGAGGGATCAAACCTATGTTTTGGAAGCAAAAAGTGAAAATATAAACAAAATGAATGGCGTTGTTCTTGTGTTGCGCGAGACGGTTTTTGCCGTTACGTTAGGTAAAAGATTAATGCAACATAACCCACACTAAATAGGACAGATAACGTAAATTCTCCCTACTGAAATTATGCAAATGTGACCCAGTTGTATTTTGTTTAGCCAATCAAATGGTCCAGTTTTGAAATTGACCAATGAAAGCTCCCAACTCTAATTATGCAAATTATGAAAATGCGGCCCAGTTGTTTTTTGTTCAGCCAAACAAATTATCTAGTTTTGAAACTGACCAATGAAATTGACGGAAGGCTTTATTTATCACTGATTAATATGAAAACAAAATATCAAATGTTTTAAAGTGAACAAAACGGACGGCCATAGGATAAAAGTAAGTCTTCTCCGGAACATTACTGATATAGAGAACGAAAATATATTATCAACCAAAAACTGTTCTTTCCTCATTGCTGCCTTTGTTTTGGGTGATTTTGATAGCATGCTAGACTTGAGGGCATATGTTTTAAACTAAGAATTTTGTTTTCATTAGCTCTGCGTGATGGGGAAAGTTCTATGGGTTGAAAATCCATTACCGTATTCAAATAAAAAAAAGAAGAAAAGAGAGTCTGAAATTAAACAGAAATGAATATAAGACTGAAGTGAATTACATAAAAGTGAGAGAGAATGAGACGAAAGCGTGATCTATTGCATAGAAGTGAACAATGTGCAATGTGCAATAAGCAATGTGTGAAAGGCATTTTTCTTAGTTCAGTGTTCCATATTATCGTTTTTTTATTGGTGTTTAATGCGACGTATTTCTGGACAGTGCTTAACGGTGACTGTACCATGGATATAGAGTCAAATCCAGCGAATTGTTTATAACCATGCCGCTCATTTTAGAGGACCTCGCCTGGGCACTGGTGACCGGGTCCTATTTGACAAGTACAAGAGAGCTCGTTTATCACAGGAAACAAGCACTGTTTCACTTCATGGGGTTCCAACAGAGAATTAGTGTACCACACCTGTTATCATTTGTGAAAATATACATACAAAGGTATACTGTAGACGATAGATCGATTGCTACCCCTAGTATAGCAGTCACCAATATTAAAATCACTCTTACAGCGACTCACCATTAAAGTATGCTAAATGTGGCCTGCAAAAAGTACGGCCACCATGGACTGGTCACTTACCACGGGTGGACAATATTTCCACGGATGCAATGATATTAGATTCCAAACACTAATTATAGGAATAATCATCAAAAATTTAATTACTGAAGCACCGGGTTCAACCCGGTGCTTCATTGATTAAAATTTCGCTGACAATGATTTTTATTACCTGGTAAACGCACGCGTAGGCGTCACTGCCCACGTGTGGATTACGACCAATCCACTGCGACTGTTCTATAATACGTTAACTAATGAGCCACTCCGCTCCCACTGGGCTGTTCTTGAAATACCAAACACGGAATGCCTTTGGGCGTAAGTGTTCACAAAGCATGAGATATCATTATTATTATTAGGCATTTTCTATCGCCTGCCAAATAGCCCCATAGACACATGGAATACTATTGCTGCATCCATCGAAAAAGCAAAAGACACGTCAATTCCGGATTTAGTTATAACCGGTGATTTTAACGATAACTAAAAAAATGTATTTTCCATCCAAGAAGCCATTTCAAGGATATATAGAGGATCTCAAACTCGTGATGTTTGGATATAAGATTTTTTGAAACTCGTTTGATGAATTCGATTCACAACTCGCCTTAAAGGCGAGTTGTGAATCGAATTCATCAAACGAGTTTCAAAAAATCTTATATCCAAACATCACGAGTTAAAGATTCTGCATATCACATGAATTTTCGAATGTTTTTTGCACTTTTTTATTTAATTCATTGTCGCTAAATTCTCCCAAAACAACCGACAATCAGTTCGTTGGCTCAGACGCTTCACACCATGACGTCATGAATGCGCTTTACTTGCACCTGTTGTCGTAATTGACGTCATGTGAACTACGCAGCAAGAATACAATGCTGCTGTTATCGGACCACGCGCCGATTAGACACTAGTTGATAATCAGGAAATAAGAGATGGGTTGTTACGTCGAAATTGACGACGTTTCATGTGATATAATTGATTATTTCATCTTAAGCCAGGGTGCTAATGAAACGACACACTTTACCGGGTCGTCTGCTTTCCTGGTTGATGTCTTTGCTGTTAGCAGCTCCAATCAGTGTATTAGTTTGTGAGGTGCCAGACCTATTAACACCTGATCTAATTCGCTACCATTGTCCAATTTCTATTGACTCGGAAATTGTATTTACAAAACCACAGCCTTTCAGTTTCAAGAGGCGTGTAATAGCCGTGTATGGTTGTACCCGCAAGGAAATTACGAGGAATTAAGAGTGGCATTTCGTGACGAACAATTGGACACCATCTTTGATAGTCCATGCTTAGATAGCGCTGTCTCTGAATTTTGTTCTAAGCTCCTTGTAACAGCATCTAAATACATTCCACCAAACAAAATCATTACGTGAAACGTTTATATCGTGTAGCTAAGCGGTCCGGCCAACCATATGTCTGGTCGAATTACAGACACAAAGGGAATGAAGTTCTATCAGCTGTCAGGAAGGCGTGTACTTGTCACAAGTTCAGAACGCACGAAGTAGCTCTAATACCCTTTCGTCCCAGTGGTGGAAAACCCTAAAAACAATCATTAGTAGCAATGTCTCAGGGATTCCGACTGTTCATCATTTGAACAATATGTACTCTACTAACGCAGAAAAAGACGAAGTATTTAATGAGTATTTTTGTTCCATCTCTACAATCAGTGGCGTAGGGGATGGGGCCTCAGGGCCCGCATTGCGGGGTGGGGGGGGCTAGAAGGAGAGCCCCTGTCTTGAAGGACGTCCCAACGCTGGAAGAAAGAGGGAAAGAGAGAGAGAGAGAGAGAGACTGTGTACCAAATACACATAATTTAAAACTCTCACTTCCACACGACGTACTCTTTGTAGTCTATGTATTATTCTTTTACCCCTTTACCCAACGTAACGGCCAAAACCAGCCAGCGCTATTTTCAAAAATCGCCAATTAATTTTCATTATTTTTTTTCATTTTTGTCTCAAAAACATAGGTTATGACTCTCGTTGGAACGAGCTCGTCGAGCACGTTCCAACAAGGGGGGTCATAACCTATGTTTTTGAGACAAAAAATGAAAAAAAAAATAGTTATTCCAGAATTATTTTTGCAAGTGTCGTCTGCTTTTCAGGTTAGGTAAAGGGTTAAGTGAACGCTACATCATTGTAACTGATAGGGATGAGAAATGAACAATATACATACATGGTGCCTCTCAAGTCACACATGTTGGGCGTGCATGTGTGTATAGTTGGATGGTGGGGGTGAAACTTAAAACATGTAATGAAAAAATCTACAGAGTCGTTCTTTTAGAATCGATCCTATAGGCTATACCTTCATTTAATTTATGACGTATGTACTACGTGAAATCCTGTATGCTGTGTACGGTAACAACACTAAATTTGCTCCCGTTTTAAAGGCAACCACCATTATGAAAGGGCCCCCGTCTCTTTCTCGCGGGGGTGGGGGGTGGGGTGGGGGGGGGGGGAAGAAGATTTTCCGCTACGCAACTGTGTACAATTGACGACTCTAATGCCTCCTTGCCTGACTCCGTTTTCCATACTCCACAATCGATTAACAGTATACGGCTTCCAGTTACCGAAATTTACTGAGCTATCAAATCTGGCAAGAAATCTAAAGCATCAGGTCCTGACCTGATCAGTCCACGTCTCCTGGAGGAATGTAGTCGTTCCATGAGCGAACCACTTACGATCGTATTCAATATCTTGCTGAATAAGTCATGTTTATTACACATCCATTCAACTTTAAACCCCTGTATTTAACAGAATAGCCACTATAACATAAGTGATTCTGTATTCAATGGGTGATGTACTTTATCCCAGCACCGTTCTACTAGTTCCTTTCCCATCGAGTTATTAGTTGCGCTTCGAAAAGTTTCCAAATTTCGTAAAACAATTATCGACAGTCTGTCGTATAGTGTGAAAATGAAAAGGTCAAAGCAAAATAAAGTCGGTTCACAAAGAATTAGTTAACCAAAAATGAGATAATATTTAAAAAAAAAAAACACAATCATTTCTAACCAGAACATTAATCTCGTTTTGTGGATCCGTTATATCTAAATGAGACTCTCTAAAATGTGTAACCCGAAGCCGAACCTGATCTGAGAAAATGTGTATCTGAGAAATATAAATTGGATTTAACCCTTTACCCAACGAATCGGACGCATGCGCCCGCGTAATATGCAAATTCAGTAGTTGAAAAAATATTATTTTTCAAAAAATATCAACAAAACCATATCATGTGACCCCTCGTTGGAACGAGCTCGTCGAGCTCGTTCCAACGAGGGGTCACATGATATGGTTTTGTTGAAATTTTTTGAAAAATTTGAAAAAATGATATTTAAAATAATAAATTTTGATATCGCCTGCGTTGGATAAAGGGTTAAATCATTACTTATGTATATACTACGTTTATACTTTATTTGCGGTATCTTAGGTGAACATTAAAGGCACTGGAACACTGATTTTGAAAATTACACTTATAATCTGTCTTTTATTAAGATTTTCCCTTCTGAAACTCACTAAAATGTGTATCTCGAATTGGCCGATCTGACAAGTTGTATCTTTGCTAGGCAATTAAGCATGTGAGGCATGGGATTAGGGTCCTGCGAATATTCGAGATTCGATTCGATATCGATCCCATGCGTATGCTTCGAGATCGATCCCGAGTCAGTCTCATGATTCGATTTTTTCGAATCTCTCGTACTAATATCAATATGTTACATTTTCAATAAAAATAGGATAAAACTGCCATTAGAAAATTCATTCATGTAGGCTCAATTCCTATTTATTTGAGTAATTGACAATGTTTAATTGTTAGGTAAGGTGTGAATTTGGCCCAGAACATTATCCATAGTTTTGGTTTTTGAAGGCCTAACTTGTTACTATTCACGTTCTTAAGAACGTGAATAGTAACAAGTTAGGCCTTCAAAAACTGAAACTATGGACAACAGGCCTAGCTGTTTCAGCGACGGTGCTACAGAGAATATTTAGTTATTGGTGTTTAAGGTGTTCACTTCGTCGCGTAAGGGTCATCACAGTGTTCCGTAACTTCCGTTTGATGCAATATGAAATAACTTATCTTTTAAGATTCGATTCGGGATTCGATTCGAAAAGAAATTTGTGATTCGCAGATCCCTACATGCGATATTCATTGCTATGAATGAATGAATGAATGAATGAATGAATGAATGAATGAATGAATGAATGAATGAATGGATGAATGAATGAATGAATGAATGAATGAATGAATGAATGAATGAAAGGTTTTAGCGCGCCGAAGGAGCCAGGGACGATGTGGGATTTACAAATCCTTTGCGACCCGGTTAACATTATTTCATTTCTAGGATCACACAGGCCTAGCTTTCCTATTGCCTCAAATGGGGTCTGAGGGGGTATGCACGCGGTTAGAATTCCCGGCAGTTTACGTTGGAGTGATAGATTGTCAATAACCAATCCCTTAACGCCATTAAGACTATTAGAGAGTGGGCTCTATTCGGTTCCAGCTTGGCGATGGTAGAGGTTTGAGTACCACCATGGTGGCGAGCCAGAATATAATGCTGTGCGATGGCAAATTTAAGGGAAGAAGAGAAAAGAAAACCAAACAGCAACGCCGGTTTGGTAGCGGCCCCGGTATATGACCATGACGGTTACAAAAAAGGAGTGGAGAAAGCTTCAACAGTTTAGGTTTGAAATCCCGGGAGTCATCCATCAAGCCTTGCGCATTGAGTTCTATTATTAATTCGCTGTCTTGGAGTCTATTTGGAGTTTTGCTTTGAAGATCTCTTAAGCGCATTGCTATAGTGTCTATTTTTGCTATCTTGGTGCGTTTAGTGGTGCGTTTAGTGGCTTTGACAGTGACTGAGTTTACGTGATTGTTTAGATTGAGACTGCTATCCAGGGTGAATCCCAGAAACTTTGCCTCATTACTAGCTTCAAGTTTATGGTCGTAAAGCTTAAGCTCAATATTAGGGACAGGTTTTTTCCTTTGTTTTTTATAATGTGATTCTTTGTGTTTTCGCGGCATTCAGCTTGATGCGCCACAGAGCGCACCAGTCTTGAAGGTCGTGGATTGTATTATGTTTCGAGACTTACTGGCCGTCCACATTCCTTTGTCGTCTGAGAATTGAGATAGCTCAATATGGTTCGTCCCTACTTTGTCAATGTCATTCACATATATTATAAATAGAAGCGGGCTAAGGACCGAACTCTGTGGAGTGCCCGCTTCGCGTGTTACCTCGCCTGACACCTCGCGACTGACCCTCACTTTGATTTTTCGATCAGATAAAAACGATGATATGATCCTTAGAATTTTGGTAGGTAGTCAAACGCTTTTTCTACGTCGAGTAGTAGCGCTGGTCCTATTTCATTCTGACTGAACGCCGTTTTCATATAATCTACCAGTCTATAAACATGCTCGATTTCCTCTTTTTGGCTTCTGTAGGCCCTTTGCCACTTATTGAAAAAGCTGATTGATTCGAGATAGTCGTGAGAATCCGTTCGAATTTTTTTCCAATACAGCTGAGTAGGCTGATTGGGAGGTAATTAGCTGGGTTGCTCAAATCCTTGTCTGGTTTGGGTATCATGACTCCTGAAGCTACATTCCAACATTTTGAGAAGTATCCACTAGAGAGACAGCAGTTTAGGAGGTTAGTGAGTCTACCGAAAAAAGTATTGGGACATTGTTTCAGGATTTTATATGAGACCTCGTCCCCTCCTGGGGAAGAAGAAGACTTACATTTTTTAATTGTGTTAGCCACTTCTTCTTGGCTTATCGGTTCCGTAAGTTCATGGCCATCTCCGTACTGGGGCGTTTGGACATTTTTTTTTAACTTTTTTTTCAACTCATCATCAAGCCTATCGCCCTCATGGGGGCGATGATATTTCTTAAGGAGCTCTGCGAAGGCGCCAGCCTTCGCCTTGTCATCCAGTGCCATAGTTCCATCGCTGATCTTAAGAGCCTTACTGATTTGTATGCACGGAAGGCCTTTCTTTTTTTGTTTTATTATTTGGAGTGTGGTTCCAGTTATTCTGTTGGCCCGCGGTTTAACCGTCTGTTTGTGACACATCTCATCAAGAGTGTTGTTCATTACTTCACTGAGATTGGTACATGCTTGTTCGAGCTCGCAGGTATTCATTGAGTCGTTTTTATTCATTTTAACCTGAATTATTTTTCTGAAGAGGTCCCAGTCAAATTTGGATAGATTCCTCGTACTCATTGTGGGGTATCTTGTGGGTCCGTGGAAACCGTGTAATGTGGCATGAACAGGCAGGAGGTCGTTACCTAAACCATCATCCCCCACAAATATGTCTTGCATTTGATTAGTTAGTGATTTACTGGTTATAATAAGGTTAAGGATGTCGGATTGGCGGAGTGTGTTGTTACTAACGTGGGTAATATCTTGGTCGTTATTTAATACAAAAAAATCAAATTGTTTGATGATATTGAAGAGGGCGTCGCCATTGGGCTCCGTTTTATTACATTCGAAAACCTGATGTTTGCCATTGAAATCCCCTAAGAAAATACAGTATTTGTATTTCTTCACAAAGAATTCAAAGACTTTGCTGTCAACTGTTTTTTCGGTTCATTATAATATGAGATTACGGTAACTTTTTTGTGATTTAGTTCAATCTCAGCGGCAATCACCTCTTATCGTTTTATATTTTAAGTCCTGCCTAATGAGGAGAGCCACTCCGCCTCCACGTTCTGTAGGACTGTCTCGTCTAATAATGTTGAATCCACTCCAAAAATGTCTTGCTTGGCTTTAACCACGTTTCGTGATACCAATTATATCTACAGTTGTGAAGTAATCGGACATCTGTGAGCTTTCGCCGTTAACTCTTCAAGCGTTCCACCGAATTATTTTCTACTTATCCATAATTGGTCAGTATCTGACGTAATTGTACTAGTTAACTTTTTATGGGTGTGATTTATATTTCATTTATGGCGGCTTCTATTAGCGAAGAAGAGATTTGAGTTCGACGTAGCTTGGATGCTGTTTTTCCAACTTCTTTACATATGTCGGAAAGACTGACGTCGAAGTGTTTGTTCATTATATTAAAAATTGAACCAGCCATTAGGCTGCACATAGAATGCGGAGAGGTTGAGTTTTCTACGCTGTTGACATTCATAGCTTTGAGCTCTATGTCGGTTTTAACTTTTTTTGTAGTGGGGACAGCCCCAATAATTTGGGCATTTCAGTGTTGAAACCTTGCATGACTTTATTAAATGTTTTTCGCCGCATTTCATGCAACGCAACTCTCCTTTGCATTTGTTCGACATATGGCCAAATTTCTGTCATTTATGACACTGTGTGGGCTGAGGCAAAGCACGATACTCCTCAGTCTTATATTTTTGTCCGTTTACACAAACACCTTTGCTTATGAAGTTTAGTTTTGTGGCCTTTTTGGGGCATTTTACTTTAAGTTTCCACGTAGGGTTGCCTGTAGCCTTAGATATTAGTCTGCTCCACGGGTATCTCGACAGGGCTACATCAATATCCCCATCATTAATCTTTGTGTGAACCCTTGTGACGACTACGCAAGGGTTTTGCAGCGGGTGGTGCTGTTGTTTATTCGACTGGTGTTTGCCCGTATATTCCTTTTGGGGTTGTTTAGAAAGGGCCCTTGTCTTGTCGGCGAACGATCCACCTCTGTCAATAATGAACTGAAAATTCGCTTCAAAATTGAAAAAAATGTCAATAAAATGCAAATGGAAATATTGGATTTTCCAAACATTTTTATACCGATATTTTAGTTTGCATTTTATTTACGTCTTTTAAAATTTATAAGCAAATTCTCAGTTCAATAACCAGTTCTCTTCACCATCACGGGACTGAAAATTCGCTTCGGATGTTTAAATAGCGTGAATGCCACGTAAAGAATACTGTTGTGGCTGTACTGTTAGGAATTGTTTTTTGGTTTGCTGGGATGACACCTTATCAGTTTATCCCAGGGCTGACAAAATACATGCTTTGTGTTATCAAATGTTATCGTTTTATGTTTTATTATGTCATGTTATTCAAATAAATAAAAAGAGGTTATTCTGATTTTCTTTTCTTTCCATCAGTACACTCATGCTATATAAACTGTAGAATTCGGAGTCTGCCAGTGAGGAAGGGGCGGGGTGGCGCCAGAAAATTTCCGATAAGGGGGGGGGGGCTAAACTTCCCGGTGGGGGAGGGGGGGGGGGGGCTAGTCAAGAAACGCCTTTATTTCGAGAGGTCATGATTTCATTTTCTCTGAGCGAAGAAATGGCGCTTTTCATAAGCTTATTTTCAACATTTCTCACACCGGCCCGAACCATGCGTGTTTCGGCCCTGTGTGTGAAATTTTGAAAATCAGCCCATGAAAGCGCCATTTCCTCTCCCAGAGAGACAGAATTATGGTCGCCATAACCTCTAGAAATAAAGGCAATTACGTCCAACAATTATCTAAAATGCAGTCACTTGAAGGAAGAACAGTTTATCGCTAAGAGTGAGATGACTGGTGCCACTCTTGGTGAAAACATTGTCCCCGATGGGTGTGGGGGGTGGTTAATAAAAGACAGATTGTAAGTGTAATTTTCAAAAGCAGTGTTCCAGTGTCTTTAATGTTCACCTAAGATACCGCAAATAAACAGCAAATAAAATATAATATAATGATTTAAATCCAATTTATATTTCTCAGGTAAACATTTTCTCAGATTGGGTTCGGGTTACACATTTCAGTGAGTCCCTACATGTATCTAAAGTGGTCAACTTTATTTCAGTAAATCTTCGTACATCTTAACATGCTTCGAACTTCTTTTAAAAATGTTGCTCCCAGCTGTTTTGCAAATCTGCACAAATTTGTACTTATATTTTTACTAACAGTAATAGCCACCAAATGGTTAGGCGTGAATGGGAACCAGCCGAAGAGAAACGGCGACACGAATTTCAACAAACACTGGTTCCGAAAAGGTTGTTTTGATTTTTTTATCGATCCATTTGATCAGTACAGCTTCAGTCAAAACAAACAGACTCTTCACCTTTGGGTTTAAACATCGGAATTAAAATTTGTTTATTTAAATGAATTTTAATGCATGCGTTGTGTAATGAACACAGAACGCGATGTGTGTTTGAATCGATGGGTGTCGCGAAATATGACTACGCCATTCCAACTCGTTATGCAAGACAACCACCGATTCAAACACACATCGCGTTCTGTCTATTCATTTACAAGTTGACACTATTCAGTTTCTTTTTTACTCGTGAATTTGGCAAGTCTGTAGCACAGGTGAGCAGAATATTCATTTCCATCATGTCAGCTCTTGGGATCAACTTATCAGCGTTGATAAATGCTGGTGGCCTATGAAGCCATATCAGGTCGATGACGTCATTGTTGATCCCATATGAAATCAACATCAGGTGTGTGTCCACCACATTGTTTTTAGAAATAAAATACAACCGCCTCGTCTCAAAAATGGCAATCTTACAGCAAACCAGTGGCGTAGGTGATGGGCCCACAGGGCCCGCATTGCGGGGGGGGAGGGGCTAGAAGCCCCTTCCCCCGTCTTGAAGGACGCCACAACGCTGGAAGAAAGAGGGAAAGGAAGAGAGAGAGAGCGAGACAGTGTACCAAATACACATAATTTCAAACTCTCACTTCCACACGACGTACTCTTTGTAGTCTATGTATTATTCTTTTAACCCTTTACCTAACGTAACGGCCAAAACCGGCCAGCGCTATTCTCAAAAATCGCCAATTAATTTTCATTATTTTTTCCATTTTTTTGTCGTCGAGCTCGTTTCAACGAGGGGTCACAACCTATGTTTTTGACACAAAAATGAAAAAAATTAGTTATTCAAGAATTATTTTTGCAAGTGTCGTCTGCTTTCCAGGTTAGGTAAAGGGTTAAGTGAACGCTACATCATTGTAACTGATAGGGGTGAGAAATGAACAATATACATACATGGTGCCTCTCAAGTCACACATGTTGGGCGTGCATGTGTGTATCATTGGATGGCGGGGGTGAAACTTAAAACATATAATGAAAACATCTACAGAGTCGTACTTTTAGAATCGATCCTGTAGGCTATGCCTTCATTTAATTTATGGCGCATGTACTACGTGAAATCCTGTATGCTGTGCACGGTAACAACACTAAATATGCTCCCGTTTTAAAGGCAACCACCATTATGAAAGGGCCCCAGTCTCTATCTCGCAGGGGGAGGGGGGGGGGGCACAAGATTTTCCGCTACGCCACTGCTGCAAACGTTCTGAAAAGTCCGTTGAATGTGATTAATGTTTCATTAAACTCACTTGAACAAACAGAAATAATCTCTTTATAATATGTGTCCCATATTGAGAAAGTTATTATCGATCGATATCCCCATCCAATAGGTTAATCGTACCGATCGATAATTCCTTCAGCACGAAACGGTTGTTTGATAGAGTTACTCCCCTTACATTGTAAACTTTCGTCTGTTTATTTACATTTTCACCAATAAATTACGGGCCGATTAATTAAAGGGACAAACTTGTCCGCTGACATAATAAATACGCTACGGGATGTTTAGTGGTCGGATGTGGTGTCATGGGAGGCGAAGTGAGATCAATAATAAACGCCAGGACTAATATTGATTTCACTTCGCCTCGCATGACACCATATCCGACCACTAAACATCCAGTAACTTATATGATGGTGTGTGTATTTACGATTTGCATGTTGTACCCCAAAACATTTATACTCTCCTGATGAAAGCTCTCCATCTTTTTCAGGAAACAGAATGGTGCCTTCAAAAAAGAAAGTTACCTGCAGATCAGCCACAGGGCAACGTCAACGAAGCGAAAAGATGCCCATTGTTGAGAAGTCCAGTCTTGAGATTGGGAGTCATCAAACTGTCAACATAAGTATAATTAACAAAGTACAGTTGGGAAAAAACGGGAATATGCAGCAAGGCAACAAGAAGAGGTGCAAAACTTTGAAGAGAAGCAAACGTCAACTCCAGTATGATCGTAGAAATTTAGAGCTTGCCTTCAATGATTATAAGAATGGAAACTTCCCTTCCATAAGAGCCACAGCACGGGCATATAACGTTCCCGAAACAACACTGTACTGACAAAAGAAAAAGAAAATAAGCTCGAAAAATATTTGATTAGCTGTAGCGAACTAGGAGTCTGACCAAGAATGTGAAAATTTCGCTCAGGATCCAGAAAATTTGGGGAAATTTGTCACGAAAGCTACTTTTTGCAAGTTATTTGGAAAAGCCTGCATGGGATAATACAGAAACCCGCGTCGATACCATCAAGAATGGATTCAGAAAATGTGGAATTATTCCATTCGTTCGACTTACAATGAAGGATCTAATGAAAGATAGGACACTGGCATCGTCACATATTATCGAGAGGCCTGCCAAAACGCCAGAGCTCACTTCTGATGTTGCATGTTGTACTGAGAAAGGTAATCTTACTGGCTGGAGAAACAAGAACAATCATCATCAGAAGTGAATCGTCAAATTTTTGACAATACAGCAGATGTGGAAGAAAGAGCATCTGATGACACTGCTAGTGACAACAGTTGCGACCCAGTCAAACCTTCGGAAGATACTGCCCACGAAGATACCCTTATATATCAACACCTCAATTGAGGGAAGAGTCAGCATCTCTTCCAGCGCCAAGTGTAGAAGATAGCGCCACTCACGCAGCTGCATTAACTTACCAGAACTCGGCTATTGTAAATCAGCATAGTGGCACAGAAATTGGTCCCGAGTCAAATGAATTATCAACAACAGATCAATCTGTATCAACAACAGATCAATCTGTATCCTCACTTGAAGCCACTGTGGATAATTAGAAACGCCAAACACCGAGCTCACCCTCAACCCCCAGTCCGGAAGATGACGACATGACTTTCAAAAAACACGACACACAATTTCATGACAAATCTTCTCTTTCACCTGATCCATTCACGCTACCACTTTTCATCAGAAATCAAACAAAAAGAAAAAGAACGGTGTCTCACAGACGAATTTCGACATCTGATGATGTGATTGAAGAAAAAAAACCAAAAAGTTTCTGCATCGTCTCCACCTGGAAAACAAAAGAAAACACTACCTAGAAAAAAATTGGCCTCACCTTCAGTAAAAAAGGCCAAATCACATTTAGCCAAGTCAAAGAAATTGAAAAACCTCCAAAAGAAAGTGCGTGTTAAAAGCGGTAAAGCGACACAAATACGGGGTCTTGACACAGCTGAAGACTGTGAGTGCCTGTATTGTTGTCAATCCTATATTCAAACAGGTGGTGCCTGGATTGAATGCTAGAAATGCTTTAAATGGGCCCACGGACTCTGTGCTGGAACTAAGAAAAACTATTGCCAATTTGTTTGTGAAATTTGTTCATCAAAATAGAGGTTCCAGATCACTTCGAGTGCAGATAATTTGTGTTTCGATTTGTGTTTCGACTTTCTTTTAAAAATGTGCCGGGTGCGCGATACTACCCGAACATGTGTTTTGCCAGCCTCGATTTTTTTGGCCATTCAAGCTCTTTCGGATTCATTCTTTTCGTGTGAAAATCTTCTACACGAAGCCCTGCAAAAATTAGCTGCGCAAAACAGATTGGCCCGTTTACTTTATAAAATGGGGGCTGATGAAGCCAAGTATCGTGGGCCTGCGCGATATTAAACGCACCGAATCGCGATATAATGCTTTCCTGCGCGATACATGCCTAAAATAAGATCCGTTTTCAGAGCGACACTGGAACACTACATGTAATGAATATATCCCATTCTTACACTCGCTAGTCTGAATATATACAGGATATTCACGAAAATTTGATGAATACCGAAAATATCTCGTGAGTGGCTACAAAGAAATATGAGGATCTTCACGAGCGACGCAAATTTTCTTTTTATTTAATGCTCTACGACTACAAACTCTCTAATTTGTGGCCTTTATTTGCCATTAAGGCGCAAAATTTATGTGCCGAACCGGCGTCCATACAAAAATTACAACAACCAAACTCCAACCATTGGAATGTGTGAATATCCGCACAAAAAGTAGTCCCGTCTTATTTCTCCCCTAACTTTACGATTTACCAAGGCTGGCGAATTGAAATAATCGCAATGTGTTTCGAAGAAATAGAACAATAACAAAAAACACCACTTTCTTATTTTCAATAACAAAACACGTCATTTTATTTTTTTTGAACTCAATGCACTGAAGACGTGTGAAGTTGAACTGAAGAAATTTGAAAGTGATTTCGGCTTTTCGCTGGAAGGTGAATGAGAAAGTCAGACTTTGAAACCGCTGATTTAATGAATTGATTTAGTCACTGTCACTATCAATTATTCGAATTCGTTTGTATTTGGGACTCTGGAATTCATTACTGATGTGCTGACTCGTTTAAAGTACATGTGATTCGTCATCCGAACCTACGATGAAATATCGATTTCTAAATATCATTTTGATATTTCGTTTTGCCGACCGACAGGGGAATATGACTTAATTTTTCAGCGTGAGTTGATGCCTGAGCATTAAATAAAATCGCCCCTCCATAGCAGCGTAAAATTACGAAACGTGAAATTTATTGGTTCAGAAATAAAAAAAGACGTCGGGTTATATCGATACCATGTTGCGCGATACACCCCTAATTTACCCTACTCGACAAAGTGAATGCGCACGATATGAAAATTTGTTTGTTTGTTATTTCTGTTAATTTTTTTACACTGTTCAAAACATATCCAAAAAGATCCATCCTGTCACTCCCCCAATGGAAAGAGCTAGTGAAATGATATGGTTTTGTTGAAATTTAAAAAAAAAAAAAAACGCCTTTTCAACCGGGGAGTGTGTGAGCATCTGGAAAACAATTTGCAGACACAAGGCCTTAGTATTTTTCCCGACATTTAACCCTAACCACTCCCCATGTGCAATTTTATTTTCTGTTGAAAACTCGGACACTCGCACCCATCACCTATATATTTTTCAGTGTTACCACGACTGTGGTGATGAAACATTATTGCGATGAGTTTCGCTTTGTCTTTCCTTGCAGTAATTTGAACCCTAGCGGCCATTTTTCCGGCCAGGAACATGACACGTCATAATGTCATTAAATAGGATGGCGTTTCAGTAAATGTGTGGGGTGGACCAATCAATATTTTCAACGTGCAGCCCCCAGGCTGCACGTTGAAAATATTGATTGGTCTACCCCATATAATGAATATGGACTCTTGTAATTGCTACCATTGAACTGGCATGGAAGATACCATTAGAGTTCAAAGGGTTAATTTGAATCCCAAATTGCGATCCCCGTCCGGGACGACCCACGTTGTGTCTTTGGGCAAGGCACCTTATCTCGGTTGCCTACATAGGGGCACAATGACGCCGTGTATTAAGGCGTACTGCACGTCGATGGTGCTCATGTCTTCAACCGCTGTAACCCTGCTTGAGCGGAGCTTGAACAAAGTTAAATAAACATTGGTTTACTAGTGAGCTCAGAACACAACTGAGACACAGAGATCGTTTAAGAAAAAAAGCCCTAAAATCAAACACAGATGCAGATTGGAATACCTATAGGTCCGCTAGAAATAAAGCAAATAACATGAAAAAGTACGCAAAACAAAAGTATCTCGACAACCTTGAGGAAAGTCTCAATAGTTCATCCTCCCCTAAGATGTTTTGGCATGTTATTAAGGAGCTTCTCCACAAAACCGCAAAAACCTCAATACCACCCTTATATGACGGCAATGGGCTAAACCCCGATAACCTAATCGTAAATGATGAAGATAAGGCTGAACTTCTGAACGGGACATTTATCAAAAATAGTACAATTAATGACCGAAATAGAAAACTGCCAGTGTTTCTTTCTAAAACTGACGCGTGCTTATTAGCGGGGGAGGAATTCGCTAGAATTGTGCACTTGGTGATACCTTCCTGAAATTTGGCATGATGTAAGGGTAGGCATCAGAGATTTCAAAATCGATCGGCTACAAGTTGGCACCATCCTCTAGCCACCACTAGCAGCGAAATCCAAAATGGCCGCCAAGCGGATCGAAAAAAAACTATTTTCGCCGATCGCACAACTGAAGCTCCAAACCTAACACCATACATGTGCTGTAATTGATGTGAATGATGGAGTGAAGCCCTTGGAACAAGTTGGGGGGAAGATTAATGGATAATGGGATCAGAATTTCCGTCGATGTGTGCGTCTGTGTGTCTGACTGTCAGTATGATCGTCCGTCCGTAGATAAATTAGTGTTGAATGTTTCTCGGGAATGCAATGGTCAAATGAACATGGTATGAGAGATTCCTGTCAACACATGAACAAGGGTACTCGATAGTATGCAGCAGTGGGGATACTTGGACATTTGATAATCCAATTAAAGTGACAGTCTATTCTCAACTTCCGGCATTTTCGATAGATTTATTTTCTAAGAAAATAAAACTATCAAATTTCTAGAGGAGTTCTGGTTCAATCTCAACACCATAGCGACACGTCTGCCAGCAAGGGCAGTGCTGGAATGAACTCGGGATGCATTAGTTCCCGTTGTTAATTATACAATGTTATCTTGCCAGTATAGAACATTGGCAAAATGGGACTAGAAGGGGTGAGTGTATGTTTGCAGTCATTCGAGGTACAGGAATATTTTTTGACTACAAGTAGTATTCTTCATTTTCGGCCAGTTAAGATGTGGTGTGTTCCAAGTCAGGATTAATGTTGCCGACACTTAATGCCCATCCCTCATGGTATGCTACTTTACCAGGGATATAGAGATATAGCCACCACTGGGAGCCAAAACATGACCTTTGATGTCGATGAGTGGTCGAAATGTTTTAGCGAATAACTTATCGAAATATGATCCGGTATGGCAATTTGATACCTTACGTTAGATTTATTAGATCAACTCAGGTATGGATTCATTGAGACATGAGTGCGCTACAAGATGAAGGATTTCCAAGTTGATTTGCTATGGAGTAGGAACTGACTAGTCACATGTGGCCTATGGCCAGAGAAAGACAAGGATACCATAGATGAACACACGGGTGAACGAAGGTATCAACTGTTGTACAGAGGCAAAATAGTTGGGGATATTGTATCATGCTATGCATGAATTAACACCGTCTTGTGCAGTAAATAACAGACTATTTTCCGAAATCTAAAACTGTATTCCTATACCCCGGACAATGTAGCAAGCCACATGGGATGAACATTTGTTAGCAAAATCAACTCAACTAGAAACATGACATGTGTTAACTGGCCGAAAATGGAAAAAAAAATACCAGAATAGGAGATGACTGGTCCTAACATGACAGTATACTACTCAATATTGTTACAACAGCCACCTTCACACTTACACAAAGGTGTGCACCTTAATCCAGCTTTCAAGCATTTGCAATTGCCCTTGCAGGCCTTGGCACAACTACAGTGGAGCATCAGTGCACATGCAGCACTTGCGTCTCCTAGGTGAGTCCAAAATGGGACCAGAATATTGAGACGTGGATTCCACTCCCATCCGTACTGTGATGGGTCTGGCACACATAAGTGTTTCTGCAGAGCACGATGCCAAATGAAAGATGACACAAGAATTACCCTTTTTACATGTTGATACAGAGCTGCTTTGGTGGGCGGGATGTTTTCCATAGACTTAAGGCCATGTGTGAACATATGCCGTCTCGCATCATTGACACGTGTACTGACACAACTGTTACTGTACATCTGTATGGTGAGTTTTTCGATATGCTGCATATGAGGGGAATCCTCTGAAAAGACTTGCGGATTCTCAGTCAATTCTATCATCATTTCAGTTGATGCGGGAAAATTCATCCATGCATTCCATCCTGTCTTCTTCCCAATGCCGAGCATGCTGGATGTTACATCACAACCTGTGAAGGCGTGGAAGAAAGTCAGGGCCTTACAGTAATCAGGTCCAAGTTGTGAAGCTATCTCATGAATTGGCATATCTTTATATGCCTTTCCAATTCCAAACCCAATCCACAGCTCACTGAGTCCAAGGTCACGGAATGTTGCGAAATGGTGCAAAGACAGAATGACGACATCAGAATCAACCGTGCGAAGAAAAGCTATTTTGTGACCTTGTGAGACTGCATGGTTGAGATGAAGCATCATGCGCGTGTCTGCTTCCTCGTGGTTCGATGGAGATATGTCACATAAGCTAACATCCTTATTGCATAGTACATATTCTCCTGATGTCGTTAACAACTGGTACTCGGATGTTGATGTTAATTTCAGCAGTTCAGCAGACAGGAACTTGAAAAATTCGTCTTTATTCTCACTAACTTTCAAGAATGCCTGCCAATTCTTCCCTTTAGGTAAAGGGACGTTCTCGGACACCCGTATCAACCTAACTGCTGTCTCACCGAGGCGTTTTGCTCGCGTCTGATTCTTCAAACTGCCTTCGGGGTAACAGTCATAGATCGCATCAACCCTTGTGGTGTTCGTGTTAATCAGAGATTCGATGTATGGCAATAATTGCAATCGAGCATATTCTCCAAACAGATCCGCTTTCTGTGGTTTGATTACATGGACTACAGCAGGCATATCCAAGATGACAACTGAAGCTTGTCTAGCTGCTGAATTCTTCCCTTGTGCAGGAATAGCTGGTAAACAATTGAGAATTTGAGATTTTGTCCCACTCCGTAGCTTACCTCTATCGGATAATGCTGGCGGATCACGTGCATTCTCGTGCATGAAACACTCATCCATGTTTGAATCAGGCCGGGCTTGCAGTGAAACGAACATCTGGGTAACTATTGCGGCAGTTGCTTTACTTGACATGAGTTTGTCTCGGCCTTTGTCCAGGTTGGCTGGGGGTGGGTTAAGGAAGGTATATATATTTGCCTTGGGAATAACATCATTCAGGGGTACGGTGCATTCCACAAGCCTTTCCTTCAAGAAAGTGGAATATAAATGCTTGCCCCTTTCGGGTAATGACCGTAAACTCTTACTAACTTCGGGGTCCATATATTCACCAGTATCTAATGTCACCAGCTGACCACTAGTTTCATCATAAGGGTTGATAATGAGTCCCTGATTCACCAGATCGAGGAGAGATTTCAATTGATTCAGAAATTTTTTCTGCTCTGATACCGAACTTTCCGGGTGTTCCGTGTTATCTGATGATGTTGTGTGGAAACTTGCATATTCATACTCATCTATAACACGCAGAACTTCTGACCTTGAAAGCTCAATAACGACTTTCTCTTCAGCCTGGCCATAGAGACCTTTTGGACCACTGTCTTCTTTGAGTAGTTGGATACTATGTTCTTGGCTCTGATCTAAACCCATCATACTGAACTTCCTCTCACTACGCTGGACCACAAAATGGCCTTCCATGAATTTGTTGTGGATTGAAGGATGCCGCCTGGGTAGCTGAGACATGTCTCTCAGAAATACGGGGACCCACCGACAATAATTTGTATGTCCTAGGGCAAAAAAGTAACTGCACAACTCATCGATAGAACACAGTGTACCAGGCCAGTTACCGATTCGTTGGTTCCGAACGAATTGACAGCTTGTCAAGAGAAAGTTCCGAACGATTTCACCCCAATAGCGCGCAGTTGGAGATTGTGAAAGAATCCTCTGTTCCCACATTTCAAATGACTCATGGGGCCCAGTCTGCTGACAGTAAATCTCATAAGCATTCTTTCTGAGGATCTCAAGCCAAGCTAGAGTGAGAAGATATGCCTGTCGCGTCCTCTTGACATGTTTCCCACCAAGTAGGGATGATGCTACACCGGGTGTGAATATCTTTGCGAGGTGAAACATTCGCTCCCAACCAGAACCACCCATAAGCTTACCACCAGCTTCTTGGGTGCACATTTCAAGATGCAGGAATCCAATCATACACACCATTCGATCCTCACCTATCTCCTCTGGGAACAGCCATTGACATTTTTTCTGCCTGGCATACAACGGACAGTCACCTTCAATGACAGGTATCTGGCCGGGGTTTACGAAAGCAGTAGCTTCCCTGACCACATACATAGCATGCTTCTGCATACTGAGTGAGTCCGCTTTCTGCTCACTGAAAACAGGGAATACCCCAATAACTGCACGAGGTTTGACATTGTCTTGATCTTCATGTTTTGAAAAGAAGCCTGAAAAGGTCACAGGGACTTCATCAAGCTGCCAGCTGCCATCAACCTTCCCTTTATTGCTGATCTGTGACACATGAGACAACCAGTCATTCTCTCCCACGTTCAAATCTGCATATTCATTGGGCCGTACATTACATTCATCTGGAGATTCAAGCCTGATGTCCCCACCAAAGTCTTCAACGAAAGGAACAAATGCATAGTCGTCTGGGAGTTCAATTTGTGTGTCTTCTGGAACATCTAAACTCAGTGGTGGGGGATCAGTACCCACATTGTCCCTGCTCAGTTGACCAATGAGTGTGATGGACGTACCATGCATATCAGATCTACCAGATACATCAATGTTATCAGTGGTTCCTATCGAGAAAACATTACGTTTGCAGTTAGCTGGGACTACAACACCTTCGTTCTTGAACCGCAGTGAAACAGCTCTCGCGAAACTCCTGCGAACATCCATTACGCGATCATAAGAGACAGAGAGTCCCATTTGATGAAAATCTCTGATAAGATTTTTCATACGATCATGGGCATGCAACTTCAAACCCACATAAAGAGGCATTGGAGTTTCTCTGTCACGTCTCTGGTGAACATTTTGTGCATGTTCGGAGCGTTTCGCTGAATTGCTGATCAACATCTGTGAAATAGTACAAGCCACTCGAGTCTTGGCATTAACAGTCTCATCATCGCCTAAGTTCTGTATACTACATGTGCCCTCAAGTAGAACTCTAAGAAGAGTCAGGAGTGAGTTGGGTACAGGCTCGCTCAAGCAATAAGATGAAAATGATCCCGTGAAAGGAGCTTGAGATATGAGTATGTGTTTACGCAGAAGAAGACCCACATCAACTATCTTTTTTGCCTCTTCCTCAGACACTATACGAGTTAAAGATTCGGACAACAAGGAGCCAACTCGAAACCTACTTGAAATAAACACATCTCTACCCTGTGTGAAGGCGTCCCAGCCATCGCCCAATTTCTGCAACAAATGTTCTTTGAATCGAGTGGAATGTATTTCTTCACTAAGCCAATCAGAACCGACTTGCTTCAACCTCCGACTGTACAGATTCTTGAGATCGACAAGCTTCATCGCGGAATCGTTGTGTTCAACAAATGTTATGAGCTCTGCCATAACGAGAGGGTCATAGGGCAGGCCTGACGCGGAATGTTCGGCGTTCTTCGACTTTTTAGATTTAGCCGATCGTGCTTCAGTGGCAAGCTTACAATAACAGGTTTTGTGATAGTAAAGATCACTAGCAGCGGAATCAAATGCTGCATTGACCCGAGAAAAAACAACCCAGTTCTCGGCTTCCTTTGCCATAATTTTGAGTTTATTGTTATCAGACATTGATCTGCAAATAGGCTCACTGCTGTCACCTTCGCGTTTGTGACAATAAACACACTGGGGCAGTTTCCTGTCACAGCCAGATTCAAAACTTGTCCGTGTTCTTTTAGGACTCAGCGTGGAGCAGGATGCCACTGCCTCATTTCGCTCTCGCTTGTGTAGCACGCGCTGTACGATGTGAGTCCGAATACTGTCACGGCATGTCTTATGATATATTGCCTTATTCGTCAACAGTGACATCGACATACACTCATCACTCTCTCTCATCAAACAATCAATGGTCAAATTATAGAATAGAATAGAATAGAATAGAATAGAATAGAATTTATTCAACAATATACCAAATCATTCTATTTACATAATACATATAAAACAGAATTAACAGAACTTATGGTACATCGTTAGGAGAAAGCATAGCCCGTTTAGGCTGTCTTCCTGCAATCTCCTTATAAACAAAATTTCAAGTAACACAATGGAATAGAAAGATCTAACTACTTTTATCACTACCTAGGGTGAAATGGCTACGTGTCAAATCACTAATCCAGTACTACAGAGCTTATAGATATTGTTTAGGATGAGATAACAGCTAAACTTACTTTCGGTTGGCCCTATAAAAAAGTATCGGGTTTTTGATTGCACATGCGGGGGTGTGAGGTGATAGAGAAAACGTGGAATTTTGACACCAGTATTCAAAAAATTAAACGCCGGGTCTGCAGTCAGGACACATGCGATACGAGCATGTTACGCTTGACGAGTAGCTGTCTATATATTTCTCAAATAGTTGTTTTTTAAACGCGCGTCTGGAGGAAATTGAGCGTAAGGCAGTCTCAAGCTCGTTCCAAATTTTTGGAAAATTATGTTTTGGAAGTTTTGCAGAAAATTGAGTCCTGGCTTTATCTATATTAATTAATCCCGCCTGTCTGGTAAGACTCCCGGTTGTTGAGCGAATCGTAAAAAAAGTCCTGAAGGATACAGGCAAGATCATGGTCTTCCAGTCAAACATGAACAGGGAAACGTTTAATTTGTATAAATCATTAAATTTTAATACACGATTGGCCTTGAATAATGGATCAGTGTGGCTATTAAATTTTTTACGGCTAATAACTCGCATCGCACGCTTCTGTAAAGAGTATATTTTACTGGTAAATAACGAATGCCCCCAGGCCTGTATTGCATACATTAGGTGACTATGAACAAGGGCATAGTATAGTGTCTTTAGTGCTTTGGCTGGAAGAATATTCTTTACTTTGTTCAGGCAGTAGATTGCGTTAGACATTTTGGAGCATATTTTTGATATGTGGTGTTTGAACGTGAGGTTTTCGTCGAAGTAAACTCCTAAAAATTTAACCACGGTCTCGTTTAAGGAGTTCCCTACAGATGAAAGTTTAGTACTATTGAGGAGTATATTTAAATTATTAGCCTTTAATGGACTGTTTTGCGGGTGCAAAACAATATACTTGCACTTGTTCTCGTTCACCTGGAGTTTATTGCAGCAACACCAATTAAATATATTTGTTAGCTCAGTGTTGACCGTCGTCTCCAGATCTTTCAGATCATACCCAGCTGTATATGGCGTTGTGTCATCAGCATAAGAGAGCAGATTAAGAGAAGTAGAGAATCTCATGTCGTTTACGTACAGAAGAAACAGGATCGGCCCCAACACAGATCCTTGTGGAACACCGCAACTAACGACCCTAGTCGGGGATTTGTGCGAACTATAATCAACGAATTGTTGCCTATCCGATAAATAACTTTGGAACCACTTGTTACCCACACCCCTGATGCCGTAATATTCTAATTTTTTTAGTAATATATCATGGCTGATTGAATCAAATGCCTTAGACAAGTCTAAGAACACAGCCAGAGTAGAGTCCTTCGTTGGTTTGTTGTTATATTCTGCAACATGTTGTAATAGGTGCAGTATGGGATGGGAGGTAGAGTGATTTTTACGGAAGCCATACTGGTGTTCGTAAAGAATTCCAAATTCATCTAAAAAACCGAGGAGTCTTTGACACATTATTTTTTCAAGAATCTTGGAGAAGACCGGTAATATGCTTATAGGTCTGTAGTTTCCTAATTCGTTCGGACTACCTGCTTTAAATATTGGAATTACTCTGGCTATTTTCATTTTTTCTGGCACTCTGCCCTCAGTAAGTGATAGATTAAAAATGTATTCCAATGGTTTAGCAATTTCTGATATGGATTGTTTAACAATCTCAGTGGACAAGTTGTTGCAATCGAGGCTAGTTTTTCCTTTCAGTTTGTTAGTTATTAACATAATTTCCTGTTCTGTTGTTGGGGCAATGAAGAAAGTATTGGGGTAATTATCGTTTAAAAAGTCGCTGAAAACGTTGTTTGAGGTTGGTACCTTGTCATTGATGGACTGCCCAATTTCTACAAAATAATCATTAAATTTTGAAGCTATTTCTTCAGGTGTTGTACGTTGATTGTTTTGACAAAAAGTAAGTGAAGGTTTGACGGCGGACTGCGATTTATTTATAATTGTGCGTAGTATTTGCCAAGTCTGTTTTGTGTCATATTTATTACGTTCTATAATATCGTTATAATATGAAGATTTACTTCTCCTTTTCACTTGGTTGAAAACCAAGAGGAATTTCTTATATTTTTCTTTATTTTCTTCAGAGGGTTTTCTTACTTTAAGTAAATAAAGTCTGTCTTTATTACGTGAAGATTGTATTAGACCAGCGGTCATCCATGGCTTACGTTTAATCAGCTTTTTGGGTAGATTTATGTTTCTTAAGGGGAATGCGGTGTCGAAAGCTTCAGTGTAAATATCCATAAAAGATTCATATGCCTCGTCTGCAGTGGTAGAAATGTACACTGAAACAAATGTATTATGTTGCAATAAGTTTTTGAATAATCTTACATTTTCTGCTTTAAATGACCTTCTGTAACAAGGACCAGAGTCAACAACTCCCCGGTCTCCTTCGTCTATATAGAATGTCGCAAAATGATCTGAGATATCCGTAATTATTATTCCTGCGTGGTAATTTGATAAAGTATTATTTGAGTAGATATGGTCAATTAATGTAGCCGAATGTTCCGAAATTCTTGTTGGTTTTGTTATGAGTGGCATGTAGCCGTTACTGAACATATTGTCTATAAAACTATTTGTTTTTTCATGACCGCTAAAATTTAGTAGGTCAATATTGAAATCCCCTATAAGAAAGGCTTTACCGTTTTCGAGGTTTATTTTAAGGATAATATCTTGTAATGTGGAAGTGAAAGCGTCAATGTCGGCCAAGGGTGGAGAATTGGGTCTATAGATGCATCCTACAATGTATGAATTTTTGCGTCCTGGATTGATCTCAACAAAAATGGTCTCTATGACGTGTGGAATAAAAATGGACAAATCAGGTCTAATTTTGAATGTTACATTCTCAGAGATAAACATGCCCACCCCACCCCTACCTTCATCTTTTCCAGGGCGTGTCTTGTAGACAATAGGGTGGTATCCGTCAATCTTGTAACTAAAGTGCGCGTGTATTTTGAATATTTCAGTTAGCCCAATAACTTCAAACTTATTATTACCTTGCTGAAGGTCACATAAAAAGTTTGTTATTGAGTCCCAGTTTGCATTGATACTTCTGCAGTTCAGGCTAAGAAGGCTTGATTTTTTACCTCGCGTAGAAAAACTATGGCTAAAATTGGAAGGCGAATAATAGTTGCAGGAGTGATTATGAATAGAAAATGGGGATTCAAGGACATTTTCCTGGGTCGTGTCCATTACATCGTTGTATTTTGATACAAAATTGAATTGGTCGCTGTGCTGTATCTCATCCAAAGTTAAGCCATTAGTCGCCATCGATAGTCAAAATACAGATAAATGCCATGATAGCCAAAGGTAGTGATAAATAATAGATCTGTGAATTTATGTACATAATTTGACATTTAAAGAAGAAAAACCTAATAAACTTTAGCTTCTGCTGAACAATCATAGGTTAACCTAGGTTAACTAGAAGGAAAGAATGCGCGTAATTATTGCCGCTGTGGAAGCCAAGAAGAAGAATTCTATAGTTTAGGGAGTATTTACTAATCTGAGAATACGGGCAAGAGGGAAGTGGGGAGGGGGGTCGGAATGGGGGGGGGGTACAAAAATGACAGAGTAAGTACACAGCAAGACTATGCAAAATCGGACAGCTACGCCTCCACATAAATCGTTGATAATCTCGAATCACAATAGTTGTGCAACGACAAAACGATAGCCACATTCGGAGTGTATAAGATTTACCAAGAAGTAATATACAGTCATCAATCTTGGTAGAATCGTTTTGACGGGCATAAAGAGATATTCAATACGTAATTGGAAAACAAAGCGTGCTCGTGTGAGTGGACGAAAGTGGCAGACTGTCGGTATGTCGTCAGTCCATGACTGACTGGCGCTTTATGCGAGCAACTTACTGATCACGATCATTTCATCGACTTTGGAACTAAATAAAGAACGACTTCAAAAACGATGGGCATGTGTTTGTTCATTACAAACCATTGGAGGGTGTCGGTGCGTCCCAATAATTTGCAATAAACAAACATCAATAAGCAATGCTAAAGCTTTGAACCAAATAAGGTCTCCTTACGATCGGATGTCCGGTCAAATCCGAAATTATTACTGCAATATTCACTCGTTGACGCACAGTGTTTTAACGGTTCTGTTTGTTATGAAATGGCAACAAGTTAGCGCCAGGCCTAATCAGATTTACTGCATTGGTAACGGCTCAATGGATTACCAGTCAACATTTACAGAGGGAGCTGACTAGTACTAGCACCCAATTTCACTAGTCGCAGTTACGTAAAACTCTTGCGTTTTAAATTACTTCTTACGATACGACTATTTCATTAACTGGTGACATCAGAAACTAAATTAAGAACGATTTCAAGATAAATGGACATGGATATGTTTATTTCAAACCATTGGAGTGCACGTGGCAGCTGGCATGAAACAGCACTCAAATCCACTGGCAGTATTTACACACAGTAGTCTTGCCTTTTAAGAGGCTCGTGTTCTCGTAAATGTCTTTGAGCTGCCACTTTGTGGGACCTGACCTATGCCGCATTATAGCTGGCAATTTGTGGGACCTATCTTATGCCACATTACATGCCAAATATAGGAATAGTCTCAGAATTTTCTAAGAAATGTTTGAAGAATACAATAGATAGTTGGTAGAATTCCCTTAGGACCATTAAGGATTATTGGTCTATTGACTAATGTTTGGCTTTTATGACTCAATATCCTATCTCGAAGGTTTCTTCTCTGAGAAATTGTATCATTTTATCATTTGCTACTAAAACGTGTCTTCTTATCTGAACTATATTTGAAGACCATATCTTCATCATATTAACCCTTTATCTAACGCTAGTAGAAGACAACACTTGTAAAAAAAGGTTCTTGTATAACAAGGAATTCTCACTCTTCGCCTCCAAAACCCAGGCTGTGACCAATCATTGGAAGGAGCACATCATGCTCATTCCAATGAGGGGTCAAACCTATGTTCCGGAGGCAAAAAATGAAATATATGGAAGCTCAACGCCATTATCTAGGAAGCGCGTTATGTCTTCCTCAATAGCTTTATAGGCGTCATGAAAACGAGATTCTCTATACGGACGCATCAATTTCTTGGAACTGTCTTGCTGGCAAAAGCAACAACGTTCCCAGTCAGTACTAGTCCGTACACGAAGAGGATTCTCACTCATTCTGTGAATGATTTTTGTGAACAATCGCGTTCTCGAATTAATTTCGACAGACAAATCAGAATTGCTTGCGGAATTACGCCAAACAAGAGATTGTATGGCAAAGAGACTGCTTCATAAAGAGCGTTGTTTCTCCGGGATCAGCGTCATTCAGGTTTGCCTGAATGACGCTGATCCCGGAGAAACAACGCTCTTTTCAAGTTCCAAGAAATTGATGCGTCCGTATAGAGAATCTCGTTTTATTCTACATCATCTCCCACGTCTGTTTCCAACACGTGCGTGGATCAGAGTTCACTTTCGCGCCCTTACAATCGGATGTATAGTCGGTAGACCGTCGAAAAGGAGGTTCCCTTCAGCCGCTGGCGGCCATTTTGGATTGTGCCGCTACTGGTCGCCACCGGTCGGTGTCAACTTGTAGCCGATCGTTTTTGAGAACCTCATAGCCTACACTAACAGTGTGCCAAATTTCAAGAAGGTATCACCAAGTGCACAATTCACCTGTATGTGACGAATTCCTCCCCCGCTATATCGACCATTAACATTGAAGTAAATGATATCACCGATGCGATTAAATCCCTCCAGTCTAACAAAGCCCACGGACATGACGATATTAGTGTTAAAATGCTTAAGGGTACTGCCGAGACCATATCAGTTCCTTTAAAAACACTTTTTCAGAATTGCTTAGATCACGCAGTTTTTCCAGATGAATGGAAAAAAGCTAACGTCATTCCAATCTTTAAACAGAAAGATCCATCAAATTGTAAAAATTATAGGCCCATATCATTACTCCCGATATTAGGAAAAGTCTTCGAAAAAGTCGTATTGAAGTATGTCTTCACCCATTTTCATGAGAATAATCTAATATATAAATATCAATCTGGTTTTCTACCTGGACATAGTACAACTTTCCAACTACTTGAATTATACCACACCCTCTGTCAATCGCTTGACTCCCGTCTTGCTGCGTGCGCCATTTTTTGCGATATATCAAAAGCTTTCGAAAAAGTTTGGCACAGAGGTCTTATTTACAAACTTCGTCAACATGGCGTCTGTGGCACACTTTTAAAGTGGTTCGAAAACTACCTAACTGATAGGAAACAGAGAGTACTAGTGAATAATACATTCTCCAATTATTCATTGATGACAGCTGGTGTTCCGCAAGGATCTGTTCTTGGACCCTTCCTGTTCTTGATATATATTAACGATATTGCAGAATTCCTCGACTCAGTTGCTCGTTTGTTTGCGGATGATACTTGCTTAACAAATAGTAAACCCAGCTGTTCTGATGTAGCTTCCTCACTAAACCAAGATCTCCAAGTTATCCACAGCTGGTCTCAGAAATGGCTGGTGACTTTTAATCCCGAAAAAACTGAAGCTATTCAGTTTACATACGACCGGTCAACTAACTTTAATGAAACCCTACTTCTTGATAGTGTCCCCATCACTATTGTGAAATGCCATAAACATCTTGGTATACATCTCCAATCAAATCTAAGTTGGGATCGCCACATAGCAGAGGCATGTAAGAAGGTTACAGCCCGACTTTCTCAGCTTCGGAAACTCAAATTCATGCTCCCTCGAAAAGCACTTACACAAATATATTTGTCATATATACTACCACTTCTAGACTATGGTGACATCTTATGGGACTCAGCGCCAAAATATCTCCTAAATAGAGTTGATAGATTACAGCAAGATGCTGCGAGAATTATAACGGGTCTCACGCGCTCCACACCGTCTGAAAACCTTCTGCTCTAGCTTGGATGGAGAAAATTGAGCGACCGTAGACAGTTTCATAAACTATGTACACTATATAAAATTATTAATCATGAAGCCCCGGATTTCCTAACAGAACTCCTACCACGGCGAACTGGGGATAACGCAGCCTACAACTTCAGAAATCCTTCCAAATATAAATTATACCAATGCCGAACAGAAAATTTCAAAAAATCTTTCTTCCCTTCCACAATAGAGCTATGGAACAAACTCCCCCGAGAAACCCAGAATGCACCCACCCTACTTGAATTCAAGCAATTAATCTCGAGCAACGATCCTTCACCCAGACCGCCAAGTTATTTCTGTGCTGGAAATAGGAATGCGAATATATTACATTGTAGGCTTCGAAATGGTTGCAGTGATCTATCCCACGACAAGTTCCTCAACTTTATCTCTTCGACCCCCCAATGTACATGTGGCCACCCACTCGAGAATGCAGCCCATTTCTTTTTTTGAATGTCCAAAATTTAATACTCAGAGAAGAGAACTACTGAACGGTCTTAACTTTTGCAATATCACGTCAGTTGATGATTTATTGTATGGAATCCCAGATCTCCCTGTAAAACTTAATTTCTCACTCTTCTTGAAAGTCCAAAGGTTTATCACGTCTAGTGGACGTTTCAGTTAAATCAACAGACAACCCCGCTAATTAAGATTATGTGACATGCGATGGTCCACCATCGGTCGCCGTGAGGATGCCTAACCAGCTCATGTATTGTGTGGGACATCAAAAATTCGCATCGTGACAGGGGCCGAGGGTCTGTAGGGGTGCGTGCACTATAACCCCACCTCGCAATTTTGGTTCGAATATTTCAGATAAGGAAACGACCCCTTTATCCAGATCACATGTCGAAATTTGTCTATTGTCATCGACGAGGTGCACCCCGCTCCGACCAACGACACTCTGAATTACCCTAATTAGTGATGTCGTGGCTGAAACGGGGTGCACGTCGTCGGTATTAACGTCGTCGGTATTAACCTCCTTAAATATCGAATAACAACGCCAAATTCTCAAGACGAGAGTGTGTTCGTGACGGCCTATGTTATGTAGCGTTACTATGGGTCCCTGGTACCAAAATATAATATTCTGTGGAAGCAAATGTACCCCATCACCTGCTATCTATTCGACAATAACATCCAAATACTCTGACGATAATCTAGCCAACTATTGTATTATAAATTTCCTAACTTGTCTTTCCAGTTACAATATTTTCAAATTTTTTTGATCCATGGAATTTACCGTTGTAGTTTACCTGATTCATATGTATTGTCATGCCGCGATGTCAAATTTCTGTAATGTATCTAGGGAAAGGAGATTAACTAAGTTTTGTAACTTGTTCTCCAATCCTTTTTGTACTTTATGACAAATAAAATATGTTTAGACTAACAAAGTTAAAATGATGAGGAGCTGATAGTTGAATTGAAATGTTGTCGCTGACATCGTGCCTTTGTTTTATTTTGAAATAGTTCTATTTACACGCACATTGATTTGTTCCAGTGGCATACGGTATGGACAACCAATGAGATCCGTAGATCTTTTGGACCGGATAATACAGGTCAGCCAACAAGGTTGTGTGCAAACAGACAGTAATAACGGTTCTACTGTGACCTTCTACAAGGAAGGGCTATCTTCACCGACTAATAAATCACCGCCTTAACCCTTTACCTAACATGAAAAGCAGACGACACTTGCAAAAAAAATTCTTGAATAACTAATTTTTTTCATTTTTTGTCTCAAAAACATAGGTTATGACCCCTCGTTGGAACGAGCTCGTTCCAACGAGGGGTCATAACCTATGTTTTTGAGACAAAAAAATGAAAAAAATATTGAAAATTAATTGTCGATTTTTGAGAATAGCGCTGGCCGGTTTTGGCCGTTACGTTGGGTAAAGGGTTAAAATAATCAAAAACTGATAAGAGGAAAACGGTAAACTGCAAACGTTTTCTTTTCTTTCTTTTTCAATATTCTTTGTTTATCAAACTAATTCTGCCTTCTTCTTTTAGCAGGTACGCAGAGATGCCTTTTTTGATAGCCAATAACCGCTATGGAAACTATAACCGTTATGGAAAACAGTAACCGCTATGGACTCTGAACATCCTCCACTCCATCCCTAGAAGTGGTCACCTACTTCAAGGGAGGCGAGCGTTGGTCCTGCGCCCCGCCTCTACCCCTTTCTGTAAGCGTATGTAGGGCGCATTTTGACCCATCCAAATAGGTTCGAATACAGGCCTGTCCCCAAACCAGGGAAGTTCGGGTGTTTCTATGGGTGGTCCCCGAAAGGGGCCGTTGTTGTCGTCTATCCAAAACACATCTAATTGAAAAAAAAACCGGAAACTGATTAAACAGCCTGAGGCAGACTCTTCTTGCCACTGCTGGCCCACCATCGCTCCACGACTAACCTTTGATTTGGCAGATTATACTTGCCCGAAAAACGCCACAAGCACCCTCGGGCGGGGAGAGGTAGCACCTTTGTGGGAGTACCCCCTCTCGCTCTGGTCCTCACCTGGGGGTTTAGTCAACGACCTGCACAAAGTCATCCCAACACTACTGACAATAAAGCCTGGGACACCTGCCCAGTACACGAATCCTTTTCATCCTTTAACACGCCGTGACATGCAGCTACAGTCACTGAGGGTCGAAAGGGGGCTTCCCCCACAGCGTCACTGCGCGACTTCGGCGCGTGAAACCATTCTCTTCCGCGGTGTGCATCCCCATTTCATTCATTGATTGATTCATTTCATTGACATTCATTCATCATTTGGATCACGATTGATTCATTCGAGAGAAGTGTGAACAACGAACTCTCTGCAAGGTTATCTCCCAAAACTTAGACATCCCATAACTTAGACATCCCATAACTCAGACACTCAGTAAAAGTAGTTAATTATGTTCACCCACTATTACAATGGAATAGAATAATATTATATTAATCAAAACAGGTTTATCCAAACAAGAGAATTACCAAAGAATTGATTATTATTTGTTAGTAAAACTTGTTCACACAAACAAAACATCAAATAAGTTGTTAATTATTATCATTATTATTATTTATCTTCTAATCAAGATCAAACAGAATATGTTTACAGTGAACTAAGTTATGTTATAAGCGCACAGTTAAAAAAGTGCTCTATATAAGATGCCAGACTTTACTTGGGAATCATATCCTGAAAATGGCTACTGTTAAGAAGTTGAGTTTGTAATGTCACAGAAGGGCACGCCACAGGTACTTTTGGACGGCTACAGATATAACAGAAATAAAATAAGACAGAGCTGCACTCACTGGAGATGTATACATTCTACTTGCAAGGGAAGGTGCACCACCGTTGGAGACTTTGCCAGAGATATATCTGATCATTCACATCCCCCAGAAGATAGTAACACTGTGAGGTTTATCAGCACAATGAGAAAGAGAGCAAGAGAAGAGACTACCCAAATGAAGTCCTTATATAATGAAGAAATAATTGGTAGAGACCAAGTAGAGTTACTGCCATCTTTTCCATCAATAAGTAGTGCCTTGTATAGGCACAGGCAAAAAAACATACCATCACTTCCCAAGACAAGGGCTGAGGTTAACCTTGATGGCACATGGTCTGAGACTTCAGATGGACGTCGTTATTTACTTTTAACTGATGGAGAGGAAGAAAAGATGATTGTCTTTTCTACTGATGACCAACTACAAGCTTTGCAGTCTGCTGAAACCGTGTACATGGATGGTACATTTTCTTCATGCCCCGACTTATGGAGCCAGGTTTACACTATTTATGCAATGAACGGGACCAGTTCATATCCACTTGTGCTTGTGTTTGCTCTTCTACCAAACAGGCAGACATCAACATATACAAGACTGTTCAGGCAGCTGAAAGTTGAAATTCAACAGAGACTGAATAGACCATTTGTCCCTAGTCATATACAAACTGATTTTGAGACTGCTGCTATTCATGCGGTTACAAGTGAATTTCCAGATGCAGAGGTGAAAGGTTGTTTTTTCCATTTCTGTCAGGCCATTTGGCGCAAAACCCAAGAGTTTGGGATGTCTGTACAATATAGGGAAGACACAGCTATCCAGTCCTGGATTAGAAGAGCAGCAGGACTTGCTCTTCTTCCACCAACGATTGTCCAAGAAACTTGGATAGACGCCATGGAGTCAACCCCAGAAGTACCTACAGCAACAGATTTTAATGACTATATGGTCACAACATGGGTTGATGATGATGCAAGATTCCAAATCCCTCTTTGGAATCATCATCAGACAACAGGTCCCGGGACAAACAACCACCTAGAAGGCTTCCACAATCGCCTGAATGGAACATTGCCCCACAGACACCCAAATATCTACAGGTTTGTGGAAGTTATAAAGAAAATTGAAAATGCTGATAGAGCAAACTTCGCACAAATAAATTTTGGCGCAGCTCCACCAAGCAGGAAAAGAGTCTACAGGGAAGTTGAGAACCGACTTCAACGTCTAAAGCAAATGATGGTTGAAGGACAAAAATCGCCTCTAGAATTTCTAGATGCAGCAGGACATCTTCTAAGACTAGCTTAACCCTTTACCTAACGAGGACAATAGATGACACTTGCAAGAAAATGTCTTAGCAATTGAACATTTTGTCTTAAAAACATAGCTGATGACCCCTTATTGAAACGATCTCAATGACCTCGTTCCAGTGGGGGGTCATAAGCTATGTTTTTGAGGCAGTTTATATTTTATATTTATATATATATATATATTATGTAAATTTCAAAATTGGAAATAATACAGGCTGTTTTGGCAATTTTGTTGGGTTAAGGGATAAACGAGTGAACTATTGTAAAATATCTTGTGATTGTTATGTATCGGTATTATGTTTGTGTATTTTGTAAATTATCTTGTGATTTTTTTGTATCTGTATTATGTTTGTGTATTTTGTTTTTTATGTCTCTGTATTATGTTTGTGTATTTTGTTTTTTATGTATCTGTTTTATGTTTGTGTATTTTGTTTTTTATGTATCTGTTTTATGTTTGTATTTTGTGTATACTTTTGAAGTTTATATTTTAAGTAAATTTCTTGTTGTCTGATGGCAACAAATCGCCTATAGATTAGTGTTTTTATGTTTCTGTAATGTGTTTGAGCATTGTGTGTTTTTGTTCTTGTCTTAGTTTGTTACCTAATTTTGAAATGCTAAATCAGACTTTTTGTGCATATTTCACAGATTAGTCAATTAGAATAATGGGTAACAAGCAGGGGATTAGCTGTACACTAAAGTGTGAATGTTGTTGTTTTAAGCTGTCTAAGTTATGGGATGTCTAAGTTTTGGGAGGATACCCTCTGCAAGCAATCAGCTATCAGCAATCAACACCTACAGAAGGGAATCGTTATCTGGAAACAGCAAGGTTAGTCGGGGTAGTCAGGGTAATCATGTCTCTTTTCACTGCAAATGGGGGTTGGAGGTGGGCACAGTACTCACTAGGCCTCAGGGGGCGGGAGTCCAAGCAAAACACCAAAAGGGAACATTATGGATTTAGAGAAGAAGAGGGCTGAGTTCAAGAAGCAGCTGGAAGAGGTTGATACGAGGCGTGCCCAGCAGTTAAAAAGGAGAGTATCATCATAGAACTAAAAAAAGGAGCTACAGGCAGAGAGAAAAAGAGATATTGAGAACAAAAAGAGGCACGATGAACTATTGTGTATATTAAGAAAGAGGGATCAGTCAGATAATGGTAGTTCGACTCCTACCTCAATCTCAACTTTAGAGGCCACTCCGCCTACACCAAGGCTCTCCTCCAACAGAGATCATGGTGGTGGCGGAAGTCAATGCAAAACCTGCTCCCACTCAACAATCAGCACCCGCGGCTGATATTGTAAATATAGTAGACGCTGGTAGTGCTAAGAAGACTGTCGGCGCGGACAGCCAAGCTAGCAGCCAAAACAGTGATCCTTTAGATACAGTAGGTGCGGGACCCACCCTATCCCAAATGCTGGAAAGCCAGCACACACCAATCAAAAGGAAGTTGGAAAACGAGCCGGAGCTGGAGGAGATGACGAACGAGGAGAGGTTTGCCGAGACGGTAAACAGGAGGTATAAACAAATCAGAACACCCCACTTCGTCAACCCCATCAGCTCCAGCTCTAGCCTTAACTTAAACACACCAAAGAATAAAAGTCCAAAGAATAATCATACCACCAGTCAAACAATCAGCCAAAGCTCTAGGCACGAAAGCAGTGGCGGCGCCATGGGGGGGGGGGGGGTACTTACCCCTCCACTTTTTTCGCTAAGCGTAGTAAAAAAAATACTATCATTTTAATTTTTGTATTGAACGTTGCGGTGTAATGGTGGGTATGCTTAATTCCATATTCCCAAGTGCACTAAATCAGAGAAGTTTTTAAATTATGTTTGTGTGCCCCCCCCCCCCCCCCCCCCCACCCCCCACACACACACATTAGCTGCAAACAACAAACAAGAGTCGAGGTCCCAGATTGCAACAAGGCGTGCCGCTTTCAAACGGTCTGAAACATACCGCTTAAGAGTATTCGAGGAATGCTAGAATCGAGAGCGTGCAACGCATCTTTTTGGAATGCAGCCTACTTTCATTTTCGATCTGAGTGTCGATTGTTGCTTTGTGCTCGCACTTTACAACAGCGTTCTTCCGTTAAAATGTCACCATGTACGACGTTTTCTATAACTGAAAAACCTAACCAGTCAGTTTCAAAAGGATAAAACTGTTTTAATTTAATTGTCTGAGAATGCTCCAGAGAACACCATTTACACTGTAAGTTTTAAAAAATTTTTCTCATCTTTGGGAGGGGTGTCCCCTCCCGAATTTGAGAACATTTTTAAAACTTACGCGGGCGGGCAATACCCAACTGTACCCCCTCACTTCTGTAACTCTGGCGCCACCACTGCACGAAAGGGCGCCCATAACCCTTCATGAGCTATACCGCGGTAGTAAATAAACCGGCTCCTGTCCCGAATGGACCAAAGGAGTAAATGTAACTCACAAAAATAACAAAACTAACGGGCAACAGCCACGCTCTCCGAAGGGCCAACAGAAAACATTTTCATTGTCCTCACCATGGTGCACCCGGACACGCCCAAGGGGATCATTAGCAATAGTCTCACAGGGTTCGAATGGGAAAGATTCATCTCTAAAGCCACGAGAAAAAACACGTGGAAACTTAAAGTAAATGGCCCAAATCCGGAAATGAAATTAAAAGTGATGGCACAAGGAGTGACCATCACATGTCCTATTCGATATCACTGAAAATCTTAACTTACAAGTCATTATCGAGGACTCATCCGATACCTATATCAGCTCTAACCCACTCTACCGTTCCAACATCCTAGATCTTGTAGTAACAAGCTACCCCCTAGGTAAAAACATCATCGACCACAAGGTGGGAGATGACGACCTAGGCAGCGACCCCCTACCAGTTTATGCTAAAATTAGCTTCGAGTCCGGACCAGTATGCTATCCCCCCCCCCCCTCCCCCCCCCCAAAAAAAAATCTCAAGGAACCTGACCAAAATAGACTGGGACCTATACCACGACATACTCGGTGCCAAACTCACCGCAAGCAAACCCTTAAACGCGAGCGATATTGAGGACCAGTGCGCCGACCTCAGAAAAGTAATCACATCCACCCTAGACGAAATCGGCCCCAAAGAGGAAGTGCTCCCCTGGAGACGAACCATCTCAGAGAGCACACTCACTCTAATAAAAACAAAGCGACTAGCCTTCCGCAAGGTCAAATCAGAAAAGGACCCCACTGAGCGAGTGGAACTCCAGAAAGTCTACAACCGTCTTCATGGCGAGGAGAAAGAAGCACTGAAGGCCAAACAATAAAACAACTGGGAGCGGGCCACATCCAGCCTAAACACGACAAAAGACGCCAGAAAATTCTGGAACACCTTCAAGGTGCTCACAGGCTAACAAAGTAACCTCAGACCATCCAAGACCCTCGAAAAAGCCGATGGCACTCCTGTCGCCAGCGAGAAAGAAAAGGCCGACACCTTTGCTGAACTACTATGTAATACACACCGACCCCATATGGGGCCAGGCTACGACGACTCAGTCAAGAACGCGATCGACAACTTTGTAAACTCCCACCCCCAGGTATACCGCGATCCCTATTTCGGTTCCGAAGAAGAGGAATGTGACGATTACCCCTATCACGGTCGACGAAATAATCAACGTGATAAAAAAATGTAAAAGCTCTTCCTCTCCAGGGGAGGACGAAATCAGCTATAAAATCCTCAAACAAAAACCTAATTCCTACATATCTGGCCTAGAAACCATATTCAACGCGTGCCTCACCCATGGCTGCTTTCCAAAGTGCTGGAAAACGGCCATAGGGGTTCTGATACCCAAACTCGACAAAGATCTCACCAAACCAGCCAACTACCGCCCAATTAGCCTCCTTAGCTGCATCGGCAAAGTATTCGAAAGAGGAGTCACCTCGAGGAGACTAACTTCTTCAATCATTGGCATGGCAAAGAGCCTATAGGCACCGTAAGGAAGGCATGGAGCACATCTATCGCCTAGTAGAACTCATGAAACACGCAATCGATAACAACAACCAAGGCGCCGCCATTTTGCTTGACGTAGAGAAAGCTAAAGCTTTCGATTCGGTCTGGCACAACGGCATTAGATGGAAACTCATTAAACTCGACCTCCCCAAAATATTACATAGACTCCTCAGGGATGTGAAGACAGGGGGGGGGGGTCTCCCCCCCCCCCAAGCTAGAAGTATTTGTTTCAATAGTTGGAAATTCCGAGTAAAAAATCAAAAAGTTGGAAATTCAATAAATTAACATTGTTCATGAAAAATATTAAAATTCCAACCAATAATGAGAAATTTTGATCTTTTATTTCCAACTGGAAACTTGAGTTTCAAATTTCCTGCTCTAAAATTGACATGGCCTCAAAATTTCGACTCTGACATCAATCCGGTAAATTTTCTGACCCAGACACATTATAAATGATGCTTTTTCCGTTTCAGGACTAGTGAAAATTTTCAGAAGGGTTCATAACCCTTTACCCAACGCAGACGATTTCAAAATTCATTATTTTAAATATCATTTTTTTAAATTTAGAAAAAAAATGCCAACAAAACCATATCATGTAACCCCTCTTTGGAATGAGCTCGACGAGCTCGTTCCAAAGAGGGGTCACATAATATGGTTTTGTTGACATTTTTCGAAAAATAATATTTTTTCAGCAGCTGTATTTGCATATTATGTGGGCGGTTGCGGGCGATTCGTTGGGTAAAGGGTTAAAAGATATCACCCAGCGCTGCAGTGCAACCACCTATCGAAACCACTCACAGTTGGAATTTACACCGGTCGCACTCCCCCCCCCCCTCCCCAGCTTAAATCCTCTATCCACACCCCTAAGACTCCTCTCCTCCTTCCTGAACGACCGAGAAATCAAAACAAGAGTCAACAGAGAAACGTCAAAAAAGCATCCCACTAGTAGAAGGCACGTCCCAGAGTCCAGAACCAAGCACTGAGAATAGCCCTCTTAGCCCCATACGATACTCCCATCAAACTTCTCCACAAAAAGGGCCAAAATCCCAACCATCAAAAACCGCCTAGCCATTCTAGCCGCCAAAAGCATAGAACGGTTCGAAGGCAGCACACTAATACCGAAACTAACGGAAATATGCGCCAGTAGACAAAAAAAACAAACCCAAAATTGCCGAATAATAACTAAAAAGGACAAACATTAAACGAAGAGAAGAACAGGAACGTAACACCATCGGGTGTGGTATTGTGTGTAAGTCTGTTCTCTGCTCTCCTAAAATAACCCATAATAACAAAGTAGTATGTAATGTGGTTTTGAGGTCTAGGTTGCAGGACCTCGGTGCAGGACGTGATACGTGGTGTGAGTGCGCATGCGCAGCGCGTGTTGTTAGGGTGATACGTGTTTCCGTCGTCCATTTTGTTCACTGGAGGCCGCCATCTTGGTTTCTATGGTAGCACGTGATTGCTATGTTACCCATTTTTTTCTGCAATAAGATGGGGTATGTTCGGAGGGTATATGTTCGATTGTAGAAGAGTAAATCTAATTACCACAAACAACCCGACAATCCCTCCAATTCACCAAAATCCACGTCAACTTTCAACTTTTACTATTTCGAATTCTTTCAGAATTCTCTGCTTCTGTCTATATATGTAATAGTTTTCCTCTACCTAGGCATGTTCCCTTGTTCCGGACGTAGTAGTAACTTTAGTCTTGTTAGTAGTAATTTCATTTGTGGTTTGAGTGGAAACATCCTTCTTTGCTTCAGTAGTAACTTCATTCGTAGTGGTAACTTCATTCTTTATGGGAGCTGGCATCTTTTTCTTGACTTCAGTAGAAACTTCGTTCTTAGTGGTAACTTCATTCTTTATGGGAGCTGGCATATTTTTCTTGTCTTCAGTAGAAACTTCGTTCTTAGTGGAAACTTCTTTCTTTGTGGGAGCTGGCATCTTTTTCTTGTCTTCAGTAGAAACTTCGTTCTTAATGGAAACATCTTTCTTTGTTTCTGTAGAAACTTTGTTCGCAGTAGTAATTTCGTTCCTGTTTGTATTGGGAGTCAGTTCTTCTGTCTTGATTCTTTTGTTTACTGATTGGCCAGTATCCACACATCTTTGTTTCTTTCCACCAGCATCCAAGTCTAGATTTTTTCTCTGGGCTGCATTTACCACACGATTCACTTGGGTCAGTTCCTGGGAAGTCAGCTTTAATCGAACATCATTCTTGAAGATCTGTATATGTAAGTCATCTTTGAATCTGAGCACTGTTGTTGACGCAGACATCTTAACTCTTCGACGTTCAAAACGGAAATAAATTTATTTTTATACCAACACTCCTTTTATACTTTTCTAATCGTCTTCTTCTTCTTCATCATCATCTACTCGGAATGAGTAGTTTGTCATAAGGTTGTCGAACGGAAATCTTCGCTTTTCCAAGGCATATTTCTGGGATTCTTCAAAGTCAAAATCCTCTTCTTCACGAAGACGCTTGGCAGTGTCTTGAATTTTCTTGTGAATTGAGTCGTTGCAAAAATTTCGAATGTACACAAGGGTATGAATGTATTTCTCACTAATGGCTTCTCTAACATTCTTCTGAAGTGCACTATATGCTGTTTCAACTGCATCCTCACTATCCATTCCATCTTCGATATATTTGTTCATGGGGTTGTCAAAATCGTTTTGGTATTTGTCAAAGGCACTTTGAACGATACCTCCCATCATAGAAACGTCTTCTTCTTCGCCTTCTTCTTCTTCATATTCCATATCTTCTGATAGTTCCGACGAATCATCAGAGTCCGAATCTCTTGACCAATTTTTTGGTGCACAGCTGGATTGCATTGTGTCCGCTCTCTTCGAAGGTCAGATTACAAATAACAAATTCCTTATGAGCACGACCCTTTTATAGGATATCGGACAGTGCATTGATGACGGGTTTGATCAACTTTCCTAAAAATCCTCCTTTCTGTATGATCCGTCTTCTTTTCCGATAAGATAGTTCTGTCTTTGGTGAGGCAATTCTCCTTATTTCGTACTTGTGTGGAATCAGCTTAGCTCTCTCAGATTTGGTTATAGGTACTGCGCCCGTCAAGATGTTTGAGGCACAATCACATATACATTGTATCAAATCATCACTGGCCATCTTGAGCATAGTCTTGGTTTCATATCGATTCGCATCAGAGAGGATTCGTAGTGTACCTAAATTTCTTTCTAGTCTTGTAGTGTTGCTCGATTTTTCCGTTTGTCGGATTGGGCAAACTTCTTCTTTGTGCCTCTTCATGTTAAACTTTCGAGAAAATGTTTTTCCACAGTACTCGCAGTCATGTATCGCCATGTCTTCACTCTTTCGTGGTCGTAGAACAAATGAATTTATTTTCACACCAACATTCCTTTTATACCTTTTTCAGAGCTAGAACTGGGTTGATAAGCGCCGAGAGAAAGCAACTCTTTCGTAGTATACATCTTTTTATATCTGGAGAAATTCCATCATCTGCTAGCAGCTTTAATACATGTTCGTATTTTCGCAGGTCATCAAATTCAGCTAAATTCAGTGGTATCTTATCTTTGAGGATGTTGGTAGCACATTTATATAAACAGGTAATCAAATCTTCACCAGCAGCGCGTAGAACGGCATCGATTTCCACCTTGTCAGCACCACGCAAAAATTCTAAAAGTACTTTATTCTGGTCAGTCAGTCCAGTATCTCTCTCCTCTTCTGTTCTTCGTGGACAGTAATGTTCTTCATGCCTCTTACGTGTGACGCTCCTGTAGAATTCTTTATCACAATATCTGCAGTGGAGCCGATGATGGTTCTTCTCGTGTCCTCGAGCATTATCCGATCTTGAAAATAACTTGGAACAGTATCTGCAACGAATTGGTAACATGTCTTCACTCGACGACGGTCAGGACACAAATGAATTTATTTTCGTGCCAACACCCTTTTTATACCTTTCCCAACAGAAGTACCCGGATGTAGTATGAAGTACCCGGATGTAAATTCCAAATAGTATCTTCAAATAATATAATGTCAGGTATTCTCGAATACCGAGATGAGGCTAAGAGTCGTAGTAAATTATGCCTCATTGAGGGATTTTTAATGGTCCTCATAACCTCAAAATTCATTGAGGCTATGAGGGATAATAAATGAGGACTCATTGAGGGCTTTTACATAGCCCTCATGGCCTCATACGACAAAAAAGGGATTCCACAGTCACAGGCGTTTTCCAAAATGGGATTCCATAGGATATATCTGTTAAATACTGAAATGAGGCTAAGAGCCGTAGTAAATTCTTCCTCATTGAGGGATTTTTCAAGATTCTCATAACCTCAAAATTCAATGAGGCCATGAGGGATAATAAAGGAGGACTCATTGAGGGCTTTTACATAGCCCTCATGGCCTCATACGACAAAAAAGGGATCCCATAGCTACGAGTGTTTTCCCAAAAATGGGATTCCATAGGATATGGCCATTGGATATAGTCTTTCATTATACAGAAGGGAGATAACTCTGCATACAGATTATGGGAAATCAAGCAATCTGATTGGTTAGTTATAATGTAGATATATGAAACAACAAGAGTACTTGGAATAGGGTCAAAACTAACAAGAATAGACCAGAAATTGCTAAATATAGTAATAATAAGGTAAACTGTTCCAACTAATAGGCTCTTCTACGCTACTGGAGTATACTCCGGAACAAAGAAACATGCCTAGGTAGAGGAAAACTATTACATATATAGACAGAAGCAGAGAATTCTGAAAGAATTCGAAATAGTAAAAGTTGGCGTGGATTTTGGGGATTTGGAGGGATTGTCGGGTTGTTTGTGGTAATTAGATTTACTCTTCTACAATCGAACATACCCTCCGAACATACCCCGTCTTATTGCAGAAAAATTGGGTAACATAGCAATCACGTGCTACCATAGAAACCAAGATGGCGGCCTCCAGTGAACAAAATGGACGACGGAAACACGTATCACACTAACAACACGCGCTGCGCATGCGCACTCACACGACGTATCACTATGGGGATGACGTCACAACATGGCCGCCCACGCGGGTTATCATGGCAACACAACATGGGGCCACTAGGTCACGTGACATGACGTCACTTCCGAGGTCCTGCACCGAGGTCCTGCAACCTAGACCTCAAAACCACATTACATACTACTTAACAAAAAGGGATAAACCAAAGTAAGACTAAAAACGGAGGGCAAAACAGGAAAGTGACACCCCCGGGCCTGGTATTGTGTGTAAGTTTGTTCTTTGCTCTCCCAACAAAACCCAATAATAACTAAGAAAGGCCAAATACTAAGCGGAGGCTAAAACGGGAAAGTAACACCCTTAGGTGTGGACTTGTGTGTAAGCCTGTTCTCCGCTTCCCCAAACCATCGAAATTAAACCAAATAAGGTCGACCCACGTAGGACTAATAACGGAGGGCAAGACAGGAAAGTAACACCCCCGGGTGTGGTATTGTGTGTAAGCCTGTTTTTCACTTCCTCAAAATAAACCCAATAGATCACAAAAAGACCAGCACAAATAATAGCGGAGGGTTAAACAGGAAAGTAACACCCTTGGGTGTGGTTTGTGTGTAAACCTGCTACCCTATCGCTACAGCGATCCCGCTCAAAAACGTAAGGCAACCTTACCTTCAGCCTCGGAAGCTCAGCCCGCGGCGCCGCACTGAAAAGATCTGTAGAACGGATACGGGAGGACAAGCAGGGAATGGGGGGGAGGGGGGCACACTAATCATCTCTCAAAATATCTACTTTCAGCAAAATCCTGACACACAGCACAGAAAACCACGGGAGAATCAAGCAGACCAACAGAATCAGAAGACAGACCGCCCTACATCACTTTTGACCACCAACAACGACAAAAAACAACCATAAACCACCTACAGAAGCGCTTGAGGCAGATTATACTTGCCAATGATAGCTCCAACACTTATCTAGTGGCAGACTATACGTGCCTGAAGAAATGCACCAGAACAAGAAAACAACCGACAGTACAGCCACACAGCCGGAAACATGCAAGACAAGAACAGACACCGCGCAGAAGGGGGGGGGGGGGGGGGGAGGGGGCACTAATCATTCTATACCTCTCTATTTTCAGCCACAGCCGACCCAAAGGACAGAACACCACAACGAACCATACCAAACACAACAGTAGAAAGACTCCCCGACCACCCCAGCACAGACCGTCCACAAAGCAACATCGAAACAGCCAAACAACCGACAACAGAAGAGCTTGAGGCAGACTATACTTGCCAGTGATAGCTCCAACACATTTCAAGCGGCACTTGTCTGAAAAACACACATGACAAAGACATCTTTAGAAAGAGATCCAACTCTCCACCCGCACATTTTTCTTCCTCCTCTCTATATTTTTTAACTATCTTCCGCCTCTACCTTTCTCCCCAATAACCGATATGGATTACAGTAACCGCTATGGCAATTCAATAACCGTTATGGCTTCAGCACATCCTCCACTCCATCCCCAGAGGTGGGCATCCACCCCCCGGGAGGCGAGCGTTGGTCTTGCGCCCCGCTCTCTTGGCCAATTTTTTTTTTGTAAAGCGCTTCTTGAGTGCACTGCAGGTCCCTGCCCAATAAGATATAGCAGGCCTGTTACCTGAACCAGGAATGTTCAGGTGGGTGGTACCTTGTCAAGCTCCGTTTTCTGGTGGTTATCAATGTTAGCCAAAGATCTGTACATGCCAGCTGCAGAGCACAAGGCAGACTCTATTGGACGATGAAGGCCCAAACCAAGTCTAAAACATAATAAGCGGCAGACTATGCTTGCCTGAAAAACCACAACAAGTATCATCAAATCCCGTCCTCTTCCGCCTTTATACCGCTCAGACATGATGAAGATGATGATATCTCAAAATTAATTTTGAAAAATATTATACCGTTAACGAGGGTCGAAAGGGGCTTGCTCCAACCCGTCCCTGCGCGCCTTCGGCGCGCTAAAACCATTTCGTTTATGTGTGGCTGTGTCATAAACAATGAGCCAATGAGATTGACAAGATGTTATAGGAATTAGTAATTCATAAAGCTGAAGATTGCGAAATCATTACACCACCAGTGCGCACAATCAAATCAAATTGGATTCCTCCTGTCGTGATTCATAAGCAAATAAAGTTATTCGGGTCGCAAAGGATTTCAGTCCCCACATCGCCCGTATGTGCCTTCGGTGAGCTGAAACTTTTCATTCATTCGACAGGATTCCAAATGAGATTCCCACTTTGGGTTATTTGAATATGGGGTTCCCTCTAACGATACAGAGAGCCCTGTCAGCTCTGAACGTTTCTTACCCTCATACTTGGAATTTCCAAGTAAAAGGTGAAGGTGTTCAACTGATGGTGAATTTTTTATTTTGGGGGGGGGGGGTAGCCCCTTTAGTGAGAGGCCGAGATGCCCGACGTCTGAAAGATTTCCTGAAAAGGAAGAGGGAAGAGAAGGCGGAGAAGACTAAGAAAGCCACTACTATCTCACCACCCAGGGGCGAACTTCACTTAACAGTGGGTTTAACGAATGAAATGCAGCGTTCAATTGTATCTCGTGCATCGCTTTCCATGTCATGAGTGAAGCTGATACACAACTGCGTGCCGTCAGCGTAAAATATGAAAATTAAGGCCATGGCTCCGGATAATTTCACAAGGAGAATATAAATAGTGAACCGTTATGAGACTAATACTGACTGTTAGTGGGGGGGGGGGGGGGGGGGGGGGCAAGTGTCACGTGGTGTGGTGAATTGGAGCCCATAACTACGCTTTATGTGTTGCCTGAGAGATGCGATGCAAACCAGTCAAGCGTGTGCCAGATGTTACTAGCAGGGCCTTGGTAATTTAATCTTGTTCTTTTGACATATCGCTTCTAGACTTCAGCTCATAAAAGGGTTTCGGCTGTTCCTCGTGAGGGGGGGGGGGGGGGTGTTCTCGACAGAGGCCTAGTTTTCAACAAGAGAAGAAGAGGCTAAAGTCCGAAAGCACTACTCTCCACCTTCTCCTCCTCGAGCACAGATGACATGCCACTCTACCTTGCGAGGGGAAGGAGTCTGGCTGAAGTTAAGCGATACCACGGAGTAACCGTTTCCTCCGGTGCAGCCTCCCGTCAGTGTGGACCGACCTGATTTCAGGTAATTCTGGAGCACGGGGTATGGGAAAGAGGTAGGTGTTCGAACCTCCTTATTCTTCGCCTTATTCTCCTCTAAGATCTCCCTCAGCCGGCAAGCATTTCGTAGTGCGGCAGAGGGACCCTTTTTCCCAATCGTTATTCTGGCATCCAGTGAAGAACCAGTCATCTTCGGGTGAGGACCAGAGTGGGAGGTGGTCCTCTCGAAAAAGGTACCACCTCCAGTGGAGGTAGTACTTTTTTCGCGAGGCCCACCTTCCACACCGAAGGAGGTGTTGGAGCGCCCTCTACTCCAAAATCCACTGTTATGCGAACTCTTTCGTCCTAAACTTGGACACCCAGGTAAGAGAAGGAGAAGCGCTCAGGGTTAAAAAGGCGCTATTGATATTGTCAGATATTTCCAAGAGTGTTGATTAATGTTCATAGTTGGCGTCTAAGGTGCAAGCCCGAGATATGGTGATATAATGATATGAAATCAAATGGCGCGTGAGACCTATCCTTTGTTCCAATATTTCAATTATAATTTTATAATCTGTACTGTCGGAGGTAGTGCTTAAATCTAACAAAACATTGCTTGGAATGTTATGTTCACCAATGATGAGAGGACGTCATCTTAGAGGAGCCGTTTCGGTGCTACAGTTCGACCTGAATGCAGGCTTGGAGACTTCGGATAAACCATTGACAGTCATACGGGAAGCCAGATAAGAATCAACCGCTGACTAAATGTTATGACCCATACGTAATTCCGATGTCAAACATCTATCCCCATGTCCGTATTCCACATATCACCAAGTTGAAATTGTAGTTTGCTATTTTTGGTAAAGGTAAGGCCTGCTTCCTTTGGAAACTTAACCTCTATTATCGAGAAAAGGTAATACCATCGGATGATTTGAATTTTGAAACAATATAAATTTATTATGAATGTTGTGTATTTACTTTTCTGTCGCACATGCACCTGTTCTTTTTCAATGTGACTTAATATATGTGTATGGTGAGGCGTTTAAATAGGCTATGCCTGTTCGCCAAACCAAGTTTCTTTTCTTTATGGAAATAAAAATATTGTTTAAAAAAAAAAAAAAAAATCAACCGCTGGTTCAATAATCTTTGATAGGAATGCGAGATTGGAGACCGATCGGTAGTTTTTCAAAACCTCTGGTTCTGCGATTTTGTTTAAGAAGGGTTTACCCTTCACCTAACATGAAAAGACACGACACTTGCAAACACAATTCTTGAATAACTAATGTTTTTCATTTTTTTTCTCCAAAACATAGGTTATGACCACTCATTGGAACGAGCTCGACGAGCTCGTTCCAAAGAGGTGTCATAACCTTAGTTTTTGAGACAAAAAATGAAAATATAATGAAAAGTAATTGGCGATTTTTGAGAATAGCTTTAACTAACACGAAAAGTTGACGAGCCTTGCAAATAAAATTCTTGAATAACTAATTTTGTTGACTTGTTGCGTCAAAACCATAGTTTATGACCCCTCATTGGAACGAGCTCAACGAGCTCGTTCCAATGATGGGTCATAAGCTATGGTTTTGAGACAAAAAATGAAAATTGAATGGTGATTTTTGTGAATATCGCGGGCCGGTTTTAGCCGTTGCGGTGGCGAAAGAGTTAAACCTTTCCCAACTTAACGGACATATACTGCCACGCGACCCCCCCCCCCCCCACACACACACACACCCACACATACACACTAAAAAATCGCTACTCATATTTTTTTTTTCACCTTTTGCAGCCCAAATATAACTTATTGGGTCCCATTGGAACTAGTGTGCTAGTTCCAATGAGGGGTCATAAGCTATGTTTGTTAGACATGAAATTAAATTTTCTAAGTTGTTTGAGATCTTCTTGTTGAAAGTCTTGTCTTGACGTGTTATACACGCAGAGAAATGTTGGTTCCTCCGGGAACTGGTTCTTCATTTTGTCCTGTTAGAGGAATCAAAATTTGGTTGCATGGAACCAAACATACACCTGTTTTGGTTCTTCAGTCTGTCACATTAACTAGACTGTCAAGGCCTCTGGATATTGTATACATTGTAAAATATAAAACCGCGCCAAGTGGAACTTTTAAAATGGCGACGAAGCAACATCAGAAACAAGTCTTCATCACACATGCGTTAACTCTTTACCCAACGCATCAAAATTAATTATTTTAATGACTGTTTTTTAAAATGTTCCAAAAAAATTCCAACAAAACCATATCATGTGCCCCTCATTAGAACGAGGTCGACTTGCGCGTTCTAATGGAGGGGGGGGGGGGGGGGGGATGGGTGTCATATTCTACGGTTTTCTTGAAGGTCTGAAATCTGAAATTGCCTGGTTCAGATCACATGAAGACTCATTTCGTTTGGTTGTTCGATGGGTTTGGATTCTACTTGGAACCAAATTTGGCGCTGCCTTTTCTGAGATTAGGCTAAGTGTTAACCCTTTACCCAACGTAACGGCCAAAACCGGCCAGCGCTATTCTAAAAAAATCGCCAATTAATTTTTCATTATTTTCTCTCAAAAACATAGGTTATGGCCCCTCATTGGAACGAACTCGTCGAGCTCGTTCCAATGAGGGGTCATAACCTATGTTTATGAGACAAAAAATGAAAAAAATAAATTATTCAAGAATTTTATTTGCAAGTTTCCTCTGCTTTTCATGTTAGGTAAAGGGTTAACAGAACAGACTGGGTATATCTCCGTCTTCTGGGTTGATATATTAACGGGATAGTTTCCAAATTTATTAACTAGTCAGAGGGAGAAGAGGTGGGCTGGGTTCCTTCCCCACTTTTAGCCTACTCAAAATCTTGACACCAGCAAATAAGCCGTTAGGTGCAAAAAAAAAAAACGTATTGTGTGACTTAACTTGAAAATGTGTGGCATTTTATTTGTGATGTCGAAAAAAATCTAAATAGTGTGATCACTTGTAATTTCTTTTGTTCTCCATCCGTGCCTACGTCACTACCGACTCAAATTCCTTCTGCTTCTTCTTTAGTGGTGGTTTTGCCGATGGAAATGTTGAATGTTGCGGACTTGACACCTGTTACTTATTCTCAGTTCCTCATTCGACATTCGTTATCAACCGATTTAACGGTTAATGACGAATGTCGAATAAGGAACTGGAAATAAGTAACAGTTGTCACGTCCCCTTATGCTTTTTTCATTTTTCTACCATCTCTGTGATGGCCTTGGGGCGATCTTGGCTTTGTTATCGCTTCTTATTCTAATGTACTCCTCTCGTCGTCCTTTAGTTATTTGTCCTTCTCTCCACGTACTTCACCCTCCCTGGTCCACTAAGTTTCGAACCAATCTAGGGCCTCGCTATCGACCTTCGAGAGAACACATCCTCTACAGAGGTTTGTTTGGCTCCGAAAAAGAGAACAAATCGGATCAGAGGACTAAACACGCTATCCTCCATCTTCTCCTCGAGCACCGGGTGCGTACCTGCGATTCTAAGTCCTGAGAGGAAAGCTGAGCTAGAGTTAAGCATGTCCAGAGACTTTCCGTTCTACTCCGGTTCGACTGCACGTGAGAGGGTATGGGTAGAGGCAAGCACTCGAGCCTCATTTACACCCCCTCCCATTTTCTTCTGCATGTCTGATAGAGGGGGTTTTTCTTACTCTTCTTCTTTGTTGTATCACATCCAAAAGGTTATCCGCGGTCATACTAAACACATAGGTATACCGAAGGATACCAAGTTGAAGTAAAATAGGTGTGGAAATGGGGTGAAAAGGGTAAGGGTGGTGTGTTATGAGTATATAAATAGATTAAGGCAGTATGTGCATGGTTTTAATGTCATTTTTGAAAATTACGGCGCAAAAGGAATAGCGCTCGCTTAAAACGAACGAAGGCGCGCAGGGACGCTGTGGGGCAAGTCCCTTTCAACCCTCAGTGACTGTTTATGATCCGTTAGTTTCATGTCAAGGCGTGTTGAATGAGGAAAAGGTTCGGACTTGGCAGTTGTCCCTGGCTAGGGTGTCACTAGGGTTGACTTAGTTGACAGATCCCTCGGGTGAGGACCAGTGTGAGATGTTGGGTCCTCTCACACAGGTACTACCTCTCCCTGAGGGTGCTGTGGTGTTTTATTTTCGGACACGTATAGTCTGCCACTTCGGAGATGAGTGAGGTAGCAATGGCGGGCCATCATTGGCAAGTAGAGTCTGCCTCAGGCTGTCTTAGCCGGTTTTCAGGTTTGTGGTAGGACGTCTTTTTGGATATATGACAACAACGACCCCTTTTCGGGGACCACCAGTAGAAAGACACGAACTTCCCTGGTTTGGGGACAGGCCTGCATTCGAACCTATTTGGATGGGTCAAAATGCGCCCTACATACGCTTACAGAAAGGGGTAGAGGCGGGGCGCAGGACCAACGCTCGCCTCCCTTGAAGTGGGTGACCACTTCTAGGGATGGAGCGGAGGATGTTCAGAGTCCATAGCGGTTACTGTTTTCCATAACGGTTATAGTTTCCATAGCGGTTATTGGGGTGCTGGCTATCAAAGAAAAGGCATCTCTGCGTACCTGCTAAAAGAAGAAGGCAGAATTAGTTTGATAAACAGATATTGAAAAAGAAAGAAAAGAAAACTTTTGTAGTTTACCGTTTTCCTCTTACCAGTTTTTGATTATTTTAACCCTTTACTTAACGTAACGGCCAAAACCGGCCAGCGTTATTCTCAAAAATCGACAATTAATTTTCATTATTTTTTTCATTTTTTGTCTCAAAAACATAGGTTATGACCCCTCGTTCCAACGAGGGGTCATAACCTATGTTTTTGAGACAAAAAATGAAAAAAAATAGTTATTCAAGAATTTTTTTTGCAAGTGTCGTCTGCCTTTCATGTTAGGTAAAGGGCTAAGGCGGTGAGTTATTAGTGGTTTAGCTGAGTCGGTGAAGATAGCCCTTCCTTGTAGAAGGTCACAGCAGAACCGTTATTACTGCCTGTTTGCACACAACCTTGTTGGTTGACCTATATTATCCGGTCTAAAAGATCTACGGATCTCACTGGTTGTCCGTATGCCACTGGAACAAATCAATGTGCGTGTAAATAGAACTATTTCAAAATAAAACAAAGGCACGATGTCAGATTTTTCAGCGACATCATTTCAAATCAACTATCAGCTCCTCACCATTTTAACTGTGTTCAAGCTCCGCTCAGGCAGGGTTATAGCTGTTGAAGACATGTGCACCATCGACATGCAGTACGCCTTAATACACGGCGTCATTGAGCCCCATGTAGGCAACCGGGATAAAGTGCCTTGCCCAAGGACACAGCGCGGGTCGTCTCGGACGGGTACCTCTAGCACAGGAGCTCCCAATTAACACCTAATATAATGAAAAAGTTTGAGAATTATCATTTTCATCTTAGCAGTTTTGATTTCTTTTGGCGGTCAGTTATTAGTGGTTTTAGTTGGGGTAGGTGAAGACAGCCCTTCCTGGTAGAAGGTCACAGCTTTCGCCGTTTTCACTGCATGTTAGTTCACCTTCCCTTTACCAATATTGTCGTTTCACGGGTTTTGCCTCTGCTTTATAATCGGCCTATTTTAGATAATTTGAGGTAGCGAAGAACAGGCTTACACGGAGAGCCACACCCGGGGATGTTACTTTCCTTTCTTGACCTCGGTTAGTTTGGGTGGTTTCGTTAGAAGAAAGCGGAGGACAGGTTTACACACAATACCACACCCGAGGGTGTTACTTTCCTGTTTTGCCTCTGCTTTATATTCGATCTATTTTAGATATTTTGAGGGAGCGGAGAACAGGCGTACACACAGAGTCATACCCAGAGGTGTTACTTTCCTGTCTTGGCCTCAGTTATAAGTCCTAGTTAGTTGGGGTTTTTTTTGTTTGTTTTTTTTTTCCTTAAATATTGGCGTTTTGGGTTTTTGTCTGCTTTCGCAAATTCCTGCAGTTCGGATATTAGTTGGCTGTCGGCTATCCGGTCGTGATTTTTCGCGGCTAGGGAGGCCAGGCGATCCTATATGGTTGGGATTTCAGCTCGGCCGTGGAGTGTTTTGATAGGCCTAAGCGCGTGATTTTAGACCTTCTGTACACACTAAAAACTAAAGTGTTAAAACTGACACTTTCAAGGTGTTAAACCCATTCTAACTCTTAGGGTTTGATTTTAACACTCAAAGTGCAATGCTTTAAGCACTTAGACATTACAATCGTCAGACATCCGAAACTTGAATGGATGGCACTTCCTATGTGTCTAGCATTGGTGGTTCTTCCAGAATCGTCCATAATTTGATTTGCGCTTGGTGGGTACATAATTAAAAGGACACAACGCAGATGACGCCGATCAGGCTCGAGAGTTCGAGTCTGATCCGCGTCATCTGCGTTGTTTCCTTTTAAGTGTCGCGACATTACACTTGTCAAGTGGTGTTATTGTAACACCTGTCAAGTTCTGGGATATCTACACTTGAACAAAGTGCTAGTTCAGCACTTAGTAAGTGTTAAATACAGCACTTCAAGTGTAGTTTTTAACACTTTATTTTTTAGCGTGTAGTTTCCCCATATTTGTTTGATTGGGCTCAGTTAGGATGTTGGCCCCATACTCGAGTACTGGGCGCACAAAGACTTTGTACAGTTTAAGTAGAGTAGCCTGATTGGCTCCCCATGAAGTTCCCTTTAGCCTTTTTAGTAAATTGATACGTTTGGTTGTTTTACTGGCAATATCGTTGGTGTGTTTGTTGAAGGATAGGTTTTGATCACTGGTAATGCCAAGGAATTTCGCCTCTTTGTATTCTGGGAGGACTTTATCCAGTAGCTTCAGGTCAAAGTCACGACTGTTTATCTTCCGGGTGAAGGTGAATCATCTCGTTGTAGGCACAGAATCGCATTTCGACTCGCCCTGACGGGCTCGTCGAAATACTGTTCTGTTCCTACAACTCGACTTGATCTGAATTCCCGGAGACACACACCGTGGTGATAATCTGCATTTATCTTACAATCAACATATATTTTGTCTGTATTAACTCCGCAACTGTCGAGTATCCGACCCCCTGATACAGATGTTTGTATCATGGGACGGATATAAGCACGTTCCTTTCGCGTGAGTTCCATTTGTTTTTCTTTCTGTTCATCCGTACGGATAAATAGTTCGTTATATACATGATATACATAATGGTAATAATCTCTATATCACAGTACGCCACAAAAGCCCATTAACGGTTTAAAGCCAATAATGTCAAAACAATAAGCAAAATAAAAACATTTTTTTAGGACTGCCAGAACCGAAAGGCCCGGATATACAAAGAATAACACACGCGTGTGAATGGGTTAATCGATATGGCACGAGTGCCAGCGCGGAAGGATAGAACGAGAGGCCGCAGGCCTCTAGTTTTATCCTTCCGCCATTGGCACAAGTGCCATATCGATTAGCCCCTTCACACGCGTGTGTCGTTCTGTGTTTATTGCACACCTTCACTACTGACACGGACAACACATTTTATTGCCAACCAAATTTGCAAGGGGAACTCGTGTTAATATTTCTGGCCTGCTGGCACATAGAACACATTGGAACTCAGGGACGATTTTCTGCTATCGCCAGAGATTCAAGCTGTAATTGGGTTGCACGATTTGTAGAAAATTTGTAGAAAATTCCAGTGAAATTTCGCTTCTATTTAAAAATAGTCCGTCAACGATTTCCGTTCCGCACATATCTGCGGAACAGATTTTTATTTTCCGCACGGTTTATTGTTGCTGTAGGTGGGAATTTCATAGAACAGGCATGTAATAAAAAAGCTGATGGGAGTTTTATTTTTATCAATTATTACAGTGATCTGTTTTGTGATACGCATTTAGCGCTTACAAACTTCATCCACACATCGAGGTCCTCCATTAATTACCAAGCTTCCTACTAAATACCGAGGCGCAGTTTTCGGAGTCGTCTCGGTCTATATATCCTGCATTTACACGAATAAATCAACGATTATATCACATATATTGGTTTAAAGGACTAAATGATATGTCTTTACATATATTTTAACCTTTAAAACGACCCTTTCTTACTTATTTTTCTTCACCGCGGTATGCCTCGGTATCCCTCAGTGTTTAGTATCTCCCTGGTCTCCGCGTCACTCAAGTTGTGACCAGCGCGATAAGGATCCTCCTACGCAAGGTGCTACATGTATACCTCCTCGAGTATTGCTAATTAAATTTGGTCGTCATCGGCGCGGATAGGCCAGATGCTAGCTTAGATAGACTTTTAGTTGGTAATTCCATCTGTCTAATTAGTACCAATCACACTTTTCGACGTCCATGACGTGCTAATCATTATCTGTAAAATGAGGTGCCGATTTTCAAGTCCCGTTTTCCATAAATAACCTAACACATTAAGGAAAGGTGATAAGAAGCCACAGCATATTGCGTTTGACTACTTTATTAAACAATGTTGGACACTGAATTAACAGATATTTTGCACACAATTGTGTGAAAAAAAAATCCAAATTAGCAAAGAAAATGTCACGTCTTATTATCAGGTGAAGAATGAAATTGAGAACATATTTCTTTCATTCATTCAGAGTTGATAAATATGAAGTCATCCAGGAGCATTCATTCCATCATTCGCACCTCTGAGCTCAGAGTGTGAACATCTGAATTGAGACAATTAAGACCACTGAGATAACATGGGAGCACTGGATCTACCGGCTAGACTACAGAAGACCATTTCAGATCTGGGCGTCTCTTGTCCCATCACCTGGACTGTCCAGGAGAAGGGCGAGAGCGTCTATCCGACTACCACACCACTCCCAAGGGTAGAGGAGGTAGTACCTTTAGTGAGAGGATCCCCTCTCAGACTGGTCCTCGCCCAAGTGGGTCTGGAGGCCCTGAAAAGAGACAAAGAAAATTAAGAAGAAAGAGCCCGTCTACCAAGCGGAGGAATGCCCGACGCTTGAAGGCATTTTTCGAGAAGAAGAAAGAGAACAGCGAGGAAAAGAAAGAGCCAGAGGCAGCCGACATTTCTCTTCCTATTCCCACAGACAGACCCATCCTACTGCTGGCTCCCCAGTCGGCGCTGTCGGATGTGGAGGAGTCTGTGGAGACTGTGGTGGAAATGAAAGCTGCCCTCTCGTAACTGCCTGGTCCTCACTCGCCCCTTCCTTTGGAACCAGAATGCCAGAACCTGGACACACGACTGGAGCAGATGAAGAGGGACAGGGAGAACCACATGAAGGACATGGACCGTCTACAACAACAGCTACACGGAAAAATAAAAGAAGTGGCAGAGATACATACACAACAAAAGCCTCAGACTCCCTCCTCATCACACTTAACCCTTTACCTAACATGAAAAGCAGGCGACACTTGCAAAAAAAATTCTTGAATAACTATTTTTTTCATTTTTTGTCTCAAAAACATAGGTTATGACCCTCGTTGGAACGAGCTCGTTCCAACGAGGGGTCATAACCTATGTTTTTGAGACAAAAAATGAAAATATTTTGAAAATTATTATGCGATTTTTGAGAATAGAGCTGGCCGATTTTGGCCGTTACGTTGGGTAAAGGGTTAACAACCACAGATTCGGCAAGAACCAGACCATACGAGTCAAGCCAGTCATCATCACCAAGCAACGCCAACTGTCATGGTCTCTCCATCTAAACCACCTCCTCTCAAAAAGAAACAAACACGACGCAAGCGGCGCTGAGTACTCATAACTCCTCCTCCTCTCTCACGACCAGACTAGACTTTATCACACAGCTAAAGAGGGTCTAAAGGGGCTTGCCTCACACCGTCCCTGCGCGCCTTTGGCGCGCGAAACCATTTCATTTCGGAGCAGAGGAAACACTTCGAACTCAGGGGTGGAGGCACTTGTTGCTCCATATTTCTAAAATATCTTAAATACGAAACCTTTCTCGACTTTAAAGATCGTAAAAGAGTCATGTCATACGAGGAAATGTTCGTTCGTATCTTTGGATTAAAGAGGCTGTGTGCCACTTTACAACTAAATCTCACTTCGATTGCAATGGCGGGAACCCAGAAGAGAAATATAGTTTGCCTATGACAGCACTTGAGGAACCATTAATTCTCGGTGGTGGTGCTATGTTGTAAAACATATATGTAAAGACAGTGTTATCTCTCTCTCTCTCTCTCTCTCTCTCTCTCTCTCTCTCTCTCTCTCTTCTTCTCTCTTTTAAATATTTCTGGAAAACGTTGAGGGTATTCACCCCACCATCCGTCCCATCCACTGTCCCTTCGTCACCGATCGCAACAGCAGTTAACACTGATACTATAAGTCCAGTGATTTAACACAGGTTTTTCCATATCCAGAATTGAAACTATAGGTCCAAAATTTGCTATATGAATTCCAATAGACATTTTATCCCTACAGAGGCCATCTTGGGTGGAGTGGTATAGGGACAAACCTATAGGCTCAAACATTATAAGTTATTATGATGAGTTGACGGTAACATGGTCTGAGGTTTGTGGCTCGAAGTTTATGTCCAACCGAGACGCGAAGCGTTATTGTGATGAGATGACGGTAACATAGTCTGAGGTTTGCGGGTCGGAGTTTATGTCCAACCGAGACGCGAAGCGTCGAGGTTGAACATACGCTCCGAGCCGCAAACCTCAGACCATGTTACCGTCAACTCATCACAATAACGTATATCTTCCAATAAGACACTACCCATAGCCCAAAACCTGCATTGTGAAACACGAGAGGTTCATTTACTAAACCAGTGATCTTTAAAAGTTGCCTTCTGCAAGACAACTTTTAACGATCACAGGTTTAGTAAATAAACCTCTCGTGTACCCACAACGGCACTGGTTAAATAGTCAATAAACCAGATGAACGCATTCCATCTTTGTTCAAATCGTAAATCGGTTTGTAATTTAAACAACACTTTAGCGGAACACCGTCTGCTGCACAAGTGAAAAATGAAGCGGTCTGCTAGTAACATTGTAGAAGCAATTACGAAACAGGCGAAGTCATTTGAAATATTTCGCGTTGTGACGTCAGACGGTAACATTGGCTACTGGAGCCGTAAACATAAAAGAAACTACGGCAGCTCTAATCCAGTCAGAGGGCGAAGATTTTGCTCATATTGGAACATATAGGGAGGAGGGCAGTCCTATGGGAAGTTTTGTAGTACATTTTGAAGTCGACTGTAAAATTTACTGTAAGACTTCCCATAGAACGTCCAGGGACGTAGCGAGAGGGGGCGGGGTGTGTGTGTGTGGAGGGGTGGGGGGGGGGGGGGGCTGCTCCCAATCCTGGCCAAAATTGACTATAGTTGGAAATTCGGAGGGCAAGTCTTGAGTAGTTGGAAATTCCATCCATCTAGATTTTAGAGCTTCTTTGGTGATGCTGACGTCTCCTTTACTTCCCAAAAATTCCAACTCGGTTTCAAATCGACAAAAAATCCAACTGTTTCTATTTATAACTACAGTGTACGCAATATCGAGCTTCATAAGTATGCATGATGTCAATCGGTGCGAGATTTATATAGTATGTTTCCTTATCGTAATAAAAAAAAATCTCGAAATGCACTTCAAGAAAATCACATCATGTAAAATCTTAAAAAATCTAGTTAATTCCATCATTCACAGTTACAAAATGATGAAACATCGAAAATTGATCATTTCTGCATAAGATCTGATTTAAAGTTACGACCGTGTGAACTGCCCAAAGTTCTCAGCTTCAGCATTACATTAGCAAATATTCAATTCCCAGAAAAACCAAATAATAATAACCTGATAATTCTATCATAAATGTGTTGGCATTTCAGTTACTAGAAACAATTTTATCCCCCCTTTCGTGGCTTTCATTTTTCTTGGTAGTGAACTTCCAACTGGGGGAGGGACCGGGCGGAGGTTCCCCCTAGTTGGAAATTAACTACCCTACACTCACCCAATCGGAAACCTCTAGCTGCGTCCATGATAACTGCCCTCCGTTCCTATAAATTTGGACTGATACGTTTGCCCCTATAACACTCCAGCCAGGTTTGAATTTGTAGGGACAAGATGTCTATGGTAATTCCTATAGTAAAATTTCCACCTATAAAATCTGTGCTGGGGTATGAATATAGGAATTTTGTGTTAAATGCTTGTCCCTACATGTATACCGTCAGTTTCTTGACAAGGATTGATGAATTGAGCAGTGGACTACTCTCATAATATAGGCTCTCGTAGGTGATTGGAAGTGCGTGGATTAATTTCACACAGTTTTGTCCGTCGACCAGATTATTCTAGGGCCTTGCACCCTGCCGCAGACACACCCTATAAATTCAAAATTTGTAACCTCAGAGCCCTTCGGACAAGTTCCCTATTGAAAACACTTTGAATGTTAGTGACTACTTTGAATGTTATTGAAAAATAATAATGAGTTCATTGAATATTATAATATTAGTTATTTATTTATTTATTTATTTATTTATTTATTGATGTTTAAGGTCACATAGTTATGCACAATGGCAAATGACCATGACAGTTTTACGGATGGAGGAAGCCGGAGTACCCGGAGAGAACCACCGAGCAACGACGAGCAGCTGCCAGCTCCCCAACATCGTAACTCCGCACTGCAGCACAGGCGGGGTTAGATTGGTTGAAGACATGTGTCCCATCGACGTGCAGTACGCATTAGTACACGGCGTCATCGTGCCCCACGCGGGCAATGGAGATGAAGTGTCTTGCGCAAGGACACAACGCGGTTACCGCAGGTGGGATTCGAACCGAGGACCTCTCGGCTTGCAGCTTGCACCTCTACGTACTGAGCCACCGCGCTCCCTGAATATTATAATAATCAAGATATATTGCCTCCAACTCCAAAAAATATTTATAGTTTTAGAAGGATGTTTTTCCTATACGAAGACTCAGTTGCATGAATCCGGAAATTATTTTTTCACCTCCTCCATCACTATCTTCCCTCTGATTTTTTGCTAACCTAATCAGTAAACTAATCATGAGACGAAGTCATGTAACATGCTCAGCATCGATTTGTTCAGCAAACTGATGTTGACTAACAGAGGATATGGAATGAGTTTTTTTTCATATAATATTTATGAAACGAGTCTAAGAATTTTCCGTTTTGGCGAGCCTCTGGCGAGCCCAAACGGAAAATTCGGACGAGTTTCATTAATATTATATGAGAAAAACACTCATTTCATATGCTATTTATCATATGACACACAAACGCCCAAATTAGCCGCTTAGTATGACCTTTTAACCCATCACCTAACTTGAGTTGCAGACGGCACTTGGAATAAACATCCTCGTATAACTAAACATTTTCATTTTTGCTTCCAAAACATAGGTTATGACCCCTCATTGGAACGAGCTCGTCGAGCTCGTTCCAATGAGGGGTCATGACCTATGTTTTGGAAGAAAAAGTGAAAATACAAAAAAGAATGAATGGCGTTTTTCTTGTAGGTAAAAGATTTAAACAATATAACCCACCCTAAATAGGACAGATAACGTAAATTCTCCCTTCTGAAATTATGCAAATGTGACCCAGTTGTATTTTGTTTAGCCAATCAAATTATCCAGTTTTAAAATTGACCAATGAAAACTCTCAACTCCCATTATGAAAATGTGGCCCAGTTGTATTTTGTTCAGCCAATCAATTTGTCTAGTTTTGAAATTGACCAATGAAATTGGCGGAAGGCATTATTTATCACTGATTAATATGAAAACAAAATATCAAATGTTTTCAAGTGAACACAACGGACGAGTCATATGATAAAATATTTTATTTTCAAACAAACAATATAAAAAGTACAAAAACAGAGATTATAAAAAGATCACTTTTTGTCGTACCTTTAAAGTGGTAATCTGAAGAGTGAGGTTAGATTATATAACAGAGGTGTGTGTTTTTAAATGGTGAATGTTGTAATTGGAGGTAGAGGTTGGAGTAGTTCAACTGGCCGAATGGGTACTATGGCTGTTGGGCTCCTGTGAGATGGACGGTGATAGGTGGAACCCGACCAGTTACGACAGTCTGGCAAGAAGCGCATTCAGGTTGGGATCCGGGCGAAGCACCCATTTGGATCAGGAACGATTGGATTGAGCGATCAATATATTGATTACGCCATGTTGGAGATTGCAGTGTTAATTTCGGTACACAATCTACTGATTGTCAACCGAATCTACGGGTTGCCCTAATATATCTTTAAAGGCAGAGAAAGACTGCAGAGTTGGTTTGTACGTTGAAGTGACATTGCCGTAGAGGCGAGTTTCCACATCAATGGCGTAAGGCAGTTCCCGTAGCGTCTCCCTTCTTATATCTGAATGAAGAGGAGAGTTAAAAAGATAATGATGAGTTATTTCGCGCTCCCCACTGCCACATAAAGGTGAGCTAGACTTCGTCGCCTGAGTATAACGATGTTCTAACTCCATTTTTGGGAAAATTGAGATAAGTGTTGCACGTGATAAATATGACCTTCAAGAAGCGTTTTAAGCAAAAATCGGTTGCATTTCTAGCTTTAAAACTGAAATATAACCATTATTTTTCTGTTCTATCTCCAAAAGGTGGATAATATTCAGTAAAACATTGTTCTATGTCCATTGACCAATCAAATGAACAGGTTGACGACACGTGTGTTAGACTCATCCATTCAAAACCAGAACAAGCCATGTCACTTGGGTAAGTGCATTTAAGCGATTTGAACCTCGTTATTTCTAACTTTTTTCTTGTCAGTGTTTGTTATTATGTTGCAGCTATTAGTAAAGAATATAAATGGAAAGTATGAGTGGTTGCAAATGCGAGGTATTAACACAATGAATCTTTTTTTGAAAAAACGGAGATAGAACAGTTCAATACTAATGATACACTGACACTTTTTCTGCAAAGTGGAGATGGAACAGTTCAATTCTAAAATTAAATCAGCATTTTGGCTACTTTTGAATGTTGAACGGTAACTGAGAACCCCCCCCCCCCCACCCCCAATGTTGAACGCAACCAAACGACCTTATACTGTACAGATAGCTGTTACATCTATGTTGTGTTACAAAACGTAATGTATGTTGTTAGAATGTAAGAAATTTACCTTGAGTCAACCACTTTAATTCGAGTAAGCTGACATCTAGTAGCATTGTACAGACAATATTATGATACAAATGACCTATTGTACCATGTTTAAAACTTTCACAAGAAAAGCAATTTCAAGCTGAGTTCAAAACATCTTTTGAGGAAGAATCTTTTTCTTGTGTGTCACTCAGATGCCAAAAATTTCGTGGGAAGGAAATGAGAAAAGTAGCTTTTCCACCTATTACCAAACTGTCGAAGGCATCATGCTTGTCCAAGGAAAAACAAGAAGATCTTAGGAGCATGCTAGTTTACATGCCACAGCAAGATCGAATTTATCTTGAGGTGGCATGTAAACTAGGCAAGCGACGAGAAAACACGAAAACAAAAACAAAGAAACAGGTTCAGAATAAAGCTAAAGGAAAACAAAAAAGTGCCAAAATAAACAATGAAATATAACAAATTAAAATATATAAAAACAGGTCACATTTAAATGAAAGGGACACTTTAACTGCTGTCTACATTTTTGAAGTAATTCAATCTAGAATTTTGCAAGCATTTATGTAGCGGAATGGGAGGAAAATGCCTTAAGCAAATGTGCAAAGCATCCTCTCGTATATCTCAGGTATTTAGATGACATTTTTATTATTTGGGAACATTCAAAAGAAGATTTTGATGAATTTTTAGAAATTTTGAACAATCACGATCCAAATATTAAATTGAAAGCTACTATCAGTGAAAATTCTGTTGATTTTCTCGATGTGACCGTGTATAAAGGCAAGCAATTTCAGGCGTCCGGTCATTTAGATTATAAAGTGTATTTTAAACCAACTGATTCACATCAATTGTTGCACACAAAATCATTTCATCCTCAACATACATTTAAAGGTATCATCAAATCACAACTCATTCGTTTCCACCGCAATTCAAGTGATAAGGTAAATTTCAATGAGGCTTGTTCTACTCTATTTGGAGCCCTCAGATCGAGAGGGTACTCGCTGCGCCTCTTGCGTAGCCTGAAATCCCAAACCCTGAAAAAGCTCGAAAGTCCAGCTGAAACTACCGATTTCGAACCATTGAAGATTGGACACAACAGACCGTTGCAGAATGGTAGTGGCGCGGTATTTAATTGCAAAAAGCCTCGTTGTAGACTGCATACTTTTATGCCTGATCAGAAAGAGGAATTTTCCTCCGAACAAACGAAAAATCATTATCAGATCCGTAACCCCCTCCATTGTGATTCACCAAACATTATTTACCTTATCACTTGTAAGCGATGTAGGAAACAGTATGTTGGTCAAAGTCAAAATCCTTTTCGAGAACGTGCTACTAGACACAAACAGGATATAAAACATAATGCTGATGCCCCAGTAGCACAACATTTTAACCTTCCTGGCCATTCTTTGGACGATTTCGAAATCCATCCTATTGAACAACCACCAATTAAAGACACATTAGAAGAAACGGATGAATTTAGAAAAAAAACGTGAAGCTTTTTGGATCAATACGCTTCAAACCCTCTGGCCATTTGGTATGAACATATCAGAGGGCGAATGCGAAAGGAGGTCCATCATTCCTTTCACTTTAACGTACAACAGAATGATTATCGAAATAGCAAAAATGTTAAAAGATGAATTCAATTTGACCAATGCTAAATTAAATGAACCTTTGAATCTTCGACCTGTCATCGCCTATAAGAAAAACAAAAGCTTACGTAACATCCTTGTAAGGACTAAATTCGAGCCCATCAATGAATAACATCAATTATTGCCAGTCAGTTTAACCAGTTCCTAAGCTCATCACTTAGTTTAAATCAATTTTATGTACTTTTTTGTCATGTTTGAAACCCATCAGGGTTCAGTAAATGAAAACAATTTTTCGGCGGCATATTAAAAGAAAAAAACGTTTCAGTATGAAATGTCTGTGCCAGTGCGATTTTTTAACCTCAAACACACACACACACACACACACACACACACACACACACACACACACACACACACACACACACACACACACACACACACACACACACACACACACAGTCTTGTTTTCCCTACATACCGAGGTACCCCATTGTCTGTCCTTTGTGTGGACTAACGGTTTCAACCTCGTTTTGCCGGTACAGTTCTGGGAAAACAACCGAGGTAAAGGGTTTATTTTGTCTTTTGTACCTCGGTAAGGCGAAACACGCAAACTCTTTTGTCTAGTTACCTCGTCAAGTTGGTAAGACAAACGCACCCTCACACACACACACACACACACACACACACACACACACACACACACACACACACACACACACACACACACACACACACACACACACTCACACACACACACACACAGTCTTGTCTTCCCTACATACCGAGGTACCCCATTGTTTGTCTTTTGTGTGGACTAACGGTTTCAACCTCGTTTTGCCGGTACAGTTCTGGGAAAACAACCGAGGTAAAGGGTTTCTTTTGTCTTTTGTACCTCGGTAAGGCGAAACACGCAAACTCCTTTGTCTAGTTACCTCGTCAAGTTGGTAAGACAAACCCACACACACACACACACACACACACACACACACACACACACACACACACACAAACACACACATACACATTTAAACTGTAGTTCAGTTTAATCTTTTTTTATTCTCATGCTATGCATTAGTGTAGTGAACAACCATCTTAAGCGAGTACATAAGAGATGTACACTTTCATATTTTTTAATAATGCCAAAAATATTTCGTTGTTTAATGGTTAAGTGATGCCAATGTTATATTTTCACCACAGCGGGTGCTACTATTCTGTTTGTAAATCATTTTACGTCTATCCCAAGACAAACTTTAGTTGATTATTTTTTATTGATTCATTGTTAGGTTTATAAATGTTTTCAAAGAACTGATATGAGACCAGATTTTATTTGTGAAGTCACGAGGAACGTCAACTAAGTTTCACTAATATTCGTGGATTTTGGTTTATTTTAAATTCCACTTAAGTTTGCGTGCGGTTCAAACTTTGTCTAAAAACTCTCTTCAAAATTTTAGGACGCCATGGTTGAAGATGCTAAAACGGTAAAAAGCAGTAATTCTAAATTCCGTTTCCTTCAAAAAACAAAGTGCTGTTCAACCATGGTGTCCTAATATTTTGAAAAGAGATTTCAAACAAAGTTCGACGATACACAAACTTTAACATAAGGTCCGTTTAAACTATACCGTCGTGGTTGTAGTACTCGTAAAGGAAACATTTTGTTGTCGTGTCTTGTCATGTCTTTGTCTTGCTTTTGTACACCACATCACAACACAAACGATGACACTGTCACCAAACATATTCTATGTTATAGAATATGTTTGGTGACAATGGCGTCGTTTTCCTTGCCGTTTATTTAGTAGTAGTAGGGCGGAAATTTTGAACATAAATGATGCACATAGTTTTCATAATATCACTGCTACGACTGGTGAGGTAATTGAAACAGGCTATGTTTATCCACACCATCACCTCAGTTATATTTTCGTATATATCCGACAATATAATTGAGGATTTAGTGAACTTTTTTTCATAATTCAGTGTAGGCCATTCCAATTAACATATGGATTTATTGAAAGAAAGTAGAAAACTTGAGATATCTGTATTTTGCACAAACCTCATAAATCATATTATAACCCTAGTTATATTACTCCAGGCGCCCCCTAACTGTTTTCACTAATTATAGGTACCCTAGCGGGACGTATTCTGACATACTATACACCCCCCATCCCCATGCCCGCATTGACTGTGGGAGATAGTATCAGTGCTAACAAAATTAGCAACATTATAGTGTCGACGTCGCTGCCCACTTTATATATTGAGATATTGCACGTCACAAATTCGCTACAAGTCAGACTATAGTAATAGTAAATCTAGTCCAAACTTGGACCCACAGTCCGGAATATAATTTTTGGGTTTGGTATGTCCTTCGGACGTTCACCCCCCCCCCCCCCCCCCCCCCTCAAATTATATTACGGAATTTGGGTCCATGTTTGGGGTATGGTAAAACGTCCACGTGTGTTCCCTTCCGGAGTTGCATATAATATTGTTCCATATTCTTGACATAAGCGATGACAGAGAATCCCTCCATCCCACCCCCACATTGGCCCCTAAACATTTATTGTCCATCCGTCCTACAAACCTGCAGTTACCTAGAAAAAAGTGTGACCCCCCTCCCCCTCCCCCACACTTTATTGGAGATTCTGCCGCCCCTGATCAGGTTCAGAGAAAGTAGAGTGTACTGATATTCATGTTTGTTGATCTTGCTAAGATATAGCAATTTGTTTTTTAATAAAGTTTATCCAATTCTTCACTGATTTGTACGTAAAGTTCTTTGAAACAATAACGATTGTATAGTCATTTTGGTGAGCAACACTTTAGATTTCAACACGCCTTGCACCAAGTGTTCGTGATAAAATGTTTTATCTCCAGAAACAGTATGTTTCTGAAGAAAATGCAACATTCCCAGTACACAAATGTTTTATCTCCAAAATCGTCTCCCCCGTTTGGCATCAAAACGCTGATCAATCATAATATAATTTTAGAATTACGTAGAACATCAACATATAAAGTGACATGGGAAATATCATTATTCTACGCCCAAAGGTGTACAAATTTCAGATACCTAAATCTTTAAACCCCGTTTTCTCGAAAAGTGAAAAATGGTAGATAGAACATTGTTATAGTCAGGCGACGTAGTGAGAAAATTATTGAACAGGTGGTCATTGAGGTTGCTGCAGCCCAGACGCAATCTTAATCTTCAGAGATGTATTTTAGTCTGACGTGATTTGTGAGCGTACAATGCAAAAAATATAGGTTCTCTTTAGAACCAAAACTGGTTCTAATCTTGTCCCTGAGATGGAACCAGTTCTGTTTAAACCTTTACCCAGCGAATCCGCCCGCGTAATATGCAAATTCAGCAGTTGAAAACATATTATTGTGGGATGGGCCAACCAAACGTTAAATGCTTTAGTTGAGCATTACAAGATAAATTTAAACCAGTTGAAGTCTAAGATAACTTTGGCTATGCGACCACCTCCTGGACTCGAAAAAATAGACTTCATGTGCCTTGATCTGGGCTCAAAAAAACTTTAAAAATAAGTTGACAGATAAGACGATTTCGGCCTATGAGTCTTACATTTCGGAACTTCGCCCAGCGTCTGGAGTAAGGAACAATACGGGAGGGAGCAAGCAAACTCCGGCCCGTGTTGTCCCTCTACCCCAACGCGAAAAGCAAAATAAGAAAAGATCAAGGCAAAGCACTTCTCCCTCTTCATTTCCTTCTACTTCTTCTTTCTCTCAGAGTAAGCGCCTCAATTTGCAAACATCTCCGGTCCATATTGTGACTGAAGATGCTCGCAAATTGAGTAACGCTGTCTCGCCTCGTCTTGCTCCACTACCTCCTACTCCTCCTCAGCCTTTCTTCTCTGGTTCTCCTAGTGCTCTTACTAGAACTCCTCCTTCTGTTTCTTCTCCTGCTTCTGTTTCCTCTCCTGCTTCTGTTTCCTCTCCTGCTTCTGTTTCCTCTCCCCCTTCTCCGGCCTCTAGTGTGGTTCAACCAGGTATATCGTACTCAGAGAAAGTCAAATCACCGAGCCGCAACTCGGGCCGCTCATTTGATTCTAAATTCTCCCAGTTTCGGCATAAAAGCGGAGTTAATTTTGACAAAAGGAATTGGCGCCTCCCCGATGTTTGTAAAAACATCCTTATGATTGGAAGTTCAAATTTAGGACGCATTGATCGAAATCCCCATCCGGACATCCAGGTGGAGTGTTACCCCCGGCGCCAAATTCAATCATCTGCGCTCTATGTTTAAAGGGCACAGGGGCCAGTCCAGTCCCCAAAAAATATTATTAAATATTGGCGTGAATTCTCGAAACGATAATTCTGATCTCGTAGTTAAGCAGTTGCGGAATATGCTTAGCGATATCAGGGTCAAGTTTAGATCAGCAAAAATTTATTTCGCTGAACTAAACTTTTCGCAAAAACTCCCTCAGGCTGAGAGGAGAACCCTGGGCATCATCAACGAAACCATTCGGAAAGTGAAGGACGTTAACGTTATACCTAAAATTGATGACGCGAAGTTTGATGTTGCTCAGGATTTAATCCATTGGACCACGAGAACCGCCAATATTATGTACGATCACTGGTTGAACCACCTAAATTTAAACTAAGTAAAGGCAAAGGTAACAGCCGCCTAACAGATGTGGGATTAGGAACTAATGTGGTTAACCTGTCTGGCACCAATGACCTAACAACCCAAGAGAAATCTCTTTTAGATCGCGGTTTAACTTTTGTACCAACACCAAAGCCTAAAACTGATAACCAAACAAATTTACCATCATACAACTGTAATTTTCTTAGGCAAATGAAATTAGCAGACCGCTTTAGAAACTCCAGCGGTCGGAAACTTCCTTTTACAGAATCATCTGGTTGGTCACCTCCAGATAGTGAAGTAGATCCCGAAATTATTGAGGCTAGCAAACGAATCATCCAAAAGGTGTTCAGCATGAACATACTCTCCGATAAAGACAATTTAACAGCTGGTGAACGGGGAGCCCTCACGAAACTTCGAAAAAATAAGAAATTAGTAATTAAACCAGCCGACAAAGGTGGGTCGGTAGTTGTTCTATCTCGGGATAATTCTATAAAGGAAGCCATGAGACAACTCAGCAATACTAAACATTATAAGAAAATAGATTCACTTATTTGGCCTAGTAATATCGAAAAATTCAATAAGATCTTAAAATTTCTCCTCGACGAAGGTCACATTACCAAAAAACAATTGAAATATTTAACAGCTAAGCTCAGTGCTCAAACAAGACAATTTTATATCCTACCAAAGATCCACAAGGACCGTTCTTCATGGACGGATGACTTAACTCCACCCGGGAGGCCAATTGTATCAGATTGTAATTCGGAATCTTATGCGATCTCGGAATTAATTGATTATCATCTGAAACCTATAGCAAATAGACATCCGAGCTATCTAAAAAATACACAGGATTTCCTGTCAAAAATTTCGAAATTGAAAATATCGAAAAATGCAATTCTGGCTACTTTGGATATCGACAGTATGTATACGAACATTGATATTGATAAAGGTGTTAAATCAGTTAAAAATGCATTTGAAAAATATCCGGATGCGAAACGCCCGGATGAACAAATTTTGGATCTTTTAGAGCTGAGCTTAAAAGGTAATGACTTTCAATTCAATGGAGAATATTTTCTACAAATAATGGGTTGTCCTATGGGCAAAAGATTCAGTCCTAATTTTGCAAGCATTTATGTAGCGGAATGGGAGGAAAATGCCTTAAGCAAATATGCAAAGCATCCTCTCGTATATCTCAGGTATTTAGATGACATTTTTATTATTTGGGAACATTCAAAAGAAGATTTTGATGAATTTTTAGAAATTTTGAACAATCACGATCCAAATATTAAATTGAAAGCTACTATCAGTGAAAATTCTGTTGATTTTCTCGATGTGACCGTGTATAAAGGCAAGCAATTTCAGGCGTCCGGTCATTTAGATTATAAAGTGTATTTTAAACCAACTGATTCACATCAATTGTTGCACACAAAATCATTTCATCCTCAACATACATTTAAAGGTATCATCAAATCACAACTCATTCGTTTCCACCGCAATTCAAGTGATAAGGTAAATTTCAATGAGGCTTGTTCTACTCTATTTGGAGCCCTCAGATCGAGAGGGTACTCGCTGCGCCTCTTGCGTAGCCTGAAATCCCAAACCCTGAAAAAGCTCGAAAGTCCAGCTGAAACTACCGATTTCGAACCATTGAAGATTGGACACAACAGACCGTTGCAGAATGGTAGTGGCGCGGTATTTAATTGCAAAAAGCCTCGTTGTAGACTGCATACTTTTATGCCTGATCAGAAAGAGGGATTTTCCTCCGAACAAACGAAAAATCATTATCAGATCCGTAACCCCCTCCATTGTGATTCACCAAACATTATTTACCTTATCACTTGTAAGCGATGTAGGAAACAGTATGTTGGTCAAAGTCAAAATCCTTTTCGAGAACGTGCTACTAGACACAAACAGGATATAAAACATAATGCTGATGCCCCAGTAGCACAACATTTTAACCTTCCTGGCCATTCTTTGGACGATTTCGAAATCCATCCTATTGAACAACCACCAATTAAAGACACATTAGAAGAAACGGATGAATTTAGAAAAAAACGTGAAGCTTTTTGGATCAATACGCTTCAAACCCTCTGGCCATTTGGTATGAACATATCAGAGGGCGAATGCGAAAGGAGGTCCATCATTCCTTTCACTTTAACGTACAACAGAATGAATATCGAAATAGCAAAAATGTTAAAAGATGAATTCAATTTGACCAATGCTAAATTAAATGAACCTTTGAATCTTCGACCTGTCATCGCCTATTAGAAAAACAAAAGCTTACGTAACATCCTTGTAAGGACTAAATTAGAGCCCATCAATGAATAACATCAATTATTGCCAGTCAGTTTAACCAGTTCCTAAGCTCATCACTTAGTTTAAATCAATTTTATGTAATTTTTTGTCATGTTTGAAACCCATCAGGGTTCAGTAAATGAAAACAATTTTTCGGCGGCATATTAAAAGAAAAAAACGTTTCAGTATGAAATGCCTGTGCCAGTGCGATTTTTTAACCTCAAACACACACACACACACACACACACACACACACACACACACACACACACACACACACACACACACACACCCTCACACACACACACACACACACACACACACACACACACACACACATACACATTTAAACTGTAGTTCAGTTTAATCTTTTTTTATTCTCATGCTATGCATTAGTGTAGTGAACAACCATCTTAAGCGAGTACATAAGAGATGTACACTTTCATATTTTTTAATAATGCCAAAAATATTTCGTTGTTTAATGGTTAAGTGATGCCAATGTTATATTTTCACCACAGCGGGTGCTACTATTCTGTTTGTAAATCATTTTACGTCTATCCCAAGACAAACTTTAGTTGATTATTTTTTATTGATTCATTGTTAGGTTTATAAATGTTTTCAAAGAATTGATATGAGACCAGATTTTATTTGTGAAGTCACGAGGAACGTCAACTAAGTTTCACTAATATTCGTGGATTTTGGTTTATTTTAAATTCCACTTAAGTTTGCGTGCGGTTCAAACTTTGTCTAAAAACTCTCTTCATAATTTTAGGACGCCATGGTTGAAGATGCTAAAACGGTAAAAAGCAGTAATTCTAAATTCCGTTTCCTTCAAAAAACAAAGTGCTGTTCAACCATGGTGTCCTAATATTTTGAAAAGAGATTTCAAACAAAGTTCGACGATACACAAACTTTAACATAAGGTCCGTTTAAACTATACCGTCGTGGTTGTAGTACTCGTAAAGGAAACATTTTGTTGTCGTGTCTTGTCATGTCTTTGTCTTGCTTTTGTACACCACATCACAACACAAACGATGACACTGTCACCAAACATATTCTATGTTATAGAATATGTTTGGTGACAATGGCGTCGTTTTCCTTGCCGTTTATTTAGTAGTAGTAGGGCGGAAATTTTGAACATAAATGATGCACATAGTTTTCATAATATCACTGCTACGACTGGTGAGGTAATTGAAACAGGCTATGTTTATCCACACCATCACCTCAGTTATATTTTCGTATATATCCGACAATATAATTGAGGATTTAGTGAACTTTTTTTCATAATTCAGTGTAGGCCATTCCAATTAACATATGGATTTATTGAAAGAAAGTAGAAAACTTGAGGTATCTGTATTTTGCACAAACCTCATAAATCATATTATAACCTTAGTTATATTACTCCAGGCGCCCCCTAACTGTTTTCCCTAATTATAGGTACCCTAGCGGGACGTATTCTGACATACTATACACCCCCCCCCCCCCCATCCCCATGCCCGCATTGACTGTGGGAGATAGTATCAGTGCTAACAAAATTAGCAACATTATAGTGTCGACGTCGCTGCCCACTTTATATATTGAGATATTGCACGTCACAAATTCGCTACAAGTCAGACTATAGTAATAGTAAATCTAGTCCAAACTTGGACCCACAGTCCGGAATATAATTTTTGGGTTTGGTATGTCCTTTGGACGTTCAACCCCCCCCCCCCCCCCCCCGCAAATTATATTACGGAATTTGGGTCCATGTTTGGAGTATGGTAAAACGTCCACGTGTGTTCCCTTCCGGAGTTGCATATAATATTGTTCCATATTCTTGACATAAGCGATGACAGAGAATCCCTCCATCCCACGCCCCACATTGGCCCCTAAACATTTATTGTCCATCCGTCCTACAAACCTGCAGTTACCTAGAAAAAAGTGTGACCCCCCCTCCTCCTCCCCCCCCCCCCCCCCCCCCCCACACACACACTTTATTGGAGATTCTGCCGCCCCTGATCAGGTTCAGAGAAAGTAGAGTGTACTGATATTCATGTTTGTTGATCTTGCTAAGATATAGCAATTTGTTTTTTAATAAAGTTTATCCAATTCTTCACTGATTTGTACGTAAAGTTCTTTGAAACAATAACGATTGTATAGTCATTTTGGTGAGCAACACTTTAGATTTCAACACGCCTTGCACCAAGTGTTCGTGATAAAATGTTCTATCTCCAGAAACAGTATGTTTCTGAAGAAAATGCAACATTCCCAGTACACAAATGTTTTATCTCCAAAATCGTCTCCCCCGTTTGGCATCAAAACGCTGATCAATCATAATATAATTTTAGAATTACGTAGAACATCAACATATAAAGTGACATGGGAAATATCATTATTCTACGCCCAAAGGTGTACAAATTTCAGATACATAAATCTTTAAACCCCGTTTTCCTCGAAAAGTGAAAAATGGTAGATAGAACATTGTTATAGTCAGGCGACGTAGTGAGAAAATTATTGAACAGGTGGTCATTGAGGTTGCTGCAGCCCAGACGCAATCTTAATCTTCAGAGATGTATTTTAGTCTGACGTGATTTGTGAGCGTACAATGCAAAAAATATAGGTTCTCTTTAGAACCAAAACTGGTTCTAATCTTGTCCCTGAGATGGAACCAGTTCTGTTTAAACAGTATTTATTTCAAATCAAATAAATTTATAAAAAATAATATTAAATATTAACAGAATTAAACATAAATTGAGAGGGTTTCAGTCGTAAGTTTGGAGCTTATACGAGGTTGTCTCAAATCATTATTAAGCAAAGGAGATATGAACAGTTGGCATATCGAACCAGTTTTGGTTCTCTATGAACAGTTGGCATATCGAACCAGTTTGGGTTCTATACATAACCAAAACTGGTTCGATATGCCAACTGTTCATATCTCCTTTGTTTCAAAATGTTTGGCGACTGCGTTGAATAAGCTCCACGTTTACTGCTAAATCTACTTCAGTTCATGTAATATTCTGTTAAAATTGAATGCTAATCTTGGTAAATTTATTTGATTTGAAATAAATACTGTTTAAACAGAACTGGTTCCATCTCAGGGACAAGATTAGAACCAGTTTTGGTTCTAAAGAGAACCTATATTTTTTGCAGTGTGCAACCATTTTGGAGTCGGGAATCTATCTTTGTTCATGTATGAAAGGAAGTTTCCGAGGGAACCAGTTTCTCAAATTGCAGGGGGTAGAATATCGCACAGTCGGGTTGTCGACGGCAAGAAGGAATGTAGGTGTGTGTTGGTGCGACAGTGTGGGATGGTTAAGTTGGCATTGTTGCGAAGAGAATATTCGTGAGAAGCGGATGTTATCGATGGGACAAGAGATGATATATAACCTGGGACAAGATGATGAACAACTGCAAATTTTCCTCATAATGCAACTAGGAATTTAACCAATCCACTTATGATTGACAGAGTTCGTTGGTTTCTGCCAAACAAATTGAACTGAATTGCTATCATCCCTTCCACCACCTCCACCCCACCCCCCCCCCCCCCCCCAGTTCCTCTAATTAACAGTCTTTCTGTTTAGTTTAAACAATATTTTTATTAATGAAAACACTGTAGTTGCAGATAATATGTTTTACCATAAAGGAAAGAAACAAATATAATTATGAAGCAGTGAATGCAGCATACAGAAACAATACTAGTTAATCCTTTACCCAGCGAATCCGCCCGCGTAATATGCAAATTCAGCAGTTGAAAAAATATTATTTTTCAAAACAATTTCAACAAAACCATTCCATGTGACCCCTCGTTGGAACGAGCTCGTCGAGCTCGTTCCAACGAGGGGTCACATGATATGGTTTTGTTGAATTTTTTTGAAAAATTTCAAAAAAATATATTTAAAATAATAAATTTTGATATCGTCTGCGTTGGGTAAAGGGTTAAATCACAAAAATGAAGGGACTCGACAGAAAGCTTGATGCTTATGTTGGTCGTCTCCCTAGGTATTTGAGTTGCAAAATAAGTATAACCGGGACTACTGGTGGAGTACCAAATGCAATTTTTTTAAACTACGTGATGAAAGATATTTAAGTATATAGATAGATACTTTAAAAGAAGAAAGGAATTACAGTGATAAGATAAAATATAAGATAGCATAAAGCCAACATGGAATCAAAAACAAGCAGCCGAGAGACAAACGACATTCAGAAAACGTGTAAAAGGGTACCGAGTTGACGCAGCATACAAATTTTCGAGGGGGCATAACAAGAAGAGCTGGAACTGGTCTGGAGACATCAGGAAAAACCCTACACTTCAAAAAATATAAGTTCTCTTTAGAACCAACACTGGTTCTAATCTTGTCCCTGAGATGGAACCAGTTTAGTTTAAACAGTATTTATTTCAAATCAAATAAATTTACCAATATTAGCAATCAATTTTAACAGAATAATACATGAACTGAAGTAGATTCAGCAGTGAACTTGGAGCTTATTCAACGCAGTCGCCAAACATATTGAAACAAAGCGAATATAAATACCTGGTATATTGGTTCTATACAGAACCAAAACTGGTTCTATATGCCAACTGTTCATATCTCCTTTGCTTAATAATGATTTGAGACAACCTCGTATAAGCTCTAAACTTACGGCTGAAACCCCCTCAATTTATGTTTAATTCTGTTAATATTTAATGTCAATCTTTATAAATTTATTTGATTTGAAATAAATACCGTTTAAACAGAACTGGTTCCATCTCAGGGACAAGATTAGAACAAAGTTTTGGTTCTAAAGAGAACCTATATTTTTTGCAGTGTACCCGACAAGAAAACAGATTCAGCCGTTGCATTTAAAGCTGAGTCTTAGAGTGACATAATGGCGCGGTATTTACTGCACTGCCATCAAGGCGATTTGTGGCCACACTGTATTGCACTGTTCTGTAATACAGTATAGCCACAGATCGCCCTGATCGAGACAGGAATACAAATTATCTACTTGAAGCGTTTCCTTTCCATAATGTAGTCCTGCACCTTTCTAAATACGAGGCGATTTACATCTTCACTTAAGTGCTCTGATCCATATAGGAGTATAGTGACGTTCACAGAAAACGGTATCAGCCCAAAGGTGCTGGCCCGGGCATTCGAGTATAGCTGACATGACAGCAAGAAATGGTCAGACGATTCGACTGCACCACATTGACAGTTCGGCAACAATGACAGGTGGTTTGCATGTTGATGAGAATTGAGATTACTACAACACAGACGCAGTCTGCAAAGGTATATCGCTGCCGCACGACACTTAGCATTACTGACGAATGCGGGTGGTCGTTGGTTATTACGGTTTAGGAATCTCTTGAAATTGCTAATCGAACTGTTTTGTCGAACAGGCAGCGGAATGTTATTCCACAGTTTAGTTACATCGGGAATGAATGAAGACTGGTATAACTGGGTGCACAAGAAGGGCATGCGGTGGTTATCACTTGTACGCAACATATGGCCTGTATTGGTTGTTGATATGACAGGGGGCACTCTGTTTGCAAGATATGGAGGCGTTATAGGGTGGTTCATTTTAAAAAATTGCATAACCTTGTGTTTCAGACGTCTATCCTGAAGGGTATCCCAACACGTTTCAGTATATAATAGGGCCTTACTTGTGTTCATGGTGGCTCCAGTGACGATTCTGGCAGTAGCTATTTGAATCTTCTCAATGTCAGCGGTATTAGTTTCAGTACAGTTGTCTCACACTGTGTCTGCATATTCTAAGAGAGGTGTGATGAAGGCAAAATAGACTTTCTCAAGTACACGTTTGTCGAGGGCAAATTTGTGCATCCTCATCAGGTCAATGCGTGCCCAAGCCTTTGAGCAAATATGGCCAATATCATTATTCCATGTACAATTGTTATTTAATATAACACCTAAGTGTTTGTGATTACTTGCCTGGGTTATTTGCGCATTAGAAAGATATAAAGGTGGGTGTAATGACGGATTACTTTTGCGAGATATAAGCATATTTTCCTTCTTTTGTGAATTAAATTCTACCAACCACGTTTTTGCCCAGTTTTCAGTTGTTTCTAAATCACCATTAATTAAATTAGCAGCTTGAATCGGATCTTCCAGAATAAGATATAGGGACGTATCATCCGCAAAGAGTTGTATATTACCATTTAAATTTTCAGTTATATCATTAATGTATATCAGAAACAGAAGGGGTCCAAGAATCGACCAGTCTTTCTGTTTATTTTTCGCCAACAACGCATTGGAAGTTGAAATTGTTCGAATCTGTTCCAGGGTGAAACTCTAAATTATTATTATCAAACATAACATAAATCAACTCACACGTCGTGACTATGAGAGTTTACAAAAACTCATAGATGCATTTTGGGAAAAATTGCTTCTCGTTATCTCTACATCTGTGTACAGAGGAGTTATCATTACAGAAACTCAGTATAACTTCAAATTAGTTTCACTGAGAGAGAGGGGAGAGACGGGGGGGGGGGGGGGGGAGATAGATAGATAGATAGATAGATAGATAGATAGATAGATAGATAGATAGATAGATAGATAGATAGATAGAGAGAGAGAGAGAGAGAGAGACAGACAGACAGACAGACAGACAGACAGACAGACAGACAGACAGACAGGCAGGCAGGCAGGCAGGCAGACAGACAGACAGACAGACAGGCAGGCAGGCAGGCAGGCAGACAGACAGACAGACAGACAGACAGACAGACAGACAGACAGACAGACAGACAGACAGACAGACAGACAGACAGACAGACAGACAGACAGACCGTCAGGCAGACAGAGTACCTAGACAAAAGTGAAAAGTGTTTATGCCTCGACCAGGATTTCCTTTATTTTCCTCATGTCACAACAAACAAACAATGAATTAGATGGGGGGGATGGGGGGGGGGGGGGCCTCCTGATTTTGTGTGGACTTGTTTGTCATTGTTGTCGCCAAGAATGGAAGAAAAAACAACAACTCGTCACATGCAGTATGTGGAGAGTGGATTGTAACTAAATCACGCGCAGAGTGGAGTTATAACTCAAACTCTAACTTTCAAATTTTGTTTTTGTATGGACAAAAAACGCAAGCAATGTTTCAGCCAATGGACCTCCGGGTTTAACCCGGAGGTCCATTGGTTGATACTTTGCCTGTAGTTGTTATGCTTTGCAACAAAATTGCAATTATTGCTTGGATGGAACCTCCACTCTGCGGGTGCTTTAGTGATAATACACTCTCCACGTACTGTATGGGGTTCTAATGGATTCAAGAGGCTCTTGTTTTTTTCTAGCCATAGCTTATAATTCATCGTTTGAACGAGTGAGACAGTTGAGTTCTAATGGGTTCTAATAAGAGGCTCTGGTTTTATTTTCCTTTTTCTAGACATAGCTTACAATTCGTCATTAGAACGAGTGAGACGGGTGAGTTCCAATGTGAGATAATCCAATCATCCATCTTTAGAATGAGCGCGATTGTTGTGTTCTGGTGGGTACTGATAAGAGGCTTTTGTTAGGCTTTTCCTTCTGGAAAAGACTATTGTTTTTCTACAGATTATTATTATTTTTTTTTTTTTCAGGTATTTTTTTTTCCACACATTTTGTCCGCACGATTCAGAAGCCTTTTTCGGACTGATTTTCACAAAATTTTGCACACTCATAGACGGTCACAAAATCTAAAATGTACCGAAGCTGAATTTTCGATTTAACCCATATTTCGTCAGAATTGGCAAAAAACTGCCAAAATTGGGGTTTAAAGGCACTTTCTCGAAGCACGTCTTGTAGATTTTTTCTAAACATTCATCATTTATAGACCAGCCTGTGACACGACCTTTGACACACACGACATATTCGGCGATACATATGGTAACCCTCCACCGGTTGCCAAACATCGAAATTTTGATGAAATGGGTCGGCTGCAGGCCCCCACAGCATCCACACAATACACGAGAGATAAACATAACTTCCTTTTTTGGAAGTGGAGTTCACCGAGGATCATTTTTGTAAGTAATAAGGGTGTTCATAAAACCTAGAGTTAACCCGTTTTGGGCTGATTAAACAGCAATACCCACATAAAGCTAAAAAATTCATGTTTTCCGTGGATTTCTCTAAACGAGTCTTGTAGATTTTCAAGAAAAAATTGTCACTCCCAGGTCTTGGTGTGACAATAGAAGTTGCATGGACTAAATAAATACTGCGGCGAGCATTTGTTAACCCTCCATGGGCTACTGAAAGTCAAAATTGTGATAAAATGAGCTGTTTTTGGACGCCTTCTTTTATCGAGCGCACACTCTATACGGAAACATTTGTGTAAGTAGTAAGGGTATTCAAAAGTCGAAGTCGTAACCCATTTTGGGCAGGCTAAAGAGAGAGACCCCTTAAAATCTAAAAATTTCCATTTTCTGTGGATTTCTCTAAAAACATCTTGTAGGTTTTCAAGAAAAAATGACTACTCGCAGGTCTTTGTGTGACATTATAAGTTGCAGGGACAAAATATTCCGGTGAGCATTTATTAACCCTCTACAAACTGCCAAGCATCGTAATTTTGTTGAAATGGGCTTTTTTCGGAATCGCACAGCACCCAATGTGTACCTGAGAAATAAACATAATCTCCTTTGTTGGAAGTGGAATTCACCGAGGACCATTTTTGTAAGCGATAATGGTATTCAAAAAACCAGGCGTTAACCCCTTTTGTGGTTGTTAATAGTGATACCCATCAAAAGCTTAAAAAATTATGTTTTCCCTGGATTTCTTTACAAACATCTGGTAGGGTTTTCAAGAGAAAATGGACATTGATAGGTCTTGGTGTCACATTACCACTTGATTTGATAAATTATTCGTTTATTATTTGTTAACCCTCCATGGGTTGCTAAATGTCAAAATTTTGAAAAAAAATAGTCTGCTTTTAGACACCAACAACATCAAATGGGAATGCAACAGAGAAACATAACTTCTTTTATCGGACGCAAAGCTGACAGGGAAACATTTTTGTAAGTAGTAAGTGTTTTCAAAAATCGAGGTCATAACCCATTTTTGACTAGTTAAGGAGATATACACTTTAAAAGCTTAAAATTCCGGTTTTCTGTGGATTTCTCAAAACAAATTTGAAGAAAAATGAACCATTCGCAGGTCTTGGAGTCACATTACAAGTTGCATGGACAAAATATTTCGGTAAGCATTTGTTAACCCTCCAGAGGCTGCCAAGCATAGACATTTTGAGGAAATGGGTTGTTCTTGGGCAACCATAACACCAAATATGTACCAGCGAGACAAACATAACCTCCTTCATTGGAAGTGGAATTCACCGACAATCATTTTTAAAGTAATGAAGGTATTCACAAAACCAAGCACCCGTTTAGGGCTGGTTACAGAGCGATACCACTCAAAAGGTTAAAATTTCATGTTATCCGAAGATTTCTCTAAAGCATCTCGTAGATTTTCAAGGAAAAATGGCCATTCTCAGATCGTTGTGTGGTGACATTACAAGCTGCATGTACAAAATATTCCTGTAAGCATTTGTTAACCCTATGCAGGTTCTCAAACATCAAAATGTTGATAAAATGGGCTGTGTTTGCGTACCCACAGCAGCCGAACTTGAGAGGAGAGATCAAAATAAGTGGAATAGAATTCACTGAGAATTATTTTTGGAAGTAACAAGAGTATTCAAAAAACATCACTTAACCCGTTTTGGGCTGGATAAACAATGATACCGATCAAAAGTTTAAAATTCATGTTCTACCTGGATTTCTCTGAAAACATCTTTTAGATTTTAACCCTTTACCCAACGTAACGGCCAAAACCGGCCAGCGTTATTCTCAAAAATTGTCATTTAATTTTCATTATTTTTTCATTTTTTGTTTCAAAAACATAGGTTATGACCCCTCATTGGAACGAGCTCGTTGAGCTCGTTCCAATGAGGGGTCATAACCTATGTTTTGGAGACAAAAAATGAAAAAAATTAGTTATTCAAGAATTTTTTTTGCAAGTGTCGTCTGCTTTTCATGTTAGGCAAAGGGTTAAAGAAAAAATGGCCATTCGCAGTTCTTGGTGTGACATTACAAGTTGCATGAATAAATATTCTTGTTAGCACTTGGTAACCCTCAACAAACTGCCAGACATCAATATGGTGGATACATTTGAGATAAAATGGGCCATTTTCAAGTAGACACAGCACATAGTGGGTATGTGTCAAACAAACATAACTCCTTTTGCCGGTCATTAACTTATTGGCCGACGATATTGATATTAACCTTCTCCACCGTTAATTATGGGTTTTACCTAAACAGTTTTTTATCAAACTGAGTCATTTAAGATTCCTATACTCACCTGTCTCATAACATCAATGAAGGAACTTCAGTGAGACAGTTAAAATCAATTCATCAGACACTGTGGGGTCATGGAAAATCAGGGAATCTCATCGAGAAAAGCCATGATTCTCCAGAATCATAAAGTCTAGTTCTATTTTTCATTTTTATAGCCTAGCTCGTAATCCATCGTTAGAATGAGCGCGATAGACGAGTTCTGGTGGGTTCTAATAAGAAGCTCTTGTTTTATTTTCGTTTTTTCTAGCCTATCTGATAACCCATCGCTAGAATGAGCGCGATGGACGCATTCTGGTGGGTTCTAATAAGAGGCTATTGTTTTAGTTTCCTTTTTTCTAGCCCAGCTCATAATCCATCGTTAGAATAAGCGCGATGGTTTTGTTCTGGTGGGTTCTAATAAGAGGCTCTTGTTTTATTTCCTTTTTTCTAGCCATAGCTCATAATCCATCTTTAGAATGAGCGCGATGGACGCGTTCTGATGAGTTCTGATAAGAGGCTCTGGTTTTATTTTCCTTTTATCTTGCCATAGCTCATTATCCATCGTTAGAATGAGCGCTACGGACAAGTTCTCATACTATTCCAAAAAGGTAGGCGATATTTGATAAAAGTGAGATATATGAAGACAGAACGCGATGTGTGTTTGAATCGGTGGGTGTTTTACATAACGAGTTGGAATGGCGTAGTCATATTTCGCGAGAGCCGTAAATTACACAACCCATGCATTAAAATGCATTTAAATAAACAAATTTTAATTCCGATAATTAAACCCAAAGGTGTAGAGTTTGTTTTGACTGAAGTTGTACTGATCATATGGATCGATAAAACAAATCAAAACAACCTTTTCGGAACCAGTGTTTGTTGAAATTCCTATCGCTGTTTACTAACAGTAATAGCCACCAAATGGTTAGCACCAGCCCATTCATGCCTAACCATTTGGTGGCTATTACTGTTCGTAAAAATACAAGTGCAAATATGTGCAGATTTGCAAAACAACTGGGAGAAACGTTTTTAAAAGAAGTTCGAAGCAATTCAAGGTGTACGAAGATTTACCGAAATAAAGTTGACCAATTTAGATATAATGGGATCCACAAAACGAGACGGCAACGGGACTGGTTAATGTTCTGGTTGGAAATGATTGGGTTTTTTAAAAATATTCTCTCATTTTGGGCTATTTTTTGTGAACCGACTTTATTTTGCTTTGGACGTTCTCATTTTCACACTATGCGACAGACGGTCGATGATTGTATAACGAAATTTGGAAATTTTTCGAAACGTAACTAAACGGTGCGGTAAAAAAGTTCCGGCTTGTATATCACCCGTTGAATACAGAATCATTTATATAATAGCAGCGATTCCGTTGAATACAAGGGTTTAAAGTTTAATGGATGTGTAATAAAAAGAAATATATTTATATTTTCATCAAAAAGAATGTTGAGGCATTGCACTGTGACATCTGATGAATGACTTCAGCGATAGTTGTGGGTCTGAGATGCACACACCTTCCACGCACTGAGCTGTGGAAGACATGGATGGTCTGTCAGAGAATGTACCACATTCAGTCCAAGACCTCAATACCTTTTAAATCCTCTTCGGTTCTCGAGTCAAGCGCGGATCCGACGTGGCATACTCCTCACCAAACGTCCAATATCAGCTTGACTGATGTTGTTCCATTCTTCCTACATTGCAGCGGCGAGTTCCTGGACATTGGTAGGGTTTGTCGTAGGCGCCTGCCAAGCATATCCCAGACGTTCTCGATTGGTGAAAGGTCTGGACTTAGTGTTGGCCAAGGCAGTGTAGTGATGTTCTTCTCCTGGGGTAACTCTGTAGCGGCATGGGCTCTGTGAGCTCTTGCATTGTCATCTTGGAAAATGAATCGACGGCCGGGACGTCGCGCAAATGGCACCACAGCTGCTAACATGTTGTCACGGTAGTACTGCACTGTGACACGCCCTTGGATGGCATGTAATGCTGTTCTGCTTGTCATGGTTATGCCTTCCCGAACCATAACCGACCCACCACCAAAACGATCATGCTGCCTAACGCTTACGTCATGGTATCGCTCTTTCCGCCGCCGCCACACTCTGTTTCGCCTGTCGTGGAAGTCGAGAGGGAACATCGATTCATCGGCAAACATGACGTTGCCCCATCGACAATTGTCCCAGCGCTGTCGTGCTCCACGCCAATTGCGATGTCACGTTCAGCCAAACGTGGAATTACTCGAGGTCGTCGAGCGGACAAATTCCAGCTGTGTAGGCGATTTCGGATAGTCGGATCACTGACTCGCACATATGTCGCTCGGTGCAGCTGCTGCCCAATTTCTGGGGCACTTTGGTGGCGGTTACGTAATGCTGTGGTTCGGATGAAACGATCCTGGTTAGCAGTTGTCGCCCTTGGACGACCATTACCGATGTCTGTCATCAACATTGACTGTCTGAGGGTAGCGTGACCACAACCTGCTAATCACCGACGGAGAAACGTTGAGAATTTGATCCACTGCAGTTTGTCTGTTGCCAGCTTTCAACATGTCAATGGCACGTAAACGTTCCTCACGCGTCAGTCTTCGCATACCTCAAAAGATACGTTTCGACCAGAAACTATTGATGAACGAGTTTATACCAAGAAAAGAACTATGAGACTTTCGAAAAAACCCGTTTAGTCCAAATTAAGATTTCAAAACGCGGCGCTCGTACATGAAGTTTTCGTGGTGCGGTGACATTCCTGATCCACGCTAAACTTGGTAACATATTGATGTGCCAAAGCACGCGTATCCAGTACCATTTTCCGAAAATATCAACATCAGTTTGGATATTCCCCAAACAAAATGGTTTCACGCGCCGAATGCGCGCAGTGACGATATGGGGAACAAGCCCCTTTCGACCCTCGTTGACGGTATAATTTTGTCATGTCAGAGCGTGGTAGAGGAGGGAAAGAGTAAAGGTGTTCAGCGGCGTCAGTGTCTCCTGTGTTTTTTCTTGGTGGGAGGAGGATGTGTTGGAGAGATAGATGTTGGTGGCGTTGTTGGATTTAGAGGATTAGTAGGTTCCTTGGTAGTGAATGGCCTGATCCTAGCTGCTGTTTCTTCTTGAGATTTCCTGTAGTTATTTAAAGTTATTGTGGGGATTGTCCTGATTGAGTGTGCTGGGAATTTTTGGGATACATAGAAGCTATAGTTGTCTTGGACTGTCAGGGAACACCTAAGGCCCCGTAAGGCCTGGGCTGACGTGGGGTTATTTAGTCCCGCTGATGAAGTTGCGGGAAAATTAGACCAACGTGGAGGGTCGGAATCCAAGTGTCGCGAACTCGGCGCAGAGAGCTGAGTTAGACCGACGCCGTGATTCCTTCTCTGCCAAATTGTCCTGAAATAGGTTCGATTTCCGTTAGGTGTGATTCCTAATCACTTCAGGCTGTATAATGGAAAGAATGATTTAAAGTAACAACGATTCTTTTATTTACACATAAAAATAAATCCGTTTCAATATTTCAACAATCAACAATTCAATTCTTTTCACAGAAAATGGGTCACTACGGTTAAATAATTCTAAAAAATCATATAGTCATTCTATAGCCCTGTACTGGCACTATAGTATACACACTGGAAATGTTACTACCGTGAGCTCGCCATAAGAGCTTCACAAATCTGAAATGTTATTACTGTGAGCTCGCCATAAGAGCTTCACCCGCTTAGGCTCAAATGTCAACGTCTGCGCGTAACTGTGCCTCTGGCTGTCGGAGGGTTCCGACCAGCAATGTTCGTCATCTATAAACCACCGTACTTCTGATTTGGGTCAGATATTGTCTACTCATACCTTATGTGCCTTTTGAAAGTCCTCCGTGAAAGTCCTATTGAAATATCCACCGTTCCTGGTTGAATTCACGATTCACAGATGCCCCTTTTTGTGCTAGGGCGAAATTGTCACTCACACCGATCTCCAGTCGGTATTACGATGTTCCGACAGCAAAATAAACTACTCAGAACGCAATCAGGCTGACGCTTCAAAGGGTTAATACGCACAATACAATTAACCTACACTTCTGACTATTGCAGGACGATACCTGCTACTCGACAATCTAAACTTTAACGTTCCACCTGGGGTGTTCCTTCTCACGAATCCGGCCCCGTAGCCGCCTATCAACTTTAAGCTAAATCAATCATGGAATGCCCTCTCTGGCGATTCCAGCCGTTTCAGGGTCCTGTGATCGAAGGTACCCTTATGCCAGGAAACAGAGTCCGCCTGTCCTGGACTTCACCAACGCGTGTGTGACCCCAAGTGTGTGTCTAATGCTCTGCTCTTTCAGGTATATATACTTTTTACCCTAAACTGTCAGGTGGACCGACGCTCATCTGTCCACCTGTCAAAACGGTGGGAGATGACATATATCGAGACAGAATCAATACAGGTTAACTCACGCGTGACTTAACGGTGATTCGTTCCTGACACGCATTGCCATAACTAATGATGACACGACATTTCTATCTTTTAGAATCTCGTTTCTCAATTAGCCATGACGAAAACCGATTACGTCTCGTAAGACTCCGACTTCTGTAGAAACTAAACGAGATTAGACCTTATCTAACATACCGTTTCTCCCCTGGGTCCCTGCGCTAAAGCTGGATATACACCACGTGTGTTTTTTTTTCCAGCTTTACAGAAAAGTGAAATTCATGTAGGTTTTTCGCCTTGATGCGGAATATATTTTGAACTTACAATATCTTTAAATATGAGGCCCCTTGCCCCTATATTTAGGCTGGCTTTGCCCTGACAACTCCCTTCCCGAGAGAAACACCCTGTGTATCTCTTAAAACGCAAGGGGCAAAGCCACGCACGTTCGCCTCTCACACCTTTTACAATCTACCCATCATGTTCAAGACTACAAAACCGTGCCCTAGTGGTCGCGGGGTTCATGACCGGGCTCATGCGTCGGCCATACCGATTCCCACGACACACACGCTACCACATGCTCCCGTCTTGCGGGTTTACATATGGAGAGTAGCCTTATTCTTAGATTTGCAGCACTCTCTCTCTCTGTAATACTATATATTTACACCCAACCATACACCTTTTTATACACGTTCGCCCATTTTGCAAACAGTTCACTTGGCACCCACTCCGACGAGTAACACCGTCCGCGCCTTTGCGTCAGATGGGTTAATTCCAACGGAGTGTAACTTCGCCTCCCGTTCCCCTATGTCTTGTGAAGGGGCAAACGACCCCTGCATTATGTTGAGCCTCACCCTCGCAAAGCTCAACCAGGGGATTAAAATTGTGCCTCACACACTCACACATTCAACACACAGATTTCCCGACCGCGCCTTTGCGACAGACGGGGTTAGTGTATCCCACACTTACAAAACTCGACACACAGGCTCCCCGTCCACGCACACGCGACAGACAGGGCAGTGTATCTCACATTCGCACTCACGACCAACTCTAGTCAGCAGTCAGAGCAATAATAATACTAAAAATAAGAAAATTTCTTCCGGGCCTTAACACCGGGTTTACGAAACTCATCACCTCACCCACAAAAATATTTGCGACTGGAGCCCCCGTCCCAGACACCAGGCCCACAGCCACCCAACTATTGCTTCTTTATAACCACCGACCATTGGTAGGGGCCCGGTTTCCAGTATCCCCTTGGGTAACCCTTGACACACCCCTACTTCTCGTCCCGCCATTTCTACGGGTATTCCACCAGGGTCCCCATATCCTGTCGTTGTCGCATTCCCAAGAGCTTCCCTTGGCGCTATATCCCCCAGGCTCACTCGTCCCGGCGATTACCGTCGTTCGAACGACACTGGCCGTCCTTGGCCCTTGTGCCGTCGACCCCCCGGTCCATTGCGACGACTTCTTGCGCACATTGGGCGCTGTGCGCCCCCGGCACTCTCTACGTGGTCTCCGCCACCTAGGATGCTTCTCCTTTGATTTGTGGACCCTTTTCTCGGTTCCCTGGGCGCCCACCCTAGCGGTCCCATCCACTTTAACATACTCAACTTGTTTTGACCCGTGCCCTCTCAATTCTGGGGAAGTTTGCCCAGCCATTTGCGTGGGTCTGGCCTCCCCTCTCCACACGGGTGACACCGACTTCTTTGGGCGCTCAACTCCCCCACATAAATTTGCTTGAGGGTCCTTCCCCAATGATCCCATTGGGTTCCCTCGCTGTTTGGCGTTTCGCCTGGACCGCCTGCGGCCCCTTCTCCCTAATAGGACAGGAGTCGTCCCTCCTGGAACTTCCCGACATCTCGTCGTGTAGGGGCTATCTCCTGGACCATCGGACTGGTTCCCCCTGGGAATCTTCCCTTCATTACTCGTTGGACCCTCACTTGGCCCCCTATCCCTGGACCATAACTCATCAGGGCTTGCCCTCACCCCTGGGATATTACCTATGACCAGGTCATACACAGGTGATTCAATGCACATGGCTTCCACTTCGCCACAATAAAATGGGGTATCCACAGTTATCCTCGCGATGGGGAACCTTCTAACGGTCCCATCTATCAAAATACACAAATGGTCGCGCCCCAACAATTGCTTGTCGTCAACCAGTTGCTTTCTAACCGCTGCAGAGGAGCACCCAGAATCCCGGAGCAGACGGATCTCCCTTTGTCCCACATACCCTGGGTACACTGGCATATCAACCTTCTCCTGCGAAGTTGTGAGCCTTTCACACATGCCACTTATTATCGGGACAACCTTCCCGCCTTCCAGCCTTAATTCTCCCTCTTGTATACATTCCCGGAGGGGACTGTGTTCTGGACCGATAGTTTGACAGAACGCTGCCGTCTGCCTACTGGGCCCTGGATCTACGCGGTCACCTTGCTTCCAACCCCTTGGCGCTGCGTTCCCGGCCCCCTGCTGAGGTGGTCTAATGTTCCCAGTGGTCCTTACCTGCTTCTGCCAGCAGTCCCTGGCAATATGACCCCGCTTGTTGCAGATAAAACAAGTGGTGTCCTTGGGAGCGCTCCCCTTCCGGCTGGTCTGCGACGCAGGAGGGTCGGGGTGGTGTTGCCTGACGGGTGCCATTGCCAACCCGTTTGCCCCACCCCTAGCCGATTTGGGTGCGTTTACACTCCCACCGTGGGCCTCGATGTAGCGTTCTGCCACAGTTGCCATCTCATCATAGGTGGGCGGACCCCTTTCCTTGATGAACAGGCCCAACTCCTTGGAGCATGTAGTTAAAATCTGCTCCCGGAGAAAAAGATCTCGCAGGGCTCCATATGACTCATTCACTTCTGCGAGATCAGTCCAGCGGTCAAAGTACCGCCTAGCTCGGGCAAAATACTGAGGTACTGTTTCTCCCTTCTCCTGCTTAATCTCTCGGAACTTGGTCCGGAATCCTTCTTCAGTGAGCTGGTATCTCCGAAGGATGGCATTCTTCAGCTCACTGTAGTCGTTAAGAAGTGCAGGAGGCATACTGGTATAAGCCTCGAGGGCTTTACCTGACAACAAAGGGCTCAAGCACATAGCCCATGTGTCGTCTGGCCACATTTGACTGGAGGCAAAACGCTCGAACCTCTCCAAGTACGAGTCCAAGTCATCTGTGTTTTCATTGAAAAGAGCGAGATGGGGGCGTGGAGCATGAATTGCTACCCCTGCACTCCCATCCCCTGAGCGCCGACTTTCATTCTCCACATCGGCCCTTGCTCTGAGGAGCTCTAATTCTCTCTCGTGCCTCTGTTGTTCGAGCTCCCGTTCTGCCTCCCTTGCCTCCCTTGCTAATTGGGCTTCCCTCTCTCTCGCCTCATTTGCTAATTGAATCTCTCTCTCTTTCGCCTCTCTTGCGTCTTTCTCACGCTCTCGTTCTAATTGGGCTTCTCTCTCCCTCGCCTCGTTTGTTAATTGAATCTCTCTCTCTTTCGCCTCTCTTGCTGCTTGGGCCTCTCTCTCCCTTGCGTCATTGCGTAAGGCAATCTCCTTGGCCTCACGTTTCTGCTCATCTTTAACGAACTTCTGAAGTTCAGCTCCCTCAAGGCCCATTTCCTTGCCTAATGATACCAGTTGGGCGAGGGGTGTAACAACATCCATTTTGATTTTTTCTTTCTATCTTCAACACTCGTCAGAAAGAATGAAGAAGGAAAAGAAAGAAAGAAAAAAAAATATGGCAATTGATCCTAATTTACCTCTGTAATTTAACGTAATTAAACGCACCAAATATTCTGAAACCTACCGCAGTTATAGTGGCTATTAAGTATCCTTTTGGGGACTACTGTATTGCGATATTAAACCCTTGAACGGCATCAACTGACCGAACGCGTCAAAACCTAAACAGAACCGCCGTTAAAATAAAACAAAATTTCCATATAGCCATTTTTACCTTTTAGAAATATCCTGGTAGCGCTCGCCAATCAATGTCAGGGAACACCTAAGGCCCCGTAAGGCCTGGGCTGACGTGGGGTTATTTAGTCCCGCTGATGAAGTTGCGGGAAAATTAGACCAACGTGGAGGGTCGGAATCCAAGTGTCGCGAACTCGGCGCAGAGAGCTGAGTTAGACCGACGCCGTGATTCCTTCTCTGCCAAATTGTCCTGAAATAGGTTCGATTTCCGTTAGGTGTGATTCCTAATCACTTCAGGCTGTATAATGGAAAGAATGATTTAAAGTAACAACGATTCTTTTATTTACACATAAAAATAAATCCGTTTCAATATTTCAACAATCAACAATTCAATTCTTTTCACAGAAAATGGGTCACTACGGTTAAATAATTCTAAAAAATCATATAGTCATTCTATAGCCCTGTACTGGCACTATAGTATACACACTGGAAATGTTACTACCGTGAGCTCGCCATAAGAGCTTCACAAATCTGAAATGTTATTACTGTGAGCTCGTCATAAGAGCTTCACCCGCTTAGGCTCAAATGTCAACGTCTGCGCGTAACTGTGCCTCTGGCTGTCGGAGGGTTCCGACCAGCAATGTTCGTCATCTATAAACCACCGTACTTCTGATTTGGGTCAGATATTGTCTACTCATACCTTATGTGCCTTTTGAAAGTCCTCCGTGAAAGTCCTATTGAAATATCCACCGTTCCTGGTTGAATTCACGATTCACAGATGCCCCTTTTTGTGCTAGGGCGAAATTGTCACTCACACCGATCTCCAGTCGGTATTACGATGTTCCGACAGCAAAATAAACTACTCAGAACGCAATCAGGCTGACGCTTCAAAGGGTTAATACGCACAATACAATTAACTACACTTCTGACTATTGCAGGACGATACCTGCTACTCGACAATCTAAACTTTAACGTTCCACCTGGGGTGTTCCTTCTCACGAATCCGGCCCCGTAGCCGCCTATCAACTTTAAGCTAAATCAATCATGGAATGCCCTCTCTGGCGATTCCAGCCGTTTCAGGGTCCTGTGATCGAAGGTACCCTTATGCCAGGAAACAGAGTCCGCCTGTCCTGGACTTCACCAACGCGTGTGTGACCCCAAGTGTGTGTCTAATGCTCTGCTCTTTCAGGTATATATACTTTTTACCCTAAACTGTCAGGTGGACCGACGCTCATCTGTCCACCTGTCAAAACGGTGGGAGATGACATATATCGAGACAGAATCAATACAGGTTAACTCACGCGTGACTTAACGGTGATTCGTTCCTGACACGCATTGCCATAACTAATGATGACACGACATTTCTATCTTTTAGAATCTCGTTTCTCAATTAGCCATGACGAAAACCGATTACGTCTCGTAAGACTCCGACTTCTGTAGAAACTAAACGAGATTAGACCTTATCTAACATACCGTTTCTCCCCTGGGTCCCTGCGCTAAAGCTGGATATACACCACGTGTGTTTTTTTTTCCAGCTTTACAGAAAAGTGAAATTCATGTAGGTTTTTCGCCTTGATGCGGAATATATTTTGAACTTACAATATCTTTAAATATGAGGCCCCTTGCCCCTATATTTAGGCTGGCTTTGCCCTGACATGGACTGTGGCTCGGGTGTTGTCGTCCTCGATCTCCTCCCCAAGGAATGCCTCCGCGGACTCCGGAAAGCTCTCCTCCTGGTCCGAAGAAGCCGGAGAAGCAAGAGATGGAGGGGTGGAAGGTGCGTCATCTGAGACAGCTTCCTGCACCATTGACAGATCTTCCTCCTCCATCTCCTCTTCAGATGAAGAGTCTGATGGGTTGGAGAACGAACTGTCACCTGACGACCCATGGTCCTCCGGGACCCTTCTCCTGGGAGAGCGGTGCCGGGCTGGACAAGGGTTGTTCAGGGGTGACAGTTGTTGTCCCTTTGACGCCCTCACTTGCATCTTCTTCCTTTTCCTTCTTCTTCTTCTTCTTCTTCAGGAACTCCGTCATTCGGCGGAAAGAGTCCCTTCTTTCTTTTTCTCTTCTTCTTGGTGGTGGCTGTGGCTGTACTAGGCCGCCGGAGTAGATATCTCCCCACGTTTTTGAATAGTATATATATGAAAGGAAATTACACCCTGGTGGTGTTTTTTTGTAACGAAACACACGCTTTATGGTGTTACTTATTTTAGACAGAACTGTAAATGCGTGTGAAGCAGACTAACCAATCCTTGCCTCAAAATAAATAGTTGGTCACAATGAACGAATACAATATGCCTTTCTTCAGTCACAAATGATTGATGGAAATGACTAAATTTATTGGTGATAACATATCAGTCATAGATTTATGTCATATTTTCTCTTACCGTCTGAACTATCTGAACTGACGATCGAGTTGCAAAATGCCAAACACTATTTTGTTTTAACCCTTTTGGCGCGACAGGCGACTAAAGTCGACAGACGGCAGACCGCGGAAAGGTACTGCAGTAGTCATATTAGCCAACTGTGTGTGTCCATTTCCAAGTACTTTTAACCCATTTACCCACCGCAGACGATATCAAAATTTATTATTTTAAATATAATTGTTTTCAAATTTTTCAAAAATTTTCAACAAAACCATATCATGTGACTCCTCGTTGGAACGAGCTCGATGAGCTCGTTCCAACGAGGGGTCACATGATATGGTTTTGTTGAAATTTTTTGACAAATAATATTTTTTCAACTGCTGAAAATGCATATTACGGCCGATTCGTTGGGTAAAGGGTTGAACAAACATACGTATCCCAATGTTGCATGCACCATTTTGTCCTGTCCATGAACAACGATATCGTCCCTTGAAAGTATAAAGGTGCCATTTAAATATATACAGGAAATCATTTGAACAACTGTCAATGAGATCATTGGAACATCTTTTAAAATAATAACGCTTTAGTCTAACAACCTATACTTTTTGTAAAATTCCTGATGAATATTAGACGCTAAGAATTCTGTTTCTCAGATTATTCCGCTCCAAAAGAGTTAAAAAACTTCATTATTCAAACATTGTTAATTTTAATTTCTGTTTTTCTAAAACAGATCCTCTTGTCAAATCCCCATTAGAACTCGCCCATCAAGGTCGTTCAAACGGTGAATTATTAGATACAGTTCGGCCGTCGTGGACTGGTCACTTTCCGAGTGTTGAGTAGTATTTCCATGGATGGAATAATGTTTGATTGTAAACACTAATTATAGGAATAACCATCGAAAAATTAATTATGAAGCACAATGTACACCCCGGTGCCTCATTAATTCAAATTTTGCCGACGATGATTACCTGATAAACGTATGCGTGCACATCACTGCCTACGCGTGGATGGTGACCAGTCATCAGTGAATTTACTGTATGGCTAGAAAAAAAAAAAAAATCAAATGACCCATCTAGCAGTACCTGGGGTCATTGTTGGGGGTGATTATTGTTCAAGGTGAGATGAAAGTTACTAGAGTTGAGTTGGGGGGGGGGGGGGGCGAGGAAAGAACGTGCCAAATGTGCAACTTAGAAGGAACGGAAACCGTGAAACATTTCATTTTAGAATGCACAAACTATTTGCCAAGTAGAACGAGACTTTTTAAGAAACTAATGGAAAAAATAGGACGAGAACGTGAGGAAGAGGTGGATAAGGCATGTCATAAGTGAAAAGGCCAATATTATAGTTGGGGCAGGGGGTCGAGAACGCGCCAATGGGGGCATTATTATTAAATATTTGAACCTGAGAGGCCGCTTTTCCGGCTCAGGAATATAGTGCGTCATAATTTCATTAAGTAAGATGGGTGTTAACTGAATGGGGGGGGGGGGGGATGCACCAATCAATAATTTCAAAGCTGCACGTTGAAAATGTTAATTGGTCTACCCCCAGATAATGAATATGGACTCTTCCGATTGCTGCTATTGAACTGATGAGGATTATCCCACCAGGATTCAATGGGTTAAGGCATCCAACGAAGTTGGATTGACTTATTATCACCGTTAGCCTTTTTTCTCTTTTGTTTTCGCCAGACCGAATTTTCGGGCACTTTCCCTTAACTCGCGGTCACGAAGTTTGGCTCACCATTCAGAAATTGCAAAATCTCGCCCTGACAAGCATTTGTTTTCAGAAATTCTATCCACAATGAGAGCGATGCGGTTTTGAAATATTTTTAATATTTTTGTTTATATCGGCGCATCTCTCTTTCAAACGTTACATATCCTATCACCAGTAACAATCATGCCTTAAAATTTGTTCACTCCTCTGAAATTCTTCATTCCTCACCTGATGTTATAGAAGTTGGTGGGGGACGTAAGTCGGAAAAATGCAATTTTGTCCGATTTTCATGAAGTTTTAGGATGTTGTAGAGTACTAAAGATAGGAGAAACGTGTTTTGGGGTTTTTTTTTTGAGATTTCGCCATTTTGACGTTTTACTTCACTTGAAATGTTTGCATTTTCTTTGCATTTGCCCGTTGCGCTCGTCCCAACCATGGTGTATATACTAAGGCAAGAAAAATTGAAACCAGAGCCTTTTTGATCAGAACTCATTAGAACTCGTCCTTCGCGCTGGTTCCAAAGAAGAATGATATAAGGTTGGGCTGGAAAAAAAGAAATTAGAACCAGAGCCTCTTATTGGAACCCATTCATGAGTATACAGCACGTGGAGAGTGTATTATCACTAAATCACCCGCAGAGTGGAGATTCCACCCAAGCAATAATTACAAATTTGTGGCAAAGCACAAGCAAAGTTTCAGCCAGTGGAACTCCGGGTTAAACCCGGAGGTCCATTGGCTGAAACATTGTTTGTGTTTTTGTCGATATGCACACAATTTGAAAGTTATAGCATGGGTGATAACTCCACTCCGCGGGTGATTTAGTTACAATTCACTCTCCACATACTGTAACGCGACAACTAGGTGCTCGACATATGGGAGTTGTTACATAAGGGCTCCCCGAATTGTTTTTTATTGACGCCAGTTTAACGACACTTTCGACAACAAGGGTCGACAACAAGGGTCAAGTCGTGTCGGACAGTTTTACGGGAGAAGGAAGCCAGAGTACCCGGCGAGAACAACCGAGCAACTTTGCGGTGCTGCGACATCAGTACGTTATTACAATATTTTGTTAACCCTTTACCCAACCAATCGGCAACATCCGCCCGCGTAATATGCAAATTCAGCAGCTGAAAAAATATTATATTTCAAAAAATGTCAACAAAACCATATCATGTGACCCCAATTTGGAACGAGCTCGTTGAGCTCGTTCCAATGAGGGGTCACATGATATGGTTTTGTTGAAATTTTGGCTTTGCGTTGGGGAAAGGGTTAAATGTTAGGTAGGTTATTTGGCTATTCAGTTTCAGTTTATTAAGTAAATATTCATTAATTTAATTATTTTTTTTAATTGTTTTCAGGCAAATAAGGTCAGAATAAAATAAGGAAGGCATGCGCTCTCTCTCTCTCTCGATAAATAATGACGGGGGCAGGGACGAAATTATAAAATTTGCTAAATGAATTGGCGATGAAAAACGCCCTTTTGTGTCGTTGGTTTTGTCGGGAATTTCATCCATTTGCTTTCTCAAGAGAGAAAAAGAAATCCACTTTATTCCAATTTTTAAACACTAAATTGTCCATTCCGTACAAAAGAGAAGGTCAGTATGCTTATCGGAGAAATTGGGAAGGATTGCGTACGATATATTATCAAACAGTTCGTTCGTTTGAATTTACCACGGACATACTTCTAAATGGAAGTGTTATGTACAATGTCGATACGAACAGGGAAATATTCGAGACATTACATGATTATATATCAAAGACAAGAATATTCCACTAAACCATGCCTAAACAACAAAACAGGTCTCCCTGACGAGACGGTGTTGCCTCATAACTTACTATCATGTATAAGGATGTGTATATATATACGTCGTTCTCTCTGCAGTGTCCGTCACCCTTGTGTCATGTCATCCTAGGAAACAGCTGCCTGAGTCCTAAATCTTCGTCCTCTTTCCCTCTTCCTTCCTTCTTCACCCCATGTTACTTATTTTTCTCTCTTAAAACATTGTTTATTATCAGTAAATTCCATGAACGTTCAATGTTGATTGTAGGAGACAGATTATATGAGCTGTGGCTTGCTGCTGAATCCCTTTTCATAAATTTGTAATTCATCACGTTGTTTTAAACTTTATGTAACTCAGTATGTCTTTCTGAAATAAAATACCGATCAAATTAAACAGTTCGTTTCCGGTCGTTGGGAGGAAAGAATAGGCGTAGGGATAAGGAGGCCTTTGGGAGCATAGGGTTAATGAAGTTCTTCTCGCGTGAGAATTGTGACAAATCAGCAGCCTGCCAAAGTGTTATGATATTGGTAGATGAAGAGAAGAAAGAAAAGAGTTGTACAAACCATTAACTGGAAACTAAAATTCAGATTCGAAAGCGGAGGGGATTTCTCACTGCGACCCCTCTTAAGGGGTGAGCGTGACGCCTAGAAGTCACCAAATGGCCAAAATTGTAATTATTAGCCGAAATTCGCGGAATAAACGGCGTTGTAGGGTGGCGCCCTAAGATACAAGATTACTGAAATTCTAAGTTTCACACAACGACCCCTTTTTGGAGGTCAGCTTGACCCCTAAAAGTGACCAAATGTCAAAATGGTAATTATTGGCCGAAATTCGCGGTATAAACCGCGTTGGAGGGTGGCGCCCTAAGATACAAGATTATTGAACTTACCCCCTTAGTGGGGGTAGGGAGGAAGTGATTTAGCTATCCGAACATCTCGGCTTCCCCATTGGGGAAGCCGATACGTTCGAATAGCTAAACGACCTCTTCCAGGGTTGGGATATTCGTAGTCAATACATTTGTATCAAGTATTCGGACGTATTCAGTATTCATGCAATTTTAAAGTATTCGTATTCGAATACAGTCAAATTTGAGATGTATTCATGAATACTTTTCTTATTTTTAACATAGAATATTTTGTAAAAAAATGAGATTATCAATATCAGAGACTGGACAAGAATTAAACTGGTACATTTGAGGTGCCTGATTGTTCACTATATTACAACAAAATTTGAAAATATTAAATTAAAATATTTAATAATAGTATATTTATTTTTTTATACTTGTTACAATATTGGAATGTCTAAGATGTCATCTAGAAGCAAATCACAAGTTTCTAACCATTACAAAATGCCAGATAATTCACCTAGTACTGTAAAAATGGAATGCAAACACTGTACAACATACATATCAGTTCCATCTAACAACACATACAATTCCATATTACACGTGAAGGTAATTTCAATAGGTTATCTGTTTATTGATAGCAAAGTCTTCATTGTTCAAATATTGTTTCACTGTAATCTGAGCTCAGTTCTAATTGTAAAGATTATTCTCAGGACAAAGGGTATGTATCAGTCTGGGAACTGTGTAGATTCTTAATCCTTAAACAACTCCAATATCCATTTAACACTAAGCTCATATTTTTCTACAGTCTTCAGAGAAATTAGGTGTAGACTGATAAAGCTGAAATATGATTGTGGATAAGTTTGAACTTAATTCGAACAGTACAGTCATTGCATAATTAATTATATGCAAACTCAGCTATTCCTTAATTTACCCAATACAGTGTTCAGAATGTATGGTTTTACTGACACAAATTAAAATATATTTAAAAAATAATGAAATGTATTTTGTTATAAGAAAATGGAGGATATCTAGTGCTTTTGAGGGGATACCGTAAATTATCTCATGAGTGATCGATACAAATGATACTGTGCGCATGTGTAGTACAATTTGTTTATCTTTGAAATCGATGTTTTTTAACGTGGTGAAGTCGGATATTTTTCAGCATTTCTTGAATTTGATGCTGTGTTTGCGTTAAAAAATGATGCAGACACGTAAATAAATTATATTTGGGCTGAGTACGAGAAGTAGAATGTTGATTAATGTGATTTTTGTCTTCGATATGAAGCGTGAACTGAGTCGACCCAAATGCGGCCAGTTTCTTTCAGTTTTAGTCAGATGAAATTTGAACGGGTTGCTCAAAGACTGTGGGGGCCAGGGGGCCCCGGGTCACAGTCTTACAAAGACTACGAGCGCTTGAGATAATTTTCGGTATCCACTCAAAAACACTAAATTTTCTTTTTATTATACGCTTTTTATGAGAATCTGATAATTCCACTCGTTTCAACCTTGAATTGATGCATGAAAGTAAAAATAGCATTGAATCAATCATAAGCGGAGGTGACTTGATCGATACTCGGAACAGACAGCGTGTTGCGATCTGATTCAGTTGGCAGGGTTCTAGTCCAAACATGGCCTGAAAGTCCGTAATATATGTTTTTGGTTTGGTCAAACCAAAAACTTATATTACGGACTTTCAGGCCATGTTTGGACTAGCGGGTTTCATGCATCAATTCAACGCGAACACGTGTTGAATTATTGCCGGAAATGATCGGTATCCACTCAAAAACACTAGATTTACTTTTCATTATACGTTTTTAGAACAAATTGATCATTTCCAGTGATAATTTGACTCGTATTCACCTTGAAGTGATGTTTTGAAAGCCGCCATTTTGATTGATACCGTGAAAGTGAAAATTTCTATATCATCACAGTGGGGGATACGATTTCTGTCATTCCGCAATTTCTTCGATAATCTACACTTGTATCGTTTAGAGTATAATAAAAAGTAATGTAATAATAACAAGATTTTCAAGGGCTTTACGGTTTATCAGCGGCCCAACAGAAATGATTTACAACCCGAGGTCTTATAAATGGCCCAAGACAAAGTCGAGGGCCGCTAATAAGACAGAGATATGTTAATTATTTCTTGCGGGCCGCTAATAGAACCGTAACGCCCAAGAAAATGATGTTATTACAATCATTACCACCAATTGGGATTTCATTCAAGATTCCCCAAAGTAACTGCAAGTCAATTGTTTAATCAAATCCAAGAATTAATTAACGTACTTGTCCTTTAATAAAAAAAAACTGACATTTTAATGAGAACAGAAAATGAGCAATTGAGTTAAGAATTTGAACTTTGAATATTCATGAGATGTTGGTATTTACTTTTTAAACTAAATTTAAAAAACAAACAAGTACGAAATAACTGAAGCAATAAATCCAGCTTCAGAGTCTGGCAGCTCCAAGAAACAGAATGATACACATCTAAGGTATACTGCCCTTTCATCATTATTTGGTTCCCACTGTTCCAGTAGAGCAGTTTAATTAAACCGTTTAAGTGGCATAATCACCAAGATAGCAGCTAATTGTGCAGTTTGTTTTTCTAGCGCGAGATCCGAACTTACAAAGCGGAAACAGAAGATTCGAAATGGGTCGTAATTCGATCACGTAGTGTGTCGGGCAGCTGGGTGCAAATGGAAAGGAGATACCATTAGCGGCCCGGTCCGGCCCGGCACATCTCGCGATGACTTGAGAATTTATCGTGTATTAATTCCCAAGAAATTAGAGATAATGGCCTAAAAAAAACCCCACTAAAGTGGTAATAATATATGGTATTCTGGGGACAAAAATTATTTTATTGTTGAAAAAAATTTGAAAAAAACAAAAACAGTCATGTTTTCTGTAGTAGGGCTGCACTTAACAACAAAACATTAAGTGGGTATATTATGTGTAACAGTGAGTTGGACATTTTTTGTTCATTGTTTTCAAAATAACTTGATGTGAAAATTTATATTTACCATTGTTTGTCATTAATACCAACATATCGTCCCCTGAGTTCCAATGTGTTCTATGTGCCTACTGACAGCCTACTGACAGCCTACTGGCACATAGAACACATTGGAACTCAGGGGACGTTATGTCTGTTGATTGGATTAAGATTAATTAACAGATCCACCCTCAAAACTTATTCTTCATCCATAATCCCTTAACCTCTTAATTAATTAGCAATTACCAAACTATCATCCATTTAGAAGAAATAAATTGAAATGTATTCAAGTATTCATATTTGTATTCCTGAATACATTGTAAAGTATTCGTATTCGCTGAGACCCTGCGAGTCGGGTATTTTAGTTCGAGTCGATTCCGAGTCATTTTTCGAGTTGATTCTTATAAAACCGACGACTCGATTTCTTCTCTTCTGCTGCCTTCATCTATGTAGCTATCATAATAAAACCTAACCATTAACACGGGGTAACTAGGAACCAGTGGCGTAGGAACCGGGGAGGGGGGCGGGGGGGGGGGGGGTTAAGGGGGGTATTTACCCCACCCCCCCCCGAAAAAAATTTTTTCCAAAACATCGTAATGTGTAAATCATATCTAGTATTTACACGGAAATAACCACATACATCTGCATATTCTCCATCATATACAGGCACACATAAAAACTGTATGATCTACACCATTTGCAGTGCATAGAACAGTTGGTAGCCGATGTCCCTGACTGATTTGACGCTCAACAGGTTAACATCTTCCTCTCTGACATACATCCTCCTTTAACCCTTTACCCAAAACCGGCCAGCGCTAGTCTCAAAAATCGCCAATTAATTTTCATGATTTTTCTTCATTTTCTGTCTCAAAAAACATAGGCTATGACCCCTCATTGGAACGAGCTTGTCGAACTCGTCCCAATGAGGGGTCATAACCTATGTTTTGGAGACAAAAATTGAAAAAAAATTAGTTATTCAAGAATTTTTGGGGCCATGTCGTCTGCTTTTCATGTTTGGTAAAGGGATAAACACCAAAAATTAACAGCAACGATACCTTGATTTTTCATTTGAGAAGCGAGGAAATGAGCTCTCAGTAGTTCATATTTAACAAATTTTCCTGGTACCCCCTCCCGCAATCTCCCCCGGGTTTGACTACGCAGAGCGGGCCGTCAAATGCGACCGTGCTGTCCCCAACAAGCTCCCGTTTACAATACCCCCCCCCCCCCCCCCACCACCAATATTATAAGCTTCCTATACGCCCCTGCTAGGAGCAGAGGAAGGTGAACAAAGGCAGTGAAATCAGGTTTGCTGAGATCATTTACCAGAGTGGGCTGCCTTCACCTATTGTTACTTAACCATTATTAGCAGGTAATTAGGAGCATAGGGGGAAGGTGAATAAATAGGAAGCGAAATCAGCTGAGCTGAGACCATTTACCAGAATGGGCTCTCTTCACCTATCCAGCTATAATAATCAACCAACCACTAATAAGCAATAATCTAGGGCCATAAGACAGATACCAGCTGCTCCCAAGTATCGACTACCAACTACAATCTAATTACATATTTTTGTTAATTTTAAAAACTGACTAATTCTGCCTTTTCCCTTTTAACAGGTACACACAGATGCTTTCTTTTTGATCTCCAGCTCCCCAATAACCGCTGGGGGAAAACTCTAAATGCTATGGAATACAGTAACCGCTATAGACTCTGAACATTCTCCGCTCATTCTCTAGAAGTGGTCACCCACCCCTGGGAGGCGAGCGTTGGTCCTGCGCCCTGTTTTTACCTCCTCCCCCCCCCCCCCTTTGTAAGCGCCTATAACGCGCATTCTGCCCCGGCCAAATAGGTTATAATGATGGCACCGGGTACAGTTAAGACTAGAAGTCCTGTCATGAAATGCGCACAAAAAGCACTTTGATATGCGCGTTAATGTACGCGTTATGGCCCAAGTAAAGCTATCAAATTATGTACATATGGCCTGTGCACAAGCAATGTTTCAGCCAATGGACCTCCGGGTAACCCGGAGGTCCGTTGGCAGAAACATTGCATGTTTTTGCTATGACAAACAAGGAGAACCTGCCGTGCTTTGGATGCCATTCGATATGGCAATTGCGCGCAATTCCAACGCGCAATTAAGCCTAGATAAGCGCACTATTCGTGACAGAACTTCTAGTTTTAACTGTACCACCCGGTGCTTCATTAATTAAAAGTTTGCTGCTGATAATTTTTATTACCTGGTAAACGCATGCGTGGACATCACTGCCCACGCGTGGATTACGACCAGTCCACGGCGACTTTACTGTATGCCACTCAGCTTAAATGCCGTTGTATTCAGATGCCGTTGAATGCACCCAGTTGTCCAGCGCCCGAGAATCGTCCGTCACGTAAGTTGTAAGTCACGTCAATGTTATATAATTATCATTTGATATATTTCAGACGTTACTGCTTTGTTGACTGGAAACCACCGGACAGAAGTTATTAACATACTGTATAGTCCACAAAATATTGTATTTTATTTTCATTCGTCTTTCTTCTCCCAAAACAAATCATACAGCCTCTCCAACTCGCCGAAAATCGTATTCCACTCCAGGCTCGTATTCCACTTTCAGCGATGACGGATGATTTTTTTTCAGATGATGGAAGTTTCCTTATTCAATAAAAAACAGTCCGTTATCGCGGAGAGTGGAATACGATGCAGGGATTATTTTTTTCGAGTACGATTTTATCCACTCGTGGGCCGTACGAACCTCTCGTGAAATAATCAGCGCGCCCCTCGCGAGGTTAAAAATCGTATTCCAATCCGCACAGTGAACTATTGTCATTGTATGATTCCGTACTTTGAAAATGGAGAAAAAAGATTTTACAATAAACTTTAAGTCAACAAAGCTCCAGGTTTAACCCAGAGTTCTGTACAACATTTACTTGTATTTTCTTAAGAGTTTTTAGGAAATGTGCTGAAAAGGCAATTCACTGAAGGCTGTAATGGTATTCCATACTCCCTTTTATGTCACTTCATTCTAAGGAATTCAGAACGAAGAAAGGGATGGGGACGGATAGACCGGGGAGGGGGCACCCATCTGGTAGAAAAATAATACAGAAAAGTATGTTCGGGACCAACGTTGCTTTGAACGGGAGAAAATGTCACAGTTCTATCGCCGTACTTAACAAATTTGCTAAACATGGTGCAAAACACTGTTTTGTTTTCTCGACTTTAAAGGCGGTAAAAGAGACAAATCATCTGTGGCCCCACCTATCCCAAATATGGAACCCAGGTCATGGAGGAGTGATAGGGGCCGCCAAGAATATTTTCTCCTTTTGGGCGTTGTATTTGGACATACCTTAACATCTTTACCGAATCCGAATAGCAGACGACACTGCAAAAAAGGCAAACAATTAAAGAAATAATTTACTGCCCCAAGCACACAGTTTATGACCCCTCATTGGAACGAGCTCAACGACCTAGTTCCACTGAGGCGAAATAAGCTCTGATGTTGTGGAAAAATTTAATCCTTTTCCTAACATGAAAAGCAGACGACACTTGTAAAAAAAATCTTGAATAACTAATTTGTTTCATTTTTTGTCTCAAAAACATAGGTTATGACCCCTCATTGGAACGAGCTCGACGAGCTCGTTCCAACGAGGGGTCATAACCTATGTTTTTGAGACAAAAAATGAAAAAAAATAATGAAAATTAATTGGCGATTATTGAGAATTGCGCTGGCCGACTTTGGCCGTTATGTTGGGTAAAGGGTTAAAAAAAGAATAATAATACAATCTGAACAGCGTTTTTTGTGAAAATGATCAGAACGGATTCTCCGTTACGTTGGATAAAGGGTTAATAGAGATGCATATGTAGCCTTTCCTATTGGTAGGGAAGGCCATCAGGTTTCCTCTCACTGGAAAATATGTTAAGCATTTCAACAAAAAACTACAATCTTCAATATTTTTCCAACAAGCCTGTAAATGTTTAGTCAAAACTTCAGCCTCGTCTCCGAGCGAACTGTGTCTTCAACTCCATCTCAATGATGTCTCTGTGGGCAAGGGCTTGCCCGCGAACAACAAGCAGACATCCTTCGGGATTTATTTCACTTCTTGTCGAACATCAGTACTCTTGCCTTTCTCCACAAACTATTTTTGGATAACCTTCTCTGTTTTTGAGGAATGTCAGTTGTCAAGTCCAGATCGATTCTGAGATGAGACAAAATACGGTTAAACACTGCAGCAATATTCTTGTTCTCTTTTGCTGATGCGTATAAGAAATCGTGATTCCCTTCGTTAGCCATATTAATGGCAGTTTTCTCACCAACCACGCAACCGTCGTTTGCGTTATGTAGAATATCTATTTTATTTGCTACTAAAATAATAGGAACGTCACGCTTACCAAATGTTTCGTTCAAAATAAGTTTTCGGATGTTCATGACTTCTTCAAAAGAAGATCGGTCCAAAACAGAAAACACAAGCACAAACGCATCACTAGAATCTATGGCAATGCGCCTCATAGCGGGGAAGGCATACGCGCCGGCAGTGTCCAAAACCTCCAATAAAACTCCCCTTTTCTCAACAATGTATTCCTTCCTATGCATATCCTCCACGGTAGCCTTGTAATCTTCGTTAAAGGTGTTATATAAGAATCGTGACACAATAGAACTTTTACCGACTCGTGGCCCTCCCATCAGGGAAATGCGTACGTATTTTCTTGGAACACTGGGTACATCCATTGAGCACCAGAATAGACTGACTACTGTTACGTGAAGACGGAAGACAACACCAAGACTGATGTGGCAAAACCTTGGCAAGTATATATATATATATATACACACACATAACGAATTAACAAGATATCGGTTCTGTCATTATTTGATAGTGGTTGCTATCATTCATAATACCTGACAAATGATTCATGACCTTATTAATAAGATGTTTCTGCGTCACAGCAACAGATAATGTCATAACACCTATATCTTGGGTAATCAGAATTTACGATCCTTTGACAATAGACAGTTATCTCTTGTTAACAGCTGACCCTTTAACCTAACATCCAAGGGGGTGTTCCATTAACGTCGAAAAATTAATTTTCGCCCCTCATCAGGAGTGTTTTGATAGTCATAAAAGTCAATATCTTAATGTTTGACCAGTTTGTGTGATTAGGAGGAAAGTTTGTGAGAGACATTCACTGATTTTTAAAGGTGTTGTCGGGAATGTTTTTTTTTTAAATTTGTTTTAGAAATTACAAAGAAAAGTAAGTTATTTTTCGTATAATGTTTTTAAAATAATTTTTACAGGAAACGTAGTGGGGGAGGGGGTCAACGGCAAGTTAAGGGAACTGGGTAGTTTTATTTTATTGGGGGGGGGGGGGGCATTTGAGTTTCAGTTTAATGGCGGTGGGGTGTTTGAGTGTCTTTATTTCAGAGGAGGCGGCAAGGTAAGGGGGGGGGGGGGGGCGTGTTTATTATTTTTTATTTATTATGTAGCAATGTTATGAAATATTAATTATTTTTTTCTATCTAAGAGTACAAATTCCCCCACTAGATTGAAACAAACAATACGGATTAACCTATTGTTCTCTTGTATAAACACTCCTGATCTTCTTAATTAGTTTTCGACGTTCCGGGAACAAGCCCATCCAAGATGACACTTGCACACAAAACTCTTGAATAACTAATTGTTTGCGTCAAAAACATAGCTTATGAGTCTTCATTGGAACGATCTCAATGAGCTCGTTCCAATGAGGGTCATAAGCTGTTTTTGAGACAAAAATATGAGAATTAAATGGCGATTTTTGAGAATAGCTCTGACCGGTTTTGTCCACTTCGCTGGGTAAACTGTCTGTATTACTTTTTCATCATTTGATAACAGGATGACACAATACAAAGTAAATCCACAGGGAACAGAGTGGCGTAGATAGATTTTAATATGGAAAGGAGAGGGGCGGGAGAGGCATAGGCAAAATTTTCCGACCCCCCCCCCCCCCAAAAAAAAAAAATAAAATAAAAAAAACAACATGTCAACAGAGTTCCCGATCCGGTAGCCAAAATGTGCCAACTTTTACCAACGAAAAGCCTAATATTATCCGATGAGACTAGACGTTTCAGACTATATTTGTGGTTTGTGTGTGTGTGATGCGGGCCGGTGGTGGGGTGGGAGGGGGTTGTGGGCAACGTCTATTCTGTTCTGGCATTTATGATTGATTGGCCCGAACGGACGAGTCGCCGTTGCATTCAATACTTGAACGGAGACTGACACTGTCTACGGCTGTAAAAGGGTGTAATATCGACAAAGTGAAAATCCGCAAGATTCGAATCGATTCGAAATCGTCTGCCTGATTCGATTCGGGACTCGATTCCGAAATATGAGATAGTAAGGCCCTATAACATGCTACTGACAGAATATGTATCAAAGCTAGTTTTTCATGGTACAGATTGCCGACAAAATTAGCAATACCGGCATCCAGCGTGGCACGACATCTTATACCAGAAATTTTATGACTTTGTCACCCCATAATAGAAACGGAGGTGTAAATATAGGGAAGTGGGTGGCCACTCTCTCTCTCTAAAGATTGTCTCGGAAATTTCTAGTTCTGTCAATTTTGGAATACAGCACGGTCATTGTGGGTTGGTAAAAATCCACGCGTGGACACAATTTTCACGGGATGCGGACAAAGCTCTCTAGGACAAAAGATCCCCGGACAAAAGATCCCCATGAAAAGCTCCCTAGGACAAAAAATTCCCAGGTTTTTTCTAGGGTAGAACAAAAGATCCCCTGCCAAAAAGCTCCCCCGGACAAAAGATTCCCAGGTCGAAAACATATTCGAGGGTAGGACAAAAGATCCCCCTCACAAAAAGATCCCCGGCAAAAAATATACCTGCAGTAAAACCAACATTGCTGATTTTTTTCTTTGAACCAATTTTAATGTTTTTGGTAACTCGTTTAACAAAAAACAAAGATACCAGACAAAACATCTTTAGGACAAAAGATCCCCAGAAAAAAGCCTCCTCGAAAATCTCAATAAAACAATATACATATGGATATCATTGGAACTGGCTCACTGAGCCAGTTCCAATGATATCCATATTTGTATCATGATTTTCTTTCTCTTGAGATCTATATTTATAGCACTTTTTGAAAAATAAACGCTCCTATTTCTTTCTATAAAGCATGCACAGTCTTTACTTTGGTAAAATGTAAAAAAAATGAAAATTATAATTAATTATTTCCAAATTTTTCTTTTTTTTACATTTTCATCACAAAGTAACAGATATGCGCATTAAAACCAAGTTTCACGTGGCCATCAATATGAAATGGCTGATCAGGGGACCTTTGACCCACAGAGCTTCTGAGGGACCTTTTGTCCTAGGAAGCTTATTGGGGATCTTTTGTCCCAGGGAGCTTTTGGGGAATGTTATGTCCGGGGATCTTTTGTCCTACCCCTGGGATCCTTGTCCTAGGGACCTTTTTCTGGGGATCTTTTGTCCTGGGATCTTTTGTCCTGGGGGGGGGGGGGGGTTGTGTCCTACACCCTATTTTCACATGTATCATTCAGAGATTACCAATATTAACCCGCACTAAAATTCAAGTTAATAAACGCTGTTCTTCATCAGTTGAAAGGTTTACTGGCGATTCTTATGTTTTATGTTATAGTTGTAATGCTATTGCAGGTGTGGAAATACAACCCTACCTTGGTCTTTGAATAATTCCCGACTGCCGAACTGTACAATAGCCCACGTAGTTTTCCATTTTAGCATTTGTAAAACCGCCAAAATACTATAAAATTAAACAATTAATTGCAAAGTTTCACAATGAAGAAAATTACTTCTTCTCGAATATTAAGTTTTTATGCCTTGACAAGTCGGCCCTTCTCCTTAGCCCTTTGACCAACGTAACGGAAATATTATTCTCCGAGTACTACAGGTAAAATGCAGTGCCGGATTAAGGCATGAGCTTTCTGGGCTGCGACCCAGGGGCCTCCGCCAGCTGAGGGCCTCCAGAGGTTAAGTGAAATTAATTTACTGTGAAAAGTTACTTCATTTGTAAATGCAGAATGAAAGTACAAGAATACTGAATTATTTCTTTAAAAAGGACTCAATTAATATATTGTATAATATACTGGATTTTTTTCTTTCCCGTTATTTCAACTCGTTGGCACTGGCAATCCTGATTACAAGTTGTCAAATGAATTAAATATTTCAAAAACTTATATTAGTTTTGAGAATATCACAATTTCTCTTCTCTTTTTTGTTGTGTCACACTTGCCCCCATCTATAATGTCGACATTATGTTGTAGAAGTTGAATAAACTGATTTCAAGAATCCGAAATTCGATTTGCGTGCTTTTGTTAATTATCACTGGTGGCTTCACAGTCACAGTATCTGTAGCCCAGGGGCCTACAAAATCGTAATCCGACCCTGGTAAAAAGCTCCGTTGAAAGATATTATATTTTCAATTTTTTTGCATTTAAACCATAGCTTATACGACTCAGCAATCTATATATATATATATATATTTGTGTGTGTTATGATGTGTTGGGGTGAGTCTGTATATATACAAGTGTCCAAATGAATATATGTGTGTGTACATATGGCTGAGGGTCAGTGTGTTGTTGTTGAGAGCTGAGAAGAGACTTTACTCTGAAGCATGAGAGCATTTGCTGATGATGTTTTGCCAAATGTAAATGTTATTAATTATTGTTCACTCTTTGTATATTGTTATCAATGCAATCTGCCCCAATGCGGGCGATCGATTTATTGCAATAAAGTTCTATTCTATTCTAATAAGAATCTCCACAAATCTTCAAGCATCCACACAAGCTTTTTCTATCTCTCTCCACCTATAACTTTTCTACTTTTGCCTTTCTCTACCAAAAACATTTTAACTGAACACTCTCATTAAATTTTCTTGAATCAGACGAAGAGAAGAAGGAATTGGAACAAGCTTTTTGTGAGCATACACAGGGAAGCCAAACACCAAGCAAGAATTGAAACAAGCTGGCCTGGCTGGGACCAGTGTACATTTTAAATAAATAAACATATGAATAAAGATATAACAGCCCTTTTAAGGGCTTTTGGGTATATGTCTGTGAGTGCGTGTTTTTTGTTTTTTCCTTCCATCACCCCTTCATCTGTTCCCCCTGAAAGCAGACCAGATGGTCAAGGCTCAGCATTCACTCTCCCTTATAGGCTGATGGATGACTTCCAGCTTTCCAAAATACATATTGGTGGATTTTTTCCTTTTTTTAATAACCGTTGTGGATACTATGCTGGAGCTGCTCCCAAACCATCGATCTTTTGAGTTTCTTTTTCTTTTTTTTTAAAACAACCATCAAAGTCCAGTTCCAGGTATTACCATAAATATGCCCACGTTTTCTAAATAAAAACACAGAGCAGAATTCTTGTAGTTATGCACAATTCCCAGTCACCTTCCAGTTCGAGGTTCTTGGGGGTCTGACCCCCAGTACCCTACTGCCACTGCGCTCACTCAAACCAAATAAGATACATGCATGGATTCATGTGAATGATTGTCAAAATAAATGCAAACATGTCAAGAAAGGGGTGGATATTGTAAGATTAATTGTTTATTGCCGCCAAGTAATGGTGTATTGGAGTCTCGATCTCACCTCTGAGTCCTATATCCTATATCGACTCATCCTAACGGACTCGTCGATATGCCCAAAGACGAGGTCACGACTTCAATATACCATTTCGTAAATCTGCATGGTGGTAATAACCTATAAGTATTGCTGTAAACCCTACGCTTTCTGTCCACTGCCGCTACTACTAGTAACACCACTCAGCCTGAGAGCTGTGGTCGAGTGGATAAGTGCGCTGGTCTATCATGCCAGAGGTCCCGGGGTCGATCCTCGGTTGGGGAAGTTCTCGATGTGTCCGAACACTCTCTGTCAGCATCAATTGTGGGGTTGATGCTGTCACAGCGTATCGTCCTATCCGATGGAGGCGTAAAATGGCTGTCCTCCGTGCAGGCTAAAGAGCGAGGCCAGGAAGTTGCCGCTACGAAGGTCACGCCACACATCTGCGCCATTGGGCCAAGAAGAGGCGTTAATATAAGTTGCTCGCCAAGCCTTGTAAAATAAATGGCTTTAAAACAAAACCACACAGCCTCTTGTGTCGATGATTCATACCAACAGCAGTCGAACAAAGACTACCTGGTGAGAGGAGCTTATTCCTCATAGGCCGAAATAGCGGGTTTGTAGGACATTGATTCTCAATAAGCACATGCGTATATGAGGACATTGATGTTAGTGTAAACAGTATTTATATTCCCACGCAAAAAAAATGTATATGTAAACATCATATTGGATAAAATAGAAGTTGTAACAAATTGAAATCTGAAATTAATAGAGCAGAAAATTAAAAAAAGAGAAAATAAACTTTATAAACTGTTGGTATCTACCAAATTTGTTCAACGCAGCAACTGGAAGAGCCCATGTTCATTATTTAGGGGTAGACCCGGGGAGGGGGGGGGGGGGGGGGGCAGTAAAAATTTGCAAGACGTGACGTCCTATTTTTTATTCGGCTCCTTTTTACACCCACCCACCCACCCACCCACCCACCCACCCACTACGTGCAAATTTTCTACTACCGTTCTCAGACACCCACCCCCACTTTCCCATTAACATCCAAAATAAACTTACCCCAATTGCCCACGTGGGGGCACGATGACGCTGTGTGCTGAACGTACTGCACGCCGAGGTGCACATGTCTTCAGCCAATCTAACCCTGTCTTTGCTTTGTAGTACGCAGTACCGCCGTGCAGTGTGTAGTACAGTCGTGGTTTATGATTTTGAAGAGCTGACAGCTGCTCGTCGTTGCTCGATGGCTTCCCCCACCCGTAAACCTGTCACCGACACGATATAACCCTGGGTATTAAAGTGTCGTTAAACACCAGTAAATAAATAAATCAATTAATAAATAAATAACTTGGGTTGAATTTAGTGCATCAGAGAGAATTTTTCCAAAATATTGTCTGCACATTTTCTACATTTCGAACACGACACCCACCCCTACTAACGTGTGACAATTTCCCAGATTAAGCCCAATATTCTCACATATAAAGCCTCCTGATGTTGTATTTATGTTAAGAGTGTGATGTACAACATCATCTTTAAGGTTTGAAACACAAATGGTGGTATATATTAGCTGATATATTGATACATTTTTAAAAAATTAAAAAAAATGCGCAAGCTGGAAATGCACATTTTTGGCGCACTCAAGAGATCCACCCACCCCAACGTCACGCCTTGCAAATTTTTGTCTAACGTCCCAAGATAGAATTAGTTGAAAGAGGTGAAGTGAAATAGTGAAAAGAAAGGAAAGATTTGGAGAATAATAATAATCCATCTTGAAGACAGAATGTAAATAAATTATGGCAGAACAGTAGGACCACCGTGGACTGGTCACGTTTCACGAGTGGGAAATATTTCCACGAAAGCATTAATATTAGATTCCAAACACTAATAACCATTAATTAAAATGTGCTGATGTTGAATTTTATTACCTGTAAACGCATGCTTATTATAATCATACATTTTGTCTGAATACTTATCAATTTATCGAATTATTCTACAGTTCGGCAGCCGTGGAATTAGGGCTTCAACGATACGTCTCACTCACGATACAATATGTAACGCGATTTTTTTTTTAACGATACGATTTATTCACGATACATTACATGCAGAACATTGAGAGTGAATTATCAGTAATAAAAGGCCTAAAAACTGCACAGAGTCCAACTTTCATTGGCCAGTAACATCCAATTTTTTTTCAATGCTTGAGAAAGACAATCAAATTTCAGCCAATGGATCTCTGGGAGTCTGGGTTCAACTCAGAGGAAAGAGGTCTGTTGCCTCAAACTATGCTTATAATTTAGACAGAGTTGATATTTTACTGAAATACAAATGGACAAGTGGAATCACAGGAGTCTGAAATTCTATCAGTATAGCTATAATTCATTTTCAACGTGATATTTACGTTCCCAAAGTAATCCCCTTCTGAAGGGGATTACGCTGGGAACGTAAATATCACGTTGAAAGTGAATTATAGCTATACTGATAGAATTTCAGTTCCTGTGGTAGAATTATAAGTTGGAAAAGCACAAAATAGACTTGTTGGGCCTGAAAATGCACCTTCTGACTATATCATGCCAACCTTCTGGAAGTGTATCGTTTGTATCGTGATACACATGAAACGATACGATACGATATGAGTATCGTGTACAAATGTTTCGCGATGCATTGAAATCGCGATGAATCGTTGCAGCCCTACGTGGAATGGTCACTTTCCACGGGTGAACAGTATATCCATCGACGCAATAATATTAGATTCCAAACACTAATTATAGGAATAATCACCAAACATTTAATCAATGAAGCACCGGGTACAGCCCGGGTACAGCCCGGTGCTTTATTAATTAAAATATTCCTGATGCTGATTTATAATTACCTGGTGAACACATGCGTGGACATCAATACCCACGCGTGCATTAAGACTACTCCACGGCCACTAGACACTTGACATCACTACCCACGCGTGAATTAAGGCTAGTCCACGGCGACTAGACACTTGACATCACTAACCACGCATGAATTAATACTAGTCCACGGCGACTAAGCACTTGACCTCACTACCCTCGCGTGAATTAAAACTAGTCCACGGCGACTAGACACTTGACGTCACTACCCACGCGTGAATTAAGACTAGTCCACGGCGACTAGACACTTGACGTCACTACCCACGCGTGAATTAAGACTAGTCCACGGCGACTAGACACTTGACGTCACTACCCACGCGTGAATTAAGACTAGTCCACGGCGACTAGACACTTGACGTCACTACCCAAGCGTGAATTAGGACTAGTCCACGGCGACTAGACACTTGACATCACTACCCACGCGTGAATTAAGACTAGTCCACGGCTACTAAACACTTGACATCTTTACCCACGCGTGAATTAAGACTAGTCCACGGCGACTAGACACTTGACATCACTACCCACGCGTGAATTAAGACTAGTCCACGGCGACTAGACACTTGACATCACTACCCACGCGTGAATTAAGACTAGTCCACGGCGACTAGACACTTGACATCACTACCCACGCGTGAATTAAGACTAGTCCACGGCGACTAGACACTTGACATCACTACCCACACGTGAATTAAGACTAGTCCACGGCGACTAGGTACTTGACGTCACTACCCACGCGTGAATTAAGACTAGTCCACGGCGATTAGACACTTGACATCATTACCCACGCGTGAATTAAGACTAGTCCACGGCGACTAGACACTTGACGTCACTACCCACACGTGAATTAAGACTAGTCCGCGGCGACTAGACACTTGACATCACTACCCACGCGTGAATTAAGACTAGTCCACGGCGACTAGACACTTGACATCACTACCCACGCTTGAATTAAGACTAGTCCACGGCGACTAGACACTTGACATCACTACCCACGCGTGAATTAAGACTAGTCCACGGTGACTAGACACTTGACGTCACTACCCACGCGTGAATTAAGACTAGTCCACGGTGACTAGACACTTGACATCACTACCCACGCGTGAATTAAGACTAGTCCACGGCGACTAGACACTTGACATCACTACCCACGCGTGAATTAAGACTAGTCCACGGCGACTAGACACTTGACATCACTACCCACGCGTGAATTAAGACTAGTCCACGGCGACTAGATACTTGACATCATTACCCACGCGTGAATTAAGACTAGTCCACGGTGACTAGACACTTGACATCACTACCCACGCGTGAATTAAGACTAGTCCACGATGAGTAGACACTTGACATCATTACCCACGCGTGAATTAAGACTAGTCCACGGTGACTAGACACTTGACATCACTACCCACGCGTGAATTAAGACTAGTCCACGGTGACTAGACACTTGACATCACTACCCACGCGTGAATTAAGACTAGTCCATGGCGACTAGACACTTGACGTCACTACCCACACGTGAATTAAGACTAGTCCACGGTGACTAGACACTTGACATCACTACCCACGCGTGAATTAAGACTAGTCCACGGCGACTAGACACTTGACATCACTACCCACGCGTGAATTAAGACTAGTCCACGGCTACTAGACACTTGATAATTACGTGCAAGTAGTCCCCAGAACAGTATCTGATTGTGTGATTCAATATTTCCTCAAGGGAGGCCCCGTATTCATTGTCTCTGTAAGATTATTCACCACATCAGGCCAACTCGGGCCCTAAAGTTATTAGGATTTTTCCTCTGGAAAAGTCTATTGTTTTTCTACGGATTATTATTTTTTTTTTTTTTGGCGGTGGGGGGGGGGGGGGGGGGGTGGGGTTTCCACATATTTTGTCCGTACAATTCAGAAGCCATTTTCGAACCGATTTTCACAAAATTTCGCACACGCATAGAGAGACACAAAATCCAAAAATGTGCTGAAGCGGAATTTTCGATTTAACCCTTATTTCGTCAGAAATAGCAAAAACTACCAAAATTGGGAGTAGTTAGGGGAGGCATTATAGCCCCAAGCATTTTTAACACTGAGTTTTCCATAGGGTCCATTGCCTTAGTGTTAAATTGTGTAACTTATAGCCCCAAGAACTTATAGACCCAAAAACTTATAGCCCCAAGAACTTATAGACCCAACATGTATGCACTGGTGGCACAGTGCATACATGTTGGGTCTATAAGTTCTTGGGGCTATAAGTTCTTGGGTCTATAAGTTCTTGGGGCTATAAGTTACACAATTTAACACTAAGGCAATGGACCCTATGGAAAACTCAGTGTTAAAAATGCTTGGGGCTATAATGCCTCCGCATCATGCTTTATGACCAGATCCTATAGTACATTTCTGGCTTATAAGTTTCCACTGTACATTAATTTATTTTTTGTAGTTTGCAAATTAATTTTTTGTTTTGCTTAAATGTTTTTGTGGTTTGCAATATAATTTTTGTTTAGCTTAAATATTTTTTGTTTTTTTGTGTTTCGCAAAATAGAAAAATAATTTGCAAACACAAAAAATATTTTCTAAGAAAATATATTTTGTGTTTGCAAATTATTTTTACAAAAAGCTTTTTCATAATTTTATGAAAAAGTTTTTTGTGAAAATAAATTTGCAAACACAAAATATATTTTCTAAGAAAATATTTTTTGTGTTTGCAAATTATTTTTCTATTTTGCAAGTTTTTATTTTATAAGGAAATATTTTATGTACCCCAGACCTGGATTTTTTTCTCTGGCAAACCAATGTCTCTGGGAGTTTTCACTGTTAAATCTGTGTTTGTCACCACTGTTTTTCCCCATAGACAATCCTGGAGGGGTAATTGCAACATTTTTTTATTCCAAACTTGTTTTAGGATATCTCTCATTGATACAACTCTCATTATCAACAGTCACTCACAGAATGGGTAATGGAACTGTGTCTCTCTTTCTGAGACTTTTATTTGTTTAGAAAGAAAAATCTCTTTCCAATATTTTGTAGCCTTGAAAAAGGCTGTTCAATTCTGTATCAGATAAGATGTAGAAATTGTCATTTCTCCCTTCCTTCCCGTCTTGTTAAATATCCACTCAAGTTACATTTGTTTGTCCCATGGGTATCTCTCCGATTTTAAAAAATGACACAATAGCGCCGGTACTTTGAGTTTTTCTGAATGCTTATCAACTTACAATATCAAGTCGATAGTCCCTAGTTGTAATGTAAATTCATATTCACACAAATCATATTTCATATATTTGTACGAATACGAATTTGCAAATACAAGAACACTATCTGTTATTTGAGTTGTAAAAAATTTACTGTCAATCCTATTACAAATGTAGTGAAGAAAATACACCAATACCTTCAAAATGATTCAAGTAAAATATCCAATATAAGCGATGAATTAATTGTAATCTAAAAGTTATCCGAACAATTATACTCCTATGATAAAACAAAATGCGTATTGAATTGTAATGTTAGGTATTCGAGTCGATTTTTCCTGGAAAATAAACATCACGAAACACAACGTCATTTTCTGGGAAGTGGTTTAAATATAGCGCGGCTTCACTGAAAATAACCACTACTTTGCAAATCAAAAAATCAATACTGACTTAACATTGCGTGTTATATCGACACCAGAATAACTCCCGAAATATTACTTTCCATCAATGAAATGTGATCGACCAACTTAATGTTTTAAATGAATGAGTTTCCCCACGACTTATACCATGCATTTAACAAGCAGAACAATTTATTATTTTTGTAGAACAACGGGTCAAGCACTCCCAACATATCCGTACTTTTACATATTTATTCGAATATCTTTGCTCAAAATTATTCTATCTGGACATATTATATACCATCGTAAAGCTTGTCAACTGCAGTTTAAGATGGTATCTTAAGCGATACAATCGGTTCAGAACTTAAAATGTTATCGACTGTTATCTGCCAAAAGAAACACAAAACCATATTCAACACAGGCATCCCATAAAATGCACAGACACACTATTTAAATGTACATCCATTTGGTTACAAACAGTCTTGCTATCTATTGCACTCAATAACCTCTGGATACTATACACCAGTTGTTAAATGTGTTCAGTGTTAGAGTCGATTTTTCCTGGAAAATAAACATCACGAAACACAACGTCATTTTCTGGGAAGTGGTTTAAATATAGCGTGGCTTCACTGAAAATAACCACTGCTTTGCAAATCAAAAAATCAATACTGACTTAACATTGCGTGTTATATCGACACCAGAATAACTCCCGAAATATTACTTTCCATCAATGAAATGTGATCGACCAACTTAATGTTTTAAATAAATGAGTTTCCCCACGACTTATACCATGCATTTAACAAGCAGAACAATTTATTATTTTTGTAGAACAACGGGTCAAGCACTCCCAACATATCCATACTTTTACATATTTATTCGAATATCTTCGCTTATAATTATTCTATCTGGACATATTATATACCATCGTAAAGCTTGTCAACTGCAGTTTAAGATGGTATCTTAAGCGATACAATCGGTTCGGAACTTAAAATGTTATCGACTGTTATCTGCCAAAAGAAACACAAAACCATAAAATGCACTGACACACTATTTAAATGTACATCCATTTGGTTACAAACAGTTATGCTATCTCTTACACTCAATAATCTCTGGATACTATATTGCTGTTGTTAAATATTGACTGAAAGATACACTAACAAATAAAATATTTACCATAGGAATTGTCCCATAGAGTGAATGGATTACATTTTATGACTTTTCAAAAGTGTATAAGAAACATTTATTAACAGTATAATTCATTGGGTATTAAATGTACATTTAAATGCGCATTTAAATGTACATTCAAAAAGTATAAAAGGAGGAAGAATCTTAGGTTGATTCACACTTGGGTTTTTGACTTCAAGAAGACAAGACATATTTTCAAAAGCTAGAAGACGATAGAAGAAAAAGATGAAGAGAGCCATTGAAGAATATAGTGAGACAGAGAGTGAAGTAGATAACAAGAAGCAGAGAGTAGAGTCAGCTAAAGATATGTACACCATTCACCCACTTCTACAAAGAACATCAAGAAAATTCCGTTCCAAATCCCATGTATGCAGAATAACATTCAAACAATTTAATCAGAAGAATCCATTTGACATCCTTGGAAAAGTCTTTGACAGTTTGGTAGACGATATTAAAGAAGAATGTGGTGTAGAAGACAACGATCCAATGAGAATATCAGTTAACCACCCAGGATTAGAAATAGGTATATTTATTCCATTTACTAAGGCTTCGGCTATCACTGGTAACACCATATTAGATGAAATAGAAAAAGTTGTACAATCAAATGATAACTTTACTATCCATGATGGGCAATTATCTTTGGAAATAACACACACTTCTCTACCACAAGGGTCTGGGCGACACGCACCAATTTCATTTTCATCTGTTGATAAAATGGTGGGAAACAAGAAAAGTATTATTGAAATTAAAAATGTTAATGATTCAATGTGTCTCGCACGGGCCATTGTAGTGGGAAAGTGTCATGTTGATAGAGATAATTCTGATCTTTGGCAAAAGAAATGGAAAAATATTAGAAATTCTGATAGACCAACACAAGAGTTGGAATCTAAGGCATTGATGGACAAAGCAGGTCTTGATTATAATATTCCTTGTGGATATGAAGAATATTATAAAATACAAGACCTGCTTTACCCAGAGTATGTCATCAAAATTTATCCACAGTATGCAAAAAGTGAATTTTTATTCAAACCTCCAGTTACCACCACTGATAGTAAAGTTATTCATATTTACCACCATGACCAGCATTTTGATACTATCACAACAATTAAAGGGTTTTTAGGATGCTCCTACTATTGTGAACTTTGCAGTAAAGGGGTCCAACAGAGAGAACGTCACATGTGCCCTTTTGGTTGTATTTGCTATGCTCCAACAAAATGTATTCCTGAACATCCCACTACCTGTTACAGTTGCAATAGACAATTTAGAAGTTTATCATGCTATAATAACCATATCACTAGAAAGGGAAAAGAAGAAAAAACAATTTGTCAATTAGTTCAAAAATGTAAAACATGCAATTCACTAATATATCCAACAAAAGGAAAGCACATCTGTGAAGGATTCAAAAAATGCAAATACTGTCAACAAGTAGTTAATTCTGATCACCAATGTTTCATTCCAAAATACACTTCACCCGAGGATGAAAAATTACCAAACATTCCATTTGTATTTTTTGATTTTGAAACCACACAAGACTCAGGAGTTCATATCCCAAATTTCTGTGTTGCTCATCGTGCATGTGGGGGTGTATTTGCAAATCTATAGATCAAGAATGTATTTCCTGTGACAAATTTGGATATAGGCAATCAATATTTAAAAGGGAATCTACTTTATCAGATTTTTGTGATTGGCTTTTCAGTAAGGAACATAAAGGGACAACAGCTATTGCTCACAATTTAAGAGGTTTTGATGGACAATTTATTTTAAGACACCTCATTGAAACTGGTACAACAACTCCTGATGTAATTATGAATGGGAACAAAATTCTTTCACTTAAAGCTTGTAGTATTAGACTTATAGATTCTTTAAATTTTCTTTCAATGAGATTGGCACAATTTCCCAAAACATTTGGCTTGACAGAATTAGCAAAAGGTTATTTCCCCCATTTGGCAAACACACAAGCTTATCAAAATTATATTGGTCCTTATTTAGATTCAACATTGTATATGCCAGATTCAATGTCTCCATCAGATAGGGAAGATTTTATCAAGTGGTACAACCAAAAATTTACTAGTAATGCCAGATTTGATTTTCAAAAAGAAATGGAATTATACTGTAAATCAGATGTAGATATCTTGCGTAGGGGGTGTGGGGAATTCAGACAAAAATTTATAGATAGTGATGGCATAGACCCCTTGAGAGAAGCATTTACCTTAGCCGATGCATGTACAAAAGCTTGGAGAAAAAATTCACTTCCAGAAAACAAAATGGCAATCATTTCAGACATAGGTTACCCTGCTAAAGTCAAATACTCCATTAAAGCCATTAGATTTTTACAGACACTTGCACAGGAAGAAAACATACATATTCAACATGCACTTAATGGTGGGGAGGTTAAAATAGGGGGATATTATGTTGATGGGTTTCACAAAGACACAAATACAATCTTTGAATTTTATGGATGTATGTGGCATGGGTGCATGACATGTTACAAAGACAACAGACATGAGAAAAATCCAGTCAATTTGTTAAATTACCAAACTCTCTACAACAATACACAGGAACGCATACACCATTTAAAATCATTAGGGTATAACATGAGAATAACATGGGAACATGAACTTGATGATTTTTGCAAATCAAATCCTGAAGTAAAATCAACATTAAATTCATTTTTTACAAACATGGATCCTATTAAACCACGTGAAGCATTATTTGGGGGGGGGGGGAGAACAAATGCCATTAAATTACATCATAAAATAGACCAAAACACAGACAATGAAATAAAATACATAGATATCTGTTCACTCTATCCTTATGTCAATAAACACAGAGAATATCCAGTAGGTCATCCAAATATACTCACAAAAGAAAACATAGACATGAATAATATAAGACAGTACAGGGGACTTATCAAATGTAAAGTTTTACCACCACAATCTCTACACATGCCAGTATTACCAATTCATTGCAACAAGAAAATGGTTTTTACACTTTGCAATACATGTGCAGAACAAGAATTAGACAAATGTGAACACACACCAGATCAACGCAGTATTACAGGTACATGGACATCTATTGAACTTTTTAAAGCATTGGGAATGGGATACACATTACTTGACACTTATCAGATTTGGCATTGGGAAGAATGGTCTTCAGAAATTTACAAACATTATGTGAACAAATATTTAAAAATGAAACAAGAAGCCAGTGGATATCCAGATTGGGTGAAAACAGAAACAGACAAAGATACATTTAAGAAAGACTATGCACAAATTGAAAACATACATTTGGAAAATATTGAAAAAAATCCAGGACAAAGATCATTTGCTATAACCATGTTAAACTGTTTATGGGGGAAAAGTGCACAAAACAATTTAAAAACAAAAACAGAATACATACAAGACCCATCCAAATATTTTGACCTGATACAAGATAAAGACATCATTATTAAAAATGTTGAATTGTTTGATCATGATAAATGTATTTTAGTCAATTACACAAAATCTACAGATGTTTATGAACCTCACAAATCAGCTAATGTTGCAGTTGCATCTTTTGTCACAGCTTATGCACGAATGGAATTATATAAAGTAATAGGACGTTTGGGTAGACGAGTATTATACTTTGACACAGACAGTTGTATTTACATCCATAACCCCTCACTTTGGAATCCACAAATTATAAACAGTAGGTTAGGTCAATGGACAGATGAACATCCAGATGCAAAAATTATTGAATATGTAGGTTTAGGTCCAAAAAAATATGGTTACAAATACATTAAAGATGGTCAAATACACACTTCATGTAAAGTTAAAGGAATCACATTAGACTACAATACATCACAGAAAGTCAATTTTGAATCCATGGTGGAATGTGTACAAGACAGACACAATTATAAAATGAACATTGAATACACACATAGAATTAAACGCAACAAGAACAGACAAGTCACAAGTGAAAGACAAACCAAAACATTCAGATCTGTGTACACAAAACGTTTTGTAGTGGATAAATATGATACAAGACCTTATGGGTTTAAGGTATAAAAATTACTCTTTAGAATTCTCATTTCAAGTTTGAACAAGACCAGACATGTCACAATTGAATTACAAACCAAAACATTCAGATCTGTGTACACAAACCATTTTGTAGTGGATAAATATGACACAAAACCTTATGGGCCTAAGGTATAAAAGAACCCTTCAGATTTCTCATTTCAACTTTGAACACTGAGCAGGCAAGATGTCTCTACCACTCAATCCTACTTATCCCATATACTTGTCAGAGTTAAGAAGACTTTCAAGTTTTAGTATGACTACAAACCCTATTTTAAAATCCAAGAAAGAAGACTTAGCTAAAGCTGGATTTTTCTATGTGGGAGATGGTAAAGTAAAATGTTTTGTATGTGGACAAGGTTTAATGAATTGGGAAGAAAAAGATATTCCTTTGCAAGAACATGTTAAGTGGTCACCAAATTGTTCTTATATTCAACTGATAAGAAATTGTCAATTATACAATCCACCAACAAGTATGCAAACACCCCCAGATAAAATATTATCAGTGATGGATTATGGATTCACTTTAAATCAAATATTTTCAACAATGAAAAAATATGACAAGTGTTTAGATGATTTTCCAGATTCTAAGTCTTTATTTGCACTCATGGTGCTAAATGATCAAAGTACATCATTTAGTACCATAATTGCAAGACAAGCTGCAGGACAATTCAAAACTAAGTTTGATAAAATGTTTTCAGATAATGCAGGAAATGATTTTCCTGACCGTCCTGATGTATTTTGTGCATCAGGTAATATAGTACCTGATGGACAAAATACATCAGAAGAGACAAAAGAAACATCACTTTGATTTCAACCATGGAACCAGTAAGACGTATCTTAGACAACAAGATTACACGTAAGGCATTATTATATGCATTTCAATTGATCACTCCTGGTTATCTAACAATAACAAAAGAGTTTATTCATAATCAATTGGGAAAAGATGAAATGTATGGGGAATTTTGTAATGCATTACAAATCATGAATGCTTTTTACAAAGATAATATAGAAAATATTTGGACAAGAGTTGTGTGGGGTAATATAATTTATGATAAAGAAATCATAAATTACTTGTATAGACAATGTGTACCACAAATAGATAGAAGAATAGATTCTTCAGAAACTGTATTTGAGTTAAAAGCACCCTTAAAACGAATACCTACTAAAAGACATGAACAAGGTATGGAATCAGAAAGTATATAAGTGAGTGATTTGACAAAAACTTTTTCACACACAAAATACAATTATGGCATCAAGTGAATGTTTATTGTTTCAACACCCTTGTAATATCTTTATTTCGGGACCTAGTGGTTCAGGAAAAACAGAATTTGTCAAAAAGCTTATTGATATGAAACATGACTTATTTCAAATTCCCCCACAAAAAATCATTTGGTGTTATAAAGAATGGCAAAATACATATACTTTACTTAAAGAAAGTGAAGATATTAAATTCATAGATGGTATCCCTGATGATGAAAATGAAATTGTCAGTGATGTCACTATTCCCCATCTTGTAGTTTTTGACGATATGTTAGGGGATAAAGATGAAGAAAAAATTAAATTATGGTTCACACGAAAAGGACATCATAGAAATGCAAGTGTCATTTACATTACACAAAATATGTTTCAACAATCTAAATCTAGTCGTACCATAAGTTTAAATGCACATTATATGATTTTATTTCAAAATACCAGAGATAAAGGGCAAATTAAAGTATTGGCAAATCAAGTTCAATTACCACATTTAAATGCATGTTATCAAGATGCAACAAGTATTGATCATGGTTATTTATTAATTGATTTTCATCCTAGAACTCCTGAGTCTTTGAGATTAAGAACTGATATTTTTCATCCTTGGGTAACACAAAATGAACGTGGCCCTATCATTTATACAAAACTATAAATTCCCCATGTTCTAATGAGTTGATGTTAGTTAGTCAAAGTTTGTCAACGACTACACATCATCATGGTATCATTCATACAATCTTTGGAACAACTTGGTCAAGAAACAAGTCCATTTGCAAGACAAAAATTACTTAAGAAAGGTTTTAAGAAAATTTTAAAATGGTTTACATTAGTAAGTAGAATCATACTTAATAAGAAAATTAAATTGCCAAAACAAACTTTAACCTATATGGATAAACATAAACAAGATCTTGAACAACTTGCAAATCCCAGAGTTGATCTTGCAACAAAACGAAACATTATTTTAAAACCAGGAGGTGGTGGATTTTTTGGTGGTGTTATCATTCGTAATTTAATTCGATGGGATGGTCATAAGACAAGTAGATCATTCTATTCACCATTCAAAAAAACAAAGAGTAAGAAACAAAAGTCACCTAAAAGGAAACGAAAATCCCCCAAGAAAAGATCAAATAATTCATCAAGCTCTAGAGAGATAAAAAATCAACGAAAGGTAGGACCTAAATATATGTACACAAATTTTGAAATTGCCCCTCATAGATCTCCATCTACAAAAACAAAAGCATTACTTGTGAAAAATCTTCAAAGACAAAGAAAAGTATCACCACTTAAGTTAACACGTGTAGTGTCAATAACAAAAGATGGTGTTAAAAAAAATCATGAACCAATGTATTCTGTAATAAAACCAAGTCAAAATGTACTGCATGACCCAATGGGTTCTAGACAAAATACAGACCATGTACCATTAAAAGAAAAGATTCCCACAATGGCACGTTTTACAGCTTTAAATACACCTAAACCTGTTAAAGGGATAAGGTCTTACTTTAAATAATATAAAGTTTTTTTGCACATGTATATATAAATAGCATTACATTTTTATATTTGTTTCATTTAATCATTAGATCCTATAAGAGCAAGATGGTGAGACAAAATAAGAAACAAAAAAATCCTTTAGTTAAAAAATATGGTGGTATGTTAATAGGTTTAAGTCAAACTCCTCCAGCATTTCAAAAACAAATTATGAAAAATGCACCTAAAGAATTAATTAATTGTGTGTCAGAATGCTGTCATAATCTTTTAAAAGGCAACATACATCTAACAAAAAGTCAGAAACAAAAATTACATCCAAAGCATCAACAACTACGAGCACTCGCTAGTAAATCAATAACTCTTAAAAAGAAAAAACAAATTTTAAATCAAAAAGGTGGTTTTTTACCATTACTTGGTTTACTTGGACCTGCTATAGGAGTTGCAACAAATCTTGCAAATAAATTAGTCGATAAAATATGAAAAAGATGGCTATTGTAACTTATCAAATGTTAGAAGATATGCAACGTTTTAGAAATGAAAAAGCTCAAAGACCAAGATTACCCCCTAACCCACAAGTTACAAATACTGCACAACTTCAAAATGATTTATCATCTGTGTTAGGAAATTCAGAGTTGTCCGAAAGTGAGAAAGAACAAAAGTATGGGGAAACTTTACAAAAATTTCAAATGTCACATAAGAAAGCATTACAACCAACATTGGTTCCATTGCCTGAGTCAGGAGAAAAATCATTATTTTTACGAGATTGTATTATAGAAAGTGTCCCTGTTACAATGAGACGTAAAGCAACTTCATTATTATCTGCTTTATCATCTCATCCACACATGAGTTGGGATGATCAGGGTGTATTAAGTTACGATGGAGAAGTCATAAAAGGTTCAAATATCATAGATTTAGTCAATGATGTTCTTAGACACCGAAAAGGTTTTAAACCGAGTGGATGGGAAATGTTTAGTCGTGGATTAAAAGATATAAATATCCCTCAAGATTTTGTTGGTAATCATGAACGTTGGTTATGGATGAATAGACAACCTATACCCAAACCCAGTAAATATCAAAGTTCTCCAGAAGATAGTTGGTCTGAAACTCCTCAATCATCCCCTCCAAAACGTAAAGTTTGTCGAGGTCATAGAGTGCAGTGGAGTGAAGACACACCAAAGTCAGCACTAAAGCGTAAATTGACAAAACGTAGATTATCTGAAAAATGGGAAGCTTATTGAATGATTTATTAACTGAAATATATTACAATACAAAACATCCTGCTGGTTATGGTGGTATACAAAAATTGTACAAAGCAGCTCATAGTAAAGATAATTCCATCACAATTGATCAAGTGAAAAAATGGTTGAAAGGAGAAAGAACTTATACTTTACATAAACCCATCCGTAAAAAATTTTCAAGACGTAAGACTATAGTGGGTGGTATTGATCATCAATGGCAGATTGATTTAGCAGACTTACAAAGTTTACAATCTTACAATGACCAATTTCGTTATTTAGTTTGTGTTATTGATGTATTTTCCAAATATGCATGGGTAATACCCATTCACAATAAAACAGGAGAGACATTAACAAAATCTTTTCAGAGTATTTTGAAAACTTCTGGACGTAAACCATTATCATTACAATCTGATAAAGGTTCTGAATTTAAAAATAAAGACGTGCAAAATTTTTTAAAGAAACAAAACATTCATTTCTTCACAACAGAAAATCCTGAAACCAAAGCTAGTATTGTTGAACGTTTTCAACGTACATTGAAAACACGAATGTGGAAATATTTTACACACAAACGTACATTAAGGTACATTGATGTGTTGGAAAATTTAGTTGATGGATATAATCATAGTTTTCATCGAAGTATTCAGAGAACTCCTGCTTCAGTATCATTAGAAAATGAAGTAGAAGTATCTCAACATTTGTATGGTAAAAAAAAGTCTAAAAAGAAAAAAATACAATTTAAAGTTGGTGATATAGTACGTATTAATAAAACCAAACGTACATTTGAAAAAGGGTATTTACCAAATTGGACAAAAGAGTTATTTAAAATTACTCATGTAAAACATACAATACCACCCACTTATAAACTTGAAGATATGGGTGGTGAAAATATACAAGGGACATTTTATCCACAAGAAATTCAAAGTATAAAAGATGATAAAAAATATATAATTGAATCAATTCTTAATAGACGGTCAAGACGTGTGGGAAAGAAAATTATCAAAGAACTTAAAGTACATTGGGAAGGTTATCCAAAGAAATTTGATAGTTGGATAGCAGAATCAGATTTGATATAAAAAGAATATGTCATTAAATGAAACTTCATTACCTAATGAAACCACAAGTGTTGATGTACAAAGTCAACAAAGTCAACAATTTAAAATTTGTGGAAATCGTGTTGCAAAAAATCAAGTCACTTATTTCACACAGATTATTATCATTTATGGTATTATAATTACTGCCATTGCACATTTGAGTTTACAAAGCCCTGATAAAGAATTGTGGTTAGTGTTATTAAGTAGTTCATTAGGATATATTCTTCCAAGTCCAGGTTTAAAATATTTGAAACAACCACAAAATAAGAAAAATGAATTCATTTTACGTAACACTTCTGAGTGATAGTTCTATGGATATGTTTCCAAGTAATAGCCAATGTTGTTTTCAAACACAATTATCTAAACCCATTCATGTTGATAAAGAACATTGGGAGGTGGGATTAGTTGAAGTAATTTTACCTTCGGAAGCAAAAAATATTACAGATGAAGAATCTTTTTTTAAAATCATTGTGACAGATAGCAAAATATCAAATCGTATTAATAAAACGAATTTGAAACATACATTACACAAAGGTGTTGCTGTTGTTGAATTAAATATTTTATCAGGTGCATATTCAAATGGCGCTCATGTCATAGATGCAATGCAAACAGAAATTCAAGAAAAACTTGGAGACATATTTAAATCATTTGATGTATTATTTCATGTTGGATTTTCAACTCCCCAAGGGCGTGTAAAAATAGTAGGAAATAGTATTGGGAAAGTGGGTATTGAAATGTCAGAAAGTTTATTACAAAAAATGGGATGTAAAGACAATATTTTTCCTGTCATTTTTCCCAACACATCAAAAGGTGCATTTAAATATAATGTGGACTTAAATGTGGATTTCAATCAAATCTTTATTTATTCTGACATAGCAGATTATACATTTTTAGGTGATATTGAAGCACCTATTTTACGTGTGATTCCATTTGAATCACATAAAGAGTCTCTACATACTCATATAGAATTTGATAATGTACATTAGGTACCAGTATCAAAATCTTATTTTGATCAGATTAGTATAAATATAAATGGGAACACTGGTAAACCCATTCAGTTTGCAAGTGGCAAGACAGTTGTCAAGTTGCATTTTAGACAGAGACATAAATTAAATTTGTAAAAAATGATGCCGGTGTATCAAGGTGTACCACGGCAATATGGATATGGATTAGGGTCTATTTTTCGCACAGCAATAAGAACAACTGCACCATTTATAAAACCAATTGCAAAAAATGCATTTCAAACCTTGAAGAGAGATGGATTAAGACATGGTTTAGAAATAGCAAATGAATTGATAAAAAAGCGTAAAGCACCTAAAGACATTTTATTAACTCATGGAAAAGATCTTTTGAAATCAGTTGGTGAATCTGCTTTAGGTATAAAAAGACAAAAACAAGAACGAAAACGTCAGTCTGTGGTTCGTTCTCGTAGAGGTAAGACACGTCAAAGACAAGCTTATTCAAAACGAAAATCAAGACCACTTGATATATTTGATTGAAAAAAATCATGATGTTACATGGATCTTGCGAACATTTTGGTAGTAGTTTTGATCCAGATAATGTATCACCAACATCAAGTGGTATAGAAAATATTGATGAAATTGAACAATTTCCTATTGCATCTTTAAATAATTCTTCACCAATAGAATTTTTAATTCCAAGACAAACAACCAAGTGGTTAGATCTTGCAGCATCTACACTTGAAGTTCAATTTAAAATTACAAAACAAGATGGGAGTGTTTTGGGTGGAGATACACAAATTGCTCCTATCAATAATTTTTTTCATAGCATGTTCAGTAAAATTGATGTTACACTGAATGGCAATCTTATCACCACCAATACAGATCTTTATCCTTATAGAGCATATTTTGAGAATTTTCTTAGTTATTCAAAAGATGTGAAAAAAAACACATCTAGCTGCTAGTGAGTTGTGGTATAGAGATACTCCTGGACACCTCACAGAAACAAGTAAAGCTTCGTCGAACAAAGGTTTGACTGAGCGAGCTAAAATAATTGGTGGTAGCAAAAATGTACAACTAAGAGGAAAACTGCATTTAGATCTGTTTGTGCAAGATAAGTATTTACCAAATGGAGTTGAGATGAGAATTAAATTGCATCGTGCTCCAACTAAATTGTGTTTGATTGGTAGTGAACATGGAAAAATAGAAATTCAAAAAGCCATATTCAGAATACCGGCATTGGATTTATTTCCAAAATTTGCGAATGATCTTAATGCACAAATAGATCGAACAAATTATAAAATGCCCATAAGACGTAGTGAAATTAAAACTTTTACTATTGGAAGTGGTCTTCGTTCAAAAATAGAAGACTATCTGTTTCATAAACAGATGCCAAAACGAATTATTCTTGGTTTAGTTAGTAATAGAGATATAAATGGAGATATTGGCAGTAATCCATTTAATTTTCAACATTTCGATTTGAATAAGTTGGAAATCACAATAGATGGACATTCCATTAAAGCACGTCCCTTTGAACCGAATTTTGAAGGTGGACTTTATCTAAATTCATATTTATCATTGTATGAAGCTATGGGCTATTTTGGACAAAATCAATCATTTAATTTATCTTTGCAGGATTATGCAAAAGGGTATACCCTTTGGGGTATTGATTTGACACCTGATCAGAGTAGTAGTGGGCCCTTGGCTCACCCAATAAAGTCTGGCAATCTTAGGTTTGAACTTCAGTTTGCTCAAGCTCTTCCAGAGGTGATCAACGTTGTTGTCTATGCAGAATTTGATAGTGAGATAGAAATCAACAAATTCAGAGAAGTGATATTTGACTATTAAACAAGATGAGTCAGTGTGAACATTGCAAGATGTGTAAAGAAAAAATACAAACATTATTTCAAGAATGTGTAGTGATAGAACTGACAAAATCCATTCAACAGAAAATGAAAAATATCTGTGAAGAAGAAAATCGAACCAACACAACAACATTAATAGATATGAACATTGCAGAGTGTTTACAGAAAGTGTGTCCAGTGACTATACTATATAATCTACACAAGAGAGCAAGAAAAATAAACTTATTAGAATATTGTGCTCATATAGACTTTGAAATAGACTGCCAAAAAGACATTCAAAAGTGGGCAGATTTAGTTAAAAGAGACTGGTCATATTATACAGGATATCTTGATTAATGGCTCCGTGCCAGCCTTTTTCAAGGCTAAGAAGATGGAAACCATACAATTACAAACTATACTTGACAGTTCTCAAAGGTTATCATCCTTAAAAGGAAAAGTGTGTTCAAAAGACTTGTTACCAAAACGAAAACCTAAACACAGACAAGCATATATTGTGAACACAGATTCATCAAAAGAACCAGGAGAACATTGGATAGCAATATATTTTAAAGACATCATTCTGCTATCTACTTTGATTCATATGGTTTACCACCATTAGATAGAGACATATACAATTTCATAGTGAAAAATACAGATTCCTGGACAATAAATACAATGAGACTACAAAGTGAATTTACTGTTGTGTGTGGAATGTACTGTATATTTGCTTTAGATCATCTTGCAAGAGGATATGATTTAGAGACAGTTCTTACTATCAAATTTGATCCAAGAAATTTCCAAGAGAATGATAGAGATGTTCGACGATGGTTTGAGCAAACTTATAGACATTATTTGAAATAACTGTAATAAATATCAGGTGTCAAAACAATCCCACAGAGGTAATTTTTTACATCTTTTAGTTTTTTAAGTTTTTTATTAAAAGTCAATCATCTATTATATAATTTTCGCCAGACATTTGTGTAAACAGAGAGATAGGGTTTTTTTAGTTATTTTTTATATTTGTTTCAAAATCAGATCACTTGAGTGATATCAGTTTTTATCTGACTCCCAAGATTGTTTTCAAAAAACAATCTTGGGTATCAAATAAAAAAACTAGCATAAAAAAGAATCTTGATGTAAATAGGTTTTCTCATGGATAGGCAAACTCAGATCTCGGTGTATATATGTTCAGATTTCATTTCAATATAATGATTCAACTTTAAATACAGTTTTGTCTTTGTTAAAACCTCTGTGATAGTTTTGTCGAATTTGTTAGGTTAGTCCTATAATCCCCTTTTTATCACCGTGTCCCTATTATTTCCCAACAGTAAAAAGAGTTAAGAGTCACTTCTCTTTTTCACTGTGAGTATTAGGCTTTAATATTGTATGCATACTTATCAAAAACTTTTATAGTGTAACCTGATATACAGTTTATACTGTAGAGATAATTTTGATTGCTAAACATACAATGAATACTATTCTTACTATAGAAAAAAACAACTATCACAGAGAGTTCGACCACAACGCGAATCACTAAGTTTTTTTTATTTTGTGCATGTGTTCTTGTGTTTTATTGTAAGCATAATTTCCTTATACTTACAACAAAACACAAGAAGACACACAAAATTTCCCCAGTTATAGAAGTTGTATACACAGGGTGGAGAGATGACAACCCAAAACCATATGGATAACTCCTAATATAAAATGATTTTAAATTAATATAGACATTGGGTCACACTCTATGGAGGGAACTGTTTTTTGTCTTTTTATAACAAAGACTTGATTGTGTACATGAGAAGATCTCTTTCTAATAGTGTGGGTTGGCCCTGAAAAGGGCCGTTTTTAAAACATCTTCAGTTCCGTAGAGAGCTATGTGGTAAAGCCATCTCTGCTTCGGTGAAGAATTCACCTTCCCACACGTCTATGGTTGTTGCTAGCATCTCTTCATCTGTAAAGCAATCTTGCTCCCATGCATAGCTTTTCCCTACAAGAGCTTCCTCCTGCAAATGTACGGGGAGATCAAACCAGTGTTTAGGTCGATTCTTGTACTGGATCTCCCCGAACGGACGTGTGGCGGCTTTGACGAAAGGGTGGTCTTCAATCTTCTTAAGTTGTTCTTCCATCGAAAGTGTTGCCGACCACCACTTTCTCAAAGACAAGGTGAATTCTTCATCGGCTCTCTGTTTCTTGGTTCTCTCATAACTCTCTACGGAAGTGTAATTGATCTTCGTTGGCTCCATGTCTTTTTCCTCTCTGTCAAAAGATGATTTTCTTTAGTCAGACGATGAAATGTATCCAAACCCTCAACTCACCTTCTTTCTATAGACAATCTGAGGATCGAAAATGCACTGAAGAACTCTCATGCGACAATTCGATCGAGTGTGGGAAAAAATCCAGGTCTGGGGTACATAAAATATTTCCTTATAAAATAAAAACTTGCAAAATAGAAAAATAATTTGCAAACACAAAAAATATTTTCTTAGAAAATATATTTTGTGTTTGCAAATTTATTTTCACAAAAAACTTTTTCATAAAATTATGAAAAAGCTTTTTGTAAAAATAATTTGCAAACACAAAATATATTTTCTTAGAAAATATTTTTTGTGTTTGCAAATTATTTTTCTATTTTGCGAAACACAAAAAAACAAAAAATATTTAAGCTAAACAAAAATTATATTGCAAACCACAAAAACATTTAAGCTAAACAAAAAATTAATTTGCAAACTACAAAAAATAAATTAATGTACAGTGGAAACTTATAAGCCAGAAATGTACTATAGGATCTGGTCATAAAGCATGATGTGGAGGCATTATAGCCCCAAGCATTTTTAACACTGAGTTTTCCATAGGGTCCATTGCCTTAGTGTTAAATTGTGTAACTTATAGCCCCAAGAACTTATAGACCCAAGAACTTATAGCCCCAAGAACTTATAGACCCAACATGTATGCACTGTGCCACCAGTGCATACATGTTGGGTCTATAAGTTCTTGGGGCTATAAGTTACACAATTTAACACTAAGGCAATGGACCCTATGGAAAACTCAGTGTTAAAAATGCTTGGGGCTATAATGCCTCCCCTAACTACTATTGGCTTTATCGGCACTTTCTCGAAACAGGTCTTCTAGATTTTTTTTAAACATTCATCGTTGCTAGACCTGCCTGTGACACTACCATTGATCCACAAGACATATCAGGCAATGCATATGGTAACACTCCACAGGCTGCCAAACATCAAAATTTTGATGAAATGGGCTGTTTTCGGGCCAATACAGCACTCAAACGATACATGAGAGATAAAGATAACTTCCTTTATTGGAAGTGGAATTCACCGGGGATCATTTTTGTAAGTAATAAGGGTGTTTGAAAAACCAAACGTTGACCCGTTTTGGGTTGGTTAAACAGCAATACCCCCAAAAAGCTAAAAAATTCATGTTTTCCGTGAATTTCTCTAAACGAGTCTTGTAGATTTTCAAGAAGAATTGATCACTCCCAGGTTTTGGTGTGACATTACAAGTTGCATGGACAAAATATTCCGGTCAGCATTAGTTAACCCTCCCCGGGTTGCTAAACGTAAAAATTGTGATAAAATGGTCTGTTTTTGGACACCAACAGAACCAAAGGGTATCCCACAGAGAAAGGTTCCTTCATTTATCGGACACAAAATTGATAGGAAAGCATTTTTGTAAATGGTAAGAGTATTCAAAAGTCGACGTCTTAACCCACGTTGGGCTGGTTAAAGAGAGATACCCATTTAAATCTTAAAATACCCGCTTTGTGGATTTCTTTAAAAACATCATGCAGGTTTTCAAGAAAAATCGGCTATTCGCAGGTCTTGGTGTGACATCACAAGTTGCATGGACAAAATATTCCGGTCTGCATTAGTTAACCCTCCACGGGCTGTTAAACGTCAAAATTGTGATAAAATGGGCTGTTTTTGAACACCAGCAGCCCCCAAAGGGTAAATCACAAAGAAAAGTGCCTTCTTCTATCAAACGCACAATTTATACAGAAACATTTTTGTAAGTAGTGAGGGTATTCAAAAGTCGAAGTCTTAACCAATTTTAGGCAGGCTAAAGAGAGATACCCCTTAAAAGCTTAAAATTCCCATTTTCTGTGGATTTCTCTAAAAGCAACAAGTAGCTTTTCAAGAAAAATTGATTGACTATTCGCAGGTCTGTGTGTGACATCACAGGATGCATGGACAAAATACTCCGATGAGCGTTTATTAACCATCTACAACCTGCCAAACATCGTAATTTTGTTGAAATGGGCTGTTTTCGCACATGCACAGCACCCAATGTATACCCGAGAAATAAACATAATCTCCTTTGTTCGAAGTGGAATTCACCTAGGAACATTTTTGTAAGTAGTAAGGGTATTCAAAAATAGAGGTCTTAACCCATTTCCGACTGGTTAAGGAGATATACCCCTTAAAAGCTTAACATTCCCGTTTTCTGTGGATTTCTCCAAAATATCGAGCAAGTTTTCAAGAAAAAATGACCATTCGCAGGTCTTGGAGTGACGTTACAAGTTGCATGGACAAAATATCCCGGTAAGCATTTGTTAACCCTCCAGAGGCTGCCAAGTAAAGACATTTTGAGAAAATGGGCTGGACCTGGGCACCCATGACACCCAATGTGTACCTGCGAGATAAACATACCCTCCTTTATTGGAAGAGGAATTCAGCGAGGATAATTTTTGTAAGTAATGGAGGTATTCACAAAACCAAGCATTAAACCCTTTAGGGCTGGTTACAGAGCGATACCCATCAAAAGGTTAAAAATTCATGTTATCTGAGGATTTCTCTAAAAACATCTAGTAGATTGTCAACAAAAATTGGCCATTCTCAGATCATAGTGTGACATTACAAGCTGCATGCACAAAATATTCCAGTAAGCATTTGTTAACCCTATACAGGTTCTCAAACATCAACAGTTTGATAAAATGGGCTGTGTTTGCGTACCCACAGCACCCAAGTTAAGAGGAGAGATCAACATAAGTGAAAGTAGAATTCACTGAGAATTATTTTTGTAAGTAATAAAGGTATTCAAAAAACAACCCTTAACCCGTTTCGGGCTGGATAAACAATGCTACCCATCAAAAGCTTAAAATTCATGTTCTCCCTGGATTTCTCTGAAAACATCTTGTAGATTTCTAGAAAAAAATGGCCATTCGCAGTTCTGGGTTTGACATTACAAGTTGCATGGAAAAATATTCCTGTTAGCACTTGTTAATCCTCTACAAGCTGTCAGACATGAATATGTTGGATACATTTGAGATAAAATGGACCATTTTCAAATAGCCACAGCATTCAGTGGGTATGTGTCAAACAAACAAACGTAACTCCTTTTGTCGATCATTAACCTGTCGGACGACGATATTGATATTAACCCTCTCCACCATTAATGATGGTTTTTACCTAAACATTTTTTTTATCAAACTAAGTCATTTGAGACTACTGCACCCATCTTTCTCATAACATAAAAAGGGAACTTCAGTGAGACAATTAAAAACACTTCACCAGACACTCTAGGGTCATGAAAAATCATGGAATCTCATCTGGAAAAGCCATTATTCTCCAGAATCATAAAGTCTAGTTTAACCCTTTACCTAACATGAAAAGCAGACGACACTTGCAAAAAAAATTCTTGAATAACTAATTTTTTTCATTTTTTGTCTCAAAAACATAGGTTATGACCCCTCGCTGGAACGAGCTCGACGAGCTCGTTCCAACGAGGGGTCATAACCTATGTTTTTGAGACAAAAAATGAAAAAAATAGTGAAAATTAATTGGCGATTTTTGAGAATAGCGCTGGCCGGTTTTGGCCGTTACGTTGGGTAAAGGGTTATATTACTTTCGTGTATATCGTTAGCCGGCTTTGGTAGTCACATTGAGAGACAAGTTAACGAATGCACATACTTATTCGACACTTTGTCACAGAGTGGGTGGACATCCATGAACACTAGCCAGTTCATTAGAATCTTGAAGATTCAATAGAAAATTTGTAGTGTGTGTACCACAGTAAATTGACAAATTCCTGCCGAGTCATCAAGTATCCTCTAAACGTAATGGCAGATATCCACCCACTTTGTATACCCGATCTTTCTGTATGCATTTACACTCTAAAATCAGCTGGGTTAACAATCAACCGAAATCAACAAGATTGAGTGAATATGTACCCAATTGGGTTCATATTCACTCAGCCTAGTTGATTTGGGTTGATTTTTTAACCCAGCTGACATTAGAGTACAGTACGTGGAGAGTGTATTATCACTAAATCACCCGCAGAGTGGAGATTCCACCCAAGCAATAATTGCAAATTTGTTGCAAAGCATAATCAGCACAAGCAAAGTTTCCGCCAATGGACCTCCGGGTTAAACCCGGAGGTCCATTGCCTGAAACATTGCTTGTGTTTTTTGTCGATATGTGCAAAATTTGAAAGTTATAGTTTGGGTGATAACTCCACTCCGCGGGTGATTTAGTTACAATCCACTCTCCACGTACTGTATATGCCCCTTCTTCAACCATTTCCTCTCTTCAAAATGATACTGCAGTGTGCAAAAACACCAATGTATCAAGTATTGTTAATGATGAATTTCTGCTGAAAAACCCCGACAGAACGATTGAAATTTATACTATTTAATTTAACTCTGAACTTTGTGATTTCGAACATTTTTCGGGCCGCGGCAGTGGCATTGCTACTTCTCAGCTGTGATAACAGAAGCACAAATAGAATTGTTACTCAACGAATCATTGTAAGTACCAGTGGCATATGGCTGAGGAGGCCGCAAATCCAACCAGGTCCCTCAAATGAGATCAAACTGAAGTTTTCACATCGTCTATGTCAAGTTAATTATGCGCAGCTGGTCCCCGCAACAGCTTCATATACCATGATTTTGAACATATTGCCTCCTTACCACTTCTGGTCATATTGCTAATGTTTTAAGGAGTTTTACAGGGGAAAGGGGTTAAGGGTCTTCCTGGAAGAGATGGCAAGTTGCCTCACTGAGATTACCTAATCCCAACTATGGGAGGGAGGGTGCAACCTATGCCCTTCTCCAGTCCCGTGTTCGCCCTGACGAACCTGCTTATGGCATGTGATTTGCCAAGACCAGTCCCACTCATCATCCCTCCCCCAAACAAAAAAGGGATTGGTGTACCGCAAATTTTAGATTCCTCACGCCATCACTTGCCAGATCTCCCAGGAATACTCAAAGCTGGTTGACGTAAGGTGATAAGAAACTAGTCATATAGTCTGGAAAAAGATAAATTTCACCTGCTTTCCCAGCTAAGAGCTGCTCAGAATTTTTACCTTGTCTATATGAAGGTAATGAGGTGCAGCTGGTCCCCACAGCAGCTTCAGATATCATCATTTTGAGCATTGTGTTAAAACAAAATTCCCAGAAAGGACCCCCTAACACCCAGCTGACATAAGACTCCTTAGTCCTTTCCAACCCAGGTCTGCTTGCGCTGAGATCCCATGTTGCTTTATGTGGTAACGAAACGTACGGTGAATAGTGGGTCGAGCCTTCCTTGAAGAAGTTGCTAAACAAACACGTCTATGGATGATGCGGTCACTTCATGGCACCCCCCCCCCCCCCCCCCCCGCCTGGTTTTCGACCTGACGAATTTGTCTGTGGCATGCCATTTGCAAGGATCCCTAAAAGATATATTTGTGCCCCCAAATTTGGGATTTTCTAACCAGGTCCAAAAATTTCCGTGTACTGGGCAATAGCAGGCGAAAGGTCTCCCCTGAGATATATATGTGGGTTAAATATGGAATTAGGGAGATTCAGAGGCGGTTAAATCGACACAAATAAAAAAAAGAAATAAAAAAAGTGCCGGCAGAACTCGACCACCACTCACTGCTGCGAGCGGAACCCTGAATGACGTCATCTCCGTCTCTAAAGTATGGGAGGTGCACCCCATTCCCTTCCTCAGTCCGGTTTTACCCTTACTGGATCTGCTTGTGACATGTCATTTACTAAAAAAAAACAACAATGTGTGGGTGACACGTAAATTTTGGATTACGGGCCAAGCCTCTGTATGGAAGAATAAACACAATGGAAATGAAAGAGTAATAATGCACAGTGCAATAGAGATAGGCAGTACTGTGGTTTTGTGATCGTATCGGGTTTCGGCATTTTAGGGGGACATTCTGCGGTATCGGTATCTGGTATCTAACTTGAATAAGATTTGTTGATAGAACCAAAACGGAATCCAAACCAGGAAAATACAAAATAAGCTGTTCTTGTATCATTCCACTGCAGCGTTATAAATGCCACTGCCAATTAGCTCATCATTGGAAGTCTTTGCTAAGACAATGCAAATCTACAGTAATTTTGTGACCTGCTACAGACACACCGTAACCTTTAAAGGTCTATTTTTTGATATCCCCACCATATCGGTTTTGGTACGCTTTTTCGGAATATTTTTTTCTCATCTGGCAACTTCAGACCCAAGTTCTAATTGCAAGTCATGGTAACTTTAAACAGATACATTCTTCTGGTCCAGTCTTTCTTCTCGAAGCCAATGTCATGGCAGCTCAAACGCGACCACAAACAAACTTAATAATATATCCAAGAAATACAAAAGACATTAGCTATCTTTCAATAATCCTCTTCTTGTCATAATTTAGGAGGTACCATACGTCAGCCATCCGTTGACGTACATTTCAGCAGGGGCGTGGCGACAGGGGGGGGGGGAGGGGAGTGTCACCTCCAATCCTGGCCAAAATTTCCAATAGTTGGAAATTCGGAGAGCAAGTTAGGAGTAGTTGGAAATTTCATCTATCTGGATATAATTACATTGTTAATTACGTTTTGGGTCCAAATACTTAATTTCCATTGGTTAGCTGGATGAAAACGTCATGACCAAATGTAATTCATTTTCCAATGAATTCGGGATTCATACATAATTTGTACCCATTCCCACACGTTCATACTCCAATAAAGATTATAAAAATTGCATTCAATTCTTAAATAATTACATTGTTAATGTAGTTATACGTTTTGGGTCCAAATACTCAATTCCCATTGGTCAGCTGGATGAAAACGTCACGACCAAATGTAATTCATTTTCCAATGAATACATTTGGTCGAACTTTGACCCGCATTTACTATCCTTTATCGACTTAGAAAATGTCCAGTTTTTTCTAATTAAGGGTACCTTCATGGTGTAATCTACATTGTCTAGCGTGGAGAGTTGAAACTTTAGGATATGGTTACACATGCCTTGCGAATGTGCAACATCTATAAAGTTTGCAGAAAATATTTTTTTCGCAAAATTATCAAATCAAATCAAATCAAATCAAATCAAATCGCTCTTACATTTGGTAAAGAGGCGAGGATACCTGTTTGTGTCACCCTATGGTGACACTTAATAGTTTTTTTTAATAATAAACCAATGGTCTGTAATCTGTCACAGGTCTGTCGTCTGTCATTCTCTAGCCGTCACCCATTAATAAATGCTTCATTTCTGTAATGCTGTCCATGCCACCCTCGACGTTGCTGTATTTTAAATTTGTTTTTCAACTGCTCAGTTTGAAAATTACGCTGGTGGGTTTTGACGATTCGTTTGTAACAAGATAATGAGATGTTAGTATAAAACCAAGACTGAATATGAGATAATCCTAATTCCATCTTAGTAAAACACTGTAGATATATCAAAATTATGGCGGAAGTGTTTGAGACCTAATTTCTTATAGATCATGCTCCAATGAATTCGATTTTGCGAGATCATATTTTTACTGGAGACCTTAATTCTCAAATATCACTCGTCAAACGTCAATTTAGTGCCATTGCTCACCAGGACTGAAAATAAGCAGTCTGACATTTGCAGATTGAGGTCCACAGTGGGTGAATTTGATGATGCTATCCCATACAGTGGGCCAATTTATCCTCTGGGTACCTCTTTCTGTTTAGTTTTGACACCCTGATTTAGATTGAGGTTCACAGAGGGTAAATTTAGTGATGCTACCCTGCTATGCAGGGTAGCATCACTAAATTCACCATCTGGGGACCTCACTTTGCAGATGAGAGTCTGCTTATTTTCTAGCTTGTTGCTCACTCCCCACACAGGAAACAACAATAGCCGTAAATTTCCTTCAGCGAGATCACATTGTCCATTACATGTTGTAAGTGGGGAGGGGATTGAAATTGCAAACGAGTATTAAGTGACAAACACGTCACTCGCTTCAGTGATATGGAAAAGAAGCAAAAACAAGTTTAAAAGATTTCGACCAACATCAGGGATGTGGCGACGGCGGTGGGGGGGGGGGGGGGGGGGGGGGGGGGGGTCTCACATTGTTCATGAAAAATATTAAAATTCCAAGTAATAATGAGAAATTGTGATCTTTTATTTCCAACTGGAAACTTGAGTTTCAAATTTCTTACTCTAAAATTGACATGACCTCAAAATTTCGACTCTGACATCAATCCGGTAAATTTTCTGACCCAGACACATTATAAATGATGCTTTTTCCGTTTCAGGACTAGTGAAAAATTTTAGAAGTTTTCATAACCCTTTACCCAACGCAGACGATTTCAAAATTCATTTTTTTAAAGATCATTTTGTAATTCTTTTTTAAAAATTTCAACAAAACCATATCATGTGACCCCTCTTTGGAACGAGCTCGTCGAGATCGTTCCAAAGAGGGGGTCACATGATATGGTTTTGTTGAAATTTTTCGAAAAATAATATTTTTTCAGCAGCTGTATTTGCATATTACGTGGGCGGATGAGAGTGATTTGTTGGGTAAAGGGTTAAAATATATCACCCAGCGCTGCAGTGTAACCACCTATCGAAAACACTCACAGTTGGAATTTACACCGGTGGCATCCCCCCCCCCACCCCCAGCTGAAACCCTCTAGCCACATCCCCGATCAACATCAACAATGTGTGATTATTTACTGGTGGTATAACGAAGCTTCCGAGAGACAAGATCATAATGTGTTGAAACATCAAGAGAGAGTAGTAAATGGCAAATGCTATTTTTATAACAACGATGAAAGATGTTGAGCTGAACATAAAAGTGTTCCTTATTTAAAAAACGAGAATGCATACCATTAATTTCATTAATAAAAACCTGCGATAAGGTCCCACAAAGTACATCTGTTTCTCAGGTCATTTTTTGTAAAATTGCGCATGAGCGGGCAGTTTATTATTTTATTTTTGTAAGTATTTCTTCGCCATCAAATTTCATATTGTTGGTTTGTTTTATGGATTAGGCCTACAGAATAGCATGGGTGGTGGAGTATTTCGTCACTTGAGTGCAAGAAGGCTTTGCAGTGGTAAAGCACTGCAAAGCCTTTTTGTCCTCAAGGACAAATTAATCAGTTTTATTATCTTGGGTAAAATATCAGACATAAACCATTAAATTTGTATTTGGTTAAGTTTCATTGTTTGGGAAAAGAGAGCATGCTGTAGGCAAAAGGACCATGCGAGTGGGCCTGAGAAACATACTTTTAACTTCATTAGGCCTAAATCATTGCTTCTTTAGAAGCGGGGACTGGAGTTACAGAGCCAAGCATTTAACACATAATTCCCAATACCCGAAAGTGGAACTATAGACCCCAAATTTACTATAGGAATTCTCCTCGACATGATGGCTGCATACTCCCAGTCCCGAGTGTACCCGCATTTGGAGGAATAAATAACTCATAGGAGGATGAAAGTTTAATGTAGGTTCTTTATTCTATCACAGTATTTACTGATGTTTCAATTCACAGCCATAGTCCAAATACAATCACAGGTCATCAGTACCAAAGACATCATAACCCCGTAATAAAAAAATAAAATTAATTAAATATCTGGCATGCTATACATATATCAAATATAGCATATGCTGGATGTAGATTCAAAAAAAAAAACTGCCCCATGTACTTACAGCCAAACAATCTTTCCTGACAAACACCGCTTGGCACATCTAGCTGAAAACAGCTCAAACGACTCTTTCCAGGTAAGTGTAACACCTGATGGTTGAGAAAAAAAAAAACAAAAAAAAATCTGGCAGCAATGACGTACCAAACTATCCATCAAGCAAACGCATCTATAATAGAGTTAAAACTAGAAGTCCTGTCATGAAATGCGCACAAATAGCACGTCGATCTGCGCGGTAATCTACGCGTTTTGGCCAAAGTAAGCCTATCAAATTATTTACATATGGCCTGTGCACAGGCAATGTTTCAGCCAATTGGCCTCCGGGTGACCCGGAGGTCCATTGGCAGAAACATTGCCTGTGTTTGCTATGTGTAACCAGGAGAATCTGCTGTGCTTTGGATGTTATTCGATATGTCAATTGCGCGCAATTCCTAAGTGCAATTAAGCCTAGATAAGCGCACAGTTCATGACAGGACTTCTAGTTTTAACTATATACAATCAATAACTTATATTGGTAAGCAATACGATCACCAGAATTTCGATAAAAGGTAATTCCCAAACATGCCCCAATATTTCTATAAATAATAAATTATATGCTGCATAAGAATTACCCATTTACGGTACAATATTTAAATAATTTTACAATGTGCATCTCATATAAATATAAGCATTTAGCTAAAAACCAACGTAATGTTCAACTCCTTTAACTCAGTATACATGAAGTATTCAACCCCACAAGCGACTGAACCGTACAGAGATAATTCAATCCCTCGACTCGGGTAGGTCTGACTATAGGGCCCTGTAAAACTTCGAGATTCGACTCGATTTCGAATCTTAAGTTGCGGTTTGGTTCAATTCGAATCGGCTGCACAACTCGTTTCCATTCAAAACTTTTCACTCGAATACAGCTTGGCATCAGTCATCTTCGTCGTCTCACAATACGTATAGTTCCGGTGGAAATTGTGCACAAATAATATTGAAAATAAAGACTGAGTATCCGCTATCTAAACAGAAACACCATGGTAATTACACTCTCACTAGACAGTACCACTGTTGAAAGAAAATTTAAAGTTTACAGGCAATATCAGCGATTAACTGCTGCTTGCGGCTACCTTTGTGCAGTGCCTAGTACCGATGATTCTCGAACCCGTTCTTTTTTAACTATAATCCTTACTGGGAAACATTCCAACTACATCACCAATGCATGCCTTCGATGATTGCATGCCTTGGTGATGTAGTGGGAACATTTTATCAGTCGGAACTTGCGCCATCACTGTCGGAACAAATCAGGTTTACAGCATCCCCTCCTCCAATCGTTTTTTTTCCTAATTCGATTCGATTCGATTCGAGATTCGATTCGAATTCGAATAATGAACCCCGATTCGATTCGAAGCGAAAATTTGTGATTCACAGCGCCCTAGCTTGCTGACCAAATTACCACTGAACCCCAAAACTATTAGTTATAGGGACAGAGGCATTCTTATGGGAAATCCTACAGAAAATTTGCTGTTAATTTACTTTGGGTTGTCCAAGTTGATGTGCTGCGTTAGTTAAAATATCATATCTCAGGCGATTCGCGGCAGCTTTTGATGAAGGGTGGACTGGAAGCTGTGGAATGGTTGACAAACACTAATGTACTATTTTTCACTGAGGTGGGGTGGCGGGTGCAATCTCAGATATTGACCTCAGAAGCTTTAAGGTAGTTGTCTGTACAGTTAAGACTAGAAGTCCTGTCATGAAATGCGCACAAAAAGCACTTTGATATGCGCGTTAATGTACGCGTTATGGCCCAAGTAAAGCTATCAAATTATGTACATATGGCCTGTGCACAAGCAATGTTTCAGCCAATGGACCTCCGGGTAACCCGGAGGTCCGTTGGCAGAAACATTGCATGGTTTTGCTATGACAAACAAGGAGAACCTGCCGTGCTTTGGATGCCATTCGATATGGCAATTGCGCGCAATTCCAACGCGCAATTAAGCCTAGATAAGCGCACTATTCGTGACAGAACTTCTAGTTTTAACTGTATGCACGTAGGAACCCATGAGATCCTATACACAAACACGCAGTGTGTAAAAATTACCAAGTAAATCAGAGTAAACGGAGCCAATTACGCACATTTGCATGTTACTGTTGGCTTGACGACTGTCACAAAATTCAATGAACAACCTCAGAGGGTGGTTAATAGTCGCGTAGAATAAGTATTGTTTTCGAGGACCATGATTCTGGTCTTCGACAAGGGTTTTGGTCCACGAAGTAAATGGTGTTTGTCAAAATCAGGTCCTCACACAACATAGCTGAGGCATGTACAAACGCACGCACCTCTACACACTCAAACATCCGCAGTTTTGTTTAACCGCTTCTTTTGGTGATTTGTCGTCGTTTTCTTTTCGGCGCCAAACAATTTCTCACAAATTCGGGAATACAAACCCTAACCCATAGTTTTCTTTGCGAGGACTCGGAAAAAAACGAAGGAGATCGTTCTGGGAACCCTTAACATTATGTCACTGAATCGTGAAGACAGATTCCTACCTACACAGTCGCATCTCCACCACACCACCGCACCCATTATAAAAAAAACACTACTCTGCAGATACAGTCATGTCACAAACTGTGCGCTTATCTATGCTTAATTGTGCGTAGGAATTGCGCGCAATTACCATATCGAATGGCACTCAAGGTACGACAGGTTCTCCAGTTTACTCATAGCAAACACAGGCAATGTTTCTACTAATGGACCTCCGGGTTACCCAGAGGTCCATTGGCTGAAACATTGCTTGTGCACAGGCCATATGTACAGAATTTAATAGCCTTACTATGATCATAACGCCTAGATTAAAGCGCAGATCAACGTGCTATTTCTGCGCATTTCATGGCAGAACTTCTAGTTTTAACTGTAATATAGTGGAAGACTTCATGTATGTTCACACTTTAACAAAGTCATAAGTCATGAAAAATGAAGAATTTGTGTGAAAAAGGAGCGTGTGGGGGATATGCCCCCTCCCTCGTACCGTGCCCGTGTTCTGGTCCCCGACCTGCTGCTGGCCGGTTACAGAGACGAATTTGACAGGTTTGACTTAAAATATGCAGGTAGAATAATTTTGTGATAAAATAAGGATTCGCTTAAATTAATTCGCTTCTTGGAAACAGAAAAGAAATAGAGCAAGCACAACCAGCAAGTGGACATGTATAGTTGAAACTACAAGTCCTGTTACAATTAGCGCAGAAAAACTGAAGCGATCAAACAGAACAAAAATATCGAGACTACAGTATGTGGATATTGGATTACTACCAAATCGCTGTGAGGAAATAGATTTGTCACTTATATGTAGTAATTATTTGCAATTTCTGAGGACGAAACACAAGAAGTACTTATGATAAATGTTTACAGTTGTTTCTTTTGTAGTTATGAACAATTATAAATACGTTTTGATAAAAAAATTATCATATGACTCGTCCGTTTTGTTCACTTTAAAACATTTGATATTTTGTTTTCATATTGATCAGCGATCAATAAAGCCTTCCGTCAATTTCATTGGTCAGTTTCAAAACTAGACAATTTGATTGGCTGAACAAAATACAACTGGGCCACATTTTCATAATTTGCATAATTAGAGTTGAGAGCTTTCATTGGTCAACTTCAAAACTGGACAATTTGATTGGCTAAACAAAACACAACTGGGTTACATTTGCATAATTTCAGTAGGGAGAATTTACGTTATCTGTCCAATTTAGTGTGGGTTGTATTGTATTAATCTTTTACCTACAGGAAAAAACGCCATTCATTTTTTTTATATTTTCACTTCTTGTTTCCAAAACATAGGTTATGACCCCTCATTGGAACGAGCTCGACGAGCTCGTTCCAATGAGGGTCATAACCTATGTTTTGGAAGCAAAAAATGAAATTTTTTAGTTATACGAGGATGTTTTTTCCAAGTGCCGTCTGCAACTCAAGTTAGGTGATGGGTTAAAAAGTCATACTAAGTGGCTAATTTGTGCGTGTGTGTGTCATATGATAAATATAATGTGAAATGAGTGTTTTTCTCATGTAATATTTATGAAACTCGTCCGAATTTTCCGTTTGGGCTCGCCAGAGGCTCGCCAAAACGGAAAATTCTTAGACTCGTTTCATAAATATTATATGAGAAAAACACTCATTCCATATCCTCTATATATAAACTGGGGGAAAAATGTTGGAATATTGGCATTTGCAACCCAACATTTTATACTGGTAACGAGTAATAATGGAAATCAAATAACAAACTAAAGGATCAGTCATTACTCCATCCATTTGAATTGTTTTACATCAAGCATAGTGTGTAGTGTTCACTGGAGCATGGCTTATGAGATGTTGGGGAGCGCGGTGGCTCAATAGGTAGAATTGCAGGCTGCAAGCCGATAGGTCCTCAGTTCGAATCCCACCTGCGGCAACCGCGTTGTGTCCTTGGGCAAGACACTTCGTCTCCATTGTCCGCATGGGGGCACGATGACGCCGTGTACTAAGGCGTACTGCACGTCGATGGTACGCATGTTTTCAATCAATCTAACCCTGCCTGTGCTGCAGTGCGGAGTTACGATGTTGGAAAGCTGGCAGTTGCTCGTCGTTGCTCGGTGGTTCTATCCGGGTACTCCGGCTTCCCCCACCCGTAAAAGTGTCAAGGTCATGATTAGCCATTATGCATAAATATGTAACCTTAAACATCAATAAATAAATAATAAATAAATAATATGAGATGTGGAGTAGCAAAAAGAAACAATTAACAAATGCAAGCTTAGTGTGGAATATGCTTGGTCATCTATCGTATTGTGTCAATATGGTAAGGCTAACAGAAGGACAAACATGGGAGCTTGTTAGACTTGTGACATGTGTAGGATGGAAGCAAAAATAGATGCATGGAGTCGTCGACGAACTGTCCTCTTGGAGATGATGACATGGTGTAGAGCACTGAGTTGCTGATTGATAATGGCCGAGTTGGTGAATGGATTTTCCTGGGCTTTGGTAACAATAAACTGGCCATCCTCGTCATCGTTGTCCGGCAGCCAAGGCACCGTTGCTTGTTTTAGCGTCTAAAGTTTTTTTCTCGGCGACGTATGGTTGTCGACAACACCCATTTGAAGAATCAATCGACTGGCCTTTTGTCAAACTTGAGGAATTTGTGATATTTCGGTTTTTAAAAAATGGGGTCAAAACGGCGGCAATTTTCACAAAGAGGAGGGTTTTAACCAACGTGGTGTGCAAATTGAAACACACTAGCATCTCCCATACACCTTTCTTATCCAATTTGTGCAAAAATCCGACTACCTAGATTCAACACGGTGGACACTAATGAGCTGCCTTTTTATTCTCAGTGACGGTCAGAATAAGTTTCTGAGACGGCAACACTGATGTTGCACTCAACCTGAATTCTCGGCAGTAGCTTTCAGCACTCCCTGAGCCATTGTACAACTTTTCGTGCTGGACTCGTTGTTCCTGTCGAAAATAAGATAAACGTCGCCCAACAACAACTTCTGTTTCACAGATTCTTGAAATTGTTCAACGAAATCCAGCACAATAGGACTGTCAAGAAGTTTATTCGGTGCCGACCAGTGAGAAATCCTGAGAAAGGCACACCCATCAATTACCGTGCAAACACCTTCGACTGTCGGTGGGTGTGGATTTCCTAGCGTATATTGTACATGCAGTTCGTGTTTTTAGGTCTAATTTCCATTTTGGTATACGCAATCACCAGTGGCGTAGCGGAAAATCTTGTGCCCCCCCCCCCCCCCCCCCACACACACGAGATAGAGACGGGGGCCCTTTCATAATGGTGGTCGCCTTTAAAACGGGAGCAAATTTAGTGTTGTTACCGTGCACAGCATACAGGATTTCACTTAGTACATACGCCATAAATTAAATGAAGATATAGCCTATAGGATCGATTCTAAAAGTACGACTCTGTAGATTTTTTCATTACATGTTTTAAGTTTCACCCCCACCATCCAACGATACACACATGTACGCCCAACATGTTTAACTTGAGAGGCACCATGTATGTATATAGTTCATTTCTCACCCCTATCATTTACAATGATATAGCGTTCACTTAACCCTTTATCTAACCTGAAAAGCAGACGACACTTGCAACAATAATTCTTGAATAACAATTTTTTTTCATTTTTTTGTCTCAAAAACATAGGTCATGAGCCCTCGTTGGAACGAGCTCGACGAGCTCGTTCCAACGAGGGGTCATAACCTATATTTTTCAGACAACAATTGAAAAAAATAATGAAAATTAATTGTCGATTTTTGAGAATAGCGCTGGCCGGTTTTGGTCGTTACGTTAGGTAAAGGGTTAAAAGAATAATACATAGACTACAAAGAGTACGTCGTGTGGAAGTGAGAGTTTGAAATTATGTGTATTTGGTACACAGTCTCGCTCTCTCTCTCCCTTTCCCTCTTTCTTCCTGCGTTGGGATGTCCTTCAAGACAGGGACCCTCCTTCTAGCCCCCCCCCCCCGCCCCGCAATGCGGGCCCTGCGGGCCCATCCCCTACGCCACTGCAAATCACCAGCTTCATTGAACAGTGCAGATGGAACTGACACCAACTCATAAGAGATATCACTTCCCTGATGTCAGCATCTCTCATAGACACATTACGACTTGAATAAATCAAGTTGCATCAAAAATGTGAGTGTCACTTACTTTTATGACCTTCTTCGTGACGGACCTTGTCACCACTGGTGTGGAAACTGTGTCATAAACCCCGGCTGGTAATCGCCTCTCGAACTCAATCATCTTTTCTTGACCCAGAGCTATGAATTCTACTGGTGGTGATATTCGCGCCTCTGCTCGGGTGTTATTTCGGATTCATAGTCCAGGCACATTAGACATAAAAATGAGAAAGTAAGGAAAAAAATCGGAGAAAGCTGATTTTTTTATATGTTTCCGGGACACACATTGTGGATAAAGTGTGAAAAGTTCCCGCGAATCCGAGTTGAGCTTTTTTAGTTATAGCGTTTTTTTGATGAAACAAAAAAATTTAAAAAAAATTCGACCCAGCTCCATATTTCTCATTCTTATTCGCCTTAGTAGGGTGAGAATCATAAATATCGTGCTGAATTAAATTGAGAATACATACCCCCAACAGAAAATGCCAACTTTGTACCAATCCTCACACTCAATGGTGAAATATTCACGAAAATGTACAAAATTACGAAAAAAAATTTATTGTTTTCATACACACAACGGTACACAACGTCCATTAAATCAAATCTACGACTACTTTGGGAGTTAAATTATATATCAACAATTGTAGAAAAGCAGTGGCTTTATAATGATATATAACAATAGTCATTTATTCCATAATGAACTGGTGAAACGTGTGAAATATTAACCATACCCCCTAAACTCAAATTCAAACGGCATCGACTTTTCTCATTCAAATACCGTATTATAGCATCATTGTTTCAATTTCCATGTTCGACCAACCACTTTATATCAAGGCAGTGGAGATTGTGTCTTCGTCAGATAAGTTGACAAAAGTTTTCGTTAGACTCGGCGGCTTCCATATGATTATGTCATATTTAGGGGCAATTGGTTCGATCATGGCTGGTAGCGGCTTGGATGAACTTTGGGGGACTGTTTATGCAGGTGGGTCAATCCATCATTTGATCAGTGGTCATGCATATTCAAGAGCAGTTCGTGCCCATTTGCTAACACAAATTGTCATTACAAAACTTGTGTTTGAAGAAAGCCGAAAACTAGATAACATAGACTGCACAGAAGTCAATGAAATATTCTGTGGACTTGCCAGAGGTGACTGTACAACAGCTGACGCTGTCAATCAAGAAAGTGTCAACCATCTACTGTCAAAATTACACGAACTGCTCCAGAATGCGTCCGTAGGACGCACAGGAAAGCTTTGGATACAATACTACGAGCAAATAGGTCTTCTCCAGTTGTTCTTGAGAGCAGAGCGCACAGGCGACTGGGAACTCCACACATATTGTGTTCGCAATATGATTCCAGTATTTCACGCAGGTGGTCATTTTGCATACGCAAAAAGTTCTCATCTCTATTTGCAGCAGATGAATGAGCTAACAGAAATAATGCAACAGGCTGATTTGAAGTTGTTCACTGAGAAAGGTTACTTTACCATAAGGCGCTCAGATAAATTCTGGGACGGGATATATTCTGATCAGACCATAGAGCAGTGTTTAATGAGAATGTTCAAGCTCCCTGGTGGTCTCACACATGGCAGGGGAATAACCGATAGCACTGTTGCGAAATGGGTACATGGACTACCTCTTTGCCTTCCGATATGTAATGCTCTCGAAAATTTTGTTCATGTTCACACTGGTCATGGCGAACAACATCGGGATCTCCGTCAAAGTTCACAATTGACTGATGCCAATGATATCACCAAATTATTGAACTGGCTCAGAGTGCATTCCCCCTTTCAGAATAGAGATCCACTACAATTAGTCTCTATAGCGACCGGGCTTGTGGCCGACGAAACTGTGAACTGTGACCAAGTTCGCAAAATTGGTGAATGTTGCGTATCGAATGTTGTAAGCAAAACGTTCAACAGCATCAAACTACGACGTGTTGACACTGTGAAGTCTTTCGCATCGATGGCAAATAGCATCAAAGTCCGTGGAAGTAAGGTAGTGATTGACCCCACAATTCTGTTCAACCGCATCACATGTGTTATTCAGTCACAAGCAGAGATGGAAGAGTATCTCAAATATGAACTCGCCCCGAAACCACCAGCATTGTTTGATTCTGCTGGAATGAGGAAGACACAGAAAAGCACGCTCGGTAAGATCCTCAAAACATACGGTTCCGAGCAAACTAAAATCCCAGAACATTCTCTGTTTGTTGTAGATGGTGGATTTTTATTGAGGGCAGTTGTATGGCCTAAACAGTCGTCATATAAGGACATATGTACATCATATTCCAATTATCTAGTGAGACATTTTGGGGCGAACGTCGTGGTTGTTTTTGATGGTTATGCTTGTACAATGTCGACAAAGGGCATGGAACAAGCCCGTAGATCTAAAGACAGGTATTCCATTGATATCAATATCTCACCCGAGTTACCAGCCACCACACCCCAATCCGATTTCCTTGCAAATGCCAAGAACAAAACCCAACTGATCGATCTTCTAATGCAGAAGCTATCTGCTATCAATATTCAGTCCAAGCAGGCCGAGGCTGATGCTGATGTACTGATAGCCGAAACTGCACTTGACATCGCTCAAGATGACAACAATGTTGTCGTTGTGGGAACAGACACAGACTTGTTAGTCATTCTTATCTCTCGAGTTCAACCGGGATGTAATATTCACATGATGTATTCCATTACCCCAAACTTACTAGTTTCAGTTAGTGAAATAGCAACCAAAATGGGTGACCATAGAAGCAACCTCCTTGTAGCACATTCTATAAGTGGTTGTGACACTACTTCTGCACTCTTTCGAGTTGGTAAGAAGAAAGTATTCAGTACAATTGTCTCCGATGTTACTAGCGACTCACAACAGTATGTCAACACAATTTTGGCGGATGACAGTACACCAAGTGCAGTAGCCGCTGCCGGGGAACAACTTCTCCTGATCTTATACGGGAGTAAAACTGTTTCCTCTCTCGACCAATATAGATATGTCACTTACAAGCGTTATGTAGCAAAATCTAAACTGAATAAACCCATCGACCTAGCCCCACTCCCACCAAGCAGCGATGCTGCACAACAACATGTCTACAGATGTTATCTCCAGATCCAACAATGGCTGGGCACTTCGCTTCCTCCGACGGATTGGGGGTGGTCGCTAGACAATGGACTTCTTGTACCGACTGCAGCCACAAAGCCCTGTGCCCCCGATAACCTATTGAATCTGATCAGTTGTGGTTGCAAGAGTGCTTGTACAAAAAGGTGTGGGTGTAAGAAGGCAGGACTCTCTTGCTCAGGTTTGTGTAATTGCAGTTCGGATTCTTGTAACAACCACAGAAACACTGTCCTGTCGGAAATTTCTGAGTTCGATGAATAATATGTATATAGGTCATGTCATTTCTGTATATAGCGTTGATAATAGTCAATGTAACTTAATCCATGTTGATTGATTTGTTCATTCTGTAAATATTATTTATTGATTTTTGTACATTCTGTAAATATTATTTATTGATCTAATGCTGCCAGACACAGACTTGTCTGTTCGGTCCCAAGCCCGAAAATAGTTGAGTTCTCATGCTGACGAATTTTATGCCAAAAGGGGAACTCGGTCAGAAGCAGAGGGGGTCTTCCATAATGTCTATTTTGTAAGCAATGATAAAAGTCTTCAAATGGTGGTGGATTTTTTATCGTCTGTCCAACTAACATCCCGTTCTGTACTACGACCCTTTGGGCAAATCCGTTAGGAAAATCGTCATTTTTTGCGTAAATCCGATACTTTTTTGTGAATTTTCAATAATTTTTCGCAGAAATTGTCACAGAATGCACATTTTCCACTAGGTAAAAGTATATTAGACATTATGTAGCTCGAAATACGCGTAAACAAAAATACAGTTGGATCAATTCGAGGTTACAAAGTTCGTGCGATTTTTTTTAATTTTTTTCAAACGCGTTTTCGAAAAAAGGCTGTAGAAAAAAAAGCTCAACTGGGATTTTAGGGGACTTTTGTCTAATCGTTCAGTGACATGTACTCGACATTCCCTGAAAAAATCAGCTTTCTCCGATTTTTTTCCCTAGTGAAACCTAATGTTCTTGGGTTATCAAGGGATTGATAACAACGTCCAGTTTGCTCCTGGGGCCATCTCGATCAAGTTTATGAGCGGCGATTCTTCTCTTGGCTTCTTCTTTGTGAAATTGATTTAATCTCGAATTCTCATCGTGAATCCCTCAATCAAGAAACGTCACTCACTAAACGGCAGCACGTATGAAGGCTGAGAGCCCAGATTTTGAGAGTTTCTGGTTTCAAAGTGATATCTGTTATTCCCGATTTACCATGTCCATAACGCATGAATGTGGTTTCGATGTACATGTCGCTCCAAATTCCTTTCCAAATTCCATCTGTGTCTTATTACATGATTCCCTTTCAGGAAATGTTCGTTAATAGTAAAGGCCATATCTAGCACAATTAACATGTCCAGAGGCCAAAAAATATGACAACATTGCATTCACTGCTACTACATGTAGCGTCTAATCGCCTTCTCGCTCAGCTCTCAACGTACAACATAATAATAAAAACTGGTTTGATCAAACAGTCAAACCATATCTTCACAGTCTAGCTTTTTTCTGAAAGTTCATTCACTTTTGCGGCCATGTTATTCGGGCCTAATATTTAAAATTCCTCAAGGCTAACAGGGGGCCACCCGACGGAATATTGATGTGGCATGTCTAAACTATCGAAAACCACCGAGACGAAAACTTTAGACGCCATAACACGCACGAGTGAAAAAAGTGGGTCTGGCTGCCGGACTATCGGTGACTCTTGGTCGACCAATTCGAGGACGATCTTTCACAATTTCAGTTTCCCTACCCTTCTTTTGCAGTTTGTATACCATGGTTACCTATTCTACTATATATAAAAAAGTCTATGACATAATTTTTAGCTTCACACACCAACCGTTGTGAATACGCCAGCAATGGAATTTCAATAGTAAAAATTTACACGCGTCGCCTCGTGATGAGTGAAATGAAACCGTTAATTATTTATTACGTTTTTAAATAAGTTTAACTCATAAGATACCAAAAATTAACAAACATACGTTGTCTCATGTTAATAAAGCATCCATAGCTCGAAATAGTATGTTATTATGTTATTAAAATGAAAAAGGCCCCTTAATTTGCGCGTTTCGTTTTCTATTTCGTTTCGGCGATAAAATTGCCAGCGGAAGTACCGCCCACCGGAGCTTATGTAAACAAAAAATGATTCGTACGTGTGAATATTGATTTAGTTAACATTTAAAATCTTATTACTCTAACGATCATGGTATAATTAAAATATACCCAAAGTAGCTTGGTGTACCACATATTCACCACGAGTGAAATTTTGGATTTAAAATATAAGTACTATTGTATCTGAAATATGGCATACAAAATTGATCGGTAAACTTTATAAGCATATGTTATTTGCCAGGTACGTATTATACCTATTTATTCCATGATTACCTATTCTGCTTTATATAAAAAGCCTATGACATAAATTTTAGCTTTAAACACCAACCGCACTGAACACACCAGCAATGGGATTTCAATAGAAAGATTTACACCCACGGTGGAACTACATACAAGTTGGCCTTTGGTGATGTCGACCTGAATGCAAACTTGTCTAAATTTATCACTCGTCGTCTCGCGAAGAGTGAAATGAAACCGACAATTATTTATTACGTGTTTAAATGAGTTTACCTAATAAGATACCAAAAGTTAAAAAATATGCGTTGTCTCATTTTAATAAAGCATCCGTAACTCGACTGTTAGTATGCTATTAAAATGAAAAAGGCCGCGCTATTTGCGCGTTTCTTTTTCCATGTCGTTTCGGCGATAAAATTAAGAGCGGAAGTACCACCCATCGGTGCTCATGTAAACAAAAACAGATTCGCACGTGTGTACGTCTGCTGCTCAGTAAAATCAAAAAAAATTAATAGCGACTCTTAATAATCTGACGATCATGGTATAAATAAAATATACCCAAAGTAGCTTGGTGTACCAAATGTTCACCACTCGTGGTGAACATTTGGTACACCAAGCTACTATGGGTATATTGTATATGCTCATCACTGGGTGTGAAACTTGCAATTCATCAGCGAGATCTTTTTGCTTCTATTCTTCTCCTATCCCAAGTCTCACAAGCACCCATTTTTGTCCTTCTGTTAACCTAACCATATTGGCACAATACTGTAGACCACCAAGCTTGCATTTGTCAATTTCTTTCACTGACCCACATCTCACAAGTCATGCTTCAATGAACTCTACACACTATGCTTGATGATGTCAACCATTCAAATGCATGGAGTAATTACTGTTCCTTCAGTTTGTTATTTCATTTTCATTATTATTAGTTATCAGTTTAAAATGGTGGGTTGCAAATGCCAATATTCTTTTGTTCCCCCCCCCCCCCCAAGTTTATATATGGCGCTGTGATTCAATGGTAATCCACCCCTTCTTTCCGTATATGTAGTCGAATTTTAATGACTATTACGTGTGCATGTATCCCAGTTGGAGTTAGGAATAATCTTAATGATCTCTATTTACTAGTATAGAATTGTACAGAATTTGGCACTCTCAGGGATGTGGCGACAGGGGGGGGGGGGGTGTCTCCCCCCCCCCCCACCACCCAGCTAGGAGTATTTTTTATCAATAGTTGGAAATTCCGAGGTAAAAATTAAATAGTTGGAAATTCAATAAATTAACATTGTTCATGAAAAATATTAAAATTCCAACTAATGATGAGAAATTTTGATCTTTTATTTCCAACTGGAAACGTGCGTTTCAAATTTCCTACTCTTAAATTGACATGGCCTCAAAATTTCGACTCTGACATCAATCCGATACATTTTCTGACCCAGACACATTATAAATGATGCTTTTTTCCGTTTCAGGACTAGTGAAAATTTTCAGAAGGGTTCATAAGCATGTGTGTATATATATAATCACTTTAACCCTTTACCCAACGCAGACGATTTCAAAATTCATTATTTTAAATATCATTTTTTAAATTTTAAAAAAAAATTTCAACAAAACCATATCATGTGACCCCTCTTTGGATCGAGCTCGTTCCAAAGAGGGGTAACATGATATGGTTCTGTCGAAATTTTTCGAAAAATAATATTTTTTCAGCAGCTGTATTTGCATATTTCGCGGGGGGGGGGGGGGGGTGCGGGCGATTCGTTGGTTAAGGGTTAAAAGATATCACCCAGCGCTGCAGTGCAACCACCTATCGAAACTACTCACAGTTGGAATTTACACAGGTGGCACCCCCCTCCCCCCACCCCCCCAGCTGAAACCTTCTAGCCACATCCTTGGGCGCGCTGTTTTCTACGGAACTTAAGATACGCTCGTGGTGCGGTTTGACAAACACCAAAGTGCACTTACCCAGCGCGCTATTACTTCAAAATAGTGCACAATACAGTCACGGGACTTGTAGTTTTAACTGTAGATCGTCATTAGAGCAATGGGGGTAGAGGGCTTTCTGTCGGAGGTGAGATAAAACCATAGGTTTTCTAACCAAAAGGGGGCGCGGTAGCTACGCGGTAACCGGTTCTCGTCAGATCACCGAAGTTAAGCAACGTCGAGCGCGGTTAGTAGTTGGATGGGTGACCATTCCAGCGACTGATTCGCGCTCCCGCGTTGTGTCCTTGGGCAAGGCACTTAACCCAAATTGCTTACATGGGGGCACGATGACGCTGTGTACTAAGGCGTACTGCACGTCGATGGTGCGCATGTCTTCAACCACTCTAACCCTGCCTGTGCCACAGTGCAGAGTTCAGAGTTACGATGTTGGAGAGCTGACAGCTGCTCGTCGTTGCTCGGTGGTTCTCTCCGGGTACTCCGGCTTCCTCCACCTGTAAAACTGTCACGGTCACGATTAGCCATTGTGCATAAATATGTGACCTTAAACACCACTACATAAATAAATAAATAAATAAATAAATAAATAAATAAATTTCTAACCAAAAATAGTAATGGGCAGAGCAAAGTGGCATATGACAATGCAACTCCTAAACTTTGGAAACTAGTTCAAACTGGATGTCTTAGAAGAGGTGTAATTTCCTCAATACATTTCTTAACAAATCATTTTCTTTAAGTCTTCCAATACTGGGAATGGACTATTATTTAAGGAAAAGAATTCCAGCAGAATGTAGAATATTCCGAAAAACAATTGGTGTGGTTCCTTCCCGATCACTTATTTCCACGTCCATGTCTTAAAGAACCGCGGACAAAAGCTTTGTTTCTGCTTTTTAAATTAATTTCTTATAGTTACACTTTTGCTGGGAATACTTTTGAGGTGATATTCATTTTAGAACTAGATGTTTATTGTTAATTATAATGACCTAGAGCCACCATCACCAGGCTTTATTTCAAGGATCTTCTTTAGGTTTTTATGCTGCGGTAAATATGTCCCCTATCGGCCGACACCATACGAGTCTAGTTCTTTCAGAAATTGCTGGGCCAATGTCATTTTGCTTCCGACGTCAATGTAGGGATTGTTCGTGTTCTCACTGTCATATCTTCTCCTTATCGACTCGTCCGACGCCAATGTCGGGATCGTTCGTGTTCTCACTGTCATATCTTCTCCTTATCCACTCGTCCAATGAACGAGTAAATAAGTGAGAATATGTGAGAATGAGAACACCTATGCAGAGAATTCGGTAATCAAATTGGAATTTGTGCGTAACTATCGTCCAATAGTCAGATTATGTCGGCAAGCTTATTATGTACGCAAAACGCGAGCCGATTTGTTGCACAGAAAGACCTGCGAATACAACCGACTTATTGTGTGGAGGTTCTCGGCTTGTGGATACAAGTCTTTGCTTAGTCTTTGCGGACGTAATCGTCCTTCCCACGGGAGCAATCACCTTCTTTGCCGACACATTCCGTTCGCCCTTGACAGACGCAAGCCACCTTCAGACACAATCGGCCTTATGGAGCACGAAATGCAGCTCAGAATTGTTCTGGGATAACGCAAATGTCGTTTAAGCTCCTTATATTCGTCCTGACCCGCGAACGTCTCAGGATGTGTACTTTTCTTTTTAACAAATGAAATAGTGACATCACGAAAATGTCTATCAAGTCCAAGACTGTGAGAAGAGTGGCGCCTAATAATAACCCAAATGCGCCACCTATATCACACAATAACTCATAACCATCATACGTCTTTCTAATAATTGTATGTTCGTACTCCAGTGCGTCATAGGCAGCAAAAAGACATGTAAGATTGAACCGAGAAGGAACTCTAGATATTGAACTACTATACGTCACAGTGAAGCATTCTTTTTGACATTTCCTCCTACACGTTGGTAAATAGGCAAACCAAGCTTTGGTGTATTTGAAAATGTAATCCATGGATAGGTTTGAACATGCACGACACCCAGTGTGAAGGACAGGGAAACTACAATTTATTCCCTTCAGTTGTTCATCTAAACAATCGCGCAAACAAACACTTCGTGAGTAATTTTTGCCCTGATTTACTTGTGATATACACTTTCCGATTTTCGGATTTTTATGTTCGCGTATCAGCATTTTTATTTCTATTTCTTTGTCAGAGCCCGACTCAATAATAATCTGAACAGGTGTATTTAAAAGCACATAAGTAGACGGAAGTTGATCATTTGGATGAATGAAAGCATCAAGGACAAGTTTTTCTTTCCTAGTAAAACACAGGCCAAACTTGAAATAACTTTCCATTCATAGATGTTTGACATGTAATTTTGGGAATACGTTATATTGCAGACAAAGACCACGCATTGTACATATTACTTCCCCTGTGATGTTTCTTCGAGTAGCTATTCCGACATCCAAGCCCGGGTTCATAGTCAGTTCCCAAAATGACGGTTTCATTATTTATACATTTTCGTAAAGTGGGCAGATTATTAAGGATGGGAATGAAATGACTGTGTCTGAATTAACGAAAGAGGTGCTAGTTTCAGTATCGTTACTGTAGTATTTGCAGATCTGCTCCGTTATGTCCCAACACGTGAAACATATTGAACCCAGAAACACGAAACTCCAGAACACTTTTCTCAAAATTCCAACGTCAGGACGAGAGAGCATGTGTAGTCCAGGTGTGGAGATTCTAGCCGTGAAATTTTCAGAGAGAACACGAACGTGGGTAGTTTTTCCTTCATCATTTTTCACTTCTTTCGCCACAGTGTAATCTCTAGGCATGTCAGATATCTGTAATAAAGTAATAAAGTAACATAATGTCATTCCTAATACACTATAGTTGCCGTGGACTGGTCGGAATCCACGCGTGGGCAGTGTTGTCACGCATGCGTTTACCAGGTAATAAACATTATCATCATTGGAATTTTAATTAATGAAGCACCGGTCGTACTGTAACGTAATCAAAACAGACATTCCGATAGAAATAATGATCCGAAAATTACTTTCAGCAGAAAAAATTGAAGAGGTTAGCAATTTACAGTACATTGGGCAGATAATCAACCGGATCGAGACTCAGTCGCGATCGGGACGGAATCTCTTCCGTTTTCTTCCCCACGATGTCGTAGACTTTCTATGGACACAGAAATGTGAGAGCATTGATGCGTTGTCTCTTAGATTCTATTTTCATTTCGTTGTTTCTTGGTTCATCCTTAGTTTCTTAATATCACATTAACGCAATTTTGTCCATCTTATGTCAGCGTCAGTACCAGACTGCGATCGGATCAGACCACCTTTAAAAGACTGTATTTTCTGCATTTTGGGATATTATGTTCAAATAAGACTAAAATCCTCGCCATCTGATTGGTGGACAGCCGACTTGGTATTTTCTTTGTTTACGGCTCCAGTCGCAAATGTTACCGTCTGGCGTCACGAGATGACATATTTGGAAAGATGATAACAATGGGAGGAGATTTAAAGTGCACACTGCCTATAAAATCGTATTGGTCGAGGTCAGGGTTCATTCTATGAAAGTATACCCACAACTCACTAAAAAGACTGAGGTTTCTTCATCTTAGTTCAAATCATGAACTTGTTCATGATTTGAAATGAGATGCAGTAACTTCGATCTTCACCTAAGTTATTGGTTTTTTATCCAGTGCCGACGTGGGGTACACGGGAGGTGTATTTTCTAAATTTGTTATCAGTAAAGAAGACTTCTTCATTCAAGTTGGATTGTTCATTTCACGATGTGGGTTTTGGGCATGGATAGGGGCTACATGTCAACCGGTAACTGAACCTGTACCGGTAACGCCGGTTCCCTCCTGCTCCAACCGGTACCTGTACCGAAGCTTTTGTCCTGGGACAAAAATATTTTATGGTGAAATTCCTAACTGAACGAGGGTAAACGGGCTGATAATCATGTATGGCACACTTGAATGAATTAATTATTAACCTAGGACTTGGTTTGAATATACTATAATTTGACCCCAAAGCACCGATGATACAAATTCGCAAACATTTCGAAATTTTAAATTTTATATGAAATGCCCATACCCTTTGTGATAAATTTAATCTCCGCTTCAGAAAAAGGAGAGCTAACTTCCCCGTAAATCTCTTCCAATGACGAAAATTGTCAGAGAGGCAGCTGAGACATGCCTACATATTTGTTCAACCTACCGTTTGTGTGACAAAAATCCAGGTTTCAAATCTATTCTTTTTAGGAAGTACACGATTACCAGCAATAGACATGCGGTATCGAGGAACCAATCAGACAAAATGTTCCCATTGAAAAGTTTGTTTTAGAGTGTCAGCCCCCTTACACTTCGCATCCCATATACACATCTGGACACAGATGAACACAACTTTTAAATTAACAGCGAGGCAACTTTTTGTCTATTTTGTATCAAAAGACTTTTAAAACCCTTTACCCAACGTAACGGCCAAAACCGGCCAGCGCTATTCACAAAAATTGCCAATTAATTTTCATTATTTTTTTCATTTTTTGTCTCAAAAACATAGGTTATGACCCCTCATTGGAACGAGCTCGTTGAGCCCGTTCCAATGAGGGGTCATAACCTATGTTTTTGAGACAAAAAATGAAAAAAATTAGTTATTCGAGAATTTTTTTTGCATGTGTCGTCTGCTTTGTCCATGTCATCCGTCTTGGTCTCCTGAAGGCAGGCAATGTCAAACGACGAGACAAAATCGAGACACTCTGGATCATTTAATTTATTTAGCACTTCACCAGCATTAAGTGAATCCAGACGAATTTTCTTTTAACCCACCTCTCCCCGCGTTACCATCGTCGCGCCCCATCATTGACCGCCGCTCTAGCAGAGAGGCCCCTGTAGGGCGGTGACGTCTTAGTATGATGTAACTGATTGTTTATATTGATTTGATCAGCAACAATATATGCTGTGTCGACCTTTTCTCTGGAATCTTACCCATCGGGATCAACACTTATTTATTATACTCTTGTATATCTTTTTGGAAACTGTTCACTGACATACAAGTTTTACCCTTTAAAACTTTTGAATGTTTTCTTACAAAACCGTGCATTTATCGGGCGTTTCCCTTTCTCGTTTTTGTTTCTCCATTTTTTTTTTGTCTCTACCATCATCTTTTTTATCTTCATCACTTATCTTTATCATTTTGAAAATTTATCTTTTCTTTCATTCCCATAGAAACTGTCTCAGAACAGTTTATGTTGTAAATTCAGGGGATTCGGATACATCAATACCTGCAAAAATTAGGTTATATTTCGTTTGTAAGTCAACAATGTTTTCTCTCACCCTACAGTACAGTGGACTGACCGTATTACACACGTGGGCAGTGGTGTCCACGCTTGCGTTTCCGAGGTAAGGAAAATAATCATCAGCAAACTTTTAATTAATGAAGCACCGGGTACACCCGGTGCTTCATTAATTAAATTGTTGATGATTATTCCTATAATTAGTGTTTGGAATTTAAAATGATTGCGTCCGTGGAAATATTGCCCTCCCGTGGAAAGTGACACGTCCACGGCGACCGTACTGTAGCGTTTTCCTCCGCCAGTTTACCAAACTCACTTGCAATACTATCGTAATGATTCCACGACTTGGCCAACTTCTGCCTGTTTGCGCTTAAGTTCGTTTGAATCACGAGACTTTACGGTTGCTTCATTCTGTACAGTTCTGACCTGTTGTCCCAGATTTATAACAGAATTCCCCACTAATTCAATGTGTTATTTATTTTTAGAACCTCGGCCTTCAAAACATCCAGCCCATCGAAACGTTTATTATATTATTCAGCATGCATATGATTGTATCCATATCAGATTTTGTACCCCTATTGAATTCGAATTCTTGTTAACAGTTTCAGAAATGGGTTCACTATTTGTTACATTATCAGCAGCATCTATAGAAGTATAGAATAAATAGGTACTAGTGCCGGTAATCAGATTTAAACCACGAGTAGAATAAGGGTTTTAACCACGAGGCTCAGCCGAGTGGTTAAAACCCTTATCATACCCGTGGTTTAAATCTAATTACCGGCCGTAGTACCTATTTGTTTTACTTATACCATGTTCTTAATAAATAATCAATTTTGTCACTTAGAATGGAGAAAAAACGATACTCTATCTCACAAACACATGGGTTTGTTTTGTTTACATCTGCGCCGGTGTGCAGTACTACAGGATGCACGTAAATGCTTGATTGACAGCTAGACACATCGTCAAAATTGATTGAATTTACCTTACTTTTTCAGTCAAATTATTTTTAACAAATCTTAAATTTTATTTTAAATATTTAATTGTAGGTATTTTAAACCTAATGAGTTATTATTGCACGTAGTAAATAGCACCGCAAAACGTCCTATGTTTGAAAGAAGCATCACGAAGTGTTAATGTGAATGTATCGAAGCCGGAAAATTGGGTCATGTCAAAGGTCAAGTTGGATGTACTTCTTAGTAGTATTGGTGTAAACAATTTTTAACGACAGTAGAAGCTTTACATCGGGGTTAAAAGCTAAAATTCAAAATACGGGTTTTTCCCAGGTCGTAACATGGGTGATCATTTTATAAAAGTGGACATCAGCACGAATAGCTCCATTGGATGTATTATCATCCAAGTTTAAATAGGTTTTCACACTCGAGATTCCCTGCTCAAAGGTCGTTTGAATCTCCGCGTGGGCTATATCAATATCCCACTCTCTCTTGTATCACCTGTATCGCGTATGTCCCTATGGCAGCCCGACACAAAACTGGGGCATTGAAGGAAATGTCAATATACGTCAGAGACCAACAGTTGAGTCATAACGTTTTAAAAAAAATAAATCCAATTGCATGTAATTTGAATTTTTGAAAGAGCTTCTGCAGGCACTGGTCCAGCCATTTTTTCACAGAGAACTATTTTCAGTTCAAAAATATGGCACACCACACTAATCAGTAATCTTGTTTACCTCCCATGCATATATTAGCCATACAAGTCATATATGTACTCTAACCTCCTTCATCCGTAAAACTGTCCGGCATGAGGTGACCCTGTCTCTCGAAAGTGTATAGTCAAACCCCAATAATACAAAAGTAGACGTTAATATTGCCTGCAACACCAATAAACCAACTCATCAACTGATGCTGGTTCCCATCCCATCCACAACAGAGACCATTTTTAACTGGGCTTTCAGAAAAAATGAGGGTACCAGAGCAAACCCCAACGCTAACCTTGCTCATGTTTCATAGTCAGTCAAACGCAAATAAGACTTTATTCATATAAATTTGTTTCATTACAAATTATAGTAGAGTGCCTGTGTAATAAACAAATTTTGATGAATAAAGTCAGACCAATAAAAATAATCTAGCCATCAACCAGTTAAACGTTTCCATACAGTTAAAACTAGAAGTCCTGTCACGAACTGTGCGCTTATCTTGGCTTGATTGCGCGTAGGAATTACGCGCAATTGCCATATCGAATGGCATCCAAAGCACGGCAGGTTCTCCTGGTTACTCATAGCAAACACATGCAATGTTTCTGCCAATGGACCTCCGGGTTACCCGGAGGTCCATTGGCTGAAAAATTGCTTGTGCACAGGCCATATGTACAGAATTTGATAGCCTTACTGTGGGTATAACGCGTAGATTAACGCGCAGATCGACGTGCTATTTGTGCGCATTTCATGACAGGACTTCTAGTTTCAACTGTAATTTTCACTACCACTGAAATTACTATTTACAGCAGATTGCCAATTGAATGCCAGATTTATACATATTCTCTTTCACGTTCAATACAACAAAAAATATGGATTGCAGTTCTCTCCCAAAGGGAGAAATCTAGTTGAGAAGAGAAGATCCTGTGGGGTGTTAAATTTGTTCATACTTTATGCATATTTGTTTTATTACAAATTATTGCAGAGTGTCCGTGGGCACTCTCCAGTAATTTGTTATAAAACAAATTCTGAATACCAAACTCAGACCATCAAAAATAATTTAGTCCTCAACCAGTTAACAGTATGTTTTTTTATAACGACTTTCTCTTGTGCCCTCTCATGCAGTAAATGTTAACATTGAGTTCAGGTTTAAGGCCCAAGTGTTAATATAACAATAACATGAGTTTGGAGAGAGTTATGGTTTATTAGCGGCCGTAGGAGAATGAATAACAGCCCGAGAAACTATTACCGGCCCGAGACGAAGTTGAGGACCGTTAATAAGCTAGAGGGCTGTTATTCAGTCCTCAAGGGTCGTTGATAATTCGGGACGTCCGACAAAATCATGTTATTACTATTATTATCATGACTGGAAGCAGGCAGCGGGCCGTTAATGAATTGTGTTTTTATTCCGGTTTGCACGGGGGGTAACACTGCCACACAACGACAAGGGTTTATGCTCCAGAGCGTATTATAATCGCAACACTTCCAAACACAAAAACTGCTTTCTCCCAACAAACTCAAATTAATACATGTAAAAAGTTGTGTTTCATCCATGACTGCCAGGTTGAACACAGGTATGTATGAAGAAACTTCGTTAGAATTGACTTCTTTTAGCCCTTCCTTGATGAAGTGACTCCATCCATCCTGTACTATTAGTAAGAATTTTAGAATACCTCAACCTGTCGAATAATAGTGAATTACTATTACAGTGGAGAGTGTATTGCAACCAAATCACCCGCGGAATGCAGTCACCACCCAAGCTATAACTTTCAAATTGTGCACAAATCGACAAAAAACAAAAGCAATGTTTCAGCCAATGGACCTCCGGGTTTAACCCGGAGGTCCATTGGCTGAAACTTTGCTTGTACTGGTTATGCTTTGCAACACATTTGCAATTATTGCTCGGGTGGGGTCTCTACTCTGCGGGTGATTTAGTGATAACACACTCTCCACGTACTATATACATGAAAATTTGAAGAGGAATTTTAGTCATCACTATTATTTAGAAGGAGCCCAAAGGTGAAAACGCCTCACTATTATTCATTTTCATAAAAAATGCCGGACCTAACCATTTTCAGGCATCACTATTATTAGGCAGGTAAGAGTAGAGTGTTTTCCATATATCGCTTAGACTATTGTGCTATTCAGAGTGGCCGAGCCATTGACAATGGATTTGTTATAATCTTCTTGGTGTTTTAGTAACTAATTACTCTTCTTCAATTCTGTTTTCAGGATTTTTGATTATTTAGAGACCCTGCCTAAAACATTGTGCGGAGTTTCTGTGAAAATGCAGGTTCATTCGCCTGTATTTCGATAAGCCAAAGCGGTCAAAACGTTTTGAAGCTCGATTGTGTCTCGTGTGTGTTGCTTTTCTTCACTTTCGTTGAGAATTTCCATTCAGCCACTAGTGAAGAATTTCCAAGAGAAATTTTGCATGTTCATACTTCTGCCATATTTTGTTTTGGATTAGGAGGTCTAGTGGGGTAGGTAAAAGGAAAGAAAATTTTTTTTTCGCATTCTGAACAATCGACTTTCCAACGCACGTGACTTTCTGGCGACAACAACTTCGATCAACAAATACTTCTGGACAAAAGTCAAATAGCCCACAGATCATTCTTTGTGGATCGTAAACGAATATCATGAAATACATAGTTTACAATGATTCGCAATTTAAATCTCACCAGAAATAAGAAACAATATTTCTGGAACTCACTGAGACCAGACTGACACGGGGCCGAACGACAGACCAATAAAGTCGCACGATCAATATTACGCGATGCGCAGCAGTTCCCTCGATTTGTGATTATAAGAAATGAAAGAGCTACCAGTTTATGAATATTTATACCATGGTTATCTATTCTACTATACATGAAAAGCCTATGACATAAATTTTAGCTTTATACACCAACCGTGGTGGACACGCCAGTAATGGGATTTCAGTAGTTAAAATGTACACCTACAGTGGAACTACATCCAAGCTGACGCTTGGCGACGTCGACCTGAATGCGAACTTGTCTAAATTTATCGCACATCGCCTCGCGAAGATTGACAGGAAAGTGGCAATTATTTATTACGTTTTTAAATGAGTTTACCCAATAAAATACCTAAAATTAACAAACATGCATTGCCTCATGTTAATAAAGCATCCATAACTCGAAACAGTATGTTATTATATTATTAAAATGAAAAATACCTTTTTCTACTTCGTTTCGGTGATAAAATTGACAGCGGAAGTACCGCCCACCGATGCTCATGTAAACAAAACCAAATTCGCACGTATGTAGGGCTGCTGCTCAGTAAAATCGAGAAAAAATAATAGCGACTCTTAATAATCTGACGATCATGGTATAAATAAAATATACCCAAAGCAGCTTGATGTACCAAATGTTCACACTCGTGGTGAAGTGGTGTTAACAGTGCGCCGAAGGCTCGCGGTTAACACCACTTCCCCACTCGTGGTGAACATTTGGTACACCAAGCTACTATGGGTATATTCTATATTTCAACAACTGAAGGATACAACATGGATTTTCAATTCCACTGTATGTAACATCTGCGTTAATTGAAGATAACTGAAATTTTTGTTCTCTATTGGTAATTTCTGCGCATGAATAGGAACTAATGGCAAGGTCGTTCCATGTAAACACGCATGTTGCTTCGGTTGGTGAGGAAAGAGTATTTACAAGGAACGGAGAATTAATGCAATTTGCCCTTATTAGCCTGCTTCCCTTGAAATATTTGGACAATCAGAATTCCAGTAGTGGCATTCAGAATACTGCTGCCCGTATAGTGACCCGCACCAAGAAGAAAGAACACATTACCCCTCAGTTAATGAATCTTCATTGGCTCCCTATTGCAGCCAGAATAGACTTCAAAATTATTCTGTTCACCTATAAAACACAAGCAAACGTAACGCCTTCTTATGTTTCTGAGTTGGTCAAAGTGTATGCACCAAAACGCTCACTTCGCTCCTCATGCCATAACCTACTGGAACAGCTCACATATGACATTGCATCATATGGGGGCGTTCTTTTAGTTACAATGCTCCAAGACTTTTCAATATGTTACCCGAATCCTTGAAAATGGCCCAATCTCTTCCAGTTTTCAAATCAAAGCTAAACTTCTTTTCTATTTAAAAATATTACCCTGATGTTGATTAATCCCATAGTCTGTGCATTTATGTTTCTTTCATGTTATTCAGCGCCTTGGAACTTTTTTTAATATTGTGAAATGTGCGCTATATAAATATTACCTATTATTATTTTTATTATTATTATTATGTACCGGAACAAATGGCGAGATTTTTCGTATCAATGTTGCAAACAACCTTAAATGTTTTGATTTTCCCACCGCAAACATGGCGGGCACTCTTGAGATTTAAACAACTCAGGTTCAAAACGTGCCTAGCCCTATGTTCGATGCGTTTCCTTCAAAACTAAGACTCAACTGCTTCATTACATTATTGAGAGCTCGCGTTGGTTATTCAGTGGAAGCTGAGGCGTCTCGCTATTTCTTGAAAACCTGACCATGCCATCGCCGAATTTTTGACAATGCACATTTTGTAATGTCTCCAAGTGACACGTGAATTCGTGAAACGCATATTTTGTGGGTCCCATCACGTTCTATGTGACATGCGCTTTCCCCCAACACTGGTATCCAAGGGCAAGGCTGTTCAATTGCCAGGTTATTGTTCAATGAAATGATCACATTTTTCTGGGTTTCTGGCTCCCATGTTGGCAGCCATGATTTTAGAATAACCTTAAACAAATATTTGCTCTACAATCCGCCTTATTATTTAAATTCAACATAAGAAAATTCACAAAAATTACGGATTATGATTCACATACAACCACCACCAGTGACGTAGCGGAAAATCTTGTCCCCCCCCCCCCCCCCGAGATATAGACGGGGGGGAGGGGCTTTCATAATGGTGGTTGCATTAAAAAGGGAGCTAATTTAGTGTTGTTACCGTGCAGAGCATATAGGATTTCACGCAGTACATACGCCAGAAATTAAATGAAGGTACAGCCCCTAAACGTACGACTCTGTAGATTGTTTCATTACATGTTTTAAGTTTCACCCACACCATCCAACGATACACACATGCACGCCCAACATGTGTGACTTGAGAGGCACCATGTATGTATATTGTTCATTTCTCACCCCTATAAGTTACAATGATGTAGCGTTCACTTAACCCTTGACCTAACCTGAAAAGCAGACGACACTTGCAAAAATAATTCTTGAATAACTAATTTTGTTCATTTTTTGTCTCAAAAACATAGGTTATGACCCCGCGTTGGAACGAGCTCGACGAGCTCGTTCCAACGAGGGGTCATAACCTATGTTTTTGAGACAAAAAATGAAAAAAATAATGAAAATTAATTGGCGATTTTTGAGAATAGCGCTGGCCGGTTTTGGCCGTTACGTTAGGTAAAGGGTTAAAAGAATAATACATAGACTACAAAGAGTACGTCGTGTGGAAGTGAGAGTTTGAAATTATATGTATTTGGAACACAGTCTCGCTCTCTCTCTCCCTTTCCCTCTTTCTTCCAGCGCTGGGACGTCCTTCAAGACCCCCCCCCCCCCCTTCTAGCCGGGGCCCCCGCAATGCGGGCCCTGCGGGCCCATACTCTACGCCTCTGACCACCACGTTACATGCGCATGCGTCAAATATGCCATGTATTTCCACTTGAGGTCCGAGGCTCCTATTACAGATGATGGTCGTTTTCTTATTCATTGAATTGAAGGCTGTAATCAGTAATCCCGATAATACCCTAATACTCATTATACATGATTACCAACTGTACCGACAATCCTATCGCGCACAGTGAGAGAAGTCCGGTACTGTTTAAATTAACTTTGAAAATACTGGCGAGCGCGCAACGAAGCTGAAATAGCGCGCTTTTAAAACTCCAAACTAAAAACAATGTTATTTGAACCAAACTTACCCACTATGTGTTTTATACAGGGTTCGTACAGGTCATTGAATTTGCTTGAAAGTGCTTGAATTAAAAAAATCGAAATTCCAGGGCCTGTAAAGTGCTGGGAAATCATATATCCAGTAGTAAAGTCCCGGAGAGTGCTTGCAAAATACGTAATGTCAATAATCTAGCGTGTTATGAAAAAATGCTGTAATAACTTACATAATTACTGGATTGACAGTGCATAAAGTCGGTGTTTTTTATACAAAAAAAAAAACAGAGCGTGCCTCCTTAACCCTTTACCTAACACGAAAAGCAGACGACACTTGCAAACAAAGTTCTTGAATAACTATTTTTTTTTCATTTTTTTATCTCAAAAACACAGGTTATGACCCCTCTTTGGAACGAGCTCGACGAGCTCGTTCCAAAGAGGGGTCATAACCTATGTTTTTGAGACAAAAAAAATGAAAATTAATGGGCGATTTTTGTGAATAGCGCCGACCGGTTTTGGCCGTTACGTTGGTTAAATGGTTAATCATGTATCAGGTAGTATTATGTTATAAACCGGTACGCAAGTATGAAATAGGCTCCGCATTATTTTATCAGAAGGTCCTGGAAAGGTCCTGGTATATGCTTGGAAACAGTCCTTGAAAGTCCTGGATTTTTTTTATTTCTGAAGGGTGTACGAACCCTGTTTATAATACAAAGTAATATACAACATCATTTGTTTAAATTATGTATTAGTTGCTTTTTTAAAACCCGCAAGGCCTCGTCACTCTTAATCAGCTTTCGTACTTCTTTCAGTTCCACCCTCAAATATCTTGAGTGACAAGATATTTCCACTTCCGTTCACTTACATTCATTTTGGACTTCTCGATCACAATTCCGATACATTAACCAATGTGCAGCTATGCCCTCTCAGTTGTGTAGCCAGGGGAGGTGTGAAGAGTGCGAAAGCACCTCGTCTCATAATTGGAGTTCCACTTGGGAGACTATCTCCAATTTGTGATTTGAAAATGTTGATAACTAACCCCCTATACAACGTACTCTATGTGTCTAAGCCACGGACACTAGGATGTATCGGGGTAAGTTGTTATAAAATATTAATTGTATGTTCTCTTTTACATGGAGTTTATGCGAAATGCCTATAGGCACTACTGTGATACTTTTTGTATAGCCTCGGCGTTCAAAAAGTATCAAAGTGCCTAGGTGTTTTACAGAAACTAATTGAATAGGGATCTGCGAATCACACATTTTATATATTAATAATATATATATATATCTTACCTCCTACAAGTATTTGGGAATTTCATTGGTTCAAAGACGTCACATGCAGACTGCATATAAAACCATATACTGCCTGTCAACATCAATATACGCCGACAGTTATGGGTAACCTCCCCTTTGTTCATTAATTATTCAAAATGGCGGCAGCCGATAACCGCTTCATGTTGAAAGATTGAGTGTTGGAAGCCCATATTTGGTCTGAAGTGTAGGTTAGGCAACTTAAAAGGCTTCATATTCTGTAAATGTGTGTCATGTTACCTTCGAAATGAAACTGTTTGGTATGTATGAATTTGCCTTGTTACAATTTATGGGAGCGCCTGTAGGCACTCTCCCATAAATTGTAACAGGACAAAGACACGTGAACACATTGTGAGAATTCTCTCATTTAATTTTGATCGCTGTTGTTATTAGTTCTGTGCATCGATGCAGCAGTCGGTAAGATATATTCGTTACACAGTTTATTGGTGGCCTAATATGGTATATATGATGTCAGATAATTCCATATTGGACTCGAGCTTCTAATATGGTATATATGATGTCAGATAATTCCATATTGGACTCGAGCGAGCGAAATTCGAGTCCAATATGGAATTATCTGACATCATATATACCATATTAGGCCACCAACAAACTGTGTAACTAATAATATATATGGGAAATAAAATATCACCTTTGTCGATCCCTTTTGTATGCAATTATTCGTATACAATAGTGCAAAGGCGCTTACATTTTAAATCCTAAATTCCCCAAAATATTTTCTCAGATGCCACCACAAAGCTCCATTTGATACCCATTTTTCAAAATGTTCTCCACCCGAGTGAACCACAGTCGCGTCAGAGGATCCAATGATCGTCGATCAATACCTGCCTACGAAGCTCCATCTACCAAACAGGTCATCGATAATTAGTGCTACCCTACGTAAAACTAAAATTATGTAACGTGAACAATAAGACTTACTTGATATCACCTTTTCTCTGTTGTAAGATTTGACGTGGTTTCCAAAGAACGATCAGCATCCGCGCAAAAGGTGTTATGCAATAAATAGAACCGAACGAACAAAAGGGTACTAAAACGGTTGTAAAGGGTTATAAACATTGTATTGTCACTCTTGGAGACTGCAAAACAAAGCACGGCTATGATTTAATAACACTTAACACTGAGTGTTGTTATCATTTATACAATGCATTTTGAAAGCATACCATGCAAAGGACACATTAAAATTTTACTCTGTCGTGCAATGAAGTAATGGATTTTGGTGAATAATTTAGGCTAACACATTATAAATATGAGGATTAATTGAAAATGGTATAAAAAATGCTCGCAATGCTGTAAAATTCATTTAAAATGCATTTTAAAAAAGTGTTCTGTTTATTTAACCTAAGGATACACGTGAAAAACAAGTGAGCGAGGTAAAGAATAATAAATGACTCAGGTAGACATGTACATGTAAAAACAAGCAGGCCTGGCATTTATTCGCTCGCCTACTGCTGGTCTTAAAAAAATTAAGGAGGGCGGAAATTAGCCATCCTGGCCTTAGAAAATAATGATAACAATACCGCCTATTCCTAAAACCCACATCTTTTCAGATCTCTGCTATGTTAGTGGTCCATGTAAGACGGCCACACTACCCCTCCCCCACCTCCGTGCCTTAACTCACAGAGACTACTCCGTTAGTAGTACCTAATAGCATGTACAAAGCCTACTTGGCAGGATTTATTAATAGTAAAACTTCATTTTGCAACTGTTAACTTTTGTAGGCTTGTGGAGAGCTACACGCTCCCCTCGGCCATGCGAGGGGCCGATTTTTAGCCCTCGTACATTTTTAAGAATGCCAGGCCTGAACAAGCAAACCGAAAGATCCCCCCAGCACCCACCCACCCGTGACGCGCAGGGACCGTGTGGGTGTAAGCTAACCCCTTTAGCAGTACAGTGATAGCCCTCCCCGCCTAGCATCCACAATGGCGTAGAAGAAAAGGAACAAGGAAAGCCAACAGAGCCCCGTCCGCTCTCACTCCGGGCATTCTGTGGTAGCTGTCTCTTTGTAGATTATTTAAAATAGTTAGTACATTTGTGGATTTGGTGTACCTCAGTTTGTGTAATTTTCACTGTTAGCTGAGTCGGTCGGGCAGGGTCAAGCAACAAGCGGCACCCAGCTACAACGATGCTGACATCTGTTCTAATGGCCTTCGGGTTGGAAGATGGTTGAAGTAGAAGAAACGGACAGGATAGTGACCTCACAGCGGCATATGCACCTAAACAACATACTATAGCGAGTAATGGTACATTTACCGATATACGATTGTAACCTTTTTCACACTGGGTCGAACCGTGGTAGCATTGTAAATTTGTGCCCCTTCACTTTTATCCAGCTTCCGCCGCCCCTGGATTGTATAGAAATCAGTGTTGACAATATGTTCACGAAAGTGGTTTGTTGTATTATTGACAGACTGAGGTTTGTGGGCTGGGCCGGTTTTTGTTGGGTTTACCTTTAGTTATTTATTTATCTATTTATTGGTGTTTAAGGTCACATACATATGCACAATGGCTAATCATGACCGTGACAGTTTTACGGGTGGAGGAAGCCGGAGTACCCAGAGAGAATCACCGAACATCGACGAGCAACTGTTAACTCCTCAACATTCTAACTCTGTTCGAGCTCCGCTCAAGCAGGGTGACAGCGGTTGAAGACATGTGCACCATCGACGTGCAGTACACCTTAGTACCCGGCGTTATCGTACCCCCATGTAGGCAACCGGGATAAAGTGCCTTGCTCAAGGACACAACGTGGGGTGTGTTTACCGTTAGTAGTTTTTCGGTTCTCACGTTTTCCTTTTTCAGTTATTACTCCAAGAATCGCTTTCTGCAGATTCGTCGGGTGAACAAAAAATGCTGAATTACTATTATTACTATTATTATTATTATTATTACTATTATTATTATTATTATTATTATTATTATTATTATTATTATTATTATTATTATTATTATTATTATTATGCTGACAAAGAATGAATTAAATTTGTCTGCAATTGACTTATTGTCAATTAACTGAGTATTGCCGTCAACAAAGGATGGCGGTTGACTACAGTACGTGGAGAGTGTATTATCACTAAATCAGCCGCAGAGTGGAGATTCCACCCAAGCAATAATTGCAAATTTGTTGCAAAGCATAGCCAGCACAAGCAAAGTTTCAGCCAATGGACCTCCGGGTTAAACCCGGAGGTCCATTGGCTGAAACATTGCTTGTGTTTTTTGTCAATATATACAAAATTTGAAAGTTGTAGCTTGGGTGATAACTCCACTCCGCGGGTGATTTAGTTACAATCCACTCTCCACGTACTGTAAGTACACGTTTAGACTTGTTAATGACTTGTTTATGTTATTCCGTGTTTTTTTATATCAAATATGCTCTGTGTTTGTAATTAATTGCAGTTGTCGGCTTCCGTTTATTTATAATACTCTCGACAGTAGGGTTGCTACGTTTCAGTGTTGTAATTTCTCGGATACAGAAGTTTTTTCGTGTACCATTTCTGTTTGTGGAGTGAGGTTTCACGAAGACGTGTCTCCATCCAAGGTTCTCTCTGGATGTTTTTCGTTGGAATATCTGTCATTCTTAAGGGAAACGCTTCTTCAAATGCACAATGGAAACCTGAATTGAAGTGCGAGTATTCTTCATTTGGCGATACTCAGGGACCTGCGAAGCTTCGAGATTCGATTCAATTTCGAATGTTAAGTAAATATTCGGTTCGACTCAAAATCGACTGCCCGATGCGTTTCCTCGTATATTTTTCAAAGGAATATAGCTTGGTATCTGTCATATTCATCGTCTCATAAACGTATAGTTCAGATGGAAATCCTACATAAATAATATTGAAATAAAAGACTGAGTGTAACGTCCGCTAGGTTAACATACAGTGCGTGGAGAGTGTATTATCACCCAATCATCCACAGAGTGGACATTCCACCCAAGCAATAATTGCAAATTTATTGCAAAACATAACCAGCAGAAGCAACGTTTCGACCAATGGACCTCCGGGTTAAACCCGGAGGTCCATTGGCTGAAACATTGCTTGTTTTTTGTGGATATGTACAAAATTTTAAAGTTATAGCTTGGGTGATAACTCCACTCCGCGGGTGGTTTAGTTACAATCCACTCTCCACGTACTGTAAATAACATATGCCACTAGCCATGTTAATTCCAGTATCACTAGTCCCTACCACTTTAACATGCAAATTTTAAAGTTTAAAAGCAATGTCGACTATGCATTATAATCCGTACATGGTATTATTCCATCTACGTCACCAAGGCATGCCTTGATGATGTAGTTAGATTATTTTATCATTCGGGACCAGGCATGTCAAAGTACCGCCGGTACCAACATAACCAGTACCGGGACGGGACATTGTCTGTCCCGTCGAAATCGGTACCGGTACCGGGGCAAGTCAACAATTGGTGACATCACAATCAGATGGGAGAAATTCGAATTTTAACCGATCCAGTCCCAAAGATCGCAAAGACAAACATGACATCGTACCAATTATTTTGCGGCGACATCAAAAATCGTGCTTTATGATTACATTGATGTTGCCACAGAATAATTTCTTTGAAGAGGTTGATGACGGTGCTTCCCTTTTCTTTGATGCCACGTTTGGAAAGTTAAAATGATCGGCCTTATCGAGGTGGTGTTGCAGACAGAACATGTCCTTTTAGAGTGTTTTGATATGTTCATTCACAAATAAGCTGAAAGTATGTCGTGTAAGTGTGCCATACACAATTATTAGCCCGTTTACCCTAGTTCAGCTAGGAATTTCCCCATAAAATAACTTTGTCCCGGTACCGGCGGGACAAAAGCTTCAGTACCAAACCTGTACAAGGGCCGTTTGACATGTCTGGTCAGGACTTTAGCCATCACATCCGCAACATATCAGGGTTATAGTTTCACATCTCCATTGGTCATCTTCAATACGCCACTGATTCGATTCGAGGGCGGATTCGATTTCGAATAATAGACGCGATTCAATTGGCGATTCGATTCGAATCGAAAATGTGAGATTCGCAGGGCAATAGCGATGAAGCATTTATTCCCGATCAGAAATAAAATATAGCAAATAGTCTTTTAACGTGATTTATGTTCCTAAATTTAAAAGACCGTGTAGGAATGGGTGACGAATGTGGTTGGCTTCCGTTACCTTCATCTATTACAAAAGTTAAAAAATGATCACTCTGCGCAAGTTGAATAACAATTGGAATCAATGTTTGATGATATATACAGAGAGGTCAATGTACAGGAAATGGCAGATGCCATAGTATAGTTGTGAGCCTCGTGGAGGCAGGGAAGAAAAATATAGGAAAAGATTAAGGTGCCAACACGGAAACTTGGGTACAGAGTGAATGACGAATTAAAATGGATGTAAATACACAGAACGACACGCAAATGTGAATGGGTTAATCGATATGGTACGAGTACCAGCGCGGAAGGATAGAACGAGAGGCCGCAGGCCATCTATCCTTCCGCGATGGCACAAGTGCCATGTCGATTAACCCATTCACACACGCTTGTCGTTTCGTATTTTTTACACGCTTTCACGTCTGTAAAAGCACTTATTAAAAGGACATTCAGCAATTCATCTGACGACTATCAACAAAAAGAACACATTTTATCGCCAACCAAATTTGCGAGGGGAACCCGTATTACTTTTTCGTCCACTGAATTCCAACGTGTTCTTCATGACTACAGGCACATAGAACACACTGGAACTCAGGGGACGATTTTTAGCTATCGCTAGGGATTCATATTGTAATTGCGGTGCATGATTTGTAAAAATATTCAGTGAAATTTCGCTTCTATTTAAAAATAGTCCGTCAACGATTTCAATTCCGTACATATGTGCGGAACAAATTTTCATTTCCGCACTGTTTAATGTTGCTGTAGATGGGGATTGCACAAAACAGGCGTGTAATAAAAGTCAGAAAAGTCAAGTGTGCTGCAAACAGGAGGAGTAGAAATCCCCAGAGAGTGGGAAGCATTGAGGCCAGGATAACAAACAGAAAATACCAACAAAAAAGTAAATGATATTAAAGGCGATAATCGATGAGTGCGGAACTGCAATCTTGTAAGGACGATAAGAATAATACGGGGTTGAGTTCGAACGTATACTGGAAATGAGTGAATAAGAGGAACAGAGCAAGTAATTCGCAGAGTAATGAAGTAGAGAGCAGAAATACAGACGATCAAGACCAAATCACATCAGAACGATTCAGATACTAGGAAAAGGTAAACGATAAGTGCTGGTGGATGGGGGAAACCTGAGTGCCACACTGAGGTCGAAGAAAATTTATCGAACTTCATGTGCAGCGAAATAAAAAAGTACAAGAGGTACGGAAAGTTGTCTGAAAATTTAGGAATGAAAAAGCGGGAGGGGGTGGTCGAAATTCCTAACGAGTTTCTAAAGAAATGGGGAGGAGAACTATGTAAAAGCCTAACGGCCCTATTCAGTTTACCCATAGTTAAACAAGAGGTTCCGAACGGGTTGAGAGAAAGCATGGTCACACTTATACACAAAAAGGGTACAATGACATATTGATTACCTATCGGGGAATCTGTGTCAGAATGACTACTGGAAAACTTTTCTGAAACGTCCTGTATGTGGGATTAGAGAAAGTGATCGATGAAATTGGGTTTTTGGGGAAAAATCCAGAATGGCCCCGGTGGGAAGGAGAGTCACTGACCATGTTTCCAAGCAATCCCAAGTGATAAAATAAGCGGAAGCTAAAAAGAAAAAGATGTTTATGTCATTTCTGGATGTTAAAAGGGCATATACGAGAGTAAGCAAAGAGAGTATGGGGCGAAAGCTTGAGGCTTTGGGCCTTGGTTGATTTTGTTGGAATCCTGAAAGCATTGTAGAAAGATGTACGAAGTGACCTTAATCTAGGTAACATAACAACAAAACTAGAAGCACTCGGGATGAGTTTGGGTGGATGATGATCAAGGACTGGATAGACATAATAGACAGGGTCAGGGATGTGGCTAGAGGGTTTCAGCTGTGGGGGGGGGGGGGGGGGGGGGCACCGGTGTAAATTCCAACTCTGAGTAGTTTCGATAGGTGGTTGCACTGCAGCGCTGGGTGATATATTTTAGCCCTTTACCCAACGAATCGCCCGCACCAGCCCACGTAATATGCAAATACAGCTGCTGAAAAAAATATTTTTTTGAAAAATTTCAACATACCCATATCATGTGACTCCTCTTTGGAACGAGCTCGTCGAGCTCGTTCCAAAGAGGGGTCACATGATATGGTTTTGTTGAAATTTTGTTAAAAAAATTTAAAAATGATTTTTAAAATAATGAATTTTAAAATCGTCTGCGTTGGGTAAAGGGTTATGAACCCTTCTGAAAATTTCCACCAGTCCTGAAACGGAAAAAGCATCATTTATAAAAAATTTTGAATAACCATTATTTTCATTTTTTGTCTCAAAAACATAGGTTATGACCCCTGATTGGAACGAGCTCGACGAACTCGTTCCAACGAGGGGTCATAACCTAAGTTTTAGACACAAAAAAAATGAAAGAAATAATGAAAATTAATTGGCGATTTTTGAGAATAGCGCTGACCGGTTGTGGCCGTTACGTTAGGTAAAGGGTTAAACAATTTAATTATCGTTAATAATGAAAAGTAATAAACAGAGTAATCGCTTGACTGGACTGGTTTCGTGAAATAATTCATTCGAGGCGAGGGACTATATTGTAAAACACACGCGTTCGCATTCGCGCACTCGTGTTTGTACAACGTCCCTCGCCTCTCATGAATTATTTCACGTAACCAGTCTAGTCAAGCGATTACTCTCTATAAATTTGATACAAGGAACCTTGATGGGTAACCAAATGTGAAACAAAATAATTAGTCACCAGTACAACCATTAACTCTTAAGCCGCTGAGTATTTTCAAGTCATTTTCATCAAATTTAGTCACGGCTGCGGAAAGGCGCCTGCCTGGATCGTCGAAACATTAGAAATGCTCAGATATACAGTAGGGTTCTTCAAATTTGAGTAAGTCGTTGTTTTCTGAACCAAATAAAAATGGCTCGGGAAACTCCAAATGACCGGGGTGGCCAGTAGGGTTCTGCGAGGATTTGAGATTCGATTCTATATCGACACCATTCGTCCGCTTTGAGATCGATCCCAAATTAGTCTCAAGATTCGATGTTTCTCAGATCCCTCGTACTAACTTCCTTTTGTTACATTTCCAACAAAAACTGGATAAAATTTACATAAAAAAATTCATTCATGTAGGCTCAATTCATACTTAATTGAGTAATTGACAATGATTAATTGTCAGGTAAGTACTGAATTTTGCCCGCAACATTATCCATAATTTTAGTTTTTGAAGGCTCAACTTGTTAAGAACGTGAATAGTAACAAGTTAAACCTCCAAAAACTAAAACTATGGACAATAGGCCTAGCTGTTTCAGCGACGGTGCTACAGAGAATAATTATTTATTCGTGTTTAAGGTGTCAGTCAGTCTTGTAAGGGTTATCACGGTGTACAGTATCTTTCGTTTGGTGGAGTATGAAATAACTTGTCTATTAAGATTCGATTCAAGATTCGATTCGATATTGATATCAGAGACACGATTCGATTCGCGATTCGATTCGAAAAAATCGCTGATCCCTATTGGCCAGCCCATGTCCCTGGGATCACAAGGCCATGCAAACTGTGATCACTTTGCTTAAGATCCAATGAGTCATGTCAATAATTTTTGGAAATTCTGTTTCAAAGAGTTGTTGGGTTCTGCATTGATTGTGCACTTTAAAATCAGTTGGGTTAAAAATCAACCCAAATCAACAGGGTTGGGTAAATATGAACCCAATATGAACCCAAATGGGTTAACCCCCTTGGTTCTTATCTTGTTATTTCTATTATAGATACAGCAGCCATATCTGTACTAGTTCGTGAAAATATGTTTTTCAATGGTTTACTGATAACAAAAATTACAAATTTCACCATTTTCAGACCAAATTATACTTGGGTTTGATTTATTGTCAAATACTGGTTGTGCAGTCAACCTAAGAATTATACCATTATGGTTAGAGGGGAGGTTCCTGTCAACTACAAATGGTACTGGTGAAGTTGATCTGACCATTCTATCCAGTTCAAGTGATTTGGGTAAATTACAAAAAAGTCTTCCTGGCAAATTTGACAATAAACCGGTTATTAATTTAAAGGTGATTTTAACATTTTCTATTATTGAAAATTGGCGGAATTACAGCTGTTAAAATTATCAATGATTCTTCAGTTTGTTTGTTTTGAAAAGAGATTGTATGTTGAAGATGCTAATAAAAACATGTGTCAAACGGTGTAGAGATTGAAAGTGGTTATGCCTTTACACTGCCAAAAAAATATGTTCTCTTTATAACCAAAACTGGTTCTAATCTTGTCCCTGAGATGGAATAAATACTGTTTAAACAGAACTGGTTCCATCTCAGGGACACGATTAGAACCAGTTTTTGTTCTAAAGAGAACCTATATTTTTTGCAGTGTATTACTGAAAAATAGATGGCCAGACAAATGATTTTTACCATATTAAATCACACCCAGCAACTGCCCAGCAATCTGGTGGATTTATTTGGGAAGGTGATTAACATTTGAAACCCCAGGGCAATAAAATTAGATCACTTGTTAATTATGTATCAAATTGTGTTTGTTTGTCATGATTTCGATTTTGGGTATTTTTCTGATATTTTTCCTAGTCATAAGATTGGCACCGTTTCTGGTCCTCCTGTTTGACAGACATTGTGGAGAACATATTTGGGTTCTGAGGAAAAGGAACGGGGACATTCGAGTAAAAGGCTTATTTTATTTATTGGAGTTTAACGACACTTTCAACAGCCAGAGTCACCTCGTGTCAGATCGTTTTAGGGATGGAAGAAGCCGGAGTACCCGGAGAGAACCACCGAGCAACGGCGAGCAACTGTTAGACTCACCAACGTACTAACTCCACACTAGTAGGGATAGCATTGGGTAAAGACAAGTACACTATCGACGTGCAGTACGCATAGTACACAGCTACACCGGGCCCCACTTGAGCAATCGAGAGTAATTGCTTGCCCAAGGAATCAACGCATTTGCCCCTGGTGGAAATCGTACGGTGGACTCTTCGGTTTGAATCCCAATGCTGTAACCACTGAACCACCGCGTCCTTGGTAAAATGTTTAACTCTTTACCCAACGCAAACTATATCAAAATTTATTATTTTAAATATCGTTTTTTCAAATGTTTCAAAAAATTTCAACAAAACCATATAATGTGACCCCTCGTTGGGGTCACATGATATGGTTTTGCTGACATTTTGTGAAAAATAATATTTATCCAACTGCTGAAGTTGCATAGTTCGCGATCGGATGCGGTCGACTCGTTGGGTAAAGGGTTAAACAAAGATACGTATTCCCATGTTTCATGCACCATTTATGTCCTTTCCATGAACAACGGTGTCGTCCCTTGAAAGTATAAAGGTGCCATTTAAATATATACAGGAAATCACTTGAAAAACTGTCAATGAGATCATTAGAACATCTTTTATAATACTAACGCTTTAGTCTAACAACCTATACTTTCTGTAAAATTCCTGATGAATATTAGGCGCAAAGAATTCTGTTTCTCAGATTATTCCGCGCCAAAAGAGTTAAAGCAGGTGCCATTTGTCTCTCAAACTCTGATTGGACATCATTTCCTGTTCTTACTAATATAAAGTGTAGAACGGTTAGATGTGAGTTTTTTAGAGCTTTAAAGATTGTTTTCCACTTCCTAATATTGGGGACTGTTTGGATACTTTTTGTGACACAGTTCTTACCAACTCCAGACATGACCTCTGGATATCACCATTCACCCCTAGAGTGAAAGGATCAAAAGAACGCTGTATTTATTAACCGATATGGTCTTTTTGAACATACCTGGATGGCACGAGGTTTATGCAATGACCCCACAACGTTTCAAAAAGCCACGAAATTGGTTTTAAGAGGACTCAGTTGGAAAGAAGTTTTAGTCCACTTGATGACATTGTTGTGGCAGATCCGATTTTACATATTTTAACTTAAATATTAAACTTTTTAAATTACCAGGTCCGGTCTGATTGTAAATAGAGAGATGTGAGTTAAGAATCCAGTTTTTTGGTTGCTTCTTCATGCAGCCATACTTTTGTTTACAGGCAATTTGAAAGGGTATTCATTTCGCGGGTTTCAGGTCACATGATATAAACAATCGTTCCCGAATTTGTTGGCTGACAAACTTAATCTTTAATATTTACAATTGTTTGATGGTGATTAAAATATATGTGTGTTCCTTGGATTTTGGTTAGTATTTATCAGATCAGTGTACTTATTACGAATCGCTTACATCGGTTTGTTGTTTTTACTCATTTGTCAGTTTACTTCTTTGATCTTCAGTTGTCATGAATTCGTGTCGCCTAGTTTCGCTTGTTTCCCGGTGGTTGCTATCGATTTATTCTATCATGATATTTATCAATTGCATTATTTGACAATTGCATGTATGGTTATGGGTTCTTTTTCTACAGCTAACCTGCACTGCACAGTATGGGATGATGGTACAGTAATGGATGTTGTGATCGGTGGAATGTTTGACTGAGGGAATTTGATCCACATTCGGGTAAGAGTTGAATTTGTTAAGTAAGTGTAAATATATGTGAGGGACTATGGTAATTTGTATATATCATTGTTTTATTCTATTGCGGTGTGTAGTTCTAGTAAACTTCAATACCATGCAATATTTATTATGGAAAAGTATATGAAATCTTTGTACCACTACAAACCGGACTCAAGACTAGCATGTATTTAACCTTGTGCCAAGTTCATGCTATGCTTGATCCCGGTTAGTAGTTTGGACGTTTGGCTGTTATGTATCCACTATTAGTGGGTTGTAGGTTGTATGTGTTGGCTGCTGACTACCAGCTCCTACCAGATGGAAGAGGTTAAGTGCATTGTTTATAGGACTGGAGTATTGAAGTGTATTATTATTATTATTATTGTTGCTATTATTATTATTATTATAAGGGGTATTATTTATAATTACGGCAATATTATTAAATCTACTTATGTTACAGCATACAGATTGATAACTTGTACACAAGTAGTACAATGTATTATTTTATGTATTTTCAGACTCCCGTCTTCTCGGTTCAATATATATGTAACAATGGTATGATGAAATAAATATGGATTTTGGCTGTTTAGTCTGAGTTAGTTGTGGCACGGTCCAGGTGGACATTCTACATTTCATCTGATGCCCAAATTATGGCCCGTAACATTGTAGTTCTTGAAAAGAAACATTGCTGACACCTTTCGTCATTTACCAAGTCCAGGAAATGTTTTCTCTTTGAAAGATATTTCAATTTTCTCGGAAAAAGTGTTAGTTTGAGAAGTGTTTCCGTCTCACCAGACAAAATAGAAGCCGTTTTAATTTGGTCCCCTCGATCAAATAATACTCACCTTCAGTCATTTCTGGGGTTCATCAGTTACCATCTCTATTTATCAACAATCACAAGTCCGATGTAGGACTTATTAATTTATTTATTGGGGTTTAAGGTCACATACTTATGCACAATGGCTAATCATGACCACGACAGTTTTACGGGTGGAGGAAGCCAGACTACCCGGAGAGAACCACCGAGTAACGACGAGCAACTGTCAGCTCCTCAACATTCTAACTCTGTTCAAGCTCCGCTCAAGCAGGGTTACAGCGGTTGAAGGCATGTGCTCCATCGACGTGCAGTACGCCTTAGTACACGGTGTCATCGTGCCCCCATGTAGGCAATCGGGATAAAGTGCCTTGCCCAAGGACACAACGCGGGTCGTCCAGAATGTAGGACTTAGCCAACAATGAAAATATACTTTAATTGGACGGTAAAACATGAAAACGAGTTTTTAATGAATTGAAACAAACTTTAACGGACCCTTCTGTATTCTTATATCCGTTTACCGATTCGTCCTACTATACGATCAGGGAACAACGTTTTCAAATTCAAGGGAATGAATTAGAAATCAGCTGCTATACTCGCCAAATTTACGTAAGCACGGAAGGAGTTATTGTACTGCCAAGAAGAAATTATTAGCAGAGGTGAAATTGTGTCGCCATTTTAGACTCTACCTCCTTGGGAGGCACAACTGATCATAGCAGTCTCTTGTGGTTAATTAAGAAATAACTTTTGTTTTCCTTCGGTTTAAGGGTCTATATATAAGTAATGTAATTTTGTTTATTTTGAAAATTCCCACCTCTCAAATTCCTTCAATTCAAATTAAATATACACAAAATGTACATCAAAATGACGGTTGGGATGTATAGAACACGAAACACATGTGTAATCAACTCATAGAGTCGACTGTAGGCACCACTGGTTCCTGGAAGTCTGCTGCCGTATTCGCACCAGAACTGATAATTTAATAATATTTCACGAAAACAACTTGTGGCCAAATGTACGTTACATATCCAAGAACAAAGCTAGGGAATCAAAATTCTTCAAAACACGGCGACAGAGCTGAATCAGGGAAAAGTCCAAAGCCTTTGCTTTTGTTTACGTATGAATAAACTTTCGACTTCCGGTCGTCGTCATTGGACGGAAAAAGCATGTAAAAACAACGCCGTCTAAAATCAAATAATGAAAAAGATCGCCTTCATACAGTATACTGTTATTAGATAGAGATTGCACAGTTGTCATACTCAATGCAAAGTATCATGATACCTGTTGAAATTTCTTAGAATTACGATTTTGTTTTTCGATGGAAATTCGTGGTATCGAGTAATTTGCGCATGTCTGGCGAGCATGGAAACCATCTTCAATAAAAAATGCAGACAGTGTTGTCCATTTCCCAAATGCAGTCCATTCGCTGTATTTGAAAGTGTTTTGAATGCCTAGCTTTGTTCTTGGATATGTGGAGCACATTTGGCCACATGTTGTTCTGATGAAATATTATTTTATTATCAGTTCTGGTGCGAATACAGTGGCAGACTTCCAGGAACCAGTGGTGCCTGCTGTCAACTGTATGAGTTGATTACATATGTGTTTCGTGTTCTATACATCCCAACCTTCATTTTGATGTATAATTTGTGTATATTTAAGAATTTAAGGAATATGAGAGGTGAGAATAGCGAGTTATAATTAAGCTTGTGCTGAAAATTTTCGGTTTATATCGCATAAACCGAAGGAAAACAACAGTTATTTCTTATAATTTAATCCGGCTGTAATATTAAAATATATAAACGATGCGTACGTGAACGAAAAACTTTTAATTTTCGCAAAAGACAGCAGTCAAACTCAGAAAAGTGTGCCACATACAGGTCACGTCAATCATTGTCAAATTGTTTGTTGTTTTGATTTTCGATCGCAGACGACAGATATTTAGCAAGTCACGTAACAATACCATTAAAACTTTTTTTTTCAAGTTCCCCCAAAGTCATGTTTGGATGTATGATCTTTTATTCGTCTCCCACTTCGGTATATTTTATTAAATTCAATTGTTCCCGAGAAATTATCATTATATTCTCGCTGACTGGAGGCGATGAAAAATCGATCATTGATCTTTGTTTACAAACTTGTTATCCATCTATCAGTCTGCCGTCACGCCCTCACGGTAACAATTGGATTGAGTGGGCGGGGCTTCCAGAGTCTTCAAAATTGGATCGGATGTGCGAATGTGTAGACATTCCAAATCATTATTTGATTTGGTTTATACGATTTTGACGACTTTCACGCTGTATGCTTTCAACCAATCAGAGGCGGGGCAAATAAGAAAATTATTGAGATTTTGCTGTTTAGAGTTCAACATGACAATTGTACATCGGGATGATAAAAAAAACATCTAAATGGAGACTAGCTGTCTCGCATACATTTGTCAGACCCGGCCTGTGATTTTTATACAGCAGGCTCTTCTGTATGATCGTCACTATGGACATGGTGTCATTACTGTCACAAAGTGCATTCACAGTGGGCGAGATTGGAAAATGACGTTGTTGATGTTGTACCTTTAGCAGTTAGGACGGATACCGCGTACAATCAAGAATGTGTGACGAAGCATTTGATAAATGAAGGTCGAGATGTTAATAATCCCATTTATATTAACTCTTAACCCGCCGGGTACTTGCAAAATAAATTTCATAAAATCTATTCATGGCTGCTTCATTGCAGTCATGACTATATTTGATCAAAAATTTATCTAACTTTGACTCAAAAGATCGTTGGTGAAAACATGTATTTAATTCACAGTGGAAAAATTGATTAAATTAACCCCAATTGCACTTATTGCAGTGGCAGGAGAAATCCCGTCAGCTGCAGGAATATCCACCAGCAGCGTGCAATGAGTTGGTGAACAAGAGAAGGCTTCTGACAGTAATATTGCTTGGCATCTCACACGTCAAAACCAATTCGGCAATTATATTAGAGGACCCTGTTTTAAAACATCTTTTAATGCGTAGAGAGGAGAATTCGTCTCTCAGTCGGGAACAACTTCGTCTTAAAAGTCAAAACATAAGGGCAGTTTGGTTTTGTAAGGGTCAGTTGATTGTTAAAAATGGAGTATTGCTTTATCAGTGAGTAAAACGTTATGGTCGTTAGAGAGTAATGGCTGTGCCTCAAAAGTTTCAAAAATGAATATATATATACCACGATGTGAGGTCATCTGGGCACCTTGGACTAGACCGAAACATTTTCCAGATGGAAAAGGGTCATTCTACTGGTATAATATGTCAAAAAGAGTTACAGAGCTTATGTGAAAACATGCAGTATATATAGCCCGTAGTATTAACACTTCCACTAACACATCGCTTCAATCATTCCACGCTGGTATTTCCACTTGAAAGAGTTCATTTAGATATCTCAGGTTGTTTCAATGTTAGAATAAATATGCACTCTCACTTATCGACCAATTCACTAAATAGCTTGAAATAGAAACTTTACCCAATCAAAGTGTATTAACCCCTTTTACTGCCACGCCCAATTATCCATAGATAGGTGACCTCTATGTACGCCTGTATGCGAGGAAGTGTAATCAAATGCATGACATACTTGAAACTCTATAATCTGATTAGTTGTTGGAAATGGCTCTCCGATAATAATCACATGGTAGATTTAACCTGCCCATACCAGAACGTAAAGATGATCATCATAAAATAGGTAAGAATAGTCGCTTTCGGCAGCGTAAGTGTTAACTATGGTCAGGGATGTGGCTAGAGGGTTTCAGCTGGGGGTGGGGGAGGGGAGCCATCGGTGTAAATTCCAACTGTGAGAGGTTTCGATAGGTGGTTGCACTGCAGCGGTGGGTGATATCTTTTAACCCTTTACCCAACGAATCGCCCGCATCCGCCCGCATAATATGCAAATACAGCTGCTGAAAAAAGTTTTTTCGAAAAATGTCAACAAGACCATATCATGTGACCCCTCTTTGGAACGAGCTCGTTCCAAAAAGGAGTCACATGACATGGTTTTGCTGAAATTGTTTAAAATAATTTAAAAAAAATGATATTTAAAATAATGAATTTTGAAATCGTCTGCGTTGGGTAAAGGGTTATGAACCCTTCTGAAAATTTTCACTAGTCCTGAAACGGAAAAAGCATCATTTATAATGCGCCTGGGTCAGAATATTTACCGGATTGATGTCAGAGTAGAAATTTTGAGGCCATGTCAATTTTAGAGTAGGAAATTTGAAACTTAAGTTTCTAGTTGGAAATAAAAGATCAAAATTTCTCATCGTTAGTTGGAATTTTAATATTTTACATGAACAATGTTAATTTATTGAATTTCCAACCATTTGATTTTTGACCTCGGAATTTCCAACTATTGAAAAAATACTCCTAGGTGTGGGAGGAGAGACGCCCTTCACACCCCCTTCCCCTGTCGGCACATGCCTGACTATGGTTAAAAAAATTCTCATCCACTTCATCACAACAATTGATTGTCCATTAGAAAGACAGACTGATCAAGGAAGTAACTTTGAAAAGAATCCTTTTAAAACACTATGCGATTTGTTACAAAAGAAGCAGAAATGAGGAAACAGACAAATGAATGAGTATAATAGAACCATTTTACAAATGATCAGATAATTTATTTAAAACAAGAAGCAGGAGTAGAATCGAGTTTTCCCCCTTGTTGTCAATGACCTTGAATTCAACTGTTATTAAAACGACATGTTACACCACAAGTTGATTAATGTTCGGTCGTCAGTTGATGGACTTATTTGTCTCAAGCTCAATGTGCAATTGCACATATCGTCGCCTGGGTGTAAGAATGTTCTATGTCCCCTTTGGGACATAGAACATTCTAGCACTGAGGCGACGATATGCTGCAAAAAAATGTACATCGCCAAGTTAGAATTTCACTTGGCATTGTCCTAGGTCCGAGCCACTGAACTGATAACTGTGACGTCTTCTAGACTACTCAATGTTTGCTAAGCACTACATATTTCATACATCATTGTGAAATTTGCTTGTGACATATTTGCGATATTTTTGGTGGATATGATTGAGGAATGTATTGAGATGGTCCCCAGAGTTTACATTAACTCTCTTGGCAGTCAGACCTTTCGTGACAGTCATGGAAAGCATGTACCCCTTGATTTCCATGATGTTTTCGTGCACAGTTTACATGTACGTGACATGTGTAGGGTATTCAATCTTTCTTTCAACACAAACCCTTGTGATTTAATGAGTGAATATGGCAAATGTAAGAAGACATTTGCCTGAAGCAGAGATGTGGCTGGATGTCGGGATAGTGGAGCAATGGCCTACCCATCGTCAGGTTGGTGAAGCCCCATACGGTGATCACCAGAGCCTGGGCAAGATTTCAGTAGTATAGCACACCAGTAAGACGGCATGTGGTGGCAGAGACAGGGCAACATCTGCAGCTGAATACTTGTTTCGAATCATACAGGCCCGTAGGAACCGCTTTGCCACATCAACCCAGCTTCACAGTGAACTTCAGAATGCATCCGGAATGGCGACCTGTCCTTTTTACAGATGAGTCAAGGTACTGCCAAGACCACACAGGTAGGCCAGGAGAGCGATTCCATGCAGCCAACATTGCCTAGCGTGATCGCTATGGTGAAGGGTCAGTCAAGGTCTGGGGCGGCATCAGCAGGAATGGACGTACTGAGCTCTGTGTCCTTGAACGTGGTACATTGATTGCACAGCGGTACATTATTCAGATCCTGGATGTCCACGTCAGATTGTATGCAGGTGCAGTGGGTGATAGATTCGTTCTGATGGACGATAATGCCCGTCCTTATGTTGGCCATGCTGTCGGGGAGTACCGACAGAGGAAGGGGATTGAGCGTATGGGCTTGCCAGCAAGTTCCCCTGACCTCAATCCAAAAGAACATGTCTGGAATGAGTTGCAGCTTGCAATTTCAGCCCATCCAGTCCAGCCAAGAAGTGTCTAGGAGCTTGGTGCCATGCTGTTCCAAGAATGGAACAATATCCCACAAAGAATCACCAGGAACCTGACTGGGAGCATGAGAAGGCGTTGTCAAGCTGTAATTAACAGGAGTGGGTCTCATACTCGGTATTGAACCCATATAGTATATATATATTTCTGGTAAGATAATATGGAATTTTGAAGATTTTTCTTCTTGATTCATCGTACACATATATAATTGTTACTTATTGGCCAAAATAAGATTACCAAAATCCAATATGGCGGCCAAGATGGCCGCCAATGTGTCACACTTTTCTCATTTTTTTTAGATTTCACCACGTATCCTTAATATTGTTGCTAAGATGTTGACAAATATGCATGCTTATATAATTCTATGTACCAGAGGGGCCATTTCTGCACATGCTGGTACTCTAATATCCACCAGAAGTGGATTGTTGCTCACTGTATCACGTTCTTTATAAACACTGGTATAACCTAGTCAATACGAAAAAAAGTTGCGAATTATGTTATGTCCGTCGGAATTAACCGATATTATATGTATAAACAATGTAAGATATATACACATATCGGCACATGTTCATGAACATACTGTTACTCTCATGTGTCATATGAAATATATTCTCTCAAAAACCAAGATGGCGTCCAAAATGGCCGCAAATATGGCAAAAAATCATCATTTCTTAAAAATATAGGCGGCTATTAGGCGCCATTATTTTGAAATGTCCAACCATGATTACCGATATGAATTAGTCATATGGGGTGATGCTCTTTTGTTATATATGATCAAAGGAATTGTTTGAGAAACCCAATATGGCGTCCAAAATGCCCCCCAAAATGGAAAAGTAACAAAGCAATTACAGTCTACACTCATCTGCCCATAGTCCAGTCGCCAATACACTTAACCTGTTTTTTTCTCGGTGTATTATCGTATCACTATATCGTATAACTATATGGTCTCCTCGTGCGATTCCTTTTACTGGGCAGCTTACAGGGTTGATCAATTTCCTTAAAACCACCAAAACCTAAGATGGCCCTAAATTCAAGTTTCCGCCGATACCACTGAAAATATAGAAATTGAAAGTCAAAAATCTTTACTAAATAATTCAGTACTGCACGCCATTTCCAACTGATTGTGTTGGCCACAAAGCGTGTCAGCTTATCCCCAGATTTTCCAGAAAAAATCAAAATGGCTACCAAAATTAGTAACATTTTGCTGTTTTCAAGTAGTGCTAAAGACTCCAACACGGAGGTGGGAACTGAAATGTACGAGAAATTGTAACAAGAGAGATGTTTGAAAATATCATTGGTGAAGTACTTTATAAGGACCACACAAGATGCAGTGAATATCAAGTTGAATGACTGTGCAGTTCCTTAGATCGACTCATCACTACGCATTACTGACAGCGATGTCTGTTCATTGCAGCAGTCTTCTGAAACACTGCGCGCACAGACAATGGTACACGCCATGTTTGCTGCATTAGACTTACACCTCGAATATTTGCATGGCGTTTTACTCGAACATGTGCACCTAATCATCTTCAGTATTTGATCAGGTGCTAGCTTGACGTTGGTCGCGACTGTCACAGGGTTCAAAGATTTTGTATTCACGTTTTTCTCGAATCAAAATACAGTTGGGTCCATCTGCGGTGGGATAGGTTGAAGGGCATGCTTCCATATACAAGTTTGCAAGTGGGCCCGTTTGACATTTTCAGTAAAAGCCTATGTTGTGAGTGGTAGGCTGCACAATTTAGGAGCAGATGTTGCAGTCGGATTCCCAATTCGTGTTCTCCATATGCACAAACGAGCATCGGACGTTGATGTCGATTTAGGAGATCTATAGCATAATGCTATGAACTTGGTGGCTTGTTCTAGAACATCCGATATCTCCACGTTATTCTCACCAAGTGATTCCAGTGCCCCACCAGTTTGCAGAACCTTCAGTACACGCCCTTTGCCGATACCAAAGTACCCCCCTACAGTATCGCAGCACCCGGAAAGTGCGTGAGCAGCGAACAATTGAGGAACAATTTTCTTGTGTGTATCAACTGCGGCAGGTATATCTATCACCACCCGTCCATCGATTGGTGACTGCATAGTCATTGCAACCGTCAAGTGTTGTCCAAGGTACTGATGCAGCAACAACAAATAGACGTCAGTGTCGTCAGCAACAACCACAACGTTATTACATTCAGCTGCAGCAAACAATATTGCCTGTTGAACGATAATGTTGTCAGCTTCCTCGTGACTAGTTGCCATATCTACTCTGTCTGTCACCGATCCACAACTAACCTCAACCGGAACATCATGTTGGCCAGTAATTACAAGTTTGTGAGTTCGTGTGTTTTGCTCAGCAAAACTTTTGTCCGTGGCGAGTTGATCACATACAATGGAGATCAGTTGTTTTTTATTCTCCACTACGGTTAGCACATGTTTTTGTGGTGGTAGCAGGGGGTGGGTATAAGTTGAAACACCCGGCAGCTATCGGCTTTTCTGTGTGCTCTTGTCACGCACTTGGTGCTGTAGTCAACATATCTGTCAAATACCAAATACATATCACTCGATCGTAACTTCTGTTTAATGTTGTCCTCAAACGCTGTTATGGAGTCTAGAACAGTTGCCGGTCTGGTTTTGGTAGACACGGGACAATGAGGTATCCAGAGCAGTGCACAGCCACCGATAACAATTGCAGATTTCTTATCCACACCAGGCATTCTTTTTGGTTTCTCAACAACTGTTTTATTTTTCAATACTGATTTTGATGTGCACACGCGCATATCCCCGGATTCATCATATATGGCGGTTGGTAGTGGTGACAGTTCAAAGGAAAGGATATGTTTGATATTTTATTCACGTGAACTACATAATAGTCCGATAACTCTGGAATAAATGAGATTAGTGTTATATATTCACAAAGAAAAAAGTTAAGCACCCCCTGATATTTTTGATGATTTCCCCCTCTGATTATTCTAAATAGTTAAACAAAGTACAATGATGGGAAGAGTAGGGTTTGCACGATACGTTGTAACCAGTGATGTGTGACAGTCGTGATTGCATCGCTTGTGACAATTCGTGTAACATGCTACCCTCGCGGATCACAAAAAGCAGTATGTACCGACTGTATTTGTGGGTATTTAGCGTAGTGCGAAACGGGCATTTAAGCATAATCATTGAACATGGCACGGAGACGATTGTCAATGGAGATTTGGAATCAGATTATTGGTATGCATTCCGCAGGAATGCCCTTTAAGGCGATAGGACGAAATCTTGGCTACCATTACACTGTTGTTAGCCGCTTAGTCCGGAAGCATGCGCAGACCGGAAGTGTAATGGACCATCCAGGGTCAGGAAGACCTCCTGTCACTACACCGCGAGAAGACAGGAACCTGATACGATTTGCTCGCCGAGAACCCTTCAGTACAAGTTCTCAGGTGAAAAAACTGTGGTTATCAAATCGACCCATCATCACCAGAACAGTCCGAAATTGTCTCAAACTGGCAGGATTAAAGGCCAGAAGAATCATTAAACGTCCCTTGTTAAGAGACCACCATAAACGTGCACGTTTGGCATGGTGTTTGACCAGACGAGACTGGAATCTGAGGACCTGGAGGCAAATTCATTGGTCAGACGAAAGTCGATATTTACTGCACGTTACTGATGGACGTACACGCGTTTGGAGACAGAAGAACACAGCTTATACCCCCAGGAACATTCAGCCAACAGTTGCGTATGGAGGTGGCTCTGTTATGGTGTGGGGATGTCTGTCCCATGATTGCAAGCTGGATTTGGTCACCATCAGGAGCAACTTAACCGGAGCTCAGTACATCCGTGACGTCCTACAGCCAGTCGTTGTCCCACATTTCGACAACCCTCCACTTGCTACACGACCGCAGTACATGGACGACAACGCCAGGCCTCACCGATCACGTGTCGTAGTGGATTTCATGAGAACCAATGCAGTGACAACTCAACCCTGGCCAGCTGTAAGCTCAGATCTGAATCCTCTGGAGCATGTGTGGGACATTATAGGGCGGCGAATCCAGGCACGGAACCCCCCAGTACAGACTCTAGACCAGTTGGAAGCAGCTCTGCATGCTGAATGGATGTTATTGACCCGAGAACAGATCCGACGTTTGACTGGAGGCATGAGACGGAGGGTGGAGAGTGTCATCCGGGTACGTGGAGGGTCCACCCGGTACTGATTATTCTTACTGAAGACGTACTCTAGTATCTTCGAAGAACATTTTTATGTGACAATATCAATGTTAACGCTCTTTCTGTGACTTGTCCATCCAAACTTTTGAGGGCTGTGTTTCAAGGTAAAAACAGTACTTGCGATAACATGATGTAATTAGTGCAGCGGCCAAACGCAAAAAGAGCTCTAGTTTTCGAGATACCCCTACCCACGATAGAACAAGTTCAAACGGGTGTTATTTTGAAGATATTTATATGAGAAGGCAGAAAATAGAAGTTTTAGATGCAAACAATGGTGGCAGGTATGTTTTTAGACACTTTTATAACACCACCCAAATATTGTTTTGGAAAATTACCATTTTTCAAATTCTGTCCAGTACACAAGTGGAGGTTACAGTTTCTGATAAAATAATCTACCAATGGGTGTGGGATGCACGTCGCACCTCACATCAAAAACAAAAACTCACCAGTATTAAAGAACTCAAGCGGCACCAGTGAATTTTGGTCAAATTTCAACCTGCAGAAAAGCGTTTCGGGAAAATTGCTCCCCGAAATTTATGAAGCACATTCCCGCCTTGCAGCAGCACGAGAAAGTTTTGTCATATCGAGAGTTTATTGGACCCCCCTTCCAGTTAATTTGGGACAATATCAATCAGTAGTGTGAGATTTGGGGGCGAATATTGAGGTTTTAACAAACCCTACCCCCCCCCCCCCCCCCATACGAGAAAAAAATCAAAATTATCTCCCTTGATATCCATACAATAAAACTACAGGTTTCCAGACAACGATCGCTGTTATCAGGGGAAATAATTATTTCGACTTCACAGTGCTTGTTCACTTTATCTCTGATTCGAGAGCGATAGACAACAACGTTGAATGACCATTTTAAATATTCTGTCTATTACACTTTGAAATTTCTGCATACCTTATTGATTAGCAGACTCTCACAGGTTGGTTTTCCAATGAATAATATGATAAATTAGATGCAATAAGTTGGTTTTAAAAGTCGTCCTCGAACTATGGGAATAAGCACGTTTCTGTTGCGTCTGTGTCAACGGCACGCTGAACGAAATAACAACTATGGAAACGCGAATGGGCAATAAATGTATTTCTGCCTAAACAACAAAGTATGTCGGGGGGGGGGGGGGGGCGGCATGTAATAACTGTCCTGGTTGATGACAGGCTATGTGTGTACTGTTCGCAGCAACTTGTTCAGTTTCCACAATGAAGAAATGATTTATCCCATTTCGATAACAGCGTTTGTAAGTTAACACATGGGCGCAGATCGTGAGGGGGGACGTATCCCCCACAAAGTTGATCAGGGGGGTGGCATTGTATGTTGTGTCCCCCGCACTCCTCCCACATATATAAGGCCGATAGCAGCTGAAATTGTTCGAGCAATGCTGCAATAGGCGGAAATCACGTATTTCACCTTACTTTTTCTAAATTTCCGACCGCAGGACCAAACCATGGTTAGCCTTGCGCATTGTGTGTCCGAACAATGCTGCAATAGACGTAAATCGCGTGTTTTCAGCTTACTTTTTCAAAATTTTCGTCCACAGGGCCAAACAGTGGTTGGCCCTTCACGACCCCCCCCCCCCCCCCCCCCCAGCGCACACACACACACTCTAAGAGAGAGATCTGCGCCCATAAGTTAACAAGACATTTGCTAATATTAGCGGGACTTGCCATTTTTTTTATCTTGCCGACTATCGTCAGTTATATAACTTGATGATTAATAATAAATTCCTCGACCAAAAATCTATGCAATTTTCTTAAGGCAGTATATTTGCATTGCAGATGGAGAGTTCATCACGTACGAAGCGCAAAGCAGAGGGTTGAGAAGACGGTTCCCGTGCGACAGCAAGAAGATGCGAGTTCGACATTAGGAGTCAGTGTTTCATATGCGGTTCCTCTACCAAACGATTGCCCAACAAAAGCAGGGAACGATTGACTGAAATATGTACTGGGACTGATGAGTCTACGTAGCATAAGGTTATGGATGCCGCTAAAACTAGAGGCGACAGTTGTATTGAATCACGCATGCTGCTTTACCGAGACTTGTTCGCATTCGATGCAAAATATCATCGTACTTGTTATTCCCACTATATATCAGAAAGAAACATAAAGGCTGCAGTATCAAAGCTGTCTGGCGAATCGCAATCGTCTGACCACGACAAAGCCTTCTCTGTCCTCATCAAGGACATAGAAGAGTCAGTAATGTGCTCGAACGAACCGAATGTCCTTACTCTTGCTGAACAACATTCAAAGTTTAGCCTTCTCCTACGCGCACAAAATGTTCCCGAAGAAACGATCGGAGCTTATAAATCCTGGAAACTAAAACAAAAACTTAAAAAACATTTTTGTGAAAGAATTAATTGCGAGACCAGGTTTCTCTGACGTGATTTGCTCTAGTTCTGTGACAGTTGGTGACGCCTTAAGAAAAGCATCAGCACTCCAGGATGAACTGAATGAAACTCATGGTGAGGATGAGATGGATTGGCCTAGGGGTGATATTTCTGGGGACACCGACCAAGAAGAAAGTGTAGTGCTTCACAGGGCAGCTGGTATTTTAAGACGGAGCACAGATCAAACAACTATTGACCCAAAGACTTATCCCCCCAGTTGTGATATCGATTCCCCAAAATGTCGCGACTTTGTCCCGAATCAACTGTATGACTTTGTACGATGGATATCTAACGAGACTGCATACCATCAAGTGAAGACAACTGAGGAAGAGATAGATATGATGGCGGTCTTCATCTGCCACAGTCTTATTGCATTATCTCAGAACAAACGGACCCTTGCAACTGCACTCTACATACATCATAATGTAGGAAGAAAGCAATTGATAGATGCCATGTACAATCTGGGACAATGTGTGTCATATGACGAAGTGAGACGATTTCTTTCGTCGGTAGCTGTAGACCAGATATCGCGTTCTTGTGTAACATATGTACCACAGGGCATTCAAAAAGTGGAAATGGAAAGAATTGAAACGCTTATAAGTACCGCCATTGATAATTTTGACACAAACGAGGAAACACTAGATGGTAAACACACGACACATTCGATGGCAGCAGTACTGTATCAAAGCTCGGAGACATCAGCAGGAAATAGTACCGACGATTACCGTCTCCTTCGTTCAAAGGAAAAGGTATTGTGTACATCGAACATATTCGACGAACAGATAATCCGATTTCCATTTGCCCAAAATAAGCCAGAGCCACCTGTGGTCACCATATCAGATTTCTTGGATGTAAACTTCGCGTGTGTCTCTGTGGGAGTCAGACAGGATCTTTTGTGGATATTGGCAAGATGGCGAGGACAGGACAGAGTTAAGGTCCCTGCATGGACAGCATTCAATGCAACTTGTTTGGAAGATGCCATTCCCACCACAACAGTTAGGTATCTTCCATTTGTTAGGGCACCCCCAACCGACTTGTCCACTGTATACACCACCTTGTTGAAACTTGTTTCTGTGGCCAAAGAAAAGGGTCAACCCCATGTTGTTGTCACGCAGATTTGGGGATTTTTAGTAAAGCCCAGCAAGTAGTTTGGAACAACCTAAGAGACCTGTGTGGTAAAGTGACTACGCGACTTGGCGGCATGCATCTGTTGATGGCATACATTGCGAGTATTGGAAAGTTATTTGGGGATGGGGAGCCACAGATCTATTGACATCTGCCAACATTTATGCACCCGCGACAGCGCGCTTTATGCTGGATGGAAAACACCTGAACAGAGGTGTCAGGGGCCTGAAACTCTTGTATGAAGCTCTCTCTCGATTGTTACTCTCTTCCGCACAAGAGTGGTGTGCTGCAAATAACCAGTCGTGGTTTGATGTTACCTCGGAGCAACTTGTTTACAGCGTTCAGCGGGTGTTTACCGGTGAGCCCTTACAGAAAATTGAAATTTCGACAATCGATCTTTCAACTCTTGAAACTTCATTGCAAAGGTTTAGAGCTATGGGAAGATCAACATCAGCAACATTTAAATTCTGGGACGATTTTATCCAAGCAGTTGGTGTCATGTTGAGAACTTGAGACTCATAATGGCTGAACGGTCTGCAGACTTTGAACTTCACCTAAGCTCTATCTGTGAGGCTATTCCTTATTTTGTGATGGCCGATAGACAGCACTATGCTCGATATGCCCCGATCTATGTTACCGAGATGAGGAATCTACAGAAGGAGCATCCGGTAACAGCTGAACATTTGAAAAAGGGGGGTTTGTAGTTCGTCGGAGCAATAAGCATGGCTTCAACTGTGTTCCAGCTGGCCAGGCTCTAGAACAGACAGTGAATAGAGACGCGAAGAGTTCTGGGGGAGTGATTGGTTTCACTATGCGCAAAGCGGCTTTGACGAGATGGCTCATGACTCGGCATGTGACAGCAGCATATTCTAAGAGGTTTGGTGCCTTACTTTCGAAAGATGAGGAGACGACGGAGCATTCTGAAGCCCATACAAGCAGATTGGCTAGAGATTCTCGGGACGTAAATTTAATAGTGGACTGTGTCGAGGAACAGTTTGAACATCCCTTTGACCTTGACCATGTACCAACTTCTCTTGTAAATATTGTGACGGGACAGGCTGCGTCTAAAGAGGTAGAAAAAGGCCTTTCGGAGATTGTAGAAACTGGCAGGCCACACATGATGAAATCTGCCAAAGAGCGGTTAATTATCGGAAAGTCAAAGTGCTTTTGGGATAAGAGTCAAAACTTGCCAACTCCAATTTTCTCTGACATGAGGAAATGTATTAATCTTGGCAAAACTAAGGAAGTGTCATGTAGTAGTGAAGTTCTTTTTCGCCGTCTCCTGGCCGTGTCGAATGTTCGAGAGATCGATCTGAAGGACGTCATGCAATATGAGCTGGCGGGTGTCCCACCAGCCCTGTTCAGCGACGATGGGACCATGCGCAAGACAAACAAATCTGATCTTGCTAAGAAACTAGAGTCCTTGTGTGAAATACCAACTGTTTTGCCAAGCGTTTGTAGTGAGTGATTTTAGAGACAGTATCGAATCTGCGTTCATCATCGATGGTATGGCCCTATTTCAGAGTCTGAACGAAGCTCGTTTTAAAACTTTCAATGACATCACCGACCAAGTGGTCCGAAGAGTGAAGCTGATATTTGGGGGAAAGAGTATCTTGACAATAGCTTTACGTGTGTCGTTTTTGTATTTGACAGATATGACAAAGTGAATTATGTGTAGTCTTATGAGCGGTCACGCCGTGGAGCGAGTGGACTCTGTGGATCAAGTGATATGATACAAAATCATCAAATCATTGGTGTGCGTGATGTTCTGAACTACAGTTTTTTTTAAGAGCTCTGCCAACAAAGCTGCTCTTGCAGCGTTCGTTTGTGATTCGCTTTGTTCTGTGCTCCCCGGATATTTATATTTATTTATTTATTGGTGTTTAAGGTCACATATTTCTGCACAATGGCTAATCATGACCGCGACAGTTTTATGGGTGGGGGAAGCCGGAGTACCCGGAGAGAACCACCGAGCAACGGCGAGCAACTGTCAGCTCCCCAACATACTGACTCCACACAAGCAGGGTTAGTATTGGCTGAAGACAGGTGCACCATCGACGTGCAGTACGCCTTAGTACACAACGCCACCGTGCCCTCACGTGCAATGGGGATGAAGTGTCTTGCCCAAGGACACAGCGCGGTTGCCGCAGGTGGGATTCGAACCGAGGACCTCTCGGCTTGCAGCCTGCACCTCTATCAACTGAGCCGCCGCGCCCCCTGTGCTCCCGGGACAGATTCCCAATGGTAAAATAGTTATACTGGCAGGTGGGTTTAAAAATGTTACTAAAGTAATGGAGATTAAAACTGATGATTCAGCGAGTAGGCCGGATCTCTCATCCACCCAGGAAGAGGCGGATACCAGAATGATATTACATTGCATCAATCTGGCTCCAAGTTACAAAAGAGTCGTTGTTCGTTCAGATGATACCGATGTTTTGGTCCTCCTGCTATATTACTACAGTCAAGAATCACTTTCCACGGAAATAGTCATGCATGCAGGGCCTGCGGGCAAACAAGTGGCCCATGAAAGATTTATCCCAATCCACGATAGAGTAAATGAACTGGGAACCAGTGTATGTCGATGTCTACCTGCTATGCATGCACTAACAGGCTGCGGTACCACCAATGCCTTATTCCGAATAGGGAAGAAGACTGCCCTTCGGAAACTAGTCGAAAACATTGAGGTTATCGCCGATGATCTACGCTTCTTTGGACTCACACAGTCAATGAACAAGATCATCTCAACAGCAAGAAGCTTTGTTCTTCTACTGTACAAAAAGAAGAAACAGAAAGCCAGCAATCTGAATGAACTCATATACGTTGTTGCATCAACTACAGACTCTACTTATGCCGCATTACCACCAATCGAAGGATCATTTAGACTACATGCCCTGCGTACTCATCTGCAGACGGTTCTCTGGCAAAATAGTCACATCAATAACCCACCTGACTTAGATCCAACCGATTTTGGATAGAACAAATGTGAAGATACTTTGTTCGAACCAACATTGAACGGTCAAGAGTCGGCCCCAGTTCAACTCAGAAATACTACTCATCTGTACTGCAAAGATACACACTGTCTAGTCCCAACAAAGTGTCCTTGTCTACAGGCTGGGTTAGCTTGTATAGACCTCTGTTCGTGTGGCAACTGCCCTAACAGTCCGACAACTGACGATGCCAGCGACGAAGACTGTACTTCCGATGACGACGAATTTTAACTCCCATTCGGTAGAACAATAATAACATTGTTCATTCTGTTTTAGTAATCTCGGTAGGAGACACCTCTATAAAGCTGTTGCTTGGGATAAATGAAAACGAGTCAAAACAACATCACTTTTAGAACTACCAACATTCTATGTAGACAGATTGTTTCTTATTTTTATAATTCATCGTTGCTGACCAGGTGAGACCTCCGGACACAAGGTCAGAGTTTCTGCTAAATATTACTCACTCTCCTCAGAACGACCCCCCCCCCCCCCTCCCCCGTACCCCCTTCCCTCGCTGCCTGGCACCACGCTTTTTGGTCGGCATCAGTTAAGAAAAAGCCTTTTCAGAACAATGTGTTGGGGCATTTTGAATTCATGGAAACATTCTTACCTATCCCAAACAATTTGCCATTGTGACTGCATCCGTGTCGTCGTAACACTCGTCACTCTCGAAAATTTGCAGGTTTATACAGCCACGATTTGCTTGGGGTTGTGGTATATATAACAAAACTATGATATTACTCTCAAAATGAGACAATTGTTTTACCATCCAATAACACAAAATGAACGAATTCATTTATTAAAATTCCAATATCTAGTGGAACCAAGGTTCTTGGATTTAAACTATTATCGCGAAGATAGGTGAATTGCGGAATATTTTTGCCTTCGGTTTATAGAAAAAGTGTGTAATACTCTTCAATAATGATAACATAATTTCGACATTCAAATGTGGTGTGGGGGAAAATATTTTTATGGTACATAAAGGTGCTCAAACATGAAGCATTTGCCGTGTAAGAAATGGAACCACCACACCCACTTTTCCACACAAAAGTCAACAGCCATCATATATCATCAAAATAAAGATAGCCGCCACCATTTTCACCAATTTAAAATATCATTTTCATGCACATAATGTATACATCCATCGACAAAAATTAGTTTCAACTTGTTCTACCTTGGGTAGGGGTATTGGACTACCTTTTGCGTTTGGCCGCTGCACTGAATCTCTACGACAGATTTTGCATCTGCCGCAGATAGTAAAGGCCATATCTTGCGTAATTTGCATGACCAGAAGCAAAGAAATAAGGAAGGATGCTTTTCACAGCTTCGATGTGCAAAAGCCAGTCACCTTCTCTCTCCGCTCGTACGTACAACATCATGAGGAAGCATGGTTTCAAAAAAGCATCAACCCACATTTTTGTCGTGCGACTTTTGCACGCGTTCTCTTCTAGCAATGCAAATAAATCTTCTGCACATTGCAAATCATTATTCTCGAAAGCTGTTCGCAAAAGTTCTTCTGATAACAAACGCATGGCTCTCATATTCATTGGAAACCTTTTCCCAGTCAACATCTTTTCAACCCCACCGAATACTGACTCAAGTATATCTGAAAGGCCAGTATTGGCCATGAGCGTTCCAACGGAACCAATGAAACTCATGAGCAAATGCATACCACCCAATCGAGGAACAAATGCCGCGAATTTGTCTGGATAAGACCATAACACCTGAACTGCTACCTTGTATAACTGATGATTGGCAGTAAATATAGTGAACGGCTGTCCTGCATCTGGCGATAGTTGCTCTGCCTTTTCCATAGCTGTCATGATTGTGTCTGGATCAGCAGGTGTCATGTCTATTAGAGGGAGGTATGCTGCGTTCGTTTTTGGGTTCGTTGCTTGACCCGAGTCTCTCGTAATGCGGGTATTATATCCATTGAACTCCGGACAGTTCTGGTCGCTGACCATATCTTTCAAAAATGCGAAGTCAAGTTCTATCGCTCTACGTAATGACATTGCACTGCGACACAATGTTGAAAGAAGGGGAACAGTGTTTCGTACATGTGATGCGGGCATGTCGGGTCGTTTGAGTTCATTGAAACGCACAACATCCAATTCGTACTCTGTTGGTTTTGTCATATCTGACTTTTTCAATCTTGGGATCATCTGAGACTCAACGGAAGCATTATTGTCCTTTCGAGCCATCACGATTGCCAATGAATGGGTGCTTAGCTTCCCAATTTGAGAAGCAATTTCAGCATCAAAGTTGTCAGCAACCACTTGTATGAGGCCATTGTTGGCATCCGAAATCGGTGTATCATTTGCATTCTTTACAGCCAGAGCTGCCGCAGATTTTTGGAATCTCAATAGCTCGTCATATGAGCATGTAACACCAAAATCATGCATGTTTTTTACCAACTCTTTAGAATCTCTTAACAGCGTTGCCAACGATATTTGAAGCGGTGTGTATTTTCCACACAACGCTGATGTCACTATGTTTCCTATAATCAGAGCAGGTAACGTGTGGTCCAACTGTGGCGCTAAACGACTTAGTAATGTGAGAAGTGTACCACTTACAAACGAGGATACGCTCTCGCTGTTAACATCAGTGGCGTAGTTATCTTTGTCAGATCCATATCTTTGATTTCTTTGCCAATTGTTTTACTGAGAATCTTTATGGAACTGTCAATATTGTCATCATCCGAGTCTTTAACGTGCCTAAGTAAGGTGTCAGCTCTGGATTTGTCTGCCAAAACGGTGGCGATTCCCGGAGAAGACAACACCAAAATGTCATCTCCGCAGCTATCGACTAGATCAGACACAAATGATCGACGGGAATTGTAAGTCCCACCAGATTGCAGATAAAGATCAAATAATTCGACAGAACTCCACGTGGGGGATGTGTCATTTTTCATGTAAGATATGACAGATTGTATGGCCTGACTATGTGGTGACGAAAGATCAATTTTCTGTTTTGCAGCTGATTCAATCGATTTTGGATTCGTAAATTTCGACCTACAGTCAACATGGTACCGAGCATCGGCAGCATGTAAGTCGCTAACAGCACCACACACTCTAAACTTCACTTCTTCAGACCATTTGTCGTTCTACGACAACAAATGCCAATTATGTCATCACTAACTGACATATGCGATGTATGTGTGCCTATTTGGCGAAACAGGTAGGCGGGCCTCCACCTTGAAGGATCCTTCGTATCCCGGTCAACTATGCAGTCATCACCACAAAATAGGCAATGACGCATGAAAGTAAATTCGTCATGTGAAAGTTTGGGTCGTTTTTCGGGCGGAGCATCAGAATCTAGGGATGTACTATGAGCAATGCTTGCTTGCTTCACATTTTTCGGGTGCAAATACTTCATAACACAGTATTTATGGCAACTCATAGTCAAATCTGGGTCTGCATCGTACCAATGTTGCAAAGCTAAATGTAAGTCATCGTTATAAATCCTTCTACACCTGAGTATATTCTCATTTCGCTTTGCTTTCACGTTCATTAGAGGATCTTTGCTCCTCGATTCAGCACAACCGAACGTGGTTGAGAAAAAACAAGCATCTGACATGACGGAGTTAGTCTATGTCGTTTCAAAGCAAATGTCGCCCGAACCTGATGCTATACCGAGTGAAGTTGAAGAAATAAAAACGCTTGTGATAAAAGGCGAGACAAAATTGTAAGTTTATGAGTGTGTAGTGAGACACAATTGTGCAGTTGCAATAATGCGTCCTCGCTCTACGTTCACATATAAAGAGCGTTGTTAGATATAAATAGCGTTGATAGATATAAATAGCGGTGTAATATCCGTTCAATTTCTTCCAAATACTCAATGCGGATGTAGTTACTATATCGAAACACAATTACATCACGTTTTGTGCTTATATAGTGAGTTAAGATGAAATAATCATTCGGATCTGTAATTTCCAAATTAATTTTCGACCCCTTCAACAGTACCTCACTTTAAGGCAAAATTAAAAAAATGCTCAATGCTGTCAGCTGTCCAGTAAGAAAAATTAGTAAGAGGGGTGACTGAACAATAAAAACCGTTGAGAAAAAAAACTTAATACAACAAAACATGGTTTGGTGAAAAAATGACGTTTGGTGGCCAGACTAATACCAGCTCGCTCCGTCAACTTTTTGGCAAATTGAAAAATTTCCTCTTTTACCAATAATATCCATTTTACATGGTTATCGTATGCAAAAGCTAAAAAATAATGTCAAACACAAATAAAAATCTTAATTTCTGTACTGAAATCATTAAAGATATAATTAAATAAAAAATATATATACCCTTTTCATTACAATATTTCAACTAAAACGAAAAACAGGTAGTTGGATATACTTGGTGTTTAGCAAACTTTGAGTAGTATACATGTATGGGATATTAAATGTATATTCCTGGTGCTATGCGTTAATTCTCGAGTACTTGTTCATTAACTTAGACTGAATTTTGTATTACAAATTTGTAAGGTCTTTATCGCCTCTCTACATGTGATTTATCTGTGCTAATATAAATTTTGGAAAATGGTTGTTTAGAAAGGGGCTACAGGACTGCGCGTTTTTCCACTGATTGGTACAAAAATGTCATGGGGGGGGGGGGGGTATACATCGCTTCCTCTAATTAGGGATCTTATTTTACAGATGGAAATTGTTCATAATGTTTTATCCATGTAAATATATCTGTTTTTCTTTGAAATAAGCCTGAAGCCTAAAATATGCAGGGGGTGGGGGTCGTAACAATGATTGCAAGTTATTTGTGTGAAACCCGTTATATGGATATTGTGGTACGTTGTCCTGTTATAGTCTGTTCCACGGAACATTCCCATCTTAAGGGATCTCCCTTGCTGGTCAAGAGAAACATCTTCCCCCTTCTACAGAGTCAGGAGCCAAAGAATTCAAGTAACCTTTAAGGTAAATATTACTTTTTCTTGATGTGGTTTTGCTACAATATTGAATTATCCCCCTTGGACCATTGAAGAGGGAATCGCCATTCTTCCTGGAAACACATGGATCGATTTTAATTTCGACTCAATATGTCATTCAAGACTGACATTACCAGATTCTTGGTATTAATCATGTGTTCTCTAAATTATAAAAAGCTACCAATGGAGTTTCTATTGAACACAAAGTGCACGCCAGACGTGTCCACCTGTTGTAATTTATCCCAACGAAACTTTTCCAGGTCATATTGAATAGTACGGGATGTTGGTCACAAAATCATCAACCTACTCCGTATAAACACCAAGTAAAGTGCCATCCGGATTTTCTAAAAATCTATCAGTGATAGAGTACGGCTGCCGTGGACTGGTCACTTTCCACTGGTGGGCAATATTTCCACGGACAAAATAATATTCAGATTTCAATCACAAAGCATATGAATAATCATCAAAAATTTAATTAATAGAGCACCGGATACAATTCATTAATTACAATTTTCCTGCTGATGACTTTTATTACTTGGTAAACGCAGGCGGGGACGTTACTACCCTCGCGTGGATTACAACCAGTCCACGGCGACTCTACTCTAGTTTTGTTTTAGTATACAGGAGATGTCCATCTTTACTACACCCCAGTTTCCCAACTCTTTTGATAGTATATTTGGCCGCATGTTTTGTGAAATGTAAACCTGAATCCCAATAGTTCCACAAGTGAATGTTAATTCTGAATTTGTGCTACGTGCACCATTGGCCACCACAGATCAGGGCAGAGCAAAGAAAAGAAAATTCGCTTCCGGTTCAGTTTGTGTATGTGTTAAGAACATGATAGAAAATAACATTTCAGGTTCCTCAACTAGGAAAACAAATCCCCAATAGTCTTTTATGACACCACTCTCCAGTGGAGAGTGGTGTCACAAACATCTGTTGGGGATTTTTTTTCCTAGTTGTAGACATGCCAAAGTTTTTTTTAAGAAAAATGGACAAATATTTGTTCGTTCCGGCGATATTCGGTATTCAGTCATCCCGCAGTATTTTAAAAATACCGAAACTCGGTATTGAAAATTGAATACCTTGAAGGCTTACTCTCCACATAAAACCCTGTATTTGGTTCTATTCTGTTCAGTCTAAATTCCCTAAGATCGTTCGTAAGGGTTCAAAGAGATCAGATCCAAAGCCTATTGAGTGAGAAAAATAATAAATTAGGGTTACAAATAAATGAATTTAATTTTATCTGTGTTGTGTTCTCATTGTCACATTTTCTCCCTGTTGGCTCGCCCGGCGAACGAGACAAAAGAAAACATGTCGCATTTGACTTTTGACGGATAACGTATGCAACGAGATCCCACATGCGGCACTAGAGTATGTGACGAGAGCCCACATGGGGCACTAGAATATGTGACGAGATCCCACAAGTGGCATCAGAGTATGTGAGGAGAGCCCATATGTGGCACTAGAGTATGTGACGAGATCCCTCGTGTGGCACTAGAGTATGTGACGAGAGCCCATATAGGGCACTAGAATATGTGACGAGATCCCACACGTGGCATTAGAGTATATGACGAGAGCCCATATGGGGCACTAGAGTATGTGACGAGATCCGACATGTGGCACTAGAGTATGTGACGAGAGCCCATATGGGGCACTAGAATATGTGACGCGTTCCCACGTGTGGCATTAGAGTATGTGACGAGAGCCCATATGGGGCACTAGAGTATGTGACGAGATCCCACATGTGGCATTAGAGTATGTGACAAGAGCCCATATGGGGCACTAGAGTATGCCATGAGATCCCACATGTGGCACTAGAGTATGTGACGAGACCCCATATGGGGCACTAGAGTATGTGATGAGAGCACAAATGGGGCACTATAGTATATGACGAGAGCCCATATGGGGCACTAGAGTATGTGACGAGAGCCCATATGGGGCATTAGTCCAGTTCCTACCAGTAAGATAGGTTGATCAGTGTATGCACAAACATGGTTAAACCTTTCGGACGGTTTTTGCCGTGCTTTGTGATTCTGCCACAAAAACAGGAACCGAACCGGACCACCCTTTCTCCACCCCTCCCCCAAATACTCAGTTATTGTCGGGGGTGCAAATTGCCTTGTAATATTATGCTAATGAAGCTAACATTGTGTTGGTGAAACATTGATTGCTGTATACATTTTTTGTGGATATTTTTATGGATGGGTTTCTTGATAAAAAAGGTTACCTTGGATATAATATGTATTGCATGAGATCTCTGCGCATTTCATCTAAACATCTATTGTGCGTATTTTATACCCTTTAGACCCGCCTGTACAATGTATGGACTAGAATATGATCAGCCCAGGAAAGAGCCCACGTCCACTCGAATTAGCAAACTGGTAGGTGCGGCAGCGTGTGCTGGGGGTTGGGGGGGGGGGGTGGCTAGAAATTTTCGGTGTGACATTCTTGACTTGTTCAGAAATGGAATCAATTTGGCCAGGATAAATGCCGTACTCTCATTCTCTATATGAGGCAGAGGTAAGTGGTGTGCTTCCAAGTCTGAGGGGGGCATAACCGATACCGGATAGTAAAAATGTGTTTAGTGAATACCGAACCCTCATACACCTGAGAGGTAATATTACGAATATTTTCCAATGGATTTGTTCGAAACTGTTATTCCTTAGTCAATAAATGTATTAGCTTCACGTGGTAAATTGTTTTTCAATATTGTTTCAGTTTTTGTAATTTTTACATTGAAATGTTTTGGTTGGTTCAATACGTTTGTCTGTAGTACAATACCGCCGCCGTGGATTGGTCACTTTCCACGGGTGGCCAATATTCCCATGAACGCAATAATATTAAAGTTATAATATTAAATTCCAAACACTAGTTATAGGAATATTCATCAAAAATTTCATTAATGAAACACCAGGTTCAGCCATTTATTAATTAAACTCATAGTTAAAATTTTGGTGATGATGGTGATTATTACCTGGTAAACGCATGCATGGATATCAATCATGACCCAAACCTGGATCACGGTCAGTCCACAGCGACTATACTGTATAGACGTGGAGTAATGGCTGTCCATCCGTGGGGTAATAGTTTGTGTGTGTCCTCACCCCGCCAGTTAGCATACATACCAGTCATATTTGATCCATGTCGCCTGTTTACTGACTATTTCTATTTTTCTGTTAGCGTTAATGGCTTTGTTGCTCATCGCTTTCCATATTTGGTATTCATGAGACCAGTACCATAAGAGTGTCGTATTGAGTTCAGCGGGTCGTTACACAACGCGAGTCTGGACTTCAGATCCTATCTAACTTTCACATTATTCTTGATTTTAACAGATGATTCTACCTTGTGAGAGAGCAGTACTTTGGACCTGACATCTATCGGAGTTCAATCAAGTCACTAATTAGTCTGTTACATGAATGCAAACTGAATGGTCGTGTTCTCGCGTTTCCTCGCTTCAGGGCTATATCTATGGTACCAGAGGCCCCATGTCCCTACTTAATGAAAGGCATTTCAATTGGTGATGTGGACCGTAACATGACACCGTTGTTGGCCGGTCCACGAAATGGCGGTCGATACGGTCATGCAAAACACGACTAAAATCGGCTAACCTAAAATCAAAATTACACAGAATTGGTTTTAACAACAGAGAGAAAACAAAGCTGGAACTCGCGCGCGTATTTCAAAAATTCAAGACAGCGTCCAAGATGGCCGTCGATTGCGAAAAATCGATCAAGTCGTTTTGATGACATCATGCATTGAAGAATAATTAGAAGACAGGCTCCATTACAATGGATGCATGTTCTACAATCACCATAGATACATTTGACATTAGAATTAATTGTTCAATGGCTTACAAAATGGAGGTAAAAATTCGAACAAATCGATTTTTTCATATTTTTGTGTATGTTTTCTGATGTAGAGACGGGATCTGTGAGCAAATGACAAAAATGTACTATACTATCACAGAGGGTGGCCATCCTCAAATAGCCGGCAACAATTTGTCCACACTGTTTGTGTGAAAAGCCCACAATTATAAATTTTATAAGGTTCGCGTAGATTGCAAATGAACCAAAAGAGGTTGATGCGTTACGATGTTGCGCGAGCAAAACGGCTTCTTCAGAGTGCATATTCATACTGAGGTTTACACCAATCAGAAACACCCACCAAATCTCACTTTTATATCCAACAATGGCATAAGAAGTTTGCGCAAGTCCAAAATTTGTGCTGTTCTTGACATGAACAACAGAAAGCAAGTAACTGCCATACATGTTACAACAATAGGAATCAGATGCCAGTAGATGTATTCTGTTTAGAATATGAAACCAGAAACCAAACATAACAGGTTCAAAATAATCACCTTAGACTTACATCCACAATCGTTGCGATCATTAGGGCGGATGGATAGGGAAATAATAATAGACTACTTTCTACACCAAAAAGAACCCCCCAAAACAATGTCTTTGGGTGCATCATGACGCACTCTGTTTACAGATACCGTACATTACTAACCCAGAGACCGGATATATTTCTTTCCTACCAAGAAAATCACAAATAGAAAAAAAACAAAACAGACAAATCCAAATGTTCAATCTTCGTTTACCATTGGCTGCTGCGCATTGTCACATCTCGTACCTCTACACGACCCACACACATCGTTGTACATTATATGCCGATCTTTTTACGACTGCAATCTGTCGACTTACAGTAAAAAACTAGAAGTTCTGTCATGAAATGCGCACAAATAGCACGTCGATCTGCGCGTTAATCTACACTTTATGACCACAGTAAGGCTACCAAATGCTGTACATATGGCCTGTGCAGAAGCAATGTTTCAGCCAATGGACCTCCGGGTAACCCGGAGGTCCATTGGCAGAACATTGCCTGTGTTTCCTATGAGTAAGCAGGAGAACCTGCCGTGCTTTGGGTGCCATTCGATATGGCAATTAAGCGCAATTCCTACGCGCAATTAAGCCTAGATAAGCGCACAGTTCGGGAAAAGACTTCTAGTTTTAACTGTAGAACCAGTTTTGCAGTTACAGTGAACAATGTTCAGAAGACAATCAGGTGCTGTTTGATTTCAAAGGATGCAGATTGTTTTCCTTCATAGACCATCACCAGTTTGTGGCTCTCAACGAATTTTCACCTCTCCATTCACATATTTGGAGATACGTCCTCATGCTATAATCTGAAATAGAACTCTTCTTATATGATGAGAGTATTTTGGGGCTGAGAGAAGACACCCATTTGGATACCTTATCTGTGAAGATGAACCCACAGAAACTATCCAAGTTACAAGTCGCCACACCTTTGGCAGCTCCAACGTGTGGACTGGATCTAAATAGTTTGATAGCAGTAGTTTTTCCGACATCAAAAATCCGTGATGTAGTATAACAATCAGAGAAAGGCATGTAGAAAAAGAATATGTGCGCATATTTAAAATCTTGTTCCTGCCTCCAATGTTGACAATATAGGGACAAAAATGACACTATAGGGACAAAACCCTATGGAGAATCCTATGTTAATTTTATCCCTATAGTGTCAACATTTGGTTATGGGGAATTCAGTGTTAAATACTTGTCCCTATAGTGACAGTCTACACTACTTGTCGGAAGTTAAACTCTCTTTTGTTTCCTGTATATTCAAGATACCTTTGCTCTTCGTTGAGCTAGACCACGATGCAAGATATATCGGCTTACAAGTAGAAATGTCATGGTAGCATAGGAGAACGAACATACGAGAACGAGAAGATCAGTATTATCTTCTATGAGACACGCATATATTTGTCTTGCCATGTTAACCCTTTCACTGCTACAGGTCCATATTGAGTACGGAACCAACTGTTGACGGCCTGTGCGATAAGTACGGATATACCACATACATGTACAGGGAATGGATATCATAGCTCGTTGTTATTCTCAATAGAACGCATGTTATACGAAATGCAAGCGACAGACGATATGGCAGTATCCATTTGATCTCAACCATTTTTCGCGTCTATGTAAATTCCGAAGTACCCGAGGCAACAACGAACTCAATAGTCCAAACTTGTCCCAACATATATAATTGTTTTTGTTGTCCTGTGCCACACGATGACAAAACAAAACAAAAATTATATAACGGCCTGTGGAGCAAAGTTTGGACTACATAGTCAGACCACTGAATAGGAACTAAATTCAAGTCGACTAGACGTCTTTTCTTTCGAGATTTATGGCGTGTGGCTGGGAGTAGTTTGGGAAACATTGTTGAACTCAGTCAACGTTGTTCCAATATACAGTACGCGGAGAATGGATTGTAACAAAATCACCCGTAGAGTAGAGGTATCACCCAAAGTATCACTTTCAAATTCTGCACATATGCACCCCTGTGTTTACATTAGAAATCACAAACAATGTTTCAGCCATGGACCTCCGGGTTTAACCCGGAGGTCCATTGGCTGGAACTTTGCTTGTGCTTGTTATGGTTTGCAACAAATCTGCAATTATTGCTTGGGTGGAATCGCCACTCCAGGGGTGATTTAGTAATAATACACTATCCACCTACTGTAAAAAAACAGTTTTAAATTTACAAATACGTGAACGTTATTGGCGCTTTCTTTTTTTCACTTTAACCCCATTTCCTCCAATATATAGTTCAGCACAGGGTATTACCAAATTGCACAGCAGCGATATGGTTAATCACAGTTCGAACTATGATGACATCTGGGTCACAAATGGCATTTGTGGTACTTATTCCGCTTTGCTCAAGATGTGACGAATGTTGCTTGTTTTTACTATTAGCGAGCCAGGTCTCCTTCTTAACACAAGTTTTTGAAGTCAATGGTGATCTCCACACAGATCCTCGATCAAAGTCGTCTCGAGTGTGTATTATCCTTAGTTGATGCACCACCTGTACAACCATTAAAAATCACAATTGCCTCCGGATAATGGGACTTGACAAACTACATATATACCTCGCAAATTTATCCGAAGGTTTTTCTCCTAGCCCACGGGGACCAATGCAACAGCATTCCGCCATCTAAAACAGTCTGATCAGAGTTGCGGTCAGATGGGCATCCCATTGACTATTGAACAGATAGTCCCTGCCAAAGCAAACTTGTTCTTGTCTGGCTCTTTCCATGTCCATGCCAACCATTTTAGATACAACTCTTTCACCAATATCATGCGATTTATCGACATCACTGAGATTGGAAATGACGCCCGTCTGTATATTCCTCAGCCCGACACACGTGCGAAGGGTTTCTCTCCTGAAAATGTCTTAATACAATTATTGTAACGTGCTCACCTCTGGATTTTCTTGCCTTTCCACAATCTTTGTGCTGCTCACTTGTATTATATGAATACCCAGGTATATTCTACATAGCGTGATTAATTTCAGAACTTGCTGGTCTTGGGGGGGGGGGGGGGGGGGGGTGACATAAATGGCTTGCTCATATTCTGTCATCCGACTACCTCTGTTAGCACCTAACCGTTTTAAGACTTCTCATCAATTTCTGCTCTATCATCAGATCCGTCGAAAATCCACCCCAATACCGTTCATCATTGTGAACTACGTGATAGCCAGACATTAACATTTGGAATATCCCAGGAGTTGTGTCATCCTGCATGGTGGAGAGAAAGATGCTAATAGACTTTGCATAATTCAAAACACTGATAGAATATTTAGCCATATTCGACTGAAAACGTATCTTTTTCCATTTCAGAGCCACGTTTTGGCGGTCACGTAGGCTATTAAATAGTCGAATTTGGTACCATATGATGGTGTTAAGTCTGTAGAACACGATAAACGTATACATATACCTATATTGTCATACTATTATCTCAAATAAGGGAGTTAAAATGAGTAATGCATTTTTTGGCGGCCCACTTGGACGCTATATTGGATTTTTCGGGGACGTGCTAGACTTCGAGCTCAGATTTTTTTTCTAGAGTTGAGGGATGTTCATAGAGTCCGAAAACGTTCAAACTATTTCTGTACAATTTTGTTCTAGGTATATCATATATTACTCAAAGTTTGCTAAGCAGCACATATTTGACACATCATTGTGAAATTTTCTTGTGACACATTTGCGATATTTTTGGTGGATATGATTGAGGAATGTATTGAGGTTGTCCCCTGTGTTTACATTAGTTCTCTTGACAGGCAGACTGTTCGTGACAGTCATGGAAAGCATGTACCCCTTGAATTCCATGATGTCTTCGTGTACTGTACATTTATGATCATATGATGTACTGAATAGAATGTTTGTGTTGAATAATTACGTTATGAGGGATATACATGAGATGTGTAGGGTATTCAGTATTCATTTCAACACAAACCCTTGTGATGTAATGATTGAATATGGCGAATGCAAATGTAAGAAGACATTTGTCTGAAGCAGAAATGTGGTGGGCTGTAGGGATGGTGGAACAAGGGGCTACCCATCGTCAGGTTGGTGAAGCCCTTGGTGTGTACCATACGGTGATCACCAGAGGCTGGGCAAGATTTCTGCAGTATGGCACACCAGTCAGACGATATGGTGGTGGCAGAGACAGGGCAACATTTGCAGCTGAAGACCGTTTTTTGATCATTCGGGCCCGTAGGAACCGCTTTGACACAGCAACCCAGCTTCGCAGTGACTTTCAGAATGCATCCGGGGTAAATGTTTCGGCGCAGACTATCCGGGCAAGGTTGCACGAAGGTGGTCGCCGATAGAGAAGACCATGTATTCGCATTCAGCTGTCCCAGAACCACCGCCAGGTACGATATGAATGGGCCATGGATCACGTCGGTTGGACCAGAGAAGATTGACGACCTGTCCTTTTTACAGATGATTCAAGGTACTGCCTAGGCAACACAGATAGGCGTTCTAGAGTATGGAGAAGACCAGGAGAGCTATTCCATGCAGCCAACATTGCTGAGTATGACTGTTATGGAGGAGGGTCAATAATGGTCTGTGGCGGCATCAGCTGGGATGGACGTGCTCTGTGTCCTTGACCGTGGTACACTGACTGCACAACGGTATATTGCTGAGATCCTGTATGCCCATATCAGATTGTATGCAGGTGCAGTGGGTGATAGATTCATTCTGATGGACGATAATGCCGGTCCTCAAGTTGCCCATGCTGTCCGGGAGTACCGACAGAGGGAGGGGATTAAGCGTATGGACTGGCCAGCAAGATCCCCTGACCTTAATCCAATCGAACATGTCTGGAATGAGTTGCAGCTTGCAAGTTCAGTCCGTCCAGTCCAACCAAGAAGTGTCCAGGAGCTTGGTGCCATGCTGGTCCAAAAATGGAACAGCATCCCACAAAGGACCAACTGGAACCTGATTGGGAGCATGAGAATTCGTTGTCAAGCTGTAATTAACAATAATGGGTCTCATACTCGATATTGAACCCATATCAGTTCGCTCCGTCAACGTTTTGGCAAATTTGACAAATTTCCTCTTTTACCAATAATATCCATTTTCCATGGTTATCGTATTCAAAAGCTAAAAAATAATGTCAAACACAAACAAAATCTCATTTTCTGTGATTAAATCATTAAAGATATAATTAAATATAAAATATATACACTTTTCATAACAATATTTCAACAAAAACGTAAAACAGGTAGTTGGATATACTTGGTGCTTAGCAAACTTTGAGTAGTATATTTTGACTGAGATTACAGGAAATAAAGCATTGACACGTATTTGCTCAGTTCATATTTGATGGTCTACCATTAGAAGGAGATTGTCCCATGCTATAATTTAATAATAATCATTTATTTTGTTTTTTTTATTTTCCATATTATATTCCGGAATATACTACGCAATAAGTACAAGACAAGAAAAGACAAGTCAAGACAAGATAAGATAGATTTTTGTGTGATAAAGAAATAAAGTTCGTCAATGACCTTTTTAGTATTGATTTTTAGCACATGCTAACGTCTGTGGAGAATACGACATAATAACACCTTTTACGTTTTACTATGCAATGGCGTGACAATAATATTGGAGGATCTAAGACCACATAACGTAATTATTCAACACAAACATTCTATTCAGTATATAATATCCATCCGCCATTGACTAGCTTAAGAAGTTCTAGTGGTGGTTAGTGGTTACAGTAAGGCTGTTGTGGACTGGTCACTTTTCACGGGTGGGTAATATTTCCGCGGACGCAATAATATTAGATTCCAAACACAAATTATAGGAGTGATAGTCAAAAATTTAATTAATGAATCACCGGGTACAACCCGGGTACAACCCGGTACAACCCGGTACAACCCGGTGATTCATTAATTAAAATTTTCATGACGGTGGTTTTCGTTTGTCCTTTAGTTCGTTTGTGTGTTCATTCCTTCGTTAGTTGGTCAGTATCTTAACCGAGAAGGAGTCATGTGTGCATTGGTTGGTTTCGGATACTGCTTCAACGGGTTGAGGTAACAACTTGTATAGAATGTATCCAAATTTGTAAATGAATTAAAATTGTTCTTTTATTTGAACTGCTGTCTCATGTGTTTTTTTTTTTTTGTGTTTTTTTTTTAAATATTTTTTATTCAGATCTTGGGTTCTTATTTACAAGCAAAACATTACTTGTACAGTACCCGAATGGAATGGTTTAACGCGCCGAAGGCGCGCAGGGACGATATGGGGAACAAGCCCCTTTCGACCCTCGTTGACTGTAAGTGACTAATTTCCACATGTCTACTCGTGTTGAAGGAGGAACATGTTCAGGTACTCGGCAGGTGTCACCGGTTGCGGCGTCGTGATGGTCTCTTTGACTGATGTCGGTTGAACCCTCGGGTGAGGACCAGTGTGAGGGGTTGGGTCCTCTCACAAAGGTACCACCTCTCCCCGAGGGTGCAGTCGGTCTGGATTTTCAGGCAAGTATAGTCTGCCACTTCGGAGATGATTTTGAGTGATGGCCATCACTGGCAAGTATAATCTGCCTCAGGCTGTCTCTGTTAGATAGGATGTCTTTTGAAGGAAACAACAACGACCCCTTTCGGGGACCACCAAGAAGAAGACCCGAACTTCCCTGGTTCGGGGGCAGGCCTGCATTGTGATCCTATTGGGTTGGGACAAAAAGATGCGCAATGCGCTTACAAAAAGGGGCAGAGGCGGGACGCAGAACCAGCGCTCGCCTCCCTTAAAGTGGTTGACCACTTTTAGGGATGGAGCGGAGGATGTTCAGGAACCGTGGGGGGTGACTGTTTCCATAACGGTTAGACTGTCTGTAGCGGTTATTGGGGTGCTGGTCAAAAAAACATCTTCCGTGTACCTGCTTAAAAGAAGAAGGTAGAATTAGTTTTCATTAGAATATGTAAACTGTAAAGATAAAAGTAGCACCTCTTTAGTTGCATGTCCTTGTGGTATCTGCTGTGTGTGTGCGGAGAGTATGGAATGTACGAATCTTTACATTCGTAAGAGCAGTAACATACTCTCGTGTGGTATTGTGCTGTGTGTGTGCTTGTCGCTATGGGGGAGAGTATGAAATGCACGAATCTTTACATTCGTAAGAGCAGTAACATACTCTCGTGCTTGGGACCACAATCCCTATTTATTATTTAGTTTTAAGGTGCAGGGGATCTCGAGCGTTTTAAGTTGGCTGGACTTCCTAGTTGCCAGCGGGACGATAACAGGTCTAGCACACTAGACCACACCCGAGGGTGTTTCTTTCCTGTTGTGTCCTTCGCTGGAAGTGGCCTTATTTAGGTTAGTTTAAGTTTATTTGAAGTTGAGGGTGCCGGGGATCGCGATCGTTTAATGCGGGTTGAGCTTCCGAGGCTGTCAGCGGGAGGGCAACAGGTCTAGCACACTAGACTACACCCGAGAGTGTTTCTTTCCTGTTGTACCCTTCGCTGGTTGCGGGCTTATTTTTTAATTTAGTTTAGGGGTATTCGGGGGCGTCGGGGATCGCAGTTCACCTTGTCATTCCCTAGTTTTTATTCGAGCGGTCTTAGTTTTGATTGCAATTTTTGGGCTTTTGTCGGGCTTTCGCAAATTACTCCAAGTTCGGAGATTAGTTCGCTGTCGGCTAAACGGTCATGATTTTTTGCGGCCAGGGTGGCTAGGCGGTCTTTAATGGTGGGGATATCGGCCCTGTCGTGGAGTGTTTTTATGGGTGTGTCCCATGGGGAGCGGAGGGCAACTCTAAGCGCGTGATTTTGGACCCTCTGGAGTTTTCCCATATTAGTTTGGTTTAGGTCAGTTAGTATTATTGCACCGTATTCGAGTACTGGGCGCACAAAGGATTTGTATACTTTGAGTAGGGTGGACTGGTTGCCCCCCCCCCCCCCCCCTCATGAAGTTCCCTTGAGCATTTTCAGTAAGTTAATTCGTTTAGTGGCTTTTTTCGTCATGTCGTCGGTATGTTTGTTGAAGGACAGTTTCTGATCAATGGTGATGCCCAGGAATTTCGCTTCGTTGCATTCTGGGAGGGTGTTATCCATAAGTTTTAGATCAAAATCTCGTTTATTTTTCTTGCGGGTAAAGGTGATTCGTTGGGTTTTATTGGCATTTAGCTTAATTCTCCATTTGGCACACCATTGTTCTAGGTCATCGAGAGCGCGTTGCAGGGGTTTCTGGAGCAGATTGGCCGTATTGTTAGAGTCCCAGAGGCCCTTGTCATCCGCGAATTGGGAGACTTGTACACGATCTTCGGAGAAGGTAAGGTCATTTACATAGAGGATGTAAAGGAGGGGGCTCAAGACGGATCCTTGGGGAGTGCCTGCTTCAAGGGGGACACTGTCAGACAGTTCATTGTTCACTCTGACTTTAATTTCGCGATCATTTAAGAAAGAGGATAGCAATCTGAGCAGTTTCTTGGGGAGTTTCATTTCTGATAATTTGTAGCGCATTCCATTGTGCCAGACGGAGTCAAATGCTTTTTCGACGTCTAACAGGACTGCCGCGCCTATTTGCTGATTGTTGATAGCGGCCTTCGTTTGGGTAACTAGTCGGTAGACATGTTCGATGCCTTCTTTGCGGTTTCTATAGGTTCTTTGCCATTTATTAAAAAAATCGTTATCTTCAAGGTGCCCCCTGAGCCGATTGGTAAGGATTCGTTCGAATGTCTTACCAGTGCAGCTGAGTAGGCTGATTGGGCGGTAGCTGGCTGGGTCGGAGGGGTCCTTGTCCGGTTTTGGAATCATGACACCGATGGCTTTTTTCCAACATTTTGGAAAATAGCCATGGGTGAGGCATGCGTTGAACAGTTTTTTTAGTTTTTCGATTAGGGAGTATGGGCTTTGTTTTAGAATTTTGTAGCTTACTTCGTCTTCGCCGGGTGAGGAAGAATTTTTGCATTTTTTTATGACGTTGATGATTTCGTCAATAGTGATGGGGATGACGAGGTCATCTTCATCCCCGTCTTCTGGCTCGTTATCGAATTTGGGGTCACGGTAGATATCAGGGTGTGCATTGATGTAGTCATCAATGGCGTTTATGGCGGCGTCATCGTTGCCCGCACCTTGATGCGGGCGATGGGTTTTTCTTAGGAGGTCGGCAAAGGTGTCAGCCTTGTCTTTGTCAGTGCGCGTGAAGGAACCGTCTTCCTTCTTAAGAGGTTTCCCTGCGGCTTTGCACAGTACCCAAATGAGACTGTTCAATTAATACCCCATTTATTGATGCTAAATTTAGATTAGTGTTGTCTATTTATAGAGGAACTATTTATGAGTGGACGTGTACAATTAATTACTTATCTTCATTGACAACAGAGCAACAATAACAAGAACATTGGCTTTGATATATTTTACTTCATTCAAGTGTTTCAACTTTTAACAAGTGATAAACTATAGAAACTTAATACACTGCACATAGATATTAACATAAATAAGTTTGTTTTTTGCACATTGATATTTGCATAAATGAGTTTCCTTTTTTAATCTTTTAACTTCATTTGGTTTCTTATAACTAACATTACAGTACGTTCAACGTGGATTGGAACAAAAACGCCGCCGCGGTGTGTTCTCCACCGTTGAGTTCCAGTGGACCGCAGTGTTTGATCAGTGGAAGACAGTTTTCAAAACACTGTGACCCACCGTGGTCACGAGCATTAACGATTAGTTTAATTGCTTTTGCATGTCAGTTTCTCTGATGATTAATAAATACTGTCTTGTGACGTCAACTGGCAAGACAACTGCGTTTGTTACTGGCAGTAAATAATTTATTTTAAATTTAAATTGGAATTTGGAGGAGGCAGACGGCGACTATTGCTGTGGTTTGAAATTGTAAATTGGGAATAGAACAGTCAGTTCCATTTGGTTAAGTACAAAATCCTCGTCACTTTCGAAACTAAAGTGTTGTGTTTGCGCGATCGATTTGATCGAGGAAATAAATGAACCAGACTTCAGAAAAAAACAACTAATATTCGCGAAGTTCCCAATTTCACATTTTGTTTACAGCTGTAGGCCAACACGTGATGGACCGTGGTGGGAAGTGGGAGCGAAAAAGCCTTCTGCATCAAGAAAGCGCCCAAGGCGCTCGGCTAATGATGGAAGTGATACCAGTTTACGATATTGAGTCAACTCGACCAGCACATCCTCTTTCTTTCCTGTCTTACTTTTGTCGGGCTACGCAATTAAAAATTCTTATAAAAAGAATATAGTAAAAAGAAAATATAGTGTTTTTGAATGGATACCAAAAAGTATCTCACTCGTGACTGAAACTAATGACTATTTCACAGGGGGAAGGTGGGGGGGGGGGGGAGGTGTGGACGGGAGATATTTGCATACCAAATCAAATATCCTTCATCCAATTCTGTAGAGGTTTGTACATACTTTTATACTCTTTGCATTTGCAGATTTTTCAAAGTTCCTCTACATTGTTGTTATTTGTATTATCAATTGAAATAGCTAAGCCTGTGTGTATGTAAAAATACGTGGGTGAATATAAGGGAGATACCGAATTAAAATATCTGCGAATGTGCCATTCTAAGAGAGAGTACGCTTCAGTGGGAAAGAGATAGAGAGAGACAGATATACGAGATGGGGGTTTGGGAGGGGAAGTAAGAACAAGTTAAAGAAAATTAGTACACGAAAGTATACGCAAGCGCATGTGGGCGTATGTCTGAATATTACTCTGTGTGTGTGTGTGTGGGGGGGGGGGGGGGGGTCCGCAAGGGTGTGTGTGTGTGTGTGTCGGTGTGCGTGCATGTGTTTTAGTTTTTCGGGTTTGGGTTTTTTGTTTTTTTGGGGGTTTTTTGGTGTTTTTTTATGAACTACTGTAAAAAAAGACCTATCTCTGATGAAAATGTGTCTCGTAAGCCTCCACTGGCTGGATTTCATATAAATATTTTGTAAATACTCTATGTATATTATGTACGTGTATTGAAATGTGCCACTTAATTAAAATATTCTACTTCCACTACTACATTAAAGTAGTCGGGATTGAAGTGATTAATTAAATATGGTTGATTAAACTACCACTAGCACAAGGTGTGAAATGACATTTGAGTGGCGCGACAAAGCACTGAGCTGTCCTTCAAACCAACATCTGTTTTGACACCTCTGCACATGACAAGCTTGAGAAAAATAAGAGACAAATCAACATTTTCAATTACTTTTTATTAATTCAGCAATCATAATTATAACCATATGTAAATAAAATCAATAGAAAATAATATTTTTCAGTCATCCATATCACTCCTAAATGGTGAAGTAAATAGTCCTTCCCCTCCCTCCCCATCCCCGAAACGAGACAATTGGACTACAGACTCTCATAAACCCTCACACACAAATAGGCCTATATCACTGATTGTTTGCCCATTTGCCCCCCCCCCCCCCCCCCCCCCCACACACACCCATCTAGGCCAGTTTTCCTTGCTAGTGCATGCAGGCGCTTCAATATATGGATCCCGAAGCGTCTTGGGCTGAAACGTCCCAGGGCCACCACAAGCATTCCTTTTTCGTTAATGTAGTTTATTTATGTTAATTCCACTCTCAACATGTACATTTTAACATTCCACTCTGAACTTAACTTTTAAAATCGTAAATCGGATTCCCTTCCTCCCCAACCCACAATTTATTCAAAATTCAGTATCGGTAACATGATTCTTCTCCGTCAATAGCTACAGTTAGGTAAAAGACCGTCGGGGAAATGTACAGATATTGTGCTGGTCAAGTTATAATTTTTTCAACTCACATCCATGATTTCAGTACGGTATAATATTTATGTTTTCGTAATTCCTCGAGTTCGGAATCGATTTTGATGAACAACATTCGGAACTGCAATAGCTTTTAATAACTTTTTTCAAATATTGAACTAACTTTTTAATATTTCAAGTAAAAGTAAAAGTAATTTTTCACTGACTGTGAAAAAAAATTGATCTAATTAAGAGCCGGTGACTGAGAGATCAAAAGATAAACCGACGTCAGCCCAACATCCCATCACACAGTTTGACATATTCATGCGCGATTAAAAACACGATTCAAACTCCATATTTTGATCGTTTTTCTGCCATATTAATGCTTTTCATTATCAAAAAACTTGTATGGAGCATACGTATTCAATTTATACTTAAGAGCAATACCTAACAATCACTAAACAACAATGAACTGAAACTATTTTTGGTGGAAGAATAAACCTGATTACCGCACTTGTCAAAAAACACAAGTTAATTGTAAACAAATTGAAGTCACGTGGTGGGGTTTTGAGACCCGCACCTCGTAGTGTAATTAGTGGCGTCTCCGTTTCTGTGTTCATATGGGCAGCGTACACGACATGAGTTTATTTTTGCTGTGGATAAAATTTACAGAAAGTTGTTTTTCATAACACAAAGATAGCAAAGCCATTATTCCTTGGTAGTGATATGGGTTTCATTTGTAGCTGCACTACAGAGACCGGGGTGTCTAAAGGATGATGTTCCAAGAGGCTGCCGTGTGTGTTTTGCCAGCGATTCAGGATCCTACATGCATATCATATGATCATAAATGTACAAATATATGATTACATCGGTGCATGACTGTCGTTGTGTATGAACTCCATTGTCACAATCTCGTCATTTCACCAGCGTTGTAGGGATGGTTGGGTTGCGACCGTGTAACGATGTCTGTATTGATTGTTGTTAATTGGTTATTCGATTTTATGTGGGGAGAGACCTCCTGTAACACGACCAAAAATGCACCGACCAAGCCATTCCTTATATCAACTAGTTAATTACACACATTTACTTTTCACCTTAGTGTCTAATTGAGAAGAATTAATCTAAAGTTACGGGAGATGCCTCAACTCTTTACCCAACGTAAAGGCTATAGACAAACTACTCTACAGTTTCATCATTGCTTTCAATCTCCCTCTCCCAAACCCATTACTGGAACAAGCGCGTCGTGTTCGCTCCGCCGAGAGGCGGAAGTGCTGCCCAGAAGGAAGAAACAAAACAAATTAATATGACATTTTTGGCCGAATTATATTTCACAAAAAAACGTTATGTTACGTAAAGGGTCAAGGTGACTCAGTCCACGGAAGATGTAAAAGGGCTTAACCAGTTAGTAGAGTACTGATTGTATCCCATCTTGAGTTTATTTCTTTTGTACGTTTTTTCGAGTATGAATATTTGGATATGAGTTCTAGGTTTCTGTATTTTGTTTATTGTTCACTAAATACTGTGTTGGTAGGTAGATTATTTTTCACTTTGCAGGAATGAATACACTTTGTGGAGAAAAACACATTGAAGTATGTTGTGTTATTAGAAGGGGCAGGGGTATTTTTTGTAGCCTAAATATAGAATACACCCATAGTAGCTTGGTGTACCAAATGTTCACCACGAGTGGTGAAGTGGTGTTAACCGCGAGCCTTCGGCGCGCGGTTAACACCACTTTACCACGTGTGGTGAACATTTGGTACACCAAGCTACTATGGGTATATTTTATTTATACCATGATCGTCAGATTATTAAGAGTCGCTATTATTTTTTCTCGATTTAACTGAGCAGCAGCCGCACATACGTGCGAATTTGTTTTTGTTTACATGAGGATCGGTGGGCGGTACTTCAGCTGTCAGTTTTATCACCGAAACGAAATAGAAAAAGAAATAGGACCTTTTTCATTTCAATAACATACTATTTCGAGTTATGGATGCTTGATTAACATGAGACAATGCATGTTTGTTAATTTTTGGTGTTTTATGGGGTAAACTCATTTAAAAACGTAATAAATAATTGCCACTTTCATTGCACTCTTCACGAGGCGACGTGCGATAAATTTAGACAAGTTCGCATTCAGGTCGAGGTCATCAAAGGTCAACTTGGCTGTAATTCCACTGTAGGTGTACATTTTAACTACTGAAATCCCATTGCTGGCGTGTTCACCACGGTTGGCGTATAAAGCTAAAATTTATGTCATAGGCTTTTCATATATAGTAGAATAGGTAATCATGGTACAAAATAACATATTCTGGGGTTAAAGAAAACTCAACATTACACTTGTTCCTCAAATGTTCCGAAAAATTCAGAAGAACTCTTCCTTTATATTGCAACAAAAAGTGCACAGTTCCGTTTCAGAGAATTTCCATTTATAAAGTTTTGAATTTGTATATAGAATTTTATGGACTATTTTGAGATGTAAACTTTGTAAGTATGTATCGTACGTGATTATAAATGGGATTTTATATGTAAAACTCCAGTCGGCAGATTTATATCTAAAACCTCATTCCATTTCTTCCGCGTTTGAATAGGAGGTGTTGTGTGTAGTTCTAAAAATTAAAATACAAGGCTCGTGAGACTTTATTGGTTGATTTTAACGGATCTTCGTCATCTACTAACATGGGATATTTTTTCCCGTGTAATGTCTTTTTTCCAAGTTGGAGAAATACTTGGCTGGTTTTTCCCCTTCATTTTCCATTTTGATTATCTTCTCATTATTATTCCCTGGAGCTTTTTATCCCAATTTGTTTTAACCTTTTGAACCATCATTTCCTGGAATGGCATCGACTTTGGGTACTCTTACAGTGAGATGGATCTGTCCAATATCAATACACAGGGAGGATAAAATAATAACTACAGTCAACTGCTATCATCAATGTCCCTTGTATAGAACTCTTACAATAAGACAAAAATGGGACGAAATTATGCCTTGTATCGAAAAATCGGTCTTACGAGTTCAAAGGGTTAAGTTCATTCGCAAGTGATTTCAATTCTTCTGACACTGACTCAAACCCTGTCTAGTTTAGTATTCAGAATTGTAAGATGATCACCTCCTGTCTAGTTTAGTATTCAGAATTGTAAGATGATCACCCCCTGTCTTGTTTAGTATTCAGAATTGTAAGATGATCACCCCCTGTCTAGTTTAGTATTCAGAATTGTAAGATGATCACCCCCTGTCTAGTTTAGTATTCAGAATTGTAAGATGATCACTCCCGACTAGTTTAGTATTCAGAATTGTAAGATGATCACCCCCTGTCTAGTTTAGTAGTCAGAATAGGATGACTTGCGTATTGCATGTTTAGTAACCCCACGAAAGTTACCAGTGCACTGTGATCGACGGGTGTACAATCATGTGGGTTCTACACTGGCCCACAAACGGTACTGTCACAGACTTTGTGTCAACATTCTCTAATTTTATCACGATACATCTCATGAAGTCTAATGTATATCTTGTCTTTGACAGGTATTTTGACTTTAGCATCAAGTCGTCTGCCCGCACAGAACGTGGCAAATGCATGTCCAGAAAGCACAAGCGGGCACCTAACATCCCACTGCCACCACAGTATGTAGTTCGGTCGAATTCCAAGAACAAAAAGAAACTCATAAGTCTCATATGTTCACATATCACCGAATGCGTCACGAATGTTAGTCACTCGAATACACTCGTCATAACAGGTGAAGCTTACACGCCAACACTCATTAGGTCAGGCGAATTTGGTAAGTTATACACCGAAAACGAAGAGGCTGATGCTATCATTTGCCAACAAGTCAATTACATCCAGAGGTTATGCAAAGACATTTGCCGCATTAATGTCATATCAGATGGCACAGACGTGTTGTCCTCCTAACTTTCTTCTACTGGAAGAGCAGATGGGCTGCTTATTGACAATGAAAGCTACGAGTGGGGAAAGAAAGGTCATTGACATTGGTGAAACATGCAAGAAAAATGCCACAATTGTCCCAAAACTCATCGCGCAGCACATGCACAATCGTGCTGTGAAACTGTCGCACAATTACACGGTGTGGGCAAAGTAGGTATGTTGAAGAGACTGCAGGGTTATTCACTGGACGTGCTTGGTGATCGTCGTGCACACATGGGCGCTGTGTTTGTCCAAAGTACACTCCTTATCAGTGCTCGCTGTGGTTATCCGGTTACAGAAATGACCGAAGCCAGGGTCAATGTCTGGGCATCCAAAACAGCAAAGGCGCGATGATTGTCTGACCCCAAGCTAGCAAGCCTTCCACCCACAACTGAGTCGTTCCACGAGAATGTTAATAGGGCTCACCTTCAAGCCATGTACTGGTGCTCTTGAGACTCGGGCACTCCACGAAATCTCGATCCATCTGATTTTGGATGGACCACTGATAACAAACCTAAGACTTTGACGCCAATAGGCATTCCCGAGTCTGCACATGCTGCCCAAAAACAGGTATTGAATTTTGTCAAGTGCGATTGTATTTCGTCCAAGGCATGTTCATCCAAGAGATGCACTTGTGTATCCGCAAACATCACATGCACCATTATATGTCATTGCGAATGTGATTCAAACACGTGTCATTGTGAGCTGACTTTGGGGAATGTCGAGTCACACTACAGCTCGGATGATGACGCTGATGACGAACATTTGAAATGAACTTGGTGCAAGATGGGTGGATTTTCGTGAAAATAGTGGACATGTTTGACGCCATGTCTGAACTCAATGGACAGGAATAAGTTGACGTTTTGCACACAATCTATACCAGGAACGTGTTGCTACAGTGTCTGACTTCACCTCCAAATTAAGTCTCCAAAATATTTTACAGCTGACTATGAAAATAATTACCCGACAAATAGGTTGATTTTCCGGCCATTTTGGCAGCCATCTTTATACCTACCAAGGTAAAATATCTTAAATTCCTTGGATTTTGTGTAATATGTAAGTTGATTTCATTTCAGCACAATGATATACCCTGTGAATAACGGTGCAATAGCATAGAAATGGTTCATTCTTAATGTTCCAAAAGTTATGCTGCCATTTTTTCCGCCATTTTGAAAAAAATGCAAATAACTCAAATTCTCCAAAGTTACAGACTGGCATCAAACAGATTTGAATTCAGTACAAAAAGTTACTCTAGAAACACCAAAAACATTGCGTCCACGCCAAAATTTCCAAGTTCGACCCAAAATCCACCAATCTGTGCCGGACTGTGTCCTGGTTGAAACGCAATGCAAGACAACTTTATGAACTGTTGACCTGTCATGCATAACAAATCAGATCTTGTTGGGTTTGTACACATCCATTTACAAGTCTCCAAGGCCCCATAACCCTTGCAGCGGCCATCAAGACATTGGTGGAGTCGAATTTGTTTCTTCCATAGTTTGATTAGTGTCGGTCGGTCATGTTTGGCTGGAACGTTGTAATTAGTACTGCTGAATATAAAAATGACAACATTAGAGAAACTGGCTGCCATGTTGGACTCAAATAAGGTCAACCTGAATTGAAATCTGCGCGGCTGATCCTTTATTAGACAAACTTACAGTTAAAACTTGAATTCCTGTCATGAAATACGCACAAATAGCACGTCGATCTGCGCGTTAATCTGCGCGTTAGGGCTATAGTAAGGCTCTCAAATTCTGTACATATGGTCTGTGCACAAGAAATGTTTTAGCCGATGGACCTCCGGGTAACCCGGAGGTCCATTGGCAGAAACATTGCCTGTGTTTGCTATGGGTAACCAGGAGAACCTGCCGTGCTTTGGATGCCATTCGATATGGCAGTTGCGCGCAATTCCTACTCGCAATTAAGCCTAGATAAGCGCACAGTTCATGACAGGACTTCTAGTTTTAACTGTGATGATCAATGTTATGAAATGATAAAAACAACATACACGTATATCGAATGTTTAATATGATAGCATGATCCAGTAAATCCTGACGAAAAACATACGTGTGATGGGTAAATAATGATCATGTCTGATAGAAAAAGAGTCTGAGACCCACACTCACCCATAATTGAGCAGGCATACCCTACTTATTTCGTCAGGAAAATCGACTTTCAATAAAGTTATCTCCTTGAAATTATCAGAGGAGCGAGGAAGATCCCATTAGCCCTTTACCAAACGAATCGGTCATATCCGCCCGCGTAATATGCAAATTCAGCAGATGAAATAATATTATTGTTCAAAATATTTCAACAAAACCAAGTCGAGCTCATTCCAGTGAGAGGTCAGATGATATTGTTTTGTTGATATTTTTCAAAAGATTTAAAAAAATAATATTTAAAATGATAAATTTTGATATCGTCTGCGTTGGGTAAGGAGTTAAGAAGCAAGTAATTGTTGAGAAACGCCTATCATATCAGCACACGGCCAAGTTTCCGTTTGTTACGTTTTATAAACGAAATCAACAGATAACCCAGTTAGCTGACTGTTATTTGCATTTATTAAAAGTTACAAAATAAGAGTGGCTTGTTATAATCCGTCATTAAGAATATCGATCACTATCACCTACCAACACTAAGTTAGTGCCAATCTGTTTTACAGTAATTTCAAATGTTTATCCTTCCTAGGAAAAAATAGCGAATCTCACTTCCGAGACTTTTATATTAATGACAGGATAGTGTCTGTATCATATGTCACGATGCGGGCACTGTTGATATAATGAACAGAAGAAACGTTACAAAATGTCAAAAGATGGTAAAAAAATGCCTCAAGTTTGTGAACTGATGCAAACATCGATGATCTGTATAAGACATATTGAATACACCCACAGCAGCTTGGTGTACCAAATGTTCATCACTTGTGGTGAAGTGGTATTAACTGCGAGCCTTTGGCGCGCGGTTAACACCACGACTGGTGAACATGTGGTATACCAAGCTACTTTGGGTATATTTTATTTATACCATGATCGTCACATTAATAAGAGTTTAAATGATAAATAAATTAAAAATCACACGTGCGAATCTGTTTTTGTTTGATAAGCATCGATGGCCTATATACTATATATAAAAAGCCTATGACATAAATTTTAGCTTTACACAACAACCGTGGTGAACACGCCAGCAGTGGGATTTCAATAGTTATAATTTACACCTACAGTAGAACTACATAAAAGTTGACCTCTGGTGACGTTGACCTGAATGCAAACTTGCCTAAATTTACCGCACGTCATCTCGCGAAGAGTGAAATGAAACCGGCAATTATTTATTACTTTTTTAAATACTTTTACTTCATAACATACCAAAATTAACAAACATACGTTGTCTCGTGTTAATAAAGCATTCACAACTCGAAATAGTGTGTTATTGTGTTATTAAAATGAAAAAGGCCCCGTAATTTGCGCATTTCGTTTTCTGTTTGGTTTCGGCGATAAAATTGCCAGCGAATGTTCCGCACAATGGTGCCTATGTAAACAAAAACAGATTCGCACGTGTGAATATTGATTTATTTAACATTTAAACTCTTATTAATCTGACGACCATTGTATAAATAAAATATACCCAAAGTAGCTTGGTGTACCAAATGTTCACCACTCGGGCTGAAGTGATGTTAACCGCGCGCCGAAAGCTCGCGGTTAACACCACTTCACCACTCGTGTTGAACATTCGGTACACCAAGAACACCACTTCACTACTCGCGGTGAACAATTGGTACACCAAGCTACTATGGGTATATTCTATATATACTCCTGAGTGCCAAGCGGAGTTGCCGTGAGTTCGATTCCCGAGTTATGATCAGAATCCAACTTTCTAAAGTCTTCCTAAACATGACTGCTCTTCAAAATAACCCTCACACAACCACACTGCCACCTTCACACATCCGCAAGCATACCATCACATACGCACCCTCACAACAATACACACACAAGCACATGTATGTGTATCCATTGATTTGAAAATTACAAACTGTCAAGCAAGATACCTCTCTGATAATGTTACCAGGAACTGAACCAGTCAAATCCTGCCATCCAGAGCTCATCGAGCTCTGTCAAACAGTCGTCAAAATTGGTTAAGCTCCAGCAACACCAAGGGATGAAATAATATAGGTGGCTGTGACGGGTGTGGATGTAGATGAAGTGTGGGTGTAGAGTGTTGTGTTAAAAGTACAATAGAGAGGCACCCTTGTTTAGTTTCTATTTTGGAGAATAACTGAAGTGAAATTTCCCACAGCAAGTACTATTTCTCTTTCAGAACAGTTAAATAGACAGATAGTTTTTCCAAGCAGCAAGCGGTAGCTCCCTAATTCCGCCAATCGGCGGCATTGTAAGCTTTTGTGTGAACCTCCAGAAAGTTTTCACAAAAATGCCATGTGAACCGACAACACCTGCTTATAGTTACTGCGGATGGAATTGTCACTCCAAGCGTCGGATCCATAAAGCAACATGGGCTTCAAAAGCGCGTCGACTAGTTTTTCACGCAATCGAATATTTTCATTCGGCAAAGATAAGAAAAAGTTTCTGCAGCTTAAAATATGCTTTGAGGGCCCAGGCTCTCAAAATTAGTTGGCACCAGTAATACTTCCAGACGCGGAAAGGGGTAACCCTTATAGGTATAGGAAAATACATTTTGCAACTCTCCCGTACCGTAAGTGAAAGACTTGCTTATCTTTCTTCCCAATTTATTTAAAACAAGTACCTTAGATTTTGCCATTATTGGCAATGAGTTTTATAGTAATCACGACAAGATATTAATGAGATTCTGTATGAGATTATCCGTGCTTTGCAAGAATGATATGACAACAACTCGCATGTCAGGTAAATCCTGAAACTTATTTTGTACTGATGTGGAGAAATCAACACCGAGAAAATGAATCTTCTACTCAACATAACGATCAAAAACCGGCCAGCGATATTCACAAAATCACAAATAAATTTTCATTATATTTTTCATTTTTGTCTCAAAAACCTAGTCTATGCGCCCTCGTTGGAACGAGCTTGTTCCAATGAGGGGTCATAGGCTATGCTTTTGACACAAAAAATGAAAGAAATAGTCATTCAAGAATTTTGTTTGCAAGAGTCGTCTGCCTTTCATGTTGGGCAAAGGGTTAAACAATAAAGGGCCCAGATTATTTCCTTGCATTACGCCTATCAAATTGGAGAATTGTGTTAACAAATTACAACGCGATTTCATTTGCAACGTGTTGGAAGTAAACATTCATTTGTGGGAGTTGAAGAAATTTCCATCTACACCTTCACCTGAGAGTTAATAGAACAGACCATCTAGCTACATTTAGTCGGTTGCTTTATTAAAGTCAACAGTACAAGCGAATAGTTTCGTATTCCTTTGGAATGCTTATTGGATTAGATTTTGAAGTTTCCATTTCGGTTTCCCAACAGTTCTAAACAAAAATATATTCCAGATAATTTTTAATTGTTCGACGCTTCACAATCCCCGATCACGAATACACATTAATTTATGTAAAGAAAAGATCATATTGATGAGTTGTTTTCTTCGCGGAAAAACAATTCGATAATGAATATGTTCAGCATGTTTGAGTTATTATTGACAAAACAAAGCAGAGGTTAGAATTTTAATACCTTGTTATAAGTTTTTATATTAGGCCTTCGTTGTTACACTGTGACTTCCGTCATAGCGAAAAAGCTTTTGCGTCATCGACTTTGACTTAACCCGTTGATACTTTTGTACGTCTTAATTCAATTCAATTCAATTCAATTCTTTATTTAACGGTATGTAAAATATAATAATAGATACATTTACAGAATAACATTGTGATACAAAAACATACCGTTGGGGGACAGCATAGCCAGATTGGCTGTCTTCCTGCTATCCCCCGAGGTAAATAATATAAATGGAGCAACATCATAGTACATGGTGTATACAGCCGGAAAGAGAGAAATACGGATCATTTTGGAGTAAATTTTGTATTGTTGCGTTATTGCATGGGAAACAAGACACTTAGTATGACAATGATATTTTAGAGTTCATTGAAAATAATATTGAAAATAATTTGGGAATAAGATGAGTGACAAACGGACGAGCTAGCCGGTAAAAGCAGAATTGTATTACAGATCAGCATAGTAAACTATCTAGTACAGTCTGGGCAATACGGATTGTTACATATAATTTGTGTTTGATAATTTGAGAGAAGTTTTTGCGTTAACATTTTCTTAAATGCAGTACGAGTAGTAGCATTTCTTATACTCGGTTCCAGGTCATTCCAAAGCCTAGGATAGTTGAAACAAGGGAGGTAATCTAAGGACATTGTTCTTGTTCTTGTTCTACAGGCGCGAATCGATACCGAGAACCTGGTGATGTGACCAGTAGCATTATTATTAAAGAGTGAAAACATTGAATTTAGTGACTGGGGAAGAGATCCATTTTTCCAATCGAATAAATATAACATGGCATGGAATTTGAAAAGGTCAGCAACTTTCATTATTTTATCTTGAGCAAATAGAGGCTCAGTATGGGCATTGGAACGTGCGTTATTAAGTATGCGAACTGAGCGTTTTTGTAGTAGGAAAAGTTGGTTAATTGATTTTGAGTTCCCCCATATCTGTATACCATATACTAGACGACTGTGTATCAATGCAAAATATAAAGTTTTCATGACATCGTGGGGAAGTATAGATTTGACCCTGTTAAGTGCATAATTTGCACATGCTATCTTAGAACACAGATGGGAGATATGCGATTTAAAGGACAGGTGTTCATCAATATTAATACCAAGGAACTTAATAAATGTTTCATCCCCGTTTACACCCACTCGTTTTAATACAGTATCGTTGATTTTTATGGATTCGTTAAAAGGGGTTGCCCTTTTCGAACTGGGATTGATTAAAATATACTTTGTCTTCTTGCTGTTCAGGAGAACTTGATTGGCGGAACACCAGGTAAATATATATTGAAGTTCATTATTAACAAATTGTGTTAGTCGTTGTACGTCAGAATCAGACGAATACGCGGTAGTATCGTCTGCAAAGGAAAGAAGATCAATAGAGGTGGCGTGGTGGATATCATTGATATAGAGAAGGAACAGAATAGGACCCAAAGTTGAGCCCTGACGCACACCACACGTTATGGACATCAGCGAGGATTTTGTGTTGGCGTACTGAACGTATTGTTTTCTATTTGTCAAGTAGCTTTTGAACCAGTCATTACATATGCCCCTGATACCGTAATGAGCAAGTTTGCTTAATAAAATTTCGTGGTTTATAGAACCGAATGCTTTAGCTAGGTCTAGGAATATCGCCAGTATGTGGTCTTTAGTCGGCTTATTATTTGAGGTTGCTATATGCTTTAGTAATTGCATAACTGAATGTAATGTTGAATGCCCTTTTCGAAAACCATATTGGTTTGGTGAGAGCATGTCAAAATTGGTTAAAAAGTTTGTCAGCCTGTTGCACACAATCTTTTCCAAAATTTTAGGAAATACTGGTAATATACTTATTGGTCGGTAATTGGTGAATTCTTTATCAGATCCTGATTTGAATACAGGTATAACCTTAGGAGTTTTCATTCCGTCTGGCACCGCCCCTTGTTCAAAAGAATTGTTGATTATGTGTGCCATGGGTAATGCAGTTATTTCGCCTGTCCATTTGACTATCTTTGAGGTTATGTTGTTGAAATCTTCACTAGGTTTAGCTTTCATTGCCTTAATAGTATTTATTACCTTTAATGGAGTAGTTGGGGCCATGAAGAAATTGTCTGAGGAACTGTTTTTCAAGAAATGGGTAAATTCAATGTTAGGCTTTCTAATTTGGGCGCGTGTATTCGTTCCGATGTTCACAAAAAAATTGTTGAAGTTATTTGCAATTTCTTGAGGGTCATTAATATCACTATTGTCATATCTAAAGGTAGAGGGAAGTCTAGTTATTGATGTTTGTTTCTTAATTGCGTCATTTAAAATTTTCCATGTTTTACGTAAATTGTTTTTGTTTTCCATTAGGATATTTCTATAATACATTGCCTTACTTTGTTTTTTGATTCTATTAAAAATACGACAATAATTTTTGTAATTTTGTATATTCAATTCAGTTGGATATTGCAATTTTTTATTATAGAATTTTGTTTTATTATTTGAAGACGTTAGGAGACCATTTGTCATCCAGGGTTGGCGCTTTATGTATTTTTTAGTTTCGTGTATGCGTACTAGCGGAAAGGATATCTGAAATGCATTTGTGTAGATTTCTATGAAATTATTGTATGCGTCATTAGCAGAAGTTGCTTCCAGAACAGAGGCAAAATCGCTTTGTTGTAAGATAGTTTTAAAATGATTTACACTATTCTCATTTATTTTCCTTTTTAGTAAGAAAGGTTGGCTTCGTTTATTGCGGTTTGCGGACTCAATGTAAAAAGTCCCAAAGTGGTCTGAAACATCTGTAATGATTATTCCTGCATCTGTAGGGGCTGAATCATTATTGGAAAAAATGTGATCAATCAAAGTGGCGGTGAATGGGGTTACTCTAATTGGCTTGGTGATAGATGGGATAAAACCTTCAGAGAACATATGAGTTATATAGTCGTGAGTTTTTTGGTGAGAGTCTGATTTTAGCAGATCAATATTCATATCGCCAATTAGGTAGGCCTTTTTGTTTTCAAATTTTAGTTTGTCGGTTATTTCGGCTAATTTAGACAAATAAATATCGATGTTAGCTTTAGGTTGCGTGTTTGGTCTATACACAACGCCATTTATTCTGGAAATATTACTGATTTGAACTTCTACAAAAAGAGTTTCCATAACGTGCGGTATGAACACAGAGATATCATCTCTAATTTTAACGTCAAGCACCTCCCTAATAAACAACGCAACACCACCACGCCCATCGTCACCATCCTGCCTTGTATTCTTAATAAGACTGTTGTATCCATCAAGTTTATATGAAATGTTCGGAGTGATACCACATATTTCACTTAGTCCTATGACGTCGAAACTGTTATTCGCAGTTTGCATGGATGACAGAAGATCAGATAACGAGTCCCAATGAGGATTTAGACTTTGACAATTTATATGGAACATGGAAAATGACTTATCAGTATTAGAATATGAGGTGCGAAATTGTTCAGGTGGGTGATACAAGCATTTCCCTAACAGATGGTCGAGAGGTGATAAATTTTCTTCATTATTAGCGTCTAAACATTCATTAAGGTGATTAATAAAATCATATCCAGGGTTTGTCCGGAGCTCGTCGATACCGATATTACCCGCCATTTAGGACACCACAATAGATAAAAAGATCCCGTGACTTGATTCCCATGCAAAAAAAACAGTGATTTTTTGACAATAAGCTCCTGTACACGTTGATATGACCGGTAGTGTTTGTCTGTGCAGACAGAACTTTGATGTCAAGAGAAGATATAATATATATATACAGCATAAAATGAATAATTGTTGAAGTCAATTGCTTTGTTTGCTCACTTTGGAACATTAGATTTATCTTACATTGATCGGTCAGAGGAAAGGTATTTCTTTTGAGCAAATCGTTTTACACTCATAGAGTAACACAAGATTGTCGTCAAGGCTGATGGGTGATTCGGACGTAAAAACTACATTATGGATACGCTACAAGCAGACAGATTGAGGAACACAGCCCAAAACTGTTCCGAATTACTGGTTGCACATAAATTATCCAGGTATGGTCAATATCAGGGTCCGCTGGTGTGGGCGCGAATAGAGAAGTAGTCAGAATTGAAGTAGAAAATGTTACCCTATTGTAAGTTCATAAATATGTAGTAATTCACGACCACAGCAGCAGACCGCCGCGATAATGTCCATCGACCGAGATTGTTATATTTGGACTAGGCACCACGGCTATCTGAGGATTATTTTATTATTATATTATTATATTATTATAAATGCCCATATGTTAATATGTGTATCTAATTGAAGCTATACAAACTGTAACTGTACACACGGATAACATAGAAACGATAACAAATACAGTGGTAGGGGCGCAATTCATAAGGTGAAAAGAAAAACAAAAAAAAAACAAAAAAAAAACAAAAAAAAAAAAAAATACAAGTTCCCAAATACCTCAGCAAAGCCACTTCACGCAACCCCCATCGAAACGAAACGTGCTCACAGTGTCCGCCCAAATGATGGGACATTCAAGCGAGCACCGTGAGCACGTTCCTAGACCATCTGGAAGAATTACGAAAGAAGTTAGATCTACAACTGGAAAAATTAAGAAAGAAGTTAGATTAACAATTCATGCCACAATTTTTAATCTATCGGTAGTTGTTTGGTTTTTAACCTGGGGAGTGGGATAATTGTATCAGAGGGCCTCAACTGGAGATGAACTAAAGCAGTGTAAGTCTATTCACAGATATAACAAATCATATCCCGTGGGTTGACGTCAATGAAGTAGATCTTTTTTGTATTAACCACACTCACATCAACACACGAAATATGTATTTTATACAAATATAATTTCAGCCTTGAAAGGAGAGAAGGCTGAAAGTTGAATTCTCTACAATTGTATCTGAAACATCATCAACGAAAAGGGTTGTGGGTTATATCATCTACAATTGGATAAGCAACTTCAAATTAGTTGACACCCCGCGATTATCCAATTTTTAACCTGTGAAGTAGGGTGGGCAGCAGGTTGTATCATGAAAAGTGTTGGAGGGCCACAATTGGAGATGACTAAAGCAGTGTGAGTCTATCCACAGATATACCAATCAAATCCTATGGGTTGACGTCAATGAAGTAAACATTTTTATATTAACCACACTCACATCTACATACCAAATCTGTATATCATACAAATATAATTTCAGCCTTGAAAGGAGAGTAGGCTGAAGGTTGAATTCTCTATAATTGTATCTGAAACATCATATATGAAATGGGTTGTGAGTTGTATCATTTACAATTGGATAAGCAACTTCAGATCAGTTGACACCCCGAGATTATCCCATTTTTAACCTGTGAAGTAGGATGGACAGCAGGTTGTATCATAAAAAGAACATATTTATTTATTTGTTTATTAATTTGCTAAGTTAATTTTTGGGGTTTAACGACATTTTGGAAATCCAGACACACCTCATGTCGACAGCCTCGTGGGTGGAGGTAGTCGATACACCAGGAGAGAGACGCAAAGACGAGCAACTGCCAGACTCTCCAGGGTAATAACTTCGCATAGGGAGGAACCAGCATCGGTTGAAGACCAGGCTGCCTCCGGCGTGATTGGGCCCCAATACACTGCGTTATCGTGCCCCCACGGAAAAACATAATTGATACGCATCGAATTAAAATTCAGTATATGAACATAGATCGGAATATTTAATCCGATAATTTAATTTATATATGGTATACAACCACAACATCGAGCACATCCACATGTAAACTGTTAACAGTTATGGTCCGGAGAGTGGTGGAGTTGGGATGGGTGATTTGTATCAGGAACTGAGGGCTTAAGGTTGGAGCTGGCTATTGTATTTTATATCATTATTGTTGACATAGCAAGGATCATTATCATCATCAGGGTTGGTCGTCATCAAAGAAACTAAGTGGATAAGGATGCAGACGATTAAGGTAGAGTATATCTTTATACAGAAAATGCAAGTGCAGACGTCAGTAAAGATCGGCGCATCACTGATATATACATATACAGGAAAATTTACCTGATACAGCACTGGAAGCATTTATTGATGCTAAGTTGATGAATAATACAATGGCAAACACGACGGAAGTCTGTTGAGAGTAAAGAATACTGGCGAAACCCATGATTACATTAGGAAACCTCGTTCCCTTCTCTGTAGTGATAATTAAAGTGGCTGTGTATATGTGTGTGTGTGTGGGGGGGGGGGGGGGGGGGGGGGGGGGTGTTAGATACGTTGTTTTATCTTTCAGGATGTTGTTCATAATTAACTCATTGCAAGGCGCACCCCTTAACATGGTGTAACGATGCAGACGATTAAGGTAGAGTATATCTTTCTACAGAACATGCAAGTGCAGACGTCAGTAAAGATCGGCATCACTGCTATATACATATACAAAACAATTTACCTGATACAGCACTGGAAGCATTTATTGATGATAAGTTGATGAATAATACAATGGCAAACAGGATGGAAGTCTGTTGAGAGTAAAGAATACTGGCGAAACCCATGATTACATTAGGAAACCTCATTCACTTCTCTGTAGTGATAATTGCAGTGGCTGTGTGTGTGTGGGGGGGGGGGGGGGGGTGTTAGATAGGTTGTTTTATCTTTCAGGATTTTGTTCATAATTAATTCATTGCAAGGCGCACCCCTTAACATGGGGTAAGGATGCAGACGATTAAGGTGGAGTATATCTTTCTACAGAAAATGCAAGTGCAGACGTCAGTAAAGATCGGCATCACTGATTTGTACATATACAAAAAAATTTACCTGATACAGCACTGGAAGCATTTATTGATGCTAAGTTGATGAATAATAATATGGCGAACAGGATGGAAGTCTGTTGAGAGTTAAGAATACAAGCGAAACCCATGATTACATTAGGAAATCTCATTCACTTCTCTGTAGTGATAATTGCAGTGGCTGTGTATGTGTGTGTGGGGGGGGGGGGGGGGGGGGTGATAGGTCGTTTTATCTTTCAGGATTTTGTTCATAATTAATTCATTGCAAGGCGAACCCCTTAACATGTACATACATTTGAGGCATTGGCTGACGAGGTTGGAAGCAGTCATAATGAAAAGGGCAAGCAACTCCAGATCAGTTTACACTAAATTTAACAGAGTACAGCTATGTTCGGGGCTATTAGCCTGATCAATATCAGGATCTATTTATAACTCATACTGGTGAGATTTGTACTGAAGGCAGTGGGCAAGAGAACATGCTTAGAACAGCTAAGTCGGACTGCCTCCAACAAAGTTATCGGGATTCCCCTGTAACACATACAGATGATATGTGTACTGAGGGTTTTAGACAAAAGAACGTGCTAAGTACATATCACGCAACGACAGGCGTCGTGAAATGTAACAGATTGCTTACAGGGGTGTGGGTTGAAGGTTGTGTGATAGACTGGGAAGTACAGGTGCAGAATCTAACAGTCTGTCCGAAGCATTTCAGTCAGCTTACAAACCATGTTGTAGCTGAAACTGCGCTTGTGAGAGTCCAAAATGATTTACTGCTGGCAATGGATGAACAGTTGCTATCGTGTCTCGTGCTTCTGGATCTCAGCGCTGCGTTTGACACGATCGACCATACGACCCTCATGATGCGTCTAGAAAATAGGATTGGTGTTAAAGGCATTGTACTTCAGTGGTTTCGCTCCTATTTACAAGATCGTACACAATGTGTTGTAATTGAGGGCGAGCGCTCCGAAAAACTCCCACTCTCATGCGGTGTTCCTCAGGGATCGGTTCTCGGACCGATTCTGTATACCATATATGTCCTTCCACTGGGTGACATTATAAGAAAGCATGGGCTTAAGTTCCATTGTTATGCTGATGACACACAGCTATACATCCATTTCTATAAAGATAGCGCTGCCTGTTCCGTGCAGAAATTAGAACAGTGCATTCTGGAAATAAAATCTTGGATGACTGCTAATTTCTTGAAATTAAACCTCGACAAAACTGAAATTATCTTTTTTGGAACTCAACAACAATTGTCTAAATTGCCCAAACTTGATTTACACATCCAGGATGTGTGCATTTCCTCAACCAAGTCTGTTCGTAACCTCGGCTTTTTCTTCGATGAAAACCTATCACTTGACAGACATGTCAGACACATCTGCCAGGTGGCATATTTTCATCTCAGAAACATCAGCAAAATTAGGAACTTAATAGACAACAAAACAGCTGAACAACTCGTACATGCCTTTGTGACAACTCGGCTCGACTACTGCAACGCCCTGCTCTCTGGATCAACAAAAGCCCACATTATAAAACTGCAGCATATACAGAACTGTGCAGCTCGAGTAGTCACTAGAAATAGAAAAACTTGCCACATAACACCTATCCTTAAGGAACTGCATTGGCTGCCAGTATGCCGGAGAATCGAGTATAAACTGTGTCTGCTGGTTTTTAAGAGCCTTCACGGCGTCGCACCACCCTACCTCACTGAGCTTGTGAATCGGTATGAACCAGCCCGAGCTTTAAGGTCCGGCAATGAAACTTTGCTCTCACAACCAAGGGCAAGACTAAAGACCGCAGGTGACAGAGCATTCTCTGTGGCTGCCCCCACTGTGTGGAACTCACTCCCAAAACATATAAAAACATATCAGCACCTTAAATTCATTCAAGAAAAGCATGAAAACATATTTCTTCCAACAGGCATTCCATTAGTTTTTGTAAAGTCAAAGAGCACTTTTGTGGATTTTAGGCTTATAAATTATTTATTATTTATTATTGCAGATTTCCTCATGTATATTTTTAAATATATGGCGATCTGATTAGAACACTTAGATGATGTCCGCAGGTTTATATTTTGTATTTGTTGGCATAATTCTAAATTAGAGAATGAGTAACTTTCATCAAATACCAGATGGAAGTTTAAATTTTATGTAATATGAACTACAACAGCGAAGCACATCCTCTGAAAAAGTTGACTGCAATTATAGCCTAAGGAAGGGTGAATGGTGAAAAAGGTGATTGGATTAGAATCGGAGAGATACGATTGGAGATGGATTAAATATGTCTATCAACAGATAAATCTAGGCATATCCGGCCTGTGTGTTGACATCAACATATGATACCAAACACACTTACATCAGCATACCACATCTATATATATTATTCAACCAAAATCTTAACACTAAATTTGACCGAGTACAGCTACCTTAGCAAGAGAGTAGGCTGTAGGCTGTATCATCCGCATTAAAGTCAATAACCCACACTCCTATTTAGTATAATGAAAGTTTTAACCTACATGTAGGGAGGGGAGTGGGTTCAAGGTGTGTTATCTACAGTTAAATCAGTAAACCACTCCTAGAGGTTATCCAAAACAGTTTGAACCTGTGGAGGAGAGCTGGTTGTCTTACAGAAGAGTACAGGTGTTTACTTGGAAACATAGATTTTTATCAGTCAATCAATCAATTAATCGGTCAATCAATGACCCAATCAATCAACCAATCAATTAACTAATTAATTTATTATTGTAGCAAGGGCCATCATCAGTACTGATCAACATCAGTAGTGGATATATATGCATACGCCCACATATAGATACAGATACACATATACATATAGAACATACATCACAGCCCAGTTGTCAGAAAATGTAGGGTGAGGAAGTGCACTGTATTATAATCAGGGGGGGGGGGGGTGGGGCATTTCCAGGAAGTTTAACTTAATGTGCTTCGATCCAACATTAAAAGAAAGGCATATTGTGTTGAAGATGGTTGCAGTTGATTATGTATGGTAGACATTTCTACAGATATTGCAACGGTCCATATCACTAAGGGTCGACATTAATGTTATACATATTATACAGGTACATGCATACAAATTTTGATACACACAAATACCAGCAAAACATTTATTACGGATAGTGGTTGGGAGAATTGTTGAAGGGGGGGGGGGGTGCGTGGGGGGGGGGGGGGGTTCTGGTGAAAAAAGCTGATGGGGCCAGTTGCAGAAAGAATAACTAGTTGTGATTGAGGCCACGTTAGGAGTCATATTGTGGTGATAAAACATCAAAATAGTATAATACACCTACCTGGTACAGCTTAGGCAATGTTTACTGGTGTAAAGGTTGAGGAGCAATACATCATGAAACAGGAAAGAAGGCTGTTGAAAGTTATCCACAATTACACAAGAAAAAAAAAACACGCCCACTTATTTATTATGGCAGTTGCTGTCTGAGAAATGGTAGGGAAGCGGAGTGGGAGTCTGTTGGTAAGGTTATTTTGAATTTCTTTATTTTGTTATTAGCAAGACGAACCCACTTAATGTGTATTTACATTTATCTCATTGGCCAGCAATGTGGGAAGCATAATTACACTAGAGGGTCTCGTCCAATTATTTGCAATGGCAGTTAAAAATCAGGGGAATGGTGGTGGGGTTAGGGGTTATGGGGGCTGTAGGATAGGTTGTATCATCACTCCTGATTTAATTCCTAGCGAGTCGAACCCACTTAACATGTAGTTGCATATATCACGTTAGCCAGTGTAGTGGGAAGCAGTAATAACGAAGAATGCGATCAAGTTCGGATCGGTTAATGCGTAATGTAACAAAATACAGTTATAAGCATAACTATTATCCTAGTCAGTATCTGGATCCACTTTCAGCGCATAACGGTGCGGAGACGTTTACTGGCAGTTGTTGATAAGAGAACGTGCGACATACAGTTATTGCAGAAACCGAAGAAGAAGGTCATATTGTTTTGATGGAATGGGGTGATTCGTGTCAAATACTGAGGGATATAATTACAGAGCAATAATTTATGGTACACACTTCTAAAAATATTGCAGGGACCGGCATTAGTAAAGGTCGACATCATTGGTAAACATATACAGGTACACTCACACACACATATAAATGTATACACAAGTACAAATAAAACATATCTTACAGTTCGAGGATAAGAGTGTTGGGTGTGGGGGGGGGGGGGGGGTGCTCCGGTGAAGTATGCAAGTTGATGGGGCCAGCTGTAGGAGAATTAACTCAATGTGATGTGCCTGAGGCCGCGTTAAGACAAGGCATATTGTGGTGGTAACATATCCAGATTAAATAGTTCACCCACCTGTTACAGCTTGGACAAGGATTACTGGTGTAAAAGTTGAGGAACAGTTCATCATCAAATAGAGTAGAAGGCTCTAGAAGGTTGAATATTGGTGGAATCCATAATTACACAAGGAAACACCCGCACACACATATATGTATACACTAGTTCAAATAAAACATATACAACAGTTCGAGGATGAGAGAGTTTGGTGGGGGGGGGGGGGGGGGGGGACTCAACTAGATGCGCCCGCGACCGCGTTAAGAGAAGGCATATTGTGGTGCTGAACATCAAGATTATATTGGACACCTACCTGATACAGCTTGGACAAAGATTACTGGTGTAAAGATTGAGGAGCAATTCATCATGAAACAGAATAGAAGGTTATTGAAAGTTGAATATTGGTGAAATCATTAATTACACAAGGAAACCTCATCCACCCATTTACAAATGAGTACAGATAAAACATATACAACAGTTCGAAGATGAGAGATTGGGGCGGGGGAGGGGGGGGGGGGGGGCTCCCGTGAAATAGGCAAGCTGATGAGGCCAGTTGCAGGAGAATTAGCTGGATGTGCCCGAGGCCGCGTTAAGAGAAGGAATATTGTGGTGGTGAACATAAGATTATATAGTACACCTACCTGATACAGCTTGGACAAAGATTTCTGGTGTAAAGGATGAGGAGCAATTCATCATGAAACAAAAGAGAAGGTTCTTGAACGTTGAATATTGGTAAAATCATTAATTACACAAGGAAACCTCATCCGCCCATTTGCAATGGCATTTGCAGACAAGCGGATGAGGCCTCCCGGTGCAACCAATGATTTCTAATAAATCGTAGGGTGGAGGGGGTGAGCTGTTGGAAAGGTTATTTCATCTTTTCTGATTATGTTCTTGGCGAGGTGAACCCACTTAATATATAGTTACATCTATCACATTGGCCAACAAAGTGAGAAGCATATTCACACCAGGAGATCTCATCCACTTATTTGCAATGGCAGTTACGGTCAGGGGAATGGTAAGGTGACTTGGGGGGGGGGGGGGGGGGGTTAGCTAAGGTGTATCATCTATCATGGTTTAGTTCTAAACGAGGCGAACCAACTTAACAAGTTACCTAACAGTAATAGGGGGACTGTTAGCTAGTTAATAGGAAGTACAGTTAACGCCGAAACCGGCGGCAGGTAATTTAGGAGGATGCCTAATGCAAACCAAAGTTATTTAAGGGCGTTTTTTTTTTGCGTCCCTGCTTATCATGTCTCGTTGAAAATATCCCATTTTGAAGACACAGAATTCCATACCTCGAGGATTACTTTTGTCCCCATCACTCTGATTCTGGTTCTTTTTTCCACTTTCTGATCTCAGTTTATAGGCTATAGCTGCCAGTCTACCACGCTCACGTTTCAATGGAGGAGGGAGATCAGTTCTAATGCTTTTGCCTGTATGTGCAAGTTTAAAAGAGGCTTTCAGAAGTAACTGTTTATCATTGTCTTTACCCAGTCTCACAATAATAGGTTTGGGAGGTGGTGGTTGCGTTCCTCTAGGGTTGGAAGATGGGATCCTATGAATATTCACAGCCCGAGAAATTACACCACTGGCTGCAGTTTCACCCAGAGACAAATCCTGTTGCAGAAATTTCTTCGCTACAGAGTACGTGTCGTGGTTACTCTCTTCAGCAACCCCATATAATAGGACATATTTCCTGTCGTGGATCTCTTGTGTCAGTAGCTTTTCGTTGAGCTCTTGTAGCCAGCGTCAATTTGCGTTTTTAAATCAGGTAAACCCAGTTCGAGTTCCTCTATCTTTTCGGCATTGAACTCAACGGCCCGTGTAATGTCAATTTGTTCATTTTTCAGATCATCGACGGTTTTGGAAATATTAAAAATCTCTCTCCTCATCTCTACAATATCATTACGTAAAGTTTCAAAACTCTGAGTGAACTTTTTATCTAGGTCCTGAATCAAGGTGGTCATCACACGTTTCAGCTCACTATTCGAAACATCCATGTCTGTAGGAGGCGACTGTTTCTTGGTAGTTGGTGCAGTTAAAAGCATTTGTTCAGGTAATAAAGAGACTAGTCACAAACAGAATGCAAATGTGATCGACTTGAATATTTATGTTATGTGTGCACTTTTGGGTAATTGGACTGTTTATTTCTCGTAACCACAAGATTCACAGTGAACACAATAAATACAGATAAACTGGTGATGGTTCCTCCAAAAACTACTTCCTTTCTCCTAATACATGCAGATTAAGAATAACTTGTACATTTTAGTACCCTGATAGTTGTAAAAAGACAAATAAAGGCTTGATTATCCTCGACACGCAACAAAAACGACTTCACTAAACCGACATTTTCTCTCTCCTGATGACGTACGAAATCAAACAGCGCGTTGATACTTTTGTACGTCTTATGACGTATGGAATCAAACAGCGCGTTGATACTTTGTGGTCATTTGTTTTGTTATTATTTTTCGATTTTTTTAAAGTTTTAACCTCAATTCCTATTTTCTCCCGAATAGTGCTCAGTGACAACCGTTGAGCTAAATGTTATCGCAGCTTAAAATACTAATATAATCCTGTTGTCAAGACTTCATAACTGGTTGAGTGCTAGAAGCCCCTATCAGGGCTTTCAAAAATGAGGATACGAGAGCAAAAACCAACTCTCTCCTTGCTTATATTTCATATTCAGTCAAACACAAATAATATTTTGTTTATATAAATTTGTTTTATCACAAATTATTGGAGAGTGCCTGTGCCTGTGCCTGCAATAAAACAAGTTTAAAATAACAAATTCAGACCACTAAATATAATCTAGACCTCAACCAGATAATCACTAATGTGAAAAATATCTTGTTGTTTGTACTTTCCGACGTTTGACGTCGCATTTTGAAAAACGTTGAAGAAACTGAATTCTTGATATACACAAGGGAGATAACTGCATTATGGTAAATCAATTATAAGACCTGGATGAGAGAACCAGAGATAGTTTGGACTGAATAGACTGTTAGTATATAGAAACATATGCAATAGGCATTACAAATGGGATTCTGGGAAAATCACGCCCTGTACTCCTATTCAATAGAACATACCCCCTGTACCCCTTGGTACTATAGCACAACGTGTTATTCTTATATGCCCACAATGGGGCTTTTGGTGGTCTGTAAGGTGACCGGGTCTATTTGGGTAATTAGATATACTCTAGTTCAATCGAACACACCCCCAGGGGACCCCTTGGTACTATAGTACTACGTGCTAAGCTTATAAAATGGGAAAATCCGTATCAAATAAAGTCAATTTCGGTGATTTGGGGTGGATTATGGTGATTTGGAGGGATTTTCGGGTTATTTGTTATAATTAGATTTACTCCGATTCAGTTGGACATACCCTCCAGACATACCCCTGTCATATTATAAGCCTTTGGGTAACATAGCCACCACGTGCTACCATAGAAACTAAGATGGCGGCCTCCAGTATACAAAATGGACGACGGAAACACGTATCACCGTAACAACACGCGCTGCGCATGCCCACTAACACCACGTATCACTATGGAGATGATGTCATAACATGGCCGCTCACGCGGGTTACCATGACAACACAACATGGCGCTACTGGGTCACGTGACATGACGTTACTTCCGAGGTCCGGCACCGAGGTCCGGCAAATTATCCCTCAAAACCACATTACATACTACTGACGTTTGAGCGTCAGAATAATTAAATACCAGAGCAAAGCCAACTCTTCCCTTGCTTATATTTCATATTCAGTCAAACACAAATAATATATTGTTTATATAAATTTGTTTTATCACAAATTATTGGAGAGTGCCTGTGGGCACTCTCCAATAATTTGTAATAAAACAAGTTTTAAATAAATTCAGACCACCAAAAATAATCTAGCCCTCAACCAGATAATCACTAATGTGAAAAATATCTTGTTATTTGTACTTTCCGACGTTTGACGTTGCATTTTGAAAAACGTTGAAGAAACTGAATTCCCAGTGACGTTTGAACGTCAGGATAATTAAAGTCCCAAAGGGTTAAGGCCACTTTGAGTGGGTGCTGGCAGTTGATCCCTACGAGACAACATCAAGTTGCACATTTCAGTGCACATCGGCAAAGGCCAATGTTTCTATGACGTCATGTTCACATTATTACGTCACAATGTTAATAGCAACAACAGCTGTTCCTGTGTAAACCTTTTCGAAATAGTTCTTATCTTTCACTGCGAAAACCACCTGGTATACTATTCATAACAAATAAATTTATGATTTAAGTGAATACCAGGAAATCTGATAACAACAGTTACAGTCACTTTGCTACAAAACTCTAGCATTTGTAATAGTTCTAAGTCACCATTTTTCTAGAGAAGTTATAAAAAGAAAATAAAACAGCTAACCACTTTTGTAATAGTAATCGCCAGCTTTTGCTACACAAAACTCAAAATTCGTTATCGCTTTCAAGCTTGAGTTCGTGTGAGACAAGGACTGTCTAGTGAACCACTTACAAGAAAGGGAGGGGGAGAGACAGGGTCTTAGATAACCTTTGCGGATGTTTCTAGGGAGAGGTGGGGGCAAATCCAAGGTTTCCTACATACCAAAACAAACCTTAGGCAGATCTGAGATTGGGCGACCATATTTCTATCGTTTGGCACCCAGAGCGGATTAGTTATCGAAAATGCAGTCTAAATACATATTTTAGGGAAAGTAAATAGAACACTCCTTCCTTTTTTGCAATATTTAACCAATGAAAAGTTTCATCATTCGGATGACCAGCCGAAAATTTCCCAGGACACTTTTGCATGAGAGGACCGTCCCCTCCTCCCTGTACCAACGCATCTGAAAACGAAATACCATTGACCGGGTATGTTTAATGTCATGATTGGGTGGAATTTATAAAGACGTTTGTTTGGGTTTAACAACATTTTCAGCAGTCAAGGATAATATCGTGCCAGACAGATTTACGGGTGGAGGAAGCCGGGATGCATCGAGAGAACAACCGAGTAAGATGCAACTGGCGGACTCTCCAATTTACTAAAACGGTGCATGCACGCGCATCGTTCTGTGTTTATTATACGCCTTCAAAAAAACTTTATTAGAAGGACACTCAGCAATTTACTTGACAACTATCAACGAAAAGAACACATTTTATCGCTAAACAAATTTGCGAGGGGAACCTGTGTTAGTATTTCGGCCACTGATTTTGAATGTGTTCTATGTGCCTACTGGCACATAGAACACACTGGAACTCAGAGGACGAAGTTTAACTATCGCTAGCGATTCAAATTGTAGATAGCGGTACACGATTTATAGAAAATTTCAGCGAAATTTCGCTTCTTTATACAAACAGTCCGTCAACGAAAGAGATTTTCATTTTTCGCATGGTTAAGTGTTGCTGCAGATGGGGATTTCATAGAACAGGTGTGTAATAAAAGCGCGGTTCGCATTGATGAAGACAAGTGTACCATCGCTATGCAGTACGCATTAGTACACGTTGTCATTGTGCTCTCAGTTTGGCTATCGGGATTCTTGGACACAAATAAGCTAACCCGGGTCAGAATCAAACTATCGACCGTCAGATCTAAAGACCAATGCGCAAAGTGCTCTAGCCTTTGTTTAGTGTTCCGGATATATGTTCGATAGAATGGTACTACTGGGAGAGTGCACGGGCGCCTCGTACGGAGTCTATAATAAGGAGTGTCCATGCCATTTTTGGGGGCCAAACATGAAATTCGGACGTTCTTGGGGTGGGGTCGGTGGGCATCTCTAGTCCTATACAAGACCTCCCGGTCGTTATACCCTAACACTTCAGGGAAGCTGGAGAAAGGGAAACCACCGGAGGGTCTTAGTTATGATTAACCTCCCCCCCCCCCCCCCCGAGAACCCGAGACAATTTTGCGAAGATTCGGTGCTCCAAGACTGTTGTCAACTTTTACTCAAAAGCTGGCGATTACTATTACAAAAGTGGTTTTCTATTTTGTTTTATAGCTGAAACGTGTCATTTCTTCAACAAAACTGGTGACCGCTTACTATTGCAAAAGCTGGCGTATTGTGACAAAGTTTGTGAGCTATTACAAAAATGGGAGATCGATATTACAAAACTGGTGATCTATTACTCATTTTAGTTTAGTGATCAAGACTTCACAAGTCGTTCCTATGAGTGGGATAACATTTTAGCAAAGTTTTTTTTGTCATTTAAATTAGTATTCTACCGAAGTTTATTGGACACGGTTCCCTTCGCCAACAATAGTTGTGTAATGTAAATGTAACTTCGAAGCTTGATTTTGTATGGGAGTATATATACCAAACATGTTTCATTGTGATTTGGTTTTGTGAATTATTCAGAAATTAATTAAACGCAAACTGTATCCCATGCACCTATTACCTGGAGATAAAAACGATAAAAGGTAATAAAGAAAGCATTTTTGTGACGAGGCAGTATCATAAATTACAGTGCGCTTATTTCTTAGGTATGACATCATGTTGGGCGAAGTGAGGTTAGTATTAGGCAGTGAGATTAATATTAGGCGAGGCCGCAGGCCTCGCCTAATATTAATCTCACTTCGCCTCAAATGACGCCATATCTGGCAAGTAAACGGCCCATATCGTATTTATCACGTCACCAAGAACGAATTAAATGTTAAATTAAAAGATCCCAATCGCTTCATTTTGAATATTTATCAGGAAACTGTCTTTTATTTGCACGAAAATATGTGAAAACTTGACGCACGAAAATTAATTCGGAAACAAAATGGCCCCAGCAGAGGGGGTGTATGAGCTTATATACGGCCACTGACAGTTAAGGACTCAATCCGACAGCCGGTTCCCCATTAAATAACCTAATATCGCATAGTCCACCGATGCTATTAGAGCACGTTGATTGGTCAAATTAAACAGGTGGCATGATAATGAGTAGTACGTGGTAGGTATTGTGTCTATTTAGGAAGGTGCTGGGTAAAATTTGATCAGAATCGGGAAGTATTTAGAAATGAACCATTGGCTAGTATTGAGTAGGTTTGGTCAAGTCTTGAGGAGTATTCGGTAAGTATTTGGTAAGTCTTGGGTATTGGGTAGCATTTGGGAAAGTATTGGACAAGTATTGGGTAAGTATTCAATAGTTGTGAGTAATATTGGGTAAGTATTGGACAAGTATTGGGTAAGTATTCAATAGTAGTGGGTAATATTGGGTAAGTATTGGACAAGTATTGGGTTAGTATTCAATAGTAGGGGGTAATATTGGGTAAGTATTGGACAAGTATTGGGTAAGTATTCAATAGAAGCGGGTAATATTGGGTAAGTATTGGACAAGTATTGGGTAAGTATTCAATAGTAGTGGGTAATATTGGGTAAGTATTGGACAGGTATTGGGTAAGCATTCAATAGTAGTGGGTAATATTGGGTAAGTATTGGACAATTATTGGGTAAGTATTCAATAGTAGTGGGTAATATTCGGTAAGTATTCGACAAGTATTGGGTAAGTATTCAATAGTAGTGGGTAATTTTGGGTACGTATTGGGTAAGTATTCAATAGTAGTGGGTAATATTGGGTAAGTATTGGACAAGTATTGGGTAAGTATTCAATAGTAGTGGATAATATTGGGTATGTATTGGACAAGTATTGGGTAAGTATTCAATAGTAGTGGGTAATATTGGGTAAGTAGTGGGCAAGTATTGGGTAAGTATTCAATAGTAGTGGGTAATATTGGGTAAGTATTGGACAAGTATTGGGTAAGTATTCAATAGTAGTGGGTAATATTGGGTAAGTATTGGACAAGTATTGGGTAAGTATTCAATAGTAGTGGGTAATATTGGGTAAGTATTGGACAAGTATTGGGTAAGTATTCAATAGTAGTGGGTAATATTAGGTAAGTATTGGGTAAGTATTGGGTAAGTATTCAATACTAGTGGGTATTATTGGGTAAGTATTGGACAAGTATTGGGTAAGTATTCAATACTAGTGGGTATTATTGGGTAAGTATTGGACAAGTATTGGGTAAGTATTCAATAGTAGTGGGTAATATTGGGTAAGTATTGAGTATTATCTATTGATAGTTATGTAAACGGAAATAGATAATCGATATAAACCCGTATCGTGTGGAAAACGTCCCAACCCACGATATTTATTTTCACCCACACGAAAATTTACCGTATCGTGTGTTTGTCTCGTTGCGGAATTTTATATCGTGTGTTGACGTCATGACGCGGAAGTAAATATCGTGGCGAACAAAGTTCAACTGTAATATCAAACACGAGTATTGTAAAAAGTTCGCTTGGGTGTAGTAATAGCAGGAGTATGCCATTATTCTATGTGTATTTTGCAAGCTTAACGAAATGAGAGGTGTGATTAAAGCTTCCTACTGTTCTAAGCTTGTTCTATGCTATTTATTATAATGCATTAAATTGATTTTAGTTGACACCACTGTCCTCCTGCCAAACTAATTGGACCCAGTGCAAATATTGGCTGTCTTAGTCGTCAATCGATAAAGTCGTCACTCAATGTCTGTTTGCATAGTACAGGTTTTTACCTTGCCTCAGCCAGCCGTATCGCACCCGGCATTTGGCCTCATGGGATACGACTGGCTTCGGGTAGGTAAAAACTGTACTACGTGAAAATACACGTGGTAACGAATAGTATTGTGAAAGCATTGGGTTAGTATTGGGAAGGTATAGGGTGGGAACTGGGTAAGTATTGAAAAAGTATTGCGTACGTATTGGATAGAAGGGGGCAGTATTGGGTAGCATTTGGGTAAACTGACGTGCCGGATAATGTGCTTACACAAAAGTCATCCACAACAGTGTTTGATGTTTCTTGTATATTATGTAAATGATTATAAATACTATGGGGAGTATTCTATAAACATATCTATATTAGGTTTTTGGCTTATTTGAAGAATTTAGAAATTGTCTAAGGGATAATCTGTTCTGTGCAAGTTTCAAACATGGACGTCGCGGAGATAATCTGGAGGAGGCGAAAACCTGATTTGTTCCGACTGTGAAGGTTCAAGTCCCGCTGATCAAATATTCCACCTACACCATTAACCCTTTACCTAAAATGAAAATCAGACGACACTTGCAAAAAAATCTTGAATAACTAATTTTTTTTTCATTTTTTGTTTCAAAAACATAGGGTATAACCCCTCATTGGAACGAGCTCAACGAGCTCGCTCCAATGAGGGGTCATAATGTATGTTTTTGAGAAAAAAAATGAAATAATAATGAAGATTAATTGGCGATTTTTGAGAATAGCCCTGTCCGGTTTTGACGTTACGTTGGGTAAAGGCTTACGGCGTGCCTTCGTTGAAGCCATGGTCTGCAAAATGTAATAAATGTTACAAACTGCAGCTACATCGACTGGAAAAACGTTGCAAAATGTAATAAAATATGTTCAAGCAGAGCAATCAAACTAATTCATATACAATTATTAATAGCAAATTGTATCTGAATGTCTTAATCAAATGCTGTCAATGTGTATCACCTCATAGACCTTATTGGTCACAGTCGCTGCCCCGTCGAGAAGCCCTGGCCTACTTTACTTGACCCGGTGACCCAGCGACCAAGTGACCTCCAACCAGTGGACCGACCTACGATGACAAAGTCCCCCTCTTTCTACTCCAAACGGTGAACCTATCTCAGAAGCTCTCCAACCAATGGCCCGACCTATCGACACAGTATCTTCACCCCTGTTCCCGACGTTGGCACTATCCCAGAAACCCTCAAATCAGCCACCCGACCGAGAGTGACACAGTCGTACTTCCCCTTGCTCCAAACAGTGATCCTGTACCAGAAGCCCCCCAACCAGTGACCCGACCGAAAGCGACACAATCACTCGGCGATCCTACCACGGTGTGGGATAGCGACCGTCAAATTTTACTGGGGAAAATGACACTACTGACACAAGTTCTGTGTGCAACGGCATTGGGTAAGGCAGACTTGGTCAGAAGCGACTGTGATGAAAGGCTATCACTGTGCGGACAGTGTTACGAGGGTATGGACATAGGCCAGGGGCTGCTCAGCAGCAAAGGGCGGAGTTGCTGGACTCAAGCAACGTCCAGTCACTCACCTCTGTGGACATCGACAGCGGTCAGCGTCGTCATGACCTTGCGCGCCCTCCATGACGTCACCGACGTCATAGCTACTGTAACCATTTTACTCTCTCGATTCGATTTTCTCTCGACTTTCCACGCTCAGCCTGAGATGCAAACAATACGAACCGTACATAGACAATCGACTAGAGTTGGCAAATGAGCCTAAAGAGGTTGCGTCAGCGATAGGAATTTGAAAGGGGAGGGGGGTTGGGATGGGGTCCAGGTGCGAGTGGGGGGGGGGGGGGGTCAGGTAGAGGGCGACATAAAGGGTTCTTTCGGGAACATAACATTCTACTCGTACATGTAGGATGATATGGAAACAACAAAACTTCACTTTGCTTTCCTTGGGTTTTATGGATTTCATTTTATTACCTTAGCCATGCTTCCACAAGAAATCTGTCTTTGCAAGTGTTTTCATGATGAAAATGTTGTTCAACTTTAGTGGTTTTAGGGTAGACGCAGGGTCAGGATAATGGGAGGCATTGGCACTCCTTTTCATGGGAACTATTCGGCTGCTTATTCGAAAGGATAGCATAGAATAAAATACAACACTTATTATTTATTTGTAATTAGAAAAACCGAATATAATTAGTTTCACAAAAACATTACAGGTAGAAATTGCCTATAATTGATACAGATGTAGTGTTAATGCAAAATTGTGAAATGGTTCGGCAACAATTCCAAATGAGAGTGCTAAACATTTTTTAAATGCTTTCTTGTACGGAGAGGAAATTGGTGGTGTTATGTCACAACTTCTGAGGTCTGACTCACATGTGGAAAAGAAAATCTCGTGATTTGTGAGTGCATACCGGAAATTGCCCACGCTTCGCCACGACAAATAGTGTATTTTAGCTCGTGAAAGTCGCTCGCAAAAATAATGTTTCTCATGCTTCTCGCTGCCACTCGTGAGATATCCCCTGTATCCACTCGGATATTGTTCTTTGGGTTTTCGGATTTTCGAATTTAATTTGTAAATTTGAAATGAGAAATGATTACAAGTAGTCTTTTTACCAGTTGTAGTATATGTAGTGCTCCACTGAATCTGAGGTCTTGAGAAATAATACGAATAAAAAGAAAGCGTGTGAAAGGTTACATTAATATTGCTGTTTGTACTCCATATGCCTCAAACAATTGAAATCTGATCGGACAAAAAATAACCATCACCTGTGTTGTTTGCTTTATCGTCCACTTGGTGTTAAAATGATATTGAAACATATCAGAAATTATCAGTCCACTAGTTTCATGAAACTTCAATTATTCTGCGAATACTGTTGTCCTTCTATTCATCCAAAAATTGTTGTCGCAACTGCACATTACTGAAATAACATAATTCAAAATTGTCTGGAACAGTTTAAAATTTTTAACATTTTTGCCTACTCATCAGATACTTCACTCTGAATAAACGATGACAACCTTGTCGACTTGACATGAAATAAACAGTTTTAAAAATCAGAACTTTTTAAATCCATTCAATGAAACTGTTCTTGTTTCATTGAGTTTGGAAGACTTGGGACCTCGTGATAACGGAAGCGCACAAGCCAGTTCTGTTGGAAAACGTCAATCCAATCTGCTGCTATCTATTTCTTTGCGAGGCGCACGTTGCCGCTATATGGAGTAAATTGCAGTCATTCCATAGCCCTAAGTTTAAACGATCGAAACCCCATAGTAGAAGTTCATCCAAACACCGTTACGGATGAAATCGTTGGGAAGAGGATCAATCACTAATAGGAAAGATGGGTGGGGGGGGGGGGGGGGGGGGCTGGGGAGGGGTGATAATCTGAGGCTCTTCACGAACTTTGTCATGCCTTTTTTCGACTATGCTGCTGTAGTCACGCACACATGCTGTGTTAGCCGGACGAAAGCTCCCAAGGGGTACTTGCCCCCAACCTGGCGCTATCGGTGCTCGGCACACCCGCACCACTCAGCTCAGAAGACTCGGGTCTTGAAACACTCCTCAAACCTTGGAGAAAAGACCCTCTCCCCTCCAAGCGCGAACAATCTCATAAAAGGGTACAGAACCTTGATAGAACCCACCCCCGGTGGGATGGGGGCTGGGGATGGGCGTGCCATGTGCACCAGGGACTTTGGACCCGGGCTGTAAACTAAAAATCTCCTTTCTGGTTGTCGCCAGAAGCGTCAAGGTGTCTGACTTAAGACCAAAGTTAATCATTCTCCTGTTCTCTTGCATGCCGGACACGCTAGTGGTTTGTTATGTAACCAACTTATCCTCACCCACATCCGGACCCCCACTCCTCCCCGACCCCGGCACCCCAAGGTCCTGTCGCTAACACAACAACTATAGGTTCAATGACCAACTCCAGTCGCATGGCTTTGTATAGTGCGCATCGTTGGCTGGTATGGATGCTTAATGAATGAAAAAAAGGCATCAAGAGTGGGAAACTGTTAGAGGAGCTATGACATCGAGGACGTCATGGTGGGCGCACTGTCGTTGTCCGCGGAGCTGAGTTTCAAGACGTTGTTCGGGCCCAGCGAGAGGGCTGTGCCGCTGACTAGCCCCGGTCCTAGATTAGTACAACTGTCCTTGGAAAGGGATAGCTGCATTTGCTGGCTCAGTCGACTAGGCTCAGTGATTCAAGACGCTCAATATCAACGGAATTTGTGGACAAAAGTCACGTGAGCGACTTTCCTGATGGCAATGTCAATTCCGTTCAGCACTCGACGTGATGTCGCATAAGCGGTCTAGGTCTGGACGCCGCAGCCCGAGTCGTGCTAGAGGGCGCCTGTGGTTCTCCTCGGTGGCTCCAAATGGTGGATGGGTATTGTGGTCTCCTCCCTACTTTTTCTCCGTCTCATAGGCGGGTGGCCCTTTGTGTCTTGGCGGCATTCTCTGTTCTTTTGTTCCCGCCTGTCTTGGCTTTCTATTTTGCCTGAAAAATATTCTATAAGTAATTTAGGATGTAATTGGAGCTCGCGCCTTCACTGCGAGTAACCACACCAACCCACCCCCGCCCCCCTTCACACACACACACAAACAAACAAAATTTAATAACACGTTGTTCACCCAAACAGTTCAGCTGCTTCACTCAAAATGTCTTTATTCATGTCAATGAGTTAATGCGGAGCGCGGTGGCACATTTACTAGATTGTCGAACTTGAGACCGAATGGACAAAAGTTCGAGCCGGGTCCGTGTCACCCACCCTGTGTCCTTGAGCAAGACACTTAATCCGGATTGCTTATATGGGAAAACAGTGGCAAACTCTGCAAAGACGTACGACATGTCTTCAGCCAATGCTAACTCAGTTTAGTGCGTTGGAGAGTCTGACAGTTACTCGCCGCTGTTCGGAGGTTCTGTCCCAGTACTCCGGCTCCATCCACCGACACGATATGATCCTAGCTGTTGAACGTGTCGTAAAACCCCAATAAATAACAGTGCGTCAACGCCTAATGAAATCAATACACCTATAGCAAACCACAACGTCCACCACAACGTTTACATATTGGTCCCCGATCGATATACCCAAAATCATCAAGAGTGACCTTTCGTCCCCTGAGTTCCAATGTGTTCTATGTGCCAGTAGGCACATAGAACACATTGGAACTAAGTGGACGATTTCTATAGATCGCACCCGGTGTATGGTGGTGATTTGAAGTTGCGGTTAATCTGGTTCTGATCCGGTCAACTCTGGGATATCTGATCTTTTGTGATCGTTGGGGGCGAGATATGGATGTGAGGGCTATGAGGTGAGGACTTAATGGGGCCTCTCCTCACAGCCCACTCATCCTCATACTGGGAGATGATCGCTAGTAATGATCACTAGAGATCGCCATAAGCGATCACTACGCATCTCTGGTGATCGCCAATGGCGATCACCAATGATCATCTCCTCGTATGAGGGTGTGAGGGGTGAGAGGAAGGGCCTCAGTGCGGCTAGTGCTCATAGCCCTCTAATCCTCGCTCCCAACGATCACTTGAGCTCGCCATAGACGGTCACTAGCCATTTCTTGTCATCGCCACTATACTGATAACCAGTGGTCATATCTACAAACAATACACATTGACAGCATTTGATTAAGACATTCAGATACAATTTGCTATTAATAATTGTATAATTCTATGAATTAGTTTGATTGCTCTGCTTGAAAATATTTTATTACAGTTTGAAACGTTTTTCCAGTCAATGTAGTTGCAGTTTGTAACATTTATTACATTTTGAAACGTCGCATGTAGTTGCATTTTGTAATAATTATTACAATTTGCAACGTTGTTCTAGTCTAAGTAGTTGCATTTTGTAATAAAACTTCGGCCATAGACGAAACTTTCTCAAATACACATAGAAATGCGTATAACAAACCCGAAGACAGTCGTAGAATCCTAAATTTATGTTAATAGTTGTATAATAACATGAATTAGCTTCGGATTTCCCCTTTAAAAAAAAAGTGACCCTTTGAAAAAAAAGTTTATTACATTTTGCAACGTATTTCCCATGTAGTTGCATTTTGTAATAATTATTACATATTGCGACGTTTTTCCCGTCCAGGTAGTTGCATTTGTAATAATTATTACATTTTGCAACTTTTATTTCAAAGTGGGTTGTAACACTCACCCATCCCCTTCTTTTTCTCTCACCCATTCACTCCTTTTTTCCTCATCCGTTTACTTCCACCCTCCTCACATATTCCGTTCCTCATCCCTCACCCATTTCCTTCCTCTTCCCTCATCCATCCACTGTCTCTTCCCTCAACCATTTCCTCCCACTTCCCTCACCCAGTCCCTTCGCCTTTTCTCACCCGTTCCCCTCCTCTTCCCTCAACCATTCCCTTTCTTTTTTATCACCCATTCCCTTCCGCTTCCATCACCCAGTCCAGTCCTCACCCAGCCCCGTTCTCTTTCCGCACCCGTTCCCTTCCTCGACTCTCATCCATTCCCTTCCTCTTTCCTTACCCAGCCCCGTTCTCTCCACGCACCAGTTCAGTTCATCGTCCCTCACCCATTCCCTTCCTCGGCCATCACCCATTCCATTTTCTCATCCCTCGCCCATTCATTTCCTCTTTCCTCACCCATTCCCTTCCTCTTTTCTCGTCCATTCCCTTCCTCTTCTCTCGCCCATTTCCTTCATCTTTCCTCACCCAGCCCCGTTATCTTCTCGTGTCAGTTTCCTTCCTCTTTTCTAATCCATTCATTTCCTCTTCTGACACCAATTCTATTCCTCATTCCTCACCCATTCCCTTCCTCTTCCCTAGCCCATTCACTTTCTCTTTCCTCACCAATTCCCGTCCTCTTCCCTAGCCCATTCACTTCCTCTTTCCTCACCCATTCCCTTCTTCTTTTCTAGCTCATTCGCTTCCTCTTCCCTCACCCATTTACTTCATCTTCCCTCACCCATTTCCTGCCTCTTTCCTCATCATTCCCTACCTGTTCTCCCACCCATACACTTCCTTCACCATCACCTTCATCTCTCTTCCTTTCCTGAGCGCTGGTATGCGCAATGCCTGTGTATGCATCACCCACTACGGATGTATGCTAACATCTGTCGATCACCATTGCAACATGGCCGCTCACGTGGACTACGTGGCCATCCCACGTGACATTCATCATCCAACATAGCATGGCGTCACTCCCGGGATCAATGAGACGCATCAAGCTTTCAACATACGGAAGGACTGGTTATTATTTGTCCGTTTTTCTTTCCATTAAGACTGACATCATGGATTTGTCCACTCCGCTCATTCTCATTTGTGTACAGTTACTTTCACACATTAATCCAAGTACTTGAGAGACTGTGTTTGAGTATTTGCTGACGATGATTTATTGTCTACAAAACGCATGCGTGGACATCGTTGCCCACACGTGGATTACGACAAGTGCACGACAACTGTACTTTAGGCTACGACACCTCATTGGGACGGGCCAGTTGAGCATGCTCGAAGGGTCCTAAGCCATGTCTGGAGACGAAAAATAACTTTTTTACAGTGATTTCAAAAATAGCAATTATTGTCAACTACAAGTTATGTACAGAGAGTTAAATGAGTTATTGTTTCTTTTATATGTCAATATTAGGGTGTTTTGTCAACATAACAGTAGTTTCAGAGTGCAAATATATTTACCATGGTTACTTACACGAAACTTCAAATGGCTTTCACGGCCTGTATCAACCGCTCAGGCAACCAGTTAATTCAATAAGGATTTCAACGCTGTCATGAACTGTTTGTTTTCCTACTTTTCGTGGAAATTTGCGCGCAGACAACCGTTAATGCAATGGCATGTCTCATTCGTGGTCCAGTTATAGATATCCCAGTCAAAAAGTATATTTATACTGGAGCACGTAAGGATATATGTATATCTATGTGAGTGAAGAACATCAAATTACATCAACGGCCGTCTGCGCGCAAACGCCACGAGAAGTAGGTAAAGAAACAGCTTCCAATTCCTTACAGAATTGGAGTGGTGGCCTTTGATAAGCTACACAAGTTACCTATTGCAATGGAATAAACGCAACAAATCAGCTACAAACGAAATTGGAGGGTTCTATGGGGACAAGACACTCAATTTGTTATCTTCATTTATCGCAGGGATTCAAGGAAATGGTGACATTTGCATTTCAATTTCGAAAACGTTTCTGAATTTTGGAATTTTAAAATCTCGGATGTCTGTTATGTCCCCAGTTACCCCCTGTCATAATGCTCCTCTCGTCACTCCCGTACCTGGACCAAATGTTGAGTATCATACGCTAGAAACTACTAAAGGGACCGGGTCCGGAAACAAAATTCCCCCATAGATGACAATTTTCGTCATTGGAGAAGATCTATAGGAAACTTAGCTCGTCTTAATTTCCGAAAGCTGTCAGTAAACTTAACCCTTTACCTAACATGAACAGCAGACGAAACTTGCAAAAATAATTCTTGAATAACTATTTTTTTTCTTCATTTTTTGTCTCAAAAACATAGGTTATGACCCCTCATTGGAACGAGCTCGACGAGCTCGTTCCAAAGAGGGTACGATGGGTAAAGGGTTAAACATATTAAGCTGGGCTTCCACTACACTTTCTGCCTCAATAGTTGCTAATGGAACTGCCTCTGGGTAACAAGTAGCATAATCAACCATAGTTAAAATATACTTGGATTTATTTTCTGACACTGATTTAATTGGCACAACAATGGCGGCCGCCACTCTTTGAAATGGTGTATCAATTAATGGCGGTTGTTCTAAGGGAAGCTGTGTTACCCTGGCCTTACGATAAGTTATTTGACAAATGTGACATGAGTGACAAAATAAGTTTGCGTTTGTTTCATATCTTGTCACAAAGTGCATTGCTTATGCATAGTACGTCCACTGTACCTGAATATTAAGCGAAATTGGAGGGTTCCGGGTGGACAATACACTCAGTCTGCTATTTCTATTGTTCATTTCGCGCAGGGATTAAAGGAAATTGTGACATTTACATTTCAATTTCGGAAACATTTCTGAATTTGGAATTTTAAAATCTCGGATGTCTGTTATGTTCCCAGTTGTCATCTGTCATAATGCTCCTCTCGTCTCTTCGGCACCTGGACCAAATGTTGAGTATCATACGCCAGAAACTATCAACGTGACCGGGAGCGGAAACAGAATTCTCCCATAGCTGACAATTTTCGGCATTGGAGAAGGTAGACAGATAGATATTTATTCGTTCAGTAGCATACAGGAAATACAATGGTTACAATCACATAGTTCAATTAATATATAACAGTTTGTATACTACTGTGAGATGACATAGCCAGATTGGCTGTCTTCCAGTCATCTCCTTAAGGAATGTTTTGCAATACTGTTTACAGGCCCAGACTGTCGACGTTCTTATAAAAATCATCTCATCGGTTATAGAGAATTTACTATGTAAGGGTTGTGCTAGACTTATATCTTTTAGATTAATTGGAAACTTTGCTCGTCTTAATTTCCGAAAGCTCTCAGTAAACTTAATACAAAGCGAATGGAAATGTCATTTAAAATTTAAATTTCGAAGTGTTAATGAATTTATGATTTTTTTCTTCTGATGTCATAAGGGGTTTTCTCAACAAGTACTTGCTTCTTAACTGGATCTTCCTCGCGTGACTGATAATTTCGAGGGAGATAACTTTATTGAAAGTTGATTTTTAGAACAATAAACGTCTGGGATGGTCCTAATGCCCGCTTAAAATATTTACGTGAAAGTTCAGATTAACTATTGACTAAAGCACTATAAGCTTAGACACTGAATTCAGTCAGGTGGAAAACCATCTGACCATTATTAATTGAAGTTAGTTACAAATTGCACGGGGAGATAGGAAAACAAGGAACAGTTGTTATTTTCAGATACTGTGTTTAATTTGGCATACTCTCATTTCCTCCCAGTGGAACAGTCAAGAGAATGCTCATCTGTGACTACAATACACTCGATTCGTTGTATTTACGCGAATAGCAGACATGTGCAAAGAGAAAACAAAATCATAATAAACTAAACATCTTCATTTTTCTCAAAGATATACAGTTAAAACTAGAAGTCTTGTCATGAAATGCGCACAAATAGCACGTCGAACTGCGCGTTAATCTACGCGTTATGACCATAGTAAGGCTATCAAATTCTGTAAATATGGCCTGTGCACAAGCAATGTTTCAGCCAATGGACCTCCGGGTAACCCCATCCACATGGCCTCCTCTTTGGAGCGAGCTCGTCGATCTTGTTTCAATGACGGATCAAAAGCTCTTTTTGTGACAAATTAAAAAACAAAATAGTGAATGACGACTTTACGAATAGCTCTGTCCCTGCGCTCATAACAAACATCAGGTGGTCAGTGATTTTTTAACGAGATTAAAACAACCCGCGTCGAGAAGTTTGGCGTCAAACCAAATGAACAGCAGAGGAGATGTACATAAACTAAAAATATTATGATAACTTCGTTCTCATTTCGAGACATTGTTGAGAGAGATCCCGGATGGCACAGAATCTACAGGGTCAGAGAAGTTCTTGGTGGAACTCTAAGTTTTTTAATACATTTGATCACAAAAATAAATATTTTTATTTTAAATTAAATGACCTAAAATTAAAAATAAAAATGCTAAATTTCTTGCAAATATTTGTCAAGATTATGTAGTGAAATGTAGATTTTAGAACATCAAAATAAATCATAAAACACCAAGCTTCAGGGTGGTCAAATTACATTATATAATTTGATGAAGCGCAGTAAATCCTAGATCAGCCTGATCATTTCAAACATTTTACAAAAATGTAAAGTCATCGAAGCTTCGAACTTTGATTCGATTTGAAATTGCCCCGGTGAATCGATTCGATTCGAATTGAACCGAGATGATTGTGGAATTTTCGAATCGTTTGGATGTTCTCTACGAATCGTTGCTATGTTGTAAAAATCCTACCAAACTAATTTTAACCCTTTACCTAACATGAAAAGCAGACGACACTTGCAAAATAAATTCTCGAATAACTAATTTTCTTCATTTTTTTTCACAAAAACATAGGTTATGACCCCTCATTGGAACGAGCGCGTTCCAACGAGGGGTCATAACCTATGTTTTGGGGACAAAAATTAAAAAGAAATAATGAAAATTAATTGGCGACTTTTGAGAATAACGCTGGCAGATTTTGGTCGTCACGTTGGAGACCCGATGATAGAAGAAGCGTTCAGGAAGGTTTCGCTTCCAAAACTACTTTGATTCCGTTTCTAGAATATTCCGCCTTTTGATTGATTTCCCATTCGCCGGTAAACAAAATCGTTGAGTTCAAACTGATAGTATTTGCTATATTTCACGGCTCTAATGCAGGGTTCTCACTTTCACGGTTGGGCCCCGGATTTGAACCGTATTAAAACCGGCGTGTTTAGGCCACAGTAGACAATTTCTACGGTGGCACTAGGGTGTGGCTACGCGCCTTCGAAAGATCTAAGGAAGCGTTAAGGATGTATTAAGGTTGTGCTAGGGAAGAACCAAGGATTCGCCAAGTATTATTACAGTTATGTGACTGTTTTTCTCCGATTTTGCTACGACACCATCGGAAGCGCTGCGGACAAGCCACGGTTGTCCTACGGTTTGTCCCGTTTAGTCACGGTTACGCTACGGTTTTTCTACGGTCTCTACTGTTATGGCACGGGCATGTCACGGTCTCCCACAGTTTGGTCGGTCAAAACTATATATTTGGCCCACCAGACCAACATCTGCCAGAGGGACACAACCGTTGCATATCCGTAGTCTATCCGGCGCTTTTCGTGGTCAATCGGGACCAAATTTCTGATCACGGTTAATGCCGGGTCGACTGCAGATATGCTACGGTTGTGTCCCGGTGTCTACGGTTTTCTACGGTCACTTACGAGTGGTGACGGAAACAATGAAATTTACAAACATTTTGAAAACGCGCCACGGAAAAATAACAAGGCGGCGGAAGCGCGAGGTTTTATCCCGGAAGCCCACGGTCATATCTACGTGCCCGGGGCGGATTTACTAGGGATGATCACGGTTTAAAGCCGTGGGCTCTCAGCACTCCAAACCGTCAAAGTGAGACCCTCGCATAAGAAGGAAAAAAAATAATTTGGAGGGCCAAACAAATATGATTCAATTCTAGAGAACAGAATTCATGAAAACCGTTTTATAACAGACAGCATCTTATTCCAACAACACTGTAAATAATAAAAAACTCAACTTCAGGCAAGAAAAAAAAAACCTCAGATAAATTTTGACAAAACACCTCCACGAATATTTTTATTTATCAGAGTTGTATGTGTATGGGTAGGAAGATATATTATTTGGCCATATTGCTCCCCTGTTTCTACCCCACCTATTTTCATTACGCACATTTCAAACGGATGCTGACACTACGGGAACAAGTAAATGATATCATCATGTCTAAGGGGTTAACTCGTCCAAGCACGAAATATTCAAAGAAACCCAATTTTGCATATCGAATATAAGCAATTTTCTCGAGTATATATGTGAATTAAAGATTGTTTTGTGTGATTAAGGGTGTGCGAGCTCAAACATGTAGACATATTGTGACCCCTGCTTTGTAAATCACTTCATACACATAGTAACCTATCTCTTACATGGGTATTGGAAGTAAACTGCGTTTTGTTCGCATCCTCACGCGGGAGAATATTTGTGTGTGGGCGGGGGACAGGTTTCTTTCAGAAAACCGAGGAAAGATAATAAAAACTGAGCTTTTCGGTAACCATGTTAATTTCTAACTCACAAAATAAGTAAAGTTAGTTTCAAAACGAGAAACCTGGAACCCAGTGCCCAGTATAAAAAGCCCTCCAACATGTCCAGCTTTCTGTCCGGTAGGGGAGTTAACTCGAAATACAGGGGTGAACGAATGCAGAGAACATCAACGAGCAAGAGAATTAACTGAACAGTTTGTGATTGCCGTAAAAACAATCAGATGTACAAACGGATCTTCATTATTACTTAGATCATATATGACAATATTAGTAACACCTTAGCCCGTCTCTAATCTGTAGCTGTTAACAGAAGATCTGGTTTATATCTTTTATCCATTGTTCTTCGAGGCTTGGATTACTTGGATTAATCCATTGCAAGTGTAAAGAAAGATAGCATAAAAGAAATCCAGTGTAATTTTCTGAACTGTGATTGTATTCTTTATCATCACCTTAATAAAAATATACTCACTGGGAGATTTTAACCTTTCTTTATGACAATAAGGAGAAATTTCATTTTTTTAAAACTAATCCCAGCAGTAGTGTTCTTTGATAGAGATTTCTTTCTTTCCTTTCATATTTACTTCAAATGTATTTCAAGAAAAAAATCACCAATGCTCACGTGCCTTTAATTTCAGATTCATTATACATAAGAGAAGCAGAAATGACGAGTGAAAAAAAAAAAAAAAAAATTATTAAAATTATAATCACCTTAATGTAAAATTGTGAACAAAAATCACATAGCACACATTATCCGAAGTAAAGAGAAATACTCTGCCTCTTACTAAAAGACGAGTTTCAGTTCACGCGTAATCTTTTCGCTCACTTGAAATATTATAAAAAATGCTCTTTTTCAGCCAAAAAAGGAAGCAAAAACAAAATATCGTACACTCATTATATTTATATTACTGTTTTCTGTATTTATTGCAGATTACTAAAATAACGCATAAAAATTTCATCTAACATATTCAAAGGTCAAAAAATACATTTAAACACACTTGGGGTCTACTTCTACCACTTCTACCACTAAGTAGCCACCGTCATCATGCTGACTATTTTGCTACTGTTGGAGGTCGGCTTTTTTCGTAAAATTTACTAGGGTTCTACACGATGTTCAGGACCAATTTTCAAATTAAAAAGGAAGCAAAAAATAATCGCGCTATAATCAACATAAACATATTACATTAAATTAGAATAATGGAACTAAATGGAAATAACGCGTAAAATATTGTCTTTCAACAGGTTATTTGTGTAATTGAAGTTTAAAATATTTTGTCCATAGGTATCAGTGTTAAGATTTAGACCCACTTTTTCCTCGAAAGTGACGCATGCGCAGTGGACACCGGACTGAAAGCTGGGTATGGACCCGTAAATAAATAAATAAATAAATAAATAAATAAATAAATAAATAAATAAATAAATACATTTCTGACATATATTGAAATTATTTCGGCATTTTTCTGTTTTTTTTCAGCCTGTTAATATTATTTGTATATACTTGTTGGAACGATACCAATATTAACCCTTTGAACACCAGAGGTCGCTTTTCCAGACCAGTAACATGATACTTCATCATTTCATTAAGCAGGTTGACTTTTGAGTGAAGGTGAGGTGTATACCAGCCCCCAAGGCGGCACGTTGAAAATATTGACTGGTCTACCCCCAAATAAAGAATATGGACTCTTCCCGTTGCTGCCAATGAACTAATATGGAAGATACCACTAGGGTTCAAAGGGTAACAAGCTCGTTTAGATGACATCCTTCCACATGGGTATTAAATAAATTGCAAGAACAGTGAAAAATTATGTGTCATGTCGCCACTGTTGCAATATTAATGCCTCACTGACTACCGAATCCACAAATTCCGGCATGCCATACACAATATGTGCCATTACTTCTATGTATTTCTGTTTATTTATTTTTAGGGGGTGTTAAGGTCACTTGCTATATCATGAACCCAACATATATTGGTATGAAGTTACGTTTAGCCAATCGTATATACGCATACTGCCCACTTTAGAGGACTTCCACTCAAGGGGCTGATTCAGGGCGCTATAAACAAGCTCTCCAACAGTTTCAGGGGTTTCCACAATGCGGGACACGAGTGGATGGGCGGTTGTTGATAGTCTCCATTTGTCCACAGGCCCATACAGTCGCGTAGACAAGAGGAAGGGGGGGGGGGGGGGGGACTAGGTGAGCCATGCCTCCCTCACCCCCCCCCCTCAAAAAAAAGTACAGTGGCTCCAATCAAACTGGGAAATTGAAGCCCCGGGGGTCCCATATTCATTATTAGGACACTAATTTTTTTCAGGGGAGCCCTCGAACTCCCACTAATGGGAGCGAGATACCGTAGGCCTGAGGTGGAGGGGTTACAGCCTTCAAATGCCTACCAATGAGAAAGTCATACCCACCCCCACCCCACCTCAGGCCTATGGCCTTCGGATATGCCATTGGTATATATCGACCTGGCACCCCGAAACAAATAATGCCCTTCCCCATAAATAGGAAATCCTACCTACGCCCCAGGGTCCACAGCCAGGAATTTTTATTGGGGGTGGGGGGGGGCAGGGGGGTCTTTTGGGGTGTCCAATCATATTTATGCTGTATGCATATCCAGATGATCGAAATATTTGAAAAAATGACCCCCAAATGGCGCTGTTAGGAGAAATGTTGATACAAGAAAGGGGGGTGGGGTATCACAGGGGACACGTGCCCCCCCCCTCCCACTTTAAAAAAAAAGACCTGCAGCGCGGTTACACAATGAGTTAAATTGCTACAAACAAACGTGTCAGTATATAAACGTTCCTACAGTATATTATTTGTAAATGAAAACAACATTTGTCCAAAGAATTACACATTGGATCGCTTCGGTCCCTTTCTTCTAGTTCAACCATTTTAATAATTCAAGTAGAAACAATGGACAGGACAGTGACCACACCGCGGTATGCTCATCTAATCGAGAGACTATAGTGTCATGGTACATTTACTGATACATGCTTGTACGTTTCCCCCCACTGGGCTGAACCATAGTTGCCTTTGAAATTTGTGTCCCTCCAATTTTATCGAGCTGCCTCTGGTGGTAGAGTACGTGGAGAGTGGATTGTAACTAAATCACCCGCGGAGTGAAGTTATCACCCAAGCTAAAACTTTCAAATTTTGTACATCGACAAAAACACAAGCAATGTTTCAGTCAATGGACCTCCGGGTTTAACCCGGAGGTCCATTGGCTGAAACTTTGCTTGTGCTGGTTATGCTTTGCAACAAATTTTTATTTATTGCTTGGGTAAAATCTCCACTCTGCGGGTGATTTAGTGATAATGCACTCTCCACGAACGGTATGTCATCTATACGTTTAGAAATTGTTATGCCATGCAGATCGCAAAATTCATTCATTCATTCATTCATTCATTCATTCATTCATTCATTCATGCATTCATTCATTCATTCATTCATGTATTCATTTATTTATTTATTTATTTATTTATTTATTTATTTATTTATTTATTTATTTGTGGGGGTGGAATTGTTTGGAGCGGTATAGCTCCCAGTACCCCCGCCCATGGCTACACCAGTGTTGGATCCGCCAACACCTGTTAGGGACATGGCTACAGGTTTCCGATGGAGGGGGGGGGGGGGGGAGTGTAGAGTAGTTAAATTTCCAGCTAGTAGAGGGACCAGGAGGGGAAAAACTCCCTCCCGGTCCCTCCCCCTATTTGGAAATTCACTACCGAGAAAATTTTTGAAAATGAAGCCATGAAAGGGGGCATAAAATTGATTCCAGTAACTGAAATGCCAAAAACACATTTATGATAGAATTATCAGGTTGTTGTTATTAAATGGTATTATTCTGGGAATTGAATATGTGCTAAACTAATGCTCAAGCTGAGAACTTTGAGCAATTCACACTCTCCTATCATAAAATCAGATCATATGCTAGAATGATCACTTTTCCATGTTTCATCATTTTGTAACTATGAATGATCGAATTAACTCAGGATAACGATTTTACATGATGCGGTTTTCTTGAAGTGCATTTCGAGGATTTCTTTTTAGTACGATAAATAAGGTACCATAGAAATCTCGTACCGATTGACATCATGCATACTTATGAAGCTCGATATTGCGTACACTGCAGATGTGAATAGTAACAGTTGGAATTTTTGCCGATTTGAAACCGAGTTAAAATTTTGTGAAGTAAAGGAGAAATCAGCATCACCAAAAAAGCTCTAAAATCCACAGAGATGGAATTTCCAACTACTCATGACTTGCCCTCAGAATTTCCAGCTATGGGAAATTTTGGGCAGAATTGAGGGTGACACACCCTCCAGCCCCCACCCCTACACCACCCCCCCTGTGGCCCCTGCCTCCAATATCATTTGCAAATCATTTACGGTTTTTATTTCAGTTCAACGAGCATGTTGTTTTTTTTTGTTTTGGATCTGAATGATTTTGTATCCGGTTTTCCTAAACTGGCTCCCCACCCTTTCGCCGTGGTCTATACATAAAGATACTAATCATTGGAAACCGTCAACAAGTTTCCTAATACATGCGATAATACACTATTTATGTTCTGTACAGTACGTGGAGAGTGTATTATCAATAAATCTCCCGCAGAGTGGAGATTTGACCCCAGCAATAATTCCAAATTTGTTGTAAAGCCTAACCAACAAAAGCAAAGTTTCAGCCATTGGTTGAAACATTGCTTGTGTTTTTTTGTTGATATGTACAAAATTTGAAAAATATAGGTTGGGTGATAACTCCACTCCGCGGGTGATTTAGTTACAATCCACTCTCCACGTACTGTATGTGGAGAGTGGATTGTCCTGGGAGCGCGGTGGCTCAGTTGGTAGAGGTGCAGGCTGCAAGCCGAGAGGTCCTCGGTTCGAATCCCACCTGCGGCAACCGCGTTGTGTCCTTGGGCAAGACACTTCATCTCCATTGCCCGCGTGGGGGCACGATGACGCCGTGTACTATGGCGTACTGCACGTCGATGGTGCGCATGTCTCCAACCAATCTAACGCGAGTTACGATGTTGGGGAGCTGGCAGCTGCTCGTCGTAGCCCGGTGGTTCTCTCCGGGTACTCCGGCTTCCTCCACCCGTAAAACTGTCACGGTCATGATTAGCCATTGTGCATAAATATGTGACCTTAAACATCAATAAATAAATACTAAATAGTGGATTGTCCTCAGGTGCGGCGAATTCTCATTTCCTGCAAGAGCGTTCTTCCTCAAACCATGTTCTGCGGGAAGAAACGAAGGCAGAAAAGCAGGCACATAGCCAGGTACCTATATTATGGGGGTTGCGGACATTTTTTTTATTGAGGGCGGGGGGGGGGGGGGGGTGGGGGTCAATGGCATTTTGATGCCGCAGATAATGAAGACAGAAGTCTTAAGTTGGGGAAATGATATGGAGGTAATGTCCCCGTTTCTTTTCTGGGATCTTCTGAGATGAGACATTGACCTTCCCCTGGAAAAAATATTCAAGAGACTCGTTAGAATATCAGTATTCGCCAAGCATGGTGTATCATGTCTAATTTTATAAGTAGGATTATATAAGATCTACATAGGTCGTCGACTAATGTAATGAATGGCGAAAAATGTTCGCTGTCCCGCCCCTCAAAAGACATTGGCCAGTGTTTTATATAACATTGAGCCCCAACATTGTTTAATATAGGGCTATACACGTTGTAACCGCCCGAGATACGTTCTCAGAGTACTAAATCTTGTAAAACTTTCTCTATGTAGGCCTAGTCCTAACTGAGACTCTCTGGTCGTTTGCGACCCCCACACTTGAAGGAATAACGACAGAAGGGTCGTAATTAGAACTAGGTGTGGCTCCGAACCCCATCCCCTTCCCTTGAACGATCTTCCGAATTTAATGTTTGCCCCTCTCCACAGCAAAGCTGTCTTGTACACTCCATACTATAGAACTGTACTCTTTAACTTTATAGGTTAACCCTTCACCCACCGTAACGGCCAAAATCGGCCAACGCTATTCTCAAAAATCGCCAATGGATTTACAATTTTTTGTCTAAAAACATAGGTTATGGACACTCGTTGGAACGAGCTCGTCGGGCTCGTTCCAATGAGGGTTCACAACCTATGTTTTTGAGACAAACAATGAAAAAAAAATAGTTATTCAAGAAATCTTTTTTTTTTGCAAGAGTCATCTGCTTTTCATGTTAGGTAAAGGGTTAACGAACCATACAGATGATAGAATTTAGAATATATAGGAGCGCCTGGGATTTGGGAGAGGGGGCAGTCCACACGACCAGTCAGCTACGCCACTGAGAAAAATGTTCCTATGATATTAAAAAAAACAATGTGCACAAGCTTATTAACGTGTGGATTGTGTGTTTGCTTTTTGTTGGGGTTTAACGACACTTTCAACAGCTATGATCAGATTATGTCGAAAGATTTACGGGTGGGGGAAGTCAGAGTACACGGTGAAAAGTACCGAGCAGCAGCAAGCAACTATCAGACTCACGATGCAGTACAGTTAAAACTAGAAGTCCTGCCATGAAATGCGCACAAATAGCACGTCGATCTGCGCGTTAATCTACGCGTTATGACAGTAGTAAGGCTATCAAATTCTGTACATATGGTCTGTGGACGAGCAATGTTTCGCCCAATGGACCTCCGGGTAACCCGGCGGTCCATTGCCAGAAACATTGCCCGTGTTTGCTATGAGTAAACAGGAAAACCTGCCGTGCTTTCGATGTCATTCGATGTGGAAATTGCGCGCAATTCCTACGCGCAGTTAAGCCTAGATAAGCGCACAGTTCATGACATGACTTCTAGTTTTAACTGTAGTAGCTTCGTACCAGCTGCGGTGGAAGGCGTTATGACCAAAGTAAGGCTATCAAATTCTGTACATATGGTCTGTGCACAAGCAATGTTTCATCCAATGGACCTCCGGGTAACCAAAACATTGCCTGAGTTTGCTACGAGTAACCAGGAGAACTTCCACTCCGACTGTTCTGTATACGCAGATATACATCTGTAGCGGTCGAGGTATAAAGGTCATTTACCAACCAGCCTGGTTGGTCCGGATCTCTTAGTCTCGTGGTGAATCGGTCGCTTTGTGTGCTAGAGGTCGACGGTTCGAACCCCGGCTCCCGCACTTATCTCTCCTCCTGTTACATTTGGGGGCTCGTCCGATCCTCAGCAGTTGGTGGCGTTGTGGACGCTGTGGTGAAGCATGGTGGATGTTTCGACCGCTCTGAAGTGGAATCTGGGTGAGATTCACGGTGGGTGAATCTCAAAAGAAGGGCAGAGTAGTGTTGCGGTCGAGGTATAAAGGCCATTTACCAACCAGCCTGGTTGGTCCGGATCTCTTAGTCTTTTGGTGAATCGGTCGCTTTGTGTGCTAAAGCTCGACGGTTCGAACCCCGGCTCTCGCACTTATCTCTCCTCCTGTTACACATCTGTCCTCTTCCATAGTTCATGTGTTAACTGGCTGCGTGCTAGAAGCAAATGTTTTGATTTTATTCTGAAGTGCAGGTTCCACAACTTGAAAGCTAAAAATAATGTGTATGTGCTCCATGTTACCTTTGAAAGGAAATTACTAAGTCTGTATAGGACCACACAAAGTAGATAATTTGTATATCAGGCCATTATTTGTAAAATTGCATGCGGACGAGCGTTTTTTTTATTTTATTTGTTATTCCTGGAATTACTTCTTTGTAATCAAAAGTTCATGTTCTTGGTTTATGTTTAAGGCTTCATAATCTTCGGAATAGCATGGGTGGTGGAGTACTTTGTTCCTTGAGGACAGACATAAACCATTTAATTTTTTTATTTTTTTATTTTTTTTTTCAGTATGCACTGGTTATAAAACGAGAGTATGCGGCAGTCAAACAACAAAAAAAAAATGCGGGAGGGCCTGAGAAACAAATTGTTTTTAGACCTAAAATAGCTTGGTTACTGTGGATGGGAATTTGCCTTTAGTAGCGGTTCGATCCTTAACGAGTCACAATTGGTGGCTCGGTCCAAAAATTAGCCTTCTGATAGTGTTAGGTGCCCGGATATACGGACAGTTCTTTTTCTCACTGTATCGGTCCGCTACGGCATTTTTGTTTTGCACCCAACGTAAGGCATTTTTTACGCCTTCCGTGTGTGTATTCGAGGGTAGAGTGTGACTGCAGGTTTTTAGTGGATGTTTGATACACCTGACCGCAAAATGAAAAATTCTATAAGGCATTATGTCTTTGCAAAAAGAGAATTTTATATATTCTTATGTTGATATTGAGTGCAATAAAACGCATCTGCAATGCTCAAGCATTGCAGATGGCGCCCCGTGGCACTCAAGGTGCGAATTATATTGTATCGAACCGGCTTTTATGCGCAAAGGACAGGTGCCTACAATCTGGAACGGCTTCGATCTTTGACTGTGAGGAGTGTTCCCAGAACTAATCTTCTAGTTATTTCATAAGTTTGAAGGAAAAGTCCCAAAATGAGCGTTGTGTCCCCGAACTCGCGATAATTTGACGCATTTTACAATGCCCTTATAGACCGCCCCAGGCAGTTCAAATAGTTTGTGAACCGGTACGACAGGGGTGGTTCGGTCCGGATCGCGGCTCGGCGCAGCCTGGCACCGGTATCGGGTGAGTATTTTGCTGTATGACCCGCAAATCCAGCCTATATTCGCTCTCCCAATAACACTCCAATTAATTCGTCCCCTGAGTTCCAATCTGTTCTATGTGCCAGTAGGCACATAGAACACATTGGAACCCAGGGGACGAATTGTTACAAGGTAATGACACGTGAACACATTTTGATGACTAAAATAAAATAATACAGCAGTCTGTCAGTTAACATTATGAAGTCGTAATATCCATTCAAAATGCATTGAATACCAACATGAACATGCATGATCAACACAATTATATTTTCTTTTCTAAAAAAAGATAAATTAAGCAAGCAGTATGAAGAATATGATAATCGTTTTATATAATATCCCCGTGGTAGGTCTGCACATGTCATATCTCTAGAGTTGTTGAACAGGTAAGTGCTCACTTTCTCAATACAGAAGATATAGAATTGAGGAGGGGCCCGTTCGAAGATAAAGTCTATGAGATGAGGCTAATAGGAAAAATTAATATTAAAATATTTTTAGAGTAAGGCTGGGTCACACATACGTATTATGTGGAGACGGGTGGTCGGTGCGTAAAACTACCAAAATAAATAAGTGCAGCTATATCCAACCCATTTATTTGCATTTAGGCATATGTTGTTTGTCCTCTTATTTCATATCTGGTGCCGGCTGAGATGGGATTCTTGAAGATTGTCCCCATAATTCCATTTTGAATAATCTGATGACAGCTGAAAGCCATTCTATTCCCGACGTATTAGACGACTCTTAAATCTGCATATTGCCCAAACAGCTTTTTGACGATGCTCTTAAGCTTGACGCCTCCCGTCGAATCCCTCATTTTTACATTAACTTGTTAATCGTTACATTGTGTATGTCGGTGTTTTGTGTCATTAAATCTGTTATTGTTAATTATGAAATCTATGCACGTAACATAGATGTCTACGAATACATATTGCTTAAACTAAACAGCTTTGTCACCCGTGTATGGAAATCATGTACACTACTGGAAATTTGCAAAGGAATATGTTTGTATATACAAAGTAATGTCCACTTTTGTGTGAATTTCTCTGTTTACCGGGTTTTAACTGTTTGAGTGCTAGAAGCCCATATTTGGACTTTATTCTGAAGTGCAGGTACCAGTGGCGTAGATAGCTTTTCGCTGGCGGAGGGGCAAGCCCAAAATTTTCCGACAGACCGAAAATTTTCCGACAGTGTAATAACAACAAAAAACCAAACAAACAGAAATAATCTCTTGTTTACTGCAAATGTACTGAAAATTGGTCTTTTTACCCAAAATTTACCCAAAATGGCATGTTTTTATCCCCAAAGCCAGCATTTTAATGTTATTAGGCATAAATTCGCCTAAAAATGGTCCCAAAAAATTTCCGACAAAACTTCTGGTGAGGGTGCCTCCGCCCCCCCCCCCCGGCCCCCCTTTATCTACGTCACTGGCAGGTACTGCAACTTAAAGGCTTCAAATTCAGTGATTGTGCATCATATTATCTTTGAAGTGATATTATTTCGTCTGTTAAGATTTGCCTTGTTACAATTTATAGGAGAGTGCCTGTAGGCACTCTCCTATAAATTGTAACAAGGCAAAGACATGTGAAAACATTTTGGTGGCCAAATAAAACGTAGCACTTCTTCCAGTTAACAACAACCTTGATCAAATCATATCGGACAACTTTATAGCGGAGGAAGTCGGAGTACCCGGAGAGAAACACTCAACAACGATACGTAACTGACGGTCTCTCCAACTTACAATCCCGGCACAAGCAGGGTTAGCACTGATTATAGGCAAGTGTAGCGTCGACCTGTTGTATATATCTGCAGTAAGCCTACGAATGCTACTATACACTACGCTTATCTTCAACCAATTCTAACCCAGGAGGTGCGAGATAGTAAATTGGAGTTTCCTGAAGTAACTTACCCTTGCTCGGTGGCTCTCTCCGAGGGCCTCGACTACCTACACTCGTAAGACGTACACTCTTTGCTAGATATGATATAACCCTGGCTGTTGAAAGTATCGTCAAACCCTAATACACAACAGAACATAGAATTGTACACAGTTACACTAATTTACACTTATGTTGAGTAGGCGTGATTTGCGGCAATCGCGTTGTGTCCTTGGGCAAGACACTTCACCCCGCTTGCCTACATGGGGGCACGATGACGCTGTGTACTTAGGCGTACTGCACGTCGATGGTGCGCATGTCTTCAACCAATCTAACCCTGCCTGTGCCGCGGTGCAGAGTTCAGAATTACGATGTTGGGGAGCTGACAGCTGCTCGTCGTTGCTCGGTGGTTCTCTCCGGGTACTCCGGCTTCCTCCACCCGTAAAACTGTCACCGACATGATATGACCCTGGCTGTTAATGTGTCGTTAAACCCAAATAATAAAAAAAGTAGGGGTGATTCTTTGTAAATTTTGAGTACTAAACATTATTTCTTGTGCCCGCCCTATCGTCAGATAATCGTCGCTATCTACGCGAAAGGGGCGCGCGGTGGCGTTGCGGAGACCGGTTCTCGTCAGATCACCGAAGTTACGTAACGTCGAGCCCGGTTAGTCCTTGGATGGGTGACCGTCTGAGCGATCGATTCGGATTCCCGCGTTGTGTCCTTGGGCAAGGCACTTCACCCCGATTGTCCACATGGGGGCACGATGACGCCGTGAAGTAAGGCGTACTGCTCGTCGATGGTGCGCATGTCTTCAATCAATCTAGCCCTGCCTGTTCTGCAGTGCCGAGTTTCGATTTGGGGAGCACGGCGGTTCTCTTCGGGTACTCCGGCTTCATCCACCCGAAAAACTGTCACCGACACGATATGACCTTGGCTGTTAAAGTGTCGTTAAAACTTAATAAAAAAAAATCTACACGAAAACACTAGTTTCTCCTTTCATCGTGCGCATATTGGAATCTTACATTCGGGAGAGCACCCGTTGAATAATTCAAAAGCGTAAATCATTTGATCGTTATGTAAACACCCCTACCCCCACCCCCACCCCCACACCGTGTATTTCGCAGGCATAGCAACGTTTAGCACTGTAGCAGTCTCTACACAATACTCCCAAATGGATGGAAATACTTTTAGAATGAGAAGTGATTAAGCTTTTAATTCTTCGATTTCGAGCGGCCTCTTTTCCGGCCTTGAACATAATACGCCATGACGTCATTAAATGGGATGATTGTTCAGTACATCTGTGGGGTAAACCGACCAATATTTTCAACGTGCAGCCCAGAGGCTGCACGTTGAAATTATTGACTGGTCTACCCCAAATTATGAATATGGACACTTCTAATTACTGCCATTGAACTGGCGTGGAAGATACCACTAGAGTTCAAACGTTTAATAAGCTTAATATTTCCGACTAACTCTCTGAACAATGATGAAACATACTGAAATTTCAAATTGCAATATTTCCAAAATGCAACTTGGATTTCAACCAATTCAATCGTTGAGCTCTGTCAAACAAAATTGAATGGGGTGTGGAGTTCTCGATTTACCGTCTCCTATTGTTCTTTAAGTCGGTGTTAGTGATTCATTCTGATTGCTAAAGTAGCAATTTTGGAGGAAGATTAAAGCCACGTTCACAACTGGAGATTTTTGTCGTACGGTTTTAGAAGCAATCGATTATTTATCTATTTATTTATTGGTGTTTAAGGTCACATACTTATGCACAATAGTTTATCGTGACCGTGACAGTTTTACGGGTGGAGGAAGCCGGAGTACCCGGAGAGAACCCCCGAGCATTGACGAGCAACTGTCAGCTCCTCAACGTTCTAACTCTGTTCAAGCTCCGCTCAAGCACGACTACAGCGGTTGAAGACATGTGCACCATCGACGTGCAATACGCCTTAGTACACGGCGTGATCGTGTCCCCATGTAGGCAACCAGGATAAAGTGCCTTGCCCAAGGACACAACGCGGGTCGTCCCAGACGGGGATCGAACTCGGGACCTCTAGTATAGACGTCCAACAGTGCTCCCCAGACGGCTTTCTATCGACTTTTGTCTGATGAAATTTTTTTCGATAAAAACAAACATGTGTGATTTGTACTTCCTTTGTCTGTGCTTTTCTACCATTGTAGAAGGGATAAAAGCTACTGATTGGTTCTCGTGTGATGATCATGTGATCATTCTGCAATTCTCAAAAACTTAATGACTAATCTGTAGATTTGTATCTACAGTGTGAACAACCTGAGTATTTTATAAGTCTGTAGACACAAATCCACAGACGGAAGAAACAGAAATCTATAGTGTGAACTTAAATGTGTTAGGATTATAGACCAGTTGTAATAAATACATAAATTATAATATGAACTTTGGTAAAACCAAGAAGCGCGCACAACTCACAGTGTTTTTCAAATTATAATGACATAAACTTAACAAAATTTAAAACAGTGTTTAAGGGGTAGTCCAACAAAACATTTTGCGCTGTGAACTAATGCATGTTCATGCTGTCTTGTAGATTTACTTCTCCCAAAAACATATCAGACCTACAATATAATATGAAATTTAGGCAAACTTAAAAGCGAGCGAAAGTGATGCATCAGGCCTAATGTGCTGCAGGCCTACATTTACTGGTAAAGAATAGGGGACCAACCAAATTTCGAGATAGCTACTTTTATCTGCGTTTTGATTGGAAGATATTTTCCAATCCTCTGATTGAAAGATAATTTTATCATTACTTTTTGATTGGAAGATATATTTATGGCGTCGTTGTTTCCGCAATTTATCCGATGAGTTACGGAAATTGCTGCGTTCATTTTTATTTTTTCACAAATAGCGTGTAGCATTTATTATTACTATTACCAACGTTTAGTAGCCACTACAAGAAAATACAGCAGTGCTGTGCAAAAAGGACGATGATAATATTCCAATGCAGTTTTACTGAAAAGGCCATCTTTAAAATAATAAGACTGAGTATCACAAATGTAGTTTCATGATTCGGACCAGATTTTTATATAGGACGTTTCGCACCCAGATCTATGGACGATTCTGACCATATTTCTAGCCGATTTGGACCAGACTATTGGATGATTCGGTCCATGTTTGTGGACGATTTGGACCAGGTTTCTGGGCGATTTGCCCAACAGACACACAAACTACATAAGCCAGCACAGACATACACACTTCACAAGACAGCACAGACTTGTCGTTTGAAGTAAATAGGCCTAGAGCTTTATGTGCCAATTTCAATAAGCCGTTATCATTAATTTCACTGGAAAAAATACCGACGTACCGGTATTGTTTCTAGTTATCACAACAGATAATTGTGAGAGTAATTATGAAACTGCTAATCCTGTGCTTCTGGATTTTTGCAATACATTTTGGGTCCGCAAACCGAATTTGGTCAAAATCGGCCCAGTAGTTAGCCCGTTGTTAAGGGGGAGCTCTGGTTGCTAATGACGTCACGTGGCGTCAACATTGACCTATCTGTTTTCATTTGCAATGCATTTTGGGTCCGTATTCCGAATTTGGTCAAAATCGGTCCATTAGTTAGCCCGTTGCCAAGGGGGCACTCTGGTTGCTAGGAAAATCAAAAGACGTAAACTTCGATCTGTCTGTTTTCATTTGCAATGCATTTTGGGTCCGTATACCGAATTTGGTCAAAATCGGCCCAGTAGTTAGCCCGTTGCTAAGTGGGCGCTCTGGTTGCTAGGGAAGTCACGTGACGTCATCTCTGATCTATCTGTTTTCATTTTCAAAGCATTCTGGGACCGTATACCGAATTTGGTCCAAATCGGCCCAGTAGTTAGCCCGTTGCTAAGGGCGCGCTGTGGTTGTGGGGGAAGTCCCGAGACGTCAACATTGATATGTATTTTTATTTGCACTGCATTTTGGGTCCGTATACCGAATTTGGTCAAAATCGGACCAGTAGTTAGCTAGCTGCTAAGGGGGCGCTTTGGTTGCTAGGGAAGTCACGCGACGACACCATTGACCTGTCTGTTTCGTTTTCAATGCATTTTGGGTCCATCACGTCATCATTGATTTATCTGTTTTCATTTGCTATGCATTCTGGATCCGTATACCGAATTTGGTCCAAATCAGCCCAGTAGTTAGCCGGTTGCTAAGGACGCGCTCTGGTTGCTAGGGAAGTCACGAGATGTCTGTTTTTATTTGCAATGCATTTTGGGTCCGTATACCGAATTTGATCAAAATCGGACCAGTAGTTAGTCCGTTGCTAAGGGGGCGCTCTGGTTGCTAGGGAAGTCAGTTATGTCATCGTTGATCTATCTGTTTTCATTTGCAATGCATTCTGGGTTCGTATAACGAATTTGGTCCAAATCGGCCCAGTAGTTAGCCTGTTGCTAAGGGCGCCCTATGGTTGCTAGGGAAGTCACGAGACGTCAACATTGATATGTCTGTTTTTATTTTCAATGCATTTTGGGTTCGTGTACCGAATTTGGTCAAATTCGGACCAGTAGTTAGTCCGTTGCTAAGGGGGCGCTCTGGTTGCTAGGGAAGTAACGTGACGTCATCATTGATCTATCTGTTTTCATTTGCAATGCATTCTGGATCCGTATACCGAATTTGGTCCAAATTGGCCCAGCAGTTAGCCGGTTGCCAAGGACGCGCTCTGGTTGCTAGGGAAGTCACGAGACGTCAACATTGATATGTCTGTTTTTATTTGCAATGCATTTTGGGTTCGTATACCGAATTTGGTCAAAATCGGAGCAGTAGTTAGCCGGTTGCTAAGGGGCGATGTGGTTGCTAGGAAAGTCATGCGACGACACCATTGACCTGTCTGTTTTCAGTTCACTTTGTTCCAATAACACGCAGTGTTGGTTTGAAGTAAACAGCGTTTTGCAAATGCAAAACAGATAAATCACGTGACAGAATACTCCGCAGAATCGAACAACAGCGGGATCCCAACAGCCAGCCAGCAGACTATGAAATCCAATGTGCATATGTTGGAATATTTAGCTTTTCGACAATTTCTGTCATTTAGTCAGCGAAGCAAACGACAGTTGAGTTTGTTTGGAAAAACTTTAATTTTGAAAAGCATGTTCAATAAATTATTCACAGTCTGCATGGAATAATCTAAGGAGAAATCTCGCATTACACCGTTCGGTTTTTAGGGGGCGTCATTCGATTTGTTCGCTTCTGAAAACGAGAGCTGGGGTTCCCCATGTTTTTACTTCCGGTTTCCGGTTTAGATTGGATGGCATAGCATTCCTTGGTTTTTCCAATTTCACGTACACGTTGTTTATTAGGCTTGCTTCAAAGAAGCCCTTCGGGCTGCTTTTGCGCGCGTTATGAAGAAACTGCATTGATTAGGCCAAACAAAATAAGTTAAATGATTCTCAGGCAATTATTTTTTTCAAATCGGGGAGGAAGGGAGCGTTTTATTTTTAATTTTTCTTTTGCAAAATGGAAGAAACATGGAGAGGATTTTGGCTGTCATTTTACATACAAAAATATAGAAAGTGCATATTTATACGAATAAATTCATTCTTAATTTGAAAACTAAAACATTCCTAAAAAAACAAACTGTAATTACTGCAATTCAAAGGCTTCATCTTCTTTCGATGGTCTTCATAAATCTTTGAAGTAAAAGTATTTAATCTATGGGAATTTGCCTCGTTACAATTTACGTGAGAGTGCCTATAGGCAATAAAATGTCCAATGATGGGGTTCAAATTCAATGAGGGATTGCCTGGGAGTCAACGCACTTTTTTTAGCCTTAATTGTTTACATTTATTGGAAAATAAATAGACAGAACCGCACAAGCGTTTGAATGGATTAATGTTTATCGCACGAGTTTGGTTGGGCGCAAGAATACCACGAGAGGTGCAACATCAAAATAAATGACCAATTGCATCAAAACGGGCCCATGTACTGTATTCCCAGAAATATGACTGGTTCCATTCTTACATTAAAAAAGTGCAAAAATCTGTATCCCACACATGTGCAATAAAAAAGTTTATCACACATCCTAGAATGTCGTGAACAAACCTTAATTTTAAAAGGGTGTGTAATAAATTAATTTATAACACGTGAATAATATATACACAAGTCTTTCAGAATGTGTTTATTTAAAGATTGAATATTATTTAATTGAATATAAATTATTTTATTATAACACGTAAATCATGAGTCTTTTAGAATTTGTTTTTTTTTTTATTTTAAGACCGACGAGATGTGAAATGATACATGTCGGCATACTGTAAAACGTGTCCTTTGTGGAATTCTATATCGGTTTCTTCCAAATTAAGAGAAATATGATATATTTTAAATATTGTCCCAAATGTGTTCTATGTGGAATTCCAAGAGAAAAACTCAAAATGCTAACTGAACTGATTTGAGAGCAGACCTGATATCTGTCCACGGTGGTTTCAAGGAAGGTTCAACATATTCGCGGATTTCTAGGAACCGGGAACGGGGAAAAAAAACCTACCCTCAGAATCGAAAACCGGGAAATTTCGCAGGTAATATCAAGCAAATTCAAGAGAGTCTCAAGGCGCAGTTATTTTCATGAAAATGAACATATTTTATTCCCAATCTGCTATATCCAAACAGAAAAGCTCTTTTCCTAAGAGAAGTGTGAAAATCCAAACCCACTTCAAACTCGTCTTCATTTTCTAAATTTCTAGTAAACACCAACTTCCTCTTCACTGACGTCACCATTCTCATCTGCTTCAAGCAATGTTGATAGTAGTGAAGAGGAAGTTAAGGTTGTAGGAGATGGTGAATAGTGATGCTAGTGATACTGAAAATGAAGGCGAGTTTGGATTTTGATGCGGGTGATGATCTTGCTGGTGAAGAGGGAGATAGGGTCTCCCGGTACTGGTCGAGAGCTACAACCATTTAGTGAATAAGGATCGTCAGGAATCAGGATTACAAAAAGTTCAGGAGTGGAAGGGCTGAAGAAAGCTTCAGTTCAGCATACAAACAGTGCCACGTTTGATTCCCGATTTCGTGCTATAAAATTCCCGGGTGTCGTGGCTGGGAATTAAACCCTAGTTTCAAGTAATCAAACACCACTCTGTCGTCTTAATAAGACAGAAGGAGACCAGTGGCGAATCGATTAGAGCACAGACCCCAATTCAGAAAACATCCGTTCAACACACAAACAGTGCCATGTTTGATTCCCGATTTCGTGCTATAAAATTCCCGGGTATCGTGACCGTGAATTAAACCCTAGTTTCTAGTAATCAAACACCACTCTGTCATCTTAACTGGTAGAGTGCTAAATCAATTTTGGTCATCAAAATTTGTTCACATGTCTTTGCCTTGTTACAGTTTATGGGAGAGTGCCTATATAGGCACTCTCCCATAAATTGTAACAAGGCAGATCCTTCAGACTAATCAACTGCACTTCAAAGATAATATGAATCACTGGCACTGAATCTGAAGCCTTTACGTTGTGGTACCTGCACTTCAGAATAAAGCCCAAATATGGGCTTCCAGCACTCTACCAGTTAATAAGACAGAAGGAGCACAGTGGTGAATCGATTAGAGCATAGAGCTTTAACTGGAAAGGTCGATGCTTCGATCCTGGCCCGAGCCATCGGTGATGTGTTTTTGGGTAAGACACTTAATCCCGATTGCCCACATGGGGGCGATGGTGCTGTGTCCTAAGCTTCGGTAATACAAAGTAGGGGATTAGTGTGCTGATCAGTGAAGTTCGGAAGAAAGAAGTAAGGATACCCTAGAACAGTTTGTAAGGGGCGAAAGGACTGGGGGAGAGCATTTGGGAGTGCAGGGGTAATCAAGGCCTTCTCATATGGTAACCGTCGCTTAGTTATAACATGGCTGACAATTTTCGTCATTGGAAGACAAAGTTAGCTTCCTTTAATTTCCTAAAACTACCTGTAACTTTAACAGAAACAGGACGAGAATTTCACAACAAAACTGAAATTTCGAAATGCTTGCGAATTTGTATCATCGGTGTGCGCATCACCTCACAAAAGTCTGTTCTTTTGCTATGGAGTAGTATGGGAAAAACTGAAGCTGGCTTTTTACAATATTTTCTCAATTCGTTGGGCGTTTAACTATTATTGTCTGTTGATACCCATTTACATATAGAATAAATAGGTACTAGGGCCGATAATCAGATTTAAACCACGAGTAGGATAAGGGTTTCAACCACTCGGCTTGCCGAGTAGTTAAAACCCTTATTCTACGAGTGGTTTAAATCTGATTACCGACCCCAGTGCCTATTTGTTTTATTTATACCATGCTCTTAATAAATAATCGACTTTGTCACTAAAAATGGAGAAAAAACGACACTTTCTGTTAACACAGATTTGTTTTATTTACATCGGCGTCGGTGGGCAGTACTACCGCCTGCACGTGAATGTTTGATTGACAGCTGGACACATCGTCAAACTTGACTGAATTTACCTTGATTTTTCAGTCAAATTTTTATTAACAATTCTTAAATTTTAATTTAAATATTTAATTGCAGGTATTTTAGACTTAATAAATTATTTACACGTAGTAGATAGTACCGCAAAATGTCGTATATTTGAATGAAATATCGCGAAGTGTGAATGTATCGATGCTGGCAAATTGCGTCATGCCAAAGGTCAAGTTGGATGAACTTCATACTACAGGTGCATTTGTTTTTTAATTGCAGTAGAAGCTTTACACCGGGAGGGGGGTTAAACGCTAAAATTTAACATACGGGCTTTTCACAGGTAATAACATAGGTGAGCATGTTATAACAATATGAAAACGGCGTTTTCACTATCTTTTGATGTTCTGTAACTTATCTGTTCATTATAACAACCCCGTGAGCATCGTGGCATTTAATACAGACACAGTCCTTTCCATCAATATGAAAGTCTAGTATATTATCCTTTCCCCATTGCATATCACTCCGCTAAACAAAGGGCCAAATTAGACATTTAGGGCTGGTTGGTGTGATACTGATAGATATTCATAATGAAGGATTATCTGTAAACTAGTTGTTTCTAATTGGCTTGCGATAAAAGGCCAAGTTTCCTTTTGTTATTTTTAATTAATGAAAACAACAGACAGCTAGCTCATATTATAATTTCAAGGGAGGTAGTTTTTATCAAAAGTCGTTTTTCATGACGAGATTAGTCATGGATGAGCTATAGCTGCTTTCTGTTGTGAGTAAAATAAAATCAGTTTCCACCCCAGCATATTCATTGGACATCTAACTGCGGATTGTGCTCACGTTTTAGAGCCTTTCTCAACAGTACGCCTCTATCTCCAACGTATTTCTTTCAGGGCCATAACTAATAGCATGTTTTGTTTGGTGGGGTTGGGGGTGGGGAAGTATTGCGTGTGGAACTTCGGTGCCCGACGACTCTGTCATATTTGCCCAACTATTTGTAACATACATAATAGGGCCCTGCGAAGCTTCGAGATTCGATTCGATTTTCGAATCTTAAATTGCTATTCGAATCGATTCGAAATCGGCTGCCTGATTCGTTTCATAGGAATATAGCTTGCTATCAGTCATCTGCGTCAACTCACAAAACATATAGTTAAGATGAAAAAAAAACTTAATTGTTACTTTCCAAAGTGCGATTTACTGGGATTTCCGGGTTTGATTATAAACGATAACTTCACAAGTGAATTATGCAGTCAACAATTGTGTCGCGTATCCGTGCGCGCAAACGAAGACACTTTGCCGTGGATGTAATGGGGATTTCGTTGTTTTGTTTTTTTTTTGTTTTTTAGGCCTTTACCTAATATGAAAAGCAGACGACACTTGCAAAAAAAAAAATGTTTGAATAGCTATTATTTTCATTTTTTGTCTCAAAAACATAGGTTATGGCTCCTCACTGGAATGAGCTCGGCGAGATCGTTCCAATAAGGGGTCATAACCTATGTTTTTGAGACAAAAAATGAAAAAATAATGAAAATTAACTGGCGATTTTTGAGAATAGCGCTGACCGTTACGTTAGGTAAAGGATTAAATAATATAATTATCGTTAATAATGAAAAGTAATAAACAGAGTAATCGCTTGATTGGACTGGTTACGTGAAATAATTAATTCGAGGCGAGGGACTATATTGTAAAACACTCGTGCGTATTCGCGCACTCGTGTTTGTACAACGTTCCTCGCCTCTCATGATTTATTTCACGTACCCAGTCCAGTCAAGCGATTACTCTCTATACAATGCTAAAAATAAAGACGGAGTGTAATTTCTGCTATATAAATATAAATACCAGCTGCATTCATGCCACCAACTATGCAAATTCGAGTCTCACTTGTCACTACCGTTCTTGAAAGCAAAGTTTATGTTTCCATACAATGCTAACGATAAGCTTTGGCTGGCACCTAGCCACGTGTAGTACCTCGTAGTGGTAATTCTCTCATAGACATCCCTGTCTTTGAACTACAGTTAAAACTAGAAGTCTTGTCACGAATAGTGCGCTTATCTAGGCTTAATTGCGCGTTGGAATTGCGCGCAATTGCCATATCGAATGGCATCCTCAGCACGGCAGGTTCTCCTGGTTACTCATAGCAAACACATGCAATGTTTCTGCCAATGGACCTCCGGGTTACCCGGAGGTCAATTGGCTGAAACATTGCTTGTGCACAGGCCATATGTACAGAATTTGCTAGCTTTACTTGGGTCATAACGCGTACATTAACGCGCATATCAACGTGCTATTTGTGCGCATTTCATGACAGGACTTCTAGTTTTAACTGTATAATCCTTACTGAGTAATATTCCAACTACATCACCAAGGCATGCCTTCGGCGAAGGCATGCCTTGGTGATGAAGTGGGAATATTTTATCAGTCGGGACTTGATCCATCGCTGTCGGAACAAATCAGGTTTACGGCTTCCTCCCCTGATAGATCATCTGCAAGACGGCGCCGCTTCGATTCGAGGTTCAGTCGTTTTCGAATAATAGACCCGATTGGATTCGAGACTCTATTCGAATATGTGATTCGAGGGTCCTAATACCTAATTGCTTTTTATCAAAGACTTATGCTCTACAAAAATATACCTTCCAAAGATAAAATACTTACATGTCGGAATTTATTAGAGTTTTATAAGAGTGCTGTCAATTATTCTAGCAGTTACTCTCTCCATGGATGTGGAATTCTACCAATATACTGAGTGGGGGGGTATTTATTACACTTTCTAATCTGTGTATATTTCTGTCGTGCAAGCAAGGAATTTTGCCCCAAAGCGTGTGTGTATTTTCGTTGGACAAGCAAGGACGTCTGCCCAACTTGGTATTTCATAATTTCTTGCCAGATCTCTGCTCGACGAAACCCGTCACCTTGTGATTTTGGGAGGGGGGAGGTGTCACCACCGCACCACCCACCATTTCTGATCTACTTGTGGCCTCTGTTATAACGTCGTTCCTCTTCTGTTGCCAATTGGCGCACAGGCGTTAACATGTAACAGGTTCCTTCATACGGTTTTAATTTGTAAGGAATCAAATATACGTGCGTCATTCACAGAACCATACCATCTGGAAACTCTGTTCAAGAATTTCAGCTCAAGGTCGCAGCCTATCTGGGCATTGAGACTATATCATCCTTTTCTGTTACAAAGCGCTGAACATGGAGCCCTCTTGGGTTAGAAATTGGAATATGTTTTCCGGCAACTCAGCCCACTATACTGAACATACAAGCTAAGTCGCGAAAGCCATTTTTGATGTTATTTGTTTCATCCACATTAGAAGGCATTCTTAGAAAATGTTATCTTTTTCGGCAAATTGCCTATCTAACGGCATTGTGATATCCCGTGTAAATCGGCGATCACAGCCTGGAATGAGCCCGTTGCGCAGAAGCGAGAGCTCCACATAATTACAAAATGGGTGGCACCGATGACTTCTTCTGGTTGGCCGATCTATGTCTTGGGCGATGACGTCCTAAAGACCTCTCGCAGATTGTTTGGAAATTCTAAAACGCTTTAGAAATCTAACACCATCAAAATATTCCATATGGTTTGTACGATCATATTTTAAAGGATCGACGCCGACTCATTCCGTCCCGCTCTTAGTGTGCCAATTCCATTATCTGAATGATATCTGAGTATGTAGCCAGTTTTCAGTGCTGCTTATATCACGCGGACGCTGCCAAGACGCTACGATGTCATTTAATTCCCCGCAAAACATGCCCCTGTCACCGATTAGAAATCCCTTTGTTATAATTTCCACGGCGTTCAGAGTGGATCGTCGAAGTGGAAAAACACCTATCGAAAATACCACTTCGAATTTGTCCGCGCACATTGCACTGTGAACACAAACTGAAGACAAATCACTTTTTAGCGGGGCGTCGTAAATCTGGACGTTATTGTCTATGACAGCAGATTTCATTAAATTTGTGTCAATAAATTCTTCACCGGCGTTCGACATGTGCCAAATATCATGAAAAGGTGTATTTGAAGGTTTTTTTGAAACATTCGGTATCTTCCCAAGATTATATATAATAAGAGAGGCAAGGTAATGAACTCCCCGGGTTGGAAGCTATCTACGTGACTTATTCAAACTTACAGAAAGACGTGAACATGTAGTCGTGATATTGATGTCATCCGATAGCCAAGGTATTAAGCTTTACGTTGGTCAACCACTTTCCTAATAAAATACTTTTTAATGTTAAACGCGTCAAATATGTCTCGGGGACGATTCACTTTTTTCTAGGTCGGACACGGTTGTTGACAGTATGTCCTCTGAGTTCAAATGTGTTCTATGTGCCAGTAGGCACATAGAACACATTGGAACTCAGGGAACGAACTGGGGGGTAACCCGGAGGTCCATTGGCAGAAACATTGCATGTGTTTGTCATGAGTAACCAGGAGAACCTGCCGTGATTTGGATGCCATTCGACATGGCAATCGCGCGCAATTCCAACGCGCAATTAAGTCTAGATAAACGCAATATTCGTGACAGAACTTCTAGTTTTAACTGTAACACTCAGTCAGTTAAAAAACTCCTTATTATTTTTGATCTCCATTTTAGTTGCTCTATATTGATTTTGTGTTGTATGATGACTGATACCAAAAAAGAAAACTATCAGTGAAATCAGCATCGAAGCTCTATTGTTTAATTTTAGACTATCACAATTGGATTGTAGGCATCGGAGACCGTTCCATCAGGAATAAAAAATAAAAATAAAACCGCCCTCCCTCATTCTTTTTAAAAAAATGCTTTAGAATCAATTATTTAATTTTGTTTGGCCTAATTCGTGTGTAAAATATTAGTTTGGAGACAACCTTGTTTTTCAGGACAGTCAGTTTCATATTTGGCACGGTCAATAGACTGAACGACACAGCGCAATGAAGACGTCAGTATTATTGCTGTTGGTGGTGCTGGTAGTGGCGATTTGTTTTGTAAGGGATTCTGCTGCCTGGGGAGATTGGTTCAACAAGATGAAAAACAAAAGCAAAACTGCGAAACACAATGTATCGACATGGTGGGGCAAGACTTTTAAGAGAACAGCTGGGGTAAGCGTATGTATTTATATCATCAGATCCGTCCTCGCATTATTTCCTACTCAAGTAAGAATTTGCTCTCCACTTAAGGTACACTACGCCCATCCTGGACTGGTCACTTTCCAGAAATGGGCAAAATTTCCATGGACACAATAATATAGATTCCATTCTCTAATTGAAGGTCTCATCATCAAATATTTTATTAAAGACGAATCGGGTACAGCCCGGTGCATCATTGATTAAAATTTGCCTAATGATGATTCTTACTATCTGGTAAGCGCATGCGTGGACGTTACTGCTCACGCGTTGATTACGGCCGGCCCACGGCGATTGTACTGTAACGGTCATATTCCAAATGTATTTATTTATGGGGGTTTAAACATTTCCGACAGCCATGATCACCTCATGTCGGACAGTTTTAAGGGTGGAGGAAGTCGGAGTACCCGGAGAGAACCACTGAGCAATTGTCAGACTCTCTACATATACAGTACGTGGAGAGTGTATTATCACTAAATCACCCGCAGAGTGGAGATTCCTCCCAAGCAATAATTGCAAATTTGTTGCAAAGCCTAACCAGCAAAAGCAAAGTTTCAGCCAATGGACCTCCGGGTTAAACCCGGAGGTCCATTGGCTGAAACATTGCTTGTGTTTTTGTCGATATGTACACAATTTGAAAGTTATGGCTTGGGTAACAACTCCACTCCGCGGGTGATTTAGTTACAATCCACTCTCCACGTACTGTAAACTTCACACAAGCAGGGTTGGCATTGGTTGAGGACAAATGCACCATCGACGTACAGTATGCCTTAGTACACAGCGCCACCGTTCCCACACGCGGGCAATCGGGATTAAATGACTTGCCAAAGGACATAACGCTGTTACCACTGGTGGGGATGGGGATCTAACGGCGGACCTTTCGGTTTGAAGTCTAATACCATCATCAATGAACCACCGCTCCAACACATAGCTTTTGACCCAACTGGAATGACTTTGCTTTAAAGAGACATGGGTGTCGCTAAGGGGGATTTATGTTTAAATGTTTCCTTTCTATCAAGACATTTCCATCTGAACTGGAGTCCAAGCTGACAATTTGCTCTTAGAATACTTTCATACAAAAGTAACAATAGTAGCTTTGGGATTATGTCACACACACAGTAGCAAATACAAATGGGGGTATGTAAAATACATCTTCCGTGGACTGGTCACTTTCCACGGGTGGGCCATATTTCCACGGACGCAATAATATTAGATTTGCAACACTAATTATACGAACAATGATCAACAATTTAATTAATGAAGTACCGGGTATAACCCGGGGTTTCATTAATTAAAGTTTTGCTGAGGATTATTTTCATTACTTAATAAACGCTTGCGTGGGTTTGACTGCCCATGGGTGAAGTGGATATCAACCACTCCACGGCTACTGTACTGTAAGTCTCACACACATGTAGTCGCCAATACAAACGGGGGTTTGTAAAACCATGATCGGAGGTGTCGGGCGCCCAGCATATCCAAATCGGAATACCTGTACGACACTAGTAACTCGAATAAGAAACATTATTTCCAAATGAAACAAAATACTGCGTTTTGATTTGCTGAGAGCTACGGTGTAACTTGCAATCCACATTAGCTTTTTTACACCGTAGTTAAAAACGGTGTAAAAACAAGAATACACAATAGCAGGCTATATGTCTTTAAAAAGTATCCATTTTTAATTATTAATTCACAAAAATAAAAATACAGAAAATTTAATGTTTATGTGCAATATAATATTACAGGTATGGATGTCATTGGAAATGGCTCATTGAGCCAGTTCCAGTGACATCCACATTTGTCTGGTTTTATTAGGAAACTTACAAAGTACAAATTTTCTGTCAGTTTTTGCCCACAATGTAGGTTAAAGTATTAAGTACACCTAATTGTTTGGCAATAAATCCGTTATCCTTGTGTTTGCCAGTGTGTATGGGAGTTTACATCGGTCTGGAACTCATACACCCTTCGGCTTCGGCTCAGGGTGTATGTCACTGTATGGGTTCCCAAACCGGTGTAAATTCCCATACACCTTGGGAAACACAACGTTAACTAATAGTGTCACGTCTATTACATGTATATTTATTTATCCACAAATAAATTTCCAAGGAATTTCGAATTTTTTAACTTTCATCCTGAATGACCTAATACTTCAGCTACATCACCAAGGCATGCCTTCGACGAAATATTAAACCTTCGACACTTTAATTATCCTGAAGTTCAAACATCACTGGGAATTCAGTTTCTTCAATGTTTTTCAAAATGCGACATCAAACGTCGGAAAGTACAAATAACAAGATATTTTTCACATTAGTGATTATCTGGTTGAGGGCTAGATTATTTTTGGTGGTCTAAATTTATTATTCAAAACTTGTTTTATTACAAATTATTGGAGAGTGCCTCAGGCACTCTCCAATAATTTGTAATAAAGCAAATTTATATAAACAAAATATTGTTTGTGTTTGACGGAATATGAATTGTAAGCTAGAAAAGTGTTGTTTTTTGCTTTGGTATCCTCATTTTTGAAAGCCCTGATTGTGGCTTCTGGCACTCAACCAGTTATGAAGTCTTGACAGCAGGATTATTTTCGTATTTTAAACTGCGATAACACTTGGCTCAACGGTTGTTTCGGAAGAAAATAGGAATTGAGGTTAAAACTTTAAAAAGCGAAAAATAATTATAAAACAAATGACCACAAAGTATCAACGCGCTGTTTGATTTCGTACGTCATAAAACGTACAAACGTATCAAAGGGTTAACATTAATTTGGGAGCCAGCGAATCTCGAATTCCGTGTCCAATGAATTATCAAATCGAATCAGATAAAGGGTTTCAAATCGAGTCAAATCTCAGATCAAATCTCTCAACGTGGGTTATAGTAAAAGTGACACGGCGATACGAAAAAGAGAACAAGAGGAAACAGTCCGCGAAATGTAAAAACGTTTTCGTCCGGTTGAGCGGGATTATGATGTGGAACGCATCATCGGGCCCTGTAATAGCGAACAGTGGGGGTAGTACGAGAGAGGGTATATCCCTCGTATGCCCCTCTCGTTGGTAGGAAAATTGGTTTTAAATTTTATCCTCACAGGCGTGTGTATCCTGGGGGCGCGGAGGCGTTGATGTAACCGGTTCTCGTCAGATCACCGAAGTTAAGCAACATTGAGCCCGGTTAGTCCTTGGATGGGTGACCGTCTGAGCGATCGATTCGGACTCCCGCGTTGTGTCCTTAGGCAAGTTATTTAACCCCGATTGTCCATATGGGGGCACGATGACGCCGCGTGTTAAGGCGTACTACACGTCGATGGTGTGCATGTTTTCAACCAATCTAACCCTGCCCGTGCTGCAGTGCGGAGTTACGGTGCTGGGGAGTTGGCAGCTGCTCTTCGTTGCTCGGTGGTTCTCTACGGATACTCCAGCTTCCTCCACCCAAAATGTTGTCACCGACACGAGGTGACCTTGGCTGCTAAAGTGTCGTTAAACCTTAATAAATATACAAATACATAGTAAGTATCCGTTTTGTTTATCGAATGAGTTTTTACAGTAATTTCATTTTTATTCTTTCCATGAAAAATAATTAGCAAATCACATCTTCAAGACTTTTAAATTAATGGAAAGGACAATGTGTGCATTATATTTGCATATTACGAGGAGGATGCGGCCGATTTGATTGGTAAAGGGTTAAATGGGTTTCAACATGAATAATTGTAACACGTCCCAGTTTTGGGTGAAATAATTGTAAAATACAGCTTTTGTATTTTTATACATCACAACATGAAAATGCCGAAGTTTGTGAAATAATTCGTACATCGATGATACAATTTCGTAAAAATCTCGAAATTTCAATTTTTATATGAAATTCCCACACCCCGAGTGTTAAATTTACTGACAACTTTATGAAAGTTAAGGACAGCTAACTTTCCTGTAAATATCTCCCAGCGACGAAAACTGTCCGCCATGCATGCAGTCAGCAGCGACTGTTCTAGTCAAAATCATTTGAACATTGCAGGGCTCCAAGATATAGAGATCATTACCATTATGTGGATGTACAAAATATGTATCCGAGTCGAGCTCCGGGTTCCAAGGACAGATCGCGACGAGTCGAAGACGAGTCGGGATCTGCCTCTAGAACCCGGAGCGAAACTCGCATACATATTTTGTACATCCACATAATGATAATAATCATTTTATCTTACAATATATAGGGGATAAGTCAAGAATGTAGACGAATATATAACGAACTATTTATTCGTGCGGATGAACAAAAAGTAAAGAAATGGAACTCACGCGAAAGGAACGTGCTTGTATCCGAACAAACATCTGTATCAGGGGGTCGGATACAGGACAGTTGCGGAGTTAATACAGACAAAAAACATGTTGATTGTAAGATAAATACAGATTATCACCACAATGTGTGTCTCCGGGAATTCAGATCAAGTCGAGTTGTAGGAACAGAACAGTGTTTAGGCGAGCCCGTTAGGGCGAGTCGAAATGCAATTCTGTGCTTACAACGAGACTTGATCAGAATTTCTGGAGACACACACTGTGGTGATGATAAATTTATCTCACAATATTGACCACAAAATGTGTTATAAAACTATTTTAAGAGGAACTTGTTCACTTGCCTTATCGATGGAAAGACGCAAGTTGAAAAATAGAATAGTGTTCATTGATCTCCATATTGAGGCCAGTGATGACGTTGCACTTCAGAGAAAATTACGTCACTGGGATTCACTTTACTGAATACTGTCTTGTGAAGTGGTGCAACTGTGTGTTTCGTCAACGTGAATTTGGTTGTTACTTTTGCAATAATTACTGGTGAATTGAATACCCCTCTTGGTGTAAAGGTTTATTATATTTTAAAATATGCCGTTCATCGTTTATTGAGGTGGAGTTTTCCACATTTCATAGCGAAAGCTTATCCTTTAACTTCAAGAGAGAAGCCTCGACTCGAGCGTTCAGGAAAATCCCAATAATAGGCTACAAACCAGCCCAAGATGCCGAAAAGTGCGCATAATTTAACTATTCGTTGAGTTAACTTCCCCAGTGACATTTTAGCATGCCGCGCATAATAAATACGTTAGAGGGCGTTTAGTTTGCAGACACGGTGTCATATACGGCTCAGAGAAAACAATATTAGGTTCGGCTTCGCCTCACCTAATATTGTTTTCTCTGAAAGGAAAAACGCGAAGCGATCGAAAAATGATATTAATGCCGTTGTTTTGGCAACAGCAGAATCACGCGCTTGTTTCAGGAACCCTTGATACGGATTCGGAACAAGGGCCCAGATACATTAAACTTTAGTTGCGTACCAGTGCAAAAAACGCCCCGATTGTAAGATAAATTGCAAGATTAAACGGATTACTTAACCCTTTCAACTCGTATAACGTGATTTTTCGATCCAAGGCATAATTTCGTCTCTTATTATAAGAGGTCTGTACACGGGGCATTGATCATAAAATACCAACTGCAGTCTGCAGCCATCAGTTATTATTTTATCCCCCCTGTATATTGATATTGGACTTACCATATCATTGTAAGTACACACACAGGTGATACCATTCCATGAAACGAGGGTTCAAATGATTAAGAGTAAATGAAAAGTTTGTTCTGTTAAAGCGTGAATATTATATATTTTCAGGACAAAGATACAGGGAGTCTTTCGAAACGGTTCCAAGACATCGACGGTAAGACTTCTATCGTGCAAAACATGATTAAATGCTTATCGTGCGCCTAATGGCTATTTGTCAAAAATTCTTCCTGAACAAAACTTCAGAAATATTTTCTTAAGTTAGATTAATCATTTCCCTAACGAACGTACTGTGATCGATTGGGACAGAATTTGGAACCTAATGGGTAGTTTGACTGGGAAAAGGACTTCAGATGGGTCTCGATCGCACCCAATGTGGCGTTAACCCTTCATTTGCAGGAATTTGGGGTTGAAATCCTATATTTGCAGAGATATCGAACACAAAATGGGTATCTGAGGGTATTGTTTTATCACGAGTGACATGGACGTGGCGAATTTCACTAGCGACTTCTCATTAACCTTTCACTCATTCAACCAGAGCAACGTAAGAATGCACTTCTCCCTTTTTAGAGATACCAATATTGTATTTTGGCACCTACGGGGTATATTTTACCAGGAATAACATGAGCAGGGGGAATTGAAAGTGTGGTGTTGTTTGAGCTGCGAGAATTTGATTTTTCAGATACAGTTTCGGTTCTGTTTGACCATTTACACAACGTAACGTCCAAAAACCGGCCAACGCTATTCACAGAATTCACCATTCAATTTTTATTACTTTTTCATTTTTTTTTTGTCACAAAAATATAGCTTATGACCCCTCATTGGAATGAGCTCAACGTGTTCGTTGAAATAAGGGGTCATAAGCTATGTTTTTGACGCAAAAAATCAACTCCAATATTGCTTCTAGAATTTGATTTGCAAGTATCGTCTGCTTTTCGTGTTTGGTAAAGAGTTAGGGGAAAAACCTCGGCGTTTCGGTTCGGTTTTTCTGTGTGGTAAGAACATACAGTTAATAACAATCCAGTCTCCTTAACTTGGAAAAAAAACGCAATACTTTGTACGATCTCACTCTCCATAAAAAGAGAGTGTCTGTAAATGTCTCCATTGGGTTCAGCCTAAATTTCCCTTGATCATTCTTGGGTTTTTTTGTTGTCAGTTATTAACCCTTTACCCAACGTAACGGTCAAAACCGGCCAGCGCTTTTCTCAAAAATCGCCAATTAATTTTCAATATTTTTTTCATTTTTTGTCTCAAAAGCATAGGTTATGACACCTCGTTGGAACGAGCTCATCGAGCTCGTTCCAACGAGGGGTCATAACCTATGTTTCTGAGACAAAAAAATAAAAAAATAGTTATTCAAGAAATTTTATATGCAAGTGCCGTCTGCTTTTCATGTTAGGTAAAGGGTTAATGAAATAAGAATTTGCGTCATGTCTACTGTATAGATATTTATTGTTAACTAATGTGTTTTCAAGTAGCCTTGGTTTTTTTTTAACTATAAACCGGATTAAATAATATTCCAACTACATCATCAAGGCCCTCCACGAACGACCTCGTTGTACGATCACACGCTCCACATAATGAGTTTATGTAAATATCTCCGTTGGGTTAAGCCTAAATGTCTCTTGATCATTCTTGAGGGTTTTTATTGTCAGTTATTAACCCTCTACCCAACGTAAAAACCGACCAGCGCTATTCTCAAAAATCGCCAGTTAATTTTCAATATTTTTTTTCATTTTTTGTCTCAAAAACATAGGTTATGACCCCTCATTGGATCGAGCACGTCGAGCTCGTTCCAATGATGGGTCATAACCTATGTTTTTGAGACACAAAATGAAAAAAATTACTTTTTCAAGTGTCGTCTGCTTTTCATGTTAGGTAGAGGGTAAAGCTTATTTTCAATATAAAAAAACCATGAATTAAGGCAGCAATTGAATAAAGGTCATCCTGTCGTGTGAGGGGTCAATGGGAGAGAAAATGTGACAATTTATTTATTTATTTATTTATTGGTGTTTAAGGTCACATATTTCTGCACAATGGCTAATCATGACCATGACAGTTTTACGGGTGGAGGAATCCGGAGTACACGGAGAGAACAACCGAGCAACGTCGAGCAACTGTCAGTTCCCCAACATACCAACTCCACACAAGCAGGGTTAGCATTGGTTGAAGACAGGTGCACCATCGACGTGCAGTACGCCTTAGTACACAGCGTCACCTTGCCCCCACGTAGGCAATGAGGGTGAAGTGTCTTGCTCAAGGACACAATGCGGCTGTCGCAGGTGGGATTCGAACCGAGGACCTCTCGGCTTGCAATCTGTATCTCTACCTACTGAGCCACCGCACCCCTGAAAATGTGACAATGAGAAGACAATGTACTCACCGGTAGTAACAGATGCACGAATCGATGCCCGTTGACTGGAGGAGGTTTGAAAGATTACGCTTCTTCTCCGGGTAGGGGAGTCAAAGGAGGTCATAGGGAGGCGGGAAGGAGATAAGGGTACGGTCATATTTTTAAAAAAAAAAAAATTTTAATAATTGTAATTGCTACAAGGTAGTACAGCCACCCTTCCCTTCTCTTAATTTTAATTGACGTCATAACCCTACCCCCGCTTAATTTCAAACAATTGCTATCACGTAATAATTTCAACACTGGTCGATCAATTGCTATCACGCAGTAAACCCACTCCCTCTCTTCTCTTTTAATTTTAATAGGTATGACGTAGACCGCCTCCCCCACCCTAACAATTGAGTAACGTATGTTCATTTAAATGCAGTTTTAAAGCATATAAATGGCGTAACAACCTGGTCTTTAATCATTTTCGTTCTAGTCCCCCCCCCCCCCCTCTCTAACAATTGAATGACGTATGTTCATTTAAATGAAATTTTACAACATTTAAATGGCGTAACATTTATAAATACTAACAATTGAAAAGCTGTTAGTCTTCAACAAATTTCGTTAAAGAATCTATAATTAATTTTAAAGAATTTAAATTTACATATTAAATGAAACAGATAATTGATTTTAAAGCATTTGATAAAAAAATCGATCAAAAAGCCAATTAGAAAACATGCAAGGCGTGCCCATCCCATCATAAACGTTTTGATAAAAAATCCCACTTTTATCCAAAATAATCTCACAAAAACATGAAAGAACTACCATTCTATTGTAAACGTTTTGATAAAATAATCGATTGTCACCCAAGCATATATCATAAAAAACTCTCCTTTTGCGACAAATGTCCTACCTTTTATCCAAATTTTGAGAAGATTTTATAAATAAATTTAAATACTTTAAAATTAATTATCCATTTCAAAGATTTCTTTAAGAAAATTATTGAAGACCAACGGCTTTTCAATTGTTTGTATTTATAAATGTTACGCAATTTGAATGTTTTAAAATTAATTATCCATTCGATGGATTCTTTAACGGAAGTTATTGAACACCAGTTTGTTACACCATTTAAATCCTTTAAAATTTCATTTAAATGAACATACGTCATTCAATTGTTAGGGGGACTACATCATACCAATTAAAATTAAAAGTGGGGAGATGGGGTGAGGTTACTGCGTGATGGCAATTGTTTGAGCAGTGCTGAAATTATTACGTCATAACAATTATTTAAAATTAAGAGGGGGGTAGGGGTATGACGTCATAACAATTAAAATTAAGAGAAGGGAGGGGTGGGGGTACTACGTCATAGCAAGTAAAATTATTTATTTATTTTTTTTTAATATGACCGCACCATTACCTCCTTCACCCCTCCCCGTGACCTCCTTGACACCCCTACCCGCAGATGGAGCGTCCTCCTCCGAGCCTCCACCCCTCAACATACATCGATTCGTGCATCTCTTACTACTCTCTCCCCTTTCACGGATAGAAAAAATGACAAGAAGCCGCACGGGCCACCAATCCAGTTCTCACACAAGATAGTGTGATCAAACACAGAGAACACAAACGAAGTGAACCCGTCTTTTTGCTGAATTTGCCGGTTTGCCGCCAAAATCCACCCAGTTCTAGATGCTATGTTAACCCCCTCAATCACTAACCCTTCAACCAGAGGAACAACATGATGCATTCTTACATGTTCAAAGCTACTTCGGGGACCTTTACGTAAAAGATGACATTAACTCTCCAATCAGAAGAAAATGCTCGTACTTTTCAGAATGAATTTTACGGCCGAAGTCGCGATAAACTTTCAATCAGGATATCGGCAGGAATCGATCCTATATTTTCAGAAATATCGATATGAAAGTTGTGATTTAGGAATAATTTTCTGCTAGGACTTACATGAGTAGGTAGGAATTGTTATGACCAGCGACGTGTTAACCCTACAACCATTAATCCCTTGAAAAAACCCGTAATGCACTTTTACAGCACGTGAAGAGTGTATTATCACTAAATCACCTGCAGAGTGGAGGTTCCACCCGAGAAATAATTGCAAATTTGTTTCAAAGCATAACCAGCACCAGCAAAGTTTCAGCCAATGGACCTCCGGGTTAAACCCGGATGTCCATTGGCTGAAACATTGCTTGTGTTTTTTGTCGGTATGTACAAACTTTGAAAGTTATAGCTTGTGTGATAACTCCACTCCGCGGGTGATTTAGTTACAATCTACTCTCCACGTACTGTACATGCTTAGCGATATCGATCTGAAAGTTGGCGCCTATGGGCAATTTGATCAGGAAAAGGAGATGAAGTAGACATTAATCCCTCAACTGGACAACCACGGGAAGTGAGAGCACGGTTACCATTGGTTACGGCATTGAACGTCAAACCGAAAGGTTCACGATTCGATCCCAGTCGGGGGTAACTCAGTTATTGAGTTATACTCGTCGGCAAGGCACTTAATCCCAATTGCCCACGTAAGGGCACGGAGGCGCTATGTTCTAGGGTGAATTGCACGTCGATGGTGCACTTGTCTTCAACCAATGCTAACACTGCTTGTGTGGAGTTAGTACGTTGGGTTGGGGGTGTCTGGCAGTTGCTCGCCGTTGCTCGATGGTTCCCTCCGGCTCCGGGTTCTCCAGCTTCCGTCACCCGTAATGCTGTCTGACACGAGGTGGCCATGGCTGTCGAATGTGTCGTTAAATCCCAATAACTAAATTAAAAAATACCTCAAAATGCACTCATACATTTTCCGGAATATCGAAGTGACAATTGGCACTCGGGGAGAATTTTTATTTCTATCCTCAATACATGGACATGGGGAATTTTATGCATGAATGATGTCTTTCTAAAAAGCAGAATTTATAGCAAATATGGCGAATCTAGTTTGTATTCAAAGGGAGGTTCGGCGACAAGTTAATTCTACAATCACATAGGGTTACTGGTTTAAATTGCAGCTGATCAGTCTTTCCTATTTGTAGAGTAGTGTGTTATTTTATGATAGATTGTCATTATTGTCTTAAATGGCTATGCAAACATTACGAAAATATCAAGGCAGCGTTCGTGTAGAATATACCCACAGTAGATTGGTGTACCAAATGTTCACCACGAGTGGTGAACATTTGGTACACCAATCTACTTTGGGTATATTTTTTTTATTTTTTCCATGAACGTCAGATTATTAAGAGTCGCTATTATTTTTTCTCGATTTTACTGAGCAGCAGGCGTTCATACGTGCGAATCTTTTTTGTTTACATGAGCATCGCTGGGCGGTACTTCCTCTGTCAATTTTATCACCGAAACGGAATGGAATAAATGGGCCTTTTTTCATTTTAATGACATAATAAGATTTTGTAACGAGTTATGGATACTTTATTAACAAAACGTAATAAATAATTGTCACTTTTATTTCACTCTTCGTGGTCGACGTGCGATAAATGTAGACAAGTTCCCATTCAGGTCGACGTCACCAAAGGTCAGCTTTGATGTAGTTCCAATGTAGGTGAAAATTTTTACTACTGAAATCCCATTGCTGGCGTGTTCACCACGGTTGGTGTGTAAAACTAAAATTTATGTTATAGGCTTTTCATATATAGTAGAATTGGTATGACATGGTATAAAGTAATATGTTCAGCATTCCATTAATGACCCTCCTCTAAAATAGAGAATTTGTACGATACATTAAATGATTAAATTTTTTTTTTTTTATAACAGGTGACATCAAATCAAACAAAAGGATTTCGGACACGCTGGAAAAGTTGAAAGCGACACTGGAGGAAGAAGAAAATAGGAAATGAATGTGTATTACAACCTGAAATAAAAGCTACAGAACTGAAACATTTTCAATAATCATTTGTTATCAGGGGTGGACTGGCCGTATATGCTACCGGATAAATTCTCAGCGCCAAAACCAACAACAAGAAGGACAGTAAAATATTCGATCTCTTTAGTCGCCATGGTTTTTCATTCGATGGTTGCTTGGCCCACACCTGCAAATAAACAACCTTCGAAGGTCACAGATAGACTCAACTTGCATGTTTGCCTGGCTCCAGTTCACTTATGCCTGATATAACGACCAGCACAATTGCTTAAAGTTGATTACAAGCCTCAACCGCTGAAACATATTTAAGTCTAGAAAGTTTTAGCAGTAGCAAAGTCTTGTTTTATTATTTATTACACGTCTGTTCTATTTAATCCCCATCTACAGGAACTCTAGACGATGCGGAAAATGAAAATTTCTTCTGCACATTTGTGCGGATCGGAAATCGTTGATGGACTATTTTTTAAATAAAAGCGAAATTTCACTGACATTTTCTACAAATTGTGCAACGCAATAAATATTTGAATCGCTAGCGATAGCTGAAAATCGATCCATGGGCTTCAATGTGTTCTATGTGCCAGTAGGCACATAGAACACATTGGAACTGAGGGGGCGAAACACGGGTTACCCTCGCAAATCTGGTCGGCGATAAAATGTGCTAGTTTTGTTGATTGATATCAAATGAATTGCTGAGTGTCCTTCTATTTTTTTTTATAGACGGGAAGGCGTGTAATAAACATAGAACGACACACGAGTGTGAATGGGTTAATCGATATGGCACTTATGCTATCGCGGAAGGATAAAACTCGAGGCCTGAGGCCTCTCGTTCTATCCTTTCGCGATGAAACCCATGCTATATCGATTAACACATTCACACACGCGTGTCGTTCTGCGTATTTATTGACAGACAGCTGTCCAATAAATGATGATAAATTAAGATTATTGCCAGATTTCCATATACAATTAGCCCTATGGAGACTAGGGACATGATACTTCATAATTTCAACAAATAGGGTGGCTGGCAAGTGAATGTGTGGGGTACAGCAATCAATATTTTTAACGTGTAGCCCAAAGGCTGTGCTTTGAAAATATTAATTGGTCTACCCTCAAATAATGGATATGGAATCTTCCAATTCAAGCAATTGAACTGACATGGAATGGACTACTAGAGTTAAAAGGGTTAACGTATATACTGATATAGTACATTTTTAACATGCTATAAAATTCACCATAGAATTCAGAGCGAAGCGAAAAAAAGGGACACGCTGAATTCGCAAACATTGTAAGCATTATGATGGAATGGCGGTAATATGATCGTATTGAACACGGGAATAGTGAACGATTATGTTTAGAACCCTCAAAAGGTAAAACTATCCAAAATAGTGTAATACCTCAGCCAATCAGAGAAAAGGGAGGTTCCGTGGGATATAATATAATATAAAAACGATGACCACATTGGCTGTATTACAAATGGTCATTGTGGGTACATGTAAATTCCAGGTAAAACCCGACTAGCAGATGGTCTACTGTGACCTGTATCGTCGTGTCTGCTAAAAACGTTGCTTCAATAACTTTGTTTAAAATTCCTAAACCTTAGTACAGCAATGTTGGTGCCTCACTTAATGTCGCCTATTTTGCTTTTTCGGCTTTAAAAATCCATGTAAATTCATAATCTAACTTGGACCCCAAAAGGGCAGATACGAAAACTGATAGGGTTGAGGAATCCATCACAAATCGTCGAAGGTAGAGGGCAGCTCCAGTGTCTAGCCGGACGGTTCGGTGAGTAAGACACAGGAATATACTAATGATTCTCCCTTGATCATTGCAGATAGTGCATTGCTCCACACAAGAGGTGGTATTATGGTGCTCAATGATATTGTCACTAAATAAACTTGTGTACAGAACTATTGGCCTTGTAAACTAGAGTCTTTTGGGCCAATACATCGAGTACTATGGCATTGTTTCATATAAAAAAGGGTTTCGGGTGTATGTATGGCCATTTCACCTACACGCGATCTTACTGCTTTAGAGGCTATGAAGACGAAAATATTGTTAGAAAAAGTAAATACCAGGAACCAATACTAAAAAACTTTTACAATTGTATTTTCTAGAATTGTATTTTCTACTTTCAAATATAGCTGACTAAATGAAGCAATAGCATTTTAAAAGATATGGCAATTTGCTAACTGGCAAATTGCCACATCTTTGAAAATGCTAATGGTTCTTTTCAACCCATTTGATGTCATAACTGGAAAATGCAATTGTAGAAAATACAATTGTAAAAGTTTTATAGCACTGGGCTCAGGACGAAAAATTAGCAAACTACTCGAGTGTTTTTACATCTGTATAACTAGAATGTTTGTTGAAAGGTCAGATGGGTCGTTGGGTGTGCATTGCGTCCTTTCTTTCCTGAATCCGCTTCCCTCTATAAACTCTCTACACAGTGATTTCTCCACTGCAATGTTACACGGTAACTTGTCCAGGCCAGTCCGCCCCTATACGTCTCTATTATAAACGAATTAGTGCAGTCTTTTTTACACACAAGCGAGAAATTATCTCTGATACCGATAGAAGATCCAATAGTAGTTTTGATTGGACGAAACACATTCTGATTTTAGTGAGTGGGATGTGATGTCATACACATGCGTGATGTCGTCTTATGTGACTTGTCATGGCAGTAAGTAAACACGGTTGTGAGGTATTACAAGGATGACTGCGTGGTGTTAGTGGCTTGTACACCAGTGGTACGTCATTACATTGCGCCCTCTTTTTACAAGTTCTCTTGTGTGACATCATGAGTCTCGCGTCCAGGAATCTCACTTTTCGGTCAATTTTTTTTCCAATTTCTAGAAACATTTTATTACTGGAAAATTTCGACCATTTTTTACTTTGCCATATTTGCGCCCAATAGTTTTCTATTTCTTGTATGTGCTAGATGTCTGCACCTGCACGCCTCGCGTAGAAAAGGGACGAGCGTGCATGAAATAAAAACTCCGACAGTCTTTATCACACGATCTCCATCAAACAGTTCATTTCGGAAAATATCGCTCACAACACGTCTAATACGAGAATGACTTGAGAAGTCAATGTCGAAAAGTTGCAGAACTGGATTCAGAAGTAGAATTGATTTTATATTCTCCAATATTTCATTAGCTGTCGGTTTACCTGTTACAAAGAGCAGACGACAAACGCCAAAAAAACCATGTCCTGAATAACTAAAGATTTTCATTTCTAGCCTCGGAAACATACCTTATGATCCCTCATTGGAGCGAGTTCAGCGAGCTCGTTTCAATGAGGTACCATAAGGTATGTGGTCAAAGCAAAAATTGAACAAATTATAAAATTTGTCTGGCGACTTTTGTGAATAGCTCTGACCAGTTTAGTCGTTAGTTTAGGTAAAAGGTAAAATTACAAATTTTGTGATAAAACAAATCTCAAATTCGTCACAATTTGACATGAAATTCCAGCCCCCCCCCCACCCCCCACCGCCACTCCCCTTAACAAAATCGATCTGATCCTTGGTAAACATCGGGTCGGGTCATTGTTGGTCAACTCAGTACAGAAATTTTATATGAAGTTGAGACACATAAGAAATCCTTTAATTAGTACAGTGATTTGATCTTTCGTTCATGCACTTTGGTTGATGGATATCTGACGCGGCCGTTGATTACTGAGCGAACAACTTGATGGACATGATGTAGAGGTGAGTTCTTCGGGTGTGTTTCATTCAACGGGTAGTTTAGTAGGGACGTTCTATACTCATTTTGGTCCAGCACCATTTAACAATAAAAGCCTTATAATATTGTATACCTTTCTGCTTGATTTATATTAAACTATGTAGCTTTTCTTCTGTTTCCCGTTTTCTGTATCGAACCACAGTATAGGAAAATGATAATACCCCCGCGGAATCTCACATATCAGTTCAATGACACCATTTGGAAAAGGCAATATTCAATCGGTAGAAATAGATCAATTAATATTTTCGACGTGTAGCTTTTGGGCTGCATGTTGAAAATATTGATTTTTCTACTCCACACAACCACTTTGCAGTCTGCATACAGTGCAGCCACAGTGGACTGGTCGTTATCAACGCGTGGGCAGTAATGTTCACTTATGCGCTTACTTGGTAATAAAAATCGTCATCAACAAAATCTTAATTTATGAACCACCGGGTTTTACCGGGTGCTTCATTAATTAAATTTTGAACGATTATTTCCATAATTAGTGTTTGGAATCTAATATTATTGCGTTATCATATCAGGAGGGTGCACTGTTAAAATGTGAAAGAAGGTGCGCTAAAACGAGAAATATGTTAACAATGTGAACACGTATGATAAATGCAAGTTAAGGAGAATATTTTGAAGGTCTTAACCCTTTACCTAACGCAGACGATATCAAAAATTACTATTTTAGATATCATTTTTTTAAATTTTTTAAAAAATTTCGACAAAATCATATCATGTGACCCCTCGTTGGAACGAGCTCGTTCCAACGAGGGTCACATGATATGGTTTTGTTGAACTTTTTTGAAAATTAATATTTTGTCAACTGCTGAATTTGCATATTACGCGGGCGGATGCGGGCGATTCGTTGGGTAAAGGGTTAAATGCGTTTTATGTGCCGCTAAATATTAACATCTCGAATCCACACTCCAAATGGTATCAAGTTATTGTGATGTGCATATATGTGGTTTTCAGGCCTTGTGCATGACCTCGGCGCCGGACCTCTGATGTGACGTCATGACGCTGTTCATGTAGTGAGTTGTCATGGTAGCTCATGTGGGCGGCCATCTCGTGACGGTATTACCAGCGTGATATGTGGCGCACGGGCGTTGCGTGCTGTTGGGGGTGACCCGAGTTTACGTGATCCATTTTGTTCAATGGAGGCCATCATCTTGGTTTCTAAGGTGGCACTTGGCTATATTGCTGAATGGTTTCTAATATAATAGGGATGTTCTTGTAGGGTATTAATGATTGAATGTGAATGTATCTATTTACTACAAACAACATTCAACTTTATTATCGTTATTCGGTTTTTGCTGATCTCCACCCATTCCATACCACATTGTCTCCATTACTAGAGCAGTTCATCCGCATTGTCACTTCCCTGACTTATATATTCCGGCTTTCTCGGGTATTCTTGTGTGCTAGTATACAATGTGTACACATCGCATACACCACCTGGGTACGTGCTGGATGTGCCGATATATGCCTGTGTGTATGTGCACACATATTCCCGTCTGAGTATTTGGGGACAGTTGGGTACTGTGTGGACTGCAGAAGGATGCTTGCCTATGTGGCTATTTCGTTCCTACCTACTAGACCATTACATAACTTTCTATCTTTTACCCCACGACATAACATCGGCCTTCTACCCCTGCTTCCACTTTCCACTCTTCCACTCTACCACACTATCTCAGATTACTACTACAGGTTCCACGGCTAACGTTATGCCCCACCACAGTTGTGGGGCCACAGGAGGGCCTCGCCCCCTCCCCACTTTTCCCTCGGGCCCGGCAAAATCAAACTTCACATTACTATCTGACCGTGGTTTTCCCACCCAATATCACACCCGCAAACGGCATACAACAATACACATCATGTCAGGTGTTGTTGAAACGCTCAGATATCTCTCCCAGGACGTCCAAATATGAAAATGTTTCCTGGAGAGATTCCCCAGACTCCCCCCTCCCAGAAACGGGAGGGGGACACCCTCTTCCCTAGTTCAGCGATTTGAACGTAATGGCTACCCCCTTACAGGGGGTAGCCACTACGTTCAGATTGCTGAACTACCTCCTCCCCTATCCTCATCTAGCTCAGACCTGCGGCGTTCGGGAAATCCCTTCAACATCTCGACCTTGGAGGACCCCCATATCTTACTTAGACCCCCTTAAATTGAAATCCTGGCGCCTCCACTGCCCCATAACTAATACCAGCTTTTCGGCGACAGAACGGCACAATCCGTCAACACTACTGCTGTTGCCCCCAACTAGTAAACTACTACACACTAAAAACTAAAGTGTTAAAACTGACACTTTCAAGGTGTTAAACCCATTCTAACTCTTAGGGTTTGATTTTAACACTCAAAGTGCAATGCTTTAAGCACTTAGACATTACAGTCGTCAGACATCTGAAACTTGAATGGATGGCACTTCCCATTTGTCTAGCATTGGTGGTTCTTCCAGAATCGTCCATAATTTGATTTGCGCTTGGTGGGTACATAATTGAAAGGACACAACGCAGATGACGCGGATCAGGCTCGAGAGTTCGAGCCTGATCCGCGTCATCTGCGTTGTTTTCTTTTAAGTGTCGCGACATTACACTTGTCAAGTGTTATTATTTTAACACCTGTCAAGTTCTGGGACATCTACACTTGAACAAAGTGCTAGTTCAGCACTTAGTAAGTGTTAAATACAGCACTTCAAGTGTAGTTTTTAACACTTTAGTTTTTAGCGTGTATTTGCTAAGCTACTAAGCAGTCTCTGTATTTCCTACTACTGTTAGATACTGTTAGTACTATGTTTGTCACACTAGCCCCATCTATTGATGATCCTACGAGTATTTGGAATTGGCTAGGAATCCCAACAACGCAATTCTCTTTGGGAATCCCTTTCTCTGCTCCGACTGTCACGACAAATCCCCTCCTCATCGTGTGAGGCTATGAGGATCACGAAGAACGCCTACAGTTGGATATTATTTGTTCCACAGTTTGTTGGTGGCCTAATATGGTATATATGGTGTCAATTAATTTCATATTGGACTCGAGCTTCGCTCGAGTCCAATATGGAATTAACTGACACCATATATACCATATTAGGCCACCAACAAAGTGTGTAACGAATATATCTTACCGACTGCTGCTTCGATGCACAGAACTAATAACAACAGCGATCAAAATTAAATGAGAGAATTCTCACAATGTGTTCACGTGTCTTTGACTTGTTACAGTTTATGGGAGAGTGCCTACAGGCACTCTCCCATAAATTGTAACAAAGCAAATTCATACAGTTTCATTTCAAACGTAACATGACACACATCCACAGAGTATGAAGCCTTTTAAGTTGCCTAACCTGCACTTCAGACCAAATATGGGCTTCCAACACTCAATCTTTCAACTTGAAGCGTTTATCGGCTGCCGCCATTTTGAATAATCAATGAACGAAGGGGAGATTACCCATAGCTGTCAGCGTATATTGATGTTGACAGGCAGTATATGGTTTTATATGCAGGCTGCATGTGACGTCTTTGAACCAACGAAATTCCCAGATACTTGTAGGAGGTAAGATATACTCTCAGATTCTCTATAGTCAAACCATCATCTAGGTATTGAATGGAAACGTCACTGGGAACCCCACTTCCAGCACACCTACCTAACACGCAACTACCCATTGACAGTGAAGACCTCCCCCACCCCCCCCCCCCCCCGCCCCCAAGAAGTATAATATATCATCTATCATATTCTCTCCTGAGTATTTGAGTACTGAATAGAGTGGAGGTTCGGTGACTAGTGGGAAATATGGGCCACTGGGAACTACTGGAGTGTTACACTTGTTGTCGGAGGATAACTATCTAAGGATAGTTGTGATTACCGAGAAGTGATGTCTTAGCCGTAGTACAAATTGGTCATCATTGTGAATTATGCATAGCTAAGAGCCTTGTTGTTATGTCATACGGAATTGACATAATTTATGAATTTGCATAGCAATACGTGATGGAATAATTATAGTATGTTGTCAAGGTGATGCTGACCACAGCACAGTCACCATAGTTCAAAGTTGTTGCGGTCAATTCGTGACGTCACGAGTGACGTGACCACAGGCGTTATCGGTGACGTCATTCAATAAACAGAAGAGCAGTACACGTGGTTGTTTGTGCAAGTCAAGTAATTGCATGTATGTTTCTGCAGTTTATTACATGACGTCACAGATTACGTAACACCACCAATCCATAACAATGACTCAGTACCATGGCAATAAACAATATTCCATCACCCATTATCCTTTGCGACTTAACGCCACAACTTATATCTATGTTGGTATGACATACAGATAAAACTAGAAGTCCTGTCATGAAATGCGCACAAATAGCACGCTGATATGCGCGTTAATGTACGCGTTGTGGCCCAAGTAAAGCTATCAAATTGTGTACCTATGGGCTGTGCACAAGCAATGTTTCAGCCAATGGACCTCTGGGTAACCCGGAGGTCCATTGGCAGAAACATTGCATGTGTTTGCTATGAGTAACCAAGAGAAACTGCCGTGCTTTGGGTGCCATTCAATATGACAATTAAGCCTAGATAAGCTCACTATTCGTGAGAGGACTTCTAGTTTTAACTGTAACAACATGGCAACATGCACTGCGACTACGACGTCGTTAAAGACAACATTTTATATCTTTATATTACTCCTCAGACAGCAATAGTCCCCACGAGTCCCCACTAGTCCCCAAAAGTACCCAAATCACCACCATCGCAAAGACCCAGATAAAAACAGTGAAAATGATAGCTTATATATTTCATTGAGTAACTAAGTATATTACTCCTCAGACAGCAATAGTCCCCACACGTCGCCACTAGTCACCAAAAGTACCCAAATCACCATCATCGCAAAGACCCAGATAAAAACAGTAGAAATGATAGCTTATATATTTCATTGAGTAACTAAACAAATAGTAGGTTACTAGAGGTGGTGTATCAGCAGTGGTGATATTAGATCGAGCCGTGCCGTCATGGGGAGCTGACAATACAGACAGGGCACAGTGGTGGCCACAGAAGCTTAGTAGTAGTCAGAAATTGTGTAGTACGGTAGAAATAGAAGCAAAGGTAGAAGGCATGTTGGGCTCTGCGAATCACACATTTTCAATTCGAATCGAATCTCGAATCGAATTGGGCCGATTATTCGAAATCGAATCGAACTTCTAATCGAATCAGAGCCACCGTGAAGATCATCTGTTGTGGAAAGTGGGTGCTGTAAACCTGATTTCTTGCGACAGTGATGGCTGAAGCCTCCACTGGTAAAATATTCCAACTACATTATCAAGGCATGCCTTCGTCGAAGGCATGCCTTGATGATGTAATTGGAATATTACCCTCTAAGGATTACACTTGCAAAATAGAACTGAGTGCGAACATTACCGGTACTAGGCACTGCACAGTATTAGCAGTAGCTGCTAATAACAGCTTATCGTCCAGATTGCTTGGAAACTTTGAATTCAGTTTCAACAGTGGTAGTGACTGGTGATATTGGAATTACCAAGGATTGTAGCACGGGTGATGATGTATGTTATTTATGTTACTATAGAGGAAATTACACTCGTATTTTATTTCCAGCATTATTTTTGTACAATGTCCATGTGGACGATATGTTTTGTGAGATGACACAGATGACTAATACTAAGCTATATTCCATCGAAAGGGTTCGAAGGGGAACGAATTGGGAAGCCGATTTCGAATCGAATCGAATACCAACTCGACATTTGAAATCGAGTCGAATCTCGAAGCTTCGCTGGACTCTAAAGGCATGTAGTGTATGCAGGCTCTCATGTCAGTAGTTGAATTTTGGTTGGAATTCAACGCTCTTGTGGTCTGTTGTTTACCCACTTTTGGGGAAACGTTGCGCGCAAGACAGCCGTTGATATAATGTAATGTGCCTTTACTCACACAGATATTATAGAATATACCCAAAGTAGCGTGGTGTACCAAATGTTCACCACGAGTGGTGAACATTTGGTACACCAAGGCACTTTGGGTGTATTTTAATTATACAATGATTGTCAGATTAATAAGAATTTAAATGTTAAATAAATCAATATTCGGACGTGCGAATCTATTTTTGTCTATATGAGCACCGGTGGGTGGTATTTCCACGTGCAATTTTATCGCCGAAACGAAATGGAAAAAGAAACGCACATATTTCGGGGCCTTTTTCATTTTAATAACATATTAAGTCGAGTTATGGATGCTTTATTAACATGATACAACTTATGTTTGTTAATGTTTAGTATCTTATGAGGTGAACCTATTTAAAACGTAATAAATAAGTTTGTATAGACGAGGTCACCAAAGGTCAACTTGGATGTAATTCAACTGAAGGTGTAAATTTTAACTATTGAAATCCCATTGGACGTTGGTGTGCAAAACTAAAATTTATGTCAAAGACTTTTTATATATAGTAGTATAGGTAATCATGGTATAAATATATATTCTTTACTGCCCCCGTTATATATATATTACAATCAATAAGTTCTTAATTTCCTTTGAAACTCGTGACAAAAACATAATTAGTGGAACTATACCCGACGTAGTCACAAAACAATGGCTGTGGTGAGTCTTTAAATCTGATTGTAATGTTATCAAAACGTCAATCAAATCAAGTCTTGATCGAACAGCATTTCTATGTTTGATTCAGAGAAAAGGAATCATTGTGATTTTTTTTTTGATTCAATTATCAAACACACATTGGTTGGACGGAAAAGCGAACTGTCGGTTCGCTTTTCCAACCAACTGAAATATTCATGAGAATCAGTATCAAACAAACGACATATCCCAATCACAGGGTATAAACCGTATAAACCTTTAGCCGGAAGTGGAGATAAGCGAGGCGAGAGATTTCTATTTTTATCTCAAAGTTTCAGTCGCAGCGTATCCAAGATCACCGAAAACAAGATTTTTTTTTAATAAAAGGAATGACCGAAGAAGGCAAAATCAGTAAGTATGTTATATAAAACAATATTTAACAATGAAACGACACAACTTAATGGAAAAATCGACTCTTGTAGTGTGAAAAAAACATCTGCTGATCATCTCAAAAAATGAATTTCTCGTGCAAATGTCTCCTTCAAATATCGTTTTTCACATGTTCGCACAAATGTAACATGTTAAAATCAAAGATCGACAGATTCGGCGTTCAATTCCACACCAGAAACTATCAACCATAACAACGAAGGAGGTTCGGTGCTACTAAAACTGTTCAAAATATAATGTCACCTTATCGATTTTTTTTTTATACGTCCAGTTGTATACGCTCCTATCTTCAGTTGATGAGTCGTATACATTTTTTATGCTTGTCAGGTGACCCTTTCGATGTGAGAATCTGGTAAATTTGGAGCCTGTAAGTTCCGAAAGCAAGATAGGCCTATACGCGCACAAGCCGGGTTGAATGCAACATTGCATTGCGTTGAATAAGCGGCTGGATTGCTGTATTTCCCTGGTGAGGGGGCCTAGGCCTATATCAGTGACCCGGCACTACCAGTGGTGCAGGCCGTCGACAGGAGGTAGGAGGGCGGGGATGTAGTAACAAGAGGCAGACGTTAATGGGCCCCACTCGCGTCAATGCTGGAGTACAACCTCAAGCACTCCTATGCAGTTGAAACCATGTTTTCTGGTGGTTATTTCAATATTACGCGAATTCCGCGTTCCCCCACTCCCTCCCGCAAGAATTCATGGTCATGTGTCAAAATTAAGGAAACCTCATCTTTTGACATCCATAAAAACGATTTTGTTTTTTCCCTTCCCCCACCTACGAGAAAGGGACGCCGATTTCGTACTCGTCTCCACTCGTCGCCATACGACTGGGTATGATGCGCACCGCCTCGCGACTAGACGTTAACACGGGGGCCTAGTCCAAACTTGGACCCAAAGTCTTTTATATATTATTTTGGTGTTATAAGTCCTTTGGGGCATATCACACCAAAAAATTATATTACGAGCTTCAGGTCCAAGTTTGGACTACACGAGCCCCTTTTTTTTCTCTCGATCGGGGCCTAGATATTCCTCGACGGCCCTGCACTGATGAGATCGATCATTCGTTATTATCAATATAATTTCCGTTTTATTCGAGAATAAAAGTAGAATGCTCGTTGGCGATTTTATTTGAAACACAGTTTTTATTTTGTTTTAGAACGTGTTCCCGGAAAACTGTTAAATGTTTTGATATTAAGACGCTCGTATCAGCTTGTATCGGCGTTTTTGTTGAAGAATCTTCTTTAAAACTTGTTACTTGACGTCGTTTCGGCTGAGAGTCCATTGCCAATTTTCAATTACCCAAAAAGTATTCCCCCGAAACATGCACTGATTGTCGCATGAACGGGAAGAAAAACATTTTTTTAATGCGGTAGGTGTTATCCATGTCAATAAATATCCGATTCTTTTTCAGTGTTGTTTAGCGAGCACATGCAATGTTTTGTTTGGACCAAACGGCCAGCATGTATTTAACAAGGACCAATTATCTAAACTTGTTTCTCGTTTCGTGGTATATAATGAATACAAGGTCCAGATGTGGAGCCCAGTGTGCGACAAATAAATATCCGATTATAAAAATCAGAGTACCTGGGCTCCAAAGTGGAGCTATATAGATTTATGTACACATTACATTATATTCTCTTGATATTTGGCCTTTTCTCCATAATTATGAGTAGACTTTGTAATTGGCCTTACAAAAGACTTCTTTGGTATATGATACTGCTATATTGTGCGGGGCCGTCGAGAGGGAGGGGGGGGGGGTAGTAACCCCGGGGCCCGGTGTTATTGGGGACCCGCCGATTCCCGTAATTTCCTGAAGGCGGGATACTCGCGCGTGCGGCCCCTTCACTGCACGTCACATTTAGACGAGCAGTGAAGGACTCTCACGTAAGAGAATCCTGCCTTAAGGCAATTAGAGAAAATCGGCGGGCTCCGGTGTTCCAAATTGACACTATTTGTGTGCATTTACGAAAGCGGAATCTCGATGTATTGCTAGCTTACGCAGTTACAAACTTGGAACATTATCAACATTTTAGTTCTGCGCGAAAAAGAACTAGTGGGTCATACTATAAAGAATACATGTATTTCAACCAAGAATCACTAGTTCTATATTTGCTTAGAACTAAATGTTTCCAACTTTTGAAATTTGAACCATAAAATTTCCAACTTTCAAAAATCAGGGTCCTCATTGGGGGGGGGGGGGGGTAACCCCTCCCCCCCCCCCCCATCGGAACGTCCCTAAGTGCTCTTCGTCTTTGTTGGTGAATAGTAGTCTCTTGCGCATCCCATTTGCTTTCATCTAGGTGAAAGATAGTGGAATGCACAGGAGACTAGGCGAAGAGGTCATCCCGCACTTTAATAGCACAGCCAAAAGGAACGAACACCTGGCACGCGTCACTAGCCAAATCGGCACCAGAGTGACAAGAACCGATCTTGCCAATTTCTGAGAATTTCACCCAAACAGGCCGCCAACAAATTTATTCAAACTGCTCTCCAATTTCCTTTTTAAACCCTTTTGGAAAAAATAATTTTGTACGCCATGTGTCCTGGTCATATCTTGACACGAAAAATAATGACAGGCAGGGGGGGGGGGGGGGGGTGGTCAGTTGTCAGGGCCCGTCGAGGGGGGGGGGGGTAACCGATGTAGTAACACCGGAGCCCGCCGTTAATGGATGGCACATGACCATGAATTCTTGCGGAGCGGCGCGTAATATTGAAATATCCACCACAAAGCATGGTTTAAATTGCATAAGAATGCTGGAGCTTGTACTCCAGCAGGGAAGCTACCGGGCATAGGCGTATGAATGCGAAAAAAATTGGATTTAT